>WACJ01000016.1:0-1485431 GCA_008973525.1 Stenopsyche tienmushanensis
GAAATAAATAATTTGTCGGGAAATCGGGAATTTTACGAGTTTTAGTCCGTATCTCAGAAGAAAAGAATTTTATCAGTCACATTAATACCTGATGACGATACCTCCAACGAGTGTGGAGGCTGAGCGTGCATTTTCAGCTTTGCTTTCGTCTTCAAGTTATTTTTTTATATTAAACAAATGGACTTATATCTTAAACTATTGAAAATTTCGATCTCCGAATCCCGGGATGGTCAAATGCAATTCCGAAATCCCGTTTAACAAATGTTGGCGCATATTGATCTGGCGATTGCTGAGGTAAACAAAGCATAGCAACTATTGATTTGTTATGCACTTTCCAAGCGTTCGGTCTTCGGTGGACTATGCCGGGAAGCGTTAAGATACAAACGTTATAATTTCAATTAATCCTGGATCAATTCACTTTATAATTCACAATTAACACTTTACAGTCCGGGTATTCCGCGCTAAGATTCACTTAAAGTTCGGGTATTACACGATAAACTTCGCCCAAAGTCCGGGCGTTTACTTAAGAAATTCATGAAACTATTTATTACATAAGGTTGATATAATTATTAAATCAGCTAATAGATTGAAACGAAATTTTAGTGGTGCCTTCAAAAGAGCTTATTGTATCGTATACTCTATCTATGTAGACTTTTTGATTCTTCACATAGTTCCAATACCTTACTATCACAAATGCTGTTATTGTGAATTTAAGGCATCACATTTGGATGATCCTAAATAAATATAGGAAGAGCGTCGTATTAAATCACGCCTTGAAATAAGACCTTCGCATTCCGATTGGGTAGTTTTGGAACATAAATTGGCCATTTAGAAGTACCATCGGACATGCATGCTGACATTTATTTACAGGCGAATGAACCGGTCGTTTTTCCACTATTCCACCGTAAGGTGTCATTTTTCATTTGCGTGTGATCCCAGTTAAAATGCAACGGTTCCCGACCGACACGAAACCTGTTTTGAAACTGTTTTTTGATTGAACACACGACTCTGTTTACAATTCAAACCTATAATTTAAAAGCATGAAAGCCGAGTGTCAATGCGGCTGCATTAAAGTTAGGCAAGTAATGGCTTAAAAGCTCATCCATGAATAATTAGTTTCAATGAAAATCATTTTTTATGTCACGGGATACTAATATAAACGTTGTGGTAATATTCCATATTAATTTTAATTAACATGGTCTCGGTGTAGAACGATTTATCTTTTGCCTCAAAATAGGCTTCATTTCAGTTCAGAGTCAAATATCTTTCAAGAAGAAGAGGTTGTGTCGTAATAATTCCGACTGATATGCTATTCGAATTGAAACGTGTGCAGTCTCCGGTGCGAGCATCAACAAAGAACAGAAACACAGAGGGTATGCGTGCATGCTTCTCACATGGACAGCTGTATATGGGCTGCTCACGCCCAAATCATTTATTACCAGACGGTACGAATCATATGGAAAAGTATTGTGAATATAAAAGCACTTCTTTAGTACGGCATAAGCATAATATTTGGGACGAATATAACAACAACATGGGGAGCAAAGTGCACAGCATGATGCAAAAACGTGAAATTAAAATTCCATGTCTGCAAAGACACGCTTCTTCTCCACTTCTTGCGGTCACTTGCGCTCTGAGCGCGGAGGGAGCTAGTTAAAGATTCTAATTTTACTTTGAGATTCTTAGGCTAGGATAAATATATAGATGAAAACTGCTTAAAAATTAAATAGATGAAAATAATTATATAAATATATGTTGTATAGGGTAGGGAAGAGTTTTGAGTCTCACTTGCGGCCCCGAAAAAAAAAGAGTGCGAACCCACTAATTGCTATCGGTCGCAAGGAAGGGCCTCTACGACCCGATGGAGATTGTAGAAAGCCCCGGGGATACATTTTCCCCCAAAACTTTTACAAAGAGCCCTAAATGTCCTAAATTTAGAGGGAGTGGCCACAAGGCTTCCGTGTCCAACCGGACCGAATTTCGAACCACTGATACAACGAAGGAACGCCTCGCGATCGGAAGCCATGCCCGAACACGCCCACAGAACATAGTTTGCGTTCATGTACGGATCTCCGCATGAACACTCCGAAGTTGTTGAAAGTCCAAACCTAAATAACGAGGCCCTAAATCTGGCCCTAGAACTGAGACGTCCAGTGATCCGGGCTCGCCGACATCAAAAAAAAAAAAAAAAAAAAACCATTCATCCATCTCTATCTGGATTTCTCTGAATCTGGACGGGAGAAAATATAGGAAGTCTCCTGTCCAACAAAAATAACAAAGTGAAAAACGAAATTCAGGGAGCTTACGTGATTTAATGCTCAGCCAGCATCATATCGTTTCAAGTCGATCGTTGGGAGCTTTAAAAATGTATTTAAAAAAATACATTAATCATAAACGATGTGATGGAGGCCAAACAGAATTTAAAAGTGAGTCGAATACGTTTTCGATGTGTTGGTGTTGTCACCAAACGAATTGATCCAGGTATGAATTGAAATGATGACGTTTGTATATTTCCGCCTCCCAGCATAGTCTACTGAAGACCGAACGCTAGGCAAGAACACAGGGCCGTAACAACGGAGTGCAAAACACAGAATACCGACTCGGTCGAGAGTTGCATATGGTTTTTATTTTACTTGAGCATTCTAATTTACACGAATCAACACTGATTGACTTTGTCCATTTTTATAATATATACTAAGTTATTTAATCCCTATTTTTTACGTTTAAGCTTAAACATTGAATCGACCCAGCCGGCAATAAAATAAAGACAACAATATTTTCGACCGATTGTAAAATTTAAACAACTCACCCGATTCATCTTCTTCGGACTTTTTTCTTTCAACTTCGTTTTGTAATTAGAGTTGGTAATCGTTCTGTAGATACGTTCAGGTATGGGGTCTGATCGCGTGGCGCTCATTCGTCGTACCAGCGGTCCGAAAAGCGGACCGATTGGACATACAGATCTTGTTGCCACTCCGTCCTCTTTAAAGACGTTTTGTGACATTTTTTATGATCTGTACGATCATGGAGGCTCCTTCAGAGGCTAACTTACACATGTGGTTCGTATAAAATGAGATCGCGACTAGACTTCCTCCCACCCATAAACACTATATATTTATCTATTTCACTAATTTATGCTTCTATCTTAGCTAGTTTTTTAGTTTTAAGTCCCAAATATAGCTAATTTCTCCCTCGTTCTCAGAGTGTAAGTAGCCACTCAAAGTTAAGAATGAGCGTGACCTTGCGGACATTGATATTAAATTTAAGTTTTGCCCTTTGCTGGGCACTTATGTTGAACGGATTGGCATGGTCCCGAATGAATAGCGGGACCGATAAACAGCCGGGTCAGTGATGCAAAAACTCGGCCTTATTGCTGTGAAACATCGGCAAACACTCAATTAAAACATTATCATATCAGCTGTTTTTGTTTCATTGTAAGCAAACGCGGCACCCATCTTGCGCACAGCTTTCTCATGTCCAAATTATGTAAGTCATTATGTATGTAAATTTTTTTAACTTTTTAAAAAAAAAATGATGTTAGATACTCGCCACAGGCATTTCATACCTTCGTTAGCTTTTGAAATGCAATTCGAAGGCTTAGCGATGGAAATGTTCCCAAAACTTGTTAAAAATAATTATGGCTAACCGTTTCAATGCAATCAATTATGTATATTAAAAAAACCACTTTTATTTATATTTTTTTGTTCGCAGTCAGCAATTGTGTATTCTGGAATGCCATGGATCTTCGTTATTGGAGATGCGTTCTGAAGAAACATTATGATTGTCCCGATAGTGACATCTCATTCTATATGTACACTCCGTAAGTAAATATTTTTCGACGCTTTTCAAAAGTTTTCCAATGAAAAATATCAAAACATTTGGAAATATTTTGTAATTTTGTTCGTTAATATCGTTATTAATTTGTTTGTGATGCCATAACGTAACAAACGTCCCAAAAAGATATTTTTTTAAACAAGATTGCCCGAAATATACGTCATACCAGGTATTGCATTTACAAATAAAACGATCCAAATGAACATTTTAAAGCGTCACACGGGTGAAAAACCGCTGAAATTGTTCTACAAAATAACAAAACGCTCACAACGTAGAATTCCATTGTATTGATCTAAAAAATAAATATCTTTGAACGGTCATATAGCATGACAAATAAGCGAGCATGCGCAACAATGAAGGTGAGCATAATAGTGAAATTGCATTTGTTAAATGGACATTTTGTCTCGTGTCTATTGAATGGCGAAAGTTATGGTCTCACAGAGTCATGATATATCGTTAAAATACATCATAAGTACGGCGTTGTGTCGATATTGTTTAGTTAAAACATTAAGAACACAAAAAAATACGGTGACACACATTTTTAACAGCGGAAGATAAATGTGCTATGCAAACGTTATTTAGCAACATTTTAAAAAATGGACACATTTTACATCCACGACGTTTGAACAATTTTTCCGTTGTTATTAACTCGTTTTTCTTTTGTTGTACTTGTTTGATTGTTTAGCATCCAGAGGGTTGATTTGATGTTGTTTTGATGACTTTCATTAAAATATTGCAACGTAATGAATGCGTACGATGTTTAAGTAGTGAGTAATATTGTTTGAAGTTAAATATGTTAGGTGTGATGCAGGGAGCATCCGATGAAGCAAAAGATCGACATGATGGAAAAGCGTTCGCTATACGATAAAGGATGGAATCCGGCCAGAAAGAACGTCATCATAATTCACGGATTCAACGGAACCGAAGGCAAACATCCCATGAGTTATATTAGAGACGGTACGATTTAAATTATTTTATCATCATCCTAAACATCGTTATATGTTATATTAATGAAGACTCTTGTGAATTTCAGCATATATTCATCGAGGGGATTATAATGTTTTCACCGTCGATTGGTCGCCTCTCACAAAGTTTCCCTGTTATCTATCGGCACTATCAAACACCAAGTTAGTATCATTTAAATATCACAAACGCTGAGATCCTTTAGAAATAAAATAGAAACAATGACTGCATTCATTTTCACGTAGATTGGTTGGACAGTGTGCAGCGCAATTATATTCGAGATTGACTTACGAAGGCGCTCTATCGCGTATGACAACTTGCGTTGGACATTCGTTGGGAGCTCACATATGCGGGATGATCTCAAACCATTTAACGGAACCTCAGCATAAGATAGTTGGTAAGTTTTACGCAATCTTGTTATAAAGGATCATCCTTTTTTTGGGTGTAGACATCGTTCCTGAGAATACGAGGATATTTCTAATTAACTAAATTGATAGTTTGAGATTAATATATATATATTTCTATATATTTAAGGTGATATAATGAAATAAATATATTAATGTATTGAAATGTAATGTATTTTACATGACTTTAAAGAGTTTAATTTAATTTCTTTACATATTGAAGAGAAGATTGGTTCTTGATGCGATAAAAAAGTTTAATTCTTTCCGGGAAGTTTGATGGTAATTGTCTTTACCTCCGTATATTCCTTCAACGAATCCTCGCCCCTATAAAACAAGTTTTAAATTAGCGATACCATATTTAAAAATATATCTAATTCATCATATAACTTACAATTCGCGTCCAGCGCCCGATTGTTTAAATCCACCGAATGGACACTGAGGTACAACATAATCGTAGCAATTGACCCTAAATAATAAATTGTATTTAATACAAGTATTGAACTATATTATTATCCAACTATTGTATGCGTCTTACCACACGGATCCAGCGTTGACTGCTCTGGCAAACGTCAAAGCAACGTCTATATTCTTAGTTATAATTCCGGCCGCTAAACCATAATCGGTAGCGTTTGCACGTTCAATAACTTCATCCAATGTAGAAAAGCGGAAGATAGATTGAACCGGTCCGAATATCTACGATATTCACATTGATTAAAAACAAACACGATAAAAAATCATTCATATTTATAAATAAAATATATACTTCTTCTTTAGCAATGGTCATGTCATCGGTAACGTTTGAAAATACTGTTGGCTGAATGAAAAATCCCTTTTCGCCTACTCGATTGCCTCCGGTTTCTAGTTTGGCACCCTCTTTTTTAGCCGACTCTATATAGCCGAGCACTCTATTCATCATTCTTTCGTCGACCTGAAAATTAAACAATTATAAACGATGCAAACCGGAGAGAGCGTATCACACGTTAAAATTGTATTTACTTGTGGTCCCTGTTCAGTCTCGGGATCGAACGGATCGCCGACTCTACGTGCGGCAGCTTTTTCGGCCGCCTTCTTAACGAATTCATCGTAGATCTTTTCATGTACAAATGTGCGTGAACCGGCACAGCAATTTTGACCATGATTGGCAAATATACCGTTGAAAGCTATTTCAACGGCTTCATCGACTGAAATACACAAAAAATATGTTGTATTATATTACTAATGTATTGTAAATCTTCTATTAAATTATCAACAATATAAAAATGACACGAGGGTAGAACCAGAAAGCGGTTGTTGATACCGACCGATATCAAAGCCGAGCTAGATTCAATTCCGGGAGTCTGCTACTTCATTTGCATCAACAATATTGGGTGGCAGAATTTAAACAAGGTCGTACGAGTTGAAGTGGTATTAGAAGACCACCGGTGCGTGAGGTAGCAGACATGTTAGGCATTTTAAAAAGTGATATACATTGCATATTCCCTGATTATTTGGATACAAGAAAGCGATGCATAAGATGGGTGCCGTGTTTGCTCACAATTGAAAAAAAACAGCATCGTGAGGACGTATCAATTGAGATGTTTAACGGCAATAAAGCTGAGTTTTTACGTCAATTCATAGTCATGGTTGAAACATGCGTCCATCACTTTACACCTGCGGTAAATGAACAGTCAAAACAATGAACTGAAAGGGAAGAATCTGTACTCTAGATAGGTCGGATACTTTTGAGACTACCCTCGTAGTGTATATAACAACAAAAAAATCAGTTACCGTTAGCATCATCGTATATCACTAAAGGACTCTTTCCTCCGAGCTCGAGAGAAACTTTCTTAAGATTAGAATTGGCCGCTGCTTCCATTATTTTGCGTCCAACCTGAAAATGTTTATCGCAATACGTATAATAAAACTCGTTTATGTTCATATATAAAGCCATCGTCAAAGACTTACCACTGTGGAACCGGTGAAAGCGACTTTATCGATGTCCGGATGAGCTGCAATCGTTGCACCTGTCGATGGTCCATATCCGGTAACAACGTTGATGGCGCCTGCGGGGAATCCTGCCTCGCGCGATAGAGCAGCCACTGCGAGAGCAGTGAGGGGCGTCTGTTCTGCCGGTTTTAAGACCACCGTGCAACCTATTTATCAATACAAACGCATTAAATCACATCCTTATAAACAATCCGGATTAATACAAATCTATTCAATAGCAACCTGCAGCTAAAGCCGGTCCCCATTTCCATGACAACATTAAAATTGGATAGTTCCATGGAATAAGTTGGCCGCAAACGCCGACGGGCTCCCTCCTGGTCATGCTGAAAACTCCGCCATCTAAAAAATGAATCATTTTATTTGATTATAACAGAGTCTCGTTATTTATAGCCATCATGCTGATGAAATATGAGCGTTTAATGTGCTGAAGATGTGATTTACCGGCTGGAATTGTATTGCCGTATATTTTGTCGCAGTATCCTGCATAATATCGCACGGTATCGATGGCACAGTTGATATCGAAGGCTGAATCGGAAACGGTTTTCCCGTTGTCGATAGATTCAAGCTGTGCCAACTCGTTTATGTCCCGCTCGATCAAATCGGCTAGCTTGAAAAGCAATTTGCCGCGTTGGGATGCGTCTAAGTTCCTCCATTCTGAATTTCTAGCGAATGCTGTCTTTGCTGCCTGTACGGCTTTATCTATGTCTTCCTAAAATATAAGAAAAAAGGTGTTTTTATATTGAAATTTGTATTTGGCCGTCTTATTTATGAATATGTATATCGTTATTTACCTTTCCTGCTTCGGCAATATCAGCAATTTTTTCACCGTTAGCCGGATTTATCGTCGGAAACGTTTTCTTACTTGCGGCATCAACAAATTCATTGTTGATAAAAAGCTGAAAGTTAAAATATATGTTTTTGTATACAGTATTTAGCTTAATATTTGAAATTTGCCTTGCTAATTCAATAGAGTTATATAATAAAGATCTAAATGTTTATACGACATTTAAGACGCTTTTACTTTTTTGTTCTTATTTCATATACCGAAAGAAGTATAGCATTCTACTTGTTATCAACGTGTAAAAAATTATATATTATGATGATATGTGATAATAGTAACATATAAGTAATATATTATAGATAAGATTATTGTACAAAAGAGAGATTAAAAACATTTGCCCAAATATAGCACTCGAAATAATGCTATTTTTAAAAGACTTGCTACACAATAACAATAGCCGAATTTAATTTGCTGAGTTTTATAATGTACGTTTATCTAAAATGTAATATTAGCACTGAGATAATAGTGTTGATACATTTGAACCATCTGTACAAAATCAACGCCCCAAATAAACAAATCTGCCAGGCGTCTAACTACCACATATGAATATAAATGTATTTTTAGCAGTTGCGATCAAATTTTTTCCATTCGCATAATTAAATTTTAAGTATAGTGCATAAATTGTGTGATAATAATATTGTGATGAAAAACATTATTTTTATCTGTTTTAACGGCTAAATAATAAAACGTTTTAATATAATTAATTATAAACAATTTTTTTTAACGTTAATTGAATTAAAAACAATAATTTTCAATAATCTTTTTTGCAACGATTGCAATAATCAAATGCATGTATAAATACTTTAAATTGATTGTTTTTAAGCAGGTACATAAACATGATTTTCCATAATGAAAAACAATAAATATTTACAGTGTTCATGTAATAAAATGTAGGCAATAATACACATATATGGATCCCTAGTATTAAATCCAAATCCTTTAATAATATCTTTTGAAAAACCTTCTTTTAATAATCTTTAATTGATAACTAGCTAACTGCGTATTTATGTAAAAATGCCATATCATTTGATAAGTCATTTCCATTTTGATCGAACAAAATTCTT
Source organism: Stenopsyche tienmushanensis (assembly GCA_008973525.1). NCBI lineage: Eukaryota > Metazoa > Arthropoda > Insecta > Trichoptera > Stenopsychidae > Stenopsyche > Stenopsyche tienmushanensis. Next base: position 9,093 of record WACJ01000016.1, read on the forward strand.
CATTATTTGAATAAATATCCAAACTTTTTACTGCATAAATACACATCATTATGAATGTAGTCTGCTCATATAAAAAGATGTTATGGTTTGTCGAATAAAAGCACGAATGTGGCCAATCGATATTTTAAAGCCAACAGGTTGTTTCAGTCCTGAACATGCGCGTCCGAATAAATACACTTGCGTTCATTATAACCAAAAATAAACACTTAAAGCGTATCAATAAATCATCGACGATACATTTCGATTAATATGCAATAAAAAATACTATCCTTTAATGAATTCAACACATTTTAAATCAAAACCAATGAAACATTATGGATAACCTAAAAAGTGCAATTGTCAAATTTGAATGTTCAAAATCACTCAAATTTCAGCCCTTAACAGCATAAATATTGACCATTAAAATATTCTTGCGCGATTCCCCTTTTAATCGTCGTCGATGTTAATCGTCACATATGGTTGAAAAATAAACTGGAAAATAATTTATAATACCTGGGTGTATTTGATGTCTACTTTCGCCATGGTGCAAATAAGGTCCCTATCGACGTTGACCGTGAAAGACTAACTGGTGTGGTGCTCGTATAGAGTTATAGTTATATACGTAAGACCAACGATTGAATGCTTCTCAAACTGTAAAGATAGAATCTTGTGGCGTCGGCGGTCAAATTATTGACGCAAAATATAATCTTAACAGATTATCTGAAAATTAATATTTGCACAGGGGTCAATGAAATTTAATCAAATGCTTTTTATCAACGATCTTAATCAAACATATATATATATAAATTATATAATTGAATATCCTCTATTTTAATAAATTCATATGATATATTTGGAAATATTATAAATTGTACAAAAATACCCTTTTTGCTTATTGCATAATTAAATAACAACATATTTATACAAAAAATATGTATATTTATAGTAAATTGGAATATTATAATAATTTATTTAACGTGTAAAGTGGTAATTTTATAAATCATTTTAGAATAGTTTGATCAGGTGAAATTAATTTTAAAATGCATCATATAGTATCAAATTTAGCCAGGTGGTTGCTCTGTCTGCTGAGAACAAAAACATAGCTAATTTTTTTTGTAAATATCAATTATGTATTAATTAAAATCATTTTCATCACATTTTTTCTTCGTGAATTATTATTGTACATGTAGAAGCATTGGATCAAGACAAGTCGAGTCAAGGTAATGTTTGTGGTAGAAAATAGAACGAGGAATGCCAAATCTTATATTAGTAATACAATCTATCGATTTCTAAAAATAGTAAATATCGTAAGCAATAAAATCAAATGCTAAAAATTATATAATCAAAATATTCACAATCTCTGATCATAGGCACCACTACTATATAAAAGCGTATAATATCGTGATCTTACTATTCAATTCGATTGTATTGTTTGAATTTAAAATGATTTCATTTTATTATTACCCTATTATTCCGTTTAAATTGAAGAATTGTTTGTATTTCATTATGCAATTAATTAAAGTAATTTCTTTGTAAATATAATGGATGTCATTTATTTCCTATTAGTCTAATAAGAAAAATATCATTTTCATACAGTTTTTCATGCAGCTTGTTGTTATAGACGATATTTTTTTCATTCATATTTTAACGACTTAATAATAAAAACTAAAATAATTTATTTCATTCCATTCGAAAAAAATTAAGAGGGAGTAATGGTGAATAAATAAAACAATAAATATGTAGAGCAATTATTTTTCAGCGGCAACACTTAACCTTAAAATTTAAGGGTTTGACAGATGAAAGAAATATGAATGAAATATAATTTTATACGGCTATCACAACTTATTTCATGTGTTGCTTTTCATATATAGTATTGTTGTACTATAAAAATATACTTATACATAATGATATGCGCATTGTTTGATGTTTAAAACATACAAAACATTTAGCAATATAAATGTTAAAAACGTTCAACGATGAATAAATTAGCATCGCACATATGCACAATTATTTTCAATAATTCCTCACTCAGAACTGCGTAAGTTTATATCATGTACCATTCATCATCGATTTTAAAATCACTCGAATATAAAACGGCTCCATTAATGAGTATTGACATTTTTTAATTAATTGGCTCATTATGCGCAGGCCATAACACGATATTTTGCTAGCATGCAAATTTTAATACTTGACTTCTTTTTGACCTGATGTTTTTTTTTAATTGAACAATAAAAATAATTATGCTAATTTTTTCACAGTCAGATATTTATATTTAATCAATGCAATGTTAAAAAAAAATATTTGAACTAAAAGCCGATAAATATTTTGGACAATAGTTTTAATCGCATTCAGCTAAATTTTCATGAGTAATGCGAAAAATGTGTGAATCATATGTTTTGAGAAATTTCTTGTTCCAAGTTGGCCTTCCAAATATCATTATGTTTTATATCTGTGCATGAATATGCCATCAAAATATTATTGTTGAAATATGGAATCATTTGCTGTGTTATTATCATTTTTGTACGCATTCGTTAAAAAATCCCTCGTCCATAAATTACACTTTGTTGCTATGAAATTGTTCTAATCGGTAAATAATGAGTGATCAAATTGGTATATTTTCGAGGTAATTTCCACACTCTAATTTGATATTTAAAAGTGATTTGAGGCCCTTAAATACAGTTGAATAGGATAAAAAAAAATTGTTCTTGTTGTGGATCAATTTTGTTTGTCCGAGCAAATGCAGTAATAATTTTTATTATTCGTATGAATTGTGTCATTTTATGGTGCATGTTCGTGACGTTGATGATTAGTATAAAATCAAACCAGCCTTGGATACCATCATTATCCAATAAAAAGTATATGCTTGAGGGTTAGAAATAATGCAAGAACGCATGTATACACGATTTGCTTGATAAATGATCTTTAAAACATGTTAAATTGATATATAAAGTTGTATTCGATCAAGGCGTGCTGTGCCCATCCTACCCCATAACATCCATCCTATTCATTTTGCTAAAGAGTTTTAAATTGTCCCAATGGGATCCTAGTATTTGCAATAACTCCTTGATTGTTTCCGTGGCTCTGTCACGATTAAGCGATTTAAATACATCGTTATTAAAATTCTTGATTCATCTCTTAAGTTTTCATTGCCCGATTTAAATTTCTGGAACATATTTGAGTCTTTTACTGGCTTTTGTGGCATTTAAACACAAATAAAAATGCAACATACAATACCCATATGTGGTCTTAGTTAGTTTCGGTTCTGGAAATTTTATCCTTAACAATAAAAATAAATCTGTTGCACAAAAATGATGTTTAGCATTAGTTCTACAAAAAAATAACATGTAAAGATGTTTTTGTTACTGCGTCTGGACCCAAAGTGAACTAAAACATAAGGTCTCAAAATTTGCGAATACTTTTGGGTCACCCTAATATTTTTATCGTGCCAATCTGATGGGTTATATTACAAGAAAAAAGTCGTTCTAACTCTATTATAATTTTATCATTTCTGTCTCTTCAGATTCTGCCAAAAGTCAAATCATTAAAACTCGTTTTAATCCACCGCCTAATATCGGATTTATCTTGATTTTCTAGCTCTACAAGGACGACTCTTAAATCGAATAGTAGACGGGCAGGTCTGCTTTGTGTGCATTTAATAGAATTTTTAATATATGTATATATATACATTTCAACAAAAAAATAGTGATTAATTCAGTTGGCAGCATATTATATCGACAATTTTTAGAATTTGCCACACATTTTCTTACAGTTTCGTCACAAATACTTCAGTATTTGAAATATTGAAATTCAGTATTTAAATTCTAAGATGACAACCTTCTTAAATATCGACGGTCAATCGTATTTAACCATCTTAGTGACCGACAGCGATATATCGTCGTTGGGTTAACCAGCGCAAAGTACCGACGACGATATATCGTTGTGTATGCGAAAATGAGTCGTTTTTCATGATTTTTTTGATGGTGATAAAATAATCGTATCATTTTAAATTTTTGACGTTATTTTACTATAACCTTACAGTTCTAATTTATTTTATTTTTTTAAAAACAAAAAACGAAATGGCGGAGTTATAAGGTATTCCCTTAGACGACTTTTCTCGCGATATCAGACGGCTCGCCACTTGTCGAAGGTTTCCTGTTGAACTGAAATCAAAAATGCAAATATTTTTTGATTTTTAATATGTGTAGGCATTCAACTAAGATATACATTTTTTTAAAAGTATAAAATTAAAAATTTAGTAGGTTTTTTAGTTAAACTTTCATATTTTTAACCATTTTTTTGATAATTTTTACCCCAAAAAATGATTTATTTACGCGAAAACCTTAAAACTTTAGCTTAGTTGACTAGATAATATTATAGCGAGAAACATCCCAAAATTTCAGTCAGATCGACCAACAACTTTTTAAGATACAACTGGCGAACATTTTGAAAATGCACTTTCGAGATAATCTCGTTTAAAGTTTCAATGCGATAAAACTATCAATTTTAGTGACTTATTGATCAATTAATGATTTCAGATGCGTATAATAGATCTTCAGCTTTCTCAAAGAGTTGATTATCTTCGACTAACTGTTGTTTTTGGGGATATACGAGCTGCTTTTATCTCAAAAAGACTCTTATGGTTTTACCTCGCTATCCGCGTTTCATCGGTATTTTCAACAAAGACTTTACAGTAGATGCCAATAATTATATTTAAAGTATTCATCATCTTCAAAATGAAGCTATAGTCGTTATTAAATATCCCAGCAGCAATGTATGTTAATATTTCAATGATTTTTACATCAGAATGCAGGTGCTTTGGAGTCAGTCGCCAAACCGTCGAGTTAACACATTAATTAGCGTTTTGGATATGGCCATCCAAGCATCTTTGAAATTGTCCCTGGACAAATCTTTATAAATTGGTAAGAGACGCTCTTTTATCTCTTGGCCAAGAAACGGAGTCAGGTCTTCAAGCTTTAGATATTTTTTAAAGCAATGGTTTTCTCCCATTTGCACCAATGTTGAGACAGTTTTTAAGATCGTGCACCATGTCCATCCAGTCCCACCGAACGCAGACCATGGCCATCTTTGGATGGCAGGCTTGACGTATCTCATGGAGCCACCCATTCCTTTCTTTGCTTCGTGTTTATGTATAGGCACCATTTCTCATCTCCCATGACGATTTGGTACAAAAAGCGCTGTTTATGATCGCGTGTTGCTTGATGCTGGGCGAGATGTTGAGAAGCAATTTGAAGGCGATTTTCTTTGTTGTTTTCTTTGTGTCAAGCTCGTGAGGCATACAGGCTCCCAATTTTTCGGCAAATCCCATTGAATAAAGATGACTGAGAATCGTTTTATGATACGAACGCTACGAACTTATTCCCCAATCTAATAGAGTATACATTGCTATAGCATTCATCTTATTGCAAAGAAACTTTGGTGGGCTGTTGGGTGTGTATCCGAGGTTTTTAAAATAGCACAACCATTGTTTTTGTGTACCATCCGCTACGTGCCAACACTGCCAAGCGGAGGTCGACGACGCAGAGCACACCATCATTGGCTGTGAGGCTTGGGCACCCCAGAGAGAACTGCTGAAACAAGCACTCGGGGTGGCCGAGCTAAATATCGACAACATGGTCCACAGCATGATGGAAAGTAAGAAGAACTGGGACCTTTGGCGCGACTACGTAGAAGACATCATGAGCGCCAAAGAAGACAGTGAAAGAGAGAGGCGCAGAGCGCCTCTTCAACAATAGAATAGGGCCATCAAACGGCTAGACTACCTGTCACCCTTGAAGCAATGTGATAAACAATACCAGGGGGACAGAGGAGACCAAAGGGAGCGGTTTAGTGAGTAGGCACGACTGGCCAACATCCCTTATGGAAGTTGTATAAATACCAGTGTGAATCTCACACTCAGTCTTTGAAAGATTCCGCGCCCACAGAAAAAAAAAAAAACCATTGTTTGTGTGCAAAAATGTTTTGCAAGACGTTTAACAGATATTGGCGCATATTGATCTGGGGGCTACGAAGGTAAACAAAGAATAGCAACCGTCGATTTGTTATGTACTTGCCTAGCGTTCGGTCTTCGGTGGACTATGCCGGGAGGGGGTAAGGTACAAACGTCATAATTTCAATTCATCCTAGATCAATTCGCTCGGCAACAAACGCATTGAAAGCGAGTATGCGGCATGCGTTACCATGTCCAATATTGCAAGAGTCCAAGAGTTCTTATATTAGGGTGTCCCATAAGTTTTTTCGTTTTCATATTAAGAAAAAAGTAAACAACCATTTGTATTATATCAAAATTTTCCAGGTATGTTGGCAAAATATTGATCAATGTACATTTTTATATCGTTTTTTGAATTAAAATTGATGAAAAACAACGCCTCGTCTGTTCGCTGATTCTTGGTATTTTCTGGCAATTGCATCCTTTAGATTGTCTAGTTGAATTGATCATTTCACATTGCTGAAGTAGCTCATAATAAACTACCCCCTTCCAGTCCCACCAAATGCATAGCTAAACTTTTTTTGAATGTAGGCCAGGTTTAGCTACAGTTAAAGCTTCTGTACCCTTGGTCCGAGACCGCTTACGTTGAATATTCTCATAGAGTATTCAACTTTCATCTCCAGTGACAAGTCTCTTTAAAAAAGGTTGGCTATTATGTCGTTGGAGAAGAAGATCGCATGTGGAAATACGCTGAAGTTTATTTGAGTCAGTCAGTTCATGAGAAAGCCACACATTTGAACGATTGATGTAGCCCAATTTTATTAGATGATTGTGGACGGATGTCCATGGAATTTGTTAGCTATTTCGCGAACAGTATATCGCAGGTTTTCTTCAACCATTGCCATGATTAGATCTGTGTTCATTTGCGAAAGAAACTTATGGGACAACCTAATACATTGGAAATATCCTCACGGAGAAGACGAATAACGAAATAAAATCCAGGATTCAACATAATAATCGGTGATATGGTCTGAAAAATATATTAAGGAAGAAATCACTATTGGCGAAAAGTAATATTAAAATTTACAAAACATCAATACTTTAAAGTTCGGATATTCCACGCTAAGCTTCGCTTAAAGTTCGGGTATTACTTGCTGGACTTCGCCCGAAGTCCGGGAGTTTTCTTAAGAAATTCATGAAACTATTTCTTTCATAAGATTGATATAAAAATGTTAAAAAAAGTTAAAAAAGAAGAAGTAAAAAAAGTTTTGAAAACATTAAATCTTTAATCTACTTATAAAATCTGGTTGTAAAACTGTCGTTAATGGGAATTATTTATACTTACCTCGTGCGGTGCAAATTTTATCCATATGGCAGGCGAGCCCTTGATATTTTTGCTGGAACTGGATATCCATGTATACTGAAAAAGAAAAGGGAGGTCAGAGAGCATTCAACTTAAAAACCTGCTACTGGAATTACCTGACGAGTATAAAGGAAGTGGGAGGACGGTTATTGCCGACAACTATTTCACAACTTTCGATGGCATAGAAAAACTTCAACTGGTTTTGCTTTTTTGGGATTATCCACCGAAATAAAAAAAAATGTATTCAGAAATAAATGTCGTCGTCCAATATATTCATCCGTGTTCGGATTTACAGACAATGTTGCAGCTATTTCATAGGTTCCGAAAAAATCAAAAGCTGTTATCCCATTGTCAATAGTCTATTGTGATACCGAAGCTATTGAAGAAACCCAAATTAATGCCCGATGCACACGAGGCTGGTTTTCAAGCTAGTAAAACAAGCAAGTGCTCGTAAAGTGGAAGGGTGGTATCTCTAGTTCAGTTTTTGAGCTAAAACAACGAAGTTAGCTCTGTTTATACAAAGCTAAAATTGCTGATTTGTTGGCACTAGCTCGAATTTTTTATACCCTAGCTGCACTGGGTATAAAAAATTGCAGCTTTTTTCTACAATATGTTGGATATTGTAGCATTGGCATCATTCATAGTTTATCAAATAAGGCGCTCATTGTGAACGACTTGTCAATTTAGTTGCATAAAATGCAATTCAACTGTTGAGAAATCAGTTAAGAGTAACAAATCAAAGGTTGTATACATAGAATTTACCTTGTGATATGTCTCAATGTGATGATCAGATTCTGACCGATATGAAATAATCAAATTTTCATACAAGATTGAGACTTGCGCTTATCCAAATGACAATAGATAACTTTTATTTGAGATAAATATAGATAGTGCGATCAGCTGTCCGTGGTGTATTTTTATATAGATGCTTATTAAAGTATAAATTCATTTTTCTTACATCCAAAGCATTTGTTCCGTATTCATTTTGAGCCACCGTGCATTCGGTTTGCTTTTATTTAAATACATTATAATGTTGTTGGTACAGCTGCACTGGAAAAATTGAAGAGACTATTTGTCCCAATTAAAAAAATATATTCAATAGCAAATACCCGGCAAGGCTAAGATTCACGCTTCACGTCTCAAAATGATGCATCCGCTAAACGTCTCGCAAATCGAATTGCGTACACTAACAATGCTTGTACTAATCAAAAAACGTTCACGGAGATACGTACAACAACTTCCAAAAGTTTCATCGCAATCGGATGAATGGTATAGGAACTTATACGCGACAAACTAACATATCACATTTTCACGATTCGTTTTCGTAAAATACTAGTACTCGCATAAAAAACTGCGTACACAAACAATATTTTTACTATGCCTATGTTATTTCTGCAAGTGTAAACAATAAGCTGACAAAGTTTTATCGCAATCTGATAAACGGTATGGCAGCGCATTACATACAAACAAACAAACATTGATTTATATATATATATATATATATATAAAATATATAGATAGAACTGTTTTTAAATTGTAAACGTGTGGAATTAATGCTCACACAAAACAAATCACCCCACTACGCCAAGTGCACAACATCTGACTAGTACAACGTCGATATATCGCCGCGCCGCTCTTTTGGCGGAAATATCTCGCGACGATAAAACGCTGCTTTTTATTTAAATGTGATTTTTTATATGTTCCTTATAACAATATTAAGTCTGTCTTCTAGGAATAATAAAGGATATTAGGCTATTGATTAGATTAAAAATGAAACTTGATTTTATAGTTAAATGACTTCATAAACAGTGGTTAATTTTCCCATCGAGACCTCATAAACTTAGGGGACCACAAAAAGTTTTTAACCCACCGCGTAATTCAAGTGGTTCGCGGATAGCGAATCGCGCATATCGAGGATCGAATGGCGGAATTTGTCCCACGCCGAAGCAAATGTGCATCAGATTTAAATTGCGCCAAGGGTCTCTTAAATGCTAAATTCGTCAATAATAATGATGCGCTACACTATTAACATTTGTTATCGATGAATTGATCTTTTTTGATGCATGATTTTTTCCTCAATGATAGGTTTGGATCCGGCACGACCCCTGGTTTCAAATTACGGATCGAAGGCTTTCAGATTGACGCGTGATGATGCACATATAGTGCAAGTGTTGCATACGAATTCTGGATTTCTCGGGGAAACGGGACAGGTGGGACACGCCGATTTCTGCATCAACGGTGGACGATCACAGCCAGGATGCAGAGGAAATGTCATTCGTGAGCATTGAATGATTGATGCGCTTTGCTTTCTATTCATGGCTTTCTGAAACGGTTTAATTGCAGGTCGAGCGAGATGCAGTCATTTCAAGAGCGCTTGCTACTTTGCTGCTGCAGTGCGACGAAGAATGAAGCTCGTAGGAGTGCCGTGTAAATCGAACTGTCCGAAAGGACAGGGCCCTTGGGGCCTGGAAGCTGGTCGATCGTCGGTCATACTGGGAGAAGAAACTCCAGAAAAGTGATTATTTTTTAAATTATAATTTGCGAAAAACATTATTGCCAGAAGCATCTGAAGACCAAACGTCTGAGATAAATATTTTGATGGCTTTCAAATAGCACTAAAATTATTTTCGTATTCATGGTTTGGCCTGCATATTTGGATCCATGCTGTTCGTGCGTGAATTCTCAATTTACATATAAACTGTCCGATGCTATTTTGATTATTTAATTTGTATGAATAAGACACGTTTGTGGCCGCATTGACATTTGGCGTTGGCGCCAAGTATGTGTGTGGAATTTGTAAAGTCGACAAACTTACATTTGTATGCCTTGTTTAGTTCATAATTTGCGTGCCGATGCCATAAGCATACGAGATGTGCTCATGTTCGCATCGGTTGATTTTATGATTTTTAAAGTGTAACGTGTATAGGTCAAAATGCCTTGAACGTTACGAAAAGTAAAATTCCAAGCGCCGCCTCTACTGTGTGTGTGTCTTTATACGTAACATAAAGCAACCACTACACGCCCTACATGCAAGCCCATTTTATTTTATATTACACAATACACAACATAATCTTTTAGCTAACAATTTCCGTTAACAAATGGATAACAGCAAATTTATTTATTATTTTGCAGAGCAAAAGGAATGTACTGCCTGAAAGTCGATCAAGAAGAGGAGTGTCCATTTGATTGAAGAGCCAAAACCAAAAGATTTATTCATTAATACTAAGATGATAGTTTTTGGAAAACGCCAAAGATGTTAAAAAAAAAAATTGTAACACCCAAGGAAAAATTTATAATAAGTACACATTCAATTTTTATAATTATTTATAATAAAATATTTTAATACATTTTTGAATTTATTTTTCTCCAAGAACGAGCTATATTTGAGTTGAATATTTATTATGTAACATAATAGCATATATTATAAAATTACTGTTTTATTAATGATATATTTAGAATAGGACTTGAACAAATTTAGTGAGCACATGCAAAAAATACAAACATAAATCATGATTTATGACACTAATTTATTGTTATTTTTTTCTCGACTAAAAACTTTTTTAAAAGTCAAAGTTTGGTGATATTTTCAGCAAAAAAATTAATCGGTTAGCAGTTTTTATGCAAGTTATTTATTATTTATCGACTGAATATTTCATAATGTTCAATCAATCCTTTTATCTATTCACCTTCAACATTAAATTTCTTCTGCAACATATTTTTATCTGCTAGAGAAAACCCCTTTTATTACGTTTATTTAAATCATAAAAGCATAAGACGACATATTTTATTTACAAATGTATCCTACAAAGAGTAAATAAGTTGTAAATAAATTATCCAAATACTATATTTTTTGTGGATTTATAAGGCTATCCATTTTTGCAGACTTGAGTAATGCAAATACCAAATGAGACTTTGCAAATAAACATATGGTAACAGCATAATCCTGGCCTCTTTGTGTTATCGTACATCGTTTTAATTATATATTAATCAACTCTAACTAAAATACATCCGTATTAATGCTTTACGTGGTGAAAATCGTTTATTATAAGCGTATTTTTGGACGATATCTCGGTTATAGCGAGCAATCATACAAGGGGAAGGATTACAGCATTTTTTTATTCCTTAGCGAATACGTTGTATATAGGCACCGTGAATGTAAATCGATGCAACATTTAAAAAAAGTGCATTAATAATAATTCGGACGAGCGTCGATTCATTGATACTCGTTGTAAAAGACTGAAAATTTGAACATTGGAAAGTTGTGCGCAAGATGGGTGCCGCGTTTGCTCACAATCGAGTGATTGGCGATGTTTCACAGTAACGAGGCCGAGTTTTTGCATCAATTTACAAGAACAAAGAAACACACAAAGAGACAAAGAAACATAGGGACCATCCACTAATCCAATCTATTTATTGGTCCCGCTGTTCGGGACCATGCCAATGAACACAATAAAAGTGCACAACAAAGTGCAAAACCTGAAATAAAGCGAGGACACGCTCATTCTTAAATTTGAATGGCTACTTGAGCTCTGAGCGCGGGGTAGAAACTAGAAACCAGATTTTATAGCTTAAAACTAAAAGGTTTCCGCGATTGTGCAGATCTTGGAAGACTTCAGGGACGCATTTATCCCGAAAATGCCTACAAGGTGTGTGTATCAAACCGGTCCACTTTTCGGATCGCTGACGTGACGATTGGACGCCATATTTGAACATGTCTGCAGAACGATTACGAACTCTCATTAGAAAACGAAGTTACACGAAGAAGATTGATCGGGTGGGGTGTGTTAAAATTTTACAATCGGTCGAAAATATTGTTGTCTTTCTTCTATTTGAATTGATTGCTAAATTGCAACTGTTCCTGGGTACTTAGTATAATATTTGCTGTTCTTAGAACTTGTGTTCCATCATCAGACGCTGAAAGATTATGATGTTACCGAGGAAGAAACAGTGGAAATGAGGAACTGCGGCGATATTAAACACTTTCGCGACGGGAGACTCATATACGAGTCTTAATTCGCTCTCTTAGCCTGTTAAGTGGGCATGACGTATATATACGTCCAACGTAAACTGCATCGAAATTGGTTAGGTTATAGACGATGTATATGGCTAACGTATGAGGACGTATATATACGTATAAAAGTTTAAAAAATATATATATATTTTAAACTCTGTTTCCATTTTTTTTTGTGTGCTTTTGCTTATTGATTTGTATTTGCTAACTTCTCTATATGTTTTTGTATTTAAATAAATAAAAAAATATATGTTTCAATGTTTTTTTTATAAAAATTCTAAGCATAGTTAAAAAAATTAATAATATGAACTCATGCCAGACGGGCGGGACGTATATATACGTCCTAACGAAAATATGCGCGCCCACTGTATGTTGCGTGTTTGAAAAGGAACTTCCCCAAATTAATATTGTCAGAAGACTCAACTGTGAGTCTTCCGTTAATATAATAATTAAAAGAGTCATATATCAGACACCCGTCACGAAAGATTAAAATAGTAGAGATAGAAGATGATAGCTGAAGAATTGCGCGATGATGTCTGTTGCCTTTTGTATTATATAAGGAGAGACTGGGCTTTGCATAAAAGGCGTGCACCTTAGGCCTCAAAAATTCAGGTGGCCTCTTACATTTTAGGGGGCCTACCTGATGCCGTGTAATAGTGAAATTGTATGAGGAAACCGTGCATATCGAGGGTTGAGAATTTGTCGAGAAAGTTGGCAGAATTTGTCCCAGGCTGAAAAACCAAATGGTCCTAGGGGCCTTAGACTTAAATTCTGCTAAGGGCCTCTCAAGTGCAAAATCTTTTCTTTTCAAATACACGGTTTTTAAATTGTGCCAAGGGCCTCCCCAATTCGTAAATCCGCCACTGCTCGTAAAATAATAGATAGACCCTAAGGTCTAAGTCTAAACTTTCCAATAAGACTTGGTATCAATACAAATTACAAAAAGCCAGGCGATGATTTTTGTGAAAATTATAGGATTTCAGGGGATAATTTTAATTTGAATAAATATGAAACGATAGTGGTTAGTTTGTTGTATTTTGATTATATGCAGATTCACTCTCTGTAATAAGATAATATACTCCATAAGCATTTGGTGAGACAGAATCACCCATAAGTACGTCAGTTCTTTTTGAGTCGTCTTTGCAAGTACCAGCGCGAGCTTGTTTTTCATTACCACAAGGCGAAGATAAAAAACTTCTAGGTCGTACAACAGACTCAGAAAAATATTTGTACGCCACCAAATGACTGCAGGCACCTAAAAAACAAATTTAAAAATATCATTGATGTATGTAATATTTTGTAGCATCGCTGTATTTACCTATTATTTCGTTCGGGCTTTCGCATCCCGGTTGCGGAGGTGTTCCGCCATTTGGATAGAAATCGGCTGTTCCAATTGCCGACCAATATCCCAGAACGCCTCCACAAGTATGTATGACATCGACGAAATCGGCATCGGTCGCATCCAGTCTATTATTTATTCCGACAATGTTTTCATATCCTACTCCAGCAGGATCCAAACCTATATTTGGCAATATTTAAGACCTATCAAAGACTGCAAAACGCAACATGTTTAGAACTGCGACTACAGGTTTTATGACATCTGAAATTGCATCGATAACAGTGGCGGATTTACCTATAGGCACTGTATATTGTGAATTTAAACTAGATACAAATAAATTAGCATAATAGATAAATATACAGGTTTATTTGAATAATTTGAATTAGCGTCTGGGGGAGCTGGAAGTGGCCACAAGATATTTGTGCCCGACCGGTCCGCCTTTCAGATCGCCGACATGACGAATGAGCGCCTCGAGATTGAACGCCATGCTCGAACATGTCTCAAAGTCAAAAATGAGGCCTCAAATCTAACTAATTAACCGATACTTCAGTTGAAAAACTAAGTCATTTAACGTCAACATATCGCGCGTATCGAAGACTGAAAGGCAGTTAAATGTCAGAATTTTATCAGAAAGGGCCTCAAATTGCGCCAAAGGCCTCTCAAGTGCTAAATCCGCCATCGATCGATTAACAATATGCAACAACGACTATTTAATAAAATCGTATTAAAACCTGTGATCCTGGGCAGTTTTCCACTCCCGATAGCATATCCTGCATGACCAACAACATGGGCCCCCAGACTGTGTCCAATCAAATGGAATTGACTCAAACGGATGCCATGCTGGTTCACCAGATAGTTTATGAGCTCGGCTATTTTTTTGCCCACAATCTGCTCATCCAAAACACAAAATTGATAGCAAAGTGTAAATCGGTAGCATATTCTAAAAAATATTGATCAGACCTTAGTGTTGTAAGCGGCCAAGAAGTAAAAATAAGTACGAGACATCGGCTCCCAGTCCACACCGATCACGTTACAATCGCGATCCTCCAGATAAGCGTTCTTGATTAGTATGATTGAATCGCTTTCGCCATTTGACATCCAACCGTGGGAGACGATTTTTATCTCTTTCTTGGGATCGAAATATTCATCGTTGAACGGTTGTCCTGTTTCTATCGCGTTGGATTCTGTGTCTTCCTCTGGCAAAACGAGCTCCGAATACACGTTCTTGTTTTGTCTTAAATGCAATAATTCAATGAATGTATTTACGCTATAATTGAACATTTCGCGCAAACGCGATAAAGCGAAAATACACTTGGTAGTAAGTACAAGATCTTTCAATAGAAACGCTCGAAGTTCATTAGATTATAACGACCGTGTTGTTAAAGCAACAACTATTAAATTTATTGTGAATTATTTAATAGTGTATGGCAAATTACTATGAAAGAGTATAACGTTGAAAAATATATGCAAATTGAAAAAAAATAATTTAGAAAATCAGTGTTTCGTTTCGCACTGGTCAAATTCAAACTAATTGGTTCTATAAATAATCAGCTAACACTCGTCACTGAAACACAATTTGGTGAATTTTGCGTCAAGACATATATTAGGTTGTCCCATAAGTGTCTTTCGTAAATGAACACAGATCTAATGATAGCCATGGTTGAAGAAAACCCGTGATATACTGTTCGCGAAATAGCTAACAAGTTAAAAATTCCACGGGCATCCGTCCACAATCATCTGACAAAATTGGGCTACATCAATCGTTCAGATGTGTGGCTTCCTCATGAACTGACTGACTCAAATAAACTTCAGCGTATTTAAACAAGTGATCTTCTCCAACGACATAAAAGCCAACCTTTTTTGTAGAGACTTGTCACTGGAGATGAAAGTTGGATACTCTATGAAAATATTCAACGTGAAAGGTCTTGGACCAAGGGTACAGAAGCTTTAACTGTAGCTAAACCTGGCCTACATCCAAAAAAAGTTTAGCTATGCATTTGGTGGGACTGGAAGGGGGTAGTTTATTATGAGCTTAATCAGCAAGGTGAAACGATCAATTCAACAAAATATTGTTTTTCATCACGATAATTTTGGCAAGAAGGCATTATGAGTCTTCCGGAGAGATGGATAAAAGTAAATGAACAGAATGGATCATATATTATTCAATACATTTTGATGTAATACAAATTATTGTTTACTTTTTTCTTAATATAAAAACGAAAGAAACTTATGGGACACCCTAATATTTTGCACCTTTTTGATGGAAATCTTAATTGGATGGACATTCTTCATAAACGATTTAACGCCTTTAGACTTCTTCCTTTGGGGCTATTATTAAATCGCAGGTCTATGCGTATAAACTGCAAACAATTTACAACTTGAAGATTGGACCTCCCGTATACGTGCCACCAAGCAAAGCCGCGGCGGATATTAGAACAATGTTATATATCATATTTAATGCCATAAAATATTATTTCAAATACAAAAAAATTGAGTGGATATCTTACATAAAACCTGGTTTATTTGCATTTAAAAATAGAGCGTTCTTATTGAAAAACAAGTAAATATTATGCAGAAGAACGAAGAACTAGCTATGAAAACTAAATTTATGCAAAAACAATTTTTTCATCAAGTATTATAATAATTCGTTCGGCAAGATTTATGGCTATAATATTTTATGATTTGCATGATTAAGCATAAGAATTTTGAATTTTAAATGGGCGACATTTAGTTTTAAAACAATTCCATCGGATGGATATAAAACGTGCGGATGCATGCAAAAAGATCCAGGACGTCCATATGTTCCAGATCTTTGTTGTTCTAGGAATGCCTTCCATTTTCAGGCTAAAAATAATTCGAATTTTGAATGTATCTGGATTCAAATCTTGTTCAAAGAGACATAATCGTCTGCAGTTCATATTTCCCTTAATGTCTATCTATTTTTATTGAATGATCTAACTTATTTTTAGTTTCTTCCTATGAAAACACCATCTAACGACTCGAATTCTAATGAATACTCAAAATATATCCGGTTGTACGATTGAAAGACATAACAAAAAATATATACCTCGTATAAAGTTGGAAGATAACCAACGATCTCCCATCGGAAGCGCCTTTCCCTGTTGGTGGATCAACTTCACTTAAATTTGCCTCCTGTGGAGTGCCATTTCCATCGGGGATGTACATCCATGTCACTCCATAATCAGAATCATTCAGACTAGTTTCATTAATTGCATCAAATGAGCCATCTGGAAATGTCATGAATACATAAGTTCGAAGATATGAAGCTCCATGGAATTCTATGATAATCGACAAATTCTTCGTTTTATGCCCGATAACAAAACAATTAGAACGTTGAATTTCGAAAAAAAAAACTACTACGCCACACCTGGAAACTGAAGCCAGAATGCACACAACGAAAGTGCAATTGCAATGAACATGTTGCAGTCGGAAAGCAACTGAATGCCTTTTAATATATGATGATTTAAATATACCTTGTCCGATAAAACTCAACAGCTAGAAATTTCTATAGATATCATCGCCACTTAATAATTCTTGGAAAGAGTCAAATAATTCCAATTTCACTTAATCTACACATTCAGCCATTTCCGCGTGTAATATCAATCGTATATTAAAGAACTTATGCCAGTTTGTTTTTAGAGTGCGTTGAACTTATGGCAAATTATCATTATCGTTGAGGTTCGCAACGAAAACTGATGGCACACTTCCAAATGGCATTAGTTAGAAAATCGCACAGTAAGAAAATAAAATATAGCAATGATTTATTTGAATTTTAGGCACTAATATTAACCAATACAAAAATATAGTTGCAATTTTAAATTTGCTCGGAGTGAAGCTTCTGAGGATATCCAGATCAGAAAGAAAACGACGCAAGATAGAAGAAGGCGGACAGCATCACCCTCATAATGCAACTACGTGGTCTATGAATTATCAATGATTGCACAGTCTGATTTTGATTCGATCTCGATTGGATAGCATCGCCGGACCATTGGGAAAGAGGAACGCCGAGGAGTTGCTTGGACTAGAGCATATAAATAAACGCCAGGACTATCTGACATCACAAATCCGAAGGAGCAGGATTCAAAAGAGGGGAACCTTCGTGAAAGGCCGCCACAGATCATAGACGACACGAATTTGAGCGGACCAGTCCTTTTCGTGGCTGGAGTCAGGGAAAAGACATACATGAGGCTCGGCAGGGTTAGGCCTTATTTGAAGCGCCCTGAAACGAGAGTTATTCCGAGTAGGACGAGATGAATATTGATTTTAAAAAAAGCTATGTTAGAGTCAGCCGACATTTTAATATGAGTTTTTACATATTTTTTTCAATTTTAATATTTAAAACGCCGTTTAAAATTCGCACCTGGTGCCCTATGGAAAAACTTAATAAGTTCGTAGGATGACATATAGTTGGCGCCAAATATTGACAAATTCATATGATTTTTAGGAAGTATCGACCTTCGAAAAATACGTGTCAAAATTTCATAACAATCAGACGTGTAGTTCACAAGTTACAGTGTACAAAAGTCCTTTTTTTTAAAAAAAAAAAAGCAAAAAAAGACACCTTAAAGATATCAGAAGGCAGTGTATTCATCGTTTTGCATCAAAATATGTCCACGAGAAAGCTGTGTTCGAAATAGGTATCGCGTTTGCTCGCACTTGATCAGAAACAACAACGCGTCCACAATTCGGAGCGCTGTTTGGAGCTGTTACAGTGCAATAAAAATGATATTTTCATGTTTTCATGCATGAAAATATCATTCATCATGAGGAATGAAGAATAATTTGACGGAAGAAATTACTGAAAACGAATGAAGAAGAAAAAATGCTCTTTTACAAGGCAAAGACAAGGCAAAATTTCACTAATTGCACTTTGAATCGTTTTATTTTGTTGTTTATTAAAAAAGTTGTTGTTTTATTATTAGTTTGGGGAATAAGTTCGTAGCGTTTTTATATTGTTTTGTTTTACAACATTTTTTTTGCTATTTGGCAAAGTGCATAACATTCATTCGATAGAGCTCTTTCTGTTCTACGAATCTGTGTTAATCATGATATTGAATCATTTATTTTTTGATCATAAAACAATTCTCAATCATATTCATTCAATGGGATTTGCCGAAAACTGGGAGCCTGGATGCCTCACGAGCTTAACACAAAGAAAACAACAAAGAAAATCCCTTCAAATTGCTTCTCAACATCTCGGCCAGCATCGAGCAACACGCGGTCATGAGAAATCGTCATGGGAGATGAGAAATGGTGCCTATACATAAACATGAAGCAAATAAAGGAATGGGTGGCTCCAGGAGATACGCCAAATCCAAGTCAAGTCTGACTTTCATCTAAAGATGGCCATGATCTGCGTTTGGTGGGACTAGATGGACATGGTGCATCCAGTCCCACCAAACGCAGACCTTGCACCGATGGATTACCATCTTTTTCGCTCCCTGTCGAACCATATGAGAGGCGATATCTTCAACAATGAAGACGACACCTTAAAAACTGTCTCAACAAATTCTTCTATACCAGACTGGGCGATTTTTGCTAGAACGACATCGACAAATTGGTCAAGAGTTGATACGAGGTAGTAAATAGCAACGGCGAATAATGTATTAATTTATTGTTAAAACTATTGATTTTTGTTTAAATGAAAGTTTTTGATAAAAACGCTACGAACTTATTCCCCAACCTAATACCCGCCTAAATATATATATTTTAAAACATCCTTTGCCTGGATATTTTAAAATATATTAAGATGGAGACGTCGATTGAGTCTATGAAATCATATTTTCCACGTAACCAATTGCTAATTTAACAACAGCAAGAAATTATTTTCGAATGCCTATACAAACCTCGTAACTATTGTAAATACAATACTTATGTGGAGAATTTATTTTCTAGCAAAGCTGAAAAATGTGTATTCTACTTGATTTATGACCCTGATAAGATTTGTCATGCGATGGCTTTAAATCGCATGTTCATATTAATATAATTACGAAAACAAGCGGTCGGACAGGGGACTGCTGAGGATGGAAGACGTTGAAAATATTCGAATCTGATACAATGGTTCAATGTCTTGTTTCAAGTAATAATTGTCCGTTATTAAATTTGTCCTAATCCCGGTATAATTTCAGTATAATAACGATCATTCTAAACCATCACATCGTCGAAAAACCTGTACACAAGCTGCTGAATAAACGTAATCTATGATAGTAATGTTTGCTTTGGCCTCCATAAGTGCTATTTACTCCATAAATCAACAAAACGCGCAATTTCTATATATATTTATATATTATTAATGATTGGAATAGATTTTGTTTGTGTTGATTGATTAAATCTTAGGCAATTGGTCTTGAATTGCATAAATATCGTCTTTGTAGTTTGTTCAGTTTGAAAATCAATGATTATAGTCTCACATTGTAAATTTATAGCTTAAAAATGTATTAGGCAAGATTAGAATTTCTAAAAACAACTGGGTCCAGTCTTTTATTTTAATTTTATGGGATATTTTGCATGCAAATTTAGAACCAACCAGCTCAGCATTGTGCTTACAAATCGAGTTTGAAATCCGTTTTATTTTTTGGATGTCCAAGAATTCTATGAATGTAAGCATCGCTTAAAAATTTATCTAACGCACCAAAATAATAAAGTCTGCTATATAACACGTGCCAAAGGAAGAGTGGTGTTTGATGGTAGTTCTTCGGGATACAGCAATACTCTGTGCAAATTTATAGCGCCAACATATTTACGCATACTATTTTTAAAGCGTGATCGTCGATTGAAATTTTCAGTAGATCTTCTTGATCGTTCTGAAAAAGACGAAATCCATTTATAAACAGCTTGAAATAATTAATTTTAGCGAAAATTTCCGGGGTTTCTTGATTAAGTTTTTCAAAAGAAATAGACAGATAGATAGACGTTTATTAATTTTTTCATCCATAAATGGCATACAAAATAAATTATAAAATATGGATACGCTGTTAAGCCATATTTTATTTGGAAAAATCATTTAAATTGAGATACATTTTCAAAATACGAAAATACCGTCATCTATGTAGCAAAATTTTAACTATTCGAATAGGTTTTATCTTCGAATTCAAAGATGGATCTGCTTCAAGAATATGCTATTGGTTTAAAAATGAACTTAATATCATCCTGTGTTTCTAAATAATGTAATATATTCTTTAAAATTTTGCTGTTTTTATAAAAAAAAAAGTTCCAAGAGGTTCCTGAGTATTTGATTTTTGTCCAACAGAAAAGTATCTATTCTTAGACTATAATCATCGTTATTGCTAGTAATTCAGAATTTTCGAGAACACTACTCGTAATTATTGTTAATGTAGCATGGACGAATTATCCCACTTCTGACACCAAATGAGCTAGGGTGCCGAGATGTAGCCGGGCGGATGGGATTGAAGTGAATGGGCGTCGAATAGAAAGTCTCTCATCTTAGATAACTACCTTATTGATCACGAGAGAGATATCTGTTTGCGGGAAGGACGTCCTTCCGCAGCCAAGGCTATCAGACGACGTCTCAGGACTAGGGAATCCTATCCCGGGATCCCGGACAGTTTTAAGTGCTTGAAATTTGTATCTAACAGAAATCGTACACCACACGCTTAGAAACAGTGGCGTAACTGCTAATTGGCGAGCTTACGCGACGCTTAGAAGCAGTAACTATCTAATCTATGCATACAGTACATATATGCTTGTCAAATTGTTATATTAACCTTTCCCTACCGGTGATGTATTTACTACACCTCGACTCTAATAATGCGAATATCGATATGAAATATAATAGATACGGAGTTCAGAATTTTTGTATTCCTCCGTAATATAATTATGAATTACATCAACGTATTATAGTATATAAATATTCATCTGCAGCGACGGAAATAAATATTTTTTTCGGGAAATCGGGAATTTTGCGAGTTTTAGTCCGTGTCCTCGGCAAAAAGGAATTTTATCAGTCACATTGATAGTGTTATACGAAAATGGGGGCTCACGCGGTCATCAACTCGAACTAGCATTTAAATATCTGATGACGATAGTTCGAGTTGATAACGGCATGAGTACCATTTTCGTATAATACCACTAATGTGGCAAAATATGATAAAATTCCTTTCTGCTGAGACACGGACTGAAACAACCGACAAATATATAATTCGTAATTATATTACGGAGGAATACAAAAATTCTAAACCCCGTATCTATTATATTTCATATCGATATTCCCATTATTAGAGTCGAGGTGTAGTAAATACATCACCGGTAGAAAAAGGTTAATATAACAATTTGAAAAACATATATGTATTGTATATATAGAATAGACAGTTACAGCCCCTAGGCGTCGCCTAAGCTCGCCAATTAGTAGTTACGCCACTGTTTCCAAGCGTCCATCTTGCGCTTGCATTTGTGCATCTTGCTCTCACTTGATATCTCTTTAATAAGTTCTGCAATTTTATTCAGCTACAGATGAATAATTACATACTATAATACTTTGATGTGATTCGTAATTATATTACGGAGGAATACAAAAAATCCGAACCCCGCATCTATTATATTTCATATCGGTATTCCCATTTTTAGAGTCGAGGTGTAGTAAATACATCACCGATAGGGAAAGGTTAATAAAACAATTTGACAAACATATATGTACTGTATATATGTATACATATATTAGACAGTTACTGCCCCTAGGTGTCCGCCTAAGCTCACCAATTAGCAGTTACGCCACTGTTTCCAAGCGTCCAGTTTTCGACGGGAATGTCTTGATTTAGAAACTTTCATCGTGCTGGTGAGGTGTACGATTTCTGAATTTAGTCTCCTTTTAGTTTTATTTAATTTCTTCTTTTAATTTAGTTTCCTTTAATTCAATCAGAATTGATTGAATTAATCGAAAATTTTGAAGACAAAATCAATTTTCAAACAAACGGTTATGCCAAATTTTGGAATTGTAAATCTATAAAACAAATCTAAACACTTTTTAGTTAAATTGTTTCTTCTAAATATTTTATGAGCATTTTTTGGTAATATTATTATGCCATATAATTTATATTAGAGAGAAAAATGTCAGGGGGCATATTATAACAAAACTATTTTTCTAAAGGTCCATAGAGGAAAAAGTTTGGGAGCCCCTACGTCAGAAACTTTTTTAAAACCAATGTAAAAAGGCCGACGGGAATGTGTTAACATTCATCACTTTTTTTTTGCATTACTAACGATTAAAATCTGTGCCATATAAACATGAAAAAATGTTTATCTCAACATATGTGACATAGGATCCATCGGAACAAAATCGATGTTTTGACAAGTGAAAGTTACTCGTATTTTCAAAAAGAGGACATATAAAAAGCCCATTTTTAAAAAAAATCTTACACTAATGTAATTAGATTTATAAAATATTTATTGACTGTTATGTTTGTCTGTGGTCGCTCATTGGTTTATCGATTATGCAGTAAGTGGTTCAATAGTTTATTATGTATTGTTACTAATGCTATACACAGGACTGACCTGAAGGCTGACACACATATAGATAGTTATTCTTTGGGAGCGCCCAGGTAAGTGTCGCCAGGTTTTGATTATCGGCTTTTGGAATTTTTGCACATGGAACGAATCGCAAGGTTTCGATTCCATGGTACGCGAACTTCCTCAGAGATTCCTTGAAAGTACTCTCCCTTTAAATCAGCATTGTTTATGACAAAATTACTACTTGTTCTGTAGATATGTTTGGGTATTGCATCCGATCGTGAGGCGCTCATTCGTCAGGTCAGCGATCCGAAAAGTGGACCGATTGGACACTTAGGGCTCTTTTAGGGCTTTTTGAGGCATTTTCATCCTGAATTTATGCAAAAACTCTGCCTTATTACTGTGAAACATCGCCAAACACTCAATTGAAAAATTACATTGTGAGCAAATGCGGCACCTATCTCGCGCACAGCTTTTTCGTGTCCTAATTTTCAGTCAATATGCGATGTACATCATATTTTAAAAGGTTTATATTATAATAGTAAAATCTTAATAGAAAACCGCGCATATCGAGTCGGTCGTCAATGTCAGAAAAATATCAAATGAGTACAGGGGCCTCAAACTTAAATTGCGCCTAGGGCCTCTCAGGTGCTAAATCCGTCAGTGCAGTTGTTTCGTTGCAGTTCTTTACAGCATATTTAAATTAACATAAATTTAAAATTAAAAACCACTTTATTGTATGACTTAAATTTCGCTTTCGCAAACTTTTTCCTTTGTAATCAATCACCAGAAACGCCTATTTAAACATTTTAGATGTACGGCGCATATTTTCACTTTTTAGTACTTAAAAATATTTAAATGAGCAATTCTTAAGCTACCAATTATGCGGAACGAATCTCTCAATAAAGCTTAAGCGTTTAATCACTACTTTTACGAAAGAATTTGCAATTACAATACGTCGAAAAAGGATTTTACTCCGACATGGAATGTATTATAAATGATTTGTATTATTAGTGTGAATTTATGCTCACAGTTTTAACAATAAAATATCATCCAAATGTGATGACTAGATGTTTTTCGAACTATGTGACATGTATGTATAGATTATTAAACGATTTTTTGTTGGAAATGCATAATTAACTGCAAGAAACTAATCGATGTTGGTTTCCAGCTGTTAAATATATACAAGAAACTAGAGAATTCACAAAAAATAATAGTCGAATAACTTGTCAAGTCTGATTATATGTCAACCTGTAAACGAACGAATAGGATAGTCAAGAATATAAAGCAGATAAACAGTACAATTACCAATATTTTCTCTCTCTACGAAAATGCACAACATCTTACATTATTGTTTGCGAAACATTCGTGACTGAACATGAAAGTGCAAATACCAGTGTATAAAAATTATGCAATAAAAAATGCACTTCGTTATACAGTGCTCACATCGTTCAATTGCCAATAGAAATATTTGCAGAAATCGCGCTTCAAAAATAAAAAATAAAAAAACAAATAGATAGCTCTTAATATATCTTTTATGAATTTCAAAAACCGTTCAAAAATGACATTGATCATTTGATATGTCCACTACTTATAGTCCGCATAAATTCACTTTTCTTCTCAGGAGCGCGCAACGTGAGTGAAGCTTGTATATCAATAAATGAACCTTAACACCGTTGATAGCGCACAATATTTTTCATTGCTTCGCGTGAACAAAAACATCGTCTATTGATAGTTGATGCGATGGCTCTCTATTTTGTAGGATATGAGTAAAAATAGTTCTTTGCGTTCGTAAAACTTGTTCGAAAATTTACAAAAGAATACATACATTGTTTCCCTCTATTTTTGAGGATTCCCTCTTTTCGGTGTCGTCGAATGAACGATAGAAGATAAAGAATCCCCCCTTCCACGGAGGTAAAATACGGATTTCCGTCGCGTATGCTGCGAGTCTGTGTCGGGGCTGCGGAGCCCCATCGCTACTGAAAGGCGAACGCCCTCGTCCTCCTCATCGAAGCCTTTCAGGCCAAAATGAGAGGCGCACGTCCCTCGTGGTAAGCTGCGTGAGGCAGCCGCGATGAAGATTGCTGTTGCAAACGCAACAGTTAGAACATTTGAAAAAATAATAATATTGTATTAGAAATAGAAGCACGGTATTGAAAATGAAGCGCTAAATTTGAGAATATTTAGACGTGTAGGAATACATTTACAGCACGATTGATGCGTATGTCTCCGATTCACAGTTTTCGCACTCAACGTGTGGGAAGGCTCTATCTGTATTATTTGAGTCCGAATGCATATTATGCATGATTCCTAATCAATAGTTTGAAATAGATGATTTTTAAAGAAATAGGAAATATTGAAACTATTCGCTTGAGGCTATTTATCCTTGATTCAATCGGGTATTAGAAGATCCGAAAATATTCGAAAATTTAGTTTAAAAATTCAAATTTACTATCAACAACGCGACCTCATTTGGCGCGAGCCACCTATATGAATTAATCTCTGGGGTTGCTTCCGTGATTTTCCATATCATAGAAACGCCCTAAACACCCTAAAAGAGGAAAGAGTGGACACATGGTTTGTTTGTTCAACCGGTCCACATTTCGGACCGCTGACACGACGAATGAGCGCCTTGCAATCGGACGCCATGCCCGAATATGTCCATAGAACATGATTTGTAGACACGTTATTCATCATCATATCATATCATGTTCAGTTCTGTAAAAAAATTATATTAAAAAAATGTTTTTGTTAGTGTGTCTGGACACAAATTGAGCTCAAACACGAGGTCTCAAAATTTTCGAATACTTTCGGGTCCCTTTGATTATAGTTGATCCCAAAACCTTGATAGTCGTCTCAAACCTATTAACAGGTATTAAAATCATCATTAAGGATGAATTCGAAATTCGCACGCGAAACTGATGGTGTAAAACAAGCCTCCGGTTCCAACGAAAGAGAGAGCTGTCCCTCATGCCGCCGAAGACATTTAACACCAACCGTCAGTCTCATTGGGTTCTTCGCTTTAAACGCACCCAAACGAAGACACACTTCGTCGGAATTCAAAAAATAGCCAAGATGTCAAACAGGAGGATCCTTCGAGTGCTGATAACCATTTTTCTTTTGGCAATTTCCACAGGTAGTAACATTCGTTTCTTTCGCATTTTTAATGTGGGCTTCACACCGCATTAACATAATATTGTTAATCGTTCTACATAGTTCGTGTCGAATAAACAAAGATTCACGTGTTACCGAAAAAGTTTAAGTTTACGACCTTTTCGAAATGTATATTTTGACCCCGATACCTTATTTGTTTCCCATTGGTATCATGTTAGTTGCTTGTATTCCGGTTTTTTGATTTTTGGAATGAAAAAAGGACATGATTTTAATGAATTTATTCTATTTTCTCTTTTATTATGGGCGTGAAATGGATTTCTTCAAATTGTTTCCAAATCGAAACTGTTACGAACATCTCCGAAGGATAACGGATTTTCTGCATTCCGTCGCGTATGTCACCATTTAGGATTTAACCGCTACACGTTTTCAATTGTTCAATCGCCTGCAATTGGATCAAAAGGCTATCAACCGTTATCCTTTGGATCCTTTACGAAGATATATTTTTCATTGATCGCTAACCGACCTTAACCGACTTTCTTAATGTATAAATATTCGATCGCGTGGGAAATGATTGCATCGTACGACACATATTTTAATGTGTGAATTCTTCATTTCATATGAAAAATTACAATATTTTCATTGTTTTTCTTGCACAGTCTGCATATTTGAGAAGCAGTTATGAAAAATACTTTCAAACAATAGAATTGCACTTTGGTAAAATAGCACGCAGTGCTTGAAATGTAAATTTTCCTCAAACAAACCAAAGACATTATCGTAACAGGCATTAAATTTAAATCTACAAAGCTGCATTTTAGTCAACAAATAATTTACGTTAATTATTATCTAATAAACGTCATCTTCTTTAGATACAAGGTGGCTAGGACTTCCATAGACGTGGTTTAAGCTGTAGCGCAGAATTTTGATTAAGTTTTGTAAATCCTATCATACTTCCTATCCTACCAAATTTAAAGTAAATCAATTAATTAGAACTTGAGGGGAAGTTTCTACCTTTTTGGTTGAAATTCGTAAAGTTATAGGGAGGAGAGGAGAAATTTTAAAGGCGTTTTTCTCGAAACTACTTTTTCCAGACTTATGGAAGTGCTCCCATACGTCTTAGATAAGAATTTTTTATGAAACTTGGCAGAAATATGTATAATAAACGTTTTCATCGTATAGACTACAATTATCTAAAAATATACAAAAGTGTTTATTTTATGAACAAAAAACTTCAAAAAAATGTTGGTAAAACACAAACTTTTTTTCGATTGCTCACTGTTTTTTTATTTTTCAATATTTCTTTTTAATTGTAGTCTAAGCTATACACAATATTACACAAAGTAAAAATATGTTTAATTTTTTTGCTGCAAATCACCTATTCAGGACTTAAGACTTCCATGGTGAAGAATGCTATAGCTTGCTTAAAAATATTTTTATGTTCAATATAAATGGCCTAGTCAACACATTCTATATTCAATACTTTTCGCATAAAAAAATGTTAAAAACCCGATCACTTTTAGTTTTAATAGGATTGACTTAGTTCCGCGTCACTAAAATGGTTATAACTTGGTAAATGATTGGAATTTTAGAAATTTCTTTGGGGGATATGGATGGAGGATAAAAATTCTAGCCTAGAATACTCATCTTAATAATGAATCTGTAATCACAACAGATATTTGATCTAAAGAAATTCATGTTTTTTTTTTTTCATTTAAGATTATTATAAAGTGAAAATTTCTCTTCATTAATCACAATGTGTCGGAAAAATTGATCAATTTTATTCCAAGATCGAATAAAAGTTGCTTATAAAATACGTTAAAAAAGAGTTCCAAACAAAAACACTAAATTCACAGTTCTCACTTTTTAACGGTGTAATAAAAAAACGTGTTTCTTGAACTGTGTCTCGATATTATGATAAATTAACTGTAAAAAAGTAAATTTTAAATTTATAATGTAATCAATTTTATTTACATTTTCCTCTAAGTTCGATAAGTCTTTTAGCTTCTTTTTATCTAAGTGACTTCTATACCAATTAAAAAGAAGAATAATTTATTTGTACAGAAAAATTAATGTGATTTTTTTTTGCATTAATAGAGTTAAAGATGAATATTTAATAACATTGATCGAACATATCGAGTTTCTTCAATCATGAATGATTATAATGAATTTTAATATTTCTTAACAAGAGAACTTATTTGATAAGCTTTTCATTGCGTTTCGAGGGTTTCACGAACCGGAACGCCGAACCGGTTCGCTCCGGTCCATTTTGATCCCTGGCTGCATACATAATACATCAACGCAACACTTGCGTTGCAAAACAATAATATGCACTTGCATTTTCAATCGATTCGTTGAACTCAAAACCTGATGATTAACTCCTGTTTTCTGTCAAATTTAATTATGCGAGTATCGAGTGATTTTGTAGTATTTTTGTAGCACACTCTTCAGATTCAAGATGGATTGCCTTTTGAAATGCTCGAATTGTATGCAATCAATGTTATCTTGAGATCCACCTAAGTACTTTTCATACGACATTGGTACTATTCAATATTTTGTAAGATGTCGATCGTCAATTTGGTCAAGGTAGGATAGTTTTTTAATTGCAAGCATACGATGTTGACATGTCATCATCGTGAATTACACCAACGACAACAAGTTTGGAAACGCTTACTCAGCGAACTGACCGAATAAATGAGTATAATACATAATTGAATGATATACATAAATCATATTTATGATAAAATAATAATAATGGCCATTGGGTGCCTTTTCTCGTGATATCAAACGGTTCGCCACTTGTCGAAGGTATCCTGTTGAATTGAAATCAAAAATGGAAGTATTTTTGATTTTTAATATGTGTAGGCATTCAACTAAGCTATAGAAATTTAAAAAAGTATCAGATTAAAAATTTAGTAGGCTTTTTAGTTAAACTTTCATATTTTTTACCATTTTTTTGATAATTTTTACCCCAAAAAATCATTTATTTAGGCGAAAACCTTAAAACTTTAGCTTAGTTGACTAGATAATATTATAGCGAGAAATATCCCAAAATTTCAATCAGATCGATTAACAACTTTTTAAGCTACAACTGGCGAACATTTTGAAAATGCAGTTTCGAGATAATCTCGTTTAAAGTTTCAATGCGATAAAACTATCAAATTTAGTGACTTACTGATCAATTAATGATTTCAGATGCGTATAATAGATCTTCAGCTTTCTCCAAGAGTTGATTATCTTCGACTAACTGTTGTTTTTGGGGTTATACGAGCTGCTTTTGTCTTAAAAAGACTCTTATGGTTCTACCTCGCTATCCGCGCTTCATCGGTATTTTCAACAAAGACTTTACAGTAGATGCCAATAATTATATTTAATGTATTCATCATCTTCAAAATGAAGCTATAGTCATTATTAAATATCCCAGCGATATATAATATTATCCTCAGCATCCATAGTAGATTTTGGGCGGTCCGGTCTTTTTCTGTTCTATAAAGTCTCAGTCGCCTGACGTCTTCTGATAATATAACGAAACCCATTAAGCATTAATTTTGCAATGCAATGATAGAGGTACGAATCGCCTCAAGCGTAATCTAATCGATGATGATTTAAAATATGTATGTTTATTAATTGCCATGAATTTTTGAAAGGTGCAAACAGTCAACGACATCCGATAAGGGATGCATTATTTCTCGGAAACGAGACGATAGCAGCCAATGGAAGCACAGTGGAAGACTGCGTATGGAGGCGAGGCGGTGACAGCGACAAATGTCCAGATCCCGACATATTCTTCGCTCTCTACACCCCCAACGAGCCAGAAAAGAAACAGCTGGTATTTTTCAAACAGTTTCACTTCTTAAAATATGCACCATCGTCTTCAAGGGCGTCGGGCTGATCTTTCAACATTCGAAGCTGGTTTAAAGCATTCGATGATTTTAAAGAAAGCGCTCGAAAGATAACCATTTCTCATTATTTTGCACACAGTGTGTTTTTCATTTATTTGTGTCAAATAAAACGGGTATTTACCACAAAAAATGAGCAGCGATCTTTCTAATCAAGTTTCACTGATGGTTATAATTATATAAAAGCAAACTATACTAGTTTAACGTGAAAACCATCATCATCATCATCATCGATATTACTTCGGTTGTATATTTGTAACAGCACGATTTTCTCGAGACAAATCTATCGTAAATGTCAAAGTATACTAAATAACAATAATTAATTAGACTTTCTACCCTAGTCGGTTGATATTTTATGATCTAGAAATGAATAAGTCTGCACTTTTTAGTAGAAAATTATTCCACATATATGACAGACATATAAATGCGAGGGTCATTCCAGAAAGTAAGGTTACAACATTTGTGTAGGATCGAAAAATGCTTGTATTTAATTGTAGTCGGGGCACCAGCTTTTGTATGCCGTCAGCTCTTTATCGATTGTTTTTTGGATTATCTTTTTTCAGAGCTAGCGGGTTTAGTGTCAGATTCTTACTGACACAACCCTTCCCTTGGTCGGTCTTCTTTGGCAGTCATTTTTTCTCATACAATTCCCAGAATTCGCCAAAAGCTTTTAAGCTCAGTAATCCTGAGTGCTCCTTTCAGACTATCCCTTTGGGACATCCAAGTCTCACAGAAGGATTGAATTTGTAGCGTGGGCGATTTAACATCCCCATGCAATAACGTTGTTAATCTGAGCAGATTTAATTCTCCAGATTAACAGCAAGATCTTCCGTCTCTTTCTAGGTGCAATGTGCTATTTTAACAGCGACATCTTCTGTGGCGCTGCGGGAACATTGCACCTGCAATTACCGACCGATCGCTTCTTACGCGTGTACCGTTACCGGTTGGGTGGTGACGCGCAGGAGGCGGGAGTCGAATAGAACTCGGCGGTTGGCCTTGGCTGCGGGAGGACATCCTTTCCGCAGCCAAATCCCTCTCTCTCGTGCTGAATAAAAAGTTATATAGAGAAGAGAGTCTATTCGTTCGACCCGTCCACCCTCATCCATCCGTCCGGTTATACATGATCCGATAGAAGAACGTATCGTATATTTTTGGAGTATGGAACTTCATAGCCATCAACGACAACCTGGTCTTTTTTCCGCTGAAGATTATTGCCTCTATCTATCGTTTCTGCCGACATTTCACAGAGTGTAGTGACACACTCCCCTCGCGATAAAATCCAAAAAAGCGTCTTCTTCCTGTGCAAAACGATCCAAAACTTCACGTGTGAGCATTCTGGGCACCCATCTTGCTTATAACTTCTTGTAATCAAGTTTATCCGGACACAATATCACCAAGAAGACTTTGAGAAACGTCAGGTAGATTCTTCGGGAAGGTCGTCAAGCGTCATACGGTGGTCATTTTGCACATTTCACACACGTCCGTCAGAAATCACTGATGGTCTCCCACCCAATGCCTCGTGGTGAGTTCATGACATGTTGTCGACTCATCACATCACTACCCATAAACTTCCAATGGATCTAGCACGGATGGGAGGTGGTGAGAGCGCGCGACGACCTTTTCATCGGAAGAATTTACTGTGACTAAACAAAATGGCCGACAAACACATGGCATCAAACTAACTGTCCGTAAGATCTCCCCTACATGCCAGGTGTGCCAACTTCGAAACAAAAAAAATCCGTTCCGGGCTTAGGAGCCCTTGTAATCACACTTTATGGATGACCCTCGCAATATACACACAATTAAAGGCAGTCGATATCAATATTTTAAATTAAATTTAATACATCATTCACTTTGACTTTGATGATAATCTACATCAGTGGTCATCAAGCTGGTCCCTACCGCCCACTAGTGGAAATTCAAACCTTCATGATGTGAGGTAGGGATTTATTATATTGTTATTCAATTTATTGATGCCTTTTCCTAGCTCATATCTTGTAGAATCAGGTTTTAATGCTAGTTAATCATATTATGACCAAACAGAAACACCATCTGAATATTTCCAAAAGAGACCTTCGATTGTTCCTTACAAAATATATCAATTTCATTTGAAAAACATTTCAGATGGACATAGAAACAGATGACTGGTTGAGAGGAAGCAGTTGGGAGCCGGGACTAGAAAATATATTCATCATTCACGGCTATGCCGGTGGACATGACACGTTACCCATTATTGTCCTACGAGACGGTAAGAATTAAATTAATTAATTTTAATTAAACAATAAAAATTACAACTAAACGTACGATAATATATTAGAAGCTACACTTCTCCGTTATGATGTGAAAGTGCATTAAGTAGCATATTTCTTGTATTATTTCAAGATGCATGCACTTCCTGATTTCACTTTCTTCTATGCAATCTTTCAATACAGAATTCGATTACATATTTAGTTTACATCCTTGTGTGAAACAAAAAGACATAAAATATGATATTAATCACATTGCCAATTTCCAAAATAATTTTAAAATAGTAATATATGTACAATATGATTTATAGCGTATCTACGTGCTAAAAAATACAACGTTATTATGGTCGATTGGGGAGCATTGTGTCGTCCACCCTGTTATGTAGCGGCAGTTCACAATCTTCGCGCAGTGGCACGATGCGTTGC
Organism: Stenopsyche tienmushanensis; assembly: GCA_008973525.1. Lineage (NCBI taxonomy): Eukaryota > Metazoa > Arthropoda > Insecta > Trichoptera > Stenopsychidae > Stenopsyche > Stenopsyche tienmushanensis. The sequence goes on from WACJ01000016.1 coordinate 41,894, forward strand.
ACAAGTGCTGGCAAAATTGCAGAGTTCAGGAATGCCTCTCGCTTTCACCACGTGCGTGGGACATTCCCTCGGTGCACATATATGTGGAATAATGTCCAACTATCTATCGTTCCGCATCCATAGAATCATCGGTGAGATAAATTACAAAGGTATAATATCGTTTATTTTACGGTTTAACGTTTTGATTTATTGTTTAGGATTGGATCCTGCTCGTCCTTTGGTACGCAACAGTGCACCGCTCCGTTTGGATGCCGGTGATGCTAATTCCGTTCAGGTTTTACACACGAATGCTGGCAAATATGGTGAAGGTGGACGTTTGGGTCATTTAGACGTATGCATCAACGGTGGAAGAACTCAGCCATTTTGCCATAACACTCCCAGTAATCAAACGCTGCTTTGGAAATAATTATGTTAGTTATCGCCGATAATATTTAAATTCGTTGTTGTTTATCGTCAGACGAAGCCCTATGCAGTCACATCTGGTCTATTTGTTATCAAGCGGAGAGCTTATTCAATCCACGCGTTGCAGAACCATGCGGACGGAGATGCCCGGTAGGAGCTCGTCCAACACCGGCACTACCCGGTAGTCCTCTTTACATCGGCCAAGCAGCACCGATCAAGTATATTATTCAAATATATATATATATATATGTACGATTAGCCATGGAAATGATTGTAATATTTATTATATTTTATAGAGCTGCAGGTACATATTGTGTGCATAACGATTTCCCTCCGTTTTGTCCGCAAACAATTGGCGACATAGGAGACGAAAGATGCTGCTTGTCCATAGCAAATAATGCCGGAGCGATACAAAACGAAACCAGATACAAGACGAAACACCCCGCATTCAACAAAATTAGACAACTACGCAAAAGAAAACTAATCTAGTACGAGTGATAACGGCTCAATCGAGCCTCTGTACATAGCATTTCTTATTTATTTATTTCATTTCATTTTCAAAAAGCTCAATAACATGTAACAAATATCGTTTGACGTGTATTTATTTTAATATTAAGTGTTCATCTGTACTACATTCAATGTCGATATAGCTTTAAGTCATAAAAAATACACATATATGAAATTAAAATAATTGTTTTTGCTCTATATGACGATTGTAATGGACGTCCGATAAAAACTTGTTTTGAAAATTATCATCGGTATCCAAACGGAAAGCAAGCCTACGATCTATATTATGTGCGGCTCTTTCAAACTTATGAAATAATTTATACACACAATATACAATTACAAATTGCACCACGAGAAGAGAAAGTTTATAAGGAATTTATCAATGATCTGTAATAAAATTAATACTGCATATAAATAATTAGAATTTGCAAACTTTATTGCTACGTAAGTATGATATATATTGTTTAAATCTTATTTGCTGATTCCTATAATTCTAATTAAAATGGATAGAGTTAAAGATATATGATCGGACAATTGTCTCCCATCATAGAGCAATGTCTCTTCGATCGAATAGACTGTCGAGGATGTGCATGTGCGGATCTGTTAATGTAGTACACACCAACGGTGCCCCTGTCAGAGCCTTTCGAGGTGATGACAGGAGTCATACAAAGGGGTGCCCTCTCCTCGTTGCTTTTTAAGCATTTATAAGCTTTGTCGGTATCCAAAGCTCTTTAAGGCCAAAAGAGCCACCTCACGTCCTGATTTTTACGTCTAACTATTTAAAAACTAAGAATTACTATCGAAATTAAATAGTTTTGACATCATTTTCGTTAAAATAATGGATTAATATAATTCATTTGATAGTTTCTTTTCGAATTTATGTAAAAAAAATCCAAAATATAATTTGTTCCGTCTAATTTCAGAATAATTATCATCGTTAACATACAGTAATTCAAAATTAACATATATACACACATTTATATTATTATAATTACATAATAAAACACACAAGAACACAAAAATATAAATTGTTTCGAATTGTTTGGTTACACGTAATGCCGCGGACCAAATTATACATTCGTTTTGGACTTAAATCAAAATTAAGGATTTTTAAATGGTGTTTGTTTACAAATAAAATTAAAAACACACTTCTTATGCGACTTTTTTAAATATATTAAATACAGTAGATCCGCGGTGATCCATTCCCGTTATACGGCCTGCCAATACAATATATAGTACGTATATACGGCAAAGACAAGAGGAACTCTCAAGCTGAATATCCAGAGGCGAAAGAAACTTTGAATGTGTAGTTTCTTCCGCATTTGGATTAGGACCTATATTGGTCATGAAAGCAAAGATGTTTCACAAGGACTAAAAGGGATCGGAGGCAGTACAAATTGGATAATCCGACACTGACTTGCAAAGCGCGTTTGTCGGATTACCGCGGATCGACTGTAGTATCAAAATCTAATTAACTAGTGATAAATAAGAGTTTACAGCAGTACTATTTTAATCTGAAGTGATATCTAAATAATACATAAAATAAACGTCTTCATTAATACGCTAATATTTTATAAACCGATAAAGATTTCCGAACAATAAAACATGCTCGATCGGATGACAAAATTACAGTAAAATCAATATTTAATAAGGAACGTTGTGCCCAATATAACAAATGATTTATTACAATATCTTAAATTTGAGCATATAATTTAAATTTGTTAAAAACTAGTTTAAAATTTTAGGAATGTTATTAGCCAGGGTTCATCGTAAATAATAAATACACAAGAGATTCTTTCCGGTGCAATGGATCTTCTTATACCAGTGCCGCTTATGATATATTTGTTTTATTTACATCGATATAATTATAAAAAACTGTGTTACGACAATGAAAGATACATACTACCGAGGTCCGAACCATAACTCGATAGCATGTTTTAAAATGGCAAAAAATATAAAGCACGGGAAAATTTTACAGTGTCATAATAAAAATAATAAACATTATCCAAATGTGCAACAAATCCGAAATACATTTTTAAGACTAACGAGTGATTAAATTCGTAATTAAGATTTATTATTTCCTCCCGTTAACATTGATATGAGGGCCGCCTTTTCTTTTTCTTTCTTGCGAACCACGTCTAACGAACGAGCTCTCCATGTGCTTTTGCGCAATTTTATCGGACGACTTCCCACGTATCTTCCTATAAATAATACACACATTAAAAAATATATACATGAGCACGAACGCAAAGGCAAATTAGCGCATGATTGACAAACCGTTCATTTCCTTCATTGCTTTTATAAAATCGGCAGGCTCCCTGAAGCTAATGAAGCCGAAACCTTTACTCTTGTTTGTTCTTTTATCTCTAATGACTTTTGCTCTCGAGAAAGAACTGTACTTGCTGAAAGTTCTTGTCTGAAATAAAAATAATATAGTTATCGTCTAATAATATTAATTACATGATATTGAAACAATTCTTGATAAAAGTATACTTACGAGCAGTTCGTCTGTGACATCGTTTCCTAGATCGCCACAAAATAGTCTAAAATCATCGTCTGGCCAATCCATCAAAGACAAATCTTCCCAGACTTGCCCTCCAGCAGTTCTTATGAGCTTAAAAATCAATTCATATTCAAAATCAGTGCTCCGTTTAAGAAACGTCTCGCCAAAAAAATCTTGTCATGTGGCTGATTTGACGCAAAAAAATTAGGGTCCTCGATTGGGACACTTTATTGCAACCCGCATATTCACCAGATTAAAATAGGAATTTCCTAATCACTACGTAGTTGAAAATTGAATCGACGAATAATACCTTTCTATTTTTCTTTTCTTTTTTAGACGGCTTGTGTGAACTGCTAATAATTGGAGCCGGCGGATGATGAATTGGCGTTTCTATTATCGGAGAGGGAGAAATCATCGGAATGGAAGAATGATGATCAGATTCTCTAACAAGCGGCATATCGATTGACCGTAAAGAAGATGGACTTGATCTCCTCTAAAAAAAAAAATCACATATAAATACAAATCATTTGAGTAATAAATTAAATTAAAAAATAAGCTCCAACTCTTCTGATTTTCTCCACTTCACTTTTGGTCCTATAAAGTTGAGGCGCTCCGCTAAGAACTGCCGGCTGAGGTTTGGGCGGTGTCAGCGGAAGATAGGGCCCGGGAAGCGTCGGTAAGCCGGGAAAGGTTGGAAATGCGGGCGGCGGAGGTAGCCGAGCTCTCTGCAGCTGAGTAGGCAACAACAAAGAAGGCGGAGGTGGAGGCGGCGGTACATTTCCGGCTAAAAATGGAGCCGAAGGAGGCGGCAGCAGAGGTCCGGCAGCGGACGATCCTGAGCCTCCTTGTTGAAGCCGCTGTTGAACTCCATATGTGGCAGATCCAATGACAGCTCGTACGGGCCTCTCTCCCGCAATTTCTGCTTCAAATCTAAATTTAAATCAAATCAAAAACAAATTCGCTTAGCATTTTGAGGTTAAGAAATAATAACATTTTTATTTTCACATACCTGGACATTTCATCTTGCATTTGTTGAAATTTTATATTATCGCTCTCCATTTTGAATGGATGTTTTTGGAATACGGATGGGATTTCAAATATTTATACGAAACGAACGACGCCAGCGACGAATAACATTCTAACCTATTAAACGTCAATCTACAATTGATTAACAAATATAAAGTCGGCCAGCTCTGATATATTTTTGTTTTCGTAAACGGTAATTATATTATTCTAATTTATTTTATTAAACAATTATTCATAATTGATATATTTAAAAGCATGAAGAACATTAAAATAAGATATTTCAACTGTCATTTTTTAAAGCTTTAAATATTTGTATATTATTAATTTTTATATCAATATTAAATGTGTGCGTAAAAAATATTTTTAGTAATTTAATAGAATCAATAAATTCATGCGTACTTCAAATGTATTTTATATTGAGATAAATCTTAATATTTAATTAAATGATTTTCTATCACAAAAATACGTCGAGTGGTTTATGGTCGTTAAAAATTGTGTTAGACGCAAATCGGACTCGATGACTGAGCGAGTGTTCTTGTTTATTTTTGTTGTTTAGGCGGGCCCCATGGAAGATCAAGATAATCGCACCATTTGGTGTGGTAACCTATCCGATAAAGTAACAGCTGAAATACTATTTGAGCTATTTCTGCAGGTAATCCATTCATTTACGTCTATAATTCAATCCAAGGACAAAGACGCGGCCTCTTTCGGCGTTCTTTTGTAGTAATTACTGTATGCATTCCTGTTATGTCTCGTTTCAGGCGGGTCCCTTAGACAGGGTCAACATCCCTAAAGACAAAGATGGACGACAGAGAAACTATGGATTCATAACCTACGTTCACGAAGAGACCGTCCCATACGCTTTAGAACTCTTCAAAGGAACTAGATTATTCAATCGGAGCATAGCCATAAAGCATAGGATTGCCAACAGCAGAAACAATTCATTTGAAAATGTGTCCTTTGACGAAGAATTGCTCCAAGTGAAACAGTTCCAAATTCGAGAGCTCAACGAGCGGACGGACAAATCGAGCATATACGATCGCCTCGGCAGCAAAGACCTGAGCATGGCGAGTCTCCAAGGCAATTGGTCGTCGCGGAGTCAAACTCTCGGTCGAGATCGACCCAGCAGTCGATACGAGCCGTACTCGCGCAAATCAGACGAATATCGACACGACCACAGTAGAGACAAAATGAACGATCGCCCCGACCGGGGATATAACAAATCTAGATCGCACCGAGATTCTAGAGATTCACGAAGTCACGGCCAGAGGAATAATTATCGATATTGAAAACACTTGCCTTATGATTTATGTTTGATTGATTACGTGTGATGAACACATTGAAATTAATAGACTCTTATGCGGTCTGATATTTTCAGGCTTTGATTGTATTTTTCAACATATTTAAAATGATCTATTGTGTGATTCGCCATGAAATCCAAATTACTCGAAGATTATCGATCATTTAATTGTAAATAATTTTTTCACAAAGAAATATATATGAATATAATGTTCAAGAAGTCTAATTCCGAGTCTTTGTAATTTTTTTTATCGTTACCGACGTTGGTTTATTTTTTATCATCTTTTTCACCATTTTTTATTTATAGTAAATGTCATTTATTAATATTACTACCGACCAAAATGTACGAATAAAATATGTGTGAATTTGAATTTATATCGTGATATATCGATATTCTTTTATCTTGCGTATTTTAACTGAATACCTTTTTAAACGGAGCCCTAAGCGTCCTTCCTCCAATTGTACAGGCTTAGATGTGTGGCATCTTTTACTATTTGATCTGTCCAGTATAGGCGAGGGCTTCCGAAATGGCTCAATGGACTCATTCGCTCAATGTGGAGACAGCAGCGAATGACAAAGCTTGTGGTGGAAATATCCATGACCTCCTAATCCATGTTTCACCCCTGTATACCACTACTGGCCATATACGTATATAAAAATGGATGTTTGTGGTTCGTTTGTTCCGTATACGTTCCTATACCATTCATCCGATTGCAATAAAACTCTAGGGAGTTATTGTATCCATACCGGTGAACGTTTTTGAATTAGTACAAGCATTGTTTGAGTATGCAATTTGTTATGCGAGACATATTGATCTGATGAAGTGAAACAGGGATGAGGAAAGGAAAGATGCGTATGAAATATGGCAAATGAGCTCCACTCACAGGATAAAGACAGATACAGAAGACAGTTAATCTTCAAGGCGAGAACGAGTGCGTGCGTGCTTTTAGATCCTAGCTCGCGTGGCTTGAATAAATAAATATTTTTAAATAATTACTAAGCGCGTATGACATTCGATGCTTCGCCGTACATATCCATGGCCTCTCACTCACGGGGGGATCTCATCACTTGGAAATTAATAGCAACTCCATCGATAGACATAAGCCCCGCCAAAGTTTCTGACCTCAATATAGCCATGACATTGATGTTGTCCGCGAAGGCTGGATGCATTACATCATCATTCCGTGGATCTGCCAGCATCCCTCATAATTGTCTTCGATGCTCCAATGCAACAGATCTGGACACAACCTCACTCACAACTAAATTACGGCGGAAAAATATTTGACCTAAATGAATTTTACAGTAATTCTTTAAATGCTTTTCTTTTATTCGTATTCAGTCCGGGATGACTTTAAGAATCAATGCCAAATGTTTTTAACGAAGAATTTGTTTAAAACCTGATGCTGCTCTCTTCTTAGTTCATATTTATTTTGTTAAATGGACTCAACTCTTTTAAATCAATTCCTCATTGCCAGAGATGTGTCCACTGCCTTCAATATGACTCCATTCTTCTCCGATTTTAGTTTTTCAAAGGGCTGCAACCAACGAATAGCATGTGTGGTTCTTCATCTTCCTCTTATTAATTTTACGGCGCCACCACATCCAGTTTTTTCAAGCTGTCCTCGCCTCTTCTGCGCACGTCAATTTTGGACAAACAATCCTTGATTTTAATTTCCCTCTGAATCAATCGGTTCATCCATTCTGATCTATTTCTCTCATTCTTACTTACTACAACGTAGAACATATAATCTTCATTAAATTATCTCCATTCAAACGGCATATATTTTATTCTTACAATCGGTTGTACGGTAGTATATGTTTTTACGCATATTTTTTAAAATTATTTTCTTTGAAATCATTTGAATTTTTAAAAAAAATTATATTAATATCAGAACTATGTTTGATTTTTTACACCCGACAAATTGATTGAACACAACAACACAGACGAGGTCTCATTTATACTATCAGTTTATTATCGGACGTTTTGAATATGATTAAGACTGAAGTACTAATATAGTTACTGTTAAAATTTTGCATAAAAATGGGTATTTACTAATTGTAAATTCAGTGCAATGTCGATTCTCTTGTGAAATTGTGCAGAAATTTTATTGTCGTTTAAGAAAGCGTCTAACGCTCATATTTTAGGTCCCCATGATCTTGTGATCTAGAATTTTTGCTGAAATTCTAAACTAGATATAAAAATTTGAACAATTGAGGCGAGGATTGGATTAATTTTATGGCCACTGTAACATTGTTTGTCCATGGCTGTAAATAAAATTATATTTAAAGATTAACGTGGATCTGTTAAGAAACCCTCTCAAATTGTTGTATCTTTTTGGTATTTTAAACAGGAAGATCTGCCACAATTATACAGTATTCAAAATTATGTTTGTGTATATGTAGAATATCGTACAAATTGCCATATATAAATATATTTCTTTATATGGGATGCGGCAGGGAAACTACCTTGTTTTAAAAATGAATAACACAAGCACTGTCGACGCATTAAGTTTGCATCGAATTTTGAAGATTCTCTCCACCTTTTCGTTCATGTATGTCGTCAATAGCAGTTTGAATATTGCTCTTCATTTGGAACAGGGTCCTTGAACGTTTAGTGTAAACCAGACATCCTCCACATCCATTTCTTCAAGTTTCAAATAAGGAAATTTCCCTGCCGCACCCTGTAGATACATTGATCGATCTCATCGTTATTATTGCATTATGTTAAAAATAAAAATTGATAACAAATATTACTGTATTTAGTGTGCTTTTATCTGTCTAGGCTGGAAATTTCAATTCATAGAATAAGTTGTTTTTAGTACAAATTTATATTTTGTCATCGCCTAATAGCATTTGACTGCATTTCGGAATACATATTGTGTTTCAAAAATGTTTAATGCCATTTTTTATAGAAGTTCGCCTGATGAAACTATCCGTTCTTTTGTGGCCTGTCATCCGACGCCAACGCAACCAGAAGTACCGTCTTGACTTTGATCGGAACAATGATCCAGTGCTCTGCTACCATGATGTCTTTTGCCGGCTCTATCTCCAATAATCCATGATCTTTCCTTGTTTTCTCGAGCTGTATGATGTGCAGCGCCGTCATACCGGATCAATACGGTTCAATTGTGGCCATAAAAAGCCTCCCAACGTTGGTTTTCTAACGGGTCTATTGCCATTCGGTCCCAAATCTAATATGGTTCGCGGGACTATGAGTCAGCTTCTTAAGAAGCTTGTGATCAACACCATATGCGAGCACATTGGCATTGGACCTCTGAGTAGTTCATGGAATTTTCAGCATACTGTACATCCACATTTAAACACCTGAAGCTTTTTGCATCATAATTCTGAACCATACAGAAGGACGCTGAGCACATAACAGCATAAAATTTATAGTCTGAGAGCCATACTGAATTGTTATATCTTAGAGCGGATTTCTCGTTGTCGTTTTATTAAATACAGCAACCAATATAGTCTGCAAGTCTTTCAAACTGGTGACCAATAACATGTTGATGGGCACGCCGTTGATTATAATTCTGGAGTCTGACGAACCTGGCGCACTGATTCCAGTATTGATTCATCTTGAAAAATATTTCACATGATCTAACCGTTGTTCATAGATAATGATTCGTGCAGATTATTCATATTTGACGGTCAAATTCTGTCAAAGAAGATATTTCTCACGTCTCAATGCTAACGACTACAACGATTCAACGTTCACAAATAACGTACGCAAACAAATCTGAATGTTTATTGCAGATTTATATACTCATCATACTAAAATATTGTTGCATCATAAATGATCAAGATTTTATGTGAACGCTGTTAAAATTAGTATTCGTTATATTTGTATTTTTGGATGTGTGAAAATTTCCATCGCTCTACGTTAAACGTCCGCACACGCAAGACGATGAATATTTAAATTTATACAATTAATTATATCATATTTGCATGCAGATTTCTACTCATCTTAAATAAATAGTGTATAAACTCATTGTAGATATTCATTAATTAGACTAAACATTTTTCAGCTGAACGGTGTTCATTTTGATCTGATTGTACGATAGATTATTACAGCGATCAATTTAATGTATTGGATATCTTTGTAACGTCTAAATCAGAGTCTCCCGTATCGATTTTATCCGACGTCATCGAGTATCGCTCCGCAATGATGCGTTTCAACGCCAATGTCGATTGTTCAATACTGTTTTTATTGATGTGTATTTATTGTATCGCTTTTATAATAAAAATGAAATAACCCAAAGCGAGTAGGCAGCCGCACCGCTATTATTTTTATTTTTCTCACTACACGTCCACGGTATTTTCAAAGCGTCGTAGAGCTCTGTAACATGCGTTGCTTTGGTATGTTTCTTTTTATTGCACTTTTGAAATTGCATTTATAAATGTTTACGTTTCAGTTAATTCATTATTTTATACAGTTTCAGTAAGATTCGATATTAAAGTTGATGTTTAATGAATAGCGAGATATTTATGTTTGAGCTGTTCACGTGCTTCACGATTATGTAAGCCGCTCGCTCGCTCTGCACGGAGACCGTCGGATATAATTGGAGGGCAAACATTAAATATGTACGTAACGTCGACGACCGTTTGAATATGAAAGTGCTCAATTTTATATTTGATATGTTTTTTGTGATTTGCAGATGGATCGTGGCGTAATTGATAGATGTGAACGCACGCCTCGAAGACTTCTTTCGCGTTGGATTCGTCGTCGATGTGGCAATGAAACAATTTCTACAATTGAAATGAAACAAATTTTCATAATGGCATATATTATGATAAATAATTTATAAAAAAATCAACGAATTTCTACATAGATTTTAAAATTAGTTATATATATAATGTCGATAAAAATAAGAACAGTTTTACTTTGTAAGAATGACTTAGATATTCTCAGACGCGTCGACGTCTACTCTCGACTGATCTCCGACTTATGCGTTAATAACTTTCCGGAGTGTGCTTACGCACTATTTTTATACACGATACATATCACTGTTTGTATTTGATACAAATTACGATCTTAAACTATTTAAAGTCTTTTCTATGTTTCTATACGTGGACACGGGGATCACTTCTTTGACCGTTTTGAAGAAGTGAGGATTCTGCGCCAGCACGGCGAAGAGCTGCTTGGCGTGACCCCTCGTCTCCTGGCTGCCCTCGGTGAGAAGCTTGGCTCCGGTCTGGAAGAGTCTGTCCCGCAGATCTTTCTGGATGCAGTATAGCTTCTCGGAGCCCATGCTCTTGGCGATCTTCGCGAGCAGTCTGGCGCTGGCGCACTTGACGGCCGCGTTCTGGTGCGCCGCCCCCTTCGCGATGAGGATCGATATGGACTTGTGAGGGGCGATGGACTCGCACATCTTGTCCAGGGCGTCGTTGGCATCGTTCTTGAGGAACTTGTTCGTGTCCGCGGTCTTCTGCAGCAGAGAGGTCGCCAGCTCGTCCGCTTCCGGCTCGATCGCTTTCCTGTGCGTGCAGAACATGTCTCCCGCCAGCTGACAGGCGCTCCTGGCCACTTGGGATCTCAGATTGTTTATCTGCTGCGCTACCGCCCTCGCCGCCGTCGACAGTTGGGATTCCATCAGTGCCGGATGACACTTTACCAACCGTTTTATGTTCTGGAGGCCGGTCATGACCGTCTCCCAGTCGGAGCTCTCCAGTTGGTTGAGGCATCTCGCCAGGGCTTCTTTCGGTTTTTCGAACGGTAGGATGGTACTCGGCGATCCGTCCTGGACCGGCTGTATTTTGTTTCGACTAATTTTGGAACTGAGAGCTTTGGGTATGGCTCTCTTCGGAGTCTTCTTGATCGGAGATATTTTGTTTCCCAAAATGGCATGGTTTTCAATCTCTTCGTTGTCCATGATGATCTCCGCCGGCTTCGGCGCGTCCGCCCCGCCGCCGATGGAGGTCTCCGAGAAGGCCGATTCTACCGATTTGACTTCTTCTTCCGTGCTGACGGAGCTGCCTAAGAATTGAATCGCCGGCGCAGAGTTGAGCGTGGCTCTATTGACGGTTAGGAGTTCGTCGCGTGCGGAAACCGGTAGTCCTTGGGAACGAACCGAATGCGCCGGCGACCTGTCGTTAGCGAACAGCTTGTTGACGACAGCTTCGCGCTCTCCGACAGACTGAGGACTCTCCGGCTTCATGTTGATGAACCTCTCTTCGTTGTTGTATTCGCTGAGGCTCTGCACTTCGACTTCTTCCGGAGCCTGCGCGTCGTTTATGAATCTCCTCTCGGCGGTCGAGGGGGCGCTCGTCCGCTCTTCGGAATACCGCGATCGATCGTCCTCCGCTTCTTCGCGGATCGGATCGACGGTCAGATCCGACGGCGAGATGGGATCCTCTTCGTATTCGACTTCATCCACGGACTGCTGGGGGGCGATCCTCATCTGAGGAGATTGAGGAGAAGGCGCCGAATGCTCGGAAGATGCGGAAGATCGCCATCCTGCAGATGCAGGAGTGTCTTGAGGAGATGCGTCTCCTCGCACGTGTCCATTTTCAGACTTGCGCATCGGCGTGTCATCGTCCAGCTCGTCCAATTTGTATCTGAAAAACAAATATTTTTCTTAGATTTCGCTCCATTGCTTTGATACACACAACCGACAATAAGTTTGGAAACAATGCATCATAATAAAGGAAATGCATTAAACCATTGAAGACTGGGACTTTGAACGACAGGAAAAGACCGGACCGCCCAAAATCTACTACGGATGCCAAGGATAACTTCATTATATTATCGTCTTACAGCACCTCAGGTTGGGTGCAAAATTGAATAAACCAGAACAACATCGGAACGTGACAATGCCAAAGGCTTAAATGATTATATTATGCGATTATATTGATTATTTGTTACATATATAATTTATCTGACCTCAGTCGAAACAATTTTAACTGAACCATTTTGTTAAAACGCATTTCGTCTAGTAAAAACTAGTAGTAACTAGACTATAATAGACATTATTTTAAATCGCATTTAAAAAGCAAAACGTTTCAGAATTATAATAAAACCAGGATTTTATACGGTATAAGTAATATTCATTACTTGTTGCGGGATGAATGTGCGTACTCATATGTATATGTTTACGGGCGTAACATTACCCCGCGAACATAAATTCACATTCCGCATTAATGCAAATCATTGCTATTCATGCGATGACTTGATAATTTTATTCCAATTCCGGTCCGCAATGATCTAGGTTTTTGTTCCAATGCAGACAAATTTCAAAAGTGCTGAAACTAAGCAATGAATTAAAATAATATTGTATTCATATGTGAAATCAATAAATCCACCACGGCATTGCCGTCTTTGCATAAATCACAATTTAGTGATATTCATGCATGGGCTTGACCCTTTTAATGCCGTTCGAAAATACCCAAGCAAAGAGTACCAAAACAATTTGATAAGGTTTAGTAAAAAAAATGTGACAAAACGAACGTTGAAATGAAATAGTTTGACAAAAATAAATGCTTATACTATGATGCGTTTACCTACTGCAAAATAAATGGTTCGGGTAGTATAACGTAAAAATAACAATACAGCAGACCCGCGATAATCCGGCGCCCACTATAGTCCGACACACCAATACAAATATAGCACATATGTACGCCAAAGTTTTTTTAAATCCAAATTTATGATACAAAAAAAACTGCGAAAACATTAAAAAGTTCGCCTCCACTACTGATTGTGAATTCTGATTACTGATTACAAGGCGTCGAGGGCAGTACTCTATACTCCGATAATCCTACACTGCCTTGTAAAATATTTGTCGGATTACCATGGGTCTGTTGTATTATTATATTAGGAGGAAGTATTAGTAAATTTTGAGATCTTATATTTGATCTCAGTTTGTGTCCAAACACAGTGATGGAAACATCTTTATAAGTTTTTTTTGGGTAAAATTATTGTTAAACATTATTTTTGTGCGACACCTTTTTTTGTTGTCAACGGTAAAAAATCCAGACCCGAAATTAACGTCTATCGTGAAGCGATAACAATCCGCAGATGTCAATATTGGTTCCAGAATTTTAAATCGGGCAGTATAAGCTTTAAAGGATTTACTGGGATCGGGAGGATTTTGCATGGACATTAAAATCCCTAATCGAGTCAATTCGACAGCAAACAATCGAGGAGTTGTTGCAATGATTGGGGTCCCATTGGGACCATTTAAAACTTGCCGGCAAAATGAATAGGATGGGTACCACACGCTGCAAACCGAACACAACAAAGACGAGCGATGCTATTCCTTCTTGTGTCCTTTTTTAAAAATATGATTGGCTATAAAAAGGTCCTTTAGTGCACATAGGTTTGTATGCTCAATCGGTCCGCTTTTCGGACCGCTGATGTGACAAACGAGCGCCTCATGATCGAATGCCATACCTGAACATGTCTACAGAACGATTACAAACTCTCATTATGAAACAAAGTTGTCCGAAGAAGGCTGATCGGGTGGGTTGTTTAAATTTTACAATCGGTCAAAGATATTGTTGTCTTTATTTATTTATTTCATACCAGTTGCGCCCGTGGCGAGCGCCTACTTTGCCACGCCCTTGTTACAGCCCTAATAGAATAGATTTCTGCAAAGGAGTAATGATGATGATGACGTTATTATCAACCTTCCATGAGGTGTCATCACATCAGCGATGAATTATCAAAATAGTAGCAGACTTAAAATAGCGGCAAATTGTCAAAAGGGTGGTGTTTTTAAAAAAGGGACCCGAGAAAACGTCAGCATTTTGCGACGCAATAGAAGACATTAAGCCGGAAAGAAAAGCCCCTCAGTACGGGAGAGTTATCGAGCAGACCCCGACGGAGAAGGATCTCCTCTGCGGGGAAAGATCTCCACGGTAAGGGATTCTCTCTTCGTTTCTGGATCCCAACAGGATCTTCGAAAAGATTACCAACTTTGAATTCACTGCACCCAGTTAGAATCGCCCACACGCTCGCTTGCTTCCCCTATTATGGTTTAATTAAAGAAATATTAATACGTTGTGCCGATTGTTCGACATTAAATCATAAACGTGTTCCGTCGTTCATCGCAGCCGACTCGTGAGTCGGGACCGTTGTTACAAATAGCGACTCCCGTATGTCAAACGGGACTCCATGTTCGCACCAGTACCGATGCCAGCAATTAATTTTTTTTTCAATGGTGGAAACATTTCTAAATCCACTTGTACGCGACAATCCCAAGAACCAGTTTCTTTCTAAATGGCTGGAATGGAATTTGGCATACTGTTGGCGGTCCGACACCGGGACGTGGACCACTGCTTAGGGAACACTGATCTAGAAAGTAAGATTGCAAGGACTCCTGAGAGGATGCTAACGGTCAGTTTGTTTGGTTTCACTTGTTTGTCGGCCATTTTGTTCAGCCACAGTAAATTCTTCCGATGGAGAGGTAGTCGCGTGTGAAGTGGGTTAGGTTGTCCAGAGAAGGCCGTACTGATACACACAACGAGGCAAGAAATGGAAGACCATCAGTCATTTAACGCTTGACGACCTTCACGAATAATTTCCTGACATTTCTAAAGAACTCTTCGATGATATTGCGTCGGAAAAACTTGGCGGCTCATCGCCATCAGAGTCTCGCAGCTGGCTTCACTGTCTCTTTATCTGAATGCCAGTAGATAAATATATTGGAGACAGGAGAGACCCGATTATGTTTTTCAATTATCCATCCAAGCATATGACAGTGGCAAAATCCGAGGGGGTCGATTGTTTCAGAGCTTCTCTTGCTTTGTGCAATTATATATGCTGCGGCAGGGAAACTTCCTTATTTGAAACGCACAAAATAATAGGGTGGGATTTATTCAAAAGAACAAAATGTAACGTTTTCTATCAAGCAAATTTAGTAACGATTATGAGTTCAGATCTCTCCAAAACCAAATCTTGTATGCCAATGAGATGACATGACGATATATCGACGTTGGCATTTTACGCAAGTGTTGCCAACGACAATTTATCAATGTCCGCCACTAAGAGGGTTAAATTACACAGCAGACATGAATGTTTATGAGCGACTAATTTTCACCCCCCCCCCCCCGAAAATCTATGTACTGTTATAGATTTGACGCCTTTAGAGTTTAATAAACTCTTTTTTGTAAGTAGGGCTACGTACTTCGATTCGATGATTGTCCGAGTGCTTCGAATCAAACGCTTATAAGTACGAGAAACTACACGCACATTTCAGCCGAGAAACACGCAAACGCTTTGACACGCTCGAAATTCTCCTCTGGCTCCACATTAAATATGTCAGAGTACATATTTTCGCTCAAATATTTGTTCCGCGATCGACGACGATGACATATTAGATCGATTCTCGTCTTTTAAATATTCCTTGGACTTACGTTAGACTGTATAATATATGTTCGGCATCATCAGTGATTGACTCTAGTCGCGCGCTATCCATTACACAAAATATTCGTTCGAATTCAAACGTCAAAATGTTCGTTTGTTATTTTTTGCGCTCACTCACACACACACACGCACGCGTCGGTGTGATTTGAAAGCGCGCGATTGGTCCGCGTCGCGCCCGTATACATTTTAATCAAAGCGAAACAAAGGCACCGTTTTATGACCATGTATTGTCGACCGATAAGGATCGAATTGCGCCGATTTTTAATTGTCAAACAATTGTGCTGTGAGTTTATAATATTTTTAAAGGCGTAAGCGTGTGATCTTTATGCGTTTGTCGATGTGTTTATATTTATTGGTGCGAATAAAATGTGATTTAAACCAACATGATGCGGTCCGGGGTGTCGTTGTCGATTTGCAAAATGGGCGTCGGTTGTCGCTCGGGTGAGAGGGGCGCCGGTTTCCGGGGGCGCAGGCACGACAGCCATGGCCACGGCCAGGGCCAGCAGCCTCCGCTGTTGCCGTTGTTGTTGTCGTCGCGGGGGCCGCGGCGCCAGGCGAGCCTCGCAGCCATCGACCCTTGGCGCCGAAGTGTCACATCGCCGTCGAGATTAGATCGCGCCGACCTCCACGGTCGACACCTCGTCGGGGGACGATCAGTCGACGACTGCGTTCGGTCGGCGACGATAACCGGACGTGGAGCGGTCGCAGGGCACCATTTCCAGGAGCGGAAGTTCCCGACTATCGATAGACGGGCGCCCCGAACGGCGCTGGCCGGCGTATGCAAAGCGGCGGCCGCCCCTACGTCACCACATCGATCCACCTACTTGACCACTCGCACCCCATCCATTTCTTAATCGACCCCCTCCAATACTTTTATTATAATTTCATCAAATGTTCTTTTACAAACAAACTTCCACAAAGACCCTATGGCGCGACAATTTTGTTTGAAAACGTACAAATTTTTAATATATTTCTTAATTTTATAATACTTATAAAAACAGTTCCCTGGCGTGTCACCAAAGCGATATAGTTGCTTTAGACCAAGTCAATTTAAACAATAACATTGGGGATCAAATGATTATTTTATTAATACAAGTTTTAAAAAGCAAATTAAAGTATATCTCAGCATTTTATGAACAGTCTACCCTATCTAGTCCAGTCACTTTTCATTTATATCTTAAAAATATTATTTTGTTATAATAAAAGAATATTCCCCAATGTACAGCAATTCCAAATCCAATTAAACAGAGACCACAGATGTCAAAGAAACTTCCCAATTCAAATATGCCTTTAAAAGAGAATAGAATATTCCACAAATATATATATGCACTTTTTATATATTACACAAATACAGCTTCATCTGCGAGAGTATTCACATTTTTTTTAAATGTATACACTGGTTAATCTGCATTATTAACGTACAAAGATAATTCCAAAAGTACCCGACCAAACATATAGGTAACGGTTGCTGTTGTAATAAAAACCAGTATGATAGAAAATGTCTAGACGCTACGTTGCTTCCCTGATCGTACAGATCATAGAAAATACCGCAAAAGGCCCTAAAAGAGGATAGATGGGTCATAAGGTTTGTATGTTCAATCGGTCCGCTTTTCGGATCGCTGATATAACGAATGAGCGCATCGTGATCGGATGCCATACCTGAATATATCTACGGAACGATTACAAACTCTCATTGTGAAACGAAGTTGTCCAAAGAAGACAGATCGGGTGTAATATTGCCGTCTTTATTTTATTGCGGGTCTATGCCGGCTGGGTAGATCCAATGTCGAAAAAAATGGATTAGACAACTTAGTATATATTATAAAAACGGATAGAGTAAATTAGTGTTGATTCATATAAAGAAGAATGGTCAAGTAAAATAAAAACCATTTGGATCTCTCGACTGGGTCGGTATTCTGCGTTTTGCGCCCCAAGCACAGTTTCGTTACGCTCTTGTTACGGCCCTGTAGATGCCGCACAAACTGTCCGGAGATAACAAAGGAGAGCGACGAAACGCGTGCAAAGTTTTGTTGTCAAGATAAAAAGTTCGTCTCTTTTTGAAACAAAAACCATTTTCGACTCCGAAGCCTTGATTGACGACCCGCAAGATTATTTTGTGCGTTTGGTGGGATATTCAAGGAATCATTAATTATGAATTTATGAAACCTATGCGAAACAATAACTACAGATGTGTTTTATCAGCAATTGAAAGGGATGAACAAAAAATTGAAAATCAAACGTCCATTTTTCAGGAACTATTGAGTTATTCTGCAACACGATAATGCACGATCCCATAAAGCGAAGTTTCGTCTCAAAACCAGAAGAATTTTTCAAAAGGGGATTTGGAAAACTTGAAAAGCTGTGGGAAATACCCGTGTATCGTATTCAATTTAGTTTCATTTTTAAAATCCAGATCGTCCACGAGCACAATGGCGCAATTGAGTCCGAGAATGGAGAGTTCAAAATCCGATTGCTGATCTGGCCGACGCTCCAAACGAACTTTCAAGGGTTGAATTCTTTAACGCCATCAATTCCACTCGACGGCGATTACTTATGAATATGGTAATTTAATCGCCGCATTCTACGACCGAATGAATCGCCTCGTCTGCTAAATTTTCTTGGAAATGCTCGATGGCCTTCTTGTAAACTTCGCGGCTGAAATATTTAGCACCTCGTGATTCACGGTGCTGGGTTAAAAAATATGAAAAAAAAAATCAAGTTCAAACCACCATGACATTCAAAAATCCTCCATAAGTCATACGCGATTAATATTAATGAGTTTTCAGATACCGCGATTCGGCTGATTAACAGCATTTGCATGCATGAGCTTTTTTTCTCTTACTCATGCTTTCCCGGGTATTTTAAAAGGGCATGTTTTATAAGATTTTTTTAAAAATATTCCATAGAACACACAGTTGGGGGGTGATTAACCCTCACTACTTAATGCATAGCGATAAAACCAGCATAAATTAGAATACTGGCGAGCAACAACACTTTAACAGACTTCAACTTGTAACATTTGACCCTGAGTATGGTTTTTAGAAAATGACAACATGTATTTTAAAATATCAAAAAAAGCTAAAATCGACAGGTTTATCCTAATTTTCTGGATCTGACTGATCAAACACTGATCTGAGCTATTTTTTGCAACATTCATGATAAAATTATATTTTATAATAATATACGAAGATAGTCCTAAAAATACCAGACCTAACGTATTGATGTCGATTGTTATTTTAAAAATATAGTATGATAGAAAGTTTGTTTAGTATTTGTTTGGCAGCCATCAATGGTCTTCAAAAATGCTGTACGTCGCATATTGACTGAAAATTTGGACATGAGAAAGCTGTGCACAAGACGGGTATTGCGTTTGCTCATAATGTAACAAAAACAGCGTCGTAATGATGTTTCAATCGAGAATTTGGCGATGTTTCACAGCAATAAGGTCGAATTTTTGCATCAATTCAGGATGAAACATGGGTCTATCATGTCACATCTGGGACAAAGGAACATAAAGATCCGCTTATTACGCTTATTCCCAATTTCGAGTGATCACTTGCGTTTTGAGCGTAGGGGAGAAACTAGCTAGATTTTATAACTTAAAACTGAAAGGCATCCGTGATCGTACAGATCATAGAATACCCTGGGTATGCATTTATCTCCGAAAATGCTACAAAAAGTCTGTGTATCCAACTGGTCCGCTTTTCGGACCGCTGACACGACAAATGAACGCCTCGCGATCGGATGTCATTCCTGAACAGAGTTAATCAGTGTTGATTAAAAATAAAAATATTGTGCAACTCTCGACTGGGTCGGTATTCTGCGTTTTGCGCCCCAAGCACAGTTGCGCCCGTGTTATGCCACGCCGCTGTTACGGCTCTGATAATGAATATAGCACTTTAATAAGAATATTATTAACATGGAGTTTAAGAAGTATTAAGAATGAAGTAATTTTATGAATTTCTTGTGAAAATCGCCTGGATTCTTAAGTGTTATACCAGACTTTGAAGAACAGGAAAAGACCGGACCGCCCAAAATCTACTGCACGGCGAATTTTATGATATTTTAATAAATATAATTAATTATTATATGCTTGTTTATTGATCATAAGATATATCATTCTATTTAAATTTAATTTAATCTGAACAAATGTTCGATAAAGTCCATCAGCCACCAGGTCGAAAGATTAGGGATACAAAAAAATTGATCGAATATTCATTGCTTTCGTAATGCTTACACATGCACGCACGCACTTATTACTCAGCCCATTAATATGGATTAACGACCATCGAAGGGGTTAAATATTATACAGAAAGTGGCATCATCAACCCGCACGCCATAAAATGATGGCGTCGTCCATCTGCATGAATATGACAACATCAGATAGTCACAATGGAACGAATCCACGATTAAGTTGCATTAATCAATACTGCTTGAATTTCACCGACGTTATTTATATTTCATCCCAAACTTTATTTCAATAATGATTATTACCCCGCAGGATATATTAAAAAGCAATTTATGCAGAACGGCGGAAATTTCAGTTCTGGGTCTTGTTTCTCTCTATTTTTTGTACGAAAAGTGTCATTAACTTTGAATAACTGGCAGTTCACATGAATTTTTCCAGGGAATGGATGAATATGTACAAACTTGAGCGATCGTAATGGTTTAGATATTGTTTAAAAGGATGTTTCTTTGACCGATGTTTCCAAAAGCCCGACCAAAACTGGATCATCCCCGATCCAAAAAGCGCCGTAAAGCGTATTTTGTTAAATAGCAAACAATAAAATAGACAAGCAAGGTCATCCAAACACACAAACAATCATCATCCACACGCGAATACCTAATTACATCTAAGAACTCCAACGGCAATTCGAAAAGACGGGCGTTTCCCATCGGACAAGTTCGCGCCATTTAAATACGAAAAAAATCACATGAATTTCCCGATCGTCGCCCATGGGAATTTTCCTTTTTCCACCACCCCCAATGATTGAATAGGGTTCCGGTTCCGTGCAGGTCACGGGGTCGTCGACACCACGACACGAGGATGCACTAATGTTGTTAGAACTCGGACGCACTAATTGTTCACCCGTTCGTCGCTCCTATATATGTACCAATCGTGGAAGGACGACAGGAAAAAATCGATATCCTGATATACACGGGTACAATCGTCCCATGCTTGACGTCATCGGAGTACTTCGTGCGTGAAACGACGCCATGAAAGACGTATTTTCCATGCTGTGATCGCATTTTTCCATTTTATTATGCGATCCGATGTGGTGAGCTTAGGAAGTGATTTATCGAAAATTGAGCATCTACGATTACGCCAAAAATGGCGAAGAAAATCCAAAAAATGCTATTGGATGACCGGCGACCGAAATTGCACGAGCTAGCGGACATGGCAGGCATTTCAAAAAGTGCTGTACATCGCATATTGACTGAAAATTTTGATACGAGAAAGCTGTGCGCAAGATGAGTGCCGCGTTTGCTCACAATAGGAACAAAAAGAGCGTCGTAAGGACGATTCAATCGAGTGGTTGGCGATGTTTCACAACAATAAAGCCGAGTTTTTGCATCGATTTTGTAACTTAAAACTAGATAAAAATGAATGAGTAAGATAGATAGATATATAGGCTATATGAGTGGGGGGGAATCTAGTCTCTCTCGCGACTCTGAAGGAGCTTCGAACTCGAATCGTACGACGAATTAGCGTACAAGGTCTGTATGTCCAACCGGTCCGCTTCTCGGATCACTGACGCGATGAAAGAGCGCCTCGCGATTGGATGCCATGCCCGAAATATGTCGTAAGGGCCCGTAATACGTCCACAAAATATGGTCTTCGTCCATGAAAAGATCTCCGTATGGACACTCCAAGATCGAGGAAAGTCCAAACCTGAAAAGCGAAGCCATAAACCGCCCGTGCTCTGTGAAGAACTGAGATCATTGATTATCTATCACAAAAAAAGTGTTGAAATCATGAAAAAATGACCGCTTTTGACTAAAAAGAAGACAATGTACTAGTTCTAGGGAAGGCTCATTATAAAAAAGGTATCGAAGCTATTGAACATCGTCGGGAAAAGTGTATTATTTTTCCAATATTTTTAATGTTTTCTTAATGAGGTCGGATACTTCTGGGACTACATAGCTACATAACACTATTGAAATTGAAATCTGGGAATCCCACTCTGGGTGCATAGTAAATATATAGGAAAAGAACACCGATAATTATTACGGTTTTACCGGTTTTCAGTTTTCGGTTCGAAGTTGATTACATATATGGAGTTTTCTTTCTTCAGTTTTAAATAAAATGAACATATTTGTAACAAAGTTTCGTCACTTTGGACTTAAATATGTTCTTTTTAGAGACTAACAACGTCTGAAAAAAATCGAACAAGTCTTAAATTTCAATATAATTAAATGTTTTTCGACAAATCTTCGCGAAATCAGTGATTGAATTCAAATTTAGTTTCTTTGTACCCTCAATCATTGTATTTTTCGCCTTTGCTACGTTAATGCTTTCAACTTCCAGAAACTGTTGTGTTCCACAGTTTCAACTTTCCTCGTAAAGAACAATCTTGTATGTTTGTTTGTTCCGTATAAGTTCATATACCATCCATCCGATTGCAATGAAACTTGATTGAGTTATTGTGTACACACCCTTAAATGTTTGTGAATTAGTAGAACTATTATATGTGTACGCAATTTACTTTGTGAAACGTTTAGCGGATCATAATATTGCAAAATATTCATTCTTAACCGAATTTTTGCACAAAAACCGCATTAATCTTTAATTCAAATGTATATGTATGTCTGCTTTGCATAAATTTTTCGTGCAAACCAGAAATAGCACCATTTCAGAGGACTTTATTCAAATTTAACGATTCACAACATCGCTACGAAGCGTACAATATTTGACGATGACTTGGCATGTCAGAAACTTCGAGCCTTCCACATTGAGGCCATTCATTTCGACTTACGTTTTCTCTGTGTATCTTTACAAACATCGTGGCATATTCAATTGGGTACGTGCTATTTATTGATTGTGTACCAATTTCGGATATGATAAGAGAAAGATTCCTATCTGTCGGTCGAAAGACCAATTTAATCGAGATTTAACCTTTAGTTTTAATCGTGATTGATTGCGTTACTTTGCGTCATTGAACCCTTTCCACTTTTAATGGAGTGAAACTTCTTAACTGCCCTGATAGTTCGTTTTTATCAGCTTCACGATCGTCACGAACGTTTAGAAATGCACTGTAAAAGCTCGATAGTGTCATCTTCGTCTGCCTGCGTTGGATGACTGAATTGAACCATTTTAATGCAATTAATCATGATTTAATCAATATATAATTTATAAGCCAAAATAAAAAAAATATTGCAAGATAACATCTGACTATTAACTGAAGTATGCGCGTAATTATAGGTCCAATGATTTACCATTTCACTCCAATAAACCCCGAAAAACATATATGTTATCCGGCAAAATTTTTGGGTTAATCCCCCGCTTAATAAAGAATTACGAATGTGACGTTGGATTTACTAAAGTGACCTCATTCCTTGCATAAGAATCGCTTGTTAAAAATTGAGTCCGCAAAGCGTAGGGGCTCGCAGCCGCCATGTTAAACACCCCCTAGAATTTATCGCGGCTAATTTATCACGGCTAGGGTTTATTTCCATTTTTCCTGGCTATTTATCGCCATGGTTCGATCTAGACGCCATAAAGGTTGGCGCTCTGACTCCAGTGAAATCCAAGTTCGGCGAGGTTAAACGCCTCCGACCACAGAATACCCCAAAACGGCCTATAAATAGGACGATCCCCACAAACAATGCAACTGGTTATTCTAATCACAGTTTTCGGCGAATCGAATCGCGGCCTTTTGGAAGGAAGCCACCACAAATACACACGACGGCAAATCAAAATCAAAACACACCAAAACCACAACCAAAAACAACCACTCGTAATATTTGGCACACTACCTTATGTCGTCCAATATCGGTGCATTTTTGGCAAGTTTCTCTATGACTGGATTTTTTTCGTCCATTTTTTTCACGCTTGAATACTTCTTTTTAAAAGAGGAATATGCTTGGATTTTAGTTCCTATTGTTGATATCTTCGTTCTGTATTTTGAAATCCTATATTATAAAAAAAGCCATTTTAGCCGATCGATTTCGTTGCTTGCAAATTGCCTTATCAAGAATTCAATTAAAAACCATGGAATTATATTTTCTTACTATAACAAAGTTAAAGGGACAACATTAAGGACGTCCAAAAACGAAAAATCTTATATTAATACTGTAACGTTTGAATTTATAAATCATTTATCTGGAATTATTAAGATTAGATTTTTACTGTGTAATAGATAAATTTGTGACGAAAGCATGTGACGTTCATGTGCCTCAAATTGCTTCAATTATTTAACATAAAAATATCTATTAAAATCTAAGAATTTAGTTTAAAAATTGCTAAAACATAGTTACACATGAAGATTCGGATTTTCGGATTCGGAAGATCGACCGTGATTAAAGGAGTTTTTGTGAAACATTTTACAAGTTTGACAATTAGTAGTTGAAAAAGGTACTAAATTCTTTAATTTTCCTTAAATACAGAGTGATTGTTGCTATTTCTATTATTTTTATGGCATTCGACAGGATGGTATCTACAAAAAGATTTCATTCAAAAATGATATTGTACAAATAATTCGCTCCAAAACCGTCGTTAATAAAGAAGATTTAAAAGCTACAATGAAAACTAAACCCCATATAACAGTTTGAATACTTGCTTGTAAGTTAGGTGTTAGTGTTACATCTATCTTTCATCATCTTGCTTCAATAGGAATGATTAATTAAATAATAGGAGTATAATACAATATTCTTTCTTAAAATCAGGGGAAACTTGGCTGGCCTTATTTACCAGATCTCTCCTCGATAGATTTTTTTATCTTTTTTGACACTTTAAGTACCTTTTAAGAAATAAAAAAAATCGAAATCAGACGAAACAATTCTAATGTTTGATTCTATAAATGTAGACTTATATAAAATTGGATTGAATAATTTAATTTTTCATTGGCAAAAGGATATTGAAGCGAAATAAAATGATTTTTATTGAATTTATTATGTTTTGTTTCTACAAAGTTATGGCGTTTCGATTCTAGCTCACGAATTCCGAACGTTCACATGATACGCCCTAATATATGTATTCTAACAACAAATCTAAATTTAAAAAATACATAATGCGATTAAATTCTGAATTCAAAATCATATCAATCACTGCAAAGTAATTTAGAAAAAATATCTTAGAAAAATAGTTTATAAAATATAGAATCATTCAATAAGGACGCTCAAAGTTTGTTAGGTCATAGTCACGATGTTTTTAAAGCAAAATCTATTTAATTTCATGTAAATTATTTAGTAATGTATGGCAAATTATCATGAAAAATTATAGCTTTAAATAACGTGTGCAAATTATCAAATTTTCAATCAAATCAAATCAATAAAAGAAAATCAGATTTATCAATGTGCCCAATTATTGGAAGAAACTTTAAGAATATATCCCCCAAAGAAATTTTAAAAACTTCAATTATGTACGGTATTTTAATGACGCTACAATGAAGTCAGTCGCCATTTTGCTAAAAAAGGGGATATAACGACATATTTACCAATTATTATTTTTTGTTTCAGATGACCATAAGGATTGGGCGACAAACATTTGGACGACGTTAAATTCAATACTTGATATCATAAAATTTTATTTCACACGAAAAATGGATATCTCAAACATAACTTTGTTTTTATTTTGGTAATATTATTATTTTTTTATGTTTTAAGTAGCTTTGGAATGTAATATTTTTTTAAAGCTTTTTAAGTGTGTTTATCCGTGTTCTAGTTATGCTTCCCTTTGGCGTGTTTAAAAAAATCAAACATATAGTTTTCGCCGTTAAGACGACGTCGAGAGTTGTTATGGCCTAATAAAAGTATCGCGACCAATTGTCTTCGTTGGTTCAGTTGGCATTCGTGCCGAACGCTAGATGTTCAATTAAAACCCGAGCCGCAAAGCAAATCACTAAAAAATGCTTTCAAACGGACGATTCAATGCCAATTTTTATTGTAGTCAACATGCAAAAGAGCTTCAATTTCGCAATCCAATGCCACAATTTCAAAAATAACACGTTCTTCAGAGGGGGTGTGAGAGGCGTGCTGCTGCAGAACCCGAATATGAGCAATCTCCAACACGGCATCCTTTCACGCGAATCGTGACTGTGTTGACTCGCTTTTTAAAATCAATTACATGCCGAACACGACACATCCAAACGATGCTCTTAATTGTTATGGCCGAAAATTTTAAGCTTTCGTTCGCCCGAATTATCGTGTGAAATTAATGAAAATAGTTTGGCGATGGCGTGACGAAAACTCA
Organism: Stenopsyche tienmushanensis; assembly: GCA_008973525.1. Classification (NCBI taxonomy): domain Eukaryota; kingdom Metazoa; phylum Arthropoda; class Insecta; order Trichoptera; family Stenopsychidae; genus Stenopsyche; species Stenopsyche tienmushanensis. The sequence continues at coordinate 68,408 of WACJ01000016.1, forward strand.
TCACAGACAGATGGCAAATGTTTACTTTGTCTGCAGGAATGAAGTCCTCAATTTAAAATGCGATTAGTGCAGAGGGCATGCGCGCATTCGACGTTTCTTTGCTCCAAAAACGAACGACGCTATGCGAAGCAAACAAAGACCGTTTAACAGACGTATTTATTCATAATAAAACTCCCATGAATAAAGATGCGTATAAATTACGCTAAAAACAAATCAATAGCATCGTCAACACGATAAGCTTCGCGGAGCGACGCCCGGAAGCGCGATAAGGTTAAGCGAGAGCTGTCACTTTTATTTCAATCGCGCAGGGCTACCAACTGTCGAACGGCGTCATAACAAAAGCAACGTAACTTTTCGCCACCGATTTTTATTTAATATTATCCGTTTTAAATAACGATAAAAATATTTATATGCGGTATTCTTTTGTTATAAAACTGAATTGATTTATTTTAAAACATTTCAATAATAAAAGAGTATTTTAATCCTATGATTAATGAGTTAATTTTAAATCAAATTAAACGTAGATGCTATATTCGTATATCAACCACTTATCGTCCATACAAATCCACTTTTCTTTCAGGACCCCTCAGCGTGAGTTAAGCTTGTATATGAAATAAATGAACCTCAACACTGTTGATATTATTGGAACCCTTTATAGCACTTCAAATAGAAACGCTTTTGTTACCATGCTGAATTTTAAGTATGTAATTGATTTTAACCCTATCGGACCGGAAATTGTGGGACAAAGATGGATATCTTGCGTCTCATCATACATTCGTGCATCGATGGCAAAGTCGTGCCGTAAAGGTACCCCTACACGTCTAAACATTCTCAATATATATATATATATATTTATAGAAACTCGTAAATGTTCTTATTTACTATTCAACAAAAAAACGTATTCTAAAGAATCTTTTAACTATCAATAAATTAATCATAATTAATTGAAATCACTATCGTCAGATAAATTATTAAGCTCTTTCAACAAAGATAAGACGACTTTCGTTCGTGTTGTCTTGAGAACAGGCGTTTGTTTTGATAATTGAGATACTCGCATCTTTCTCATCGTTGACCAATTTTGTTATTCCGCCATGACTGTTCTGGAGTGGTGTCATCAGCCGAGTGTCACGACTCCTTTGCAAAATACAGCTGACAGAAAAGTGGATTTATATTAGCGTGTATGTTCTCCGGTTTGAAAGGGTTAACGCGATAAATAGCCAAAGTATGCTACATATTAAAAAATGATTGCTCAAACACAATTGTAGCATGCAATCAACATTAAGTAATATCGAAGCAACATCGGCACTTACTTTTGATTGAATATTGACCATTTGATATGTGTATAAATAAAATATATAGATTACTTACGAATTTTTTATGTGATTTTCATTGATGGGACTGTGCTGTGGAGATCTGCTGACGAAGCCCTCGTGTTCACGAGTGACTCCCAACAGGCTCGCAGGTCCTTCGGATTCTCGAAGAAGGGAAGATCCGTCGTCGTCTATGGAAGAAAATAAAAAAATCACTTCAATGCATCGCATAAAGAAACAATTTTCGCGCATGTTCTCATACCTGATTTGCTCAAACTCTCGATTAAATTCAAAATGCGATTCATTTTCTCGATTATACTATTATTATGATTGTCTTGCACTTTAGAGATCTTCATTATTGACTTGGACAACGATTCCATTTGACATTGTAGCCGTTCCTGATTCGAAACAATCCAGTCTATCTTATCAGCTGCAGCCTGTCGGGGCATCGTGATCGATGATCACATAAATTCAACAAACGATTCAATAAAATCAACGCTAGCACTGACACTTACTTGAGACAACATCAACACTGTCACATAACCGGCGTTTTCAATATGAACGACAACATAATGTGAAAATATCGATAGCGTTTTGATATAATATTATCCGTATTATCGTGAGAGATAAAAAATTAACTATCGCAAATTTTGTCTAACTGCAATTATGCAAGAGTTGCAATTCACCGGATCAATAACGTTCATCCAAGAATGCCAGCAGTTAAATTGTTTAACAGAATCCAGTTTAACATTTCAGTAAATCCAGTTCAACACACGTACCCATCCTGGCGGTACCCATCCTACCCCATAACACCCATCCTATTCATTTTGCCGATGTGTTTTAAATGTGCCTGTGTAGTGTTCCATGATGATTCTTGACTCGATTAGGGATTTTAGTGCATTGTTATCAAAATTCGAAGATCGTCCCATTCTTACTTCGTCCCTTAATCCTTTGATTAATAAATTAATTTTAAATTGAATTTAAATATGATGTAACCCTTAATTACTTAATTAATTTTAAATTGACTTTAAATATGATTCGTATGTGCATCATTCATAATGTCAGCGATCCGAAAAGCGGACGGGATGGACACACAGACCTTGTGACCACTCGTTTGGGGATTTATCACCCATTTATGCTGCTATCTCAGCTAGTTTTTTAGCTTTAAATTACAAAAAGCATATATATGTTAGGTCAGGTACATTTAGGACTATCTCCGTATATAATTTTAAAATTTATAAAAGTATATTTAAATTTAAAAAAAAAATGTGTGTGTCTTCAGTTTTAGCTACAAAATGATACATTTGTTGAATGTTTAAATCGATACATTTGGGTCGATCAATACAATAGAGTGTCAAACAGAATCACTTTGGTTATCGCGATGAGTTTTCAGTTTATAATTGATATTTGTGCCTTTCTATTGTTTTTCGTGATTCTAAGAAGACCACCAACGATCTAAGAAGACTTCATTCCTAACAGTTTTCAACTGGATACGGACTAATTTCATTTCAATTTTGTGATAAGTTTCTATTATTTTATGCCGTTATGGATCGCGTTTCGCAATATTTAGAGGTGTAGGGGTACCTTTACAGCACGACCTTGCCATTGATGTACGAGTGTACGATGAGACACAAGACACTTTCTCCGTCTCCATTTCCGATTCACAATCTCCACACTTGACGTGCGAGAATGCTCTTTCTGTATCACTTGAATCCTAACGCATATATGCGCGATTACTAATCAACGGGCTAAAAATAGTTCTACAAAAAAAAATCCGAAGATGTTTCTGTCATTGTATCTGGACACAAACTCCCCATAATATCAACGAAAAGGCTTATAACCTTTTCGAAACATTTGATTGGTATTCTGGTATACTATACAAGAATTCCGATGGCTTCCCACATGGAAAAATATATACTTATTTAATGATCAATTCAATAATTGAACACACGTATCCTTGATAGGTCAATTCAACACGCCATCAGCTGTCCGTTTTAGATCCACATATTATTAATGCGATGACAATCGATACGTTTCAGGGTACAAAAGACAATGGAAGCTAATATTTAATCAATGAAAATACACAATACAATCGAAATAGAAGGATTTTATCTAGTATTTACAACGTCTAGATTATCGACACTAAATTGAATGGGATCGTAATGGACTAATCAAACATCCTACAGCAAAGAAAAATCAATATTTAGCAAAGTTATTCAAATATTTAAGTGGGTGCCGTACAAACTATCGCATTACATTGAAAATATTTTCATATGAACAAAATAATCGCTCAAAAATACGTCATTTATTATCAAAAAGTTAACTTTACCCAGATTGAATCTAATCAGATTATTAAAACCAATTTCTATCGTCGGCGACTTTTTATATGATATAAAATTAGAAGTGTATTCATGAAGTCTTTGATTAAGTTTTTAGGAAGTACCGACCTTTTCAACGGTAAAAATACCGCGGAAACAAAGTAATGGTTTGACAAGTCTAGAAAATAGTTTTGGTCGGTAGTAAATTGAGGTTGGATGAGATGGCTGACACTTTAAAGATGTCAAAAGGCAGTGTATTCGCCATTTTGCATCAACATTTGTCCATGAGAAAGATCTGTTCGAAGCGGGTACCGCGTTTGCTCACACTCGATCAAAAGCAACAAGGCGTCAACGATTCGGAGCGCTGTTGAAATGAAATATGGATCCATCACTTTTATCCAAAATCGAATTGGTAGTCAATTGAGTGGATAGCAACTAACGAAAGCTGCCAAAAGCAACCAACAACCCAAAACAGATAACTGATAAGGTTTTGGGCTTTGTATTTTGGTATTTTATTCATCGATTGCCTTGAGAAATAAGAATATAGCGAATAAATTCGTTGTTTTATTAGTCTTGCTGCAAACTTATTGATTGACGTGTAATGATGAATGAAGATACACTCAAATCTATTTTTATGCGACTTTTTTTGTGCGATTTCGAAGTTATGCGGTTTTTTTTAAAGCAATTTTTTCTTTTTTTACAATTTTTTAAAGAGTATGTATCGAGATATTTTGGATAAAATAGTTAATAAATCCTAACCGACCATTGAAAAAAAATATTTGAGACTGTGTAAATTCATATTGCATCTGTTATATTCATATTGCACAATGTTTTGACTTTTAAAAATACATTCTCCAAAGGAATTTCCAAAGTTCCAACTACTTACGAAGTTATAGCTATTTTAGTGATGCAGAAACTTAAATTAAATACGATTTCTTTTTGTGCGATTATCCGCGGAACGCATCTACCGCACAAAAAAAAGTTTAAGTATATTTGCATAATTATCCCTTTTAATGTCAAAATATTTTTAAATTATTTGAAAAAAATGACATTTTTAAAACAGTCGCCATTTTGCCAAAAAAAAAATTTTGCAAAAAAAAGAGCTATGACAGCTTCTTAATGAAATAAGAATCTCTTTTTGTTTCAGATGACTAAGGATTGAAATTGTGTCAACCAGGACACGCCCTTTTAACGCCCCTCCCCCTCATTTTACCAGTCTATAACTGGGTAAAAATTTCAATAAATAACTGATAAAAAATGTAGCCATTATACAATCCAAAACTATATCTATTAATATTTAATTATAACCTTTTTAAATATTTTAAAAATAATCCTAAGACATAGGTGCTTTTTAAGTGATTAAATCGATAAGAGAAAAATGATATTGATCAATAATAGGAGATTATATGGAATTATGAGAAGTCGTTTCTTTTTTACATTGGTAGATCGATTATTGAATATTTCTAGATGCGTTTGATTTCTGTGAAACATCATCCAGGATTTTTGATCTCTTCTAGACTACCCGATTTCAGATGATTCATATCATCATCATCATATAAATATTAATCCATTATTGCTATATTTGGATGCATCGGAATGATCATAAATCGTTTAAAAACATAAATTATCTCCTATTGGCGCCCAGTTTTAATCAAAATAGTATTTATGATGATTAAATCTTCGATTATAGTACGGTTAATCTAGATCTATTCTATACATCATATTTAATCTTAGCAATGCAATAATTATCTATGTTACGTATCCTATATGTATTTTTTACATCCACAATTTGCTATAATTTCAATTAAAACACGATTGCAATTTTATCATTTAAGGTTTTAATTCAATTTTTGTAGATAATATTGAAAGAAAACCTTTGTCTTTTTTAATTCAAGCTTAATATTCAATTTAGGTATTAAAGCCCCGACATGGTTGTTATTGAAATATTCAAGATTTAATGTCTTACGTGCATATTACGATGCACGAACAGAGCAGATCCTAGCTTTCTAATGGCTACTTACTGTTCCAAATTGTTTAGGAGAAACATCGCTTACACACAAATCTTTCAATATTCTTTAAATCTGTATTTTTAAGTTCTTCGTGAGATCTTAGACTTTTTGAAAATTGTAGAGCCTCAGATGGAATTTGTATTGTGATTCAAATCACTTTAAGAATTTCATCAATTTGGTACTCTGTAATAAAAAATATAATAAATTCTTCGTGTATACCTTGTGCGTTGTTCCAATTGGAAGAATTGTGGTGAGAAGAAAGTGGCTGCAGTTTGGGGCGATTGGGTGGGGGCGTTGTGACCCGGAGTTGGGGTGGTGGGCGGCGTTGCGGCCAGGAGCCGCCCCCCGAGCTCGGCACGCCTACTGAAGGCACTCCCCCCCACGATGCCGACAGGGAAGTCCATGCTGCAATCAAGATAACATTTATTTATTTTAATTCAGATGACAATCTCTGCCAGAATTCCAAAGTTATAATTCTTTGAATCTGAATCCTTGGCATTCTTACAACGCGATTGTTTTATTACAAACACAAGCTAAATTTATCCCTAGGCTTAAAACTCATTTCATCAAGGAATATGTCAATGGATCTTGAATAATTTCGTTTTTGCATTTTTTGGTTTTCACGCAGTTTAACCTGTAAATCTTATCGTACCGGTTAAAAATAAAGTGGATGCAATAGTAAAGTCGCTAAGTTTATAGAAGAAAAAGCTATAAAAACAATATAAATGTAGAATATGTTCAAGAATTATACATAGAAGAATGTATTAATGATAGTACAAATAGAAACGATAAATATATCAATTGTTTTACGTTAAAAAAAAAATGAAAAATGCGTAAATTTGTGAGATCTACTTAAAAAAATATTCAAAAATGAAAATATTTGACGATTAATAATTATTGAACCTTATTATTGTTTGAATTAATAAATTTAGATATAATTGAAAAATAAATCAATAAATTCGTAGGGTATTTTTTAATAAAGTTGCGATAATACGATCCCAAATGAAGGAAAAGTGATGAAGCCTACGAACTTATTGAGCGACGTGTTAACTATGGTATTATAGAAAAATGTTCCAATAATACAAAGCACGATATAAATAAATCAAAGGTCGATGATCTCAGTCATTTAGTATGCTAAATTCTTAATACCAGGTTGTATCAGATACATTTTTTTTTATCCAGGTAGAAAGTTAAATTATGAATCACAACACAAACCTCGATTTTACGTTTTCCAAGGGACCCTGAAAAAAAAAGGTAATTGCGGGAAACGGTGAATGCGGGAAAGCTTCAAATAATAATTGTTTGACGGGACTATAAAATATGAACGGTCCATCCGGGAAAACGTATTATGCGGGAACGGTTTATCGAGGTTCCACTGTATTTGATTTTGACTCAATTACAAGCAGTGGCGAATTTACTTATAGGCGCAGAAGGCGCGTTCGAAAATTTAGGGGCCCTCATAAAAAAAGTTTATGTCCTACCGCGTAAATCAAAAGATTCTATAAACGTCTGCTCATCCTTTGAAATATACGTTTGAAATAGGAAATCGCGCATATCGAGGGCCGAATGTCAAAATTTATCTCAGACTGAAAAACTAAATGCGCCAAATAAATTGCCAAAGGCCTCTCAAGCAATAATTATAAGTATAGTTACTGAATGCTTATTTTTCATCCAGTTATTACTGACTGCTATTTATAGCCGAATCGTGAGAACATTTTTCATTAAATCTAAATAATAAAATTATGTTTGCCGTTGAGTTGACGACTCAAACCTGAGCGACCACTATTAATAATGATGTGGGTCAACATCTTATAACACGCAGAGCCTATCGATTAATATTTTCGCGACATTTATGGAAAAGACTATCTGATCGTGGCGTATGTTATTTTTGACATCCCCCAACCCCGCCTTTGTGCGATAACGACCCTTGTTTGATCCGAATTCTGGCGACATGCGAAATCTACAAAATTGATTTATGTTGCGCAATAATAACCTGGCTGTTGTTGCGACCACGATGTCGGATTTTGAGTCCACGGAGGCGCCGGTTGTTGGGGCCAGGAGAGTCCCTGTCTCGGCCATGCGGCGTGTTGCACGTGTTGCACGTGCTGCACTTGCTGCAACACCAGCGGTCTTAGTGTCACCCCTGCTGGAGGCGCTGTTAGCACTCTAGCGTCCACTAATGCGTTTATGCTCCTATCGCCTTTGTCCTGAAACAGTCATTCCACTAATTCAAATGCAATCCTACCCTAATATCAATCATTGTGTATATTTTTATACGGAACTCGGTCACAAATTGCTTTCCAATTTGGAGCACGCAATGACAAAATCTAGATTGATGCTTTGTTTGGACTATCACTCATAGACGATCGACCTATAGACATCGCTGACCCCAAAAGTTTTATTTAAAAAAATATTATACCTATTTAAAACAAATATATAAGAATAATACACATTAATAATAAAATATGCTTGGGTGTTTGGATAGAACAAATTGATCGAACAAAGCGAAATAATTAAATATTTATGACGCTCGGTATTGAATTCTCGAGTTAAAAATATAACAATGAAAAAAAATGCATTAATAAAATATATTTATAAGTGACAGCCCTGAAATTTATTATGGCATACGCTTTGTTTCAAATTTCAACATATTCCTTTGAGTGTGACCAGTATAAAAAAAAACATCATTAAATTTTACAATTGATTTTTAAATGGCAATCCTGTTGATGAAACGTCATTGTCGTTGAATTAAAACGTTTTTAAATTACATCCATAAAGTCAACGCAATAAATGCTATACTTTAATTATGGCGAGCTCACATTTTTTATTACATCATAAAAGTTCATTTTAATACCATATGTTACATACAAAAGGTCCCATATTATAATTAATTGGATCAAAATTTATATTTAGAAAAACGCTTCTCAAAGGAAAGCTGTTGTGATTCGATCGCATTGTCCGAAAACAATGATGATGGAGAAATATTTAAGGACGATGAGTGTCGAAGTCACAAGAAATATTGGCAAAGAATAATTACCGGTGCGATTGTGCAAATGTATGGGCGGTAGACGATCGCAGGACAAAGGAGCATCGTGATTAATGATGGGCGCCCGACGCACAAAGAGGCGCCGATTCGCCGAAGTGTCGAGGGTCTGAGGAGCAGCCCGTCGTCGAGAACCGATCCGAAAGCCTCAAGGTCGCAAAGTGGCGCGGACTCAACTCAGCACCGGCTATCGATCCTCAACAGTCGCGTGCCACCTGCTACCTGCTACCTGCCGCACCAGGCACCCGACCCTCAATATCCAACCAGGGATAATAAACTTATTTTATTCAAAAACTATTTTTATAAAAGGGGGCTTTAAAAAGGGGAACTTTAAAAAAATCAAATTTAGCCATTAAAAATCATCCCCTATATAATAATTTAATTCCAAATATTTAAATATGTGTATCAAAATAGTTTAACATTTAAATTTTCCGATCATGAAAGAGCTGACTATCGAATGTTCATAATAACATAAATTGATTGATTAATGCATCTTTGATCAAACTGAGATAAAATTAATTTATTTATAAATATTTTTATTTAAATAATTGTTATTTATATAATACGGATTTTTTTATATTTTTAAATAAATAAAACAATCATGAAAGAACTGACTATCAAATTTTAATTTATATATTTATCAAAAAATATGCCTCTGATTCATTTAAATTATAATTATGAAGTTTGTAACACAGTTTATTTTTATTGTTTTTAAATACGTTTAATTTTAATGACAATGAATAAACAAATGATCACTCCTTTCGTGATCATAAATCGATGCAGGTTATTTTGAAATGTCAAAATTCACCATCGCTCCCTAATTAACAAAAGTATGACGATCAGGATTAATAAATGAGAAATATAAACAGATTACATAATATATAATCGTAGTCCTCGAACGCCATGCACTATTAATTTCAATAATTCGTAATTATAGCGTGTAAGAATCCCTGACAACGTCAAACGACATTTGAAAAATGTACATAACCTAGAAAAATGAACTCATTTGAAATGCGTTATAAAAGTAAACATACTCAATTATATAATTCGTTTCATTGTGCTATGGAAATATACGCTTTTTATAAATCACCCCCACAGGCAGCACCCACGTAATCCGCAGGCGATGCTTCCAAATGCGAGTTGCGCGACAATTAATTTATCCATTATTTACGTTCGTTCTCGATGGCGTTCAAATTAACGCCACAAATGCGTCAGGTTTTAAACGAAGCTACATAAATCGTCGAACGGAAGTATCCAGAAATTGCATGTCGTCGCGATGTTACGGCGGAACGTCGATCGATTCGAAAAGTTTTTCAAATGAAAATGCGGCAACAGTACAAAAACATCTCATTAGTCGCCCCGTTTATGGCATAAATTACTGAAAAAAATGCCGCGAAAATTTCTACACGGCGTCGGAAGCGTATTACGTCGTTATTGTGCGATTAATCGTCGACCCTTTTCACAAAAACATCCAACAACCTTGACAGTGAGACATAATGGAGGCGTACGATTGAAGGTCTGCATGTCGAAAAGTCGATTTAAAGTCTCAATTTCGCAGCATAAATTACACGTGCTTTTTTTCCAAATATTTCAGCGAAATTACTAACATATCAATCACTCAATAAGTTCGTAGGATGAGATAGAATTTGTGGCACTATTGTCAAATCCGTATGATATTTTGGATGTATCAATCTTCAAACAATACGTGTCAAAATTTCATAAAGATCTGACGTTTAGTTCACAAGTTACAGTGATTTTAAGTGTCGCTACTTTGGCAATTTTCAAAACAATAGTTGACACTTTAAATATATCAGAATGCAGTGTATTCACCATTCTGCATCAACATTTATCCATGAGAAAACTCTGTTCGAAGTGGGTACCGCGTTTGCTCATACTATATCAAAAACAACAACGCGTCCACAATTCAGAGCGCTGTTTGGAGCTATTTCAGTGCAATAAAAAGCGGTTTTTTATGCGGTATGTGATAATGGATGAAACATGGATCCCTCACTGTACTCCAGAGTAAAATCGGCAGCCAGCTTAGTGGACAGTAACCGATGAAAGCCACTCAAAGCGACCAAAGGCGCAAATGTCAGCTGGTATTTTGCCCTCCGTATTTTGGTATTTTATTCATCGATTGCCTTGAGAAGAAGAAAAATGAACTCTTTCACCAAGACAATGCACTGTATCATAAGTCGATCGCAACAATAACAAAATTGCACGAAATGCACTTTGAATTGTTTCCTCATCCACCATAATCTCCAGAACTAAAGCTCCCACATATTTGCAGACCTAGAAATAGTGCTTCAAGGAAAGAGATTTGGTTCAAATGAAGAAGTGATTACACGAACTGAAGCCTTTTTTGAGGCCACTTTACAAAAAAGGTATCGAAATATTAGAGAAGCATTGAAATGAATATATTACTCTCTAAGTAAACTATGTTGATCAGAGCCGTAACAAGGATATGAAGGGCCCATGGCAAGTATCTAAATTCCGCCCCCTCCGGTAATTCAATTTATTTTTTAAAGTTAACTAACACTTTTATAAATGCAATATATTAAATATTATTTTAATGTGTGTTTTAAAATAGTATACAACGATAGTCCCAAAAATACCCGACCTAACATATAGATGGAAGTTACTGTTTTTAAAAAAATACTATGATAGAAAGTGTCTAGACGCTACATTGCTTCCATAATCGAACAGATCATAGAAAATAACGCAAAAAGCCCTAAAAGTGGCCACAAGGTTTGTATGTCCAATCGGTCCGCTTTTCGTACTGCTGATATGACAAAAGTTGCGCCCGTGGCGAGCGCCTGCTTTGGCACGCCCTCGTTACAGCCCTGATGTTGATGAATAAAGTCGAATTTTGCCTCAAAGTTGTGGTTTTATTAGTTATCCTAAGAACTTATTCAGTGATGCCAATTGGCCGCAAGTATTTTGATTACGTATTTTTATCTGCTCGAGGGTAGGGCTACTATTACTCATGCTCAATGGCAAAATGGCAAATATTTTTAGCAAAGGACAGTGGCGGATTTAGCACTTGAGAGGACCTTGGCGCAATTATAGTTTGAAACCCCTTGGGTTCATTCGAGTTTTCAGCAAATTCTAAAATCCTTTTCAATCTTTGTTTCAATTGATTTCATCCACGTTTCAAGGGATGAGATTGTCCCTTGAATTACGCGGTAGGCAAAAAAAGGAAAAAAAGGCGTTTCCAAACTTGTTGTCGATAGGCTTCACATTCGACACAACTCCGGCTATCTTTCGTAAAATGATGATATCATCCCGAGAAAAATAATATAATATCGTCCTATGAAAGGAACGATCTTATAACCGAGTCAGAATCAAATGACTTAATTTTGTTTCATCGAAAACCACTTGTAAAAAACATCATATTCTTTGATTTTCAACTGATATTGATTCAAATTTAGTCTGGAGATACATTTATACAATTTAAGGACAACGGAGTTAATGCATATTGCTGTCAAGGGTTGTCTTTCTTCTTTTCCAAAGCTATAAATATGACTAAGTGGTTACTCAAAAGAACTGACAAACTTATTAAAACAACCCTCATAATAAGTAAATAGAAAAATAAACACCATTCTATTGGTTTTTTTTATCTGTTTTCCATTCTTCGTATATTATGGCGCGACCTCATTTCCAGCTTATCGCAAATCAACGCCGGTTAATCGCCACAGTTTGAGAATAATAAAATACCAGGCGATTAATATAAACTGAACGTTTTATGTTTGGAAATTGGCACTTATTGATTTTCGACACGTTAACATATTCCTATGGGATATTGTTTCGATTTAGATTTACGATTAGCGAAAAATTGACCTAAGAAATTGTGATTATATATAATATTGGCAAAGAAACGCGACATTTTTAACAATTTTGGGAAACTTGTAAATACATATTATATACATGTCTTATGTCTAAAAGATTGAAACTGTGTTGTAACTGCTTTAATAAATATTATATGCACTTAATATTGCAATGCTCTATGTCTTTTTTTTTTTTTTTTTTTTTTTTTTTTTTTTTTATTTAAGGAAAGAAAAATACAATTCAAAAGTAGATAAATAGCAAACTAAAAAATTCAAATATTATTTTGAAAATATGCCCGAAGTAACATTAAAGCATCGAATGTTTCGTCATTTAGTCTGGATCTTTCTTTTCTTTTTTCTTCCACTGCCACCCGGCTACAAGTGAAGCAATGCCAGGGTGGCAGCAATGTGTCCCTCTCGGGTCCTCTATGTTGTCATCTACGATGGTTCAGATGGGGGGCGAAGGCGACGTCTCTCGCGCTCCGCTTCTTCCTTGGCCCGGATTACAGCCGTTGCGTATCTGCACCACGCATTCCATGTCTCCGCGCTAGTCAGCATCGAGGGTATCATGATGTCGGGGGAGAGCGTATTCAAACCAAGCTTCCCCTTTAGGTTTTCCCTCTCTGCGTCGAACGCTGGACAGACGAATGTCGTATGTGCAGCATCATCCGTTTCTGCATTGCAGTGGTGGCATCCCGGTCCGGTTTCCTTTCCAATTCTATGGAGATAGCCACCGAAGCAACCGTGCCCGGTGAGCACCTGGGTTAGGTGGTAGCACAGTTGCCCGTGCTTTCTGTCCACCCAGGGCTTCAGGGTCGGCAGGATTCGGTGGGTCCACCGGCCTTTGATGGAGTTTTGCCAGCGAGTCTGCCATGCCTCCATGGTGAGCTCCTTGGCTCTCTTCTTGTCTTCACCGAACCGTGTGGTCTTCCTCTCCTTGGCGAGAAGATCTATCGGCGGTACCGCGGTCAGCGCCAGGACTGCGTCCTCTGACACCGTGCGGTACGCCGCCGCAACCCTGATCGCGCTCCTCCTCTGGACCCTGGCCAAGTTGAGCCTGGCCCGCTCTATGTGCAGTGCATCGGCCCATATCGGCGCGCCGTACAACAGCACCGAATGCACTACCTCATTATAAAGCTTCCTCCGGTTGGTCTTCGGGCCACCGATGTTAGGCATCAACCTGGCCAGGCCCTCTGCAATTCCGGCCGCCCTTGCTGCCGCTTTCTCCGTGTGTGCCACAAAGCTGAGCTTGTCGTCTATCTCCACCCCGAGGTATCGTATCGATCTTGAGAATTTAATCGTCGAGTTTCCGATCCTCAGGTTGGGAGGTGCAAGCTTTCTGCGCCTCGTGAAGAAGAGGGCTTCCGTTTTCTGTACGGCGAGTTTTAGCCCTGCCTCCGTTAGCCAGTTCTCCGCCTTCTTCAGGGTGTTCTCGCAGATTATTTGCAGAAGCTCCGTGGTCTTGGCCGTGGCTAGTATGGCTATGTCGTCAGCAAAGGCGACCATCTTTGCCCCTGACATTAGTGTAACTTTTAGCAGGCCGTCATACATGACGTTCCACAGTGTAGGTCCGAGTATGGACCCCTGTGGAACGCCGGCAGTTACCGGTCTTTCCTTTTGGCCTCCTTCGGCGTCTGTGTACACCAGTATCCTGTCGTGCAGATAGCTCTCCACCATTTTTAGAAGATATGGCGGGGCGTCAATTTCCTTCAGCGCTCTGATGACGAGATGCCATCTGGCCGAGTTGAAGGCATTCTTGACGTCGAGGGCTATCAGCACGACGTGTGCGCTGGCTTTCAAGCTTCCCCTCCATGCCGTTCTCACCGTGTCGATGACTTGGGAGATGGCGTCGATCGTGGAGCGGCCCGCACGGAAGCCGTACTGCTGTGGGGATAGTCCTGGTTCGATGTACTGCTGGAGTCGCTGGAGGATCATTCTCTCCAGCAGTTTTCCCATCCCGTCCAGCATGCACAGCGGTCTGTACGCCGACGGTCCTGGGGTTGCTTTCCCCTTAGGGATGAGGACCAGCTTCTGTCTCTTCCATGGCGCTGGGAAGACCCCCTCCGCTAGGCAGGTATTAAGTACTGTCAGCAGGAGGTTCGGGTCGAACCCGGCAACCAGCCTGATGACTATGTTCGGTACTCCGTCCAATCCGGGTGCCTTTCCGGGCGTCAGACGCCTTACGGCCGTGACAAGTTCTCCTGCGGTAAAAGGGGGACCCTTCTCGTCTTCTGTGACCAGAGTATTCTCCATGTCCACTAGTGTCGGGTTCGGGAAGAGTGTAATGAATGCTCTATGTCTACCGAAGCCCTAGCCACCTTATATCGAAAGTAGACGATGTTAATTTATTAATAATTAGCATAAACTACTTGTAGACAAAAAAGCAGCTTTGTATATTTTAATTTAAGGGCGATATGTACAATTATTCATATTTCAAAAATTATTATTAATGTTTGCAACGTTAAAAGCTTAATAGACTGTAATTTTCCTGATTTACATTGTATAAAAACTGACTGAAATAAAAATTAGCTTTGTTGAAATGGGTGCACAATTTGAAAAAAATAAGCATTTAAAATTTATAATAAAATCGTCACACGAAGAATTAAATTGCTTGTATGTAAATGAATATAAATAGTTTACAAAAAAAGTTAAAGATATGATGTCTTACAACTTTGCTCTAAATGTAGAAACATTTCGTAGGTTTCATTTTTACATAGTTCTGGCATTGGATTTTTATTATTTTTATAATCTACATCTAACATATAAAAAAAATAATGTTTGTTTGTCTGTATTTAATGCGCTGCCATACCGTTTATTCGATTGCGATAAAACTTTGTCAGCTTACTCTTTGCGCTTGTGAGAATAGCATAGACATGGTAAAAATATTGTTTATATACGCAATTTATTATACGAGACGTTTAGCGTATAAACTATGTTGGCGCATACTGGTCAGGTATCACAAATATATGAAAGCACTTAAATAAATAGAATCAAAACATAAAAATATGCTTTCTTTGTATGGCATTACAACGCATGCCGGGTAATCGCTAATATTTATATAAAATTAATATCTGTTGTTTGTACGTATTGTATACGCTTCTATACCATTCATTCAATTGTGATGAAACTTTGGGGAGTTATTGTGTGCATATCACCAAAGGTTTTTAAATTGGCGCAAGTATTGTTTGTGTGCAGAATTTGTTTTGCGAGACGTTTAGCAGATGCACCATGTTGGCGCATATTGGTCTGATGAAGTGAAGTGAAGCCGCTTGGATAGGGAAAGAAAGGATGCGCGCGCAATACGACAGTTGAATTCCATTTACAGGAGAAAGGGAGACAAACGGAGGAATACAAAAAATCTGAATCCCGTATCTATTATATTTCATATCGATATTCCCATTATTAGAGTCGCGGTGTAGTAAATACATCACCGGTAGGGAAGGGTTAATATAACAATTTGAAACAAATATATGTACTTTAAATATGTATACATAGATTAGATAGGATTACGTTTACTAATCCCGGGACTCATGAGCACCTAAAACTGTCCGGGATCCCAGGATTGGATTCCCTAGTCTTAACATGCTAGGGTTTCGAACCGTTATTTTTTTCATCTCAGTTTTCATTTTTATCGGTTAGGGTACGATTTTCGTTCCGGGTGATAAGGGTAAGTTCGTAAGACATTTTTATCATCTAGATCAGCGCTTCTTAAACTCATGTAGTCCGCGGACCCCCTCTTGAGCAAATTTTTTCTCGCGGACCCCCTTTTGAACCATTTTTTTTTTGGTGAACCTCATCCCAACCCTTGTGACTTAATTTTTCAAACAAACAAACATTTCCTGGCCAAAATAGAGCTTCTTAAAATGTTTTCTGTAAATAATTTCACGAAAATATCTTGTTCAACTACAGATAAATGTTTTTTTTTTATATCTTCGCGGACCCCCGGAAATGGCTTCGCGGACCCCCAGGGGTCCGCGGACTCCTGTTTAAGAACCGCTGATCTAGGTGACAAATATAATATGTATAATTAATCAAAGTTATAAAAGTTACAACCAGAAGTATATAATAATATAATCAATTGAACGAAAGGATATTGAATCGACGCTTTTTGGCTAAAAATTTGGGAATCCCAAGATAGAGTATATAGTATAGTCAACCCTCCTATAGCGTTCACTTTGTTTTTTGCGGCATCTTTTACATAAGCAACAAGTAAAATATGTAAGATCAATGCCCCCCGGCGCGTTTCAGCCACTTGTATTTGTTAACATACTTTAAACAAGTACAAATTTTGTATGGGTGCTTAAATTTATATAGCGCGGTCCCTATCTCGACGCTATAGAAAGATTGACTGTATAATATGAATCCAGAAAATACTACATCAACACTTGAATTATTACAACCGATCCACGTTTTCCGCGATATTTAATTGGCGCGATTTAATTTTAACGCTGAAGCCTGAATAAAAAAAAGCATTATTCATCTTTAGAAAAGCATTTGGAACATCACATCGATTATAATGTATTTTTGTCTATTCCTCAGTACATTTCTTCTAATAAAAATTCTTTAGTTTAACAAAAATAATGGGGTTGCGCCAATTTCATTATTTGATGCTAAAATACATTATTGCATTGGAAATTTTAGACAATCATCGTGGAAGAATCGAAAGATTGTTTCCACGTGTTAGCATTTTTCACCGTTTATTACAGACGGTTTTTCCGGTTAACCTTCGATTTTCCGGACTACATTTGAAGAAGTGCTATCCGGTTCATTCAGGGGCAAAAGCGACTGAGTAGAAAAGTATACAGTCATTAATAACGTAGAAATCGTTTCCTCAGAGGGTAAATCCCATTTAAATTTATCAACCTAATGAAAGCCTCAAATATAAAGATCCGTTTTGACTAAAGATCCATTTCAATTCAGTATCTAATCAAAAATATATCGAGTGGTTGTTGAATATGGATCAAACATGCTTGATTGCTTATACAGGATGCGGCAGGGATATTACCTTATTTTAAAAATAAATAACACTAACAATATATAAGATATCAGTTTAAATATTTTTTCATGTTATAGAGACAGATTTAAAGTTTTTATTTATTTTTTATCTAAAAATTATATCATTAAGGATTTCAGATAGTCTCACAAACGTCACATGGGGCTAAATCCGCTAAGGGACTAAGCGATTATCTCAATGCATTGATCAAAATGAAGGTCACTTTAATGATATAATTTTTAAAATATTGCAAATTAAAACTTTAAATGTTTTTCTATAAGATGAAAAATAAATTAAACGGATATTTCTTAAAATGTTTGCGTTATCCATTTTCAAAGTAAGGTAATTTCCCTGCCGCACCTCGTATGTATTCCGATTTTTTCATGTTTTATTTCAGCCTGTCAAATGAATTATTTCAATCGTGTTTCCACAACAGCGATTGCAGTCCGTCGCTCTCTTCTGACCGTCTTACTTTCGGCACGACCGCTGAGGAGGTGGCGGTCGAAATAAACCACCCCCGGCGCCCCAACCTTAAGGCAAATACAAAAAAGAGGCCAAAAAATAGGTGACGGGGTGATACTACGACATCGACGTCCCCGATTTGCTAATTGTAAAGTATAAATCATCGAGTTTTCCACGTTTCTTATGGAAATGGGCTTTTTCTGGCGGTGTAATTACGCCGTAAAAATGGCTTAAGTTTTTCATTTCGTAACAGGGCAGGGCAGATGTTATAACACGTTTTGATAATTCAAGCTATGAGGCACATCATCACGCACGCCAAATTTTGCTACTTTATTATGCAAACGACATAGAAATATTTCTAATCAACGCTATATATCCCCATCTAATAATAGATTATTTTCAGGGATGCTTAATTTGAATTACAATTTTACACTAAAAAGACCCCTAAAAGCCGATTTTTCCTATTTAATTTAATCTTAGCGAAAACTAACTTAGTATATTTATCTACATTTGAAAGTTTCTGAATAAAATTGCAGAACTTATTAAAGAGATATCAAGTGAGAGCAAGATGCACAAATGCAAGTGCAAGATGGACGCTTGGAAACAGTGGCGTAACTACTAATTGGCGAGCTTAAGCGACGCCTAGGACCAGTAACTGTCTAATCTATGTATACATATATACAGTACATATATGTGTTTTAAATTGTGTTCATTAACCTTTCCCCACCGGTGATGTATTTACTACACCTCGACTCTAATAATGTGAATATCGATATGAAACATAATAGATACGGGGTTCAGAATTTTTGTATTCGTCCGTAATATAGCTACGAATCACATCAAAGTATTATAGTATATAAGTATTCATCTGCAACAAAGGAAATAAATAATTTGTCGGGAATTGAATTTATAGCGATTTTTACACAATATATGCTGAATATGCTGTCGTACGCGGTGAGTAATTTTGCCCGCTATAAAAGCGCCCGACTAAAGTGTGTTAAGATGTCCGTTGCCATATGTCATCTTATAAAATTTTCATGATGAAATACCATATTTTTTAATGATCACAAACGGTTCTGCTCGATTATATTAAATATCCTAGTATTTACTTTTTCAGATAATAGAGAAAATCAGAATAAATCTGGAATTATTTAAAGATGGAGATAATAATAAACCCTGTAACTTTTACAGCCATCTTCCTTGCATATGCACATTGAAAATGGATATACAATCGCGTTTAGTAATTATTATAGTTTATCAAATTAAAAATTCAATTTAATAACTCTTTCCGATATTTCGAACCTCTTGTCGGGCTCATGGACGCGGAATAACTGTAAATTTAAATGAATGAACTCAACATCGTCGTCTTAAATGCTTACAATGTTTATATTTCAATGCAACATAAATTGAATGCATACCGAATATTTTTGCATTATATGTTAATATAATATAATCTTATATAATATAATTTTATTTATCAACGATCCAAATGTTGTTAGTCACTGTAATCGACACGCATTTATGACGTTTCTTGCGACATTTCGTGTCCGCCTATCATAATGCGAGATCTGTTCCACCCCCCCGAATTGAGTAATGGGGGAATTTCCGAAGATAAATTCCGCACATTTGACATTTGGGATTTTTCACCTTGAAATATATTATGGCATATTAGTAGTGTGTACCTGTTCGGGTTTCCTGGCTGCGGAGAAGGAATAATGGGGGCCGCGGTTGGACGATGTTCCTGATGCGACCAGCGCTGGCAAATCCGGAGCCGATCTTGCCCAGCTTGTTTCCAATTTTTTGACCGAATGTCTGAAACAGGAATTGCATGGACTTTATTTGGATTCATTTTATTGTTATTTTATGAGAATTTAAAGCGTGCTGCATGATTTTACAGTCACGAAATATTGCATTTTAAGGGTTGCTTTTATTTTTTACCATGTGCATAATATACTAAATGACCTATTTGCAACAATGTCAAAACGGAATATTCAACAAGTGTGCATCCAGCGAAATATTTTCAGCAATTTAATACAATACTAAATTTAGATATGTTCGAAAATGCGTAAAAAAATGTTTGACTTGTATATGTTATTGTATGGGGTGGACCATAAATTTTTGCACTTTTGAAATAACCATAAAAAAATTAAAACAAATTATATTTTAATCTTTTTTTTATTTATAAGAACAAAAATATCCCGGAAAATTATTATTTTTATATCATATTGTCCAAATAATTGCCATTTTGCCGTTGTCATTCCTCAACCCATAAACAAAAATCAGCTGGAGTTAGATCCGAGCTGCGGGGAGATCATGGAATAACTTCTCTAAAGCAGAGCTGTCAAACTCAAAGGCTAACATGGGCCAAATTTAATATATATATATATATATAAATCTGAGGTTTTCCGGACCCATTCGAACTTCAATAAGCGCGGTTTCCTATTCATATTTTACTTATACGCGGCATCAGGGCACAGAAAAGATCTTTAATTTTTCAATTGATGGTATTTCAACCACGACATTTGGCATCTCATCTCTGCTACTTCAGGGTAAATATTGATAGCAGTGATTACTTTCAAAACTGAACCAAGATGATCATCATTCATGCTGAATCTGGCTGGAAACTTATTTCCTTTCAATAAGTTCTTTGTGTGTTTTCAAATTTGGCTGGTAAATATCTGAAAAAGTTCAGGCACGTCAACTTCAATGAATTTTGCTTTCAAACTTGATTGAATTTGAATAATTTACTATGTACAAAACGCAGAATACAGTTTTAATTTTACTTCTCACATTAATCAATACTGATCGACTCGTTTTTATAATATCTGCTAAGTTGTCTAATTCCTATTTTCTTCGTTGTCGCTTAAGGATTGGATCATTCCCAACTGACATAAACCCACTATAAAATAAAAACAACACTATAAAATATATTTTGAGTATGGCGTCCGATAGCGATTCGGTCCGAAAAGCGGACCGATTGGACACAGACACTTTGTGGCCACACTTTTAGATCTTTTGTGGCATTTTTAGGGACCTTCTATGATCCGTATGATAAAAGAAGGTCCCCAAGAGACCCATAAAACATATATATTTATCTATCACATCAATTTATTTTATTTAGTTTTAATTTACAATTTATATTGGATTGGGGAATAAGTTCGAAGTTGGTTTTTTTCATTTAAATTATAAAATCTAGCAAGTTTCTCTTCCGAGCTCAAAGCGCAAGTGGCTACTTGAAGTTGCATTTCATCCATAGTTATGAACTGTTACAAAACTCGCCTTTATTGCTATAAAACATCGCCAAACACTCGATTGAAACATCATCACGACGCTGTTTTTGTTCAATTGTGAGCAAACGCGGCACCCGTCTTACGCACAGCTTTATCATGTCCAAAATTTCAGTCAATATACGATGTACGGTACTTTTTGAAAGATCTACCGTCTTCTTAACCAATGTACCGAGGTATAGTTAAACAGATATGAATTTTCGCATTCTATTTCGTCTTTTATTGTAGTAATGCCAAGATTTCTTTATTTTTTACAATCATTGAAGGAGCGCCAATTGTAGCTACGTTAGTTAATTTCGACAGGGGTAGATTGTATTTTTCCAGAAGTTCATATATTTTTTTAGTATTGTGTTCTTTTTGTTGGCTGGGCCGCAAAAGTATTCGTTGTGGGCCGCGTGCGTCCCGCGGGCCATAAGTTTAAATTAATTTTAATAATTGATTAAATAATAATTTTGCAGAATATTTTTGTTCTCATAAATAAAAATAAATACAATCTGTATTTATTTTTTATGGTTATTTCAAAATTGTACCAAATTATGACCCACCCTATATAAAAGGCGAATTGTGTGTCCTAGCATATACATTTATACTTTATACTGTCCTTTTTTATTCAGGGTTGTCACAACACAATGAATGTGGCAGCCCTGATGAACTTTGGTGAATTTACTTAAAAATAGAATGGAAACACCAGAATCCATTAAAATGTGAAGACATTTTTGAATTCATCATAATAGCATAATATTTTTTCTATGAAAAAACAAAGCGACTCACCGGTGAGTCACTTGCGCTTAAGTGTTTAAACAATTGATCTTATTATTAGATATGGTTTGTTTTAATATTTGCAATCGTCACTGATTGCTTAAGCATCCAATGCGTATGATTATGTCAGCATCTTTAAGAAATTATAAGTCTCCAGTGATTGAATCAAATTAAGTTTGGATCAATTAGTGTAGCCTCTGTTAGTTAGGTCTTCCTGAATTCACAGCCAAAGAAATGGTTTACTTGTGGACGGAAGGTGGCGACGCCGAAGTGCTTCCCGCCATAACCCAAGCCAAGTCCGGACGAGCTTCCGCAGCCCCCGGTCCTCCCACCGTCCTCCCCGTCCCTCTGTATGCACCTGTGGGGCGCCGGGCCTCCGCCTCACTTCGACACAGTCTTGCGAATACCTGAAGTAAAAACAAAATTGCTGAAAAAGACGAAACATACAATTTGTACAAAAATCGAATCATAAACGTCCAAAGCTTCCGTGACCGGCACGATAAAGAAATACGGAATTATCGGTCGCTAATATGGCCAGCATATCGAACTGATTCATAGCTAATCCGCTTATTATATTATTGTTTTTTCATAGATTGGGCGGAATTCGTTATAAAACGATTTGAGGCCCTACAACGGTGGGACATTTATGGGACTTTTATGTGGCAGTTCAATATTATAATACTTTAATGGGGAATTTTGAAGCAGAATATATGAGTGAGTAACAAAATTATCTTTCGTAGTGTAAAACAGGACGGGAATTCTATTATACTTCGCAGAATTCGGAAGAGTTGCGAAATTCAGTTCGAGATGGGCCTCGTAACCGCCACCGGTTACGAGGCGTAAAAATCCGTGGAAGGATCCGAAATGGAAATTGTGTAATCTAATATATAAAAATGAAAATATGTTTGTTCGTATGCAATGCGCTGCCATACCGTTAATCAGATTGCGATAAAACTTCGTCTATTTATTGCTAAGGATTGTTTGAGTAACATAGGCATAGTTTTTTAATATATAAAAATCAATGTTTGTTTGTCCGTATTTAATGCGCTTTCATACCGTTCATCCGATTGCAATAAAACTTTATCGAATTACTGTTTACACTTGCGGGAATAACATAGGCATAGTTAAAATATCGTATGGATGCACTGTTGGCGCATATTGGTCTGGTGAAATGAAGTTCTGTTTACGGAGTCGAAGAGAGAAAGAATGCGCGCGCAATATGAGTCAAGAACGAGTGTGTATATACTTTTGGATTCCAACTCGCGCTACAAGTGATCTGAAGCAATAAATCACGCACTGCGTTTCTTTTTAAATAATTATTAGGAACTTATGGCATTACAACGCATTTACTAGTGGTTGCTTTACGTATAGATACTAGATAGAGTTTCGCGTTTCGTGACGTTTAGATCAATTTGTCCCATTGCGCCTATATAAGTTTCACTTCAAAAATGGCTCAATTGTCTGAAAATTGAAACGAGAAAGACGAAAATGTCTCTCTTTGCATAATCAATGCTAGTTTGGATGCGTTTGAATTGTCCCACCTAATCATAATCGATGGCTTGGAATGAAATAACTGCAATACGCTAAGCGCATAGAAGACTAATGATAGGAGTTGCAGTGCATTTTTGCATTGAATTATGCAGTGTTGGTAGGAGCTACGTTTATTCTGCTCGCGCCTGGAACATAATGAATGATGCGGTCTAGCCGCATACAATTTGTGCAAGGGTTGCATTACATGCATTTCTATGCAGCTAATAACTTATTAACGCGAATGCTCCCTGCTATTTCTTAAGGAAAGAGCAATCATTGAATACTTTCGTATTCTTACCAAATTTTTCAGGAATTAATTAAATACATTCTAATAATAAACTATCCATAAATGTACAATATACAATACATCTTTCAGCTTTTTCTACTTAACCATACATCATAATATGTACTTAATCTTAATGCAATCGTAAGAAATGAGGAGGTGACTGGGACTTTTGAGAACAGGAAAAGACCGGACCGTCAAAAATGTATACAAAACGCTCTGCATAAGATAGACTTACCGCATCATAGAGCTGATCTCCATCGTTGCGGTCTGCTGCTTCATGATGAAGGGCTGCTAACACTGCCCTCGGAGCTGCCAAATGTGCAAGAGCTGCAAGTGCGTCTAAGGCTGCTGCTCTAACTCTTCGTCTGGGATGTCTGCAACTCCCTGCTGCTGCACGAGCTGCTCTCGTACCAACTGCACTTCCTGTACCTCCAGCTCCAGGAACCACACTCCCCAAATGTGCCACAACTCGCAAAGCTCCGGCTCTTAACTATTCATAACAAATTCATAATTTAATCAAACTGTGCAATTAGAGACGTCGTTCAATAAGCTAAACGCCGACTGAAGGTCTTCAACCCGCCTTGGAAGCGTTTTTTCTATAAATACACAAGGGTGTTTGGGTGTAAATTTTTCAATTCAATGCGCTTTTCTTCCATTGTCGTTTCTAGCCATTGAAAGTAGTAGAACATGTCGCTAATGAGAAAATCGAAGGAAAACCTCAAGAATTGGCAGCGAAAGGTCGTGACACTTAATGAGCCACGTTCAAAAAGTTCACGACCTTCGATACGGATAAACTTTGTGAATTTTCGTTTATCCACATTTATTTCTGAAAAACATCCCAAACAATGAAATTCGTTGGAAAAAATCCCATGCATGGAACGGGCTGTCAAAATGCTTTCAATCTACGTATGATTTATTACATCCCTATTTGATGAATTTGTGATTGGAAGTATAATTATGTTTAAACGAATTTTATTTTTTCGTCAAGCATCGAATCGAACAATTAAAATCTGGTGTTAGATATATGCTCAACACTATGTTCGTCGCATTTTTCAATTTGACGGAATTTGAACTTCATGAGCATACATTTAATTCAAAAGCTACGTAGATCAGAACCTAAATCTAATACATAAACGTTGATTTTTGTTTGTTCGTATTTAATGCGCCGCCATGCTTTTCATCCAGTTGCGATAAAACTTTGTCAACTTATTGTTTACACTTCCAGAAATAACATAGGCATAGTCTAATATATGAAAATCAATGTTTGTTTGTCCGTATTTAATGCGCTGCCATACCGTTCATCCGATTATAATAAAACTTTATCAACTTATTGTTTACACTTGCGGAAATAATATAAGCATAATAAAAAATAATGAAATTTTTTGGAGCGCGCGACGGCCTCGCCATCGGAAGAATTAACTGTGACTGAACAAAATGGCCGACAAACGCGCGGGATCAAACAAACCGACCGTTAGGATATCCCCTACACCCCAGGATCTCAAGAGCCCTTGTAACCTTACTTTCTATATAACCCTCGTATCAATGAAATAATTACTTAATGAAGAAAAAAAAACTAGAACAAGGACTCAATTTTTAACTCAACTCATTGAACTTACAAATCTGTCGTTAATTAGATTTAACCATGAAATACCTGCACATCTTGAATTAATTATGACATGAAGCACTTTTCAAGCACTTCAAGAGTTTACCGAGCGTCGTGTCAACATCCAATAACACTCATATTCTACAACATCATTAAATTACATGTCCATGACCAAGTTTGTAAAGAACCAATGTTCACGAGAAACGATTCGCTCTTCCCGAAAACTAAACAATTCTCAGGCATCGAAAGTAACAACGAAAGATCAGCCGTCAAAGCCATTATTTTCAACCCCCTAATTGCGCACTTTCGTGTGTGTGCTTCACACGAACGGCGTCTACTTCTTCGGGGTGTAATTAAGTAATCAATTGGTGTGAGTTTCCCCGTTTTCCATGAAAAGTGGTTATGACCGACAGCCCAGACTGAGTACCCCAGTCCGTAATCGACCAATAAATGGCCAATAATGAAACCACTAGACCTGCATGGGGCCCTAATCGCCTAATGAATATTATATGCGCGGACAACAGGTAGGTGAAATTTACAAAACGTATGTTTTAACTGGTTAACAAATTACCCAGTAGACGTTTGTATCAGGGCAGGAAAAAATATTAGCGGACGAGTCAAAAAAATTGTGGGTTTTAGTGAAGTTTGAGCGTCAAAATCAAAGAACATTTGGTGCAAGATTGCTCTTGTATTTAATACATTCTGTTAAATCTAATCTGGAAGAATTTCGCTCAATCATCACTCTGAATATCACTCAATAAGTTCATAAATATTGTATAGTGGCCTCACTATTGGCAAATCCATATCATTTTTAGGAAGCTACCAATGCGTCCATAATTCAGAGCGCTGTTTCAGTGCAATAAAAGGATATTTCAATGCGATATGTGACAATAGATGAGTGGATAGCAAATTTTGCTTAATAGTTGTTGTTTTATTAACCATCCTACGAACTTATTGAGTGATAAGTTCCATGAGAAGTATCAAGAACAACTAAATATTCAAACTTGCAATTCAATAAATTTATATTATTTATCTATTTACTTCAACTGGCTTAACTTTGCAACATTTCCGTGCACGGAGTTACGTAAACTATAATGAAACTACGTCGCAAAGTTTGAAGGTCTTCCAAGGTTCTGAACGCAGACGATACAAATCACGCCAACCTCACATCGCCATTAAAATATTTGCAATTTATGCAGACATTCTACATGAAAAATGCACAAGAGCATGATACACAACAATATGAGCAAAATCATAACGAAAGTACATATTTACTTTTGAGCTTTTCCAGTGTGGACTGCTTTGGTTCAGTAATATATCGATGATTTCTTCAGGCTGGAGACGACGAGCCAAGTCAGCAGTCAAGGCTTGCCCTCTCGTTCCTTGGGCTGCAATGGCAGGAGCGAGACGAGGAAGGGCCGCTCGAGAGGCAGCCGGTCGAGCTGATCTCAATAATGCACGAAGAAGTCCAGTGGCTGCTACTCCTGAGCGTCCTCGAGCTCCCAAAGAAGCCAGTCTTGCTGCCAGCACTCCTATTTGTGGCTCGATTGCTTGAGCTGCTGCAGCAGATGAGCTCACTTCGCGTGTCAGTCTTTCGATAGCTTGGAGAACAGCACGATCATCTCCCTGAAAAACAAAACCATCAATGATAATTTGTTTTAAGCCTTAAAATACTAAAATACGATATATCGGTATTAGTCAAAAGGTTAAAACAAATTTTAATGATAGATGATTAAACCAATAGTGTTTCAATTTTTATATCAGATGAAATTCAATATTGAATAGTGTCTCCGAATTAGATACATTATATTAAGTTATCGCGAAAGAAATCCATTACTAAAATGCACCCTCAGCCTCCACATTCGTTGGAGATATCGTCATCAGATATTTAAGTGCTAGTTCGAGTTGATGATCGCATGAGGCTCCATTTTCGTATAACACCATCAATGTGACTGATAAAATTTCTTTCTGCTGAGGGCACGGACTAAAAATCACAAAATTCCCGCTTTCCCGACAAATAATTTTTTTCCGTCGCTGCAGATGAATACTTATATACTATAATACTTTAATGTGATTCGTAGTTATATTACGGTGGAATACAAAAATTCTGAACTCCGTATCTATTATATTTCATATCGATATTCGCATTATTAGAGTCGAGGTGTAGTAAATACATCACCGGTAGGGAAAGTATAATATAACAATTTGACAAAAATATATGTACTGTATATATGTGTACATTGATTAGTAAAATGCATTCGACATTCGAATGCATTTTCCCGCACTTTCCTCACTTCGTTCCGCTTAGGACTTTTCAAAATAAGAAAATGAATGACCCAGACGGACTCAATGCGCAAGTGATAGTGTAACTCAAAAATATGATTAGTGATCTAGGGTTAAAGCAAAGGGAAGAGTTATTCTTCCTGCAACCTGATTTTGTAATCTCGCAATTGTCTTGTTGTTGACAACGATAAAGATAATCGTTACGATGGATGCATACGATGCCAATGCCAAGTTTGATGGAAACAATTTAATAATATAGTAATAATAAGTAATATAGTCTATAGGATGTTTGGAAAAAAATGTTCAGATAATTTTTTAACAATCAAATCGATTAAAAAAAATCGTCTTTTTGCTATTTCTGCAAGCATTGAAGCTGTTGATCTTTAAACTTTCCAAAAGCACATTTTTTTTAAATATACTTAACCCCTTAAGTAGATATGACGTATATATCCGTCAAGACCAAAGTCCATGCAAAATGGGTATGACGGATATATCCGCACTGTGAAAGTTAAGCAAACCTCAATAGAAAATGACGGATATGTCCAATTGCAGTGTTGTGTACGTTTAATGTAAGAATGATTCATCTCTGGAACTGACTTGTTCGAACTTGATGATATACTATTTTCGTATACATGTATATGATGCGAAAAGGTCGAAAAGGCGAAAAGATCGCGTCACTACGGATGACACTTTTGACAGTGAATCAAAACGTTGAAGGGGTTAAACTTTTTTTTGTGCAGTAGATGCGTTCCGCGGAAAATCGCACAAAAAAAAGCTATGACTTACATAGAAAAAGTGAAGATGCGTTTCATCGATTTTAAAAACCGCATAACTTTGAAATGACTATATAAAATATATCCAAAATCGCATAAAAAAAGTTAATAAAAAAATATGAAAACAATTAAAAAAAAACATTTTTGGTAACATTTAAAGAACGTCTTGTATCATTGGTAAAATTTTAAGGATATTTGACATCTGGCATCTCAAATGCCAGATATTCACTAGAGAAACACTAATTATTTTAATTACAAACTGTCATTGCTGTATGATAATTTTCTTTGCGATTTTCGATATGACTCAAAATCTCTCTCTTCTTCGGAAGAAATGGTTTATCCAGTGTCACTATAGTCCCTAACTCACAAAATAAAAAAATAAATCACAAAATGGCGACTATTTAAAAATAAATTAGTCTAGTCATTTTTTGACTTCATTTTGTCACAGTTTTTTTTTAAATAGTTAAAAAATAAATTTTGACATTAATCTGGTAGGAATAATGGAGAGTTTTTAAAAGTCAAAACATTGGAAAAATGCAAATTTCGGTAAGTGTTGATGAATTATTTTCTATTTTATCCAAAATATTTCGATACGTTTTCGCTTTAAAAAAAACCGCATAACTTCGAAATCGCACAAAAAGAGGTTTGAGTGTATAATAAAAGAAACATTTTATTCAAACTTTGAAGCATATGAAAGAGCAAAATTTAAATGTTATTTTATAAAAAGACTTGATTCTCTAAGACCCTTTAGAAAAAAGGATCCTGGCGATGATCAGGATAACACGTAATAGTTTTTTAGGAAATAAAAAATCTAAATATTTTCTAAAAATGGACGAGTATAGTTTGTGATTGGAGGATTTAAATAAAATTTAATTTTTAGCACTTTTTTATGCAAAAATGTACAATTTTCGTTAAAATCTATACCATGTATTGCCTTATAAAATAAGTTGTGATCAAAGAAAATCTTCATTCAATCACTGATCAGTCCTGTTTAGAAGAAGCGTGCAAATTTTCAATAAGATCATTTTTGAAAAATCGTATCCACTGTCTTCAAAAATAGAGTTTTGGAGATAAAAGCGATTAAAATGCGACGTTTCCAGACGGTCAAACCTATTGACCGGAATTCCCAAAAGCTCTCTCTTGTACAATTTTATTCCGATTTACTTGAAACTTTGGGAAAGTATTCTTGATATGTTTTATTAATAGATTTTTACGTTAATAAATCCATAGTCGTGATGAAGTCTTTATTTAGGTCAAAGTATTTAAAGAGCTCAACATCTCTGGGTCTTGTTTGTCGAGACCCATAATCGAGTTTTCTATTGCACTATAATTTTGTAATTGGACTGTTCAATGGGTCAACTCAATTATTATCGCAGGTCATTACTTGACCAACGTCTTGGACGATAAATCATTACTCGTAGGGGTGAATTAGAGCTCTCGGGAGCCAGATTATTATTTTTGGTTCAAAATCTATAGCAGGAGGCTTAATTAGACTTTTGTGATGAATACACCGCTGAACAACGTAACCCAATTCCGTATCAATAAATTGGTAATATGCAGAACCAGCTCAGAGTTCCAGTTTCGTAACGGAATCTGATCGTTCCCATTTGGAAAGATTTCATCAGCGTTTTGTCGCAAGCAGAGTGGTTGTGCATGCGACCCTCAAGAGTGCGGAAGGCAGCCATAAGTGGGCCGGCAATTGTCCGAGGAGGGCCTGGGGGGGTTTCGGGAGGCATCTGACCTCGTTCGGGATAACACGCGACCTCCACCCTAACAATTAACCCCCTTGACCGGACGGCCCAAACCACAATCCCTGGAAACCTCAGTCGATATTTCCGATATGTCTTACGGCGATGCAATACCGAAAAATCGGTGCGTCACACTTTCCTTAACCCTCACACGCCAATACGGGCTGGCGACTCACTTTTGTTCGTTTAAAACGGTTACAAGAACAACAACGGTGAAGGTCGGTCAAATTTAATCCGATTGCTGAAACGCAAACAATTTGCAATGTCAGTACAAATTGGATGTCCAGTAAAAAACGAAGATTTTTACACATCAACCGTTAACCGAAAACCGTTATTTTTGCCGGAAAACCGATATAAAAAACGCTAAAAATTAAAAATAAAATACAGAAAACAGCAAAATGTGCATTTGAACCATCCATCACAAATTCATAATACGAAAACCCGTGTATGTTAAACATGATAAGTCAAGAAAAGAACCCCAAGAAAAATTTACGACCCCCGCCTGTCAGGTAATGTGCCGAGACCAATTTTCATACGTTAATAAATTCATAATGTCGACCTCAAAAAGAGATTGAAACTCGCCCAAACATTTACAAATTCGTTAAAATATTTAAAAATAACGAATACGAATCGCACTCTTTTTGCCCTCCATGCTAATTTTTGGGTCATAAAATAAATTTATTATCAAACATAAAATTGCGTTTTGAGGTCGAAATGAACAACAAATACATTTTATTATGCTAATTTTATGCATCCAAACGTATGAAGAACAACATTTTAATTACCGGGTGCTGTTCGTCGTTAAAGCTACAAAAAAATTTCCACCACAAACCATTGATCAATAATCTATTTATTTTTTTCGATCCTTTGTGTTCATGAAACTACGTTGGGAATTTAATTGAAACGTGACAAAACAGTAAAACAGATCGTAAATGTAATATTTGCATACTCTTTCTGGATCACTCATGTGCGCGCACTCAACGTGTGAGTGCATACTCATCAAAGTGTTAACGATAATATAATTTATTTAAACGGCGAGTCGATATTTTTTTGCATTTTTTTAAATTTCATTCTTTAAGAATATATTTCTCAGAGGAATTTCCAAAATTTCAATTATTTACGGAGTTATAGCTATTTTAGTAAGGCGACAACAAAGCCGGTCCTAACATCTTTAAACGCGTTTTTCTCGAAATCACTTTTTTCAACACGATTGACGTGATATCTCAAGTAATTTTTGATCAAACTTATCAATGTTATTTCTTAAATTATTGAAAATCCCGATCCCGGGATCCCGGGACTGGTCCCGGGATGGTCTAATGCAATCCCAAAATCCCAGGATCGAAATTTTGGCTCGGGATTGGATTCCCTAGAAACAAGCAAATGAAAAATATCGATATTTTTGCTCGAAATTGATCTTATCAGTCATCTTATAATGTAAAAAAAACATGAAAGAGTAAAATATCAGTTCCGAAATAAATTAAAATATATATTTTACATATCTAAGTCACAAATATTGAAAGATATTCGTAGGAATTTATATCAATTACGCTGTGTAAAATTATATTAACCGAGCGTCGCTTTTCTCGCACCAAATTCAATCGTCGCAAAAGCGACGACCCGATGTCAAAGGGTTAAATATGAGCACTATACGTGCACTATTTATGAGCAATATTTTCAATACACGAGACACTTAAATAAATATATAAATAAAATAAATTATTCCACTTTTTTGCTTGTTTAGGTAAAAAAATGGACGATAAAAAGGGGATCCTCTAAATATGGCCTATTTCGGGTGAACTGATATTATGGCAGAATTTATTTGTGTAAAAAAAATTGTTGTTTGTAATGAAAATAAACCAGGATGTCAGATTCTATCTTAGATGGCATGTATTTTTAAAGGATTATTTTAAAAACAATATGAAGTAATGTAAATTTTAAAAGTTAGCGCCATATTTCTAGTTGTTTAATTTCTCGAGAAATTCGAAAAAACCAATGGTGAATTTTAATTTCCCGAGGAAAGAAATTCATCGAGAAATCAGAATCCCTACTCTCAGCCAATATCCCAGTCTGTCAATTTTTGCAATAAACCTTATATAAGAATAAAAATGAGCCGAAATGATATTATGCTAAAGGGCTTAAACCGTTACATCCCTATTATTTCAAATGAAATCCTTCTAGAATGTACTCGTAATAAGCATGATATTCTTATTGTGAAAATCAATATTGTAAATGCGATATAATTCTATTTTTCAAATTTAAAAGCATCACGTCTTCAGCTTTTGAAATAAAGGTATTACGATGCAAAACGATTGAAAGTGGAATGTCCGTTTGATTAAATAGAAGCCTATCGAAGCCGATCCGATAGATTGGGAAGTATATAGTCGCCGACGACAAGTGCGACCTGTTGCTTATCATATCTTGTCATAGCGTCGAACGTGAGTCGTATTCGAATCAAAATATATCGGACTTACCATTTTGAAGAGGTCTTTGTACGGATCCCTGTTCAGCACGCCGAGATCTTCGACGGCGAAGTCTTCGTAAGCGTTGTCGCTGCTCGATCCCGATCCCGTCGAGCTGTTTCCCGACTGGCCCGAGGACAAATCGTCGACCGGAAATCCCCGATCTTCCAGCGTATCCCTGATGGTCTTCTTGACGATTCTGCGCGGAGAGCGGATCGGACTCCTCTGCAGATAGTCGGCTCTGTTCCGCACCGGAAGACGCGCAATGTCTTCGTCGCGGCTGTTTCTTCTCGTTGGCGCGAGGTCTGCGCCCTCGACTTCGCCTTCGCCAGAGTCTTCCCTCGCCGAGATCTTCGGAGGAGGTCTACGGGGCGATCTCGGACGGTCGGATGAGAGATCGTTGAGTGATCTGGATTTTCTTCTGTTTAGCTCGACGTCCTTCCGCGATTTTGGAACGCTCCTGATCGGCAGCGTCGGCAGAGGGATCATGCTGCGCGATCTCTTCCCGGAGAGGCCGTCGGCGTTCTTGGAAGAGTCGTCGGTGAGATCGCCGTCGCTGTTCTGGACGTTGTCACTGTCCGGGGTGCGCATCTTGACGACTTCGCCCCCGAAGCGGACGCGGCGAGGCGTCTTCTTGGCGGCCTCGCCCTCGTCTTGCTCGCTGTCCGTGAGCACCCTCACGAGGCTCCTGTTGTAGGTCGCGTAGTCGAACGAGTCGTCTTCGCTCTCGGCCGCCGCGCCCGCCTTCAGCTCCTCCTCGAGGATCGTCATGGTGATCGCCGTGTCCGAGTCAAACGCGAACTCCGTCTCCAGGATGACCTTCCCTTCGGGCGCGACGCCGGACTCGTCGACGTCCACCGTTATCGTCGCCACGTCCGAGACGTCTCGATCTTCCGCTCCGTCGACGGGGCTGTCAATCTTCCCGTCCGAGTCCCGGTTTCGATCGACGTACACATCGCAGAGGATGTGGAAATTTTCAGCCATCCTCGGGTCCAAGCTCTCGACGTGCGCCTCGAACTCCTTCGCTCCGAGGGCCTCCCTCAGCTTGAGCATCGACCTCAGGGCCACCTCTTGGTAGATCGCCTGGAGCAGCTTCGCCGACAGAGACTTGACGACGGTCGAGATGGCCCTCGTCGGCTCCTCCGTGTACCTCAGGACCGACAGCAGGAGCGACGGGAGAGCCAAGATGAGGCCGACGGTGACGTCCTCGCGCGTCTCGTCGTTCAGCGAGTTCTTCTCCAAGCATTTCGTGCAGATGTCGGAGAGGACCGTCTGCTTGGCTTCGCTGTGCGAGAGGTATATCTTGAGGGCGTCGAGGGCG
This sequence comes from Stenopsyche tienmushanensis, assembly GCA_008973525.1. NCBI lineage: Eukaryota > Metazoa > Arthropoda > Insecta > Trichoptera > Stenopsychidae > Stenopsyche > Stenopsyche tienmushanensis. The sequence continues at coordinate 102,419 of WACJ01000016.1, forward strand.
CCCTTCCTGACCGCGGGCGCCGGATGTCCGAGATTGAGCAGCAGATCGGGGAGCAGCGGGGCGACGCGCGCGTCCAGGGAGGGCCTCACCACCGGGACGAGATCGGCGAGGACTCGGAGGGCGTGCTGGCGGACTTCCCTCTCGGGGTCCCGCAGGCGGTGGCGGAGCGCCTCGAAGACCTCGGCGAGGTCGACCTCCGCCGGCAGCCTCCTGGTCCTGACGACTCGCTCCCAGATGGGCGTGAGCTGATAGGCCGCAGATCGTCGCGGACTGGCGGGCGCGAGCACCTGCATGTCGCGGGGCCGCATGCGGCCTCGGCCTGACCACGCGCCGTCGCCGAACACCGGACTCGACTGGGCCCGAGTCGGAGGGCCGCCTGCAGACCCATCCCCCGCTTGCACCCACTCGCGCCCACCCACCCTCGCGACTAACCCCGCGCCGACCCACATCGCGAATTCGCCACTCGATTACTCACCTTCGATGCCGATTCGTTTCGCGAATATTCCATCCCAACTTCATTTCAACCATCATTTTTTTACATTCAAATTTTGCTGTCGTAATACATCACCAATGGGGCCCATATAAAAGTTTTTGATAAAGGATTTAAAAAAGTGTGTTCTTCCTTTAAAATATACAGTTTCACTGTTACGCGGCATGTAGAAATAACGATTGAAATATCAACCGTCCTGATGCCGCATAACAGCAAAATCGTTATAAGAAACCGCGCATATTGAGGGCGCTGAATAGTATAATTCATCACGATCGGAGTCCGAACGCATATATGCGCGATTACTAATCAACGGGTTAAATCAAAACCGTGTTGTATAATGTTATACGAGGCCAAGGTAAGGTGTACATTATCATTATGGACGGACATATTACACATATGAAAGATGATGTAACCCCAGAGGAGATTTAAAGATTCAAAGTAGCCTTGTAAATTAAGTAAATTTGTTTTAATAAAAAGTAAATTAAAAGTAAATTTGATATGATGAAGAAATTAAACATAATTTCAATAGTAGTGGATATGAAAACCTACAGAATATGTACCATCAGAATATGTGTAAAATGACATTTGATTTATTGATTCCTTTCCCTACCTCATATCTTGTAGAATCAGACTTTAGTGTTGTTAATCAAATTATGATCAAACAGAGAAACCGCCTCAATATTTTTGTAATAGAAGACCTTCGTTTGTTCCTTGCGAAAATTGAACTAGTTATCAAATATATAATTTCGCATCTTCGTCTTCAAAGATCTCGATCTTCCATACCATTTTGGGCTCATCAAACTGGAAAGCGAGATCTCCAAACAAGAACGGTTCCGTCGTATCCCGTTCTCTAAGAAGCAAAAGTCAACAATAAAATAATAGAAGGGTTTTCGATAGACACCCCTCGGGCAGATCTTGGTCCTAAACCTTGCTAGAAAAAAAGGATTGGATTCTGTCCATTCCAAAAGGCCTTTTCCAGTTAAATCTGGAAACTGGAACTATCTAATATAGACGATAGCGGATTTAGTTATCGCTATGTTCGGGTATGGTATCCGATCGCGAGGCGCTCATTCGTCATATCAGCGGTCCGAAAAGCGGACCGATTAAGCATACATACCTTATGACCACTCCGTCCTCTTTTAAAGCTTTTTGCGGCATTTTCTATTTTTTTTATGATCACAAGAGCGACGTAGCGTCTAGACACTTTCTATCATAGTGTTTTTTACAACAGTAACCGCCATCTATACGTTAGGTCGGGTACTTTTGGGACTATATTTGTATAAATTTAAAACGTATTTGCATTTATAATAACTAGGTGACTTTAAACAATTAATTTAATTTCCGGGGGGGGGGGGAGGTTAAGTCAGATATTTGCCATGGGCGCTGCATATCCTAGTTACGGCTTTAAAGATGAACATTAATTTCTTTGCAATATCTACCTGCTGCAGCTCAATACAAGACCTTAGCAGGCTCTCACTTTTTGATGGTCACACACTGTTTCTGATTATTGATTTTTGATTGATTGACTTTGATTAGTTCATTAATTTTTGTAGTGCAATCGTTCGTGAATATTATATGATAACTTGAATAAATATTTATAATCTATTAAAAATACAAGCACGACATTGAAAATAAAGCGCTATGGATTATGAACGCCGTTTATGGTTTTTCTTTTCATTTCGTTGCTACATTTTTTTCATGAACCGCAAGGATTTTTAATAAAGATCACTCAAGATGAGAAAAAATCTACTTTCCTTGAAATGATCCTGTAGTATTATTAAACATAATATTATCTACAATTCGCGTGCAACACAGAATATACAAATAAAAAGCATCTTTAGCCACGCAACTGAATTCTATACAAATACTACAAAAATATATTTGTAATTTTCTTCAAATATTTCAAGAGATCTATCATATTAAATTACATTTAATATTATTCTGACTTGAAAAGACTTTAATTAAATTGTGTGTCGAATCTATTTATTTGATTGTCATCAAAAGAGAAAATTGATTGAGATCTGAAACCGAACATTTCACGATGTACTAATAATGTTCTACTTTTGCTTTTGCAAAAATAATCAATTTCAGCTTGAGAGCACGCAATTTCTACATCAAAATTTCAATTCGGTGTCAAACCTGCATCAAAATACAGAAACAAATATTTTTTCTTACATACTCGTTGACACCAAAATTGATATATTTATCCAATAATACGACCTCGTTAGCTTAATAATTGGATTGATACTATTTTTAACGAATACCCCCAAACATTCTTTTTTCCCCAAACAATACTTATTTTTAAATTTAAATTATGTCATCATTATTATAATCTGTATTAAAGCCGCTATTTTTAAGCTCAATAAAATAACCATAATAACATTATAAATATATTAATAATTATACATTTATATATTGACACAAAATTTTATATTAAAATATTCCGCCGTTAAAAGTTTGGTCGTTTTAAAACATGCCATATATTTTGTTGTTAAGACTCCGCCCAAAAATTTGGCCCAAAAATAGCAGATAAATTCGTTACATTGATGCATTAATTATCGAATTAATTTTTACTGATCTCTAAAATGTATGTATTTAAATTATAAATTTAATATGTATAAAGTTCGATTTATATATAAAATATTTAATTTAAATTTATTAGTTCAACGATTGCTTTATTTATAGATCAAGTTATCTTCGATGAAATTTTGACACGAGCAATAATCGACCTGGCCGAAAAATTCGATCTTAAGAGCTGCCATATATTTAAAGAAATGACGTGCGGTCTCGCCGGTGGATCTCGAGTATAGCAACTCTCCATTAATCGAAACTATTATGGCTAACGAAATCGAAACTCTCGTCGAAATGGGCTTTTCCAGAGCCAAAGCGTAAGATGTTTTTCAATTTTATAAAAAATGCTTTATATCATTTTTGCGATTTTCATGTTTTGCTCAAAGGGTACATGTCATGTTTGGATTATGGATTATAATAATAACTATTTTCATCACAAATTTACTATGATATACTAAAATAAATTAGGTGTTATGAACGCATCGTTATTGATAATTAACATGTCTGAATTAATATTAATATCTGTATCTAGCTTATACATTTTTAATTCCTAACCTCTTCAATTATATTGTTAGAGAGCGAGCCCTGGCCGTCACTAACAATAAAGGCGTCGAACCGGCTATGGAGTGGCTTTTGGCACATTGTGATGATAATGAGCCCATTGCTAGTCAGCCACCGCCACCGGCAACACCGATGACTGTGCAACCACCGGCAGCGACGAGCAGTTCTGTCCAAGAACCCATAGAAAATGCCGTAAAGCCTGACGAGCAAGATGATGATGAGGCTAAATCGTTAAAATGTGAAGACTGCGGTAAACTCTTTAGAAATCAATTAGAGGTAGAGTTTCATGCGGTCAAATCGGGACATAGCAATTTTTCTGAATCGACTGAAGAAAAGAAACCTCTCACCGAGGAGGAACGAAAGGAACAATTAGCAAAATTAGAAGAAAAAATGAAACAAAAACGGAAAGAACGCGAAGAAAAAGAAAAGGTATTATATTAACAAATATGATGTAATTTTTATGATTTAATATTTCATTTGATAAATATTTAATTTGACACCCCAGCAAGAACAATTAGAAAGGGAAAGATTACGCATCAAATCTGGACGGGATATGCAAGATGCTAAACAAAGATTACAAGAACAGGAAATGAAGAAAATAATCGATCAGCGAAAACGAGATAAGATTGAAGATGAGAAAGCTAAAGAAAAAGTTCGACAACAAATCGCAGCCGATAAGGAAGCTAGAAGGTACATTTTTTTTCATATTCAAATTCATTTCTATATCATCTGGTTTAGGCTACAAGAAGTCGCTTATCATCAATATGCAGCACTCACCGTTGATGGTTATGACACCGCCAGTTTTGTTTTGGAACAAGTACGGACTGATGATTTTGCCAGATCAAAATCCACATCAAACTGTGACTTTCTCAAGATGAATTTGGTGCTGGTGTATCTCGTGTGGATTGGTATCGTCCCAAATTGGACAATTTTGTTTGTTCACACATCCATTCATTCAAAAATGGGTCACATCGCTGAAGATGACTTTTTTTGTGGAAATTGGGATCAACTTCCAACTTCTCCTGAGCTCAAACAACAAACACACGGCATTTCTACAGTGCGCAGCGTACAACATCGTGGAGTGTACAACCGACAGCAGGAGTTTCTGGGAAGCTGCTCCAAAGTTCATTCATAGTACCTAACCACTAAGATGAGTCCCCGTTCAAACAGCCGTAACCGTTCCCGTTGTGTGCACTAAGCTGTTAAAGACAATGTTCGCCTTTTACACAGAATCTTCCTACTACTCCTGTAATCAACATTACAACCATATACATGCCATACACAACTGAACAATTCACAACAAATTTGATAGATGTTGCTTCGACAACATAACCGCTGTAATCTAACAAATTCCGAGCATCCCTATTAATAGATCCTGTACTTACAAGCGTGTTTTTCTTCTTTTAGATTAGCCAGTCAAGGAATCACACCAGGCAATGAGCCTTCAATCGCTGCTCCAATACCAGTAGTTGTCCCAGCGACTGTATCACCGAATAAAACATCTCCGGCTCAAGCTCGGTTACAATTAAGATTGCCGGACGGCCGCGCGGTCACTCACGTATTTGGTGCCAGAGAGCAACTGAGTGCTGTTCGACTATTTCTCTCGCTGAATGAAATGAAGGATACACCTTTTAATTTAATGACTACATTCCCAAAAAGGGTGTTTGCCGAAGACGACTATGAAAAACCGCTCGATATTTTAGGTGGCCATTCGCATCATAATTTTAATTGGAAATCCGTGCTATAATTCATTAATAAAAATCATTCTAATATTTTTAAGGTCTGGCGCCTGCAGCGGTAGTCATCATCGCCAAATGTCAACCACAAATATAGAACAAATTAATGTTACGATAAGTGATTCATACCGAGGACGAAATAAAACCTGTCAGAATATTGCGCACTGTTTGTTTTTTACGAATAAAAAGTATTCGTAATAGTTGTTGGAATTCTCATTGATATTATTACGATATTTGATATGTGGTAACTTTCTCAAATTTTATGCATTATATAGTCATTGTTGCTCATTTTTTTTACTCTGTCGGTCATATTGTATTTGAAATATGCATATACGATATAAAAATAATTTCAAAAAGCGTATCTATTTATTCAAACCTACATTACCTAATTGTAATTCGAAATCAATGTGATAAAATAAGATGATTATATTGATGTAGCATGGAGCAATCTCGGTCATTCGGCGGCCATGAACAAGTCTGGCTACTCGAAATATGATCTCACCTCCATGATGCTCTTAAAACCTGTCTCCAGCAACACATCTCAAAAGCTTGCTGGCCACTTTTATAGGCTGTGTTTCGTCTCAGATGCTCTTATCTCTCCAAATCTTCATCATGCGATTAATTGCTGATTTGGACATTGCGATTCTTCCAGATTTTCCACACAATATCCTGCATCTGTTAAATATCATTACCTTTGTCTTAGGCCTATTACCAGATCTAATCTGTTGCATTTGATCTCCACAAGCGAAGAATTTGGCTACTCCATGATTTTGGCTGTTGCATTCTTAATGTACTCCTTTCTGAAGAGTACATTATTTAGAACTTAGTCCGTTGACTCTTATTGTTGCGGTATTTTTAGAGTAGAGGCCATGACTGAAACCAAGTATTCTGGAACTCCCATCATTGTTTTTTAATAAACAAACATTAAAATGGCTTCCAGTATTTAAAATTGTATTTTTTTTTTGTTCTTTTAAGTAGTCCGACAAGTCAAATATCTCAAACACTCGATTGATGATAATCTCAACGACTCGGCTGATAACGAAATGCAAAGGAAAGCCGTTTAGCGCTTACACAAATGCAGCGATGACATGAAACGCCAGCTTTTCATCGCGTACACGGGGGAGTTATGGACGAATGTTTCAGCATGCAACAATTCCAGATGCAATACAATTGTTATAGAGCACTGTTTGGTATGTCCGGAAGCTGCAGTGCATCTGGAATGTTCCTGTATGGATGCATTCCAAAGCTCGAGGCACTATTTTTTGAGCTTCAGACGCTATGAAATGCCGCGTCTTCTTCTGAGAATACTCTAATTAAAGCCGCTTCAACTGACCTCACCCCTATTGAATTTAGAAGATCCATAAATATCCTTAGTATTTTATCTTCTATATTTTAAAAACAATAATAAAAATCCTCTTGCATTCGGAGTTTGAAAATTGTATAAAAAACATGTTTATCGCTTATCAAGGTGTCGTAACCAAAAATAACACCGACTGCAATGAGGGAATTCCCTGCAATAATATGTTATCTTATCGCCGAATTTTCTTTTCAGCGTATCTTAGTATAACAAATAATAGATAAAATTAAATCAGTCCGAAGGCGTTAACGGTGCAAGAAAGTCTCAAAAAAAAAACGTCAAGGAGTCAAATCCGTACAGGTATGAAAGACGAAAAATAAAACAATTCTTTTTATTACATATCTCAACAAAATACAACTTTATAGTTCGACATATTTAGGCTATATCTGTGCCAACCCTCAAATAACGGGAATAAACAATCTTTCAACTCTTCAAATAATATTTAATTCCATAAATTAATGATAAAATCGATTCAAACACTTCACGAGGGCTGTCACTGGACACTCGGTTTGAAATTTCAAACGCATTAAAATTATTATTGAAGATCAGTTCTTTCCACATCTAAATTAATTTTATGAGGTAATTTTTACAATGTCAATCGTCCAAGCAATAATGAAGTATCTAATAACATTTGTATAATAAAAAGTTGTATCGACATTAACATTAGATCACTAATCGTAACGTGACGATTGACATGCAGACATAGTGAGTACGCCTGAGTCATTTGCTTATTTAAAAAGGTACTGAGCTGCGCGGGGAAGGTCCGATAACATGCATATGCATGCCGAATGCGTTCTGTGGTCTGTTAGACTAATGATTAGTGATCCAGCGTTAATGTGACATTCAAATTTCACATTAATTATAGGAATGCCTCCTATATGTTCCATATAAGTCCCATATAATCTAAAAAAAGAAACTTGGAAAAATAAGGTTACAGTAATAAAGTTACTTATTCAAATATTAGTTCATAATTACATCCGAGCAATATTTAAATAATTGCAAATGTATCCCAGGCCCGGTATAAATTTTAATAACAATATTGATAATCGTATTTCTGAAATGCCATATGATTAACATACAAATATACAAAAATGGTGAAAAATAAATTGTGAGACGTGCAATATTTTATGTACTAAGTCTATTTAAAATAATCTTGTTAATATACATTTCTTACAAATAAAGCTTTCATAATACATAGAATATATAGAAATTAATTAGAACTTATCAAATCTTCGATAAATGTTCATGGTTGGTGCCAAAGTACGGCTAAACAATTATAATATCTCTGCAAATCTTCCATTTTTTTTAATATCTACAAATGACTCGTTGAAGTATCGGATAGACACGACGCCCGATTTACACATTACAATAGTTTGATAAATCTTGGCTTTGTAAAATTTATTTTATAAATAACCGTATAAGAATTGACTAATACTTTATTAATACAGGTACTCTACACATTGGATTGTTAGAATCGATATAAAATTGAAAAAATGTATACATTTCAATATCTATCTATAAATAATCGATTGCATTAAAATTTGTCTAAACATAATAAAAATTGCGTCGTCGCTAACGAGTAAAAGAAGACAATCACATGCGTTGAAAGCGCTACGCATCGATATTGCACAACGAACAAAAACTGTGATTTGCTTAAAATCAGTCTCAATAGCGTATTACACTTGCGATTTCAACGCGCACATTCCGAGAGACGTCCGATCTCTCGAAGCGACGCGTCGACCTCGTGATTGCACGAAAAATATATACAGATCGACGGATCAGATCGGCGAGCAAAAACGCGTCATCCGCGTAAGAAATACAGAGTTAACACATGTGATTATTAAATTTGGCAAATCTATTCTAGTCGCTAATCGAAAGGCTCCTCGTTGATGAAACGCAAAATAAATTCCGACAGCGTTTTACTTATTGAGCCTCAGTTTTTTTGAATTATAAAATTTCGCCCTATAAAAAACGATATAATTCATCGAAAAATGCAGCCTTTCACATTGTGTTTATGAGCAATAGTCGTTTATTTCCTCTAAACTAAAATAAACCATACATTTATTCTAATAAAAATGGGGTTTTCTTCGAACGTGTTCAAAAGAGCATCTTTAACCCGTTGATGAGTAATCGCGGCCATCAAATATGGTCTGTGTGTGGAATGGATGTGTGGAAGATGAAGCGCTATTATGGGTTCCAATAATATCAACAGTGTTGAGGTTCATTTCTGAGAGAAAAATGGATTTGTGTGGATGATAATTGGACATATGAATATGGTTGTTAAAAATCCAGCACTTTTAATGATTATGAACGAGCTGAAAGTAGTTGTCGGCTTGCAGAGCTTTAATTATGCACGGCAAATAGATCAACCGATAGAATAGACGCAGCGCAGCGGAGACCAAGGAAGCCCGGAAAGCTCGAAAAGAAGAGATGTGAGCTCCAAATTATGCGCATAAAGAAAGGTTGCTATATGGTTCTGAAATAGCTGATCAACCGATTAGCAGTAAACTCTGATGACGACCTTCCATTAGCATCGGCTTATAACTTGGATATTTCCGATAGAAACGACTAAAAAAAAAATCAGATGTGCTTCAAAATATCAACAACATATCCATTAAGTTTAAACAAATCCGAATAATTCTTCCCCTGTTAAAAATAATAATCCTAAACCGTTTTTCCCCCTTAAACTGACACTGAAAACAGTGGTTTTTTTTATATCGCCATGGATAAAAACACATCTGCGGGATAAATAGGGATGAATTTAAATATAAATCAAAAATATTTATAATAATTTATGCAAACCTTCATGAGACGATTATTTGCTCCGTTCATCAAAATTTGCACGTTTCCAAATAAATATTGCAACTTTGTCAATTAATTTCGCGTATATATATCACAAAACAATCGTAGATTAATCGATACCGCAAGTCGCGCAGGACATACACAGCCCGTATACCATATGGATATTTTAAATAAATAAAAAAATATATATATATAAGAAATGTATTAATAAATACGAAAGGTCTCTGAATTTGAGCTGTCATTAATATACCCGTGCGGATTATATCCTAAAACAATAATAAATAAACTTGTAAAGATCTGCATAGGCAAACGCCTTGAAAATTATCTTAAATTTGAATTGAGCCTGACTTGACTAATACCGTACCCTTTTATTTTGAATATTTACACAGTCGATCCGCGGTAATTCGGCCCCAATCTAATCCGACGTGCCAATATAGATATAGTACATATACAGTATATAGAACCGCGATTGTGAGTCCGACAAGAGTTGAACGTTTGTACATGCGGTTTCATCAGGAATCCGATCTATTTTTGAGTCGATTTTGGCCATGAAAGCAAAGTTTGTTGGATTACCGCGGCTCAACTGTATCCATATACGGCGAAATCATTTTTAATATAATAAATTAAACAATAAATAATATAAAAAGCTTGAACTTAGCCTAAATTCTATTCTTAATCACACTGCTCACAAACCTCTTATACTTTGGTTTACGTTATCTTAATTTTTAATATAAATTTAACCCTTTGAAAGTTACGCAAATACCCACATTCATAATAACGGCAAGAATTGCTGACGTTGTAACGCTTGAATTTTTTTTTCAATTTAGTTGCATAACAATAACAATATAAATAACATATTTCATATTCCGGGAGCTGCAATCGACTAAAATAATTGAGCATCCAAAGAGTTATAAATGAAGAATTTAAATATCTGCCGTGTAAAACTCGATCGAACAAAAAACAATACACGTTTGTATTCCATCGTGAATTAAATTTGAAAAATCCTGCCTTTTGGCACTGAAAAACATAAAAAGGATACGCGTAAACCGTTCTAACATAGACAAAGATAATTATTCGTTCCATTGCACGCATACATTCAAATGTTTTAACACTATATCACCAGAAAACTGTGAAATTGACGTATCATAGATATAAAATTATACTTGTGTTTAAACAAATAGATATCAGAATTTAAACGATAAAAAATCGATTACACATATATTAGAGGTATCGAAAAGTATTCACACGAGACCTTATGTTTGAGCTCAGTTTGTGTCCCTAAAATTTATAAACGAATCAGATCCACGGATCACATTTAAAATCATCGTCTAAGCCCGTGATCAATTATCCGTATTTATTCAACGGAAAGAAGTCGATAATAAAGCAAAATTGACATTGGATAAAATACGGGAATTAAACCGGGATATCGCATAAAATTTTTGTTTTAAATAAATTTTAACTTTTTATACCAAGTGCGCGAATACTTTTCGACGCCCCTAATATCAAAGTGTGTATTATCGATTTAGCATTTATAATGTGCGTTCAACGCATCAAAAAAATAGTTAGTCTGCATAGAAATCACCACTCGATCATCAAAGTCTATGATATTAAATTACGCACATTAATCATTATTTGAGTTAAAATAATATCATTAAAAAAATTGATTAAAAATATCGAAATTCATCCAATATCACAATAAAATGTTGCTAATAACTGAATTACATAATTTTTTATCACTCGTCTCATGGATTAATCCGTGAGACGAGATTGATCTTTTAATATCATTTCGCGTGATTCGACTGTGAGCATAAAAAAACGCCGGCAAAATGTTTAATTTTTACAAAGATTCAATCTGAAGTCGAATAACTGACGTCTGCCAAAATTCAATTTAGAATACTCTTCAATTGCATGATAGTTATTGAATTACATAAATGTATCGTCAAAGAACTACAAAGTGAACCATCGCAACCACGTTATTAATTTATATATTTCTACAAGTGGTAGTTCCCACTCCTTGGAGCGCATCAAAGGAGGAACGATACTAGGATATTGCACTGGTTTCGTTAAATCGCAATGGATTAGTTTTCCCTTTTTCCGCAAAGGCCTGTCGCCTTCGACTAGAACACCGTCGCAATCGGTGAGATTTAGATTCTTATCGAAACAAATCCTTATTTCGAAGATGTACGAAATACCCGTGTGCGGATCCACCGAGCAATGAATCGAGGGGTTTATTTTGAGACTATCTTTAATTGAATTATAAACTACCATGGGATCGTGCGATACGGAATCGTTTGGAAATATTCCGCTTTTAGCCAAAATATCAGTCATGGAAAACAGTTGAAGCCAGCGGAGACCTTGCGCAAAATATTTCTTTTCGTTATCGAGCGCGGGATGCGACGCAGCACAGGTGCCGTGCTTCATCCATTCAGTGGTTCCAAAACGAATCGGGAGGCGTATCTAGAAAACAATTTTAAATATATAAAACATTTATGGCGATTTAAAATCGATTAAAACTTTATATATATATATATATATACCTTTTTCTATGTTCGTCCAATATTGCTCCATCTGCGACTCGATAGTGACCAATTGCGATGAGTCAAACTTCCATGTATTGTTGCAGAAGCTTGGGTTCATCGTTCCGAGTTCCGAAGGCCACACGCCGTGCACCGTCCATGCTTCCTTCTGCGAAGGAAAAGCGCATGTGTGCGACGGATTTTTATTTTTCCAAATGTGGCAGACTGTGGCTGGCCAGTGTTGGGTAAAAATCAAAACGTCCCATTCTGTAGATTTCGTCAATTCATCATCGGCACTATTGAAAATATGAAATAAATATAAAGCATAATTAAAATAGATACAAGCAAAAAATACATATGATAACCGAATTGAAGAAGATTCCTGTCGATTATTATTGCGAGAAAGAAGCATGGATGGGCAGGGAGATATTTGATGATTGGTTCGAAAAGAAATAGGTTCCAAAGGTGCAAGATATTTAATTGATATTAGATTATGTTTCTTTTCATCCGAACGAAAAAAAAAACAATGGATTTTAATAAAGCTTAGTAACGGCCACATATCTGCATGAGCATGTTTCTTAATAAATAATGAGTATTAACATTATGAAACAAAATTTGTATTGTAAAGAAGCTGAGACAAGCTTCTTAGTAATCCATGGATTCATCGTGCGGGTGTCGAGTCCATCGTGCGACAGAACTCGGAGCAGTGCCCGGGACTTGCGACCCATGCGTAGGTTTAAAAAGCCTCCACTTTCACTGCATATGAATTAACCACAAAGCCATTTTTTGTAAGTTAATTCATAAGGTCGTAATATTTATTTGTTTTTATTACAATATGCGCCAACATGTGCATCCATACAATTTTTTTTAATATGCCTATTTTATTCCCGCAAGTGTAAATAGTAAGTTGACACAGTTTTATTGCAATCGGATGAACGGTATGGAAGCGCATTAAACACGGACAAACAAACATTGAATTTTATATATAAGACTGTGCCTATGTTACACGCGCAATCCTTAATCATCCTTTTTATATATTGTTGAGATCATGCTGAAGTAGTTGAGATGCTAGTTGCGGGGCGTTATGCAAGGCTGGAAGAGCTATGTCGTCCGCAAAGGTGGCAGTTGTTGTGGTATCTGTTGTCAGGATGTCGGCTGTGAATAAAAGGTATAGAACTGGACCAAGTACGCTGCCTTAGGGGACGCCAAATTTTATATTGTGCAGTGTGGTGACTTCATCTTCATATTTGACATAGAATATTCTATTTGTTATGTATGATTTGAGTATGAAGAAGTTTTCCAAGGAATGCTGCCGAGCAATATATTCTACCTTCTAAGTCCCTGTGGATTATATTGAAGATCCTGTGTATTTATTCCACAGTTGCATGTTGTTGACGGAAACCAAATTGATAACAAATCAGATTGTTTCTCTCAATTATTAGCTTAAGTCTCTTCAGTAGTAGTTTTTTAAAAAGTAAAAAGTTCCTTTACCAATCTTCCCGTAATAAGTCCTCGCTAAGTAGAAAAGATTTTATTATCTCGGTCTTCCTTTTTCTTTTTCAAGCCCAACCCGACTCAATTTAGCTGTATACTACCATAAACTGTTTATGGAATTGAAGTTTCGATTCAAGTACGGTAGCACATTGCATTTTAGTTACTCCGAAGTGTTTATAGAGCTCCGAAGGCATCTTTAATTCCATCCCAAAAATATTTTAATCCCTAAATAGAGTCGAGTGACACTTTTATAACATTTTATCAGGAGGGTTTTACCGATATTGTATACAAGGAAAAGCCGAGTCAGACGTGATGTAAGATTGTTGTCGTAAGCGTTTTTAATGTTACTTATAGACCGTTGCTCCACCTTTTTGAGGTCATGTAAAAATTTGACGATTCGGATTGTCCATACCATTCCTCCGCAGAATTAACCTGGACAATTTGAGTTATTTGTGCCAATACAAATTGCATATATTATATGTATATTTAAGAACATCAGAGGGAAAAAATACACTGATAATTAAAATACAACGGTTGTTTATAGAACACATTTCATGTACACAAGCCAAATGAGTGGAGAAATTATATTGGAGTCGAGGATTGAGCAAAGACGAACAAAATAATTGCTCGATATAAAAATAGTGTAAACATGAATGTTTTGAGAACACTTTCCATGATGTCATCCATTTATCGGAATGCATGAGTTTAGCGTCACATGTTTGGACATTGATCGTTCTGCATATCGTTGTTTTTTTTTTGCGGACGTAACATTATAAATGTGCACATGTTAATAATGTTAACAACGCTTCCGGAAGAAATAACTTCCAATTTATCTCTCGTTTCCATATTTTCCACATAACGAAAGCGATTGTTAGTCCATTTGTCCTCAAACATTTGAGTGTCGAACATTAATTTCAGATTTCATGCAAACCATTTAAACCAAGGCGTTCATTATTGTCTGAAACATATTTATCAGTCATTTTAACGTCATATAATTTAAAATGGTGTAACATTATTTGCAGATTGCAAAAACTGTATATATTTTATAATTGGATTTTTGAAGCTATTATGTTTTTAAAATATGCTCTCCGATAAAACGTTCAATAGATTTGATATTTGAGTCACGAGACCAACTGCTAAATACTCAGAAGCACTGATATAAATAAAATTATCACCGTAATCTAGTTTACTGTGAAAATTAAACCATTTGAGATTTTTTTTATAAATTTTCCTGTTTTTATAATTTAACACGTACGTCGCCATGTCACCTAGATGCATATGACTGGGTTTTCTTCTGCACATGTATTGGGGTGACGTTTTCTTGCTCATCATGTATTTAATGGAAGGCCATAGACCAATATGTTGTAGCCTTTTTTACATTTTTTCTCGCTTCTTGGCAGTCGAGAATTTGTCTCTCTTTACTAGTCAAGCGTCCCACTGTTATGTATTTCTGTAACGACTTAAACAACTTTACTTTATTATACAGTATTTTTATAATACAATCGTCTAGATACCGAATGTCCAAATACCATTGTTCGAGATCGAACTTTGATTTGCTTTCCGAGCCTTATCTGTTCACCGAATCCATTTTTTATGATGTGACTATAATCTAGCTCTTATTTATCTTCACAATATTTTTGTTAGCTTGTCAAATGAAAGAGCAATTGGCCAAGCTTATCATTTTAAGATAAACAACAGCTGACAGAAGATGTGCGACAAGTCCGTATTTGTCCCGTACGTTATAATATTGCATCGCTATTCCGCCTATTTACGCTCCGTCCAAATTCATAAAATTATATTTAAGACATTTGTACAATTAGTAAAAAATCTTCGAAATAGCATCCTCCTGCATTGATACACTTCTGGAGTCGGTGTTGCCGAGTCTGGAAGGCATCTTGGAAGGCCTTCTCCGGAATGTCCTTTAGAGCCGATATAACATGAGCTTGGACAGTTTCAATTGTATCTCGATGTTTCTCTTTCAGGACTCCTTTTAAACGAGAAAACAAAAAAAATCAGGGAAAGCGCTATAGGGAAGCCAGGAAAGACGCTGTGGTTTGGCGCGTTGTCGTGATGAAGTTTCAATTACAATGTGATAAACGGTTGTTTTCATCATGTTTAGAGTTTCTGCTACACATTGAAGGCTCAACTGTCTGTCGGTCAAAGTTCAAACAAACACGCATACGCGTCACATTTTCATCGATTCGTATGATTGATGGGCATCCATTGCAGGGGTTCGTCGATGACCTCCTTGTAATATCCTATAATAAAGTACGCACATCAGATTGCAATAAATCTTTGTCCACTTATTGCTAAGGATTGCACGAGTAACATAGGCACAGTCTAATATACAAAAATCAATGTTTGTTTGTACGTATTTAATGTGCTGCCATACCGTTCATCCGATTGCGATAAAACTTTGTCAACGTATTGTTTACACTTGCGGGAATAACATAGGCATAGTAAAAATATTGTTTGTGTACATTGTTTGTTCTAATAATAAATAATTGTATTTAATAATACCTATAATAATGTTAATATAAGTATAAAAGTTTAAAACAATTATTTGTTCATGGTACTTTATGGTGCTCCATAAATGTTTGTAACTTTAACCACATTGAAGTATGAGCTCTAATCTTTGCCGTCGAGTTTCTTTTTCTCCCGATCCATGAGCTGCAGGATAACATTTGTGTTGGGTGAAAAGAAAACAATTTTTATAAAACTAAACTCCTCCAAAATATTATTTTGAACTCCCACTGTGTGGACAGGAACATTATCCATAATTAAAATGGCTTTCAGAGGAAGATTATTATCCAGCAGGTATTTTTTTATCTCAGGATCAGCGACAGAGTCTATCCATTCGGTAAACAGCTCTTCATCAGTCAATGCCCTGCTGTTTGACCTCCACATAACAGGCAGTCTGTCCTTTCGCTCTTTGCACCTCTTGAATGCTTGTGGGTTCTCCAAAGTGTAAACAAGAAGAGGCTTTATCTTCTTATCGCCACTCACATTTGCACAAAATATGAGTGTCAGATGGTCTTCCATCGGTTTATGACTTTCCGAACTGATGAAACTCGCAACCTGAAATTTTGCTCGTATGCATAAATATTCATGCCCAGATTAAAAGCATTCAAAGACTTTTTGACCCTTTTGTTGGGTGGAAATGTAGCCGGATTTAAATTGAAGCCACTTTTGATTTATACAATCATTCAATGAATTCAAGAACCTTCAAGGGAATCGATAAGCTACGTTATCGTTGCAAAAAAAAAAGGCATGTGTGACACAATTGTGTTTTCCACAACTGGTTTGATAAATGTTTTATTCCAGATTTAAAATATTATTCTTGTTAATGCTCCGGGTCATCCTGCATACTTAGTGGAATCCCATTCCAAGCATAAAAGTTCAAGCAATTACAAATATCTAGGAAGGTGACCAAACGTAAACGACATCGTATATATGTACAGCATATGGAACAAACTATTAAAACGTAATAATAATATCAATTTAGATAAGAGAAAATGTAGTAGAAGTAATATGAACGGATATACGGATAGATCTTTGAAGGAATGCCATCTCATTGAGCGAGCACTCGCCTGTTATAATTAAATTTATAAAGAAAATAAACAGCAAACGATCCACTGACGGACTATGAAAATACTACAGAATAATTGCATAAGTTTGTATGTATTTATTTACTGTTGACAATTATTATGGTATTATAAATAAACACTATCGATTTATGTCCAAAGTGGTGGAATCAAACCCTGTCATAAGTCAAAAACT
This sequence comes from Stenopsyche tienmushanensis, assembly GCA_008973525.1. Lineage (NCBI taxonomy): Eukaryota > Metazoa > Arthropoda > Insecta > Trichoptera > Stenopsychidae > Stenopsyche > Stenopsyche tienmushanensis. The sequence continues at coordinate 119,726 of WACJ01000016.1, forward strand.
GACTGTATTATTTCATGAATGACAGTTGAAGGATAGAATCAGAATCATTTATAGCAGTGATCATTTCCACAAAATGATCATCGAGTCCTCAATTTTAGAAGTGGAAGATACAATCGACCAGAGCGAATATCGATTTGACCTTCGTTCTGCTTAGAAATAGACGCAATAGAAAATCAACAACAATAACGGCAAGGTCGACATCAATCCCATTTAACGATAAGATTGAAAGCGAAAACGTATGATATACATCGGAAGGGATTGAGGTAAGGTTATGTGGAACGTCAAGGTACACTCACCTGGAGGCTGCGGAGAGCGCAAGCAGAGCGAACAGCGCGCCCGCCTTCATAACGATACTGATCTAAACTATTCAAATTGCGTGCATTGCCATCTGTCTATTGCGACGACCTTCGCCCCTTATCAATTCTAACTTTACAAACAGAATTTATTCGACGAATTTATCAGCACGTTAAGATTTAAATACGTCACTTTTTACACTCATAGTAAAATATAAACATCACATCAAAACAAAGACGGACATGCGAATTATTTCATACTTGCCGCACAATGATTAATTATTATCAATTCGCACTAAATGTCGCTTTATAAATAATAAATATATTGCATTTAATTTATTCCATCCAATCAATAAAATCGCAAACAAATTTGAAAATTAATCGAGTTTCGCAAATCTGTGTAACTTTACTCCAGGTAATCAAATCGAAAATAATGCGGAAATGTCACTTGCTTTTAAATTAAAAACAATACCTACTCGAACAACAATGGAATAGAATAATCGGATCGACATATTTGCGGTCGCCGCAATAATTTAACACCAAACTGACCGTATTTTATTCAATGTAAACGCGTTTATTATTTAAAAAGGAAAAAAAAACAAAAGAATATACGCATTCATTAGCACAATCTTTTGTGTGTTAATAAGGTCGTATTTTATGCCATCGGGCGTATTTTAATCTCCTTTGTTTGTATTTGCGATGATTCAATCTTATCGCACGATAAACAGCTGTTTGCTTATTGCAATAACAAACACTATTTTTCAATTCAAGAATTCTTCCTTTTGTTTAATGTTTATGCAAATTAATCGACTTTATTCTCAACAAAAGAACCTAATCGTATTGATATGATAAAAAAATGGGAACACTTTGCCGTAAAACACACTGACCTACATAATGTAAAAGGTAGGCTGAAAAGTAATGCCACTCGTGTGCAAATATAAATTGTCTGCCCCCCCACCCCTCGCAAGTTTTTTTAAAAATCATATATAGGAAAAGGTTGTAACTACTGATGGAAAATAAGTTATATCTATGAAATGAATATATAACCGATTTAGGCTCGCCATAAACAGTTTATTCGATTTTAGACATCCAAGCAGTCAATTTTCAGTTTTATATCGGTAATCCCATTAAAATTATTGAATCTGAAACAATTTGGGCATTTATATAGAATAAATATCTATGCATATAAAATTGAATATATTTTTATAAGTTTGTTTGCTGACTAGGCATTCCTATATCATTCATCCGATTGCGGTGAAACTTTGTTGGGTTATTGGGCGTTTACCGGTGAACGTTTTTAAATTAGCACAACCATACGTTTGTGTGTGGAATTTATTTTGCGAGACGTTTAGTGGATGCACCATTTTGGCGCATATTGATCTGGTGCAAAAGCATAGCAACCGTCGATTTGTTATGTAATGCCAAGCGTTCGATCTTCGGTGGACTATGACGGGAGGCGGTAAGACACAAACGTCATCATTTCAATTCATATCTGAATCAATTCGTTTGGGGACTACGGCAATACATGTAAAACGCATTCGAGTCACTTTTAAATTCTGTTTGGCCTCCATCACATCGTCTAATATTGCAAGAGTCCAAGAGTTCAAATACCTTGGAGCTATCCTCACGGAGAAGATATTAATAAAACAAAATGAAATAAACTCCAGGATTCATCATAATAATCGGTGAAATATATATTAGAGAAGAAATCACCATTGGCGAAAAGGAAGATTAAAATTTACAAAACATGAACACTTTACAGTCCGGTTATTCCACGCTGAGCTTAACTCAATGTTCAGGTATTACACATTAAACTTCGCCCAAAGTCCGATCATTTTCCTAAGAAATTAATTAAACTACTTCTTTGGTAAGATTGATATAATTATTAAATCAGTTAATAGATTAAACGATATTTTAGTGGTTTCTACAAAAGAGCGTACTGTATATATGTAGACTTTTTGATTTTTCAAATAAATCCAATACCTCAATATCAGATTAATTCCGTTCTTTATCCGTATTTCGAGAAGCGAAATTATGGAAATGTGTTATAGTATACTTATCGATTTTTTAACTACTGGAAAAGCGACTCCTATTGAGACTCATCGTCGTTTAAGGCTGTTTATTAGCCCCGCTATTCGGGGGCATGCCAGCCCGCTCGACAAAAGTACACAGCAAGATGTAAAACCAGAGTTTAATATCCATGTCCGCAAAAACATATTTGAATGGCTAAGTTAGCAGCATAAATTAGTAAGATAGATAAATATATAGTTTTTATGGGTCTAGGCTCGTTCGCGACCTCATTTGGTACGAACCATCTATGTAAATTAGCCTGTGAAGGAGCTTGCTTGATCGTACAGATCATATAAAGTGTCACAAAAGGCACTAAAAGAGGACGGAGTGGCCACAAGGTCTGTGTGTCCAATCGGTCTGATTTTCGGACCGCTGATTTAACGAATGAGGGTCTTGCGATCGGATGCCATACCTGAACATCTGTGTCTACAGAACAATTACGAATTCTCATTACAAAACGAAGTTGCCCGAAGAAGACTGATCGGATGACCGATCTTGATATGTATTTGTTTTTGTTCGAACTCTACCTACATGTGTACATACATTTTCAGCCTGTCTATATAATTTTGTGGAATATATAATATTATGGAAGAAAAACATGGACAGCCGAAAAATCAGTTACAGCATAAAGAACCAGTTGCATCGTCTTTTATCGTTGTTGCTATTCCAGATCGTAAAAAACCAGATGCTACTTATGCAATTTGAAAAAGGACCAAAAACAGTCTCTAAATTGTTATTTTTTTTTATTATAAGCTGATGTTGAATGAATTAATGAAGTTTTTGTTATTTAAAAGATAAGAGAAGTATTATTATTTATTTATTGTTCGAGTTTTTTCAATAAAAACATATATTTTTACTTTATAAGTGAAGAACTTGTACTTTTTGAAAGTGTCTAAAATCTAGGATAATCACTATTTTATATAAAACTTGTTAATTTTGGAAGACCCTAAAATTAAACTACGATGGTTTTGTAAGAAATGCTTATTTTATTTCATCCCTCCAAAAAAGAATACAAAAATAGGCTTGTAGATTTAGCACTCTTTGGAAGACCCTAAAATTAAACTACGATAGTTTTGTAAAAAATGCTTATTTTATTTCATCCCTCCAAAAAATAATACAAAAATAGGCTTGTAGATTTAGCACTCTTGAATTATTTTATTTTTCCAGACTTGAAAATATGGCCCGGTGCTAAAAGATTTGTAAAACAATAAAGTGGTGGAGTCGGTGGTTGATGGCTATTTTGAAGAGCTCGACGGTTCTCACTATAAACAGGGTATCGAAGCTATTGAACATCGCAAGCATATCGAGCTGAAATAAGACTATGTTGTGAAATAAAGATGTCTTTTTCCAATTTTTTGTTAGGTCAGGTACTTTTGGGAGTACCTCGTATGCTACTTTTTATTTGGCTTGGAATGCCACAAAAGCCAATAAAACACTCAGAATATTAAGCCAATATTGGTTCCAGAAATTTAAATCAGGCATTAAGGGATGAACGGAGATTCACGACAAACAATCGAGGAGTCATCACAAAGACTGGTATCCCATTGGGATCATTTAAAATTCATCGCTAAAACGAATAGGATGGGTATTATGGGGTAGGTTGGGTATCTGCCATCCATTTAAATCCGGGTAAATCCATTGAAAATCAATTTTTGCTACCAAGTTAAAAAGTTTTTACAGATAAGGAAGCAAAGGATTGCCAAAACGATGGGATTGGGTAATATAAAAAACTATATATTATCATGTTTACATGCTAAAGATGCTATTGTAGCGTAGGAGCACAATTACATTAGATTCGTCATAAAAACTGGACTGGATTTAACCCCCAAGCATTAAAATGTTATGGTTTGTCTTGCATTTATTAGACTTATTGATCGTTATATTTCTTAAGACAGTTTGAATATTTAGATGCTACATAATTATCTCTAGTTAATACGATTCCCTATCATCGCATTTAAAAAATGTTACTAATTCTAATGATTTACCTATTATTTGACTTATATAATTATACTATTATTTATTTGCATATTAACCACTTAAATGCTCTTTGATCAGTTAACTAGTGTTCAATTTATCTACTATCCATTGCTACTTTTACAGACCCTCCGGTTTGTTCGTCACTCACTATCTCTTAAATAGTTGATACTACTCAATAATATATAGCATAAGGTACCTTACCGGTTCATAACAAGGAAGCTTTAAGAACTGTACAAGGAACAAGAGTCTTGGGGAGAGCCAAATGAAGAATTTCACTTTGCAATGAACATAACTTTATCTTCCGTTGCATTTTATATTGCTTTGAAATTGCCGAACCGAGAGGATTAACCTGGAATAGAAAACCAATCCAAGGGTAAGTTGCACATGAACAGTGAGACACCCTCAGTTGGTGTAGGGGCGAATCCGAGATGCACTCTGGCATCGCGCAGGATTTTCCAGTAAAATTAACAAAGTCTTCCGAGGAAAACTGCTGTCTTTATTCTATTGAGACGGTCATGGAAACGTCATTCAATAAGTTCATCCAGCAATTATTTAGCAAACGAGGAGGTGAATGTATGATACAGACGAAATGGACGTTCCATGAATGGATATTGAAGAGGCCCGTAGTTTATTTCTTAAGCAAACAATACATATTTAAGGTGAATAAATATATCATGCATATGTAAGCTTTATTAAAATGATTCGCCGATTAATATATTTTAAGCTACAATGGATGTATAGCGTATAAAGTTATTAGTGCGTTATTTTAATTTATTAGTATGTTATGTATTATAGTTTTAAAAATATGAATTTTAGTAATAGAAAGTATTCATAAGGAACGTTTGATTTTGTGAAACAAAACCCTAAAAAAATATATGTAAAATCTATTGTAAAGTTCTTTATTTTCAATAATAATTTTATCAAAGGGTTGTTTAATATATGCTAAGAATACACGTTTTTCTGATGTACAGAAGATGTTTATTACAATGAAATATTCCGCAAAACCCAATCAATGCCGATTTTTCAATTGTATTTATAATTTATATCTTTTACACGGGATAAATACGGTCAAAGCAGACACTTTACGCACTTTACGATGCGGTAAATTCTTATCTTAATTGTTTACATTCGGAATTTGTCGCATATAGCAGTTATTGTTAAAACGATTCGTGCTAAATATTCAATATCAACGTCAATGAAAACTTGTAACGATCGCAGTAAACGGGAGAGGGTGGATTTTCAACAGCATCGTCTCGACGATTTGAAGTAAAAACATATTCGATTCAATAATGTATTTAAACACAGAATACAGCAGTCGTGTTAGCGAACAATTTAGCGATTTTATACAATGCATATATATCAGATTGAGTCACCGAGTACGAGATGTCACCGATTGTCGATGCCTGCCAACACAGTGAATGCACTCCAGCAAGTGCCTGGAAAATTAAAACTACCAGAGCACCTGATGAAGTACAATAGACATGCGGCAGAATATAAAAAGGCCTGACAGAGCTACGTATGCGCGTCCGTTTTTGAATCGACGACGTATGCGTGAAAGACGTATGAAGGTACCGCGCGCTACTTCAGGTACCTGACTTGACAAATTTAAGACCATGGCGCCTGAGTAGCCCGCGGCACAGTATACAATCCATTTTATCTGGAATACTAAATGTGTATAATCTTGCGATGCCGTCGTCTTTGAATCGGTGCCGATGATCGATCGGAGGAGATTTTGTTCGACGTCGTCGGTCTCTCGATGCTGAAATCATCAATTGCAATCGAATTAAATACGGAATGAATTGTGTATATATAATATTTTATCGTGATGTTTGAATGTATTGTTTATATTACCAGTGGGTGTGTCTTCGCTTTTGGTCGGTCGTTGGTCCATCGTGCCATTCTGTAAAGATAAATTTTGATTTGAGTTTTGAGGGTCGATTTTGGAATGAAAGATGTGTTTGGATAAGGTTGTTATAGTTTAGAATGTACCGCTTGAGCGTTGGTCAGCCTTCATCAGCGACGAAAATAGATCTTCCCACGTCGATGCGTGGGTGCAAATCGACGTCGCGAGATCGAGGGATAGCGGGATAACAGGATTCAACCCTTGCGAGCTCGGGCGGACGAATCGTCCGTCTGGGCGGACTTCTCAAGGTCTCCGAACGGCTGCGAATTCTGGTACTCGTCATCGAAACGTCGAGCACAACTGTGTACAGAGCTGTTGTCCGTACGTATTTTATTTTTAATTATTGTCGGTCGTTGGCAGGCGTCCTAGATTCTTTACCGGAGCTTGTACTTTTTTCGTGGGCATTTATCTACGCGACGAAGGAGAACACCGTAGAATTTTTCGTGGAGTACTCTCTATATATAATATATCGCCGCAGAGACGACTCGCTGTTGCCGGGGTCAATCTCCAATGCTAACTCATCGGCAGCGGGCGTTCTTCGGACTTCCATCTCTTCGTCGATTCACTGTGACGTCACAACGAACTTCGATTGCCGATTTTGCGGGGTTAATTCGAATCGAACGAGGAAAAGCGCTCTAAAAGTAATCAAGTCGTTCGCAGAACGCTTATCGTCAGACGATATCCGGCCCGCTTGCACGAAGCGCCCCCGCCAGGTTGACAATGCACTATTTCGTTAACCCTTCGACTACCAGAACGATTCTCAAAGTACTGGCGAGAAATGCTACCGAATATTTATTTCAGATAAACAATCACTACCAATCAAAATAACTATACCTAAACCGAGCCAAATTGATATAATCTGATAAGATTTACTATATAGGACATAGAGATCCATCGGAAGCTCGTGGAAGAATATGGCAGTGATGTGACGAATCGACAACATGTCATGAAGTGGGTCAGGTCGTTCAGAGAAGGCCGCACTGTGATACTCATGACGAGGCAGAGAGTGGGAGATCATCGGCGATTTCTGACGAAATTGTGCGAAAATTTTAAGAACAAGTGCGAAATTATCGCCGTGTGACGCTTGACGACCTTCGCTGAGAATTTCCTGACATTTCTCGAAGTCTCCTCGGTGATATTGCGTAGGAAAAACTCGATTACGAGAATTTGTGCGCGAGATGGACGCCCAGATCGGAGCACCGTTCTGGACATTCATTCATCCAGGGCGTCCAAATCCTTATTTTTTTTAATACATTTTATGAAACGCACATATAGTGAGTGAAAAATCTATTATAATAGTATACGAAGTTTGGCAAAGTAACGGGACATTCTTCACCATGGAAGTCCTAAACCTCGAACAGATGATTTGCAGCAAAAAAATTTAACATATTTTTAATTTGTATGATATTGTGCATAGCTTAGACTACAACGAAGAAGAAATATTGTAAAATAAAAAAACAGTGAGCGATCGAAAAAAAAATTGCGTTTTTATCAACATTTTTTGTAGTTTTTCATTCGTCAAATGAACACTTTTTAATATTTTTGGATGATTGTAGTCTATGCGATGAAGACGTTTATTATACACGTGCCTGCCGAATTTGATAAAGAATGCTCATCTAGGGCGGGTGGGAGCACTTCCGCGAGCTTGAAAAAAGTAGTCCGTCGTCGGGGTATAACTTTGCGAATTTCATTTATATCGACTTGAAATTTACTGAATGTATTAGAAAAAAAAAGATCTTTGTAGCCAACAAGGTGGAATTGTACTGTAAATCAATCATTGCGCACATGGAGTGTATTTATATTGTTCGGCGGCTGGGGTTTCGAGAGCGCAAAAGATCTGACGCCAAGGGAGCCGTTACGGCGCTGAAGACTGAGGCTGAAACTGCGATCGGCGGATTCCGTTAAAGCGAACTTAGGCTCGGGTCAACAGCACGGGACTTCGGCGAAACGACTGCCCGTCTTGTTTATCTTCGGCAAATTCTAGGCAACAATCTGCAAACCGTGCAACTAAATAAACACCGACGAGTCGCCTCAACGCAAACACATTTTTCCTGTTCGAGCAGACACCACGTGTGGGTCTCGCCGACTGCGTTCGGTTCGGGACGACAAATCTGTCGCGGGACAGTCGCGATGCGCGACGATCTGTTCTCGGGGAGTGCGCAAGCGATCGCTCGGATCGGAGCGAATCCCTTCAACGTCGAAGGCATGTCGGGAGACCCGGAGGCGGCTGTTGCTAAGCCGAGGCGTCGATGCGATCAGGCGGTAGTCGGCGGCGAGCGCGTGATATTCATTTTTTGGGCGAGTTGTTTAATCAGGTAAGTGACGCAACGCGCCCGAGACGACGAAGGAAAGCGAAAATTATCCTCGCGAAGCAAGAGGCCGCAAAACAGCACTGCCAAAGTCAATGACGCAATATAATGTACACAGCGTTTCGCCAAAATCTCGACCGACTAAAGGTCAGACGGAGCCTCCGACCAGCTGTTCTGCCACTCCTGGCCGGATCCGACTCGAAACCGCAATCGCAGCCCCGGTCTGCGTCCAGACCGCAGCGCATTTTTCTCAGCTCGCTAACGATCCGAACGCAATAAATTTGCAATGAAAATCGGCCAACGTCGGCGCTAAAACCTAACCGGCTCGCGCGAGCCGGTCGGCTCGAATACAAATCGTCGTTCGAAAATTCGCCATAAACAGCAATGCGGCCAATCGCTCCGAGATGATTCACGACGCGACGCCGATGATGAAACACAAACGCGCTTGTGCAACAAATTCTCAAAAGAAATTCGCAGATCGAACGGACCGTCGATCGACGCGGCCTCAGACTTCGACGATCGCGGATCAAAAAACATCTCATACCGCAGCGAGGCCTTCCGAGCGTCATTGACTGCCGAAAAAAATCCGCAAACGATCACGAAAAATCATCCATTCCAAGGATTTCGCCGTTTCGACGCGGCGAAATTCGCACGTTCGCCGCTGCAAATCCGACGGGGGAGAAAAAAAAACCAATTTCAACAGCGGCCGCGACGACCAGGATCGACGAATCGAACGAAAATCGATCACATTAGACTTCAACCTTTTCCTCGTCGCGAGTGCGTCTATCCGCTCACAGATGGCGTTGGCGATTTTAGCGCTTTTACAGCGCGCACGCACATGTGCGGCCAAACCCTCCGAAAACCATCGCCCTAACCGATCCGAAAACGATCGTCGCGACTTTCACGTGCACAATTCCGGACAAAAACGCGCGGCTATTTGCGGCGGTCCGCGAACAATACGCAAACGAGCGATCATAAGCTTTTTATTTTCGATGGCGCCATTTTGGCACATTTCTTGATAAGTTACGCGCTCCGACTCTCTCTCTCTCGCTCGCCTAAAAAAAATGGGCTTTCCGAATAAACTAGATCTTAATATACCGCGGGTCGTAAAAGAAGACATCTCATCAGTTCGTGTCGTTAAATGATTTTAAAATCATACATTTTCTATTCATACGCCCGGCGATTCGGTTCCCGGATAATACTCGGAAAATTCCAATATTTCACAAAGTGCTGAACATCGCAAATCAACTAAAAAATTATGCACGATAAAGCCGCGAGCAAGATGAGCGCCGCGTTTGCTTACAATGCAACTCAAACAGCATCGCAGCAAAAATGTCTGGCAAAGTTTCACAGCAATAGAGGAGTGTCATTTTCATTGATTATCTTCAAAAATGAAAAACAATCGACGGCGAGTGTTATGCGTACTTATTGCAATATCCGAGTGATGAAATCGAGAAAAAAATGGCCGCAATTGGCTAAAAAGAAAGTGTTGTTTCATCAAGACAATGTAACAATTCACACATCCGTTATTGCGATGAATAAAATTAACGAGTTGAAGTTCGAATTGCTTCCTCGTATACCACCCTATCGGCCAAATTTAGCCCCCTTGGAGTATTTTGTTTATCCAAACTTTAAAAAAAATGGCTCGATGATAAAAAAAATTTGATCGATTTTGTTTTGTTACGTCGGGTAATTCCGGTATTACCCTCGCGTATGTAACATGTAATTTTTGCGTTGTTTAGCATTTTTGCGAGATATCTTGCGGGGAAGCTTTTAAGCACTCCGTCGTCGCCGATATGAGAGCTCAATTTATCTTCTTCGGATTATGTTTTGGGCCGAGAAAATAATATGACATTTCGAACACCGAAGCGAGACATCAACGGGTAGTAATTGATGATGTAAATCTGCTGTAAAAAATCGCCGATCGGAAGTTTGCCGAAGGCGTCTTCGTTTGGGGCGTGAAATATTTTTACTATAAAAATAGGGGATAAAATTGATTACGGCGAAAGCGTTAACGCGGAATTTAATGGAAATCGTGGGCGACGATCGGCTGCCAAGTTAGCAGATCTTTTGAGTTTTTAATTAGAATCCGAAAGAAGAGCGAGCACGTGGCGGGGAAGACCACGTGCACCGATGCGGCTAAACGGAGAAGCCTCGCGGGTCGAAAATCCCACCCGGCAACAGGCGGCCGGAGTCGGGGTCGGGAGTCGGGAGTCGAGGTTGCGGCCGGGGGGTCGCCCTAGACGTCTAGCCTTTCATATGCCGCTGCCTCAATCGGAACTTATGGAACCCCACACAATTCACATGTTTTTTATTTGTTTTATAAAAATGGCCAAATCTCAATATGGATTTTGATTCGATGCTCGACACTATGCTGAATGAGTAAAAGAATCGCCATAAAACCGCCGGGAATTGATTGGAGATGAAGTTGAAAATTTTCGGTGTGAATCGTTAAAAACGCGAAAAATATCCATATTTTGTAATCAAATTATCTGACATCACAAAAACGAAAATAATCCCTCGAGCGATCGACGCAGTAGCGATGATGCAAAAGATTGACACGTCAGTCGACGAAAAAACCGAAGGCTGCATTCAGATTTAGAGATATCTCCGAATTTCTTCGAGATCCACTCTCTGTGCGCTCGCAGATGTCCGTCGAAGCCGGAAAAAATTAAGTTTTCAGGCGCCACTGCTCAAAAAAAGTGGGGTCGCTATGGGCGGACGCCCCGCGGAATGCGCGTTATCGATGAGATTGTTTGTCAACAGATGATCGATATTGTTAGTTAGCATGCTTCGAATGTTAGGTCTGACGGAGCAGAGTGCATACTGACCGATTCGTCCGGAGGCCGCTGGTGAATTCGAGAAGCGCTGGACTGCCTTACTAATTGAACCGTTGTCAGATCACTCATCACGACGGTGACGCAGAAAAAAAACGAAAGATCTGTCCGAGCGAAACGAGGCCAGAAGACCGGACTGGAAACGTCACCGACACATTTTTTTCGTTCACACGGGACCGCTCCCGGATCGGTCTTTACCTCGTCGTTCGGGAGAGACGACTGGCGAGTCCGGACGGCGGCGTCTCGCCCCCGCGGGTCTCCTCTCTCCGGTCGCCGCTCTCCGACTTCGCCCTCCGCGGGCGGACGGGGCGGGCGCTCGGCTCCGGCGGCGGAGGGGCGTCGGCCTCCGGCCGCGCTCGCAGCTAGACTGGCTCCGAAAATAATCCATTCATCGGTGCAAGAATGGAACTTTCATTTGTCGTAGAATAAGAGAAAATTGTTCCAGATATTCGCACAAAAAATGACCAAAATTGCACACGCGTTCGGCTGCTAATTAGAGCGCGCATGACTAAGCCGGTGCGACGAAAAATTGCGAATTTGCACATAACGGTAACGAGCGCTGCCGCGACGGGACGGCAGATTCTCCGAGCGAATGCGTTTCGATACGCGCGACGATGCGCGCGCACCGCCCGGACGCCGCCGGACGATGCTCGCGCTCGCAGGAGGGCGCCCGCCGAGTGCCCATTTCTTATCGATCGCGAGAAGACTCGATCGCGCTATCGGCTCCGAGTCTCTCGCCGCGATAAACTTAATCCCCGGATCGATATTTCGGCCCATTCCGCGCGCAGAACAATGGACGACAAACGCGACCGACGGCGCCCGACGGGAAAACCTAAATGAATCGCCAGTTACGCAACGTCGACCGACAAATGTGGTGTGACTCTCGCGAGGCACTAATGATTCACGACGAAGATCGTCGAACGATTCGCGAATTTATATAATGACGCATGGATATAAATATTTGCAAATGTCACTTCGAGAGGCGCAAGCACGTCGTTGATACGTCATTGCACTGTGAAATGGTGCAAAAGAACGCCCCTTCTAATAAAACCGATACGGCTCCCGACGAGCGTAAACATCTCCCATTGGAGTTCCATTGTCAAAGTCCCAATATATATTTTGTGGATATTCTGGAAAAACTCGCATGCGATAGATGGCGAATTAGATCTATAAAAATATAAAAACTGCACACGTGGCAATTCAAATCGCTTGCTGAACTTTCGACGCGCTCGCCCCGGTGGCCCGCTCGCGACTGCTGCGCGATGAAGACGAACGCTATTATGCAAGATGACGCCGTGCGCCGTTGGTTCTGCGCCGCCGGTTGATTTTTAGACAAAATGTTTTCGGTAAATTGACGATGCCTGGTCGACGTCGACTGACGCCGGTCAGAGTTGGGTTTCGTTTTTTCTCGAATTTTTAATGTTACGGTATCTCATATCCGTCATGCGCTGTTTAGCATGATCGTTTCAGTATCCGTGTTCGTCGACACCTCGAGAGGAGATCGCGGCGAGACCGGTTCCGCCGAGAAAAACCAAGGTCTGAAAGTAATCGCCGGATTGCTAAATTAGGAAATTTAGCGCCGTCGGATCGGGGGTGGATCGATCGATCTCTCGTTCTGGATCGCGCCCGAAGAGCGACGTCCCGGATCCGTCGGCCGGTCGTGACGATCAAAAACGCTCGAGTGGCGTTTGCGCTGTGATTTATTTTCCACGGAATCGAGTTATCCAGTAATTAGCGTTAAATATCGTCTAGTCTGGAGCTCATTATGCCGCCGCGCGAGCCAAAAAAGCGGTCCGACGGGCAACCGCACGAGAAACGGAGAGCACTCAATTGTGATGTTACAGAGAGCGGAATTAAAACGTCACACGCGAGGGAGCTCTCTGAAAAAAAAAACGAGAAATGTCCATTAGTCATCGGAGCGATCGAGGGTGGCGCGCCTTCGAGCGCAGGTCGCAGACGGACCCGCGGCGGTCGAATCGGGATTTCCCCTCCGAAGCGACCGGCTCCGACTGTCACCGGCCGATCTTTCGAAACGAAAAAATCTTTCGCAGACGCGACGACCCGCAAAAAGAACGCAAGAATAATGTCCGATCGTATTTTTTTTTTTTTGCAGAGCGTCAGACGGATGCTGCGCTTTGGAATTTGTAAAGGGCTACGATCTCGATGCAGACGCGCATCTCGCGATCATCGACGAAGCAGATTCGATCTGAAGGCGCACGCAGGGTGCTGAAATTCCAAATTTCACAAGTCCACGGAGGAAGAACGAAACCACCGGAGCGTTCGTGGAAAGCGTCGAATATCGAGCTCGAACTGGAAAATGAGTATCCGAGGGAAGTGTGGATTTCTCGGAAGCTATGACCCGACGGGGAAAAACGAAACATCGCGTAACCACATTTCTGCGAATTCCAATAGAATCGATACCGACGAGACGATAGGTAAAAATAGCATCGCACGCCGGCGGGCAACCGTTCCGGGCGACGGCGATTCGAAGGAGGGCAGTTCCCTTCGGATGCACCGACGGACGCCGGAGTCGTCCGCGCTCCCGAGGGCGCGCGCGCGCGCGTTCGCACGCCTCTCGGCGAAGAAGACGGAGACGATCCGGGAGACTCCGGAGTTTCGCGTTCGTCCGCGACGACCGGGAGCGGAGACGTCCGGACCGCGACTGAGGGGCCTCCGGAGAGCTCCGGGGTCCCCCTTCCCCCGCGACGGGTCTCGGCGCGAATCGGACCGCGTCGGGGGCCGTCCGCCGGGCGACTGCGACGCCCCCGGGGAGACCGAGACGATCGGCGGGACGATCGGAGGATCGGAAGTCCGCCGGGCGGAGAGCGCGAGTCCGGATCCGCGCGCAGACGGACGGACGCCGGCGAGGTCGCCGACCGTCTCGCGTCCGAGGTCGGGGCGCGCGTCTCCGAGGACGTCCGGGGGCCCCTCGCTCCCGAGCCTCCGCCGCGCGGCGACGGCGGCCGACGGGGGGGGGGCTCTCCGCCCGCGCCGCGGCTCGGACTCGTTTCGCGACGGCGAAAGTCTGGCACGGGCCGCGCGCCCGATTTTTAATTTTAGGCACGCGCGTCGGGAGAGGGAACCCGACGGGCGCCGTCGGGGCCGACTTCCCCGCCCGGCGCCCCGCGGCGCGCGCGAGCGGAGACTCGGGCCCCGCCGCCGGACGGTCCCGGGCCGAGGCGGAGACTCTTACCGCTGGAAGTTCGATCCTCTCGGCCGCAGTCGAGATCCGAAGACGTCCGAGGAGGGCGGAACCTCCGTCGGAGGGCGGCGGAGGAGGGCTCCGGCCGGCGACTCCGTAGAGGGCGAGGCGAGCCCGAGACGGGGGACGTCGACGGTGTCGGACCGCTCGGACGGACGCCCTCTCGGGGGAGTCCGAGGCGGACGGGGGGCCCGACTCGGCCTCCGACCTCGGCCCGGCGGCGGCCGAGGTCGGTCCCCGCCCTCGCGCTCTCCCCTCCCGGCTCCGCGGTCCTCGGAGTCTCTCCGGGGTCCCCCGTCGGGTCGCGGAGTCGTCTCCGGGAGCAACGGGACCCCGCCGAACGGACGAAAATTCGGGGGCCCGCGCGGCGAAAACTTTCGCGAAAAGTTCGCACCGCTCTCGTTCGAAGTTCGCGCGACCTCCGGCGGAGCGGTGCGGCGGGGCGCCGGGGGCGGGTCCGGGGAGTTCGCCGTCTCGGGGGCGCCGCCGACTCGGGCGGGCCACCAGGGGGGGGCAGCTCAGGCCGCGGGCGCGGCGGGCGCTCGCGCGAGACGCCCGCGGCGATCGAGTCTCGCCGTCCGACTGGCGAAAAATTCGGGAGTGCGCGCACGCGGCGGGCGGTGCACGCGCGGGCCGAGGACCGCCGGCGCGCGAGCCGGACTCCCTCGGGCGGCGCGGGGCGCCGGAGTTCCCCGCCGGGCTCTCGGCTCGCGGGCGGCAGGTGCGCGCGTTGCCAGCGTGGCGCGCTCGCCGTTCCGCCGCTCCGCTGTTCGTCTAGACGCCCCCCCCGCGCCGCGCCTCCCCCGTCCCGAGATAATTTCGCGACGGACGACCTCGAGGCGCGTCCGCCGTCGAGGTCGCGCCGGAGGCCTCTCCCTCCGCCGGCGCACCTCCGCGGGGTCCGGGCGCCCCTCCGCCGTCGGCGTTTCGTCGAATTTTGAAAACTTTTTCGGCGGCCGCGAAAGTTCGAAAGCGTCGACCGCGAGCCGCGACGGCCGCTCGCCTCCGGTCCGCGGCGCCGGGCGGAGCGCGTGCGGCGCGACCGGCCGTCGAGCGCCGAATGAGAGTGCGGTCGCGGGCGGCGGGCGGGAGGCGCGGGCGGCGGCGCGCGCACTCCCCCCGCGCCCCCCGGCGGCGGTCAGCTGACTGCAGCGCTGCAGCGGCCGTGACATTGCTGCAGCGGCCGGAGGCTCCCGGGTTCCGGGCGAACGGCGAGCGACGGCCGCCCGCCGCCCCCCGCTCGTCTCTCCTTTCGCTTCGTTCGCAATTTTTGCGGAGAGCCTTCGTCCTCTCCGAGCGGCGAGCTTTCGCTCTCCGCCGTCCCTCGAATGCGAGAAGGAGCACCGAGTCGAACGGGCAGGATACCTGACATCTGTCCGTCGCCGCCGCCCTCGGAGCGTGCGCCTCGCGAACGTCCGTATGTGCGCGCACTGGGGGCAGATTCGCCTCAAAAAAAAAAAAAAAAACACGAGGCGAATCGGGATGATTTCCACTGGGTATTTTTAGAATGCAACGCGTACGACCGGCGGAGCGGATCGGAACGAACTGAACGACGGTCGGTCCGCGACGCGACTTCCGCGCCTGACGTCGGTCCGTCTGTCGCCGTTCCGTGGGAACGCCTTCGCGAAACGATCCTATTGGAATCCAACGAACGCGCAAAGCGCCGAGGCACCAGTGATGCCAGTGACGAAGCTGAGATTTTATATTCAGGAAAAATATACTCATATCAATTGATCACGATCCTACTAGCGATCGTGACTTCCAAGCCGAAGTCGCCGAGTTTGTACTGACTTATTAATTGACCTGAAATTATGAAATTCACTAATTGACAATTAGATATTCATTTCGTTGCCTTTTCGAGTTATTGTAGCATTTGAATTGTTGAAATGTAGCATCTAACGGTAGCAGTAGGTAGTTTTAATAGAATCATATCATTATCCAAATCCTTCAAATCGAACATTTTAATATCTTTTTATTAGCAGAGGGTTTTTTTGTTTAAATTAGTTGCGTCCAAATGTTGCTAAAAGAGGAAGAAAACTTTATTAAAATATGATCCACCATCGAATTTTAAATGCACTCTTAATTCCCTAGCAAGCTTCGCGAAGTTTCTAACGTTCGATGCCGTTATTGTTCATTTATTTTCTTTCGGATGCGAGACGCTCGTCAGTTCGTGCGGCACTTTATATTCAATGCTAATAACGACACGATTATAAAACTGTTGATGCGTGCGAATCTCTCTGATAAAAATGAAGCTGATGCTGAATTGGAAAGATCGGCGTTAGTCGATGGAAAGTAACGATAATGTTTCAAAAAATGTGTAGTATAAACAATAAAAACAGCAAAAAATACTATGTACTACTCTGTTTCTGGAAGATGTTGCCAATGATGACGATTATAGTCCAAGTGTACATATTTCTGTTCCTGTGTGTGGACGGTACGATCCTGATTTTGAAGTCTCTGCGTGTTTGCACAGCCATCGACATGCTGTTATTTTATTGGCTTGATCTCTTTTTTCTTCCTCTTTCGAGCACACAACGTGAGAGAATGTCCATGTTATGCATCGGCTATGTAATTTTAGCTCAATTAGCTGTAATGTAATATTTAGAAGAGGCGGTGGCCTTTCTCTCGGTGCTCCTTCTGAATATGAATAATGAGCGCATGCAGATGCAGATGATGAGTGTCCACGTTTAGCTACATATTTGCAGCATTCCGCCTCTGGAGCGTCGACGAAAGTCATAAAAATATACACAGCTGAGATCATCGACATCGCCATCGTCACGCCTTCTTTAGGATCGGCAGACGCTTCAAGACGAATCCGCTGTCCGCGTGCGATGATTCATTCATTAATTCGCAGACGCCTTCCAAATGGTTTTGCATCGATTGTCGGCATGAAATATTTGATTCTGCAATGCAAATCAGTTTCCGGTTTGGGAGCCGCGTCAAGATGGCGGCCGGGCGGCCATCGTGGCGGATGTTCTCGGAAAGTGTAGAAAGGAGACGGTGACTAATCACCGTCGTCACCAGAAGCACGTGCCACGTCAGGGAGACACGTGCTCCTTCGTTTTTGAACCATTTTGGAAATCATCGATCTACGTGATCAAACACAAAATATGACCAGTAGCGGATTTAGCAGTCGAGAGGCCTCTGTCGCAATCTAAGTACGAGGCCCTCTGGATCCATTTGGTTTTTCAGCTTGGGACCAATTTCGCCATTTGACTCTTGATATGGGGCCCTGAAATGTAGGAGGCCCTCTGAATTTTTGAGACCTGAAGCACCACTGCGCCTTTAAGCATAATATGCTTGACTTAGCAATGCAACAATGATCGCCGATTCTTAGTCATATCTTGTTAAAGCAAGTGGATTCTTTGTTTCCGACAAAAACATATTTCAAAGTCATTTCGTTTATTGTTTTTGCATAAAGATATCCCAATCAAATGTGTAATAAAAACCACATGACCGACAGTAGCGAGAATGCAAAAAAAAAAAATATCCTCGAGCTCAAACGATCCAAAAACCATCCACCGTTGAAACTATTCAGCACTACAAGAAGAAGTAAAATCTGAGTCATCTGCGATTTGTGGACGACTCTATCGCATCTTCAGAGAGCGCAGCAGAGCTGAAATCCAAAAGATTTACAAAAGATGACAATCTAAAAATAGGATAAAGAATAATATCGAGCAAAACAAAGACACGACGAACGCTGCACGAGCAGACATCGACGTTAATGGGTCAAAATAGAAGTTGACATGAATGTATATTATGATCGATGAGCGAAGAATTAAGGAACTAGGGTGGTGCACATTCGAAAGATCAATTTTAACAATCGAGTGCTACCAATATTTAAATTTACTTGAGAAAAAAAGCCCAGATTTATAAGAATATATGAATAAGAAGCGTTGTGAAAGTGTATGACATCATTTTAAAGAAAGAACAATGGGTAGGCCATGTGGTAAGGATGAGCTGAACAAGGCGCTTATCAAAAAAAAACTGCTTGTCTTATATTATTGCAAAATATGCATTAAATAACGACGAAGAAAATTAGCATTTAGTGTTAAACCCGACGCACACGGGGCTAGGATAGCAAGCTGGTGCTAATAAGACAGTTCTGTTTTTACCAAACTACTACAACTAGTTTTGGGGGTGGAAATATGTCGATACATACGAAGAAGGCAGCAGCGAAGGTGGCCAACATTGCAGAAGCTTTAGCCAGGTTAATGCCAAAAGCTTTAGACAAGTTGAAAGGGCCTCAATAGCGAAGAGCAGCAAACATGGCCAAATGCACACACGGCATTCGTCTGTCCTGCATGGAGCGTTGAAAGAGATACTCCCCGCAAGAAGTCGGGAGCAAATACGCTCTCATCTAATAATAAGATTCATTCAATGCAAAGGTATGAAATGCGTGGTGCAAATACACAAAGTGCGTTATGCAGCAGAAGGAGGATGCTGAACGAAGGATCTGACACCCATAAGCTGAATTGACACAATGGAAGAGTCCAGGAGGGACACATCACTGACATCCTAGTGCAATACTTGACCAGTAGCCGGATGGCAGCAGAAAGGATGGAGGTTTCAGTGGATTAAAATCCCACACTACCACCAGAATGGTGGTGTCTTTAAATAAATCCTACTGCAAGCTGCAAGATGTTGATTTGAATGAACTATCGATTTACATATTATACTATTGCATTCGTTTGCAAAACGGCAATTATTAAAGGCGTTCATCGCCATCATTCAATAAGTTGGTAGGATGACCAATAAAATTCATTCCAATGCATTTTTTTGTACATTTTATCTTTGTTGTTTGTCCACTCAATCGACTGCCGATTTGATTTTAGAATGCAGTGATGGGTCCATGTGTTATCCATTGTCACATACCGCATGAAAAAAATCATTTTTATTGCGCTGAAACAGCTTCGAACAGCGCTCTGAATTGTGGACGCCTTGTTGTTTTCGATCGACTGCGAGCAAACGCGGTACCCATTTCGCACAGAGCTTCCTCGTGGACAATGTTGATGCAAAATGGTGAATACACTGCCTTCTGACATCTCACGCAACTTCAATTCCAAAGCTATTTTATGGACTTTGGCGAGCAGAAGCTAGCTTTAAGATTGCATGCTTCATTGTCTTTATTTTCTTGCTAGTCCATGAGATCTTGCTCTTTTCGGATCTTAAAATTTAGCATTTTTTTTAAGAATGTGGATTATTTATCAACAATTTTATAACTGGAATGTAATGAATTTGGCTAAATATTTTGGTATTTGATTGGGAATCAGGATTTAGTTGCTACTCCTTGTTACAAAATACATTATTTTGTAGGATTGAGAAGCACTGTCCCGACGTATGCAATACATCCGTATAATTGAACGAGGGAACGTTCGTTCGTTTGTACCAATAGTCGGCAATTATTTGGTGATCAAACAATTCGATGAATTTGCTCTTATTTTGATTCAATAAGGCAGGAGTCGCCAAACTTTCAGCGGTCGATTTTCAGATACAAAACACATTCGATTGGTGAATTTCTCTCGAAAAGGCACTGCTGTCGAGGCATACTTAATCTTCTTGTAATTTGGCGAGTGTTTAAAAATCCGCTTCGGTCCCTATGTCCTTATCCAGCATCAATTTGTCTGGTCATTGCGAATTCGGAATGAATGTTTAGAGAATTCGCTGTCTGCGTACGTGGGAGGATCAGGGTGACCGAGGTATCAAATTCGTGTAACCCACGCCTTCCAGATCTCGATATTCCATCACGAATGTCCTTGAATTCTTTCCAGCACATCCAGCTAATTATGACGAGAGGAATTCGCACCGAGCTATTAATAAAACATTTTCTTTGCTTACATTTCGTCGAGCTTGATGATACTTTTCATTCGTGGACCTTCGAATGCTCGCAAGGCATCGAGATAAGAGTAGAAAATTACTTAATTTACGGACATATTGTCGAAGCTCTAATC
The DNA here is from genome assembly GCA_008973525.1 of Stenopsyche tienmushanensis. Taxonomy (NCBI): domain Eukaryota; kingdom Metazoa; phylum Arthropoda; class Insecta; order Trichoptera; family Stenopsychidae; genus Stenopsyche; species Stenopsyche tienmushanensis. Next base: position 140,268 of record WACJ01000016.1, read on the forward strand.
TTATCGAGTCTTCGATCATCCGCCAGCTGGAGACTGAGTTTCTATTGACCACTACCAGACTATTTGTCCGATGAAGGCCAGCTCTTCTGCCAAGTCTGTCACTGATCGAATTGAGGACCATTAACGATTTTAACATGCGATTTGTATGTTATGTCAGTCCACATGGATTCAATTTCATTCCGAATTGATTCTCAGGGACTATTAAGTTAAATTACATTTTCTATCAACTTTTTCAACCGTTAACATTTTCAGCTCGGAACTTCCAATACTATTTTTTTACGTAACCCCTAAGAGGACTATCATTTTTTTAGATTTACGATGCTAGATTCTACTCTGGAGGAGTCTGCTCCTTCGTTTACAATTGTGCAATATTGTTTGGCAGAGTTTAAACGAGGCCGTACGAGCTACCACGACGAACATCGCAGTGGTCGACCAAATAAGGTGACCACGTCATAAATGATGAAGAAAATCCACAAAATGTTATTGGATAACCATTGACTGAAAGTACACAAGCTAGCAGTTTTATAAAATGCTGTTCAGCGCAAATTGACTGAAAATTTGTACATGATAAAGCTGTGCGCAAGATGAGTCCCACGTTTGCTCACAATGCAACAAAAATAGCGTCGATTCATCACCATGGATGAAACATGGGTCTATCAGTTCACATCTATGATATAGGAACAGTCAAAGCAATGGACTGAAAGGTGAAAGTCGGCTGAAGAATATAGGAATAGACTGAGAAACTAGACTTATCCAATCTCTATAATGTTCAACAAAAATGTTAGCGATACGATCATCTGATCGTATCTAGATCGTTTCGTAAAAGTCACGAAAATGTTATGGAATTTTCTTATCTTGTGCTATCTATAACTCAGACTAAGACAAAACTTATCAAACTACGGTTAGTGGATTAAATGTAGCTCTCGAACTGGAATGCTTCTTGATTAAATGAAAAAAATATAAGAAGCATAAGGGTTCAAAGTTGAATCTTTTAATATATTGATGACGATAAATAGACACGTGGGTTTGGATCAATGTGTAACAATATTTCCATTTGCTCTTTCTCTATTCGGTCAGTATTCGTCGAAGAAATTCGTTTTGTAATGAGAGTTTGTAATCGTTCTGAAGATACATTCAGGTATGGCGTCCGATCGCAAAGCGCTCATTCGTCATATCAGCGGTCTGAAAAGCGGACCGAATGAGCACACAGACCTTATGATTACTTTTAGGGCTTTTTGCGGCATTCTCTATGATCTGTACGATCGCGGAAGCTTCCTCAGAGACTAACGCAACGCCTAGACACTCTATATCATAGTATTTTTTTAAAACAGTAACTGCTACTGTACGTTTAAAAAAAATAATTAAAAAAACTTTTTTTTAAAGGGGGAAGTTAGATACTTGCCGTGTTACGGCTCTGTTCAATGGACTGAACCTTTGATGCTGCCACGATAGTGTTAAGAAACCCTCAGCTTGCTTTTATCTCTTTGACAAAATGGCTTTTTAAAAGATAAAAATAATTTGAAAAATCTAATATAATTCTACAAATGGTCTGCAAAAATGATTTGCTGATATCTTTTCACTAGTCTGATGGGACGTATAACCTTCTAGATAGCAAACTGTGGGACAAGGATAGTAGATCATGATCAAGGACTGCACAACTATTGAAAACAAAGATTCTCAACATCTAGGCGATATGAATACTTCTGTAATACGTCCTAGGCCTTCTCCCTCCAATTGTTTAGGCACAGACGTGTGGCGTCTTTTACTAGCCTAGTGTAGCTGAGGCCTTTCGACGGGTCTGCTGCCACTTGGTTCAAAGCCTACGAAGGACCTGCTCAATGAGACAGCAGGTTCTGACAAAGCTAATGATTGTCGCTCAGCCGTACATGTCTTTGTACAACTTTGTCTTTTTATAAAATACAGCCAGAACACTCTATTTGACTATATGCATTCCAAGAAGCACTCTTCATTAATCACTTAAACATCAGCAACTCACCGGTGAGTCACTACAAACTGTTATTATTAGCGCAACAAAAACACTACGTATTGTGATAATCCTGAACAAGAAATGCTCAAAATGTAAATGATCCCGCAGGACAGCGTGTGGTATACATGCATATGCTAGGATATACTTTAAGGCAATAAAATGTATAAGTCAAACAACTTTTTGCGCAATTTCTAATATCATAATGTTCTTATAAGTTATTTCTATATTTTCCTTCGACGAAGACTAATAATTATTTGTGACAATTCAAACACCAATTTAAATGCAGGGCTTCAAATCAGGATTGAACCGAAAACAGCTTAAACATGCGATATATTAAATACTATTATAAGGTATGTTTTAAAATAATATACAAAGTAATATTTAAAATAAATACTATGATAGAAAGTGTCTAGACGCTACGCTGCTTTCATGATCGTATAGATCATAGAAAATACAGAAAAAATCTCTAAAAGAGGACGCAATGGAGCCACAAAGTTTGTATGTCTAATCGGTCCGCTTTTCGGATCACTGATATGACGAATGTGCGCCTTGCGATCGGATCAGATCCGAATTACAAACTCTCATTATGAAACGAAGTTGTCCGAAGAAGACGAAGAAGAAAAATAACGGTTCGAAGCCCTGATTTAACGTGTATTTCAACACTTTAATTAAATATTTAGATCTGAACTTAAACGGACCAAGATCACATCCCTTATGAAATGTGTTTAATTTTATCGCCTTTTTGGTAGTTTTATTATATTTTTCCTCGCATGAAAAGGGTTTTCAACCGAAGCAGACAATTATTCAGAGTTAAACATTTTCGGGGCCTTGTTGTGCCCCATTCGGGCGTATAATTCCGACCGAGTGCGATGAAGGTTAAAAAATACACATCTTTCTGATTCAAATGTATACAAAAGTATTGACATTATTCTACTTACGTCGCTCCACAGAAAGTATTTTTCAGTTGTTTTTGCGAATGTTTATGATCCATTTGCATATAGAGTGCGAAATAATGTATGGATGACGTTTTTGTCTTCTGAGAAGTAGCAAAATTTTGCAAACAAAATCTGATAAAGCGATTGTTAACGTGCAGACAATGCATTGGCAAATTCCTGCCGCGATAGTCTTCCAAAGATGAGACATTTAAATTATATTAATGCTAACTTTTTCATTTTCTATCTATTTGCTGGTAGAACAAAAGCGCGAAAACTTTCCGGTATGTAAATATGAAATTCCATTGAGTGTTGTGCTTATAAGTCATCACTTTTCTAAGAGTCCTACAAGGTAATTCCGTCACCCCACAGCGTATTCTTTGGTGTGTCATCAGCACAGGTATTACGAACCAAAATATGTTCAAATGTGCCAATGTAATGAATTGTCAAGTGTTTAAATATCCCGTTGCACTTTAATTCTGCAAGACTTCATTCGTCGAACTCTCTGCAGATTAACAAAAAAGCAGATTTATCGTAAATGTACAACTTTTTGTATGGCCGGTTACCACGTGCCGAATTTTAACCACAACGAAACGGCTCGCCAGATAAAATGGCATACCAGAATTCGGCTTAAAGTATTTCAGTGCACCGATGCACTTTTAAAATGAGATTTATCGTCGCTGGTTAACCTTTATGCCGTGGAATCGGCTCTATAGACAAAAAGAATGTTCGACAAAAAAATGTCATGAGAGAATATATTTTTTGTGCGGAAGAACTGCAACAAAAATGCTAGCGAAGAAGACTGACAATATCACAGAAAACCTTTGTCAAACTTCGGCATGCGTTTAAATCAGAATTCGTCAGAGAGAAGACTGCAATCCGAATAGATTCCAGCAAATACTCCTATGCGGAATTCTTCAAATGCTATACAAAAATAGATCATTAACTAAATTAAAACCCTGCTCGAAAACAAAAAAAATGGCAGACCTAAACACCGTTGAATAAATTCTCGCCAAAAATACCTGGATAGTCTTGGAATCCAGTCCTAACTAAATACAGAAGACAACGGCGACAAATCCTTGCAAACGATAAGAAGCACTCCAGGCTGAAGGGTTCCCGTTGATAACTTGCGCCTTACTGGTATTTTGGTATACAAAAAAAAATATATTACACTATAAATTGCATGATAAAGTTAACATAACGAAGAAGATTTATGCGAAAAATCATCGAAAATTAAACCTCCCGAATACGCGCCACCGGACAAAATCGCGGCGGATATTTGAACGAAATTATATTTCACATTTAATGCCATAAAATATTCTTTCAGATAAAGTTAAAAATTAGTGAATATCTCACACACAACTTATTTTATTCATATTTAAACATCGTAGCGAGACATATTTTATAAAATATATGTTTTTAACAAAAAACCTCACAATTTGCATTGTTTTTATGAATAAACTAGCGAATGCCCGGCATGCGTTGCAACATCATATGCGCTTAGTGATTATTTGAAAAACGCAGTACGTGGTTTACTGCTTCGGGCCGATTGTATTTACAAGCTCCATTTCACCAGACCAATATGCGCCAACATGGTGCACAAACAATATTTTTATTAAACCTATAACATTCATGAAAGTGCACACAATAATTTCCCAAAGTTTCATCGTAACCGGATGAACGGTATGGCATCGCATTAAATACGAACAAACAAACATTGATCTTTATATTTAAGATGTGGACGTTTGAAAGTTATTTTTTCAAGTCTTGCTAAAGACTTCGATTTCTAGATTTCTTCATCAGTGATTCGACTATACAAGTAAGTCTTTGAATCAGATCTGAAACGAATTGCACCCAGACTGGGAGCCCCAAATTTAAATGTTTTCCCTTTGTTCCTAAATTTCGTTTGCTAAATATTATACCTTTAATCAATTACTTATATACATCACACAGTAAGTTCATAGAATATTTTTAAGCGATAAAACGACCCCAAATGTTGATACATTAATGCTCTGAAAAGCAGTTGCGCACGTATTGTTCTACCGCAGCGTTGTCTTGAAATCGTTGCCCTCCTTATGACTCTATAAACATATATGCTTTTGCTTTGAGTAACATCACCGAATTGTGTCTCAAGTCTTCTCGAAATTTCACTTGATTTCATGCCTTCGTTTGCTAGAAAACATATAATTACGCGTTGCGCAACAGAGGATGCTACTTTTTGCATTCTTTCATCACTAACGGGATCAAGAATCTTAATATCTAATGAAGGGAACTATGTAGAAAAATTATATTTCCCTTCGTGGAATGAAAAGCATTACGATTCAAAGCTCTGGTTTTCGAGTCTAATTTAGTACGTTTGAATCTAACGTGTTTTTAAGAAGCTAGACACAAAGGAAGAAAGTGAAGATGATCCTGGTCCGAATGGGATGCGGTGCCATTCATAAATTTGGCAGGAATGTGGTCCGACGCAGCAGCCCTGAACCCGACCTGACGAGACTTGACTGACCAACAACGGCATTGGCTATTTCCTAAGGACAACTGCTTTTCCAGCGCTGTTACCAACCGAACTCGATACAGTAGGGCAGTAAAGCGAACCAAGATTCTCCATCATCGACCCTTCGTTTATTCAAACTCTTAATTGAAATCATGTTCGCCGCGAAGATCGCCAAGTAATTGCCATTAAACGTGTAATATATCGCATCTTAATTTTAAAGCATCTTGTGTGATCGCTCATTCTGACCGATGCTGTTATTATACACCGCTGTTCCAGCAATTAAAAAGAAAATAGTGAAGCATATTGTTTTTAATGAAGATTCTATGGATGGATATCAATTATGAAGATGGTTGCTAATTTTAGCATAATTAATGCACGTAGTCCGTTTAGAGCTGCTCATTAATTGATTTGTATTAAAGAAGTAATTAAGCCTTCGATGCAGTTTTCGCACCGTAAAAAATAAAGCAAGAAACGAAAGTCCTCTGTTAAAGGCGAAGGATTTATATGCTACGCTCAAGTGCAGATTTGCACGACGGTCAAATAAAAGCTTAAGAGGACGTTGACTTAGAAACCGGTAGAATATGTGGTACAATTAAATTAACTATCGCAGTCTTCTTCTGAATTGCAGATCGCTGGAGATAATCGCCCTCGTGGAGATTACTCCTGATTCATTTCGGATGACGATCGAATCCTATAATGTGGAATATAAAACTTGCATTCCGTTTATTCCACTGTGATCCGCTCCAAAGAACCAAAATCGAAGTTGGAGATGAAGGGGATGTTCTAGTCTAGAGGCACATATTTTGGGTATTTTTTCAAGTTCGATAAAAGAGAAACCAAACATATTTTTAAATTACATTTTTTTATCAAATATTTATTGACATTTTCAGCTAAAAACAAAAACACAAAAAATAAAAAAATAATAAAATTAAAAAAGTTATATGCTAGTAAAGTGTAAGTGGTAAAAAAAGAAACATATCGTGCTTGACACGATTACAACCCTTATAGTCATCTGAAAGTACATAAGAAAAAAGATTGTTGCTATAGTACCTACCGCAGAGAAAAAAATAACTTTATTTTCGCAAAATTATTAGCACTCAATGAATCCTTTTTATTTAAAAGAAACAAAATGGCGCCGATTTGAATAAAAAGTTTGAAAAAAAACATCTGTTATAAGGGGATTTTTTAATGCAAAACGTGAGATAAAATAGACATTTTTACCTGATTTTGCGAAATGCCATAGCCATGCATGTGTAAAATAAGTTCATAAAATTTCAGACCGATCGGCGACTTGGTTTTTAGAAATTCTTTCAACGCCACGTGCAAAAATGTCGCTTCGAGAAAAACGCGTTTAAAGTTTTAACCCCTTCAACGTTTTGATTCACTGTTAAAATTGTCATCTGTAGTGACGCGATCTTTTCATCTTTTCGACCTTTTCATATCCAGTATACGAAAATATTATACCATCAAGTTCGAACAGGTCAGTTCCCGAGATTAATCATTCTTACATTTAACGTACATAACACTGCAATCGGATATATCCGCCATCTTCTACTGAGGTTTGCTTAAATTTCACAGTGCGGATATATCCGTCATACCCACTTTGCATGGACTTTGGTCTTGACGGATATATACGTCATATCCACTTAAGGGGTTAAGCACGTAAAAATTGTTGAAAAGGAAAACATACTTCAGCTATTTCTGCCTTGTCTCTTTGGCGACTCTATGAGCTGTTCTAGCTTATTTAGAAGATTTTAGAAGGTAAGGCGTATAAGGTATCCGAACCGATTGTGATCCCCATGGCGACCATTATTCTTGAAATAGGTTCAAATCTTTCGTTAGCCTGCGACCGCAGCGGTCTCAGAGTCGTTGGGGCGCAATCTGAACGAAGTGATTTTGCTAGAAAAAGATATGCACACTCAGATCTCTTTTTGTGCGACTTTTTTTGGTACTATCCTGTTAACGGGGGGCAAGCATATTGGTGAAGTAAAAACGCGTTCATTTCGACACATTTAAAACAAAAAAATCTAACCTAACCTGACCAGATTAGAATTTAAATTTAATTTTTAAAAAAAATCAAAAAACAAATATTAGTGATCGTTTTCAATTCATGAATATATTTGCCCCCCGTTAACAGGACACTACCAAAAAAACCCTATTTTTTGGAACCTTTGATATTTGCACCGATATCTCTTCTCAAAGTAACAGAATTGAATCGCTCACGCAACCATGATAAGAGCATTGGCTAATCTTTCGACAAATTCTACGTTTCAGTGGTTTTTGTAGTTGTCTTACCATATTAAGGTTTCCCTACCGGTGGTGTATTTCGTACAATTTTGTAACTTTACAAAAATTGTTGTATTTCAACATCAACTTCAATAAAAGTTATAGTGGTGTACCAAATACATATCATCGGTGATTAATTTTGACACAATAAAGAAAAGGTTAAACACTTGAATTACATAAAAATTGGTCATGCACCGGTTTAGAGTTGTTAAAAAATATACGTTTATAACTATGAAAGTCTAGACAATCCTGTTGTCTTTGGTACTGTTGTAGAAATGTATTCGTGAGCATTTGAAAGCAAATAAGCTACTTTATTAGATTTAGGTTTATACGAAACCAAAAAAATATAAGAATCAAAATCAAAAATTGAGTTACTAATATTCCTTATGTTAGAATTTTTCATCTCAGCAGAGATTTTTCTTTTATTGCTATCTAATGTATCAACAGTGATTAGTTTGTAATAATTCTAAAGCAAGTGGCATAGATGTGAACCAGTTATCCATGGCTATATTTCATATATTCAAAAAGTTGTATAGTGATATGTTTGGATAGTGATATGTTGGCGCTGTTTGTCCTTTTTTCCCAAATATGGGTTGGTCCACTTTTTCCACGTAATAACTAAACATTAGTCTGTGAGACTAATGATTAATGATCGAGGGTTAAAAAGAAAAGAAACAGTGGTTAATCCCTGTAGAAAAAGCAGTCCCCATCTCCTCCCATCCTATCTATTTCGCTTAATGCAACATTTTTTAAGAGAAAAAATAATAAATCATCGAACGAGATAGAGTCGGCCCTTTCCGAGTTTTTCTATTCAAAATCGCTATCAATATCAAATTTTCAATTGTTCATTCATTATTGACAAACTAAATAAGTACAAATTTTCAGGGCCGTAACCAGGGGGTGGCAAAGCAGGCGCCCGCCACGGGCGCAACTGGGGTCGGGGCGCAAAACGCAGAATATCGACCCAGTCGAGTGTTGCACATGGTTTTTATTTTACTTGAATTCTACTTTACATGAATCAACACTGATTAATTCTGTCCGTTTTTAAAATATGTACTAAGTAGTCTTATCCCTCCTTTTTTCGTTATCGCTTAAACATCGAACCAACCCAGCCGGCATAGACCGGCAATAAAATAAAGACAATATTTTCGATCGATTGTAAAATTTAAACAACCCACCCGATCAATCTTCTTCAGACAACTTTGTTTTGTAATTATCGTTCTGTAGATATAATCGGGAATGGCGTTCAATTGCGAGGCGTTTATTCGTCATGTCAGCGGTCCGAAAAGTGGACCGGTTGAATAATATTATTATTTAACTTAAAAAAAAATCCGAGGGGGGTATGTTAGATACTTGCCACGGGCGCTTAAGGCCCTTGTTACGGCTCTGTTAAATTTGGATGGGTATCTAATTTTCGTTTGCGTTTTGTTTTTATAGCGTGGACGCTATAGAAGGGTCGACTGTATTTGAAAATTTGATGTTGAATTTCATTGATAAAAACCAACATTAATATTGGCTCCACCTTGTAACTCGTGAACGATGTGAGGTTCTTCAGAAACAAAGCGACGAGTAGCTCGTGCAATCCATTCACGTTCTCCAAGTCTAATTTTAAAGCTATCCATCAATGGCCAAGTGACTAATATGCATTTTTCTATCGTTTCATAGACTAGACGTCGTCCAGAAATTGATAGCTTCGAATCGTGGGAAGTGCGTATTTAAATGGCGATATGGAATGAATCACACTTTGACCTGATGCGAATTGAGGACGGACGCAGCGGACAAAGGATTCCTCGAGACGATGATCTTGAAGAAGTCTTTTGAACTGCTTCGAATTAAGCGATTGGGACAGGTCACCGTTGATTGGGCCACATCGTAGTCTAATGTCATATGTACATCAATTATCAAAATGCTAGCATGACTTGCCAGTATATCAACACTCTGACGCTTTGCCAAAATATATGTACATGCAAAAAAATATTTGCATAGAACCGAGGACCTTCTCTGTCGCTATCAAACAATGGACTTTTTTATTGAAGACATACGCGTCATCAAGGTCTCCATCTTCGAGAAACGAGCAAGAGATCATCGTCCAGATCTATGAACGAAGGCTGCCGAATGTAAGATTTATATACGTTTAATCATACAGTGTTGGTTGTTTTTATTGCAATTCATTTTATTGCTCCAATGATCTGTATTGTTCCTGTCTAATTAAATCTGAAGGATATAACAAATAATGATTAATTTGAAGTGACGCACATGTGTTGACTGCGCAGCTCTCTTTATATTGCGCATATTTTGCAGTATGTGAACTCATTCTTTACTGCAAAACAATATTTATAAACATCCTTTCAGTTGCTATAGCATTTAACGACCCAGCGAGCCTTAGGCTTCATTTAAATAAGGCATATAAACATGAGCATGAATGGTCCAATACTTCATTCCCCATCACTAGACTGCGATGTCAGTGAAATAAGTGTGTATCTTCAGAATAAATATTTTAATTTGAATCAATAAGCTTCCATATGGACTTCCATCTATACCTATGGACGATAAGAGATATGCAATATCAAATCGACCTTGTCTTGAGTAACATGGGATTCATACCCGTTACCAAGGATAGTCTCATTTATTTGATTAATAATAAGCAATTGATCCCTTGACTAACCATTGCTTTGATTGTAATCATTGTTAGCACCACGTGGTGATCCTAACCTAAGCTCATAGATTCGAGCACGTGGACGACGTTTAACCGAGTCTGGGTGAGCTGAAGCGGGACCATAAGTAGCCCCCGTTTATTATGACCCCAGTGAGCGTGATGTGTAAAAATCATCAGAAATTAAACATAAGATGCTAAGCGAGTTTGGTGGAAACAATTCAATGTTATAAACGCCACCAGAAACATCGACGAAGCGTGGAATGAAGTTACCCAGTCGTCCATGAAGGGTGTTTGCTCAGAGAAATTTTTGAAGATCAATGAAAAGATTTCTTTGCAAGCAATGTATAGAATATATAGAAGAAAACAACGCAGATTAAAAGCAAAAAAAATGCAGTAAAACGTGCTTGTAACGGATGATTTGACAATTTTCAACAAATACCTAATAAAAATAGGCAAATCACGCAAACAAACAACATTTCTTTTATGCAATACAAAACCAGGCAATTAATTAATAATCCCTCGTTAATCGCGAACTTCATTTAACCGCTGGCTTGCTAATTTATTGGCACTAGTTTGCTTTACTAGCATGAAAATTGTTCTAGTGATCACCAGGTGTTAAACTCACGATCACTTGCGACTAGGGAATCCAATCCCGGGATCCCGAACAGTTTTAGGTGCGAATGAATCCCGGGATTAGTAAACGAAAACCCTAAAAATTCGGGATTGACATTTTTATCTAACAGAAATCGTACACCTTACCAGCACGATGAAGATTATTAAATCGAGATATTCCCACCGAAATCTGGACGCTTGAAAACAGTGGCATAACTACTAATTGGCGAACTTAGGCAACGCCTAGGGGCAGTAACTGTCTAATCTATGTATATACATATATACAATACAGTGAAACCTCGATTTTACGTTTTCCAAGGGACCCTGAAAAAAAAAAACGGTAATTGCGGGAAACGGTGAATGCGGGAAAGCTTCAAATAATAATAGTTTGACGGGACTATAAAAAATGAACGGTCCATCCGGGAAAACGTATTATGCGGGAACGGTTTATCGAGGTTCCACTGTACATATATGCTATTCAAATTGTTATATTAACCTTTCCCTACCGGTGATGTATTTACTACACCTCGACTCTAATAATGGGAATATTGGCATGAAATATAATAGATACGGGGTTCAATTTTTTTGTATTTCTCCGTAATATAATTACGAATCATATCGAAGTATAATAGTTTATAAGTATTCATCTGCAGTGATGGAAATAAATAATTTGTCGGGAAATCGGGAATTTTGCGAGTTTTAGTTCGTTTGTTTTAGTTGTTTTGATCAAATTTATCAATGTAATTTCCAAAACTATTGAAAATCTCGATCCCCGGATCCCTGGATGGTTTAATGCAATCCCGAAATCCCGGGATCAAAATTTTGACTTGAATTCCAGTGATTCGAGATTTATCACATTGACGGTGTTATACGAAAATGTTTATCCCGTGTGTTATAATATCGCATCACGCATAACACCGATTCACGTTGGGCAACGAGAGTGTTAAATATAAGCTTTAAACGCGCTGCTGCCGTCCAGACAGATAAGTGGATTTATATGGATGATAAGTGGCGGACAAGCAAATATAGCATCTAAGACTATGAAGATTTTAAATTAGCTCACTTATCAAAGGGTTATAGATATCAAAAGGCAGTGTATTCATCCATGAGAAAGCTTTGTTCGATGTATGTACCGCGTTTGCTTACACTCGATCAAAAACAAAACGCGTCAACAATTCACAGCACTGCTTGTATCTGTTTCAGCACAATAAAAAGGATTCTTTCATGCAGTATGTAACAATGTTTGAAACATGGATCCGTCAATCCAAATCGAAGTCAAGCTCTGGGTACGCTAGTGCTGTCGTCTCTTCGGTTGATTATGAAGTTTCTTCTTCTGCTTCTGTCGCAATTCTAATGCCGAACCAGCATAAAGATATTTGATCATCTCTTATCTAATGCGTCTAGAATGGACCAAATATCATGCCCTTTGTTCGTTTAGGCGTCTTCTTCCATCTTTTACAGCCTCATCTCAGAACTATGTCAGAGTCAAAAGGATTCGTCGTAAATCGTATGTTCTGGTCAGTCGATTCGCAATGGTTGAGACCAAAATGCATGCCTTTTTTTTCCTTCTCGCATCTGCAAAAAACACCAGTAAAAATGAACAGTCGTCCAAATAAGAATCCTGCAAGTTTCAAACGAAACCAAGGACACCATGTGACCTTAATTGCAGCATTTGTTTGATTTTAAAACTAGCTATGGCGTTTATATAATATTTATCAGCACTCTAAAGCGCATGTAGACTATGGCATTTCAATGAGGGGAATGATTGTCTGAACTCCCTCTGTCTGGCCCAAATCTACAGTTGGATTGGGTTTCATCGTGGTTCTTTTTATACGTGGAATGTGTATAACATCGGATAAACCGTATTGAATGAATATCACGAAAGCATGAAGTCGTTTTTCATTGTTTCAGACAAGGAGCGTCTCTGACCGGTTGTTTTTGCATAAAAATGTTTTTTATGGCAGTTAATAAAATGAGATATTTAATGAAGTCTTTAATTTAGTTTAGTACTGATTCGATGTTCTTCTTAGACTAACCGAAGCACATTGGCAATCTGATTTGTATATTTTATGCTATAATGCCCGATGCACACGAGCGTGGTTTATTGTGCATGGTTTATTACCATGCCGATTACTGCAGTGATGTGAACAATGTTTACTTTGTTATTGTTCCCATGATCCCGGGATCACGCTCAGCCTCACACTCGTTGAAGGTATCGTCATCAGATATTTAAATGCCAATTTGAATTGAAGACCGTATGAACCTCCATTTTTATATAACATCTGAGACACGGACTAAAACTAGCAAAATTCCCGATTTCCCGACAAATTATTTATTTCCGTCGCTCCAGATGAATACTTTTATACTATAATACTTTGATGTGATTCGTAATTATATTACGGAGGAATGCAAAAATTCTGAACCCCGTATCTATTATATTTCATGCCGATATTCCCATTATTAGAGTCGATGTGTAGTAAATACATCACCGGTATGGAAAGGTTAATATAACAATTTGAAATATATTTATACTGTATATATATATATATAAATTATTTTAATTATTAAAATATTAATAAATAGCCGGGTGTTCGATCGCGTTAAGGTTTTTGGTAAAAAATTAAAAAACGAATTTTTTACCTTATCCGATATTTCGGACCACTCGTCGGGTCCATTCTCAAGTCGAACACCCGGCTATTTATTAATATTTTAATAATTAAAATAATTTAAATATGACTCGCGTAAATCTGAAAAACTCTAATATATATATCATCATCATCATCATCATAGCGCAGCCACTAACAGTCCACTACAGAACTATGGGCCTCTTCAATATCCATTCATAGGAAAGGGGTTACATCCATTTCATCTGTATCATACATTCACCTCCTCGTTCGCTCGATATTGAAGGTAGCATTACCACCGAGTTTTATTTTGAACGCTCACCCAACGGGTATCCTGAGTGAACGTATTGACGAACACTTTCGCGAACGTCTCGATAAGGAGTTTGGGGAGTTTGTAAAGACTGCGTAGTTTTCATAGGGAGGTGGTGGAAAACTACTCTAGACGACCTTTTTGACTCTACTGGAAAGGGCTTTCTGGAGTACAAGGAGTCCAGTCCCCCCTTTCCTCGCTAGGGCGTTGCCGGGGTAGGGTGAAGACATACGTGACGCTTAAGTGCATCTCGGATTCGCTCCTACACCAACTGAGGGTGTATCCCCGTCACCGTACAACTTACCCGAGCGAATTCGAAACTGAGTGGTTTCGCCATTTTTTCAGGTTGCCCCTCTCAGTTCGGCGATTACAAAACGATATAGAAGTCAACGGAAGACAATGTTGTTTTTCGTTGTAAAGTAAAGATCATCAAATGCATCTCCTCGAGGCCATCTTCTTGGTGTTCTTCTTGTTCCTGCTCCGTTCCTAGAGCCTCTCGGATCCGAACCGGTGAGGTTCCTCGAGTTCCATACTGCTAAGTAGGGAAGATCATGCAAGAGACAACGAGCGACATGCAAGTTAAGATTCGTATAAAAAGCAATGAATAGTATATAAACTGGGTATCAGCTTGCTGTTAGAAGAGTATTTAAGTATCTATTCTGTAAAAAGGTACTAGTCACGTGGCCAATAGTTAAAATACATAAAATCGTATAAGTATAATAGTTAGGAGTAGTCAAATGTGGTTAGGCCGAAAAAGTATTAGTCAAATTGTATTAGCAAGGGGTAGTTATGTCGCATCACAGTATTCGAACTTTGACGTTTAGTGTCTACCGGGCACAATCAAATAATATTTAATCGGTCAGACTGGGAGTAACTGGAAACAAATATATAGACATAGCTGAAACGAATAGGTTAAAGTCAGGTATCAAGTAATATCAAATAGTCAGGTCCATATCAAATAGTTTTATAGTCAAGATTGTATTATGGGAGCAGTCGAAAAAGCATTTTGCTCCCAGTGTTCCCGCGTTTATGTGATAGTAGGAGGCGGATGTGTGCGAGTATTTGTTAATTCACTTACCTTGGAAGCTTGGATTATTATGATCTTACTTGCGTTATTATCCTTGTTGTAGTTCCTCTCAAGTGACGCGGTGAAGATGTTCCATTTTTTTGTGCAGATGTAAAAACAATGTTTTTCGGCGTCACTCGTGAATTTTATATACAAGTGTAGTCGGCGTTTCGTCAGAGCGTACGAATGAACTTGCGCGGGGGAGAGTGCAGGGGGGGGGGTCCCCGGCGTTGAGGGTGCCGACAAGTCACAGAAAGAACTCAACGTATCACAGAAACGAATTATTTTCGCAAAGCGTATCGAGCGCCGAGTCGTTTTACCTCCGACTATCGGGAGAAGACTGAATGTTAAACTTTGACAATTATTGAAAGGTTTTTAAGTCCTTAATTTTATTACAGTTAAGCGTCGATTGGGAACGGCCCACTGGAGGTAGAGAAAAGAAAGGCACAAAAAATGCATTTCTTTGAATTTCGATGTTTGCCATAAGCCGCGTGCTTAGGCGATAACGAAGGATGAGATGTAATAAAATTTAGCATTATATTATAATGTTTCGCGTGTAATTTTCGTTAGGACAAGATGAAACGGTCTTACTGATGGAGGGGGCCCTGTCGGAGGGCGCAGCCCCGGCGGTGAGGTGCCGACAAGTCACAGAAAGAACTCAACGTATCACAGAAACGAATTATTTTCGCAAAGCGTATCGAGCGCCGAGTCGTTTTACCTCCGACTATCGGGAGAAGACTGAATGTTAAACTTTGACAATTATTGAAAGGTTTTTAAGTCCTTAATTTTATTACAGTTAAGCGTCGATTGGGAACGGCCCACTGGAGGTAGAGAAAAGAAAGGCACAAAAAATGCATTTCTTTGAATTTCGATGTTTGCCATAAGCCGCGTGCTTAGGCGATAACGAAGGATGAGATGTAATAAAATTTAGCATTATATTATAATATAGATAGCCAGTTACTGCCGTAATTCGAATTTTTCGGAATTGCGTTTACTAATCCTGAGATCCATGAGCTCCCGAGATTATGGATTTGTCCATAGTGGCACCAACTATTTGTAATCCTATGATCTTATTGTGTGATATTTCGGTCCGGTAGCTCTCATTTTTGATTTGAATTCAATTATAATAATGTGATTTTAAAGCCTCCCACGTTATATATGTTTTGAAGTCGTACAAATACAAAATGAGTGAAGCGTACGAGTGCAAAACTGGTCGATATAAATGTTTTGACATTCGAAAGGTTATTTAAGTATCGGCTCGAATTTATCTCTCGGAATAGTTAATATAATACATGTATGGTGTGCTTGTCTTTTAGTTAAATTTAGCACGGCGATATGGAGGTCGGTTGTTGGTTTTGGTTGATATTGTTACAATAGTATGGGATTTGAAAACGTCATTTTGTCTTATCGCTCAGCTGATTCAGTCGTCAGCTGGAGGCGATCCACTTTCGTTTTCTGCAGCCTTTCAGCTTATCAGTTTTCCGTAAAAATCTAGACTATTTCCAATGGGCAACAACTGTTTCATTGGCGCATTTCTATGATGTTTTCTTGAGAGATTTCTACGAATTTATATACAGTGCGTTGACAGTGCGTGAAACGTGATACGGTTAGCACGTTTTTAATTATTTTTCTTGATGAGAGACAATGAAACACAGCACGGTACTTGACTGAGATAACAAGATAAATGTTCCAAATTAATACTGTCGAATAAAAATACGCATATTATAATAATTTGCGGTGATTATAGTCTCCCAAATGTTCTGACGATGGCGGCATACGTTTCCAGACAAAATCGTGTTAGTCCTCTACAAACGCGATTCATTAAAAAGCGGATTCGATTATACGTATGAATATGCGAACAATTATTTTTCGAACGCGGAAAATTCGATTACATGTATTCGGCCTGCTGAACACGCCGTACATTTTACATGCATCGCGTAATATTTTCCTCGAATATTCTCAAATGTTATGCAATTCTCCATTATTTTGCACGGAAAAATGTTCATTAGGAAAATATATTAGATAAGTATTTGCGGTGCCTGCCTCAGACGACGTCGCGAACGTTCACCTTGCTAACTTTGTGATTAGATAATTGCGATTTTGCGAGCGTTTAAGAGGGCCCAGACGTTCGATACAACTTTTAAAATTGTGCACAACGCCATTTATAAGCCACAGAGAACATTTTCCATAAAAACTATCTTACAAACATACCCACAATCTTCAAGATTCAATATATAAAACTATATGATATATAAAAAAAAATCACTCAATAAGTTCGTAGGATGACATATAGTTGACGCCACTATTGACAAATCCATAATCTCAGGTGCTCATGAATCTCAGGATTAATAAATATATAATCTATTTATACATATATACAGTATAAATATCTTTTTAAAATTGTTATATTAACCTTTCCATACCGGTGATGTATTTACTACACATCGACTCTAATAATGGGAATATCGACATGAAATATAATAGACACGGGGTTCAAAATTTTTGTATTCCTCCGTAATATAATTACGAATCACATCAAAGAATCATAGTATGTAAGTTTTCATGTGGAGCGACGGAAATAAATAATTAGTCGGGAAATCGGGAATTTTGCTGGTTTTAGTCCGTGTCTCAGATGTTATATGAAAATGGGGGTTCCAGACTAAATGACGAAACCCTCGATGCTTTGATGTTACATCAGGCGTATTTTCAACGCCGACGGGACGAGCAAACAAAGACCAGTCACCGCGGGAGTCCCACAGGGTTCGGTGCTCGGACCCACCCTGTGGAACGCAATGTATGATGGCTTATTGAGGACATCGCTCATGGAGGGCGCCAAAATGGTCGCCTTCGCTGACGACGTCGCAATACTAGTCACCGCCAAAACGGAGTACCTCGAAATAATCTGCGAAGACACGCTAAGGAGGGTCAGGAACTGGTTGACGGGGGCTGGACTACAGCTCGCCGCCCAGAAGACTGAGGCCATCTTCTTTACTAGGCGAAGAAAGCTTGCGCCCCCACCTCTGAGTATCGAGAACTGTGAGATCAAGTTCTCAAGATCCATCCGTTACTTGGGGGTTGAAATTGACGATAAGCTCCGTTTTGTTACACATACGGAGAAGGCCGCAACAAAGGCGGCTAGTATTGCGGAAGGTCTAGCTAGGTTGATGCCTAACATCGGTGGCCCTAAGACAAACCGTCGAAGACTATATAACGAGGTGGTGCACTCGGTACTATTGTACGGAGCTCCGATATGGGCCGAGGCACTACACTTCGAAAGGGCCAGGCTCAATCTGGCTAGAGTACAAAGGAGAAGCGCGATCAGAGTCGCAGCAGCATATCGCACAGTCTCAGAAGACGCAGTCCTGGCACTGACTGCCATTCCGCCAATCGACCTGCTCGCAAAAGAAAGGAAAGCTATACGCACCGGGGAAACCAGGCAAAGAGCTAGGCAGTCCACCATGGTGGAATGGCAGTCCCGATGGGACAGCTCCACCAAAGGTCGATGGACCCATCGGCTCATCCCTGACCTTAAGCCCTGGACAGCTAGGAAACACGGTCAGCTGTGCTACCACCTTACCCAGGCACTCACTGGGCATGGCTGCTTTGGTAGCTACCTGCACAGGATTCAAAAAGAGGCCGGTCCGAATTGTCACCATTGCGGAGCGGAGCTGGACGATGCCGCGCACACGGTATTCGACTGCCCGGCTTGGAGCACAGAGAGGGATACACTGCGGGAGGAGCTTGAAGTCAATTCACTCACTCCCAGCAACATGGTCCCTACGATGCTAACCAATGCCAGGGCATGGAACGCGTTGTCCAGATACGTCGCGTGCGTTATGCTGCAGAAGGAGGATGCTGAACGACTGAGACGTCGGACACGAACCGAAGCATCCTCCTCCTCCTCAACCCATGAGCGAGAAAACCCAGCAGAGATATATCAAGAATAGAAGAACCGTGAAGAATTCACGTTAACACGAGGCCCTAGAGGGACACATACCGCCACCCTAGAGCAATACTTCGCGGTAGCCGGGTGGCGGCGGAACCGGAGGAGGGGTTTAGTGAGTCTGGCGATGCTCAGTCAAATACTAGCGAGACGCATTACCAATGCTTAGTCAAACCTCACACTACCTCAGAAGGAGGCGTCTTCTTGAAGATTCCCCTCCTTCGAAAAAAAAAAAAAAAAAAAAAAAAAGGCGTATTTTCAAAATAATATTTGAATTTTTTAGTGTTTCATTTATCCATTTTTAAATTGTAATTTTATCTTTTCCTAAATAAATAAAATTCGTATAAAATTTCATTAGAACGGAAAGCACAACTCGATTTATTGAGTTTTGATGACAATTTAAAAACCTAACGAATGACCAAAGTGATGATTTGGAATCGGAATTGTTGCTATTCCGAATCGTAAAAAGGTTAGATTTATGCGATTGGAGAACGAACCAAAAACAGTCTCGAAAATGTAACAAATGCTTCAATTTTACTTGTAAGACACATTCCGTCCGAAATGTTATGCGCTGTCGATAAGTATAAAGACTAAAACATGTGATATTGTCAGTTCCTGCTGTTTATTTTTTGTTTGAAAATTTTCAATAAAAACACATTGTTTGTTAATTTTTGAAGATCTTAAAATGAACTACGATATTTAGATCATCATTTTGCATCAATATTTGTCCATGAAAAAACACTGTTCGAAATGGGTACCGCGTTTGCTCACACTCGATCAAAAACAACAATGCGTCCACAATTCAGAGCGCTGTTTGGAGGCGTTTCAGTGCAATAAAAAGGATTATTTCATGCGGTATGTGACAATGGATGAAACTATATTCCAGAGTCAAATCGGCAGACAGCTGAGTGGATTGTGAGTGGAGTGAGATTTGATGATAGAAATTGCGAAGAAATGAAGAAGAAAAATGTGCTCATTCATCAAGTATTATCAGTCATCCTACGAACTTATTGAATGATGTGTTACATCGAAATGTATAGATACTCACTCGTCGAAGATTCCCGGATGAGTCCACACATCGAGGCGACGAATGCTCTAATTAAAACCCATTGTCATTTCCATCAGCTCTTTTTCTCCCATTGTCAAGTCTGTGTCAACACATTTTATGTAGTGCTATAAGCCATTTTAAAAACCGTAGCTCAATTTCACGGAACAATGCATGAGATACATGTGAAATTTCAAAGTGTTATTTACACGTTGACTGCTATTAGCAGAGTCTATTTTTATCGAAACAATGGATCCGATCAATCGACATCTTTAAATCTATATAAAATGATGAAATTTTATCTCGCTACCTTTGGGACTTTGTACCCAGACTGTTCGACGTGTATATGGACTGTAGACGTAAGAAATGTATATATTCTTCTCTAAGTTCATAGGACATTGAAAGCACCCGCCCTCAAGATTTCCACCTCACTTACATGGGATTTGTCTGTGATCTTGCTGAAAATAACGTCGATTTTACTTATGCTTAAATCGTGGATATGCTGGAAATAATAGGCGAGAGCATGATCGTTATTAAGGCGAATTTATATTGAACCAACGCTTAAATAAAGTCAAGTATGTTTAAAATTTACCTCGACCATTCAATTTCATTCCGAAGTTCCCCCAAAGTCTCGACAAAAGAGCCATTTCAATTTTAAGCCCATCTCATCCCCTTTCGAAAGAAAATTGATTGAAAAATGTCTACGTTTGTTTATGTGTTTATATGGAATCATTTGAATTTGATGGTGTTTAAATCAAACCTTTGAATCGTTATTTTTTCCGGAACGAAAATCGTAATTTTAGGAATGAAACCCGAATACCGAAATGAAAATAATAACGATTCAAAGCCCTGGTTTAAACGCCAATGGCATAGCATATGAAATTTGGTCTATTATAATGAATGGGGGTGGTTAATTCGCCCGTTCATATTTCAGTTACAATGGAGGCCGCCGACAAAAAGCTGTACCTTATGATGAGCACAGTCGGATCGAGGCAAGAATGTCTCTCCTGTGAATGTATTATATGCAAATTTAGTGATTAATAATCGAATAGCTATTATGTGGCGCGGATGGGGTGTAATAAATCGTCACGTGAACGCCCCGAAGTAAAACGGAAGGAAGAGGAGGATATGGAGACGAAAAGGCAAACGTTCGAGAGACTGGATGTAGTCCCCCTTTTCGGGCAGGCATCCCTTCTTCGGTCCGGGCCAGACGGGTGGCTGCGTGAGGGTTGGGCGGCGGTTTTGTTGAGGTCATCGCCCGTCTGGGAGCCTTCTCCCCCAAACCCCGGGCTCCCGGCTCCCGAGCCCCCGAGCCTCCGCCGTCTGGCCCCGCAGCCCCCTGCAGACGCAACTGTTGCACCCCCGTGCGTGAGGGGCGTTCACTCAACCGGGATTTTCCACGCGGGCAACACTTGACAGACTGTTGAACTCCGATTCGAACGCACACATTGTCATGGGAGTGCGCGGCCACGCTCATCTATCTGTGTTGGATAGTCTGCTGAAACCCAACCTCCTCATATTTATTAGCCCTTCCATATAAATTTTCATCGCAACGTGCACTTATGCGAGTATCGTGCGGAATAGAACGGAGCGCCTTTGAGCTATACCACTCTTTAATTAATTTTAGGCGATGGTACCGACATGAAAGGACTCGCTTAAAATCCATAGTTACATCAGTAGAAACGTGTATTTCAACTCTATTTGGTACATCATCGCTCATGCATGAGGATTAGGAAACTTTCAGAATGGACTCAATCGACAAAAAACACTGATAACCCGGAATTTGGTATGAGATAATCTTTTTGAGAAGAAAGAAGGCGGCTGCTTTGAAAACCAGTTGCGCACGAATTGTTCGACCACAGCGTTGTCTTGAAATCCTTGCTCTCCTAATGCCTCTATAAACATATGATAGTCCCAGTATAATTGGATAAAGTAGGTGTTCCCAGTATAATTGGATGAATTTATCACAAATTACGGCCGATGTATGCGTTGTCATGCAGAATAACGACAGCTCGAATCGGATTTCTTCGTCTTTTTTAGCCGTTATATAACCAAACGGATGGATGGGGATGGACGAGCTGCGGGAAGGACGTCCTCCCGCACCCAAGGCTATTCGACGACTCCACACGAATTCCACCTCCTGCACGTCACAATCCAACCAGCAACGGTACTGTGCTGTTAAATTAGCACATTGCGTCTAAAAAGAGACGGAAGATGTCGCCGTTAATCTGGCGAATTAAATGTACACAGACCAACAGCACCATCGCAGGGAGATGATAATTTGCACATGCTGCTAATTAATAAAATACCTTTCGAGTCCCAAAATTTGACTTTATTTCATGCCTTCGTTTAAGAGAGAACGAATAATTACGCGTTGCGCAACATGTGATGCTACTTCAAGCGTGACGGCATCAATCAATTATCCGATAAATTTGATATCTTCAATAAATTTGTATAACAAAATTCCGGATTCTTTTTCGATATGCTTGATATCATCATCATCATCGTAGAACAAGGACCCGATGCAATATTCATTGAGTAAAGGGGTCGCATCTATACCATCAGTATCATACATTAACCTCGTCGTGCGTTCGATATTGAAGGGAGCTTGACCCCAGACTTTTATTTGGGGACGCTCACCCATCGGGTCACCCGGGTGAACGTACGAAGGGCGTTTTCGATAGCGAATTTGGGTACTTTAGAGACCAAATTGATTTCGTTAGACGGCACTGAAAGATTACGCAGGATAAAAGTGTTGATTTGATTTAAAATGCGGAGTACGCAGAGTCGAATCCATCTGTTTTTCGCATTGCATGCATTTTTCGGCAATTTTATGGCGTTTAAACACTTTAACATTAAGGGGACTAAAGAATATTCGCGTATTTAGTTTAAAAAAATTAATTGCATTTTCATTTTGGCTGCATATTCTAATATGATGTGCTCCATGGACCTGAAAAGGTGGAAATCATTCGGGACGAGGTCCGGTAAATGAAAAGGATACGGTAACACTTCCCAGTTATAAATAGTTTCTCCCAGTTTCATACAAATATACAAATTCCAGATACAAAATAAACTCAAACATAAAGTCTCAAAATACGCGAATAATCTCAGATCACCCTAACAATAAAAAAATACTTGTTGTTGTTAAAATGATGTTCAATTGCATCTCTATGTCATAATTTGTAAAATTAAGTTTTAATTCCGTTAAAGATATTGTAATAAGACCCACGTTTGTTCCTTACTTCTCAGTATTTAACCCTTTGATCAGTGAGTCAATTATCGTAGCGCACACGTTACGGGAGTGAATTTATTTCGCATGTATTCTTATATAGATCCACTTTTCTCTTAGTATAAATGAACCTTAACACTGTTGATAGCAACATAAACATAACACATGTTTATCTTCAGTTTTAGTAACAAAATAATGCATTTGTTGAAGCTTCAAATCGATATATTTGGGCCGATTTAAATAGAATCACTTTTGTAACCACGCTGAGTTTTAACTAAATTTTCGATTCATGCGGCTTTCTAATATACTTGGGTCTGTTTTTATGCGAATCTTTTTTGTGCGATTTTGAAGTTATGCGATTTTCAAAAATAATGGAACCTATCCATCATTTTTCTATAGAGAACAAAGCTTTTTTTTATGCGAATGCGTATTAAAAAAAGTCACGATCTGCGTAAAAAAAATGAATGGTTAAAACGTCGCAGAGTGAGCTAATTTAAAATCATGAAAAACTATGATCCCATATTTTTATGTTCGCCACCTATTATCCGTACAAATCCACTTGTCTGTCAGGACCGTCGCAGCGTGTACGAAACATGCATTTAAATAAATAAACGCCATCGATAGCACACAATATTCGGGCATTTCTTAAAATTGATTTATTATATCATTCACATATCATTATTAGTCGATAAATTTGGGTTAACGATCTATACAATTGTACGATGTACGCAAGATACTCTCCGTTTCTGTTTCTCTCCGAGTTCAATGTGCAAGACACTCTCCGTCTCTGTCTGTCTCCGAGCTCAACGTGTAAGATTTATTTTTCTGAATCATTGGAACTCGAACACGACTAGGGAATCCAATCCCGGGATCCCGGACAGTTTTAGGTGCTCATGAATCCCGGGATTAGTAAACGTAACCCCGAAAAATTCGAGATTGAAATTTTTATCAAACAGAAATTGTACACCTCACCAGCACGATGAAGGCTACTAAATCGAAACATTCCCGCTGACATCTGGACGCTTGGAAACAGGGGTGTAACTACTAATTGGCGAGCTTAGGCCGATGCTTAGGGACAGCAACTGTGTAATCTATGTATACATATATACAATACATATATGTTACTCAAATTGTTATATTAACCATTCCATACCGGTGATGTATTTACTACACCTCGACTCTAATAATGGGAATATCGGCATAAAATATCATAGATACGGGGTCCAGAATTTTTGTATTCTTCCGTAATATGATTACGAAGGATATCAGAGTATTATAGTATATAAGTATTCATCTGCATCGACGGAAATAAATAATTTGTCGGTAAATCGGGAATTGAATTGTATTTTTATTTTTTTCAAACAAATAAAATTCTTTTGCATTCAAATATTTTTTTATATTAAACTAATGGACTTTTCCCTGGACTTTGGACCGATCCCGGGATCCCGAAATTTTGGCTCGGGATTGGATTCCCTAGATACGACTCAAATTCTAAGATAAATATGAAGTGTTTTTATTTATGTGCTTTTTTTATGCGATTTTCGGAACATTCTATCACAGTGATTTGAAGTTATGCGGTTTTTAAAAATAATGGAATCTATCCCTTAGTTTTCTATGTAGTTAAAGTCTTTTTTAATGCGATTTTTTCATATGCTACTCTCCGTGGAACGTATCTATCGCATTAAAACAGACCCAAGTGTATATATTATGATTCCAAAAAGACCACCACCTGATTTGATTATCGCAATATTTGAGAATATTTGGACGTGTATGGGTACCTTTACAGCACGATCTTTCCATCGATGTACAAGTGTATGATGAGACGCAAGACATCTTTCTCTATCTTCGATTCACTGCGATCACCGCGCTCCATACATTCTTCACATCTGCTGAATGCTCTTTCTGTATCACTCGAGTCTGAACGCAGCATATGCGGGATTACTCAGTACTCACTTATTTTTCGGTTTCTTTGAACCGGAAAAAAATGCTGTTAGACTGCCGAAAGCTTCGAATCCAGTCGAATAATTGGTTTTATTAATATTTATTAGGGCCTATAAATAGATCTCGTATGAAACGTTATGGTAATCGGTGTTCTTTTAACGGTAGTACATACCGTGTCCTGGTTTGTTGTTACTAAAAAAATATATCGAATTCAGCAGAAGCCGTTAGGTTTTACACGTGGTTTGCCGGACGGTAGCCGATACGTCCATAATTACTAGTTTGGTATGTATTTAAACAAAAAAATACCATAGTCTTATGGCAACGCGGCGATTTCATGCGAATTTTTCATTTTAATTTAATTCATAATTATTTCGGACGCGCATCACTCGTTTTAATTGCATGCGCTTCCGTGAGTCTGCGCAATATTGGTTCCGTGTATAACATTGCGCTCGATCCGCAATGCATCCGCTGGCTGCATGGATGCAATGCACGCTGCAAATATAAATTGGAATCATGAAAAATAAAAGCAACCCTCGTATAACACTGCTTTGCTAAGAGACGGTGGCTAAAGTCATCGATTTTGGAGTATATTAACGCATTCGCGGACAAGGAGTAGCGACGCAATTCATGAACATATAACTTGAGTTAAACCATCAATAAACACACTGTTATTATTCCTTGCCTTATGATTTTCGCTCTTAGACTTCCTATCACTATCGACGTGCATATATTGTAAACCTTAATTCCAAATTAATATATTTTGTGGCAATTTCTTCCGATAGAGAATATCATGACATGAAAGATTCAATGGGGTATCTATTAGATTACCTGCTGCCCCATGACGATCCATTAAAATACACGCCAGCACACAGAACCATCAGATTGGAAGCAGATATTACAACGTGCAACATGGTTCCAGATGCTGCAGCAGCAAACTTAGAGGAACTAGAAGTTCTTGTAAGAAACATTCACCCAATGAAATCCCTCGGCCTGGATCGCATCCTCAAACGGTAGGTTTCGGTAGATCGACCTCGATTTTGACAGGCGTCTTTCCTGACTGCTGGAAGAGAGGACTAGTCCCCGTTCTTCCGAAACCAAAGACGAACAAACAACTAGAAGACCCAAAGGCTGAGGGATGCAGATTCAGAGAAAACATTAAAAATGCAACCGGCAAAGCGGCCAAGGCTTTTGGCAAAATGTCCAGACTGACGGGTGCTGATTGGGGTCTTGGGGGCAGACACCTCAGGATTGCCTATGAAGCCATCTACGATAGTATTGCCACATACATGGAGCAGGAGCATGGTCGGACAGGCTTGGACACCGTGGACGTGACAAGATGACGAGACGAAGCCTAAACATTGCACAACGGCAGTTACTACTAAGAATCACTGGAGCGTAAAGAACAACTGCTACAGACAGCCTCCCTGTCCTTGCAGGGATCATACCACTGGACCTAAAAGTGCAAATAAAGGCACCTTAAAAAGGCACGTAGAATGAGCTAAGGAAGCAGATGGAATTCTTACGGATCCTAATACCACCAAAAGATGGGCTAGAAACGCGGCAATTGAGATCCTGTTCTGTATCAGAGGTCTTTTTTCTGGACCTCTTGGCCACAGGGACTTAGTGGCCAGTCCTGATACCTTTTCGGCGTTCAAGGGCTTTTCCCATAGTTACGGAGCCAAATGAACCTTGGACGGATATTATTTTTAGTATCCGTCCTCTACCATAACATGTCATTTATACTATTTTTATATTTGTCCTCTATGTCACTACGGGTTGACCATATACTTGTATTAACCTAAATGTGAATAAAATAAAAAAGTCCAAATACTTCTAAACATTAATATAGGTGTATCTCCAATATCTTTTTTTTGTTGTATTGTTGTAATTGTGGAATGAACATTGAACTTGATACTTGTGTGGGTCAAAAAATAAACACTTGGGAGGCAAAATTAGATTAGAATTAAAATTTTACCTCTATCCCATATTTTGAATATCTACACCGTGTTTGGATACAAACAGTGCTCAAATAAACGTCTATCAAAATCGGCAAAGACCTATCGATACATCTAATATATTGCGTCAAAAATTCAAATTTAAAATGATGTATTTTTGCATGAACGGACTTACAAGATCGCTGCGCAAAACACGCGTTTTTAAGTAAGCGGACCGGAATGATTCAAAGGGCGTTCAGTTAACGTATATTGGCAAACTAAAGATTCAAATTGATAGATACAACTATCATGTTGTTATGCAACATGCTACAATATTATCACAAAATCTGTACAATGCTTTCAAAGTAAATCCAATCGGTTAAAAAATCAAATGGACTGACATTATCGTCCGATCGTTTGTACAAAACGCTCAAAATATAAAATTTTGATTTCCATCGATTAACACGTATCATACCGGGAACCTTTTTTATTAAATGACCAACCAGGGCATAATAAAAATTTGATTGTATATTTATATGTAAGGATTGCAAATTGTGTTCCTAATTATTTCACCAAGTCGAGTACTCAGTCACTGGTACTCCTTTTGGGCCTCATGTTAACACTTAGCGTGTTGTCCTATCCTGTAAAATATTCTCGAGAGCTCTTATGTGCCCCACTAGGTTTTCTTGCTCGTAGGTTGAGGAGGAGGAGAATGCTTTAATGTGTGCCCGACGTCTCAGTCGTTCAGCATCTTCCTTCTGCAGCATAACGATCGCCACGTATCCGCAAACCACATTCCTTGCCCTGGCATTGGTTAGCATCATGGGGACCATATTGCTGGGTGTGAGTGAATTAGCTTCAAGCTCCTCCCGCAGTGCGTCCCTCTCTGTGCTCCAGGCGGGGCAGTCGAATAGTGTGTGCACGGCATCATCAGTGGTGGCATTCCGGATCAGCCTCCTTTTGAATTTTAAACAGGTAACTACCATAACATCCGTGTCCAGTGACTGCCTGGGTGAGATAGTAACACAGTTGGCCATGATTCCTAGATGCCCAGGTCTTCAGGTCCGGAATGAGCCGATGCGTCCATCGGCCTTTGGCGGAGCTGTCCCATCGGGCCTGCCATTCCACCATGATGTGCTGCCTGGTTTCTCCAGTGTATGTAGCTGTTCTTTCATTTGCGAGCAGGTCGATTGGCGGTATGGCAGTCAGTACCAGAACTGCGTCTTCTAACACTGTGCTGGACTATGCTGATGCGACTCTCTTGCACTCTGGCCAGATTGAGCCTGGCCTTTTCGAAGTGTAGTGCCTCAGCCCATATCGGAGCTCCGTATAATAGTACCGAGTGCACCACCTCGTTGTTCAGTCTTCTAAGATTAGACTTAAGGCCTACCATCCGCAACGTGCCAACACTGCCAGGCGGAGAACGACGATGCAGAGCACATCATCATTGACTGTGAGGCTTGGGCACCCCAGAGAAAACTGCTGAAACAAGCACTAGGGGTAGCCGAGCTCAACGTCGACAACATGGTCCACAGCATGATTGAAAGCAAGAGGAACTGGGACGTTTGGCGTGAATACGTTGAAGAGATTCTGAGCGCCAAAGAGGGCAGTGAAAGAGAGAGACGCAGAGTGCAACAGCCTCTCCAACAATAGAATAGGGTCAATCACCTAAAGCCAGACTACCTGTCCTCCTGAAGCAATGTGGAAAACAATACCAGTGGGACAGAGAAGGACCAGGGGGGGGGGGGTTCAGTGGGTAGGCACGACCGATCAATCGTGAATTTTACACTACCCAGATTCTCTGGGTGTCTTGTGAAGATTCCTCACCCCACAGGAAAAAAAGACTTAAGGCCTCCGATGTTGGGCACCAACCTGGCTAGACCTTCCGCACTACCAACCGCCTTTGTTGCGGACTTCTCCGTATGTGCAACAAAACGGAGCTTGCCGCCAATTTCCACCCCAAAATAACGGATGGGTCTTGAGAACTTAATCTCACAGTTCTCGATACTCAGAGGTGGAGGCAGAGGCAGTAGTAAAGCAGAGGGCCTCAGTCTTCTGGGCGGCGAATTGTAGTTCAGCCCCCGTCATCCAGTTCCTGACCCTCCTCAACGTGTTCTCGCAGATTATTTCCAGGTATTCCGTTTTGGCGGTGACTAGTATTGCGAGATCGTCGGCGAAGGTGACCATTTTGGCGCCCTCCATGAGCGGTGTTTTCAATAGGCCATCGTACATTGCGTTCCACAGGGTGGGTCCGAGCGCTGAGTCCTGCGGTGACTGGTCTTTGTTTGCTCATCCCGTCGGCTTCTGTATATATCAATGTCCTCTCGTGCAGGTAACTCTCCAACATTCTGATTAAGTATGGGTGGGACGTCAATTTCCTTTAAGGCCCTGTTTATCAAGTTCCACCTTGCGGAGTTGAAGGCGTTCTTGACGTCTTGACGTTATGATGACCACATATTTACTTGCCTTAACACTGCCATCCCACGCCTGTCTCACCGTGTCAACGACATCGGTGAGAGCGTCGATTGTGGAGCGACTTGCAGGATGACCATCAACTGTAATTGCACGATCTAGTAGACATGATCGCACAGATCCCAGGTACGCATTTATCCCCGAAAATGCTGCAATAAGCCCTAAAAGAGGACTGAGTGGCCACTAGGTCTATGTATCCAACCGGTCCGCTTTTCGAATCGCTGACACGACGAATGAACGCTTTGCAATTGGATGCCATTGCCTAACATATCTACAAAATGATTACGAACTTTCATTACAAAATGAAGTTGTCTGAAGAAGACTGATCGGGTTATTTAAATTTTAAAATATTGTTGTCCCCCAATGATAGCGAAGAAAATATGGATTAGATAACTTAGTATATATTATAAAAAAGAATAGAGTCAATCAGTGCCGATTCATGTAAAGTAGAATAGTCAAGTAAAATAAAAACCATGTGCAACTCTTGAATGGGTCGGTATTCTGTATTTTGCGCCCCAAGCCCAGTTGCGCCCGTGGCGGGCGCCCGCTTTGCCACCCCCTTGTTACGGCTCTGCCACGGCGCACTGTTATAAATCAATGTCAAAATAATTTCATTTGTAAAATGTATCAATTTGTATGTATTTGATGAACCATCCATGAGTTTACTGTTGGATTCGCGAAGGTAAAGATCAACAATACATCTATGAGAATAAATAGAATGTCTAAGTATGTATACATATAAATCGATATAACTCAAAATAGTCTAAAAATAAGAGAGCGTCTCTAACCAAACTTATGAAGGACGCTCCATGAACAGAATGTCAAAGTTGGGAAATGGTGTACGTGACAAAAATTACCGGGCTACGAAAGACTTCGTATATTTATATTTTTGATACTGTAATCATATCAATTATTGAGACCTTCGTAGATGAAGCCATTTTAACGAGCGATTTCAAACGTGAATAGCATCGTTAGTGGATTGAATGGGTATAAATACATTTTTTTCAACAATCTTACACACCTGAATGATTGTACACAGCGTCATTGAATTAAAATTTACAAAGCTGCTTTTTGGTCTACAAGTAGTTTACATTAATCATTGTTAAATAACCATCGTCTACTTTCGATCGTAACAATATCGCTACTATGAATAGGACACGATGTCAAAATGAAACTCGGACAACATCGCGTATTTTACCTGTGTAATTATAACGATGATAATTATTCGCTCTCGTTTCGTTAAGCACAAGAGCCTCATTCTTATATGGAAAGTTGATATCAGAATCCGATTACCACGACGTAGATGACGTGACATGCTCATACTTAATATATTGAATTAACTCTTTCCGGTCCTGTGTGTCATCCGCTTGAGACATCGATTTTTCCGATGTTGTTCGGATGAGCTCTATTTGGATTGTATATTTAAAAATCCGATGCGAAAATATATATGGAGCAGAATGCAATTGATTTTTAAGTTTTTTTAATCCTCGACAACAAGGGCCGTAACAAGAGGGTGGCAAAGCAGGCGCCTGCCTCGGGCGCAATTGGGCTTGGGGCGCAAAACGCAGATTACAGACTCGATCGAAAATTGCACATGGTTTTTAATTTACGTGACCATTCTACGTTTCATGAATCAAAACTGATTGACTTCGTCCATTTTTTAAATATATACTA
Organism: Stenopsyche tienmushanensis; assembly: GCA_008973525.1. Lineage (NCBI taxonomy): Eukaryota > Metazoa > Arthropoda > Insecta > Trichoptera > Stenopsychidae > Stenopsyche > Stenopsyche tienmushanensis. The sequence continues at coordinate 171,473 of WACJ01000016.1, forward strand.
AATTGTTCAGTCAGTCTTCTTCAGACAACTTCGTTTTGTAATGAGAGTTCGTAATCGTTCTGTAGACATGTTCGGGAACGGTGTCCAATCGCAAGGCGCTCATTCGTAAAGTCGGCGATCCGAAAAGCGGACCGGATGGACACACAGACCCTGTGGCCACTCCGTCCGCATTTTAGGGATTTTTGAAGTACTTTCGGGGGATAAATGCGTATCCGGAGCCTTCTTTGATCTGTACGATCACGGAAGCCTCCTCAGAGGCTAACCTACCATAGGTGGCTCGCGCTAAATGAGATGGCGAACGAGCGTATGAAGTCTACCTATAAAAATTATATATTTATGAATCTTATTAATTTATGCTGTTATCTTAGCTAGTTTTTTTTAGTTTTAAGTTTGTTTCATTGTGGCATACCAAATTTACTAGCTCACGCACTTATAGTTGACGGTCATCCAATACAATTTTGTGGATTTTATTCATCATTTTTGGGGTGGTAAATTAACTAAGAAAGTTCACTATTGATCCGTAGCATCTTGAAACTTAAGGTTTATGTTTATTAAATTTTTATATCTGTAAAAATAACTGATTGTTTTGCGAGCCATTTAGCGAATGCACCATGTTGGCGCATATTGATCTGGTTAAATGAGTTTCGCTCACGAGAGAGAGGGAGACGGTTGATCTTCGAGGTAAGCCCACGCTATACGTGACCTGAATCAATAAATCATTTAACTGCATTACTGCGTTTTTTTTTCAAATGGCGTTGCAACGCATGCCGGGTAATCGCTATTTTTAAATTATTTTTTATGCCTCATTGACTTTTAACTTTTTTTGTGCGATTTTGGGTATATTGGTGTTTCAAAGTTGGAAAGCATCTTCATTTTTTATATGTAAATCATAGCTTTTTTGTGCGATCTACCGCACAAAAAAATGTTTAATTATTTTTAAAAAAAAGTCAAAGAACACTAAAGTTCTGTTTTTGGATCATCAAATTAAATCATTTTTTATTTGAAACAATATTTTGTGGCATTAAGTATGGAATGTAACGTCGTTCAAATGTCCGCCGCGGCTTTGTATTGTGGCGCGCATTCGGGAGGTCCGATTTTCGATGACTGTCGCGTTATGTTGACTTTGAGGGCGATTATTGTAATTCCAGATTTAATCAGACCAGGGGAGCACTGATTTTGAATGTAAAGTTTGATGATTTGTACGCGTTGTTCAAAGCTATAATCTCGCATGATGATTTGCCATACACTACTGAATAATTCGCAATAATAAATTTGATATATGCTACTTTAATAACATGAAAGCGTATCGACACAAGAATAATAAGCCATCATTTCCAGATTTGAAATAAATTTATATTGTAATGTTTATATCTAATGTGGTGAATTTTGTGGGATTTACAGGCTCTAAATCGGGAATAATGACTTTCAAATCGAGACACTCCCCCCCCGAAATTCGAACGTCTGGTGAACCCTCGCTGGATGAGTCTAACGGAGGATGGAGACGAATGGAAGCGAGTCGGAGAGCCGAAGCCTGTACAGCCCCCTTAATTTTTATAACACACATAGGGGATTAAAATAAATATCATGGAGCGGATTTACTCCTCGCGCAAAATACGTTTCAACCTCGCTTTCAAATTAGTCGACGGGTTGTTCGGATGAGAAATGAACGCGTTCATTTTGGATTTGGTGGCTCTACAATGAATCACTCTGCTCGGGAATGTGATTTTTTTATTCAATTTCGCCTCCACAAAGCAATATCTTCAACGAAAATATTAGCACTGTGAATCATATGCCTTTGTCTCGTTGAAGACGGCCCTCGTTTGTTCGTCATGAAAGCGATTTTCTTTTCGCATCTACGCAGGATGTATTTAACGCCACTCAGGTCTATCGGAGTAATTACTGGAAATAAGAGTCTTCTCTTGTGCGAAAATCTATCGAAAGAATATATTCCCCCGGAGACACAAAGATAGATATTGAATTTGCTGATACATTAGCCGCGCTTGGAGTATTCTTATCCAGCACTTTCTGAATTCTTTGTGTCTAGACGCGAAGCGGTGTGTGTTTGTTGGCGTTGCCACACGGCTCCTGATAATCATGTGTACACAACTCGTTTCTTTTATTGATTATGGTGAATGGGTGGGATTGATAATATAGTTAAGATAAATATGCGATTTTGTTAAGCAGCCTTATCCTCTTAATAATGCCAATTTACCGAAGTCCAATTTGAGCGGATAGCAACAGCGATGTTCGGCGTAATGGCCTTTATAAATACCGAGCAAAAGGAATGAGATCTTTTTAAATCGGAAAATTATTATATTGATATTTAAATAGGAATATAAGAACAGACTCAAGTGATAAAGGCACCCCTACACGTCTATATATTCGCAAATATAAGAAAAGCGATCCATAGCGCTTCATTATCAATGACGTTCTTCCATTCATAGAAACATAATAAATAGAAGAAAGCCACATTAATAAATGATATAGATTCAACAAATGCATTATTTTGCTACTAAAGCTGAAGACACACATGTGTATTGTTTAGGTTTGCGAAATGAACGAATATTGTGTGTTATCAATGGTGTTAAGGCTTATTTATTGATATACAAGCTTGACTCGCGCTGCGCGTTCCTGAGAACTCCAACGCTTCTGTAGCATTTCAATGTCTTTTTTGCAGAAAGATCTGGTAAAACAGATAGTAGTCGCTTGAAGTCAGATCCGGGGAATACGGTGAATGGGGATGCTATATGTTTTTCAAATTGTTATATTAACCTTTCCCTACCGGTGATGTATTTACTACACCTCGACTCTTATAATGGGAGTATCGATATGAAATATAATAGATACGGGGTTCGAAATTTTTGTATTCCTCCGTAATATAATTACGAATCACATCGAAGCATTATAGTATATAAGTATTCATCTGCAGCGACGGAAATAAATAATTAGTCGGGAAATCGGGAATTGAATTGTATTTTTATTTTTTTTTTAAATAAATAAAATTCTTTCGCATTCGAATATTTTTTTATATTAGACAATTTTGATCAAATTTATCAATATAATTTCTTAAACTATTAAAAATACCAATCCCGGGATCCCGGGACTGATCTCGATCGACCTCGGTAATTCATTTTTTAAAAAGTCAAATAGCACTATTATAAATGTTTAAATTATAAATGTAGGTCTTTCAAAAAACGCTGCACATCGCATTTTAATTGAAAATTTGGACACGAAAAAGCTGTGCGCATGGTGGGTGCCGCGTTTGCACACAATGAAACAAAAACAGCGTTGTGATGATGTTTTAATCTATTGTTTGGCGATGTTTCACAGCAATAATTAGGATGAAACATGGGTCTATCACTTCACATCTGAGACAAAGGAACACGGGGGATCCTCCAATGACCCGAGCTATGTATTAGTTTCGTTCTACAGGACATTAAAATGCACAGCAAGATGCAAAATCTGAATTTAATATCCATGTCCGCAAGAATACACTTATTCTAAAATTCGAGTGGCCACTTGCGCTATGAGCGCGGTGTAGAAAATAGCCAGATTTTATCATTTAAAACTAAAAGGCTTCGCATTCCCAAATACGCATTTATCTCCGAAGATGCTGCAATAAGCCCTAAAAGAAGACGGAGTGGCCACAAGGTCTGTGTATCCAAGCGGTCCGCTTTTCGGATCGCCGACATGACGAATGGACGCCTCGCGATCGGACGCTATACCTGAACATGTCTACAGAACGATTACAAACTCTCAATACAAAACGTTCGAAGAAGACTGATTGGCGGCGGCGGCAGACTGCGCCCCTGTTACCCCCTTGTTACGGTCCTGAGTAAAAGAGCACTTTTTTCTTCTTTATTCCAAAATTATTTTCACATACCGCATGAAAAAAATCATTTTTATTGCGCTCAAAACAACGCTCTGAATTTTGGACGCGCTGTCGTATTTGATCGAGCGTGAGCAAACGCGGTACCCACTTTGAACAGAGCTTTCTCATGGACAACTGTCGCAAGTCTTTGTCAATGAATACGAACGAAAACTTGCATTCCTTTCCTATCATCGTCGTAACAATGGAGTCGTTGTTTGGCCGCATTATGACATGGTAAAATAGATAATAAATGTCCATGTTCGCTTGGATTTGAATGATTAATACTTTTCAGTTTTTAGCAATGAATTCCGAATTGAAATGAGTTGATTGTCTATATTTTTTAAAAAATATTATTTGGCTTTGAAACACTTTTAGTGTGATGCAGGTTTTTGGCCCTGTGAAGATACGTTAGAACGTATTGAAGGTTCAATGAGACAAAAAAGTTTGCAAGTCAAAAGCCTTTAATATCGAACGTATGACGCGATAAATCTACGACTTAGATGCGGGTCACCAGGGTGAACGTATCGAAGAATACCATCCATAAAATAGTGTGCGTAGATTTTTAAATAATGAAAGGCAGTGGAAAAATATTCAATTGTATTGATTTTACAGAAAAATTGATATAAAACATCACTCAATAAGTTCGTAGGAAGACATACAGTTGGCGCCACAATTGACACAAATAATACGCGTTAAAAATTCATACTAATTTGTCATTTAGTTCATAAGTTCAAAACAATGGACAGATCTGAATAGTTGATCATCTTAGAATTTCATACAAAATCTATCGATCTAAAAGCTGTGGCTTGTCCAGCGCAAAGAGTTCCCCTGGAAAATGAACCCATTTTTGTGAAAGGAATCATAAAAAGACACGACAAAAAACAAGATGAGGTTCAATTTGTCTGATTTGTTTTCTTTCAGATTGTGCTAAAATTTTGACCATTCCTTTTTCATCGCAACCACCAGAAACTGCAGACAATTGACGCCGTCGCGCTATTCTCACGAAGCAATGAAGATGGGTTCGAAAGCTCAAATCGAAGATTATTTCAGCAAAATTCATAAATATTTAAGATGGCCGATATAAAAACTTTGGACTTACTCTGATATCATCAGCGTTAAATTCGCAGAAATGTAACAAGCCACCGACGATGACATAATCAAAGAGTTCTTCTCAATATTTTTTTAAAAATGGAATTCATCTCAGTCGATCATCCGATCCGATGTTGAAGTATGTATCATTATAAAGATGTTAAACAGCCCCTGAAACATTTTCAATTAAATAAATATAAGAATTGGAAAGAAAGCTATTGTTTGCTATAAATATGATTATTTCTCACCTTTAGAATCCATGCGGTATCCAAATACAGGTATTCTCCATTAATCCGTTGATGAGTAAACGCACATATGTGCGTTCGGACTCATTGCATATCGAGTGCGAAGATTAGTGAATCGGATCTTTGCTGTAAATTTACCCCTACGCGTCCAAATATTCTTAAATATCACGATAAAATCATCAGAGCCGTAACTAGGATATGATGCGCCCGTGGCAATAATCTAAATTTATTTGATAACGAACCTAGGGGAACCAAAATCGATGACGGTGCATTGATGAATCCATTTCTCTACAAAGCTCATCCAATTTTTTGGCGAGAGTCGAGCGGAGTCGTCGGATAGCCTTGACTGCGGGAGGGCGTCCTTCCCGCAACCAGATATTTCTCTCGTGTATAAGAAAGAGGTTATCGAAGTAGTCTTTCTGTTCGAATGGATGAAAATGAGGCAGGGGCGCACTGGCCGAGGAGCGTACTCCCCGGTAATTTTTTTCTGCGCCTCATCAAGAACACTGATTACCCGTAAAATTGGATCACCGTTAAAGTGGAGATAAAGCATCGCTGACCAATTATTATTTCGTATTGTTTTGAAACAATGACATCGATTATCTATCCAGTGGCGCTATCTACCTCGAGTCAATTTTCAGAGTAATGAGAATGAGAAATACTTGTTTTCAACCTTTTTTTATTATAACAGATGATTCTATTCAATTTTTCTTATATAATATTTGGATAAGATAAGATTTAAAGTGCTGCGAAGAAGATATGCTGACTTTTATACAGAAATTAACAAATACACTCAAACCTCTTTTTGTGCGATTTCAAAGTTATGCGGTTTTTTTTCAAACAATTTTTTCTTTTTTTAAATTTCATAAAGAGTACATATCAAGATATTTTGGATAAAATAGGAAATAAATCATCAACACTAACCGAAATTTGGAAAAAAATTATAATTTGAGAGTGTATAAATCATATTATAAATCAATTACGACCACGTCCTTTATTCTGGTTAAGATTTTTGAACAAAATGATTTCATTTTCTTTGCATTTTTCCAATGTTTCAACTTTTAAAAATACATTTGCTAAAGGAATTTCCAAAATTCTAACTATTTAAGGAGTTATAGCTATTTTAGTGATGCGGCAACTTGGCCGGTCCTATCATAATGAAATCTTTTAACGCGTTTTTCCCAAAACTATTTTTTTCAACACGGTTGACATCATATCTCAAGTTTTAATAAATTAATTTACTTCAAACTGGGTACGAATCTTTTCTATATAACCCTCTATTATTCTTATCAGATTTATGTCAAAATTTATTTATTTTGATACAGAGAGTATAGTGACATCTTTACTAATTAAGAATTATATTGTTAAAAAAAGAAAATTTACACAGAACAATGATTACATTGACACTGGGTATACTTTTTCCCTCCAAAGAAGAGAGCACTTTTTAGTTATATCGAAAATCGCAACGATTTTTTTAATGCGATTTTGTATATATTTTATATAGCGGTTTCAAAGTTATGCGGTTTTTAAAATCTATGGAACGCATCTACCGCACAAAATAAGGTTTAAGTGTATTGTGTGCTATCAAAAGTGTTAAGGTGCATTTATTGATGTACAAGCTTCACTCTCGCTGCGCGGTCCTGAGCGAATAAATGGATAAAACGGGGGAATCTTCAATGCCTTCAAAAATGACCAATATACATTCTATGACATTTTGAATGCGACTTCTTTGTGAATAAACGCAACAAAAATGCCGATATAAAAACATCTTATGGCAAATCCTGACTACAATAAGCGGGGCTGTAGCCATCAGCTGATCTGTTTAAATTCGAGATTTTAGCAGATCATCGACGTATTTTGGGGGTTGTTCTGACAGATAATTTAGGCTCATAAATTTGTTAGCCTTTTCTACATTACATTTGAGAGAGAAAAACATTTATTTTGGACAACTACACAAATAAATTGAACAAAATAATATAATCGACGAATTTGGGTATATTTTTTTCGGGGTTGTTTTGCGATTCCAGGCTAAAAATAAACTGTTTCGATTATGAGAATTGTTTTCGAAGACAAAGAAAAATCAGAATAGGGGAATGTAATAAGATGTCCTAGACGCAGGGGTCATTGATAGTCGGGAGGTTCGTCCACGTGGGATAGGTTATTGGTAAGTTGTACTCCGGCTTGGCAACACCATCTCAGACTCACCTTCAGGCATGCTTGTTTACCTTACACCGGGTAGCCATGGTGACCGGGGGCGCAGTCTGCCGCCATGGCGACCCTCCCCCAGTAGGGATGCGCCCCCTCCCATCCAGTCTGGATGTTTTACACAACTCATATTCTATAGTCGACTTTGCCAATTAGCATTTCAACGCGAATCAAATAAAAACGGCTTTGACGATATCACAAGGGTGCGCAGATAAAATAAATTATTCGACATCGAGAGGACTTCTCAAAACTCATTAAGATTTAATAAACAATTTGTTTTTCAATTGGCCGTATTAAACAAAAGGTATAAGTAATTCTTGATTTATTTATGCCGTAATGATACATGCGCTTGTTCGTGCAGCACTCGACGATTTATCTTCTGTGTGTGTGTGAAGTCATAAGATGACAGCCATTTTATAACATGACGCTCGAAATTTGTTGTTATAGCGGCCATTTTGATAAAACAACGTCTACTAAATTTGTTGTGTTGTACTGCATAAAATTTTAGCCCCGTATCTATTATATTTCATATCGATATTCCCATTATTAGAGTCGAGGTGTAGTAAATACATCACCGGTAGGATAAAGTTAATATAACAATTTGAAAAACATATATGTACTGTATATATGTATATACATAGATTAGACAGTTACTGCCCCTAGGCATCGTCTAAGCTCGCCAATTAGTAGTTGCGTCACTGTTTCCAAGCGTCCAGATTTTGGCGAAAATGTCTCGATTTAGTAGCCTTCAACGTGTTGATAAGGTGTACGATTTCTGTTATATAAAAATGACAATTCCGAATTTTTAGGGATTACGTTTACTAATCCCGGGATTCATAAGCACCAAAAACTGTCCGGGATCCCGGGATTGAATTCCCTACTCGCCACAACCATTCTGCCGAGTCAACTTTTCGACGTTTAATGGTTAAATTCGAGTTATTCGTTTCGATAAATAAATAATCAGCCAACGTGCGTGCTTTAACGAAACGCAAGGTCTGCTGAAAACATCACTGCTGTACGCGAGAGTGTACGGAATAACTCGAGGCAGTCAATTTATCGTCGATCACAAGAACTTGGCCGACAACGCCATCCGATCACTGATGGGGTTCTGGAGCTTTTTACCCACCACTTACCACGTCGATTACAGATCGACGATAAGCAACTTCTTGTAGACTAAACTGGAAGATATGAATACCGAGGACATGTGGTTCTAACAGGACGGCTCTGCCTGCCTGCCACTAGCGATTTGAACCTCCCGAATACGTGCCACCGAGTAAAACCGCAGCGGACATTTGAACGACGTCATATTCCATATTTAATGCCATAAAATATTCTTTCAAATGAAAAGAAAAATGAGTGGACATCTCGCACACAGCTTGTTTTATTTACATTTTAAAATCGAGCGTCCTTATCCAAAGACTGCAGATACTGTTCCTTTTTAATCAATCGCTGAATTGATTGTTTCTAACAATTCTGTATTATGACTTCATTGTTTCATTGAAGACTGAATCGGTAGACAAACAATGTCCAACTTTTATAATTGATGTGGCAGCGTTTTCTCCCTTTTTATTGAGATTTTGGTAACAAGCCAAGGAACACTGAATCATTCTGGCAATTTTGGCGCTTGTATCCTTGTTAAGGTCATTCTCTTCGATGGTCATAATTGCATTGTCTATTAAGCTATTTATCTTGATGAAAGCTCTTTCGCTTGAAAAATCTTCAGCGGAGAACTGCAATAAATCCACGTTACATCTACAAACTTTTTAGGGTTTTTATTAAATCATCAACGTGGAATTCTCGAGTCCGATTATTGATTTCCCGGCATAGTTTGTATTTTTTTTCATCGGGAGATATATGGACATTTTCGCAAAATGGGCGCACTCTATAATCAAATATCCTTGGCAGAGACTGTTGTAGACTTGGGAGTAACGTTCACTGGCAAATTCAATTTTGGATGTGAATAACGTATGCGCGCAAAACCATTGAAATTGTTGAAATTCAGACACGAATTTAAAATAAAAATCAATACTGTGTCTGCTTTCCGAAATCTCAGTGCGCAGTACACTCAATTTCATCTCTATTATGTTGGACATTAAAATTGGATAGAGATCGGGATGATGAGGGTTTTTCACATGGGAGAATATCGAATATGAACTCGCCAATTCACAAAACCATTTAATGCTTATTTATCTAATAAATACCTTGTAATATACAGGTTTAGAATTTAACCAAAGCGATTCTATTAGAAACCCTATTGGATCAAATTTATCGATTTCGAGCATTAAAAAATGCATTATTATGTTACAAAAACTGAAGACACGTTTGTGCTTATGTGAAGAAATGAACGGATATTGTGTGCTATCAAAGGTGTTAAGGTTCATTTATTGATATACACGATTGACTCGCGCTGCGCGGTCCTGAGGGAGAAGTGGATCTGTGTGGACGATAAGCGGTGCACGTGCAATCAAATGCGAACAGCGGTCCGAAAAGCGGACCGATTGAGCATTCAACCCTTATGGCCACTGCGTTTCTTTATTTTCTATTGTCTGTACGATCACGGAAGCAACGTAGCGTCTAGACACTTTCTATTATGGTATTTTTTTACAACAGTAACCGCCATCAATAAGTAAGGTCGAGTACTTTTAAGACTATCTTTGGCTCTGTTTATAGCCTAAATTTATTGACTAATAATAATTAAAAAGTTAAGTTTGTGTAAATTTCTTTTGGTTTAATTTATTCATAATGAATTATTCCCTGTATATCCCACCATATGCATAAAATAATCCTTTTTATAATCAATCCCTGCTTAGCAGTTGGAATCGGGTTTGGAGAATTGGGTTCACCATCCTACCGCATCAGCACCCATCCTATTCGTTTTTTTGCGATGAGTTTTAAATATGTTTGCACGGTGGGATTTTAGTGCATCGTTATCAAAGTTTGAATATCATCCCGTTCTATAATCTAACAAAGAAAACACAAATAAATTGAAAAAATATCTTTATTTCTCATCCTTTCAGTTCGATACATTTTTCCAGCGATCGGCAATTATTTTATCACCGAGGCATTTTAATAATCCGAGCAAACGCGGCATCCATCTTGCGCACAGCTTTCTCATGTACAAATTTTCGATGAATTTGCGATGCACAGCATTTTATGAAATGCCTAACGTATCTGCTTTTATGAAATACACATGGAATATAATTTTATATTAGTTTATGCTCTTTATGAACAGAGACAGTGTTATACGGAGGTTACCTGTACATTACTTATCTTCCCCGTGTTTATCTTACATTTAATTAAAATGTATATGTAATGGGGGAAGAACGTATTCTCCCGGGGCGTTGTCATCTCAGCCGGGTTGATCTTGTTAATTAATCAAATTGCGTCCACGCGAAGAAGCTGATGAAAAATTTATTATTTACCTTATCATTTACGGACTATTTCGAATGTTATTTGATAAGATGGAGATCGGCGCAGCGTCTTCGCGGATTTATTTGAGGAAAAACATTGTCAGCACCTGCCCAGTGATACATCAAGTCTCTCGATATATCTTCAGCGAGCATTCCAATAATTTTTCTGTCCATCGCGCGAGGAATTCGACCAAAAATAGCACATCTCGCACCGAACTAATTGCACTGTTTTGGACAAAGAAGACATGGGCGACAAAAAGGGAAACGCATCAAATGTTGTTTTTTGTATAAAAATGTTTTAATTCATAATAATATATTATAATTTATAATATAAAACACGATCAATTCCATATAATCTACGCATTTTTAAAAAATACAAATACAACGTGTAATAATAATACAATGGTTTATGTACAAATGAAAAAACGATTAACAAATGAGCAAACTGGTTTGACCTTAGACTAAATTTTCGCACCCCTCCGCTCCCGAATGGGGCGCTCGCCCCCCGAAGAGGCGTATAATATTTAAAAAAATAAATAAACATTTCTCCACGGAACACAAGCCAACGGGAATAATTCGACAATAACGGCAACGAAAGTTGTTTGGAAGTCATTTGCGCAGATCGGGAGCGAACGGAACCATTCGGGATCGGACGGGCATAAATATATATCATGTAAAGAACAAGGGAGCGTGTGTCAATAGATTCATTTCATGACGTTCGGAGTCGTTTAAATATAAATTAATTCGATCGTTACACTTTTTTTTACATTTACATCGTCGTATAAATAAATTAAAAATCGAATAAAAACTTAGAGAGCGCCACGTTTGATGATCACTGCGTCGAGGGATAAAGCGAATAGAGAGCGATCTTAATCGAAATGCAACAATATAACAGTGAAGGAGTCTCATATTTGAACGCCGGCTCGATAGAAGCCAATTTGGCATTTCGGACGCGTCGATGCGCCCATGATCACGCATTCGATGCATCCGAATTTAGCGAGATTGGATACGTTCGAATTTCATAAGTGGAATCGCTCGCTTTATCGTCTGACGATCGTCGGAAGGTCCTTGCGTCGATTGATAAATTCAAAAGGACGAACGAATCAAACGCGAATTTTACGATTAAAAACAAGACAACATCACGAATCGACGCTTGTAGATTTGTCATCCGGGCGTATTCGATTTTGCGCTTTGTGATTCATTTTGTCAAATTTTTCAAAATGATCTATATTTAAAAAAAAGAGATTCTATAATATCAATATGAATTTAATAAAAATTTTGGGATCAAATCTACAAAGTCGAGACGCGCTCGATGGATTTACAAAGAGACGAACGACATAAGAACACATATCAAAGATATTCGAGAAGAATTCGCATTAGTTTGACAACCACCGAATCGAGGACAATTCGATCGCGTCGCGTAGATGAAAATTATATTAAAAAAAAAAAAAAAACAATTAAATTATTGAAAAATCAACAAGTGCATGGCACCTACCCTAACTATATTTATATTTACAGAAAATATAGCTAAAAATCTTACAAGGCTAATATATGATGTAAAAAAATAATAGAACAACGAACGCGCTTCAACCCTATCGACAAATTAACCTAAAGACAGTGGTCCTCAAACGAGTTGAACGGAGAGTCTGCACGCATTGACACACGCTCGCGCGACCCATACAAACTAAATTCATAATAATTTCATCAATAAAATACTATGAAGGCTAATACTTCACGATCAGTGGCGTTCAACAGTTTCCTCGGATGGGGCCGACCGATTCGGAGATCGAGAGCCGGCGATCTCAATATCACATGCGCTTCCGGGAAGACGTTCCCGACGGCAGACGGGGGGAAGACCGGGCGGAAGACCGAAGAATCGACAGATCGTCCGGCTCGACTTGTGCTATTATACGGATACGCTGTCCGGTAAAAAAATAGATCGAAAGAAAGCGTCGTTCGTCCTGTCAGTTTTCGCGGGATCCGTCCCCGATCGGTCGAGCGAGGACCGACGATCGACGGCTCGGCCGCGAGGGGCCCCGTCGCCCCGGCGGGCGGGGGCGCGGCCGGACCCGCGGGCGCTTCGCTCCCAAATAAAAACTAAGTCCTAACGATAATATTTTTACAATTTTTGAAAACGTTTATTTAGAAAATTTTATTAAAATTCACCAAAATAAAGGTCCATTCGAGCGCGACGAAGCGTCCGCGGATCGAAGGGCGCCCGCGGCCGAGCGCGTAAGGAAATAACAAAAATACAAAAAGAGACCATCCTTAATTAGTTTAATAAATAATTTTCAATATATTTTTTTCTTTAATTTCATTTAAAATTGTTTATAAAAATGATTATCATTTCGTCTTCTCTCTTCTTATTTACACGTACTCGGTACATTTGCACTTTTAAATTATTAAACTATCTAAAATCTAACCGTCAGATGGAAGGGTGCGGGCGCAGGCCGGCCGGGGCCCGCACCGCCGCCGGGCGCGCGCGCGGGCGCCCCCCGCGGGTGCGTCGGGGCGCGTCGGAAACTACGCGAGGGGCCGTCTCTGGTGAAAATTGTAAAATGCGCCCCCCGCGCTCCGAGAGGGCGCCCGCGCCGACCCGGGGGCGTCGTATAATTTATTTAAAAATTATTGAATATTAAAAAAACAGCTGCACATCGCGTAGAATGGCAATATTTACAAAGTTGTACTCATTCATTTATTAATATTCAATTATTATTATAGTAAATGCACGTGTAGATACTCGAGCCGAGTCTCACTGGAATCGTTATTTGCTAATGTATGAACACTTTTCGTAATTGTCAGCGCGCGGACAGCTCACACACAGAAAGTATATATAAATAAAAAATATAAATTCATATATAAATGTATCTGTTATAAACATAAAAAAAATATTTCTATTTACAGCCCGGGGAGGACGCCTCCCTCGGTGCGGTGAGATTCGCTTAAGGCTACGGTTTGGAGGTCGACGGCCGGCATGAGATCGCGTCCGGGACGCCGAGGGTCGTCGGCTCCCGGCTCCGGAGGCTCAGCCCCCGCCCTGGGACGAGGGGGGCACGAACGGCGTCCACCGCAGGCACGTCGGGTCTATCGTCTTCACGTGCCCTCTCCGCTTCGCGCGCTCCGCGTAGTCGTCCAGGACGTCCTGCAACGGAAGAGGCGGGCGGTCAGACGGGGCTCGGGAGGCCGGGGACGGCGCGGACGAGAACGCGAAACGCACCTGTCTCTTGAGGATGATGTGCTTTCCCTTCCAGTACTTCATCATGCCGAGGGCCTGCAGGGTGCTGACGATGTCGTAGGAGTTGATCGCCATCTCCTGGGACAGGTCCCTGATGGACAGGGTCGAGCCGGGGTGGTCGCAGAGGTGCTGCAGCAGCACGTCCTTCCAGTACGAGCGGTAGGAGATGAGGCCGAGGTCCGACAGGGGCTTCTCCGGCGAGCCGATCTTCCCCTCGACCTTCGTCAGCAGGTAGCCTGAGGAGAGAGAGCAGAGGTCGGATCGCGTCGGAGAGCAGGGCCGGGGCCCGGACCGCGGGCCGGAGGTTTGCGAGCGGCGGCGCAGACGGAGCGGAGAAGACGCGCGCTTCGGAGAGGATCGAGTCTGGAACGAGAGGGAGCCGAATCGATACGGCGGGGAGGGAGACGGTGACGGTGCATCGCGGAGGTGTGAGGAGGTCACGCGGGGTCGCCGACTGGCGGGCCCCTTCCAGACCCTTTCCGCGGATTACGTCTGTCCAAATATATTTTTTAAATTCGAATCGCAAACGACCATTTCGCACCTTCGGCGAGTCTCTTCGATCGCAGACGGAACGCCGTCGATCGTTCGAAAAATATCGACCCGCCGAAAAAGATCCATACGCGTCGTTTAATTTTGTGAACGGATCGAGATCTCGGGGAAGACTAGAGGGCGCGTCGTCTGCCGACTCGTCCGGCGGCTCCGGATTCGTACCGATCGAGGGAGGCGACGGCGAGGGTCGAAAATCGAAGCCCGGGGCGATCGCCCGTCTTCTCGTGCGTCGGGCGATCGAGCGCGTCGTTGCGATTTCTCAAAAGAGAGCAGGATTCTCTCGTAGGAGCGCGTTGTCGTAGGTAAGTTAGGCGAAGAGTCCGGCTCCTCGACCTACGACAACGCGTAGCGCGATACGCACGGGGGGATCCCGAAATAGCGATTCCTCCCCCTGCGTGTCTCCGCGGAGTCTCGATCGCGTCCCGACTCCTCCCGGAGGGGGCGATCCCCGTTCCGCCCGCGACGCAACACTCGAAAGGGATTTTAGTCAGAAAAGACAACGATTTGTGCGATGTCGCAGAATCAATTACGATGCGGCGAGACGACGAGGCGGGCGGGATTCTCTCCATGGGCGGGCGCGATTGAATAATTTCTCCCGGCCTTTGTGCAATTTGTCCAAATTATTAAAAAGCAGAAACATCATCAGAGACAACGGTTTCGAAACGGCGGGACATTCGAGGATCGAGGAATCGGAGCGAAGGCGTCGTCCCGGTCTCGTCCTCGGAGTACGCTCCGAGGCCTACTTTCGTCGTCAGCTGATCCGAGCGTAAAAAAATGGCGCAAAAAGCGGCTCAGTTTCGGGAGAGACGGGAGGCGGGCGGTGCGATCGACCGAGGGGTCGTCGGCCGCGCCGGGAGCCGGCGGCGGGAGCGCGGGGGCGCCGGGGTCGCGGATCGATAGGGGCGTCTCGCCGGTGCCTCCCGCGTCCCGGCCCGCCGCACCCCCGGACTGCAGCCGCCCCTCCCCGTCTCGATGCGCCCGGGGCGGCGTCCGAGCGGAGCGTCCGTCGCTTCCGCCCCTCGAATCGGCGAGCGCGCGAATTCGAGCCCGCGATTCGAAGCGAGTCGTTCGACGACGAATCGAAGGCTGGAATTCAGAATCTGCAGCGGAGGGCGAGTCGCCGGAGGAGGGAGGCGGAGGAGAGCGGACGGTCCTCGACCCCGTCCGGGAGAGGACGAGAGGGCGGCGCGACCCGGGAGCTTCGGGAGGTCGCGTCGCCGAGGACCCCGAACGGGAGACGGCGATCTTTCGGGAGATTTTCAACTGGACCGAGGGAAGAAATTGACCAACATGACGGCACAACATTCTCTTCTCCAAGCAAATACTTCCAAACAAAAATATTACAAATCTACAATACAAAATAAGCAATATTATCAATCTACCTACTTATAAATTACCACATCGTTACGATAATTTATTAGGCATTTTTAGTGAGGTATTCTATGATAGGTGATGCGACCGTTCGAAATTAGACATCGTTTTCGCGAATTTAACGGCGTTTTTTATTTCAGTAATCGGAAAACGAAATCAGAATCCATCGAGGCTTTTCAATGGGTAAAAATGAGATGAACAGTATGTGAGATGCGGTCCCGAGAATGGAAGAAGGACGCTGGCGGAAAGGAACCGACGTCTGAATATTAGTCATAAATAACCGGTTGTTCGGAGGTCCGAAGTCGCACGTCGAGACTCCGCATAAATTCAAGCGATGCATTCAATTCGAATAAATCAAGTCTGCATTCGCCGCATAATCCGTCGATCTACCCCAAACCGAACCATCGACATATTTATACAAACGCAGAACTCCCACGCAAATAGTCATTTTTTTCAAAACTGAATAAATTACTGTATGAATTTTTCACGTGGCGTGAGCCATTTTGTTTTAGTAGAAGGTAGTAAAATTTCAACCATGGATACCGTGAAAAACATCATTTTATTCTGGAAAGATGTCCACACCCAAAAACAGTTACTGGAACAAATGGAATAATTGGGCCACATTTCTTCGTAGATGATGTTACTGGGAATGCCATATGTTTGTAGAGGCATTGGAAGGGCAACGATTTCAAGACAACGCTGCGGTCGAACAATTCGTGCGCAATTGCTTTTCGGCAAATTTGTGCAGTATTTGAGTCCCCCTCGATTATAAAAAATGTTTTAAAGAATGATTGTGGCCTTTGAAGAGCGAAGACTTCCCGAAGAGCAGAGAGGAAGGTGGCAGATGTCGGACGGGCGCCGAATTAGGTGGGCGAAAAAAGCAATCAGAAGGAACGCGTTACATTCGCAATGCATATGGCAACATCGTATGGATGCACGGCTCGACGTTTTATTATTTTCCACTACATTCGAGCTTCGTTTCTGTGCGAACGTTTTTCACAATCGGAATTGTTAATGAGACATTTTTGTCGATGGCTCCGCTAACATTCGATCGGTCGCTATCGAGTCTCAATACCTGAAAAGCTAAAGGTTTTGCGTATGATTTTCCTCGTGTCGATCTCGATCCAGGGGTGCGAAATTCGCGTCGCGACGATAACGCGAGACAAAGAACGCCGGGGATACTCACTGAAGTCGATGAGCAGTCTGCCGTAGCCCTGTCTTTGGTAAGGAGGTAACGTCAGGATGCAGGACACGTTGTAGTTTTGTAACGAGTTCTTTTCCTGCAACAAAACAAATCAATAAAAATGGGCACACAGTATACCGAACGGACAATTAAAAAAATGCAAAATAATTTTAAAAAATACACGAAAGGACTGTCGATGATGCGGTATTTGCATTCGCAACCAAAGAACCGCGTTAACGTTCGTAGCAATAATATATCGAGCGTTGGTTTAATGGACATATTCCTGGATTCTTTTTATGGTGGTTTAGGTTCAAAAGATGCGGGAAAAACATTCAGACTGACTTATCATTTCTAATGAGAGTCTTATTATATTGGGGTGTATCATATAAACGTTCGGAATACATACATAAGAATTAAAATGCCATAACTTTTACACAATATCTCACTTCGTAACATGTCGACTCATAACTAGGGTTCCAAAATTTTCGTAAAATCAATTATTCGACTAACGAATATGAAATTGGTAAAGCATTTAAATATTCGAATATTTTATATATTTATACATGTGTTTTTAACAAGGCAAAATTGGAGTTCAATTTTTAACTGTGTCCGATATTTCGAACCTCCTGTCGGGTTCGTGTCCGCGGATTGAGTCAATTCGCGTCCATATAATCAAACGCTGATTTTCTCGGAAATAAGAAGTGTGCCGCGTTTTCCAATTAGTCAAATATGGATCGTGATTGATAGAAGTATAAGTTCGGCTATTTGAAATTGAAAAAGGTAATATATTCTTTGAATATTGAGTCTTTATTGCTATTTCTATTTTTTACAATGACTTTCAAACAATTACACACACAATTAATCCAATCCAATCCCGGGATCTCTGACAGTTTTAGGCGCTCATGAATCGCGGGATTAGTAAACGTAATTCCGAAAAATTTGGGATTGAAATTTTTATCTAACAGAAATCGTACACCTTACTAGCATGATGAAGGCTACTAAATTGAGATTTTCCGCCGAAATCGGAACGCTTAAAAACAGTGGCGTAACTACTAATTGACGAGCTTAAGTGACATCTAGGGACAGTAACTGTCTAATCTATGTATACATATATAATTATATCAAATTGTTATATTAACCTTTCCCTACCGGTGATGTATTTACTACACATCGACTCTAATAATGGGAATATCGATATGAAATATAATAGATACGGAGTTCAGAATTTTTGTATTCCTCCTTAATATAATTATGAATCATATCGAAGTATTATAGTATATAAGTATTCATCTGCAGCGACGGAAATAAATAATTTGTTAGGAAATCGGGAATTTCGCGAGTTTTAGTTTAAAATCTGATTTAAATATTTGATGACGATACCTCTAACAAGTGTAGAGGCTGAGCGTGCGTTTTCAGCAGCAGGTTTTAGTGTTTTATTAATCTATTTTTGAATTGTATTTTTTATCTTTTCTTAAACAAATAAAATTCTTTCGCTTTCAAATTATTTTTTTATATTAAGCAAATGGACTTATTAGTAATTTTTGATCAAATGTATCAATGTAATTTCTTAAACTATTGAAAATTCCGATCTCGGGATCTAATGCAATCCCGAAGTCCCGGGATTGGATTCCCTAGGCACAATGCAATGAATGCAGCTGGAAATATTAACTGAGCATTCGGAGAAAGATCGATTTGTGGAAGAATAATTCGAAAGGGGCAAAAATAATGTCGAAAGGAAGGGAAGATAAAAATGCTGGACAAGTGGGTGCCACACGAACTGTCGGAAGGCTAAAATTGAGCCGCCCCCTCCTCCTGCATTCTGTTATATCTAAACGTCCTTTAGATATAACAGAATGCAATGTATTCACCATTTTTATATTTAAATATATCAATACATTAAACTTTTTTGTAGGCACCGCTGAAATTTCGTTCCAATTTATCAGTCGGTTTGAGAATGATTAATTTTACTTAAAAAATAGTTTCATGAAGTCTGCGAATCAAACACCCCGACTGTAGAGTGTTAATAACACGCCGACGAGTAATTCTAACGGATGGAATTCGTTGCGAGCGTAAAAGCGATAAAATGTCGATATGACACGTGAAACATGAACTTCGTTCTACCTTTGAAAAGACGAAGAACAATGAGTCGTCGAGTCCTCGCACAGCCAATTAGACTGCGTACTTCGACATGTTTAACCTTCCCCTGCCGCTGATACATTTCGTACAATTTTATAACATCATAAGAGAAATAGTTGTGTACCAAATACATATCATCGGTGGGTATATATTATATATATATCGACCGACGCTACCGATCGTAGGCTTAAAAAAATCATAAAATTCGACGTTCGATCGCATATCAATTCCCAGTCGTTTGATGAGTTTTTCCAGCTAGAACATGGGCGTCATGGGATCGCACCTCGATTGCGACGGTGCGAACGGTTCGTCGGTGAAAGTTGAAAGCCTCTGTCGGGTTAAAAGTCGATACGAATTAACGTTTCAGGTGAGCGAGTCCAAAAATAGCCGCAAACGAATGACCCACAAACCTTTGAGCCTCGCAATTAATATCGAAAAATCCGCCGTTCAGAACTCTTCAGCGCCTCGGCCGCTGGAGTTGCACCCCGGAGGAGTTTGCGAATAAATGCGTTATAAATATCTCCGACAATTCGAGACGCTTTCAGTTTTAAAGAGCCACGAGGAAGTCTGCAATTAAAACGCGAAGACCTCCCGGATGGAGGAGTATATTTGGGAGCCTTAACAATCCCCTCTCGGATCGTCTGCGCATTCGAGGTCACATCCTCGACTCATTCGCCTTTCTTTCGAGTCGAAATCGATTCCAAAACTGAATTGTTCTCTCCGCTAGGAAGTCTTCTGCGGCGATACCAGAACGAGATTTATTCTGTTTTTTTTTTCGTCAGTCTGAAATCGAAGGCGACTGATCAAATAGGCAGTCGTTCATCATTATTGCATGTACCTAATCAATCTTAAGTTTCAAATTTGAAGACACTTGATACAATACTTTTTATTTGATTCTACTCTGAGGGAGTCTGCGAGTAAAATAGTAGTAAATAATAGGAGTAAAATATTGGATGGCAGAGTTTAAACGAGGACATACGAGCTGCCAAGATGAACATCGCAATGACGAAAATGTTGAAGAAAAACCATTGGATGAGCGTCAACTGAAAGCGCACAAGCTAGCAGATCGGTATTTCAAAAAGTGCTGTATATCGCACATTGACTGATTTTTTACATGAGAAAGCTGTGCGCGAGATGGGTACCGAGTTTGCTGACAATGGAACAAAAGCAGCGTCATGAGAATATTTCCATCGATTGTTTGCGATGCTTCACAGCAATAAGAGTTTTTGCATCTTAGGATTAAAAATGACCCGAGCTGTTTATTAATCCCACTATTCGGAAGCATAAAAAAACTACTAAAAGTGTAGACTCATTCGCGACATAATTTGATGCGAGCCATCTGCGTAAATAAGCCTCTGAGGGAGCTTCCGTGATCGTGCAGATCATAGAAAATGCTGCATAAAACCTTTAAAGGAGGACGGAGAGGCCACAAGATATTTGAATCCAATCGGTCCGCTTTTCAGACCGCTGACATGATGAATTGATGCTTTGCCATCGGACGCCATACCTGAACATGTATATAGAACGATTATGTATTCTCATTATAAGCCGAAGAAGACTCATCGGGTGGTTCCATCATTTAACACCTGAGACAAAGGAACTTGAGGAACCTCCACTGACCGAGGTAGGCATTTCAAAATGGGCTGTACATCGCACATTAGGAACAAAAATACAGTGTAGTATGTTTCAATTGAATATTTGGCGATGTTTCACAGCAATAAAACCGTGGATAAAACATGGGTCCATCACTTCACACCTGAGACAAAGGTAAAGGACAAACAATGGACTGAAAGGAGAGATTCGGCTCCAAAGAAGGCGAATGCAGTTCCATCTGCAGACAAAAAGTCATGGCACCAGTTTTTTTCAAAAAGGAAAAACGGAACAAGGAAAGCGTTGTTTCATCAGGACGATGCACCAGTTAACATATCCGTGGTAAAAAGTAAAATGTTAGCCAACAATAAAGAGATGGAGTCGATGGTTGATGGTTATTTTGAGGAGCTCTACGGTTCTCACTATAAACAGAGTATCGAAGCTATTGAACACGTTAGTTCGGGTACTTCTAGGATTGTTCTCGTAGATCCCTTGAATTTCGAGGCCTCCTTAAGTTTTGAGGCCTTTTGCACTCACTGGCCGTCAGCAATCGATGTGGCGCGAGCGAGCGGCGGAGACGAAGAGTCGGCGGAAGCGTCCCGGAAGACGAAGAGTGGAAAAGGCGAATCGGACGGAGGTAAAGTTCGGCAACGTCGTCCGATGTCGGACGTCCCGAAATGGGATCGCGTCGAGCGGCATCCGGCGAATTAGCATTTTTTCAACGGCCGACTCAGACCGGCTTCGTTTTGCACGGTTCGGTTGGTTTTTTTGTGCGGCGGCCGCCTCCCGGGCCCCGAGGCCTCGCCCCCGCCGCAACGGGAGCGGAGAGGAGAGAAGCCTGAGCCGAAGGTGGGGGCCCAGACGGGGCCGCGGCACTGACCCACATGCCGCCGCCCGCGCCGCCCGCGCCCACCGCGCCACCCGCGCCGCTTGCGACACGCCGGAGAACCTTGCGCCCGCCTCCGCCACGTGCTCTTTTTGCACTGCAGCCTCTCCTCAATCAGGCGCAGGAATGCACACTATGCAACCTCCAGCTGACTGACCGCCGGCTTTTTGCGACCCGCGGGACCCTGCCGAAACGGTTCCACAGAGAGACGCGCTCCTGGAGTATTTCCAGCCGATTCAATATTTTAGCTAGACGCCTCGCAATGCGTTAGTTATGTGGCAAAAGTAAATCTGGTCAAGAGTCGTTACAAATGCTTCCGTCTAAATCCGGTATTCCGAAGGCTATGCAATTAAGTTGCGGTTCTTCACTTTCGTTGCTCGAGTACGCGCGTGCAAAGGATAAACGCGTACGTATCGATGCACAAGACAAATTCGACGACCGCATTTCTTAGCCATCAAACATGGCTGATCGTTTCAATTCAGGATTCATCGGACCTGGCGAGGCCTGGACCACGTTACAGGGTGCAGCAGGGAAACTTCATCATACGAAGCGGCAGTTATTCCAAGATACAATTTGAAAAACTTCAAATGCCTCTCTGCAATAAGGTTATTTCCCTGCCGCAAGCGATGCGAGAGAGACTCTATACGATCAGCCAGATCGAGTGTTACCACTTTAAAATGCCATCCATAGCAACGCTAGAAAATGTGTGCATTTAAGATACAGCCGCCATCGAGTTATAATAGCATTGAGCCCGCCGACGAACGCGGTTCTCCGGAACACGCTTGCATTCTCGTCGAAGATTGCCTTCGAAATGTCCACACTCTATTTATATTTCATGCTATACCTTGGCCTTCAAAATACTCCGAATGGATTTGGTGTCTGGTGAATATGAATGAAATCAAATGGAAGCCCGCAGCATGAAGCGCATCATCCGACGACATGTTTTCAGGCAATGCTAAACTTGTAAAGTTTAAAACCGAGTCAAACATACATGCTTATGTCCACCGCTCCACATAAATCCATTTAACTCTCAGGACCGCGCAGCGTGAGTCAATTGTGTACATCAATAAATGAAACCTAATACCATTGATAGCACACAATATCAATTCATCACAGTAGCATCTGAAATATATGGATACTTGGACAATTTAAAACGTAGACAGGGAAAACATCAATCGTGATTTAAACGATCCAAGTTTAAAGCGCATAGACGATGCAAATATGTATCGTTTTTTAAGAGGAAGAAAATGAGGTACATTTTTATATCATTTCTCAGATCTGTGTTCATTTACGAAAGAAACTTATGGGACAACCTAGTATAATTTTAACGAAGCACGGCATTGAAAATGAAGCGCTATGGATTACAGTATTTGAGAAAATGTAGACGTGTACCTTTACAGCACGAATTTGCCGTCGATGTACGAGCGCGCGATGAGACGCAAGACATCCGTCTCTGTCTCCGATTCACTGATCTCCGCTCTCGATGTGCGCTCTCTGCATCGCCCGAATACGAACGAACATTCGCGAGATTCCGCCTGCGGAAGCGCGTTCAATTCGGGCCTTCACCTTTTGAACCGATTCCGAAAATATTTCAAATTCACACGTTTGAATTATTAATCTAGAACGGACCGCTTCCTGCGGCTCGCTGCCAAACCGTCGACGCTTCGGATTCAAAGTTGACAGTCGAGCGACGAATTGCAACAAAACGACCGACGGATTAACGGGAAGAACCCACCGTCGCAAATAATTACCAATTCCATACACTTTTATAAAAAGCGACGCGGGGGAAAAACGAATAAATCCACACAACCGGTTCGATACAAAAAAGTCAATTAACGTACAAAATCGCACGTCGAGTATATGGAGCGTCGATACGACGCGGCCGAATTTTAATTTAAAATCAGATTTCTCAGAAAAATAAAAGCAGATGTTCCCGCAATGTCTCGGCGGTGGTCATCTCTCGAGTGCGAATATTATTTGCGAGATTTTAATTTAAATCGCATACGAGCGGCACTTCGTTTCAATATGGCAAAATTGGCCTGCATTAAACGGTTCGCTCGAGAATATTAAACGCGGATCGTCCAAATAATAGAACACAGCATCGGGGTTGTTCTGTCATACACATATAACAAAACTTGGTCCCGTGTATTTGTCGGCCATTTTGTTCAAGAAACCTTTCCCTACCGGTGATGTATTAGGGGTATCGAAAAGAAATAGAAATTTTCATACAGTTATGAAAAAAACATTTATTTTAAAAAAAACTTAAAAAGTACTCTATAAAATAATGTCAATCGTTTTCTAACACCTTTTTTCCATCTTTCAGGTAATTTATCTATTCCTGTTTTGTAAAAGTATTTGGGTTTTTCTTTAAAGAACTTTTCCATATGATTTTTTATCTCATTCACATTAGTAATTTTTTTTTCACAAAGAGAATGTTCTAGGGCACGAAACAAATAATAATCCGATGGAGCGATGTCTGAAGAATATGGTGGATGTGGTAGAAGTTCATAGCCAAGTTCAATAATTTTTTGCTACGTAACTTTTGCCGTATGAGGTCGTGCGTTGTCTTGTTGGAGAATTTGCTTATTATTGTTCACTAAAAATGGCCGATTTTTTTTTAATTCTTGTGTCATTCTTTCTAATTGTTCACAATACATGTTTGCTGTTATTGTTTCACCGGGTTTGAGTAATTCAAAATAAATAACACCAAGGCTATCCCACCAAATACATAACAGCACCTTATTTACAGTTAAGCTCGGCTTTGCCGTAGGTAAAGCTAATTGACCGGGTGAAAGCCATTATTTTTTTCGCGTGGTATTGTTATAGAGGACCCATTTTTCGTCACAGGTAACAATTCGCCTTAAAAAGGGTTCTAAATCGTGCCTAGATAAAAAAGAAGTGCAGATAGTACGTCGCTGCTCCAGTGCAGTTTGTGATAAATCGTGAGGGACCCAAACTCCTTGCCTGGAACACTTTCCAATGCGGTGAAGGTGATTTTGTGCAGTTGTCCATGGGCATCCAAGTTTATTTGATATTTCTCTGATTGATTGACGAGGATCAGACTCTACTAAATTTAACAGGACATCATCATCGATTTTTAGCGGTCTTCCCGATTTAGGCGCATCTGTAAGATTTCTGTCACCAGTTTGGAATTTTTTCAACCACCTATGACATTTACTTAGTGTCAATATATCACCAAATGTTTCATTGATTTTCTGCGTCACTTCTTTAGTTTTCATTTTTTGATCAAATAAAAATAGCATACAATGACGCAAATGTTCTTCACTAATTATTGGTCTGGACATTTTTATTTAAATCACGGTTAATTATTTTTTGTTAAAAATAGTAAATTGACAATAGTCTTAATTTACAAGCACCAAAAAATAAGTGTTTACTGCACCGCGTCACAATATAAACTGACCCTAAAGCCAGGTATAAAAAAAATTCTATTTCTTTTCGATACCCCTAATATTTACTACACCTCGACTCTAATAATGGGAATATCGACATGAAATATGATAGATACGCGGTTCAACATTTTTATATTGCTCCGTAATATAATTACGAATCATATCAGAGTATTACATTAAATAGGTATTCATCTGCAGCGACGGAAATAAATAATTTGTCGGGAAATCGGGTGTTATTGGTGTTATACAAAAATGGGGGCTCACGCGGTCATCAACTCGAACCAGCATTTAAATATCTGATGACGATACCTCCAACGAGTGTGCATTTTCAGCAGCAGGTTGCTATCAAAATCAGATCCAGACTAAATGACGGAACACTCGATGTTTAATGTTACATCGGGCATATTTTCAATATAATATTTGAATTTTAGTGTTTTATTTATCTATGTTTGAATTGTATTATTATCTTTTCTTAAATAAATAAAATTCTTTCGCCTTCAAATTATTTTTTATATTAAACAAATGGACTTAGTAGACAATCCTAAAAGAACTGGGGGGAAGTGGGTGCCGCGTTGGCTCACAGTCGATCATAAACGACAACGCGTCCATAATTCAGAGCGCTGTTTAGAGCAGTTTCAACACAATAAAAAGGATTTTTCATGTGATACATGGCAATAGATGAATCATGGACACATCATTTCATTCCAGAATCAAATCTGCAGTCAGCTGAGTGGACAGCAACCGGTAAAAGTCACCCAAAAACGCAAATGTCCATTTATTATCCTACGAACTTATTGAATGATGTGTGAGCAAGATCCAAATACGACATTATTTGTTCGTCGAGCCAATCGAACCGAATTTAATTCGAACGATTGTGCGTTACGCAAGGATGCCATTTTTATAATGGGATTCCGTCTGGAGCGATATTTCATCTTTTTGGCAGTGTTATGATTAACTTGGCATTTGAACGCGCTCATCGTCGTCGGGCTTCGATCTGTTGCGAGTGCCCAAATTGGACAAAAATAATATTTACTTTAAATTTGACTGCAGAGTCACGTGCCAGCAGTCGTGGCCACATCTATGAAATCGCTGCAAAATCGCTTTTTTTTCAGAAACGCAGGTGACATATCCTATTATAGACATATTCCCGCAAATCGGACGATCGCCATCTCCACGGGAGACGAAGCATCCACCACATGAACGACATTATTGGTGCCGTTGGAAAAATCGTGCATATCATATGATGAGAAGGCACACATTTATACTGTATCGAGGCTATCAAATTTAATAGTTTGAAAATATCTTCATATGTTATTATATAACTTATCGCTCGATGCGTCTTATGGTCTTAATATCGCCGCTATCGTGTCTAGAATTATTACAAATTCATTTGAAAAACGACCAAAACCTTTTAGTGCTGTTATATCAGTCGGTGGATTGATACGTTCCGTTTGACATACAGGTTTTCAAAATTCATAGCACACGAGCCCGCGGTGCTATTTTATCACATGTACTAAGAACTTGAACCAACCTTTGTATAGTTCATTTATAAAAAATAGTGCTGTATGTAAGTATTAGTTGATTATCGGCATTTCCGAAGTCGAGGCGCCGGGTGCCACACGAGCTGACGCCGAAAAATTGACTGACTGGGACGACTACACTAAATAAACGGTAAAATTCACTAACACTAAGCTATACTGCGGTCTGGAGAGGATAAGTAATGTGTATATTTTTATCATTATCGTCAGTGCAGCCAGACTCAAGCCACTGAGGGATTGAGCCTCGATATCCAAGTTTTCCACATATTAGGTCCTTCCGAAATAAGTCCATTATTTTGCACGTTTGAGTTCACTTTGTGTCCAAACACGGTAATGTACTAGGAAGAAATAAACCCCAATTCCAACACCCAAACTATTCGGAAGGTTATTTTATGAGCTTGATGGAATATAATTGGAGATATTTACTATGAAATTCTTAAGACGGAAGAAATAATAACTGCGGATGTTTATTGTAGATAATAAGACACGCTCAAATAAAAACGAAGAGGAGTTACTTTTCAGCATGATAATGTAAGTCCACATGGAATCAAACCCACTTGCGAAAAAATAAAACAACTAAATTGGGAAGTTTAAAGTTGTTTCGACCTTTAGAAGATTTATTAAAAGACAAAATGTGGGAGTACGGTGTCGATTTCCACCAAAACATCGGGAAAAACACTGGAGGATAATATTGGAGATGGGAATCCCGAGAAAGAGATTGAGGCGTTCCATGAGCTAATTTTAAATCATCATAAACTTAGATGCTATATGTTTAGATTCGCCACTTATCATCCGCACAAATCCATTTATCCGCCAGGACCGTCGCAGCGTGTATGAAGCTTGTACATAATATTCGTTCATTTATTTGCATAAACATAAACAATACCCCAGGATTATTAAACATAGTCCCGAAACATTCGGGATTTAAATTTTTATCTAACAGAAATCGTACACCTCACCAGCACGATGAATGCTACTAAATCGAGACGTTCCCGCCGAAATCTGAACGCTTGAAAACAGTGGCGTAACTACTGATTGGCGAGCTTAGGCGACATCTAGGAGCAATAACTGTCTAATCTATGTATACATATATATTTTTAAATGGTTATTTATTTATTTAACTTTTCCCTACCGGTGATGTATTTACTACACCTCGACTCTAATAATGGGAATATCGATATGAAATATGATAGATACGGGGTTCAGAATTTTTGTATTCCTCTATAATATAATTACGAATCGCATCAGAGTGTTATATTATATAAATATTCATCTGCAGCGACGGAAATAAATAATCTGTTGTGAAATCGGGAATTTCGCGGGTTTTAGTCCTTTTTTTTTATTTTAGGCATATTGTGGCCCCTTTTCCTTCAGTGTTTGGCTTAAACGCATCAATTGCTTTCGGTAGATATCTCCTGTGATAGTTTGGAGCAGCTCATAATAGACCACGCCTAATTGATCCCACCAAATACAGAGCACGATCTTGGAAACATGGAAAAGACGCCTTTCTACATATTTCAGCTTTAAGTTTTCCTTTTGCATCATTCCCAATGCTGTCAGACGTTTTAAAACTGTTGTTCGATCGACTCTTAAATGATTTTGCAAGTTCAGATTGCGTCCGATGTGGATCTTCATCAAGCAATGTTTCCAATTCTTCGTCTTCAAATGTTTTTGGTGCAACATCAATCGCTGCATGCTCGTTCCACCAGGGCATGATCAACATAAGGATTATATGTGCTTTAGCTGCATTAACATTTTTTGTTTATATGGATTACTTTCGGGATAACCTAATATATTCAAGTTCGTTCGCTATGGAAGGCAGCATGACTCACCTGGCGGGTCACTTGGGTGATCGCACAAAGAGTGAATGTTAGGGCTGTCGACAGAGATAATCGGATCAATCGACCAGTCCTGGATTATTATAAAAAAAATAGGCGATTTTCGGTCAACAGTAAATGAGCAGACAAAGAAAATCGCCAGAAAAACAAGTCCGAGACCAACAAAAAAGGCGATGCCGTCGCGTATGTGGTGGAACTTTCGAGCGGTCGATCCGATTCAAAATATGGCATTTTGGTGGATGGAATGTATGCGACACGAGGACTATTTGATAGATTGGCGCTATATTGGTGGTTTATTTCCACTTGCATCTAATGAGCCCCTCCAAAAACGCATTTACGGAGCGGTGGATACTAGTAACCGGTTTTGGAACATCGCGATTAGATCCGAGCTGAAATCGTTTCGTCCTTATTTTTCACAAATAAATATGAAATAGTGGCTCGCATGGCGTAAGTAGAGGCAGGGTGCAATGAGAGCGCTTACATTTGACGTCAGGTATGGGTGACGTCGCGTGCATAGTCAGACGGTGCGTCACGTCAGAGTGACCGGCGGTCATAACACCTCCACCGCACCATTCGCTTTTTCAATTTTATAATTTTTTCCTCGTAAAATGTACACCATAAACGAGCAGCACAATATAATCTTTTTCGTCGATGCCGTGTATTCATCTCTGGAACACAACCACAAATAGGTATCCCCATGGATAATTGTCGGATTTGGGACGACACCAATCTACAAGAGACACACCAGCACCAAATGCATCCCGAGAAAGTCACTGTCCACAACGCCATTCATCAAATTCAGCCAGATTTATGCGACGACAGTCATCGAAAATTGGACCTACGCTATATTCCAAACTTAATGTCATAAAATATTATTTCAAATAAATACAAAATTGAGCATCTTTATTTAAAGACCTAAATTCGACCATTTGAAATTGACAAAAGTACTGTATGTAGCCTTCGATCGTCTTTACATGCAGAGTCATTCTCGTTATCTCTAATGTGTTCTATGAATTTCAGCAGAATGACATCAACAATAATCTGATCAACCAAAACAATCGTTAGCGACGAAGATTCAAACGCCATAGTTTTTAAGAATTTTGGATATACATTTGGATCTGTTTTTTATGCGAATGCACATTAAAAAAATCTAAAATCAATAGTAGTGCAAGCTACAACTGTTAAAATGTGATTGTGTATAGGGCGATGTGCAAACGGAATTGTTTTTACTTTGGCAAATCAATTTGGTGGCATTGATACATTTTCTCAAAATGATGTAGATAAATTATTCGAGGATACTCCCTTGAATGACGATGATATTATCAATTTGATTTTACATGGCAGCGAAGAAACAGAAGACAATATTGAAATGGAAGAAACTAGTCAACTTTGCAATAAATTGGAAAATCTATTTATTGCACACATTGTTTTGAAGTTGTGCGGTTTTTAAAAATAATGGAACCTATCTCTCAGTTTTATATGTAGGTCAAAACAGTAAAATATTGCATATGAATATTATGCAAATACTTTAAAATTTTAATACTAGAACAGTACTAAACTGATGCAATTTTTGTGGTGCACATTATCAGTAAATTATTAACACACATCTGCTTTAGCTTAGAGCTACAAACAACTTGACGAACAATGCAAATTTCCGAAATAAATTCATCAGAAACGATAAACAATCTTACGGCTGTCATAGAATGAAAAAATGTATAGTCTTTTAACTGTGGGGCTTTGAGCGTTTCTTATGCAAGATTATCACAACACAATGAATTTTTTTTTATTAATATTGTATACACGCCGTTAAAATTGTTTGTTTATTATCATTTTCCTAATAATAAGAACAGTTTTTTTTACAAGGTATTCTGCCCGATGGATTCCAAAATAGATTCAGTTATGTGGCAAAGATCATTCAATAGGCGGTCCTGATGATCTCTGTTGAATTTATTTAAAAATAAAATGGAAACATATCTTTCAGTATTAATTTATTTTCTTGCAAAAACATAGCGACTCAACGGTGAGTCTTAAAGTTAAGTATCAAAAATATATGAAGAGGCTATTTCTCTTCAGAATCAATGCATGGATAAGTTTATGAGCGATTAAATGTGAAATCCTATAATTGGCTTTGTAATATTTCTAGTCCATGGCTAATTTATATATGTAAAGCTGTTGGGTTTCCATAAATAAATAAATAAATGCAGTAAAGCATGCTCGTGATGGATTATTTGATACCGCCCCTGTCTAAGTATGTTCTCAGTAACATTCCCATACGATTCTTATCGGTTCGTTTTAAGATGAAAAAATTTCAAAATAAGTCCTAAAATCGATCGCGGTCGATAAATAATCAATTCAAAATGTTAATTCGTTTGTTTTAAAAGAGGCAGGGCGAAGTTTGCCGGCATAAATAAATAGGCTCGTGGCGGTGAAGGTGTTAAGGCTCGGATCGAATGCGTTCTGGAAGGACGAGCCGGCCTGTTTGGTGTGCGCCGATGCACACCGAGCGACTCGAGCGTTACTATGCGAATATTTAACGAATCGTTTTCGGCCTCCGGCCGTCGAAGGACGCCTTCCGATTTCGATCGCAATGTCGCCAAAGTCGATGCGATGCAGCGAGACGGATGCAAACGCTTCGATATGCGGGCATGGCCCGTGCGAAGAAGCGCGCGCCATCTGTCGGCGAGTAGCGAAACTGCGCCACGAGACGGAAGAGCCGCCATCGATTTGACGTTTGCGGGCACGCGTCGGATTTCCGTCCAAGCGCCGAAGAGCGGACGTGCCTCGGGACACGTAGCCCTGCCGAGCGTATTTCCTGCAGACGCTCCGGCCAAAATCGCATCCCGCTCATTGCATTATTTATCATCTGCGTTTCGTCAAAAATCTTCATTAATGGTGTTAATTAGGCAACAAGGGCGGCGAAGCAGAGCGTTCACAGAGCGCGACCTCAACACTCCTCACATTTATAACAGATCCCAAACTCAATATTGCTAGATCCCAACTGATATTCAACAATGCCCCCGATGACATGCAGCAATACAACGTTGGCACTCGATATGAAAACAAAGCGAACGTCCTTCAAAATGACTATTTTCACAACATATAATACACTGAACAGCCAATCAATCGGGATTCCTGAATGTCTATTTTTTAATCATTCGTCCGATATCCATCCGATGAAAAATATACACAAAAATACATTTTTGATTATAAATAAACCAAATATGCTTCAATGAAACACACCATAATCGACGGAATTGGGCTTTTATTTTAGACACTGAGAATAAGAATATAATTAAAACCGATCAAATGTATGATACAAACAATATGGATGTAATCCCTTCCTATTAATGAAATATTGTATATGTGAATATTTATAGAAACGTCCCACATATAGTTTATGCAATCCAAATACAATTTGAAAACAAATTTAGTTTTATTCTAAATTATAAATGTGTAATATTTTTACAATCAGTATATCCAGAGATATTGTCTCGTTTTGAGACAATATTGTCCATTAGAGCTTCTGAACTGAAGAAGATTTATACATGGAGAATGTTTTCAGATTAAATCTTTCAGTTATACGCTTTAATATTCTATTTGAATAGCATGAGAGCGGCATAAAGCTTATAAACGAGACGAGGAATAGGAGTTTGTTAGAGTATTGGACAAATGAAATTGTATTAATTCAATCAGCCTTTTGCATCACAGTTATAATTCTCACAACGTAAAAGGCAATCCTTTATCTTTAGAAAACGTCCGTCCGATGGCCTTGAGAGTAATGAGAGCACAACTAAAAAGAAAAATATATTGCACACTGTTTAGGTTTAGAAATGAATGGAGATACCAATCCACACGAGATACACCAGCGCCAAATGCATCTCAAAAGAGTCACCGTTTGATGCGGATTTGATCTGACAGAATTGTACTTGCAAAACGCAATTTGTATTGTCAACGACAAACACTACAAATCGATGATAAGCAACTTCTTGTGGCTTAAACTTGACGATACGGATACTGACGACACGCGCTTCCAATAGGACAGTGCTATGTACTACCATGTCACATTTGAATTGTAATCATTAAATTAATTAGTCAAATGCGAAACTATACTCAACTACAAAACAGATTATATTTATTTTAATGTGTTGCAAAAAATCCGTCTGGTTAATCTCACTTTTAATCCTAAATCACTAATCATTAGTCTCACAGACTACAAAATGCATTCAACATGTATATGCATGCTTTCAAAGCTTCCTCGCACCGTACTAGTATGCAGAGTGCACTTTACCCAATCGCGTTAGTTAGTGTATACGTTAACGTTAACGCAAATGTCTTGCGTCAGTCTTTTGATGATATATTTTTATAGAAACATGTAAATGTTCATACTTACTATTCAACAAAAAATCGTATTCTATAGAATCTTTTAACTGTCATAAAATTTAGGTATAATTAACTGAAATCGCTATCGTCAGATAAGCTCTTTCAACAAAGACTACTTTCGTTCGTGTTGTCTTGAGAGCAGTCGTTTGTTTTGATAATTAAGATACTCGCATCATTCTTATCGTTGACCAATTTTGTTATTCTCCCTTGACTGTTCTGGAGTGGCGTCATTAGCCGAGAATCACCACTCCTTTGCAAAATCTACTCCTTCAGAAGTAAAATGGCCGGCTTGCACGGTAACCCTGTCCTTTCATTTTCGAAGCACATCAATAGGCAAAAATAGTTGAACAACAGAATGCAGATAACGTGCAAGTTGAATATTAAGAAATATTCCGAATATTGTGTGCTATCAACATTGTTAAGGTTCATTTATTGAGTCTCGTTCATTATCAAGCTTGTTGCATGCTGCACAAGTAAAGTGGATTTACATTAGAGCGTAGCGTGTATGTTCTCCGATTTAAAAGGGTTAATCATCGTCACATAATATGTAGACAATTCGAAAATATTAGTGATCTACGTCTATTGCCTGTAATACGAATCCTCCCCATTCTATGATTTCGAATTTTTGACGGGCGGCAATTGCAGAATAAATTTTAGCATTTCAGTGCACAAATCAAGAGCACTAAAAGCTGCGGCTGTACTTGTTTTATTGCTACCATCTTAACGTCTAAACAAAGATTTTTAATACATCTGGCATATAATTTAACAATACAAAAAGTTCACATACCTTGCTGAAGTAGCCGACTGTATGACAACCATCTGAATCAGCGAGCGTCATGACGTAGAATAGAAAAGGTTCAACATCATAATAAAGTGTTTTATGATCTAAGAAAAATTTTGCTAATAGACAAAGTTGCTGACAGTATTGCTTGTGTCTTCTGCCATCGACCTGCCACACGCCGAGTCTTCCTTTTCGATACACCTAAGAATAAAAATACTTTTAAAATCGGACAATTTCAAAACGATTCAAAATCGTGCAACGTCTCTTTAAATATCGTCACCTCATCACCGGGGGGATGTTTCCATACACATTTGGCACGATGTCTGGTAATACCAGTTACAGTTTTGTGATGATTAAGGCAGAATTCACATAGGTAAAGTTGAGGTAACCGTGCAGCGTCGGGGGGATACGGTGATTGATACCACGCCTCCATCCGATATTTTCCCATAACTACATATCTTTAAATCACACAATATAAATAATCATAAGCAATGACCCATTATAAAATATATTACATTCAGAATTCATAAAAAACAATACCTTGTGCCTTTGGATGGGGGCATGTTTTCTAATTCTTCTTCTATTTTATAAGCTGCTGCAGCTTGGGCTTCTCTGAAAAGTCCCAAATCATAATCGGGAACGAATCCGGAGAGTATTGGTTCTCTTTCCGCTCGTTCAGTTTCTTGCTGCGAGGACCACGTGCTTTTGCATACGCCGTCTATTTTTTCTTGTTTAACTTCAGTCGATAAATTCGATGACGCGGTGGCTTTCCATTTTGAGCGAAATTCCTGAAAACATCGATTGCTTATATAATACCGATAAATTATAAATAGGATATAGTTAACCGTGCGTACACCATATATCGGTTATCGGCATTATTTTCTACCCGTTATAATGTAATTCATCCCAATATATGCGTAAACTCTAGAATACCTACGCTATTTTATTAAATTTACCGTATACAGATGACTTCCATTAATCTCGAGGGTTGCATTTCTAACATCGTCAAGAAATTTCGCTATAAATATGGCATATGTGTATCTAATATGCCGCGATTTGCTCGTTGAGCGTATGTTTAGTGTCATAGGTTTGTCCACCTTTCCAATATGAAGAACGATAAGAACAATAAAAGGGGGAAACTGGATTGATATTATTTTTAATAAAATACAATCAATGTAATTGCAATTAGGATAAGGATATCATTATTGTATTGTAAAATGTGTGCATAACGCAAAATGTATGCTTCTAGGCGAACGCGCGCCCCTCGCTCGTCTACTATATAACAGAAAACGTTAGGTCCCGCTCTTTCGAATGTGTGCCACCCCACCTTTCGCGGAATAACCAAATAAGGAAGATTCCCTGCCACATCCAACGTGTATAATAATATGTGATGTATGGAAATTGCACATAACGGCATTTTTTCATATACCATTAGCAAACTATGTCATAATTTCTAATATCAACCCTTTGATGATTATGCACTCGGCATGTTAAATGTGTACTTGAATGATCCAGAGAGAGTATGCACGCACATTTTGTGGGCAGCGTTCCATAACGCACAATTTAAAATTATGTAAGTCATCTTTAAATAAAGTCTTCCCTCGTCCTTGGTCAAATAATAAATTCAAATTGAATTCCATGGCAAATTAATAATCTAATAGTCATATCACATCTCTATCAACACTGTTTATTTATAATATTTGAAGTCGTTACATTGTATTGTAAAATAAGACAAATGCATCAAGAACAGTATATTAAAAATTCACCCAAACTACCTATTTAACAGAGGAGCAATTATACAGACGTCTTTAGGTATTCCTTTATTAAAAAATATAACATTTGGTTCAATATAATAGAACACTATAATTTTACGCGTGCTGATAATTCAATACAAAACCTTCTATATTTTGTCACATAAATAGTCATCATGTTATATAAAATAAAACCATTGTAAATCCTCAAGCCCTTAATGTTAAGTAAGACCGCATTTAATGCTGTTTCAGTATAACACGGTAGTATTGTGATAGCCCAGAAATCGCACGCGGTATTGATATTCCCCTATAACACGTTAAACGAGGTCTTACTGTATATAATAATAATCTGCATAACTAATACACATGTCCCTTATTCTAACGCGTTGCGATTATATTAAATTAACCCTAGATCACTAATCACTATGTATTACGTGACGACAATTGACATGCACACGTAGTAAATACGCCTGGGTTGCTATTTTCTTTATTTAGAATTGGGTTCATGCATACATGTTGAATGCGTTCCACGTCTGTAGTTTGTGAGACTAATGACTAGTGATCTATGGTTAAAAAGTGGTATCCAAATTAAAATCACGGATTTGGTCGAAATTATGGGATTTTACAAATGTAAAACATAGGGAGATATTTCAAAACGGACATTCACTGTTCCTTCTATGAGACTATACATGTTTCATAGCGTTATTTTAAATCTACAATTTATTTTCATATAAAAAGAAATTTAACATACAATAAAGAAATGTAATCTATAGATTATTAATTTATTAAATTCAAACATATTTTAATATCTGTATCTCATTGAACAAACTTAATTCAGCCGTTTCATATATTCTAACTATCATTGTATTTATATATACTTGTGTTACATAATATTTTAAATACAATAGGCTATAATGTACTATTTTAGAAATATTTTTCTATTTAATTTGTAATACCTTGACTTTTAACTGATAATTTTGGTGTTCGAGGCTGGGTTGGGAAGAACGCCGCGCAGCAAGAGCGTGCTGCGCTCTTCGTCTTATATCCTGTAGTTCGCGAGTTACTGTAGCTTGTTTTCGGCATTCTTCTGCTGTCGTATTATGATATATCGGACACGCTTCTATAGTGAAGTGCCTATCTAATCTACCACCTAATACAAACAGTATAAAAATGCAATTTATATTTAAATATGAATTCATTCACTTGCAATTAAAAGATGTTATGAAATAAGCATAAGATTATTGATTTCTTTAAAAAATATTTCATACTGATTTGAGACGATTGATCACACATTTTGTTAGATTGACTTACTTAAATGTCCTAATGAATCACAGCCGGGAAGTATACACCGCGGTTCCTGGTCCTTCTCAGGATGTGAACCGCGTGGGGAAGACGAGACAGTCGGTTGACCGCCTCTGGGAATGGCTCCAGTTGCTGATCCTGAAGGAGGAGCGGCTGATGTGCCACCACGCCCTTTAATCGGACACAACAGAGCAGGAGGACCTTTACTTGAAACGGTTGCACGTTTCACGGGACTTTTTGAAACCGATCTGAAAAAATATCAATTATTAACGAGCATTGATTAAAAAAAATTAAAAAACTGAACCCTTTTTCGTTTAAGCAGTTGAAATAGCATTATCGTGCTATAGTATTATTAAATCTCGTATGAATAAATGTAAAAACATATTAGAGATTTACAGCACAGCACATTTATAACTTATTTCGATTTATAACCGTAGAAATATTTTCTCTTTACAAACTCTTCTCTTTATTTGATTGATTTTCAGATTGCCGGGAAATACAGACAATTTAAAAACACATATGTTAAAGGTTATGATGCATAGATGCTGAAATTTTATAGACAGATATAAAGTCAATAACCTACAATATGTAAAGTGATAAAAATTAACTGAACATAAACAAAACGTACTCTGATCAATTTCACTTAATAATACGTCAATGTTTCAATGTAAAACTTTTGAAAAATGGTTGTGAATCCATCAACAAAATAAATAATAGGTCCAGATAAACACTAGGTAAATTAGCTCTTTAGGGCGCGTGCTCGTGTTTTCAAATGATGACAGAATAACGTAAAAGTACTCATTGCGCGTGTAAAAAATTATGTTAAAATGTTAATTCAGCTTTCATGCAAGAGCACGGGTATGGACCGTAGAGTTCAAAAGGGAAAAAAAGTAAATTTCAAACAGTTTGATTGTTAAAATAATATATTTATTACCTTTTGGAAGGTCCAAGATCGTTTTCAGATTCGGTGTCACTAATAGCTGCCTTGCCGACAACATGTCTAGACTTTCGTGCACTAGCTGAGCGTGTCAGCTTTCTTGTAACATTTGCAGTATTCAGTGCATTTTTGGTATTCTCTACATCCGAATCGGTGCATGGTGGAACTGGATTTTCTTTCGAAGCAGCATTCTACAAAATAAAAGAATCGGCAATCGATAACGCGAACATGGTCCAAAACGTACATGAAAGATATATTTACATTATTGTAGTCCATTAACAAGTGAATCTCATAAATATATAAGCAAAGCGGTGAAATAATTGTTAATATTGTACTGAAATATTACATTATCATGTTTGAAATTTAAAATTAAAGAGAGTATTAATTGAATTTCTTCAAAAATTGTTCTACAATGCACAATTAAATCAATTAGGGAATTGCATGAGTTAAAAACATTATATCAATTTCTCTAGAAAAGCTGACTGATTTAATGAAAATAGAAACTTTTAAGGAATCTTGTTGAAAGAGTACCTTTTCTGCTTTGACTGGTTCCGTTTTGGGCTTGGTACGCCCAAGCTTAGTAGCTGCGGCAACGGCAGCCTTTTTTTGCGGAGCCGGGCTTGCAGCCGAAACTCCACTCACTTCACTGTCTGAACTCGACGCTGACGCAGTCGACTCTGAGTTCGTCGAACTACATGAGGAGATAGTCTCTTTCGAGAGGAATTTGGGAGGTGCATCAGAATCACTCTTCTTCGGCACAGGTGGTGGTTTTTTAGCTGGGCTCCCTTTCTTCCGTCTAACGGCAGCTTCGCTCTCGGTGCGTTTGGGCGGAGGCGGCGGTTCTGCCTGCGGCCTCTCGCCTGAAGCCGGTTTCACCTTCCTGCCCTTAGGTTTAGGTCGTGGTGCCGCCGGCGGAGGTGGCTTCGGAGACGGCTTCGTCGCTGGCTCGGGAACACTCGTCTCCGGCTCCGACTCGGAGCTGTTGTCCGGAGAAAATATACTTTTTTTCTTCGGGGGCTTTTTCGCCTCGGCAGGTGGCACAGGTGGTTTCGAGGGCGGACGACGCGTCGGCGGCTTCGACGGACCGGGTCGAGATGCGGGGCGCGCGTTGGTTCGCGACGGCGCGGCCTTGGACTTCGTCTGCGCGGACGAGCGTCTCCTCGGCGGCGGAGGCTTCGGCTCGGCGGCGCTCGGACGCGCATCATCGTCGCTCGATGAAACGCGTCTTCCACCGTCGGGGGGTTTCGAACGCTTCGGAGGCTCCGGTTCCCGCGGTTCCGCCGCTGACGGCTCCGGCTCGGCGGCCTCGCCGTTTGCCTCGGCACCGGCACCCGCTACCGCCGCCGGAGCCGAAGGAGCCGCCGGAGCGGGGGTGGCCGCCGCCGCGCAGGTCGCGGCGGGACCGGAGGCCGCACCGTTGGGAACCTCGGCGCGCTCCCCCTGCGGCTTCGGCGACTCGGACGTCGACGAGTCGCTATCGCTAGTGCTACTGCCGGAGCCCGAACTCGTCGACGAGCTGCTGCTGCTGCTCGTGTCCGAGGTTGAGCCGGAGGACGTCTCGGTGCTGCTGTTGCTCTGAAAGCGAAAAGCGGAATCGGTCAGAGGAGGTTCCTCGGGAGCATCGCGGGCTGCTGGAGGTCCCAGTCGATCTCCCGACGGACGCTCACCTGCTTCTCGAGCGTCATGGCGGCGCGCGGCGGCCGCCGAGCAGGCCGCGCGCTCCTACCGCGACGTAAACAGACCCGCGGCGGACGCCATTAGCGGTTTGACGTTTGGCGGGTGTTGCCGTCCGCGACGCGTTCGCGATTCTACCGACGAATTGCGCTTTTCTATTTATCTCTTCGCTTCAATTCTCATTATTCATTTCATCAACTATTTTTATATTAAATATCAATACTTATTTTTTTAACCTCTTTGATATTATATCATCAGATTTTTTTCCATTTTGAAAATTAAAATGAAATAAAACTTTATAACCTCAAAATAATTAATTAATTTGCTTCTCTTTTTTTATTTTTAACAGAAAAAACTTTATTTCTGTGAATAGACATATATATTTTTTGTTTTTGTTTTTATTTTAATTAAATAAATACATATTTAATTTATGTTACTCTGTTTATCAATTAAATGTGACGACAGAATTTGAGCATTGGAAACGTTATCTTTTGGGTTGCCAGCATTAAAAAATTAACAAAACATGAGAAGATTTTAATTTATATTATTATTATTTTAAATAAATTTTTTAATTCAAAATCCAACATGTATCCGATCCTGATATATTATTTTATAAATTAATTAAAATTGCTATTCTGCAACCATGAGCATATCTGGCTGATCAAAATATTATACAGAAATATATTTATATCTAAAATAATGTAACAAAATCAAATAGCCGTTTGATTTTGAATTGCAAATATAAAAATATGACTCAAATAGACCTTAAATTTTCTTGTATTATAAATGTGTATTCATAAAAATTAAACGAGTATCCGTACGTATTAATTTTCATTTAGAAATACAAATTGACTTCTTTTCGATAATTCATTCTATGAAACGTGCTTATAGTCACGGAATGGCTGCATATATATGAAATGATCGTTTCGTTCATGTAAATTCAAAATTAATAATTGACGTAGCTAAATCATTACTTGCGAGTTGTAAGCAACAATTTTTGGGTTTTCTAAAAAAATATTTGAACTGTAAAAGTTTTCTAAAATATTATTTGTATTTTATAAAAAAAAATGAAGAATGAGACTGCTTAAAATTGTATATAAAATTTTAATAACATATTTGAAAAACTAATTATTTTCATTAAGTATTAATGTGAAATTTCGAGATAAATATTTATATTGTTTTTCATCTTTTTGTAATATTACAACAATCATCAATTTTATAACACGAAAAAATTAGAAGTTCAATCACATTACACGTTACAAAAAGCATTCTCGGTTTTGGAATAATGGTAGATTTTCAACGCTTTATTTGTATTTTTTATGCGTCGAATTAACAAAAGATGAATAATTTATTAAAATGTATAAAAACTTAAGGTGTGTTGTAATATTGTTTTAAAATTACTAAATTATTTTGCAAAATCAATCTGTAGGATTAAAGACATTGTTTGTTTTTATTATTTTCCACTTTGAAAAATTTGAAAAAAGCATTTGAATATATTTGAAAGGTTATGGTCATATTTAGATTGTTTTTAGGAGTGAAGAGAGGGACTGTAGATATCCAATTAGGCAACACTGTGGGTCGCAGTGGCCGCGGCGGCGCCGGGAGATGCCGGCGCGAGCCCCCGCCCCGCCCCGCCAGGTGAGCCCCGAGTTGGTGGGGCCCTCGAAGACCCCTCAGAGTCACCCCCGAACGCTTTCCCTCTGACTTCCAAATTGATCGGCTACGCCCTCCAATACGACGTGGAATGTACTGTGACGTACGTCAAAATATTGACGATCGGCGCATCTCAAAGACAACGCATTTCTGCAATCCTAGGTCTCCATAATTTCTTATCTTCGTCTTATTTAAACGGAAAGTAAAGATGGATTCGTCCGAACTTCAAAGAATCTCGTCGTTGATTTGCTCACTTAATTTGAGCTTTGCTCGAGCTTCGTCATCCCGTCAAAGTAATTGTTCATCCTGTGGAATTTCAGCATTGTCCTGGTTAAAGTACCGCCCTAATTATAATGCTACTTCCATTTATTTTGTTTTTCAACCAATTATAAGAAGAACACCATTGTTTTCGTGTCTTTTTAGACGAAATTATTCGTTACCATTATAAGCGTGCATAATTATAAATATGAAATAAAAACCTATTTTATTTGGCATCTTTTTCAGTTTTGTGTACTGTCAACTACAGTACATTCCATTTTCATTAGTATTATCATCGGCTACGGAGCCATCAACCATACAAAGTATAATTTTCAATAACATATTCCAGCCTTGTAGGGTCTATTTGCATTGGTAGCTAAATCTTCCAGTGTTTATAATTCATGTGATTGGTAGAGAACAGCCATATTCATTGATTAATAACTGTAGTGAAACGTGCAGCTATGAAGACGTTCCGCAAGGAACGAACTATGAAATGATTTTGAAATTTTTGTTTTTAATTTTTTCTCTTACTTAAAAAATACGGACATCCTTTGACTTTTTAGCATAATGTGGAGACTAGAAATAAACAAATTATAATTATGAATTACATTTTAAATAATTTTTTCAATTTGTATGCAATTTACTTTGTAGGCTACCAATTAGGGGGACCGAAAAGTAATCATACTTTTCCATAAATAATAATCAACATGTTTACTAGACCGTTTCTCGAAACAAATCCACTGTGAATATGTTCATCGAATAAATTTTGATTACTTTTTGGTCCTTCTAATTGTCGGCTAATATTTCATGTCGTGACTTCGTTTCTGCTTTTAATCGAATCTCATTTCAGATCAGTCTCGCAAGAAGCGTTCATCTATAAAATTAACCGTTTATGTTTACGTTTCAGTTATGGGTTGCGTCCAAAGCAGGAAGGACATCGACGACGCGCACCCTGACGAATATTGCGTGATAAATATAGATGAGCGGGGAAATGGGCTCTGGGCTGGCCGACTCGAAGTCACTGACGTGGAGCTTGTCCTCAATAGACGCGGAAAAGAACCCACAAGATGGCCTCTCCGCTCGTTGAGGCGGTACGGCTTCGATGGAGAGGTCTTCAGTTTCGAATCAGGTGGGATAGCGATCTCAATCAGAAATTTGCTTTGGTGTGAATCAAATTATATTAATCCGTTTTATAATTTAGGCCGACGGTGTGCGACCGGAGAAGGCATATACGCTTTCAAATGTCGGCGAGCAGAGCAGCTCTTCAATGCTCTCCAGCAATGCATCCAATCGAGGAACCGTTCAGGCGAAAATGCGCTTGACAGTCTCTCGGCAGAGAATCCACCGGGTACTCTGCCACGTCCGATCGCCGATTCACTCCGTCCGGCGGCAGGTCGCTCGCGTTCCGAGTACCTCGAGCCCGCCCCACAGCCAGTCTTCGCTCCCTCTAGGTTCACCGGAATTAGATCAGGGTCCGTCGGCAGTGGACCGCTCAGTCCAGAGGTCCATTCGCCGGGTTCACCATCAAGTTCTAACATTCTCGAAGTGATGCCGCTTGCACCGCTTCCGGCAGGCGGGGCACAAGTAACGAACCTCTATCAGCTCCGAGAGTTTCCTGCACAAAGAG
Organism: Stenopsyche tienmushanensis; assembly: GCA_008973525.1. NCBI lineage: Eukaryota > Metazoa > Arthropoda > Insecta > Trichoptera > Stenopsychidae > Stenopsyche > Stenopsyche tienmushanensis. The sequence continues at coordinate 214,392 of WACJ01000016.1, forward strand.
AGCACAATAATAACGGCAAGGCGAAAGCCGATGCTTTTGGTCATTCGTATTTGAATACGGGTGACGTCAATGCAGATCTTGCTTCGTTGAGACGCTCATTACAATGCCGGCGGGGCTTTCCCGATGAGGATGAGTTTGACGGTGATCCTGCTTGTGGAGACGGGGCACCACTATCGCCTACTCCTAGTGTTTCTAGTGAACATTATGCGACTCTCGCCGTCGCCGAAGGCGGCGACGGCAGACTCTACATGAATCTAGCGCCGGGGGACCCAGGTAACTCGTTACCTCCGATCCGTGAGGAGATTGACGCTGTCGCGGATGATCTTCGACGACTCCGGCCATCTAAGACAAGCGGCTTCAGTTTTGCAGATCTTTCAAGGTTTGAACTTGAAGAAGAGAAGCACGACTATGCAAATTTGGGTCCCGGTGAAGTCAACTATGATCCAAGACTTTTTACTTGTCGGAAAGGCGAGGTATTACCGATTATGTCCGGAGAAACTGGTGATTTGCAGAATTTTCAGACCGAGACCACCGAAATTAATTATGCTGTTTTAGATTTGGATAAAATCGGTGATTCAAGTGATATTGTCCAAGGCCTTCCGCTGAGCAGCCCCAAGAAGCCAGCAATAGGATACACCATAATAGATTTTAATAAGACAGAGGCTTTGACGTCAGTCGCACTCGGAACGGAGGTCGATACGGAAGGTTCGAGAAAAACGAGACATAATTCGACAGCACTACCACCGAGCCCGACGGTCACATAGCGGCGGCTGAAAGGGCTCAGACGTTGAGCCGTGCCGAACCAAGTCTTAGCGAAAATAAATCAAAGCAACGAACTTTTTGCCTTCGGCCTTTCGAAGGTAAAGCTCTTCTGCCGATTGAGTTTTTTCAATTTGCATTACACTATTTCGTCATACGCGATATGATTTTATTTTTGACATTCAACAAATCTTATCACATCGAAAATGAAAATCTACTTACGGGAAAATAATTATACAGTTCACAACATTGAGTGCAAAATGATTATTTTATACTGTACGTCTGCATTTTATGTGATTGTATACTCACAAATAGACCTGTCCATATGAGAAAGCGGATTAACTGCGTGTATATGTAAATAGATAGTTTAAAAGCTTATTTACATGTCATCATAACCATATTGAAAAACTCGCAAGAGAAAAATTTAATACATATGATCAAATTTATAGTGTAAAGCTAGCTGAAGTTATTTAGGTTTTTTTTTATGAATGATTCACACTAATATTACATTTGGAAATGTTCATATCCTATCTAGATATATATTTCGCATGTAATAAGTATTTCCAACAAAAAAATATAGGATATCTGTATGATTTATATTGTTCGCGTATAGATATATGTTAAAGTTAAAGCAGAAGTAAAGACGTGTTTTACCGTTGCCATGCCAAAGCTACTATTAGACTGATTTATTATATTTGCCAATGACAATACTTTTTCTTTATGTACAATTATGACGCGTTACTTTTATTTAAATATAACATCCTCATTGCTCTTTTATAAACGTCCTCCGAACCGTTGGAGCTGATTACCATTTGCAGTAACCAATTCCGCTATGGTATACTATATTTAGGACTAGTAAGACGACTTGCATTAAAAAGATGGATCAAAAGTACATGAAATACTTGCATTTTAACATTGCAACGTAAAAAAATATTTATTATATTATAAGTTCAAATGTATTTGCAATTGTGTGTTACCAATGATATAATCTATGTTTTATCACTCTGACGTCATCCGTTGAGTGCTTCTTTTGAGATGATTTTCAAATTATGGTAGACGGGGTACAAATATATTGCAACGAAAGAAACAATGCAAAATATCGTAAAAATTTACACATATTTAATAATTGTTTTAAGAATTTTTAATCATGAATTGTTATTAATGTATATATACTAATATTTTACAGTAGTATCCACATAATGCAAGATCAATTTGTTATCAATCCATCACAGAAGTGCATTATTGTGAGTCATCTCAAAAAATTATTGGGTGTGTGAATAAATTCCTGCCGTTTTTCATGAAAGTAAATCCTTTATTGTATACAATATATATATATATAAAAGTGAAGAAAAAGTTAAAATTAAATAATTAGCCGCTACTTTTGTCCGGCTTTCTGGCAGCATTTTAATTCCCCGTCGATAAAATGACACGTCTTTTAAGATCATCCAAGAATAATTCATTTTTTAACATTTTTGGTCGTATTGTGGCCGCTCTGCCTTCAATGCTCGACCCAAACACATCAATTGCTTTCGGTAGATATCTCCTGTAAGTGTTTGGTTGAGCTGATCCCACCGAATACAGCGCATAAGCTTTGCACCAAGGATATTCTGCGAGGAGTTGTTCACATGCAAAAATATGCCTTTCCACGATCCAAGACTATTTTGTACCATTCCCAATGTTGTCAGATGTTTAGAAACTGTTGTTTGATCGATTTTGCAAATTCAGATTGCGTTTGACACGGATCTTCATCAAGTAATTCCTCGTTTTCAAACTTTTTTGGTACACCACTGCGTTCTCATAAAAATAATTATTTTTAAAGCAAACTCTGTGTTGTGTTCCACAGAATGTGTTCTTTCCACCAGAGAATGATCACCATAGGTCTCCACAAGGAATGGAGTTTAACAGAATGATGCACACTGATTTTAAAGCTGATGGTGAAAGGGCAGAAACTTATTCACACACCCAATATTTCAATAGATGTTTTACTTTTCCTCTTGCTTTGAAGAATCAAAAAGTGTGAATAATGGGAGTCTACTTTGTTTCCACACAATACAAGAAATCATTTGTCAGTTGCTATTTGTAAGATCTTTGATGATGTAATATACTCCAGTGTTGCTTTATATATTTGTTAAGCTTTCGGAAATTTATTTAGGTAGTGATCATAAACCTGTTTCTGAGAAAGATTATTTAGTTTACATTCCGCAGCTATTTTTTAACTTCTAATTTGCACAAAATAAAAATGTTCAGAGAACGAGTGATTTGACATTGAAATTATAGTTTATTTTTTGACGATATTCATAAATCTGCATTTTTCATCACCGGCGAATGTACGAAAGTATGAACTGATACGAATATTTTAGTTTCTGTATTGATGTAATATTAAAATGCAATTTAAAATCACTTTCTATAATGTCAAAGATTAGAAATTGATTATTAAAAAATTGAATATTTATTTGAAAACGGATTCAAGTTCAGCGCGTTGCCGCCTCTGGACATTTGCGATTGTTTTCTTTGAAATAATATAAAAATGTATGCGTATTAAATTGAAGAGATTATATCATTTACGTTTATAAAAAAAGAAAGGATATTTTAACGGGGTAAAAATATAAATATCCTCCCTTTTGCTTCTATTTTATTTGGGACGTTTATAATACTCATTTTTCAAAAATGTTTTGATCTACAAGTGTGAGAATGTACAGACGACGTTGGTCTTCTTGTCCGAGAGCTCATTGAATTTTATCTGTATGATGTATGCTATGAATACCAAAAAAATAAAATAAAAAATATATATATATATTATATTGTTGTATAAAATGTGATAGAAACGAATGTGTTTAAGTGTATTGTATTTTTATTGAAAACCAAAGATTTTACGTGAGAAAACATTCAAATGAGTTCTGTGTTTTGGAATGTATAATACTGTTATATGATGAAAATATACATTTACCCACAAATCCGATTCTTTTATTATGCGTGTATAGCGTACGTTATGATTGAAGATATTGACTATTATGTGCCGAATTATGATTGATTATTTATTATAGTATTCCATTGAAATGAATAATTTTCGCAATATGAAAAGTTTTGGATGTAATATACAAAGAGTATAATACTAAACATGGATTGCAAAATATGTTTTTAGGTCTGACGTCAGCACGGGTGATGAGTATAAATAGATTTAACCTAAAAAAATGCCCATAATTTTGAATCAATCGTGATTCAATGACGTTATTTTTTGGCCCTAAGAAATTTATTTGCGTCGTTTTGTCAAGTCGACGGTGTGCTTCGATTCGAAATAAAATAAAATATTGTGTATTCACGCTATAAAAAAAGCATTTTAGAATAATCAATCTCTCGAAGAATAATAATAAAATAATTTAGTAAGATGTATTTATTGAGATTGAAGAAGTTTTTTGAAAAATAAAAGTAGGTAATTTTATATTTATATATAACGAAATAATCTACTGATAAAATAAGTTTTAATGGTGGAGTTAAAATTTGAGTTGGAGATTGAAATAGTTTTGGTGGAATAAAAAGCGTCGTCGGCGTCGCAGATCGGGCGGCGCAACGAGTTCGGTGCGGCAGTGAGGTAGTGTGACGTGCGCAGTGGCGCCAACGGCAGCGGGCGGGCGCCTACCTACAGCGGCGGCGGCCAAGCAGCCAGGCCACCGGTACCCCCGGTAAGTGAGTCAGCGGAGGGCTTCCGCCCGGAGGGGCCCGCGGGCATCGCGTCCCCTCGAGGAGGAGGACGCGGCGCCCGCGGGCCCGCCACTCGACGCGCCAACGCCGACGCGCAACTGACCGAAGGCGCGTGTTGCAGGATCGCCGAGGAATGAGCGCGCGGGGGCGCAGCAGCGAAACGGCACCGTGAGACTCCCGCGCGATGGCGACGCTCTCAGAACAGGCGTCGAAGCTGCTCGACTTCAACCAGAAATTGGACATCACCCTGCTCGATAACATCGTCGGTTGCTTGTATACGACCGTCGGCGAACAGCAGCGCGCTGCGCAGAATATCCTTACGACCCTCAAGGACCACCCCGATGCGTGGACGAGGGTAGATACTATCCTAGAATTCTCCCAGAACCAGGAGACCAAATACTACGCGCTCCAAATCCTCGAACAAGTCATCCAGACGAGATGGAAGGTCCTCCCGCGCAACCAGTGCGAAGGCATCAAAAAGTACATAGTCGGGCTGATCATAAAGACGTCGTCGGATCCCGCCGTCATGGAAAACAACAAGGTCTATCTCAAGAAGCTAAACATGATCCTCGTCGAGGTGCTCAAGCGCGAATGGCCGAAGAACTGGAAATCGTTCATCGGCGACATCGTTGGGGCGTCCAAGACGAACGAGAGCCTCTGCCAGAACAACATGGTCATTCTCAAGTTGCTCAGCGAAGAGGTGTTCGTGTATAGCCCCGGGCAGATCACGCAGACGAAAGCGAAGCATCTAAAGGATTCGATGTGCGCCGAGTTCGGACAGATCTACGGTCTATGTCAGACCGTGCTGGAAACGTCACAGAACGCGTCTCTCGTCGAGGCCACGCTTGGCACGTTGCTACGATTTCTCAATTGGGTACCGCTCGGTTACATTTTCGAGACTAACTTGATTTGCACGCTCGTGTTCAAGTTTCTCAATGTGCCGATGTTCAGGAACTTGACGCTCGCGTGTTTGATGGAGATCGCCGGCGTGCAGGCGAGTAACTACGACGACAAGTTTGTCGCGCTGCTCGTGCAGAGCATCGAGCAGCTCGAGACGATGCTGCCACCGAACACTAACGTGCGCGAGGCTTACGCGGCCGGCCGCGACCAGGAACAGGAGTTCATACAGAACTTGGCAATGTTCTTGTGCACGTTCCTCAAAGAGCACGGTGCGCTCATCGAGAGAAAAGGCCTCAACTCAGTGCTGATGAGTGCGCTCAACTATGTTGTGCTCGTCTCTGAAGTCGAGGAAATAGAGATATTCAAAATTTGTCTCGAGTACTGGAATCATCTCGCTTCGGACCTCTACCAGGAGGCACCATATGGTGTGAGTTCACCGCTGCTTGTGACTAAGGGAAGCCTTGCGAGACGATTAATCTATGCGGAGATTCTTAGCAAGGTGCGATATATTATGATTTCACGAATGGCAAGGCCGGAAGAGGTCCTCGTTGTTGAAAACGAAAATGGCGAGGTCGTACGGGTGTTCATGAAAGATACGGATTCGATAAACCTCTATAAGAACATGCGCGAAACGCTCGTCTATCTTACGCATCTCGACTATGTTGACACGGAGAGGATAATGACAGAAAAGCTGCAGAATCAAGTCAACGGAGCCGAGTGGTCATGGAAGAACCTCAACAGTCTTTGCTGGGCGATAGGATCAATTTCAGGCGCACTGCTCGAGGAGGATGAGAAGCGGTTCCTCGTCACGGTGATAAAGGAACTGCTCGGGCTCTGCGAGCAAAAGAAAGGCAAGGACAACAAGGCGATCATCGCGAGTGACATCATGTATGTTGTTGGACAGTACCCGCGCTTTCTTCGATGTCATTGGCGGTTCCTCAAAACGGTGATCAATAAGTTGTTCGAGTTTATGCACGAGACGCACGATGGTGTCCAAGATATGGCTTGTGACACATTCATCAAAATCTCACACAAGTGCAGGCGGTTTTTCGTGACGACGCAGACCGGCGAGGCCTGTCCGTTCATCGAGGAGATCCTCGGCATGATGAGCTCGATCATATGTGACTTGCAGCCGCAGCAGGTTCACATTTTCTACGAGGCCGTCGGTTATATGATTGCTGCGCAGGTCGATCAGGTGGCTCAGGAACAATTGATCGAGAAGTACATGCTGTTGCCGAATCAAGTCTGGGACGATATCATATCTCAAGCATCGCGGAACGTGCACATTCTGAAAGATCCGGATGCCGTCAAACAACTGATCAGCATACTGAAGACGAACGTCAGGGCATGCACGGCCCTCGGGCATCCATATGTGGTCCAACTGGGCCGCATCTACCTCGACATGCTCAACGTGTATAAAGTTATGTCCGAAAATATCAGTCATGCTATAGCACTGAACGGAGAAGTGGTCACCAAACAACCCCTGATCAAGAACATGTTAGTGGTTAAGAAAGAAACTTTGAAGTTAATCTCCGGTTGGGTGTCACGATCGATAGACCACGTCATGGTCCTGGAGAGTTTTATTCCTCCCCTCTTAGATGCGGTACTTCTCGATTACCAGCGAACGGCGGTGCCGGTCGCTCGCGAGCCCGAAGTGCTGGCCGCGATGGCGATGATCGTCAACACGCTCAAGGAGAGCATTACGTCCGAAGTCCCCAAAATCTTCGATGCCGTCTTCGAATGCACCCTCGATATGATCAACAAGGACTTTGAAGAGTTCCCCGAACACCGTACCAATTTTTTCCTCCTCTTGCAGGCGGTGAACAATCATTGTTTCAAAGCCTTCCTGAGCATCCCGCCTCCCCAGTTTAAACTCGTTTTAGATTCTATTATTTGGGCTTTCAAACACACCATGAGAAATGTGGCGGATACGGGTCTGCAGATTCTGCACACCCTCTTGCTCAACGTCAACGGACATCCGATGGCGGCGCAGAGTTTCTATCAGACTTACCTGTGTGATATTCTCCAACACGTGCTCAGCGTCGCCACGGATACTTCGCACACGGCGAGCCTCACTATGCACGCGACCATTTTAGCCTACATATTTTCATTGGTCGAAGCAAATCATGTCACTGTGCCGCTAGGAAATAATACGGATAATTCGCTATCTATAAAGGTAATATATATTTCAATACTATTTTATTTAATATAAACAAGCCATAAAAGCAAGTATTTATTGCGTTGTTAGCTACTTTTATTATATGTATGAATGGGCGGCAATCATTTTTAAAAAATGGAAATGAATGGATGCCAGTATTTATTATCACTTTCTTGAAAAGATCTTTTCAGAAAAAAAAGTTTCATAGATTTGTTGTATGGGAATATATGGGTTTATAAATTATGTCATGTTTCTTCACATTTTTTCACATTCTCAATATACAGAGTGACTAAAAAACTATAAATAAATGAGTGCAAAATTTCCCTATTCTATTTATATATCTTTATAATCTTAGGTCTGTATAAATTATTCAATTTCTAATCCATGCCATTAAAATCCTATAAAAATTAGCATGTGTGGATTTTGAGAGCTTATTCATACTGTTGTGGATTGAATGATATTAATATTAGCTCTGTTATAATGTTTGATAACAAATATTTTTGATACAATTGTAAATATCAATGTAATTATGTATTGAAAATATTTATGTCGTATATTAGTTTAATTTAATGATTGTTTGATTTTCAACAGGAGTTTGTTGCGACAATATTGAAAAATGCATTTGCCCATTTAACAGATGCTCAAATTCAAATCACAGTTCAGGGCCTTTTTAATCTAAATCAAAATATCCCAGCATTCAAAGATCATTTAAGAGATTTTCTAATACAAATCAGAGTAAGTATACATTCATATTTATTTCCGTTGGTAAAACATTTTCGAATATTGCAGTTTTGATACACGGAACACTATAAAAGCTATCCGTTTATATCGGGTGTGTGAATAAGTTCCTGCTGTTTTTTGTGCAAATAAATCCTTAATTTTGTAAAAATAATGAAAAGGCAACTCAATTAAATCGTTAGCCGCTACTTTTGTGCATCTTTCTGGCAGCATTTTAGTTCCACGTTGAAAAAATGACACGTCTTTTAAGGCCATCCAAGAATGATCCATTTTTTATCATCTTTTTCTTTCAATGCTCGGCTCAAACACATCAATTGCTCTCGGTAGAGATCTCCTGTGATGGTTTAGTTGGGATGGAGCAGCTCACAATACAATACACCCAGATGATCCCACCGAATACAGAGCATAAGCTTGGAATCAAGGATATTCCGCGAGCAGTTGTTCACATGCTAAAAGCAATTCCTGCATGTTCTTTCCGTCAGAGAATGATCACCATAGGTCTCCACAAGGAATAGAGTTTAACAGAATGACTGATGCGCCACCACTTAAGCTACACAATACGCGTGCAATTGTTATATTGGCATCCGATGGTGAAACAGCAGGAATTTATTCACACAACCAATAAAACGATTGTATTAAATTCGTCCAGTATTTTCTAGAATGTATCATGAAAAATGACCTTTGAACTAACATAACCTTAATCAATCAAACCTCATGCTAAAAAAGAAAATATCATGAGGTTCGAGTGATTTAATTTTTGGTATTTTAAAAGATAATTACAAAAATATGTTTTATGCTATAAGATATATACGTTTTTAGTAATCAGATGCGATAATGCGCATTGGTTTTAAATGACCGATGTTGTGACCGGCATTTTAGGGCGGGCAGTGTTTTTTTTATTGTGAGATGTGTACAGCGTGTCGTTGCTCATTTCTACACTCGGATACATCGATCAAATAAATGCTCAAATATGATGCGTTTCTTTTTGCATACAGTGTTAAATCAGAATACCGAAGATGAAAGTCGTTTTTTAAATGAACGCTTTATGACATGATTTCCGTCGTTGTAAATCACTTTTTTTTTATATATCCGACACCATTTTAACGCCACTGTCGTAAAACATCATGGACTTTGTACAAAAATATTCTGTTAGTCCATTTTTGACCTCGTTATATGTTTTGAACTTTATTCCCTCCAAATAAGTTGTATAAATCCAACGGAGTGATGTCTGAAGAATGAGGGGGATGTCGAATTGTTTTCCGTCCAGGACTGCTTATTTTGTAATGCGTTATCGTTCAGCACGTACTTGTACTTGTGATGTTGTTCGTGTTGCGTGTTATTCGTCACAGAACACGACTCGAAAGGACAAATAAAACGATTTTCTTTTTCGGTATCCTTGATTAAACATAAATATTAATACTCGTCCAAATTATTAATTAACTTCAAATTAATAGATTGTCCAGTTGAAAATGTCGTATTTTATATGGAAGAGTTAAATTCAAACTCAAAATGTATTCATTAATTTCGTCGATACGATTATACAATAATCTTTTCCCGTCCGTTTATTTATTTTTTCTATTCTGGAAGAATAGAACTCATCGAGTTTTGATATAAAATATTTTTTTTTCTGATAAGTGATGCTGCATCGATCTAAATAAATGATAGTCGGAAGGAGCAAGGTCAGGAGAATAAGGTTGATTCGAAATCGTTTGCCAAACGATTTCCTTTAATTTGTTTTTGGTCATCTTTCATCATGGGGGTCTTTTTTTCCCCTGTGGAATCTTGCATAAGACACCCTGGGTTTGATCTCAAGGTAGTGTCAGATTCCTTCTGACTAAACGCCTCCCTTGTCCGTCTCTGTCCCCCTGGTATTGTTTTTCACATTGCTTCAGGAAGACAGGTAGTCTGGACTTAGGTAACTGGCTCTATTCTAGTGTTGGAGAGCCTTTCTCTCTTTGGCGCTCAGGATTTCTTCATTGTAATTGCACCAAAGGTCTCAGTTTTTCTTGCTTGCCATCATGCTGTGGATCATGTTGTCAACATTGAGCTTGGCTACTCCGAGTGCTTGTTTCAGCGAATTTCTCTGGGGTGCCCAAGCCTTACAGTCAGTAATCGTGTGTTCTGCATCGTCGACCCGATGATGCACGTCACGGATGTTTCCTGCCAATCAGCTATGCATCGAAGCATCCATGCCCAGTGAGCACCTGAGTCAAGCGGTAGGCCACCGGCTTACAACCGGTTCGCTGGCCACCTTTTACGCAGCTTCTTCTATGTGTTTGCTAAAGGTCAGCTTGGTTGGTTTCTTTACTTGCCCCTTTGAAAGCCATTGTCTTTTGCGTGTTTAATTTGAGTACAACACCCACTTGTCATATCCAGTCACAAGGTATTGTAAAAATAGTTGTTTTTTTATCGATTAAATCACAACGCATCGCACGCACCGCCTTGATCTCGTCAGTAATGTCGTGCGCTATACACACGCCCTGTTATATGATCTTTCCTATTTTTTTAAAATATATTTGAACACTACTCTGGAAGTATCCAAACTTGTCTTTTAATTCACGCGTAGTCTTTGATGTTCCACTTTTAAATTGTTTAAATCATCTCTGGCAATGACGCACAGTTAAAGATTCTCCGAACGTATCACAAATTTTCTTAGTTGCTGTTTTTAAATATTCATACAATATGCAATTTCGCGTAAAATGTTTATTCGGCATAAAATCCACCATCTTGAAACGCAGTTTGAAAAATATTTTTTTGTATAAAATAAGACAACTGATGGTCAAAAAGTAAGTACATATAAAAAAAAACGAAATTTTCAACTGGTCAATCTATTATATGTAATAATTTTTTCTCATTGAAAATATGATGATTTAACACTCGTATCTTGGAATATAGAGGGATTTATATGATTCTAAATACGTTTTAGAATTATTCCTCGGTGACGGAAGACTCACATGAGTCTCGGGTCTCGAAAATGCTAATATTTTTCATCATTGACACCTGTTATCAGTATTATAACATATGCTTTGTTGGATCACATGTTATTCATACATTGAGTGCATATTCGAGTGATCCAGGTGTACGCACATGCTGCGGGAAGCGTTCCATAGCAATATTTAAAATGACGTGCTTGTATTTTTAATAGAATTTATTCAAATTATGTTTTTGATTGCTTTCGCTGTTCGTTATTTCTTTCCTTAAAGGATTTCTAATAAAAATGATGGATAAAAATGTGGAGATTGTTTTGATTTTAGGAGTATACAGGGTCAGACGATAGTGACTTGTACTTAGAAGAACGTGAAGCTGATTTGCGAGCGGCACAAGATGAAAAACGACGTATCCAACTATCTGTTCCTGGTGTTGTTAATCCACACGATCTTCCAGAGGATATGCAGGATTAGACTTATATCTAATATCTGTTTTACTCCATCCCGCTCAGCTGACCTGTCATGCATTTCAAAAACCATATTTATTTATTTTATTGATATGTCACAAGATTTCAAAGTGGCAATATTTCAACAATGCATTTTTTAAATTCACTTTCCATTTTCGTAGAGTTTACATTGCGCAAGTTTCATGTATCCCCCGATGATTACACCGAAAATACGATTCGTACGCGTCTGTCCTGTGTTGTCATGATAAACTGATTTTTTCCCGCGAGACGTATTTAATTCTATCGGATTTAGTTTAGCCGCGATGATAAGGATGCGTTTCTTCGCACGATGAAAGTCAGTTTCATTCCGAGTGAGTTGCCACAAATTTAACAATAATGGTATTACGATCAGATATAAATGTTCGCATTCATATGTACAATATGTTTTTCGTATAGTATAATTTCTCTATATCCCGTAAATCTAAAAATTAAGGGTGCTTTGTGTAATTTCACAAATATATTAATTAAAAGTCAGTTAACATGTTTGTATATTTTTCAAAAATAATAAAAATTAATCATGACGATGTTTTTCAAATGGAAATGGCTTACATGTGATCAGTGTTGAACTGGAATTTCTATGTGAATATTTATGCTTTATAAGTGTTAATTTTTTCATTGTGGTTGCGACATTGTTGATTTTTGTTCTGTGAGAATAGTGAGAAGTGATTATGAAAAACCTTATGCCTTTTTTTTTTACTTATAATTCTTTTAAAGATATATGTAAGTGTAAATCGTATCATTATTGTTTTTTTTTTTTTTGTAATTCTCTGATTTCGAAATACATTATAATTAAATACTTTTTAGTAATCCATGTTTCTAGTTATTCCTTTTGAAATTACGAGCATCCTCTATATATCTGGAAGTAGAACATTGGACATCTTTATATTACAATGTTACATATTGTGTAGACTGAAAGAGTATATTCATCTTTTTTGTTTGTTATGCCTAAGCAAGATATTTGAACGTTGTATTCGTTTTTAAATGATGAAAAGGCACTTTGGGTATTGTTTCGATTGAAAGTTGAACGCTCGATGGCGAACACTCGATGTACACGGGCAGCGTTCAAAAAGTAATGCATCTAAACCCATAACCCAGCATCGTCGCATCTGCTAAAAAATGGACGCGTTGCTTTTTGATCGCACCCCGTAAATGCATCGTTATATAATGTAATATTTGAGATTTACGCGAGTCATGTTTGTATGATTTTAATTATGTTAAATCATTATATTAAAGCCGACGCTTTTATTGAAATCCACATTTTAGCCGTCGTTCAAGAGTAACATTGTTCTATAAAGTGTGTTTTATTTCCTTATTTTGAGACCTTTTTGAATGTTCAAAACCGACAGCTGTAACTGTAGTCATGTTGTTGTTTTAAAATTAAACGCGAATGAATAGGAATTTGTTTGCCATTGGGAACATTACGAGTTATAATGTACACACACTCACACATGCGTGTTTAAGTCCATGTTTTGTTATTAACGAATCTATATTTTAAACGATCTGATTAAAAGTGACTTAGTATGTAACGCACTGTATTATTATGATTCCGGACATCTCATCGATTACTTGACAGATTTATAACGAGGATTGTGAATATTTGATTTTCCATTAGTGTAATCGTTTTTTTATTAAGTATTCCTCATAGTATCCATGTTCATAGGGACCAAATGACATCTCTGACTTTTTACTTTTTGTCGTAAATTTGAAATACGATTGTATACAGAGTAGTATTTTTATTTTAGTAAAATGAAATATTTCCGCCACGGGAATAAACGATTTGGGAATTTACTTTCGTATTCGAAAAGAACCACATTGAATTGTGTTTCCTATCTATTTTCTACGTTACATATTTATATTTTTGAAGGGTAGGAAAAATGTTTTGTAATACGGCGTAGCGTTTGTAAGCCAAAGACTTGATGTAAGATCTAATTTAGTCGTTTCCGCATCCGTGCGTATCTTCGGTGAACAAAATACAACTATTTGGAATCGTTTTAAAACAATTTAAACGCACTTATGTACATTCGGCTATATTCAAAATGATTTTTATTCATGTGTTTTTGTTCAATTCTATGTTTAGTTTCAGTAGTAGTGTATACATTATTGGTTTGAAGTGTTTTTATTTAATGATTTGTGTATGAGCAATTAAATACAGATAGAAATGTAGTTGTAGTCGGTTTCGGGGTAAAATAAAAATGTCAGTATTCTTTGTTGAATGCGAGGTTTATTTAGTAAGTTCTATAGTTTTTTGCGCTGTAACTGTTTGTTTGAGAAGCTAAGCCTAATGCGATGTTACAAAAATCACTTAATATTGAGTAATTGGTACGATCACGTGTGTGAGTGCGTGTCCATGTTGAGCATATAAATATCATTTATCGCTACCAGTTTGTCTCAATTATTTAGTTTAGGTCGGAGCTCGGCAAGTCGTTTTTATAAACGTCGAATCATTTACTCAAACGCGTGCAATTTTTTTGTTATTGACCCGCGGGCAAGATTAATAACAGGCGGCGGGGCCTCAGTTTGTCGACTCTTGGTTTAGGGCTTTGCTTCGTAACTTCACAAATGTTTTCATAGACTTTTAACGCAAAAACATACATGCATATACTAACACGGCTAAATATTTTGTGTGAAAATGCACGTATGAAACTGCATGATTTATTTTTTTCCTATCTAAAAAGTTTCGTAATGTAATATTAGGTAATTTTATTGTTTTAACTGTTTACAATTGACAATGTAATGTGAAGTATTCATAAGATGAAACAATTAACATTGGCGTATTGATTCATTAAAAGTGATAATGTATTTTTAGTTTAGCATTTATGACTTCATAGACATGGCAGGTCAGAGTGGCGGCAGCTATTGTCGGAGTGTCCTCTGTGACCAGGCGAAGTATGATTCTTACAAGATGATTGAGTGTTTTTATTATATGAATAATATTATAATAGTTTAAATAGGTGATTTTCGATTGGTCGTATGACTGAGAGTAGGAATGCATTAGCGCTGAGGCCGTATGGCAGAATTGATGTATGCACTGTGAAGGATTCCCCCGATGTAAGATGATTTATTGTAATGTTTTTTTTTAAAAATTGAACTTTTACAAGTTTTAAAATGAATATCCGGTAACGGTTTAAAATCACAGTTTAGCATTTTTTTTTCATCGACGAAAATATTTAAATTTTACCGCATACGCCACCTCTCACACCATTCTGCGCAACGCTGCGGTAGATGATTTTTTTTCTCTCGATATGATTATGGAAAAGAGCTTTTTTTGGTAGTATTTAAATTTATGTGATGTTTTATCGAGTTGGATATTTTAACACATGGTCAGTGTTCTTAATCTCAAAAATTTTGTTAAAATTGTGCACGAGCCAGACTCTTGTACGTGATTATTTGTTACGGAACTGTTTGTAAACATCCTCAATCATCATAAATATTTTAGAAATAAAACATTTGAAAAACTGTGAGTTGTACATTTTATTTTACCTTCTGTTTCTCTTAAAATCCTTGAGGTCATTTTCCTTCATTTGAACGATTTGTTTTTGTATCATATTTTCATGTCTATTTAGTTATTACATGTAACGTTAGGAATAGTATGGCTGATTGTAATGTGTTTTCGGGTTGACACTTAGTAGAACATAGTATTTTATTTGTTATATACTGATATAATTTTATTTTTCAGCTTTTTTATGGGCTACTTACTGCCTTTTATTGTTTTAAACTTTTAACCACCAGTGATTTTAAAAACATTCATCTTTTACTTAACGAAAGGATAGGTTTTTTTTTTATAGAAATACCAATGAAACAAAAACACATATTACTATTGAAAATTTATTGAAACATGATAACAAATCTTATTACGTTGTTTTTCTTTCTTTTTGACTGAATGTCATCATCAATTTCGATTACGTTTTCGTTATGTTCGATTTAATTTCACGTTAAAATTTCAAAAGTCGATCCGTCGACATCCATCGCGCTCTGTCCATCCAAAATGTATTTGTATTTTTATCTCCTATTTATAGTGTACGGCTAAATTGCAAAATTAATTTTAATAAATCAAGACGAAAACCATGTTAAAGCGTGTTAAACGAGGTATATATGCATTAGAAATTGTGTAAAAAGTAATTTGACCTATATAACACTACGCTGTCCTGCGGGATCATTTTTGGATGATCCCGCATGAGCATTTCTTGTTCAGGGTTGTCACAACGCGATGAATATTTTTTTGTTAATACAAACATGCCATTAAAACTGGTTAGTTAGCGTTGTCTCAGTGTACTAATAACACTAATAAGAAACACTCTTTTTCTAAGGCATTCATCCCAAAATAGACTCAATTACGTAGTAAAGATCATTCAATACGCGGCCTTTATCTATTTTGAATTTCCACAAAAACATCGTGTAATACAAATTTGTGTTATACAAGGTTTGATAATATAAAAATTAATTTCTTTTCGTATATAATGCGCTGCCATACCGTTCATCAGATTGGGATAAATCTTTACGCTAAGGATTGCGCGAGTAACAGAGACATTGTTTGACATATTTGTTTGTTCGTATTTTATGCGCTGCCATAGCGTTCATTCGATTGCGATAAAACTTTGCCGACTTATTGTTTGCACTCTCTCAAATAATATAGGTATAGTACAATTAACTTACAGTAGATCTTATATATAAAAATCAATGTTTGTTCATATTTATAATAAAACCAACAAAATCAAATAAACATAATTTATACTTTTCCCTTATATATATAATTCAATTTCAATAAATGTATTCATTATCGGAAAGAAAATAAATTTCATTCTTTCTCGTCGTTTAAACGTCTTTTGGTCACGGCTTTTCAAGCGAGCGTTTAGAGTGGATGGTTGTTTCTTTAATAGATGCAAAAATTATATCGCTATTAAATTCTCTTCTCGATCGATATCATCTAATCGACGAATATAAAGATATATTTCATCATAACGAAACATTCGCGGCTACTTCGTTCGACGATACTTCATACTTTGTATCAACTTTCAGACTAAAATGTACCATCCTATCAAAATAAAAAGCTTTACATTTACACCGTAGCATGTAATCATAGTATGATTTTAATTTTGGTCGAGTTATGCAATTTTCCCGACATGCGACGAGCCTCTGAGCTATAACATAAGACTCAAAAGATCAAAAAACCGACAGTCATTGGATATCATTCCTTGATTCCTTTTTTTTATGGGAGGGGAACTCTTCAGACAATTCATGCCAAGTGTGGCTTAGTAGTGTGGGATTCTTACCCTTTAAAACCCCGCCTTTTCTACTCTACTGGATTGGAGCATTGTTCGTATCATATTGTCTTTCGGGAGTTGCATTTTGGAGCCCCAGTTGGGTCAGGTGGTAATCAAGCTCCCAATGCTTCCTAGTCAGCCACGGTTTGATGACTGGAATCAGTATGAACATCCATTGACCTTTGTTAGATTGATCCCAGCGATCTTTCCATACTTGGATAGTTTTATCCCTCTCATCTTGTTTATTCTGTATCCAACTTTCCTCTCTGCTAAAAGGTCGATCTGTACCGAGGAAGCAAGTATTTGTGATACTTCTAATGACACGGTTCTATAAGCTGTGTTGATTCTCAGAGCATCCATCGGGGATAAATTTGATTCATCATAATCCTTTTAATGCTCGGCGGTTGAAAGATCGATTAAATTTGTAATTTTTCATATTAACACTATGAATATGAATGTGGTATCATGACACGCCCAATTGTTGTATACTGGTGATACCAACGTTGTATCATGTTTGGCGTAAGTTCAGCTATTTATTGTGCGATAGCGTTAAACAACGAGAAAAAAGCTTGGAACTCTTTCAAGAAACAGTTTATATTGAAATTAATCTCGACGTTGATTTCACGTTATAAAGTTGGATGGTTTATAAATTCATTTTGCGAAATGTGCAAACAAAAAGAATAGCATTTTAAAAATAATTTAATCCTTATAATTAATACATTGTTTTAAAATCATATTTACAAAATGTTATGTACGTTAGAAATAATACTTATTTACAATATTCTTTTAAAAAAAATTAAAACCGAATGCTGAAATTTCTGAGCTCTACGCGTGATAAGTTCTCCCATTTCGATAACACGCAGCGTTCAATTTTGCAGCCGGGAGATCCGGTGTTCGTTAACCAGTCGACCCTATAAAATTACAAAAACACTCGCTTTAATTAAGCACGTTCCAATTTTCTATTTATGATGGTTTTTTGATGAATGTGTACAAATGAGAAAGATTGTGTTTAAATCTATTATTTTAATATTTCATTCAGTATTATTCAATCTATTTAACGCATTACATACGGGGAGACATCGCGCGCATTTTTACATTTGGTTTTTAAACGGTTTTCGGTCATTCTGCCGATGTAGAACATATTAATTAACGTTTCCCGTACGTAGTGTGTTAAATGCATGAACTATTTACAATCAAGGTCACATGGTAATATTTGGTTCATATATTTGGCAGTTAAAATGCCAATACGACCTTGCTATTGGGATTATAGAATGTAGACTGGTATTCGTTGAAGATTTTTAGCCGATGTATAAGCTGATTTTCATCTACATTATGTACATATGACTATTGTCGTTAATTCAAAACGTGTGTGTCAAAGTTTGTTGATTTTTTAAAATTTGTCATAAATATATGTTATTTTTTTAAATAAAACATTAAAGTAATGCGATTATAGATATTTTAATATGTATACCAGTATCCAATATTATCTGCGTCAGGCTAACGACGACTATTTTGTGCAAAATATACGAATCAATTGCTCGGAATGATTGCTTATAGTTTAAGCAAAATATGTATACGTACATGACGTTGATGCGATCCTTGGGTCCATTTAATTTGCCGACGATTGTTCCCCGCTTTGAATTTTTCACCCATCCGCCAATTTGCAATTGATCTCCCAAGTCTCTGCAGTATTTGGTGAAATAAAGACCTGAAGTTATAAATATAATTGCATCATCAATCAATATATTCGGCCATAATGCGAACAATCGACGGTTTAATTGTGAGCATTCAAATTACATAATGTTAAAGCATTGTAATATAATACGAGCGTTTGACTTTATTTATGATGTCGGTGTATCATAAATTGTGTATGTAAACGTGCAGACATCTTCCAGATATTTGATTAAATTAGAACTTACTTTGATGGTCTTTCAGATTGGTCTGACGGGGACGTGTCAACAAAATAGTTTGTAAGGGACTGAATAAATTGCATATTTATATCCCTAATAAAAATTTATCTCCGACAATTATTTTCACGACGAAAGATCAAAGACACGAGGGAATAATATTTATGGTCTAATTTAGTACGTTTACACATTAATTGAGGTCGTGAGATATGAAAATATACACAGATTCAAGAAAAAAATCAGGATGATTGAGCTGTCATCGATGAACATTAAAAATTAATATTGCAATTGGTGTTATTCGATATATATATACTTTCTGCAGTTCTTAAAATATCTTGAGAATATTATCGTTTCCGCAGCATGTTTTTTTTCGCCTCGTAGAAATGACAAAACGAATTTATGTAACAATATAAATAACTCTAGAAAATATCTTTCCAATAGACCGCTCTCAGGTCAGGGTTTGACAACCACCGACGCGTTTACCTGACGGCGAAATTAAATTGAAAACATAAATTCAAAAAATAGTTTTATTGATATAGCACAAATTTAAATGAGACAACATCCAATAAATATACATATTAATATAATTTCGTTAAAAATACCATATGCGGAAAATATTATTTTTTTAATATTTCGCATTAAAAAAATTAATTTATATTTGAAAAATGAATCAAATGCTTAAATATTTCTATAAATTCGTTTCGTTGTGTTGCTGAAATTTTTATTTGAAAATGTTTTCAAGCATTTGCGAACATCAATCAACCTCAAAGCGATCCATTAGTCGGAACAGTCGCGACAATGCAATAAAAAATATTTTCGTATTTTTTTTCATCAGCTGTAATATTAAATGAGCGTCGTATTTATATTCGTACGATTGGGTATTTTTAAAAAAATGTATTTAAAATGTTTTATAAATTTATAATCACATGATCAATTTTGGTCGCGTTATGGCCGAAATAAAAAAATGGGAATTTATTCAAACAGCTGTCATCGTCGACGTTGAAGATCAAATATATATTTTTAAATAGTGGATTTTATAGTTGTTAAATGTGTGTTTAAATTTAATTTGATGGATAATTGAAAATATATTGTGTGCTATAATAAAAATTTTGCGATGGATAACAGGTATTTTGTTTTTTCGTTGTATTTTGATTATATTTTCGAAGCGATTTTCTTGTTGTCAAATTATACGTTTGAAACATTCAATGTATAGTTTTTTAATTTTAATTAAACAGTTTTAAATAAAATACGGAGATGCTGATAAATTCGGTACGTGATTTTAGTAAGAAAATCAATTAAAAAATCATATGCATATAACCTAACCTAGATAATGGTTGAATATTAATATTTCTGTGGTATGCTATAGTTTTTTATAAGTTAAATGCTCATTGTATTAATTTTTTATCGAATCGACTGACTTCCGACTGTCGTACATACCTTGAACATTACCGAAGACTTCGAATTCAACGGAAACGATTATGTTGGGGTCTTCGATGCCCATTTTGTTGTATTCTTCTCTGTGTCCTTGCTTCCACTGGCCTACACCGAAGATCAGCTCTCGACTATCGGCTCATTATAAATAGTCCACGAGTGCGACGTGCTACGCCTATGGTCTATTTAAATCCGATCAGCAAATCATCTGCGTCTTATGAATGTTTCGTAATCTACAATTACCAACCTTCGAGTAGTCAGAAAGTAGCATATATCATTGATCGAAGGTATCATTTAATGAAAGGTCAGAACCCTGAAACCAACGGCTGCCAAAAATCATCAATCAAAATGCGCCCAATCAAGGGAAAATATAATTACATTGATACTGTATTATTGCTATGAAAATTTCAAGCTTCTTATGAAAATTGGCATATAAAGAAAGTGATACGAAAAGATGTTTAATTTCAAGTGGGCTTGATTTATCGAAAGCGACTTGAAATGATGCCAAATATATAGGACTTTATAATGCACCGACTAGATGTATCTAAAAAAAAAGTTTCAAAATATTTATAAACGTCGAATCTGTATTATTTCAAGATTTGTTTTGATTTCAATGCATGATGCAATATTCAGTTTTGAAATTAATTCACTCAAAATGCTCGTTATACTATGTTAAATGTTTATAAAAAAAAACTGGGATCCCTATGGACCACTTTGCAAACACACTGGCAAAACGAATAGGATGGGTGTTATGGGGTAGGATGGGTACCGCATGCCTTCATCGAACACAACAAAAACGAGACAAGTGCTATGCCTTGCAGACAACGCAAAAATAGTCCATTTTTGAATAGCACTGCGGTGATGAGAAATGGCTAATTTACGATAATACACGACGAAAAATTCAGGTCCATGTACGGTCCTAAAAGTATCCGATCTGACGTATAGATGGCGGTTATTGTTTAAAAAATGATAAAAAATATTATAGTAGAAAGTACCTACATTAAAAAGCTTAAATTAAACCCTTGGGTAACAGTTGAATCCCTGGGGTAGAGGTAGATGAAAGCAGCTTCGTTGTTTTGCTCATCAGACGCTGCTGGGATAGCCCAGCTAACATGAGTTGGGTAAGCTGCGCTACTCTGGCTGCGTACCTTGTAAAGTGGAATGTGGAACTGCCGATTACAGAAGGAGCAGGAGGATTCTGTGCATAAGGCCAGTATCCTCAGCAGCCTATTGCACATAGGGGAGAAATATTACGGCTGCTCGAAAGGCGAGTCATCTCCGTAGCTAGGTACTACAAATAATCAAACCAATACGAGTACCGTGGGAAAGGGGAAGCCCCTGCAGTCCTAGCTAAAAAGAAGAGCATTTAATGTTTGCTTAGAAGAATGGCAATCAAGATGGATTGATGGTTTGAATGGACGGCAATTGTTTAAGTTCATGTCAGGCTCATGTCCCTTACATCATCCCCTGAGTTCATAACTTCAACGCTGGGTGCGTTCTTTTATTTTGCAAGCGCGTGTCCGCAATAATTGGTCTACCAATTACTGTGTAGGCACGGTTGTACGTGGTGGAATAAAAAAAAGAAAAAAAGTTCGTTATCTGTTGTAGTCCCTTCAAACTGAGGTTGGACTCGTGGTGGTATTGACCTCGCATAGTAGCTCCTTTATTTGTAGCGTAACCTCTTCCTTACTTCTCCAACGCTCTTCCGGTTGCATGTAGTCTAAAACTGATCTTCCTTGGGAACCTCGCCTCCTTTTGGAGGACAAAGTGAAAGGAGTGGGCGCCTGGGAACTCTGTGTAAAATATTGGATGGCAGAGTTTAAACGAGGACATACGAGCTGCCAAGATGAACATCGCAGTGACGAAAATGTTATACAACACACATTGACTGAAAATTTGGACATGAGAACGGTGTGCGCAATATGGGTGCCGCGTTTGCTCACAATGGAACAAAAGCAGCGTCGTGAGAATTTTTTAATCCAGTTTTTAGCAATGTTTCACAGCAATAAAGCCGAGTTTTTACGCCGATTCATAACCATGGATGAAACACGGGTCCATGAAACTTGGAGATCCTTTGGACGTTCCACAAAGGAACTAAGGGACCCTCCGCTGACCGAGTTTTTTATTGGTCCTGCTATTCGGAACCATGCCAGATCGCTCAACAAAAATGCACAGCAAGGTGCAAAATCTGAATTTAATATCCATGTCATAGAAAGATCCCCGGGTACGCATTTATCACCGAAAATGCCGCAAAAAACCCAAAAGAGGACGGAGTGACCACAAAGTCTGTGTGTCCAACCGGGCCGCTTTTCGGACCGTTGACATGACGAATGAGCGCCACGCCCAGACATTTCTACAAAACATAGTCTACGTTCATGACGGATTTCTGCATAGACATCCCAAGATCGGTGAAAGTCCAAGCCTGACGAGCGAAGTCCTAAACTGCCCGTGCTCTGTAACTTGCTCTCAAACTTGAAATAATGGTTCGATGGCAAAATATTTGCCAACAACGAAGAGGTGGAGTCGGCGGTCGATGGCTATTTTGAGGAGCTCGATGGTTCTCACTATAAACAGGTTTATTGAAGCTGTTGAACATCGCTGGGAATAGTGTATCGAGCTGAAAGTAGACTATGTTGAGAAATAAAGATATTTTTTCATGTTTTCTTTGTTAATTCGGGTCATTCTGAGACTACCCTCGTAACACATTCGGTTTTGAGTAATATTTGAATAGAATGTAAGTGGTTTTTACTGTTTGGAGATCGTAGATCGCATCGTGTGTCGTCATATTGAAAGATAATCTAATTCAGCAACAGTGGGCTATTCTTCGATTTTGATCGCAATAAACTAACTATAGAAAATCATCTTTTAAATTTTAAAAGATCGGTGTCTTATCTTCTTACAAAGATGGTATCGATTGGTATATTGTTAGAATGGTTAAACTTCAATTATTTGAATGGTCAGTTTTTATACAATGCTATCTTCTTCTTGAGGCGCCACATTTGTTATCAAATGTAGGCGATCTTCACAAGAGATTTTTTTGGGGGATAGAGTTTTCATGTGATGGTGTCCCATTGTCTTCCACATTTAATTAAATTAGGATAAGATTATTTCAATATGAATTTCTAGATAGGAGAGAATCTAGTTAGTGGTGAAGTAATCATTATTTTAATTATAGTTGTGACATAATCGAGTGTTTTTTTAATCAGAAACAAGACATTGATCTAAACTTGGATCTCACAGATTTCTTGGTATGGTGATATTTTCCCCATGATCTGGATTTACAACAACCCTTGATTAAAACTCAATTTTTAACAGTTTGAATTATCTGCATATAGTAAAAGCTTTCAGCATGTATTATCTTAATCACTGATTTACCGATCAAGAGCCAAATTAAAGACGATCAAATGGCACACTGTCTGTTAAAAAGATCACGTAATAGAAAAAGATATAATTTTATCGAGTCAAGTACACATCCATTATACGTATGGAAGTGCTTTTGAATGAAAATCACTACAAGAAATCTTTCTTTGTGAAATAATCGTAGTGATCATTCGATTGTTAAAATTATCTATATACAGGATCCGCCAGATCAAGTCTTTCCAAATTCATTCAATTGTAGCTATTACATAAATTTGCGTAACGCCAAAAAATAAATATCAATGGAATTTAAAAACAACAACATGTTTGTCTTATATTTGATGGCCGAATACACAAATTTCACATATGCATACAATTATTTTATTTTAAGAATTTTCATCATCATCATAGTGCAGGCACAAACAGTCCACTGCAGAACTAGGGCCTCTTCAATATCCATTCACGGCAAGGGGTTACGTCCAATTTCTTTGTGTCATACATTCAACTCGTTCGCTCGATATTATAGGTAGCATGACCTCTGAGCTTCATTTAGAACGCTCACCCAGTGGGTCACCTGGATGAACGTTTTGAAGGGCGCTTTCGCGACCGTTTCGATAGGGAGTGTGGGAAATTTGTAAAGACTGAGTAGTTTTCCTCAGGAGATAGGGTTAAAACTACTCTAGGCGACCTGGAAAGAGCTTTCTGGAGCGCTGAGTCTGGTCTCTATTTTCCTCGCAAGGGCGCTGTTGGGCTAGGGTGAAGTCCTACGTGACGCAAAAATGCATCTCGGATTCGCTCCTACACCAACTGACGCATACCCCGCGAATTCGAGATTGGGTGGATTGGGAATAAAAGGTGTCAGATAATATGCAAATGCCCCGAAGTGGTGGGAACCTTCAAAAACTAAGTAGTATATTAAGAATAAATAACATAAAAAATATAAGAGATCAGGGCCGTAACAAGGAGATGGCAAAGCAGGCGCCCGCCACGGGTGCAACTGGACTTGGAGCGCAAAACCCAGAATACACCCAGTCAAGAGTTGTACATGCTTTTTTTATTTTACTTAACCATTCTACTTTTGGGCATGTCGGCCGAGAGAGAGGCTCTTCTGTGCCGTATCAGAGGTCCTTTTTCTGGACCTCTTGGCCACAAAGACTTAGTGGCCAGCCCCGGTGCCTTTTCGGCGTTCAAGGCCTTTTGCCATAGTTTCGGAGCCAAATGCGCGGATTGGACGGACACTATTTTTAGTATCCGTCCTCTACCATAACATGTCATTTACACTATTTTTATATTTGTCCTCTGTGAAACTACGGGTTGACAATATTTTCGACCGATTGTAAAATTTAAACAAGCCATCCGATTAGTATTCTTTAGACGTCTATTCGTCATATCAACGCTCCGAAAAGCGGACCGATTGAACACATTGATCTTGTGGCTGCTAAGTCCTCTTTTAGAGCTTTTTGCTGCATTTAAATAAATAAACGCGTATCCAGGGCCTTGTATGATCTGTAAGATCACAGAAGTCCCTCAGAGGCTAATTTACATAGGGGGTGGCTCGTGACCTTTCAAATAAAAGTATTGTATCATTTAACGATAACCAATTTTTTCCATGTTTACAAATTCACTGAGAACGTTCAATATTGATGGGTGCCAAACAAATACTAAACAACGTAGTGTCTTGAAACTTGAAACTTAAGTTCTATAAAGCTTTATATCATTGTATTTTTATATTATTATCATAGTATTAGGTCGGGTAGTTTTGGGACTATTAATTTCTTTATTTGAATTCATTATTCCAAGAAGTGGTATTAATTCTAAAGAGCGGGACCTAACGTGCGAATTTTTGTTGTGCATTGTCCAGAATAGTCATCATTTGACCATGATTTTGGACCACTCGATTTTGTTGTTGTTGAGCTATCTGAAAACCCTAGTTTACACCGACCGTCCAAAGACCCTGGCTCAAGGAGTGAATAAATATTCAAGGTTATTTCTTTTAATGTTTTACGGATATGATTTCTTGATTCTTGAGGGGCGAACACAAAAATGCGACGAAAAATCACAAACAATTAATTGCATTATTATTTTACGACATTGTGCAATATTTTATATATGAAGCATTCATGAAAAAATATATTGTTGATGTTTTCAGACTTTCGTACGAAGTAAAATCGAGGAAAGCGTTCCCAGCAGCATAGTTTAGATTTATATTTAAAATGGCTGCAACTAACGAACGATGGTCAATTTTAGAAATCCCAGTAACAAAAAAATTAACAACGTTTTGTATGAACTACATGCGGACAAAATTTATGTTAATACACATGATAATGATTTTTTAAATTTAAATTCCAAATAGATTCAGAATATTGTGTGCTATTGACAGTGTTTATTTATTTATATACAAGCTTCATACACGCTGCGGCGGTCCCGATAGATAATAAGTGGCGAACATACAAATATAGCATCTAGGTTATGATGATTTACAATTACCTCACTACTCAAAGGGCTAAGTGCAATTATGGATGTAATTCTGGCTATTCTTCATCACGTCTTAGATTGCCGACAAAAATGTATTGTTAATCCGGCAAGAAGATTCTTTAACGTAGACTAACTTCGCAGAGGCTCATTAACGGAAATTTTAATAATGTCAATTGTCCAAATCGTTTTAAACAATTTCCGTAACCCACTTTTGTATCGGTCAATAGGCAGGGGGTCTTCCCAATTAGGATGCTTTGCAATTAACCAATTATGCAGAAATTAAATAATTGAACTACTTTGATTTCCTCATTACATCACGGCCAAAATATCCAAGTACACGTGATTGTAATTTTAATGTGCGGACTGTAAATATTTACGACAATAATTTATAACGAGCGACCCTAATTAATACTCATAGAAATTGATTATCGAAAGCCAAATTGAAAAATGAACATGGGAATATTTCGTTGTCGCCTTCATTATGAATACATTTTGAAATGGGACGCAAAGTCACCTAACATATTTTTAGCTTGTATGTAAATATTGAGTTCATATCAACAAATAATTTGTATTTAATAAAAATATGACTTAATATAAATCTATGGCAAAATGAATTAATGTCAAAATGAAACTCGGACAGCTGACATATTTATCTTTTTTTTTTGATGTTCCGTATTCGCTATCAGATGCATTTTTTTGTTTTAATATCTTGATAGAATATTAAATTAATTCAATCAGCATGTTTGTTGTGACATGCGAATTCAAATTGGATTTTATCGATTCATTCATTTTATTTGGAACGATTTACGCAGTATAATTCATTTTGTAATGAGCATATTCTATTATGAAATGGCATAGGTTTCTTCCTCTGTATCATAGATTGGGAAGATACACTCGGCTAGGGAATCCAAACCCGAGTCAAATTTTCGATCCTGGGATTTCGGGATTGCATTAGACCATCCCGGGATCCCGGAACCGGGATTTGCAATAGTTTAAGAAATTACATTTAAAAATAGATAAACAAAACATTAAATAATTCAAATATTATTTTGAAAATATGCCCGAAGTAATATTAAACATCGAATGTTTCGTCATTTAGTCTGGATGTGATTTTGGTAGCCAGGCAACCTGCTGCTGAAAATGCACGCTCAGCCTCCACACTCATTGGATGTATAATCGTCAGTTATTTAAATTCTTGTTCGAGTTGATTACGGAGGAATACAAAAATTCTGAGCCCCGTATCTATTATATTTCATGTCGATATTCCCATTTTTAGAGACAAGGTGTAGTAAATACATCACCGGTAGAGAAAGACACACGCATCAACTTACTAGCAACACAGATCGACACAAGTCGATCCTTTTCGTGAGGCTATGAAGACTTAGCTGTCCCCGAGAGGACATCTCCCGCTTCATTTGGTGCCTGGGAGTTAACGCTTGCCCATTATATTAAAATGGGCACAAATAAAAGAAATTGATTGTACTGCCATTGCAGTAAAAAATGGATATACGATTGTAATTACGATTCGAAACTAAATGATTCTATAACTACATACTCTAGCAGATAGTGAGGTCATCTGTTTTTTATACCGCGATGTTACTATGGGCGGGTCCCATAGTAGCCGCCAATTTCACATTTGGCTCCAAAACTCCGACAAAAGGAGTTGAAGGCGCTGAAGGCACGGGGACAGGTTATCAAATCTCTGTGTCCTGCAGGTCCGAGATGCGGACCCTGGACACGGCGCAGGAGTTCTTTTCTCTCGGTCGCCATGCCGACACACGTCCACAGGATATGGTCTGCATCCATGTTCGGGTGGTTGCATGAGCACACCGGCTTATCAACTAGACCTCGTTCCTGCAAGTAGGCATTGAAGGAACCATGCCTGGTCAGGGACTGGGATGTGAAATGGTTCGGAAGGAATCAGCGATACCGAAACCTCTGCAGTATCAAGCCAAGGAACAGGGTGGGTCTACGGTCGTTGCTGGAGGCTGCCCATCTACTCTCCCAGGCGTCAAATGCGGCCCCAAGAGTCCATTTTTCCAGAGTGGCGTTGTTTCCCGAAGTGGCAGCGCTCGGACACAGTTATCCCTAGATAGGTCACGTTATTGAGAAATTTGATGCTAGTGCTTCCCAAACGTATCAGTGGCAGCCGGATTTTTAGGGTCCTCTTAAGTAATAGTCCTGTGGACTTGCCGGGAGCGAAGCTCAATCTGTTATCCTTACACCATTCCGTTAGCAATCTAGTTGCCCCATTGCCTTTACTTTCAACCTCTCTTCTCGAGTCTCCGCAAACGGTTAGTGTAAGGTCGTCCGCGTAGGCAACTAGACTGCATTCCTCTGGGAGCGGCAGCGTCAGGACATCGTCCATCAGGATGTTTCACAAGAGTGGCCACAAAAAGGGAAAGGTTAATATGAGAATTTGAAAAACATATATGTACTGTATATATGTATTCATAGATTAGACAGTTACTGTCCTTAGAAGCTCGACAATTAGTAGTTATGCCAGTGTTTCCAGGCGTCCAGATTTCGGCGAGAATGTCTCGATTTAATAGCCTTCAACGTGTTGGTGAGGTACCACTATCAATCACGTCCATCTTTGACTAATTGGAAAACGCGGCACTTCCTTCACACAATTCCTTCCAAACTGCTAATTTCTGAAAAAATCAGAGTTTAATTATATAGACGTGGATTGACTCAATCCGCGAACACGAACCCGACAGGAGGTTCGAAATATCGGATACAGGTAAAATTTTAACTCCAATTTTGCCTTGTCAAAAAACATATGTCTAAATATATAAAATACTCGAATATTCGAATGCTTTACCAATTTCATATTTGTTATTCGAATAATTGATTTTGCGAATATTTTGGACCCCTAGTGACGAGTCGACAACATGTCACGAAGTGGAATATTGTGTCATTAGAAATGATAGTCAGTCTAAATGTTTTTCCCGCATCTTTTGAACCTGGGCCACCGTAATACCGAGTCCAGGAACTTATCCACTTAACCAACGCTCGATATATTTATCAATTGTAAGTAGTGAATGCCTATCTGACAACAGCTATCTGCTTTCATTTACGTAAGCATACGAGCATCATTTTATGCGAAAAACATAATTTTGCGCACAACGGGGACAGATTGATCATAAAAAATCTATACAATTGAGCGAGGGAATTCGATAAAGAAAGTGTGCACAAATATTGAAGTGTAGTCATAAATAGTCCACTGCAAGACTAAGATCTCTTCAAAATTAATTCGTGGGAGCACTAAGCAATTTAGTGAGAAAATATTCTGCAATTATATTAGGAGTACCCATGTGCAATGTCGTCTTTTCGATGCACCATCTTCAAAATAGTCTCCTTCGTCCTAGTTGTGAAGAACATCTGCGATATTTATATTGGTTGTTGAATCTGGTGATTGAGTTTGGAAGACGAGCCTCGAAGTGGACGACTCATTCAGGCTGATGGAGCAGCCTTGAAGTCTGCAATTAAGGATATGCAAGAAAAATTAAGTCAATTTCTTTGAGGTTTAGTGACCAGTGTTGAGAGATGAAGGGTTTCAAACGCGAAGAAAAAAAAAATTTTTTAAATCGCATTGAAAAAAACGACATTTATCCCGGACACCCCATATATATTGAAGGCAACAATTGAAAGCGATTTTAAGGATTATTCCTCGCTGGTTCAATCGATCTGAAGATGATAATGATGATGTTGAATGTCTCGTGCTTTTTTTTCTTCTTCATTGTCTCGCTTCTCTGAGAATAGTTGTTTTGACCGGAAATTTGAGAAAAACTCGAATGCAGGTCACGCCTGATCTTATTCGTCTTGGATTGGCACCGCAACAAAAGCAAGCAACCATTATAAATAGCAACAAAATGAATAAGAATAATGCTTTCACAATTTTCCGAGACTTTTCCTAATTATGTTTATAGTTAAATGCAGAGAAAATCGGCCAATGACCACATTTATAATGTATTTTGGATCAGATCGCGTGAAAAAGATTAGGATATTACGCACGTTGCCAAAATTTTAATTATGTTTAAAATTCGCTCTACTTTCCGAGGCGGCATTTTAACAATGACGCAATTATTAATAGAATTTTGGTTATTTTATCGCTATTTTTTCCGTAGGAATTTTATTTCGAAGCACTCGTAATATGTCTGACGTTGCTAGATGATAATTTTGTTAGGAAAGTCCAAGGTCTTGTCAAACTTCAAAGACGAAAGCTGTTATTGTGACGTAAATGAATTTTTCCAATGGCGATATTAATATGTTATATTTTCTGTTTTATAAGTACTGTAAAAAATATCATTGCGCTTTGGATCATAAAATTAATTTCCATCGAGCGGATTTGCTTCGTCTATAGAAGACCACCACCAAGCTGTCCACGAAACACCTTCGCCGTCCGAGGGTTATGTAAGGAATGGATGAATCCATCGATTTTGTTAATCAAACAAATCAAAGCCGGATTATGTGTACAAAGGCGTGATGATAGTATTTGTTCTGTAGAGTAAACAAGTTTTCATTCTGAGTGACGTGGTCCAACATTCGGAGCTTTACGATCGGGCTTAATTATAACGTCACATGGTTCGCGTATGCGCGAAGAAAGCTCACATGATTCTATTCCAGATGTTTCCCTCTTCGAGAGGGGGGTTTTATCATTTTTTTTCTGGATATAACCACTAGGTCAGCTAAAACAGGAAAACGGATCGAATCAAATTGCAGAAACGTTATAATATATGCTAATATTTCATAAAACTATATTTGGAATAATGGAATTCAATAAAGAATCATTCTGCGCAGAAACTCCAACCGACGATTGCATGAAAAGAAATTGACGAAATTGTTTATATCTGTGATGAATATATAATCTTTATATTTGTTTTTGATTAGATTTCGATGTTTGACTCTTAATTTTTGTCTACCCTTTCCAATTGCTGACAATACACATCTGCAGCTATTGTTTCGCCAAATTGTATAAATTCTTTGCAGCAAAAGCAAAAGAAAAAGCAACGTGAATGTGTTTCGTCAAGCTTCTTTGTTATCTTTGGACAGTTTGTGCGGCATCCAAGTCTCCATTCGATTCATCTTCCCAATACGTTTTTAATGCTCTTGAGCTGTTTTCCTATGTATGTTCATAAATTTTGGTTCGAAATTTAATTAAAACTCTTGCTAGCTACAAACAACTTGCTGCCTGCTTACAAAACATTTATTGAAACACACAAGGAATTATATAATGTACAATCTTATATACATTTTATAAAGTCATTTCTGCTTATGTAATTTATTTGTTATGAAGCTCGATTGGATTTTTGACAAAGGTTGCTTTCTTAATATAGTTTTGCGTTTAATTAGCGAAGATAAAATAAGATACAGGTTAGAGACAAGGATGCTCATTGTTTTTTAGGAACGCCAAATCTATATTCTGCGATGCATCTATTGATCATGTTTATATTGCGTTAATAGCATGTTTCTAGGAAGTGCTGAATAGATAAAAGGGTGTTCGATAAAATCGACATGATTTTTTCATTGCGTTATGTGTCGATAGTATAGAAATAATCGGGAAGATCTTAAAATGATCAGAGCCGATTGTAGGCAGGTGCAGCAAGTACATGGCGCAGGTATTGAGATAAACAGGGGCCTTAAATAGAACAAAGGACATAGATGTCATATTGCATAATGAAAGGCGTAAATGCGCAGTTCGTCGTTGTTTGAGTCCGTGGGATCGATCGCGCGTTTATTTGATGAAAGCTGAATTATTAAAAAAGTTATGTTGCGTTTGACCGCTTTGGCCTCTCATCTTAGCTGTGAAGGGCCTTGACGAGAAGGATAGGGCGTCCGCCTCTCATTAGCGATGGGGCTCTGCAGTCCCGAGACGGACTCGCAGCATACGTGGCGGAAATCCGTATTTTTCCTCCGTAGAGGAGGCGATTCTTTATCTCCGGCACCGAAAATGAGGGGAACAATTAAAACATTATGAACATTTTATATTTTATAGTCCGCAAGGCTTCACAGAAAGAATAGAACTTCTGTTTGTCCTGCAACCCTTAGGATCGGGTGTAAAGATCTTCTTTATAGGAGATAGTCAAAAAATAATCTATGACCTCAATTTCTTCTATTTTTTTTTTCTTCTTCTATTAGACGATCAAATAATTTTGAACGTTTAAGACAGGGATGCAGGAATTGAGAGATGAACAGGAATTAAAAATAGTCTCGAAAGTAAAACGATAACAAAAAATATATAATTAAGTTAAAAAATATGATCTGGATGACTCGATTAGGTGGTTGGAATTACGGTGGGTCCTTGAAATGAAGGACGTCTTTTGTATAGGAGGTTGTAAAAGGTCGTTCTGTCCGTATATCAGAGTCATCTGAGATTAATGCAATTATAGCATATCCCCTGGAATTTTCATCGGGCGATGTCCACCTATTATGGAGCACATTTCATAGATAATCCCTGTATTTCTGCAAGTGTTTTAACAGCATCAAACGGTGGGAATTGGACAAAGAATGCCTCCTCTCTTGACGCTTGTGGATTAGGAAGCGTAGTTTCTTGGATGACTAACATATTATATAAGCATCTGAATAAAAACGACGACGTGATCCGATTGTGGCAATATTTGCATCAATTGGCAGACAATAGAGAGAATCCGGCAATTTAAATATTTGCGATCAATCGTCACGGAGAGGATTTGATAAATAAAAATATTTGCAAATAAATTGCTATCAGCAAGATCAAAGATCAAAATCTTGTTAAAAAATATTCATATTGTATCGATGCTATCAAACCAGGTCAAGGACATGACGATCATCAGCTCTGTCCTTGGTCGTTATCTTCATTGGTTAGGCCATATAGCATGAATGCCTTGAAAGACCTCGATTATGCCGGGCTGATCAAATCAACAATCACGCCGATCGTCTGGATCTAGGCGACTGAATAAAGAGGGTTAAAGACAGATGTAAATGTATCATCAGTGGTTGAGGATCTCTGATTAAACTTTACGGGCGGATTCCACGAGCGTGGTTTTTTGTGCATCTAAATGTGAAATCCTATAATTGGCTTTGTACTATTTCTAATCCATGGCTAATCTATATATGTAAAGCTGTTGGGTTTCCATAAACAATTAAATAAATAACAAATAAATGTCCGTTTATCAAAATATACCGTAACAAAACATCACGCAATAAGTTCATAGGATTTTTTGAATTTATCGCAAATGAAGATGAAAAAGGTTTAATCCGTTGATGAGTAGTCGCGCGTATGTGCGTTCAGATTCGAGTGATACAGAAAGAGAATTCTCGCAAGGTAGTGTTGTAAGGGTACCCCTACACATCTAAATATTCTCAAATATAGTCATCCATAGCCCGTATTTGGAATTGGTCTGTATTTTGTTGAAAACCATCAGGTATGGGGTATTCTTAGATCGTTGGTGATATTTTTTATAATTATAAGAAATAGTAAAAAGTCAAATAAATCAATTATACAAACTAGGGTTTGTTTTTATGCGATAGATACGTTCCACGGGGAGTCGCATATAAAAAATTCACATAAAAAAAGACTTGAACTACATATAAAACTGAGGGATAGGATCCATTATATTTAAAAATCGCATAACTTCAAATCATTGTGATAGAATGTACCAAAAATTGCATAAAAAAAGTTTATAAAAAATCATATAAATAAAAACACTACATATTTATCTTAGAATTGCTTTATTTTAGTCTATTATACTCGATAATCGTACAAACGATCGTTATCAGTCAGCATACATTTATTCGTCATCCTTCTGTGTTGAAATCGTCTTTTTTTCGCAAATATGCATACTTACTATTCAACAAACTATTCTATTCCAATGAATCTTTTAACCGCCATAAAATTTAGGTATAATTAACTGAAATCGCTATCGTCGGATAAGTTATTAAGCTCTTTTAACGAAGATGACTTTCGTTCGTGTTGTCTTGAGAGCAAGCGTTTGTTTTGATAATTAAGATATTTGCATTATTCTTAACTTTGACCAATTTTGTTATTTCCCCTTGACTGTTCTGGAGTGGCGTCAGTAGCCAAGTATCACCGCTCCTTTGTAAAATCTACTCATTCAGAAGTAAACTGGCAGGCTTGCACGGTAACCCTGTCCTTAAAACGAAAGAATATTGTGTGCTGTCTGACAGAAAAGTAGATTTACATTAGAGCGTAGCTTGACTGCTCTCCGCTCTGAAAGGGTTAAGTTTGGAGAGAAACAGAGAGAGTATCTTGCAGATTGGAGATTGTGAATGGGAGACAAAGATGGAGAGAGTATGTTGCATACATCGAACGATTGTATAGATCGTTAACCAGTGATGTAGTGCTAAATAAAAAAGTCTGGGAGCGCTGAGTAATTATAATATTTCAGTACCCCCTCCCCTACCAGCAGTGATACAATTTTCGCACCAAGTTTCCAACCAAACGTTTTTAAATTTAACCAATTTAAGTTAAAATATTTTTTTTAAAAATTACAATATACATAATGCAAAATTTCCAAATCGTTTAGAAAAAAGTGTGGGAGCGCCGACCCCACGCGCCCCCGCCCCACTACACCACTGTCGTTAACCCAAATTTATCGAATAATAATGATGTGCGAATGATATAATGAATCGATTTCAAGTGTATTTCAAATTGTTTATGTTTACTTGAAGAAATAACCGAATATTGTGTGCTATCAACAGTGTTTATTTATTTATGTACAAGTTTCATACACGCAGCGACGGTCCTGACAGATAAGTGGCGGATATACAAATATAGTATCTAAATTTATCATGATTTTAAATTTGCTCACTCAATAATAATCATTAATTTTTTACGCAGTTCGAGATATGAAGACATGCAATTCTTAAGCTTTTGAGAAAAGTTGCCAGATTTAACAAGAATTCCGTTCGTCCATCGCCCTATACACATTCACATTACAACGGTTGTAACTTGCAATTGCAATTTGCATAAAAAAAGCTTCATCCTCTATGGTTACATTATTTTTAAAAACCGCATAACTTCAAAATCGCATAAAAATAGACTCAAGTGTACTTTGAACTGAAAACAAACATGTGTATTTAAAAATTAGCGTAGAGTTTTGGGTTTGATTGGAAAAGGCGAAATATTTTTTTGTACATTTATTATTGGCTTCCAAAGATCAATTCATAATAACATTCATATACATATTCACAATCACAAAAAAATTTGAACATCACATAAAATTGCATCGCTCAATAAATATAATTCCTATAGTAAAACAACATCAAATTCAATCGACATAATTTAATTACTTTAGACAGTGATAAATTACAGCTTGAGAAACACAAGTATATATACAGGAACACAAGTATGCTACGTCGCGAATAAAATGTCTTCTATTTCCGTTCCGGAATGTGCATAATAAATGCGAAATTTCGACAGGAATGATCGATCATGCCAGGAATGTATGCGAATTACTAGATCATCAGAGCTTTCAATCATTCTCGCGCAAATCGAATCAATGTGCACTTTTCAGCGTGTCCTATGAACCCAAATGTTTTTTTTTGATACACGAACCACGGATACGATATTTTAACAACCAAACTAAGTACAGTGTATTTTTTTGGATTTTGCCCTATTTCCATTTATTCAAATCAAACTATTGATCCCCTCGAGATGATTTCCACGCCCGGGGTGTATTTAAATATGAATTTATCGAATCGACCCTTTACGTACGCATCAAATCTGAAATTGAAGACATTAGACACAAATGGCCTAAGCGGATGACACCATCCAAAAATTTATGGCCTATGAGATTTTGCATCCCACATGTGCTCACTTTGGCATTTGCCATTATGTGTATAATTTGCATGGCGCCCGACTTTATACACAGTGGTAATTCGTTATAGTTTCTTCAAATTGGACGCAATGTATTGATTGACGTTTCAGCTGAATAAATATTTTTTTGTACTACGGCCGATATTAATGGAAATCAGTCTTTGTCCGCTGGAGTTGCCAAATGTCTGTTTATGAGGATTTGATTAAATACCAATGAATTGACCAGATAATTGCGTTTATTTCAAGAGATTTTTGATAGAATTTTTGAGAGTCTGTGGGGAAAAATGGTATTAAGACTTAAATATTTGGTTCGAGAATATAATCCAATATAAATTGTTTGAAACAATTGGCAATTGATACAATCGATCAGCACCTTCAACACCACAAAATGATATTTCTTGGCAGTATAATTACAATAGTACAGTCAACCCTTCTATAGCGTCGAGATAGGGACCATGCTATATAAATAAAACGTCATAGATAGTTAGGCACCCATACAGTTTATTAAAAGTCGCCACAAACGAAGTGGACGCTATAGAAGGATTGAGTGTATTTAGAACATAGTGCTGATAATTGTAGCCTTTACCTAATTACAATAGATATAAATCGTTTTTATTTAACCATTAGAAGAAATAAGAAAAAAAACGACGTGTCCAAAATGAGAACAAATCGCTTGTCGTAGCACAAACATGAATTTAACACCCTATGTATTTTAAAATATTAAATAAAATCACTATTTAACAATAAATATTTTAATATAAATATTTTATGTACATAAAAAACTATTACGGCACTTTCGACAACTGATCGACTATTTTGCACTTGTTGTTTTCGATTTCGTGCTTGATGTTGTCTGGGATTTCTGTCTGTGACGGTAAATGTACCACTATATGATTCTTTGCGGTCGGAAGTAAAGCCGTTTTCACTGTGACCGAATGTGGACTAGAAGCACTCTTCGAGAAATGAGGCTGCACCACCGGGATTTCCCCGTCGCTCTTTTCCATCGCAGCGGCCTCGAGGCGCTTCTGCCTCTTCTTCACCTTCTCTTTCTGGAAGAACAGCCTCAGGTAATAACAGGGAAAGATGACACACTGTCCACCTTCTTCTTCAGCGTCTATATACACCCCCCTCACCAACACTGAATTGCTGCAATTCAGCAGCATGAGCAGCAGAAAGCATGCACAATGAGTGATCCAATAGCTCAACTCTTGATTATCTAAAACCAATACACATTCGTTTAAACAACGTCATAATACAATACTGTATTCGAATTAAATTCTTCTAAATACCTGGTAAAAAGTAGACTTCGAGCAATCTCCAGATGCTCCACCACACGTTGATGGTGGCAAGGAAGCTCAGCAGCAAGAAAAGATCCGCTACTAAAAGTCGTTGTACACCTTTCAATATGGTGCAAGCCCGATTTGCTGCCCCTTGCAGTAGAAAAGTTATCGCAGTCAACCCATAACCGATCATCTATAAAAATGCTTTCATTTAGTAAAAAATAATATCAGGGGATACCATGCGAAGAGTCGGAATTTTATTTGATCAAAGATTGTTGGTGATTTACAAAATGGAATTTACAAATATGGAAGCTGACTGGCTCAGAGTCAGAAAAATTAAGGGATCACAAGAAGAAACAACAAGCAGACGGCGTGGAAAAGCGACAAACAAACAATTCCGCAACGAAAACATTATCTTCTATATCGCTAAACTGGTAGGGTCAACCTGAAATAGAAAACCACAGGGAGATACCCTCAGTTGGTGTAGGCGAGAATCCGAGATGTGCTTAGCCGTCACGTAAGACTAGGGAATCCAATCCCGAGTCAAAATTTCGATCCCAGGATTTCGGGATTGAATAAGACGATCCCGGGATCAGTCTCGGACATTTCCCGACAAATTATTTATTTCCGTCGCTGCAGATGAATATTTGTATAATATAATACTTTGATGTGATTCGTAATTATATTACGGAGGAATACAAAAATTTTGAACCCCGTATCTATTATATTTCATATCGATATTCTCATTATTAGAGTCGAGGTGTAGTAAATACATCACCGGTTGGGAAAGGTTAATGTAATAATTTGAAAAACATATATGTTCTGAATATATGTGTACATAGAGTAGACAGTTACTGTCCCTAGGCGTCTAATAAGCTCGCGCGTTAGTAGTTACGCCACTGTTTCCAAGCGTCCAGATTTCGACCAAAACGTCTCGATTTATTAGCCTTCAACGTGCTGGTTTTAAATGAAATTCAGAGCTCATATGCTACCTTCAATATCGAGCGAAGACTTAAAAGCCACAGTGAAACCTGATTACTCCTGAATTGGGAGTTGGTATCGTGTATGTTTTTAGTCAGCAGCCAGGAGTCATAAAAACCCACTTTTGAATCGTATCATTACTCGTTATAAAAATGGATTTTATACGACATCAGGAAAATATCTGGGCAGTAATTGAATGCCGATGAATCGCCAGATCTCTCCGTCAGTAAAAAGTTCTAAAACTGGGATGATTTAATTCCAGAGTTCCACAACTTTATTGATTTTAAAAATGCATTTAAATAATTTAGTTTCTCATTGGATAAAGACTGTTGAAACGAATTGAGATTATAGTGATTGAATTTGATATGTGTCGTGTAAAAGCTATGCCATTTTAATTCGTATTCCGAATGTTCATTTGGTATGCCCTAATAATATTTCTACGGATTCCATCTGAATATTACAATAATCCAAAGAATCTGGCTGGAATGTATAAATAAATTAGTCGAAGTATTTGGCCAACGGGGGTTGCCAAGTCCCCTTCTTGATCTGTGCTCTCAATTAGATTGAATATCTAAACAACAACTTTTCGGGTGGTGGAAATATAGAAATTGCTCTTTTAAAAACTCTGGGATTATCAACAGATTTTTTTGTGTATCTATCACAATTAACCCTTGATCACTAATCATATTTTTGAAGGTATTGTGTGGGGCGAGCGGAGAAGTTTCGGAAACTGTAACCAAGTCTGTAGTCTGTGAGACTAATGATTAGTGATCAGGTCTTAAATATGTAATTTTGAATAGCAAAGTAATTTGACGTTTGGGGGTAGAAGTAGCATGCTGATATCATCGAAATAGCTGTTGCATTGAGTGCATGATTCTATTTATCGAGCGTTCCTAAGGAAACACAAACGATACAAAATTATGTTTCTAAAACCGATATTTTTTTTTAATGGTATTGATCTCAACAATGGAAATTCTTAGATTAGACTCATCTCGATCTCAGATGAAAAGAGAGTAAAACCAAAGGAAAACGCGATATTTTTCGCGATTTTAGCGATCACTCAATGATTTTATATTATCTTTAAAAATAAAATAAAATCGTTGCAATCTGAGATCCTTTGTGTTCGTGCGATATTGATTATTTATATAATGGAATTTTTAAATTCTAAAAATTATGTGATTATATAAAATACATACAATCTAAATCAATAACGTCATAGTTTTTATCGTACTGAAGTATGCTTTTATATTTTATTCTGGATCATGATTAGACCAAGTGTTGATATAGTGAATGGGTTCCTGGAATCTTATCGTAAAGATTCCTTTCAAATCAAAATCGTGGAAAAAAATCATTCCACACTGACAAATTTATTTGTAACAATAATTAGAGTACCTTATTGCTTATGGAAGGCAACCGGAATTCACCGCATAAAAATGATGTAACCCATAAAAATCTCCTATGGATATCAATAGCGTTTTGATCGATTTTGCCATCTGGATGTGCACAATTTTTGCAGAAAGCACTAAACGCATTGTTATAGGGGATGTAAAGTGGATAACTTATGACACCAGTGAAAGCAAAATGACAACAAGATAAATCTCGTTACTATTGCATCCATATTATTCCCCTGATCTAGCTCTTTTGGATGCTCATTTTTTCTCGTATTTAAACAGTTTTTAGATACAAAAAATTAGAGTTTTTGAGGATATAAAAAACTGTTAACCAGATGGCAAACTGTAATATATCCATATAATAACGCCACTTGTTTTTGGCACTACCGATATTTAATTATACTGAGGGTGTAGGTACTGATTTATTTTAATGGATATGTGCACAATCCACAATGCTCTCAGACAAGAGGATTGTGCTGGTTAAATTTAACTCATACCTGTCTGGCTATCTGACATTCTTATGCATGCTGTTATTTTTCATTCATAGCTGAGATAAAATTAAATTAAAAGATTACACAATCGATAGCAGAATTTTCAATGAAACGACGATACAATTGGTTTATATAATTTATGTATTTGAAAATCTAATGTGATCATCAGCAAAACAATCTCGGCATTGAACTTCGATATCAAACCAATACATCTGTATGCGTGGTGCAAAATTAGACTCTACAACGAAAGTATCTCAGCATATCGAGTGTGTATGGCGTAGCCGAATAACTATATTTAATAAAAACAAATAGATTAGCCAAACATACTGACGCTTTGTTAATATTAAATAAAGGACCTTATCTGCTTGGAGCACAGCACTATCTGCAAATATATTATTTTCTTAATGCCTCCATGAACGATGACATCAGATTCGCGCATCTAATTGTTAGTGATGCAAAATTTGAATAACAGCGATAAGCGAATTATTCGAATAAAAGGAAGATTTCAGATCGGATCATATTGCGCCGAAAGACTGCGCCACTGTTTTCCTAGGTCATTTTAAAAATTGGCATTTTCCCAAGCAATGTTTTCATGAAACGTCATTGTTGGGATTATGCATGGAATGGAGTGGTAAACTTGAGGAGTTTAAAACTGGCGCCTATTAGGAATGCATTTAAAAATACATTTAATCCGTATAATGCTTTTTTAAGGAAACTCTTTCGTTTACAACAGTAAAATATTGGGCGGCAGAGTTTAAACGAGGCCGTACGAGCTGCCAAGACGAACATCGCACTGTTCGACCAAATGAGATGACCGCGCCAGAAATGGTAAAAAAATCCACAAAATGGCATTGGATGAAAAAGTGCGCGATCTAGCAGACATGGTGAGCATTTCAAAAAAAGGGCTGAACATCGCATATCACCTAAAAATTTTGATATGAAAAAGCTGTGCGCAAGATGAGTGCCGCGTTTGCTGACAATATAACAAAAACAGCGTCATGAGGATGTTTGAATCGAGTGTTTGGTGATGTTTCACACCAATAAAGCCAAGTATTTTAGTCGATTAAGACAAAAATATGTCTCGGTGGTAAAATATTTGCCAAAAATGAAGAGGAGGAGTTGGCGGTTGATGTCTATTTTGAGGGGCTCGACGGTTCTCACTATAAACAGGGTACCGAAGCTATCGAACATCACTGGGAAAAATGTAAGGAGCTGAAAGTAGACCATGTTGATAAATATATTTTTGGTGTTTTCTTTGTTAGGTCGGATGCTTCTGGGACTACCCTCGTAAATAAAAGCGAAAATAATTTCTATATCTCACCAGTGACATTTAGAATCATTTTCTAACACTAACAAAATCGAAAAATGTATATATTCTCTGATTTAGTTAAGGGTTGCCACTAACAGTTACTGTTAAAAAATAAAAAATAACTCTCGGACTTCCTTGTGACTTGTCTAAAATTTTTAGTTTATACGTGGAGGGATTCAAAAATTTCGTGAAGATCTGAAAGTCTAGAAAAAGTCTGCTGGATAAGTGATGGCTGTGTCATTTTGAGACTCGAAAGGTATTTTATTAAAAGTTTAATAATACCTTTGTAAATGCAGTAAATTAAATATTATAATATATATAATATTTAACACCTATGTAAGTTAGCCTCTGAGGGGATTACCGCGATCGTACAGATCAAACAAGTTCCCTGAAAATACTGCTAAAATCCCTAAAAAATGATGCAATGGCCACAAGGTCTGTGTGTCCATCCGGTCCGCATTTCGGACTGCTGATATTATGAATGAGCGCTTCACGATTGAACGCCATGACCGAACATGTCTACAAGAACCATTACATACTCATTACAAAACGAAGTTGTCCGAAGAAGACTGATCGGGTGGGTTGTTTAAATTTTACAATCGGTCGAAAATATTGTTGTCTTCATTTTATTGCGACTTTATGTCGGCTGCGTCGACCCAATGTTTAAGCGATAACAAAGAAAAGAGAGATTATACAACTTAGTATGTATTATAAAAACGGACAGAGTCAATCAGTGTTGATTCATGTAAAGTGGAATGGTCGAGTAAATTAAAAACCATGTGCAACTCTCGACTGGGTCGGTATTTTGCGTTTTAAGACAACGCTGCGGTCGAATTATACTATATTTTATTATTTTTCGAGATCTCTTGTGTATTTCCATTTTCTACTGATAATGAAATTTTTAAAGACGAAGATGTGTCAGCCAAAGTAGAATTTCTCGGACTACTAATAATACTAAAATTATGTATATTTTCCACTTAAAAGCGTGTGTTAAAAACATGTCCCTATTTATACAAACGTGTTGGATAAAATCGTGTTATACGAGGCTCGAGCGTATTTCTAATGAAGGGAACTATGTAGAAGGGTAAAATACTCAATTTGTATTTTTATATAAACTAAAATAGGAACGACCTCCAATAATCGATGATGACGCATTAAATTCGAAAAACAATAAAAGAATTATCGCTAGACATCGGCTGTCCCTGGTCGACAGTAAAATACCATTTGAAAAGGCTCGGGGAAAAATCATATATAGGGAATTTGGGTACCGTACGAGCTGTCATCAACGATCTTGGAACAACGGATAATCATTTGTTCATCCGATGAAACCGATCCATTTTTAAAAAGGATCCGTCCGAGAAGGAAAAACAGTGGCTTTCTGAAAATCAAATAGTTGTTTCTACCCCTCGACCGTCATTATCCTTGAAAAAGGTCCTCTTTTGTGTTTGGTGGGATTTTTTTGGCGTAATTCACTACAAATTATTAAAACCTGACCAAACTGTCACAGCTGAACTATACTGTGCATAATTAGATAGGTTAAAAGCGGAAATGCTCAAAAAGCAATCAGCGTTAATTAACAACCAAAGAAGAATATTTCAGCATGATAATGGAAGACCACACGCAGCAAGGATTATGCAAAACAAAATAAGGGTGCTGTATTTGGAAGTGTTGCAACATCAACCATATTCTCCTGACATTGCACCTTCAGACTATCATCTTTTCAAGTCATTAGAACATTCGCTTCGCGATAAAAAAATCACTTTTGTGGAACAAGTGAAAGATCATTTGTATTCTTACTTTAGTGGAAAACTGGCCGAATTATACGAAAGAGGTATTACAAATCTATCTAATCTGTGGAGGGCGATTATAAATAACAATGGAAATTATTTAATTGAGTAATATTGTAAAGCATTTATTAAATTTTTTTTTTCTCCAAATAACAAAAAAAAATGTCATTTCTTTCCGCTTTGCATAATATATCACTAATAAATTTGTACAGCAATATTTCGGTTTATATTTTGAACGCCCTTTTATATAAGTGAAAAATATTTATTTATTTAAGTGCATTTTTATAACACTGAAATCATGATGGTTATCCGATGCGCGAGGTTAAAGTTGAGTTTGTGTTGTTATGTTTTGTTATATTTTCACACCCCTGATGCGTACGCACGGCTGGGAAATTTTCTTCGGAACAATCTCATCGTTCATTACATTGACCTTGCGCTCGTGCGTGCGCTTCGAATGTGACGGACGCGCGTAGCTGCGGAAGTACACACGCCCAGGAGATGCGATTGCGCAAAATAAAAGATTATCCCATTATCCTGATCCTTGACACCACGAAAGCGATTCGCAGCAAATTAAGCATCACTTGACGCCAGTTTTGAAATATCCTCGCGAGATCATAAATGCGGCGTCGACGAGCCGTTCGTTTGATCTGAGCGCATGAAAAACACGAGCATGAACGCGCCCAAATCAATTTGGCCACAAATCGACGGCGTCGCCAGCGTGAGTTTGCGAACATGGCTTTGTTTTTTTTTTTTAAATCGCATCAATGAATGAATATAAT
The DNA here is from genome assembly GCA_008973525.1 of Stenopsyche tienmushanensis. Taxonomy (NCBI): domain Eukaryota; kingdom Metazoa; phylum Arthropoda; class Insecta; order Trichoptera; family Stenopsychidae; genus Stenopsyche; species Stenopsyche tienmushanensis. The sequence continues at coordinate 258,348 of WACJ01000016.1, forward strand.
AACAAACGTGCTCACTAATACCCGGATAATAAATTATCGCCAGCAATATAATTAATGAAAAAAAAAGAAATGTTTTGGGCTCATATCTGATGTTTCAATTGGGCGATAACTTCGAGCGTTGATTGAAGATGATATAACACTTACGTATAAAAATGAATAAGTTAAATATAAATTCGATAATTTCACGACGTGCTCTGCGATAATTATCAATGTAAAATACATTGTATGCGTACTTGAGTTTTTTTAAAAAAAATGACGAATATATGTTTATTTTGGAAAAATGAATCACAGGATGGAACGATTATTTTTATTAATGTGTTCAAATGCAATTTACATCGATCACATTTTGTGATAAGCACTTGACTTGGTTCATTTAAGAACACTTTGTATTCGAGACAAAAAGAAACTCATGGTAAGGGCGAATATTATCCTAAGAAGTCAATTGCAGGAAACGCTCCCAACTTTATTTATTGGAGCATTTTTACAATCCTGAATTCAAACGTTGACAATAGTCGGCCTCGGCCGAGAATAAAGATCTCTATATCCTCAGGATAGGACGGTCCTCATTAAATAGTTTCGTGCGTATCTGATACAAGGTTTTCCGTGGAAAATTGGTTCGGATATTATGTAGATAGCGTAGGTCGCATCACAGAAATTATGTTTGATCAATAAGACGATAAAAATTATTGCCGTTTGTGTTAATCACAGCAAAAATTATTACGAAAACAAAGATGCCAAAAACTTTCAGTATAAGCACCATAAAGTCATCATATATTAATTTTAGAGGGATCCGAAAGTATTCGTATATTTTGAGACCTTATGTTTGAGTTCGTTTTGTGTTCAAACATATTATTAGAGTCGAGTTGTAGTAAATACATCATGCGCAAGGAAAAGTTAGATGAGGCCGTACGAACTGCCAAGACGAACAGCGCAGTGGTCAACCAAATGAGATGGTATCGGATGAACATCCGATGTTAGTGCGCAAACCAGCAGACACGGTAGGCTTCCGTGATCGTTGAAATCATAGAAAGCCTCAGGTACGCATTCAATCCCGTAAATGCCGCAAAAAGCTCTAAAACAAAATGGATGGAGTAGCCACAAGGTCTGTATGTCCAATCGGTCCGTTTTTCGGACCGCTGATTTGACGAATGAGCGCATAGCGATCGGACGCCATACTTAAACATGTCCATAGAACGATAACGAACTTTTATTACAACGGAAGAAAAGAGGGATTGAACAACTTAGTATGTATTGTAAAAAACGGGCAGAGTCAATCAATGTTGATTCATGTAAAGTATAGAATAGTCGAGTAAAATAAAAAGCATGTGCAACTCTCGACTGATATTCTGCATTTTGCGCCCCAAGCCCAGTTGCGCCCGTGGCGAGCGCCTGCTTTGCCACGCCGTTTTTAGTGCCATACGATATTCGGAACGGATGTAAAGCTTCGAGAAGCACCCAAAAAAAAAAAAAAAATCGGGCGGTTGACAAATTCGACGCGCCGGTGCGTCGTTGGCAGTTAAAAGGTTAAAAGTCGATGGTCCAAATTGGATAAAATAAACGCAGTTAAATTGAGGACTTATCGCAAAGACTGCAAAAAAAATTTGAATAGGATGGGTGTTATGGGGTAGGATGGATACCGCACGCCTTCTTGATGACATAACATAATAGTGCCTATTTTTAATAGCATTGTGGTGATAAACCCGGATTGACTATAAAAAAAGTTTATTTTTTGCATATGGTGGGATATGCGGGAAATAATTCATTATGAATTAATGAATCCCGAAAAAACTAAACTGTACTGAAGTAAAAAAAAATAATTATTTATATATTACTGAATATGCGAATATTTTTGGGTCTCCTCAATAGTAAAGTATGTAATATGATTAGTGAAATACAATCAAGATGGTTAAATAACTTTTTTTATAGCTTTATATAGCTTTTCCGATTTGCATCGATATTTCCGAATATATCCAAGGCTATCAATAACGCACTCTTAATTATCTACCATTGACACAATCTTTCATCGTTTAATCGTTTTATAAGACCCGTGCAATAAAAATAAATTAATTAGCGTACGCCAATCGAAGATATTAAATATCGCAAAATCATCGAGTTCAATGGCAGAAAAGATGTATTATTCGCGAGCTGACAGCCTAATTATGATGAGATTGTGCAAATATGAATTAGACGTCGTTATTCAGCAATTATCGTAATTTATTATGATCCAAAATATCGATTGTTTTGCATGGATTTTTACGAGGACGTTATCGCGAATTTATAATTTCATAAAGGTTTCATACAAACGAGACCCAGGCGCTCCAGGGTCGATCTTCAGGGAAGAGGTAGACGTCGAGGAGATCCCAGACTCCTCTCCATACGAAGACGACGAGCGATCCCGTCACCACCACGCTGAACATACAGTCCAAAAAGTACAGTAGCGGCTCGCGACTGCTCTGCAACATGACATATAAAACCACATGAAAAACATTTAATAATAATACAGTAGACAAAAAATCGATTAAAAACGTCGTTTTATTAATATTATTTAGTAAATTGAGATAAACAAACAATCAATTTTAATGGTGTGTATATAATATTAATAAAAAATAAAATTATTATGCGTTGTGACAGCCCTGAACAAGAAATGCTCAAAGCCCGCAAACGATCCCGCATATACACGCATATACATGCAAACGACTTTTTTTGTGATCGATCCATCTGTTTATCTTATAGCTATACACCGAGGCGTTCAATAAAATCCGACAGGGACATCTGTGAGCGATTTATTTGGCCACATTGATTGAATTATCGCTCCGTGATCATTGTAGTTTCGCCGATCGCTCATAGATCCCGTATATATCCCAGATCTCAGATATCGCGGATATGCCATCTCGATGGGAAGATATCATCGGCCATTCATAGGATTGCAATTTCACAATGGGAACAACAGTACGTCAGCCGATTACATCGTTGTGCGTGATTAGACATCGATCTTGTAGAGTCTGAAAGGCGAATTTCTTTTCAAAGAATCGATCGCTATCGAGATCGACAAGGCCCGCAGCGATCGGATTAGATTATTCGCGAGCCGAATGATGCACAGCATGATTTCATTGTAAAATTCGCGAACATTGATGAAACTTCAGCAAGCGATGAATCAAATTTTCGATTGTGCGTTTGACCGTTTGATGAGTATGCCCGCATATGTTGCTGGAAGAGCCCCGTAGCGCTTCAATACAATATTATTGGCGTTACATTTATGATCCGTTTTATTGTTTTTTCACGTTTCAATTAGATTTCCAACGCAGTTTACCACATGCTGACCTGCGGGATGATTTACGGGTTTAGGGCATTTCTTGTTCAGGTTTGTCACAATGCATATTGATTATATTTAATTGTTTGTTTGTATTATATATACGCCATTAAAATTGATTGTTTATTTAGGATTGTCAAGGCATTCTGGCTATTATGTCACAAAATAGATTAAGGTAAAAGTAGCAAAGATCATTCAATGGGCAGCCCTGATGATCTCTGTTGAATTTATTTCGAAATCAAATGTTTTTCCATGATAGAACATAGCGACTCACCGGTGAGTCGTTGACGTTTTAGTGATTAAAAATGCAGTTTAATTCGATAGGCGGATATTGTTTTTGCATTTATGTGACTTCGAGAATGCACACAGACAAGTGGGTCGTCGCTCTGGCATTATTTCAGGCCCGTTTCTAGGCTGACGGAGCTAAATATATCCCTGGGAAAAGCCTTACAGAATACGACGGTGCAGTTCGCGAAGGCTGCGTTCGATCGAAGTTTTGGCTCGATGGAGCGCTTTAAAAACGATATTTTGGTCCGCGAGTCACGAACGATTATTGTATGGACGCTCGGTTGCTGTAGGGGCTATTGGTCCAATTATGTGTATGCAGATATAAAAAAGTGTTGTTTACGACGAGGATCGGAGCGATTTGTGTATCGTAATTGCGCGATTTTGAATTCGGACGCTTACCGAGAGTCGGAACATGGTGGGAATGTCGAAGTACTGGTCCACTCGGTCCGTGGCGAGGGAAAAGGGAGTAGTGGAAATGTTCCTGATGCAGCGGAGCGTGATGAGGGCGACGATGCTGACCGCCATGGAGGCGGCGCTTCCGCCGCTCTCCTTCGTCAGAAGCTCGATCAGCAGCCAGGCTCCTCGCCACGCGTTCACGCTCACTATCCCGAAGATGTAGGAGTACAGCCGGGAGCCGACGTAGAACAGGATCCTCGACCGGTCCGGGTGGAGGTATCGCTTGAGCGCGTTCTGCGACATCATGAAGACGACGTGGCCGACGAAGCCTATGGCCATCGAGACGAGGCTGCTCAGGAGCACGTCGTCCGGGAAGAAGTAGACGCCGGACAGGTTCCATGTGCCCCGCCAGTAGCTGATGACGGCCGGCGCGACCACGATGCTGGAGAAGCAAACGTCGAGGAACGTCAGCAGCTTCCGGTAGGCGAGGGACTCGCTCTCGAAGGCGTCCGCCAGCCCCGCCGTGCTGCCTCTCATCCTGTCCTAAGTCCGGAGCATGTCTCAGCGGAGAGAGAGCATCGCGGCCAGGATGCGGCGGCAATTTGGCGATTAGTGGCACAACTCGCGCCTCGCGCCTCGCGATCCGGCCGCGGAGTGACCGTTCGCGAATCCTTATCGCGACCGCATTCTCCACTCTTCGATCTGTCGATCGACCGAAGCACCGACTGTCGGGCGACCGGACGACTGTCGATTCGATCCGAGCCGACCGAAGAGAACAGACGCCGCACCCGAGTCGGCACTCGACTGATAACGGAGGACGTCACGTTCACCGGAGAGGGCCCGAGTCCCTCTCCAGCCGAGCCGACGCTAATTGGACCCGCCAGGACTCCGCGTCGTCAATTATCCTCGAGCGGATCGTCGGCTCAAGATTTCCGCCGCGGTCCGAGCGGCCTCACTCGACGTCCTCGAAGATCGACTCCCGAGGAGACGACGACGCAAGAAAGGGCGGCCAGCTCCGTCGTCCGCTCCGACTCCGAGCAGAGCTCTTCAACTTCCAATTTCTGCCACCGACTTTTCAAAACTGGTATCACCCATCCGACGTGGCAACTGTCCACAGGCGCGCACGCATCTTCCGTTCCGTTCCGGGGCAAGTAGACGACAGTCTTTCCCATTCCTTCTGAATCACCACACTCGGGCCACGACCAAAATCATCGCAGAACAATTTCCATATCGTCCATCGCTAATCCTCAGATAATATTCAACCGTGACTTGAGTCTATTGCCTTGGACTTCGCTACGAAATTTAAAAGCAAACTTTAATTCCATCGACAATCAATTGTTTAGGGAATCAATCCGATTGATTCATTGAGCCGCACGTAATCCAGTATTGATCCTCTTCAGTTATTAGGCTTATCTCCAATCGATAGATACCAACGAAATGTACGAACATGCTATCGCAAATTTAAAATCAGTAGCAATATTCCAACACTGTGCCGCAAAATGCTTCATAATCAAATTTAGGCCCGATCCACACTAGCGTGTCATTGACATTGTTCGATCTCGCTCCGATCCCGGACCGATCAAATATTCTTACACAAGAAACAATCAGAGTATTCACACTATTCCGTTTTTTGTATGAAAATATTTGACCGGACCGAGATCGAACCGTTAACGGCACCATAGTGTGGATCGGGTCTTATGAGACTGCATTCCATTGGCGGTATATTATTTTATTATATATTACACAAACAGCTTAATATTTTAGCGTTAGACAAGTTCCTTCGACAATGATCTTATCTTTTTTAAACGTGTAAATGGACTTGTAGTGAATTTATCGCGACATCAAAATATTTTCCGATAAAATTATGTTATAGTTGTTCGCGCCGATTAGCATCAAAGTTTTATAAATTGAAACCAGAATAAACCGTAAAACTGATTATTTTCATCGCTATTGAATATTGATCGTCGCTCAATTTACTGCCCTGAAAGAATTGCACATGTGCGGTTTCCTTTCTTACTATCGCCAAAGTCGCAGTTATCATAGACTTAAAGAAGGAGAAAAAAATTGCGAAGATAAATACATGCTTTCATTGTGTTTTATTCTCAGAACAAGGTGCCAGTTTTATGATTTAAGATCCGCAGATAGTGATGATTCAACTTTGTTTTAATATCAACTTCGCCACTAGACCATTTTTAATCAAATAACTTTCTTATCGAGACGCGTCGAGGCGCATCTTTTAAATTTTTAAATATAAAAATAAAATTTGATGCTGTTTAAAGTGCATGTAAATATTATTAGAATGATTTCATATATCAACATAAATAAAAGATTTACTCAGAAATTTACTTTATGTAATTTTTCTCGAATTAATTTTTGCTTTTGATCATTTTTTAATATATTTACACTCATCTCCCGATTTACGCGGTACTTTTATTGCGCGGTTTCGCTTTAACGCGGTCAAGAAAATATCTTTTTTGTTTTGATGTGTTCTGTAATGTAAGTATATCGAGAATTATTTAGTGATGACGTTTTAGCCGATTCAGGATTACATTAGACCATCCCGGGTTTTTAAAAATAGATAAATAGATATAAATAAATTAATTTGAAAATATGCCCGAAGTAAAATTAAACATCGAGTGTTTCATCATTTAGTATGGATCTGATTTTGGTAGCCAGGAAAACTGCTGCTGTAAATGCACGCTAGTTGGAGGTATCAGATATTTAAATTCTAGTTTGAGTTGATGACTGCGTGAGCCCCTATTTTCATATAATACCATCAATTTGACTGATAAAATTCCTTTCTGCTGAGACACGGATTAAAGCTCGCAAAATTCCCGATTTCCCGACAAATTATTAATTTCCGTCGCTGCAGATGAATACTTATATACTATAATACTTTGATGTGATTTGTAATTATATTACGGAGGCATACAAAAATTCTGAACCCCGCATCTATTATATTTCATGTCGATATTATCATTATTAGAGACAAGGTGTAGTAAATACATCACCGGTAGGGAAAGGTTAATATAACAATTTGCCGTTTTTTCTTGATTTCATCATTCAAACGTTGCAATAATTTCGCATGTTTATGAATCGACGCAAAAACTCGGCTTTATTGCTATGAAACATCGCCAAACACTCGATTGAAACATCGTCATGACGCTGTTTTTGTTGCATGGTGAGCAAACGCGGCACCCGTCTTGCGCATAGCTTTCTCATGTCCAACAACAACAACCGCTATATATACGTCAGATCGTGTACTTTTGGGACAACCTTTTAGTAGTATTTAATTAATCAATTATAATCACCGTATCGTATTTACAGCAAGCAATTTTTAGACACGCTTTAATAATGCTATTTAATATTTTATCTGTGTGAGGAACGTATCAAATAATTTTATAGCCTTTTTAATGTGATTTTTAATTCCTTGATATGATTATGGATGATTTTTGATTAATGATAATACAATAAAATGATTTTGAATTGTATTTGACGTTTGTAAAATAATCGGAGTTGAGCGTTGCTATTTTAGGTGCTCTCATAAGTTATGTCGTTTTTTTTCGCAATGTAATTTAAAATACTTTTTCTTAAATTCTATTGAACTTTTCTTATATAAAATAATATCCTACATTATCTATCACCTTCTGCTACACTTTCTTTAAATCACATATGCACTTCTCATAAAATTCAGCGGGTTTCGATTCAAAATATTATGGAAAAAGGCGGTTTTCAACCCTTTTATGGAACTAAAATTCTGGACATTGGCGACTTGATTAAATTGCATTTAAAAATATATGTATATTTGTGTTTTAAATAATTATATAAAAATATATTCCCCATATGTATGTATGTATATCAAGTAATCTTGGTATTTTATCAAAATTTATCATAGGTAATGCTTATATGAGTTTTTTGAAATTACGAATAGATATGATTGTATATTCTTTTTTTAATGTATTTTTAAATGTTTTTTAACGTCGCTCTAAAATCCACGTGTAATAAATTCATATTTTTATAAAATACATTTAATTGCTCAGTTGTTAAATAGTTTTTGTATGCACATTAATATATATATTTTATTGGCAATCCCCCATTTATGCACCTTAAAATTTACACAGGTTTTCAATAAAGAATAGAAATATTTTGTGGCATTAGTTTGAACTGACAAATCCCCATGTCAATTAAAACGAAAATATTGCACCATTAATAGTTCATTAAAAAAAAAACAATTCATCGCCAATTTGCACCACAACAGCGATAATAGACAATGTAAAAATCTGACAGTTATATTGTTAAAATAAATAGATAACATTGTTAAAATGATTATTAAAGATTTGGTTGAGATTCATTCAAATGTAAATACTATTCATTTTTAGAAATTTCCATTTGAATCTATTGCGGTCAAATGTTATGTCTTCTGCAAGACAAACAGTATAGGAGATATCATTTAAATTATTTTTTTCCATGTTACAGAGAGACATTTAAAAACAGTCCATTGTTCGTTTGTTCCCCTCGGAAATAAGGAAGTTTCCCTGCCGTATAACTTTATATTGTCACTATAAATAGTATACTATTATGACTATAATATCATTCAACTTATTGTTTAAGTCTAAATGCTTTAAAATGACGCCGTTAGCATAAAAAACGATAAAGCAACGATAAACAATCAAACAAGATTGAGGAAAATAGACATCCAGAAAAACAAACTTCCATTAATCAAAAAACAATTAATACTCTGAAATTAGAAGACCAGATAGAAACGATGTAGTTGTTATTTGGCCAAACAATTCGGGTTATATTTATTGAATGAAGGACTTTTCACTAAATAAGTACAAAATGTGAAGGAAAACAAGAACAATGGAATTTATATAAACTCTCAGCTAAAAATGAATACACTCAAAACTGTTTTGTGCGACTTTCTTTTTGCTCAAAAGATTTATGGAGTTATGGGTGGATTCCACGAGCGTGGTTTCTTGTGCATGGTTTACTAGCATGTCGATTACTGCAGTGAAGTGATCACACTTTTAGGACACATCACTTGTGAGTAGGGAATCCAATCCCGAGCCAAAATTTCGATCCCGGGATTTCGGGATTGAATAAGACGATCCCGGGATCAGTCCCGGGATCCCGGAATTTGGATTTTCAATGCTAGTTTGAGTTCGCTCGCAAAATTCCCGATTTACCGACAAATTATTTATTTCCGTCGCTGCAGATGAATACTTGTATACTATAATACTTTGATGTGATTCGTAATTATATTACGGAGGAATACAAAAATCCTGAGCCCCGTATCTATTATATTTCATGTAGATATTCCCATTATTAGATTCGAGGTGTAGTAAATACATCACCGGTAGGGAAAGGTTAATTATAACAATTTGAAAAACAGATATGTACTGTATATATGTATACATTTATTAGACAGTTACTGCCCCTAGGCGTCGACTAAGCTCGCCAATTATTAATTACGCCACTGTTTACTTGTGAGACATCTTTTCAACACTAAATAATGTCTTTGTTATTAATAAAATTTTATAGGAAAGCTTTGAAAGTGCAACCAATGACGGAGTAGCTGATAAAAGTTATATTGTCTGACCAAAAATATTATTTTTTAATTGCCTTATTGTTTTCCTGTTTTTTTTTATAACTTTATTTATGCGATTTTGGATATATTTTATATAGCTGTTTCAAAGTTATGCGGTTTTTAAAATCCATGGAACGCAACTTCACTTTTCCTATGTAAGTCATAGCTTTTTTTATGCGATTTTTCGTAGAATGCATCTACAACACAAAAAAAAGATTTAAGTGTAATCCAAAAAATATATTTTTTTGGAAATAATCGAGCATTGAAAGCTTCAAAATGTGAATATTTGGCTTTTGCTTTGTAATACTTTAAATTGACAATATTTAAAAAAAAATGTTTTAGCTATAAACGATTTTGGTTTGTCTCTATAAAAATATTTTTTTAGCGAGGTGCGGCATTCTAAGAATTTTGCAGTGTGAAATAATCTCATTTTTTACGCGTTTTTAATTATGTATAGATTCTGCGGCAAATATTTGGTCATCCCGTAAATAATTCATTATTAAATGAGTGCAATTAAAATTGCATAGATGCATCACGAAGCAAAATCAATCCTTATAAGACGGAGTTCAGTTTCGTGGATCAAAATTAGATGCGGCGGCGGACGAACCGATCAATTTTGTCCCACCGGATTACTTCCCAAACTCTAACGGACTTCCCCTGATTTTTACCCTCACTCTTTTGCAAAATTCGGACGGGCGATCCTAATCACAATTTTATTGACCAGCTATATTTTTACGCTAGTTAAATTTTGCTCCACGCTACAAACTAAAAGTGATAATGTTGGTTTCATATTTTCATAATATTGTTCTGGAAAAATATTTGATGAGTGTTAGCTTTGTCGCTTGTAAACAAAGCTTGTAGTTATGATGACAGTTGACAGCTGTCAATTTTTAACGTAGCTATTCTTCATTAAAAAAAATGTTTTTCCAAGAATATTCAACACATAAAAGAAAATTGAAATTAAATATGGATTTTCTTCGAGCAATTACATTGCCATCTGTGGATAGATTTTCACACTTTTTTCTTAATATTTATTTGATAATATGTAATTTTATTTTAGCAAAATTTAATAAAAAAATATAATTGCCTCATTTACACAAACCTTTCGGAAGCGCGTGTGGAAGTAGTATGTCCTGGCTGGCGAGTCCAACTGAATGTAGAATGGCACAGTTATGAGATTCCTCATGGACCTCATGATGATCAGAGCTATAAGACAAGCACTCATGCGTGCCAAGGATATGAGACCTTCTCTTCGAGCTCCGGGCCAGGCTGCCCAACCACCTCGCCAATGGCTGACGCAAGAAGCCAAGAAAAACCAGCAGTAGATCCTTGAAAAGCCTCGCTGAAGGAGGCTACTGTCTTCCGCGTGGTCATTGCCGACGCACTTCTGGAACCTACCCCTAAAAAAAGACATCCGTCTTGATTAATCGAATCCGTTTTGATGGACGTATTGTGATAGAGTGGTTCAAGGACTACATCAAGAGTGAAACGTGTATCGCATCGATTTGGACAACAGTATTTATTCGATAGCCTTGGACATGGATTCCTAATTTGGCAAACATTTGTGTCAATTAGTCGATGAAATGTGCCTACGCTTGAAAAAAATAATATGAATGCATATTTTGCTAGATATGAAAGAATATCTTTTATAGTTTTTTGTTGTTCTTGATTGATTCTTTATCTTCATGAAAATTCGTTGGAAAAATAATTGAAACATGACAAAACAATAGAACTGACCGTAAAAGTGAATAAATAATATTTTATTAGAAATACAAGCATGGCATTGTAAATAAAAAGCCATAGAGCGTTTGCGTGCTTGATTGAAGGGAACGTTAATCAATATTTTGGAACACCAATTGGCTGTGAAAAAGCGAGGACTCGCTCAGGTCATAATTTGGGTCCGGCTGACTGAAAGACGTTTTTGATTTTGTATATTGGAATTCGGGCATAAGATAAATATTTCCCAGACCCAGAAAAATATTTTTAGTACTGCGATTTTTTTTATACCATACGCATAAAGAAAATAAGTGATTTTATGTTTTTAAAAAAGTTTGCTGAAAATCCTTGAATTTATTGTTTTTGTCATTTTTTACTAATCAAATTCAAGACAAAAATCATCCTTTCATCATTTTCATTATTAGTTATTAGCATTTTTATTACAGATAGCTCCATTACGGACACACCCTGGAGAAGAACGCGATTAACGGGGGATCGCGATTGACGAGGGAATAATAATTAATCACCTGGCGTTGCCAAAAAGGCTTTAGTATTACTTTTATGTCTACGTTTATTATGTAAAAATGTCGTTATAAATAGTTCGTTATTAGTACGCGTAAAATGTTAATAGGCTTATTATTGTTAATAGGTAGGTTTATTCTTCCTAAATATTTTTACTTCAGGAGAAATATTGCTAGTAGTGACTATTTTTAAAACTGACCCAAGATGAGTTTATTTATTTTTGGATCTTACAGGAGACTTATTTTTTTATAAGTGTAAACAATTTGCACTGATAAATATGAGAGTCATCTAGAAAGTAATATTACAAGGGCTTCTGACACCGGGGGATTTTTTTCGTTTTGAAGTTGGCGCACCTGGCGTATTGAGGGAATCCTAACGCTCAATTTATTATGTCTCGCGTGTTTGTCAGCCATTTTGTTCGGTCTCAGTAAATTCTTCCGATGGAGAGGTCGTCGCACGCTCCCGTCACCTCCTGTCATACTGATACTACTTTGCAAAAAATTGAAGAACAAATGCGAATGAACGTCGTTTAACGCTTGACGACCTTCATGAAGATTTTCCTGACATTTATCGTAGTCTACTCGGTAATTTTGGATCGGAAAACAGGTTACAAAGAGTTGCTAGATGGGTGTCCAGAATGTTCACAAATCGCGTGAATTTTTGGATGGTTTTACACAAGAGGAAGAAGCTTTTCTGGGCTCTATCGTGACGGAGGATGAGACTTGGGTGTGTCACTACACCCCAGAATCCAAAAAGATTTGGCGGCTGAGGTCTATGACACTGGCAAACAAAAGCAAGAATTTTTCGATTCTACATACATTTTGTAACCTTACTTTCTGGATGAACGTATTGACAAATTTAAAATGTTGATCTGCTAAATCCGGAGCAAAACCGTAACCGAACCGATATATATGCTAGGAACGTAACAAACTCGATATGAAAAAAAATAACGGTTCGAAGCGCTAGATATTGCGTCAAAGTTTTCATAGAGGTTGTAGAAAATATATGAGTTTTATGGAACAAAATCAAAATCAGACAGACAAGAACCACCCCAATTTCATCAAAAAATATTGTTTCTTTGGGGGTTTCTTTGTGTCATTAATGATAGGCTGCGCCGTTATGGATGGTGCTATTTATGGATAACAATGAGCATAACTTGCGCATGACTGCGACGAGGATTGAAACTAAGACACCATTAGTAGTCAAAGACCTCCCCAATATCCAGCAGCAAATGTAAGAAAAATATTTTAATATCAGAAAAAAATAGCTCGAGAGCAATCATATGAACTCTATGCGTACAGAGTCACGTATGAAGTGCGTGCTGTTTACGCCCTAATGCTTTATAAATGTGATTTTCTTCGATAACGAATATGAATTTTAACAAAAATACTCAATAGAGAAAATTGGGAGCTCTTCTCATCAAGAAAATGTGAGACCGCATGCGGTGCAAAAACTATGAAAGCCCAAATGAAACGCTCCCAATGCGTTGTCTTATTCGGCTAAATATTTTTTCGGCAAGTCGAAAACACTAAAAAATACACGCCGAATACGTTTTTATTACACGCGATTCGAGTAATCGTCTTGTATTCATTTAATTGCGCGCAAATTAGAGAGCAGAAGAGCAGAAAATTCGAGGTTGCCTCTGCAAATGATCCTTTAGAATTCATTCGCGAAAATGATTCGGTCTTTTCAAAAAAAGAAAAAAACATACGCCATGAGGACAGGCCGAAAGCGTGTCATTCGACACATCCGAAAGGATCGCTTTCTGCACAGATTGTGCCATTAATTAAGCTCATTTTTCAATAAATTAAGGCCTGGAAAATTGCTTTTCGTGGTAATTGAATACCCAATTTGCGACTCGATCGAGTTTAAATTACCTCATTTTGCATATCATACGTCGTTTTATCGTCCGCCAAACAAAACAATCAATGCAAAGTGTCATCCAAGTATATCGGTAGTGTGTGATGAAATTTCTTGTGTTATTCAAGAAAGATGTCTTTACCCAAACAAAGTTATTGTTTGGTGTGCATTTTGGACAAATGGAATCATTGGATCACATTTCAAACAATATTGAGTGACTTTATGGTCACAATTGAATAATATTGATATACACAATTCGATAAAAAAGCAAAAAGAAACATCTAGGCGTTATATTTGGATGAAATATAAAAATAAATGTTGGATGAAAAATGTACCGTAATAGGGCGAAGCATGTGTGCAGTAACACTCCACAAATGGCAGTCGGGATATGTGGGAAGATCGTCGGATACAAATCCATGAGACCCCATAAACCATGCCAGGAAGATATTGCCAGAGGTCCCACCAGGACACAGCTCATGAAGTGATCCATCCTTGTCCATTTTCGCTTCTTCTTTATCTTCTTCCCGTCCAATTCTTCGGGATTTTGCGAATCTTTAGCGGCATTGGATGCACCGTCAGGACTTTCCGGAGTAACATTCAGAAGCAATTCATCGCATTTTGCAGCGGGCGAGTCTTTTTCATTGTCACTCGACGTTACGATTTCAACTTTGTTTATTCCATTGTCGAAAGAAAACTGCTTGAAATGATTCAAATCATTCTTCTGGACGTCGCTTCCTATCATGGTTTCTAAACTGCTGGTGCACTTTCCAGGACGGTGATCCGTTAAACTATCACGATGGAACAGCGTCATGCTCTTTGATATAGGTTCGGGATGTTTCTTCCCTTTTTTTATGTGATCCTTATTTGGACTATTTTCCAAAGATGTGACATTTTTATCACTGTGCAGACTTTTAAGACACGACAGACTCAATTGCTTCCTTTCCAATTTGCGCCTGTCCTGTTTCTTCAGATCGTTTTTATCTAATTGATTTAATTTGAATTCTTCATCTGATGATATTTTAAATTTGCTCAAGAACATAGTTTTTACACCCTTTGAATTTTCCATATTATTATATATATATAAATATTATTACAAATTCTATTAAATTAATTTGATTCACAAACAGTTCATAATCACTATTTTACAAATTCAAAAATAGCACAATCTTATCAACATATGTTTGCATTTTATTATAAATATTTTTTAACGAATTTTTTTAAGAATCACTTGTTCACAGATAAGGCTTCATCCCCTGTTTTATTTTTGGAATAGTTAAAGGACATGTTTAATTTTAATCGGAATGCTTTGTAAGAATAAACTTGGAACTCTTATTCGAGAGAGTGCCGAAAAGACACTGAATCTTTATTTGAGTCTGTGTATATAGAGAACAAATAAAGCCTTATGACTAGCCCCAACCCCACTCTTAACCCACGAAGGGCATATAAATGGTGTTTCACCCCATATAATATATTATATTTTATTCAATAAGCTCATATCTATTATGATCATTAATATATTAACATAAATTTTTACCATTACAATACTTTTATTTGTAGGGTCTCAATCCAACCAATATCAAAGCCGACCAAATGAGGTGATCACGTCAGAAATGCTGGAGAAAATCCACAAAATGCTATTGGATGAGTGTCGACTGTAGATGCGTGAGCTAGAAGACGTGATAGGTACTTCGAAAAGTGCTGTACATCGCAAATTGACTGAAAATTTGACATGATAAAGCTGTGCGCAAGACGGGTGCCGCGTTTGTTCACAATGTAACAAAAACAGAGTCGTGAGAAGGTTTACATCGAGCATTTGTCACTCGTCGGGATAGCCGCGCTAACGCACGGGTTCGTTCTTCTTTCGGATCATGTGTAGCCGGACGGATGGATGGGGGTGGACGGGCGTCGAATAAAATGATTCTTCTCTAGGTAGCTTTTTATTCAGCACGAGAGATTTGGCTGCGAGAAGGGCGTCCTTCCGCAGCCAAGGTCAACCGTCGACTCTTCCTCGACTCCCGTCTCCTAAAGAGCAACTAAAGAGAGACGGAAGATGTCGCTGTTAATCTGGCGAATTAAATATGTCCAGATTAATAGCGCTATGGGGATGTTAAATTGCCCACGCTCGGGTACTCTTGGGACTGCCCTTGTCCAAATAAAATATTTTTAATAATTTTTTTTAGATATAGAAAATCCTTTATTTACATATTACAAGTTATTTATGGCGTTAGTTAATTTATTATAAAAATATTAATAAGATAATAATTGTCAAGTATTTCATATTTTCAGGAGATACGAGGTCCGATCAAAAAATGGAATTAATCTCCTTCAGAGTACTGCCCTTGGCTAGAGAAGCACTTATCCTGACATCGAATCCACGTCTGGAAACATTTTTGGAAGGCTTCTTTCGGAAGGGCGTTCAGCTGCTCTTTCGTGGCCAACTCAATGTCAGGAACGGTGTCAAAATGTTTTCCTTTTAGCGCGGTATTTATTTTTGGGAAGAGCCAGAAATCGTATGGTGCTAAATCTGGTGAATAAGGTGGATGTGGACACACAGAAAGCCAAAAACTCGCGAATCTGAAGCTATGTGTGACACGCCGTGTTGTCATGATGAAGAAGGAAACCCTTTTCTGGCCTCTTTCTTCTTATGTTTAAAAACGTTGCAGTACGTCTTTGTAAAATTATGAATTTACAGTTGTTCCCCTTGAAACGAACTCCGATCGCACCATCGAAAAAATATTTGACTGAGTTAGGGATTTTCCATTGGGAACTCTGCATTTTCGTCTCATATCCAAAGACCCAATATTTCATCTCCGGTTACAATTTTGGTCATGAAGTCTGGATCCGCTTGCAATTCCGTGCAAACTGAAACACGATTTTCCTTCTGCGACAGACGCGATAAACACGATTTCGATGAAAATTATTCGGTATTGATTCTCACGGGGTAAACACAGACGACATGTGGTGCATCTTCTCTCAGGTGTTGTTTTATGTTAGATCGATAAGCTTGACTCTATCATTAGTCAAATTAAATTAGTCAAAGTGCGAATAGACAAGGGCAATGCAAGTTTTGAGGGCGATCTCGAAAGATATTTAGACACTTGTCATCTGGAAGACATTATAGAAAGACGTTCGTAATGTTAACATTTGCAAGTCCTTATAGAAACACATAACAATAAGACGCTGGATTCGTTTTTCGGAGACTCGGACTTTGGAGACGCGCATATCTGGTGGACGCAGCGACGAACGAGTTAAATAAATAAACACTGACGAAATATTCGGTCATTTTTTCAAGTAAACATAAACAATACACCAAAAATGGATTAATTATATCATTCACACATCAATATTAGTCGATAAATTTGGGTTAACGATCTATACAATCGTGCGAAGCTCTCCGTCTCTGTCTTCCATGCACAGTTACCGAACTCCATCTCTGTCTCTCTCCGAGCTCAGCGTACAAGAGTGCTCTTTCTGAATCACTAGAATTCGCTCGCAAATACGCGATCATCCTACCATACAGGTTAAATATGGGCGTTTTTCTTAATAAATTATGAGTTTATTGTATATTAAATAAAATATTGTATTGTAAATATGATATTATAATCGAAATCAAGTAGAAATTTGATGATTTGGATTATCCGTGTTTGTCCTTCTCGACAGTCCCCCGGATAATTGAGAGTCTACTGTATTACAGTTTTCTTATTACATAGTCCAATTAGTTATGCACGTAATGTAAAACTTACGGTCTAATCATAGAAGCAATGAATTACTAACAAATATCTAAATATTATCCTCTTAATACTATGAATTTGCTTATGTAATTTATCTTCAAACACTATAAAATGCAACTATTTTTTGCATTTTCCTGAAATAATTGATAGTCTTAACGCCCATTACTTATGTAAATTTTAATGGCACCTAAAGGCATTTAACTAGTTGATGCTATCACAAAAATTCATTATGTAGATTAAGGTTACGCTGAAAAGATGTTTTACACATTTGTATTATGCAAAAAGAATAATTACAAATTGCAATACTGTATTTTATCTGATGCATTCATAAATTAAAGTGCCTTTCAATAACTCTAAGAGTTCATACGTTTAATTGCGGATTAAAGATATCCGGAATTGATGTGATGCTTAAACCTAATTAGTCTGCAACTCCAACACAAATAAATAATTCACGAGGCTTTCACTTAAATCTTTATTAATAACTTTAGTTACCTTATAAAAATTATTTAAACTTAATATTGTTACAACAAATGTAAACACATTTTATAACGATAATAAATATAAGCGAAAAAATATGTCTAACGTATATAAATATATTTCACATTAGGCTTATGTGATTATACGATTAAACGTTGGTGTGAATTTTTATGCAAAAATTTCACCAATCGATCGACTATTTTTTTGCATTTACATCATTTAATAAGCGTCAAAGATATGGAAGTACAATTTTCAAGGAAAAATATGTATACAAATTTATTTGATATATATATAGTAGAAAAAAATCACAGACTTAAATTAATTTTATGATCAACGAATGATTCTTGAAGTCACATATATAATTCTCTACTAAGATTGCTGAAAGAATAAGCAATATCTGTATTCTATATATTTAAATTTTGGATTTAACAAAATTATTTAATGAAAGACTATTCAAAATTCAATATAAATTCGCTAGTTCAATATGGAGATTTTAAAAGATATTTTTTACCCGCAATAAATATACTGGCACTTATTTGATTTTTTTAAAATTGTTTTGGTAGAGTTATATACTATTATCATGATGAAAAGATTAAATGAATATTTCTACAGAGTCTATTAAAATATAATACATTAATATTTTAAAAATGGACAGAATAACATGGATTAAAATGAATTTATAATTATCATTATGGTGGTCCAAATTTAATAAAGAAACGTTGATTATAGTCAGTTCTCGACTTAGGACTCCAAAAAAAGCCCAAGTGTTTTGTAGCTACGTTAACATTGGAACAAAAAGGCATTGATGATACAATGTATTTTTCACAACTGATTTTATTCTGGAAATAAAAAATATTGTGACGTAAAAGCTCCGGATCATCCTCCACACTTAGTGGAATCATAACGTCTTTTAAGCGATTAAAAATTTCCCGGAAGGTTGATCAAACGTAACGACATCATGTATGTACTAGGGATTTTATGTCGAGACGTTCCAAGCCTTTTTTCTCGGGACTTTTGGGCTTTTTTGCTGTATCGAGTCCCGGGACTTTCAGCGTAAGAGTGAGCTTGTCAACGAAACGTTGTGCAACGAAAAAGTCCCGAGACACCGGGTTATTATGATTTATTTTATATATCTCGTATTAAAAAAGTAGTATCGTTTTGTTATGTATATTTTATCATTATTGTAGTTCATAATGGAAAGAAGTCAATATGAAATATGGAAACATTACAAAAAAACTACAAAAAAGGAGATAGCCCAATGCACCCACTATCCAAAAGATCACACATGATGATAATATGAATCCAGACACGGATAGATCTTCGAAGGTACGCCACCTCATTGAGCGAGCACTCGCCTGCTATAATGACATTTATAAAGAAAAGAAACAGCAAATCATCCACTGCAATCACTGTGTCACCGATGCATGATGAAAATACTACAGAATAATTGCATAAATATATATATTTGTATGTATTTTTTACCGCTGTAAGTCGAGAACTGATAATATTACAATTATTTTATATGTGAACATTACAAAATGAAATACAAAATCATTTATTCGGCTACAGTATACAAATGTATTTAGTTTTTTAAGCAATTCGATAATATTTTTGAATCATTTCAATCAAACAATTTAACATGTAATAGTACCTTAATGACTTAAATATAAATCCACTATTAAAAATCAGTACGATAAAATGGAGAGATTAAATTATTAGTTACAACGAGAAGATTTCGTACAAAATCAACCTTCGAGATGGGAAATAATTTGGAATTACACGTTTTTGATAGAGGCACGTAGAAATATAAATACATATATATATACATACATACATTAATTTGTGCAAAACAAGACATTAATTTAGAATGCAAATATCACAATAGATAAAATAAATCTTAACACGACGCGGAAATTAAATCTTAGCCATATGATCACAAACAATTAAGTAAATATACGTAATATTTAATTTAAAAGATATTGAGCACACAAAGAACTTGGCAAATCGTTGAAAACACCTATTTCTTTAGAAATTTTGATAAAAAAACCGCTACGTATTTTAACCCATCTTTTCCCAAAACGCCGTCAAAATTAACTCATCGTACAAAACTCATCGTGCATGTATTAAAAGACATTCACAAGCTCGCTGTCTACGCGTTTATATGTTAATAAATCACGGTGCGTTGCTGGGAACATTCTCCTGCTCCATCGTGGCTGCTGCAGTATTTGCAGGGAATAAGGGAGTTTGGACAATTCGCTGCCAGTTCTGGAAGGAGCTGGTTTGATCCGGAATTATAAATCTATTATTAAGTACAGATGCCAGTAAGTCGTCTATAAGACTTTACATTTACAGCAATTGAAGAAGAAGACTACAAAATTATTCTCCGTAGAATGCTCCTTCCACATATTTGATGCCAAAATTAACACTTTTTGAATGCACGGGGATCAGCCAATAGATCTGCGTATCCAATAGGTCCTGAAGTGATAAAATGGATATGTGTAATACAGTGAGAGAGATCCGAGTGATTTCCTTGGCACAGGAATAACTGGCGAGAGACTCCACTATCAGTCGTATTGCCTTCAAATCTCAGATTGTATTATTTCACACAGTAATAAATCATGCGTGGCGCAAACGACAATCATTTCAATCATTTTACAGCGTCATTTATGACAAAAATGGCATATTTTATCGCGATTTTTATGTATTTGGGAAGAAATGGGTTAATTTGAACCGTCGATTAACTGCAATTAGAATTATACGTTTCATCAAAATTTGTTTCTATCTATCGTCTACCGAGAAAAAATACCACATCTTAAATTTAATCCATAACGAGACTGATATTTTGAACGAATTACTAATTAATTGCTAATTTTCATATATAACCTATGCCTAAATTCGAAATGAACGCTGCTATATTATCATGATTCCAAAAGTTTTATTCGATCTCGGTGAAATCTCTAGCTTTTCTTGTATCGCATTAATAATGTTTAATATCACCGAGTGTATTGATCAAAATATTCCATTAAATTCGTCTTAATTGCATGGAATAGAATTTTATAAACCACGTTCATAGTGTATTCGCTCGGGATGACGGATTAAATACAAGCTTAATATAGAGCCGTTTGGAATCATATTTTCAGATTCTTTCATACATAATAAATGGATAACTAGAATTGTTGAAAGCTAATTTATTTAATTGTTCATATTTAAATTTATGATTGATCTGCCAATAAGAAAGAAACGCATTTATGCTTCAAATGTTTATAAATATAGTTTATGTATTCAAATATTAAATATTTATCACTTTTAATACCCTTATAACTGCCGAAAATCCACACAGGAAAACTCTATAATGTAGATTTAATAAGTTATAACGTAAACTATAAAATATTCAATTGAATATGGTAAAATCTAATATGCAACGTTTATATAAATTTATTTCTATTTAATTTCCAACGCAAATGAATCGCAATTAAAGAAAATAATAGCGTCTCCAAACTCTCGTATTCCCCATTTATGGAGTCGAAACTTGGACAATGAGAGTAAATACGATAAGACGTATTCGATATATATTGCTGGAGACGTGTGCTAAAAATCCCATGGATGATCAGATGATGATTTAAATATAGAAACAAGACTGTCCCGTTGATCTGATTGGATCAAAAGTGACACAAATTTGAATTTGAGAGACAAAATCATCAAATCATTGTTTTGAATCATATTTTTGCTCCTACGTTTATGTATTAATAATAAAATGCTGACCTTTTTTCTATTAAATATTTGTCTATTTCAACGTATATATTTATTTAACTATTCATACGGTACACGGTTGATTATTCGAGATTGTCTGCGATGAGAATAAATTTAACAATTTCATTCAGGCACTAGTTTGTGCATAAATATATCTTAAGTAAAAGATTCACACATCTTCAAAACATACAATAAAAAACATGGATTGCTTTTATATCGTTGTTAACATATTTTGGTATGTTTTATACTAAATCTAGATATATTAAAAAATCGATCTACAAAATAGGATTTTTTATTAATACTCATCAAGTTGAATAGTGTACGTAATACGTGTGCGATAAATTTAATTAAATATTTTTAAACTGTCGTTAAACAATCATAAACAATAACAAAACGTGAATATAAAATTTCATAAATCTACTTTGCACATATTAAACACTTTATATAAAATAAATCAAGTACAAACGCTATTTCATTGGATATGTTCAGTTACTTTCGTTAAATAACATATTTAATATTTATATTTCAATCTATGAATATATTGAATAAGAGGTGCAAAATGGAATTTACATATTTGTGTTATCTAATTAATTGTATCGGATCGTTAAATGGTCAAAAAATCAAATCAAATATACAAACGGTGTGAAAATATAACGCGTTTGGCTCCGTATATAAACCTCAGTATTATAAAGCGCGTTAAAACTTTTACACCGTTTATACAATCCAAATAAAATTATTACAAATGTAAAGGAGAAGTTTTAAAAATTCTTAACGTCTAGAAATTATAAAAAATATACAAGTACAAACGTTAATATGTACCGTCGGGATGTACGACTTTTGTATTGTAACGTTTTTTTTTATTTGGTCGTGGTAATAAATTAAATCTTTCTTTGAAAACATCTTAAACGTCTTAAAAATTGAATCTGAATCATTCGCAAGGAAGACACTTTTATACGTTAAATTATTCGATTCAAGACGTTGTCGCTTTTTTAATACATACGATGAACAATCCGCATAATTAATGAATTGTTTTAATGTAGTGAATTAATATCGGTTGAATTTATAGGACAACGACGGATCAAAGATCCATCATCGGATGATATTATTTATGTTTTCTTTATCGGGCAAGTATCGAATACTTTTTATCAGATCACAATTGATCTTAGCGCTTATTACGTTCATGTGTGTATTTTTAAATCCTATTTTAATATACGACACACTTGACAAATATATATATTAATAAAATATCACCGCTTTTCTTTTTGCTTCTAATTAAGGTCACAATCAAAGATTATTTGTGCATTTAAATTCCGGATTAGATTTTTATATCGCCTTACGTTATGAAACTCTTAACAATGTTATATAGATCTTGCTATTTTTATATCGGCCTTTATTACAAAAAATACCCATTCATAACGATTCTTCGCCAAACGAGTACATATTTTCAAAATGTCGAAATTTTACCACATCGATCATATCACATTATATTCCGTAGACTTTTAAACGAGCTCGCCAACCATAGATAAACATTAATTATGTAAGTTGCAATATTTATTCATGCCCCGTCGAATATAATAATACTTTTATTCGCTTTCGGAATGTCTTTTTGATTTTTTCTTTTTGCTTTGCTTCATCAATGATTCGTCGGCAATCGTTTCTCTCGAACCTTTTTGACCGGTATCGACGCACTGAAAATTAAAAGCATATGATATATACGACTGTTGCTATTGATAATAAGATTTAATACTATGATATTCATACATCGGATATTGTAATGCGCTCTGAATGAACTTGATCAGGCCATCGCCACGGCATTAAATTGGGAAATTCCGAAGACATTTTCCAATCGGGATACGCAAGCGCAGCCTTTTCAAGTTTCCGCGCCAATCTCGGAGCGAGGCTTTGTGTTACACTATTCACCAACCATACCGGAAGATGACCTTGCGGATCAGTTTGAGATACATAGCCTAAAATGCTACCATTTTCAGGTGCTGAACGCACCACAAACCCTGTCAAATGTGAAATTGCCCTAAAAACACACAACGAACATATCAATTATGACATTTATTTGATTGAACATTGTAGTATTTTATTCGACGCCCGATAATTACCTGATATAACCTTTTCTTGGAGGATAATTCTTATGGAAGACAGAGTGATTGAGGATCATTTGTTCGGTGCCGGTATCTAACCATGACCGCTGTAGTACGAAATCACGGTTTTTCAACGGAGACGGACAAGACACTGCAATGAAATAAGACTTATTACAATTCGTCGTTATAAATTTTATATCGTCGTATAAAATGCTTTTATATTACAAATTTTAAACGCGATGATATTTTAGCGTCGATATTGAACCGTTTTATATTGAATATCATATTTGTGACGCTATAAAATAGGATCATGGAATTATCATGGAGGATTATTTAAATGATTGGTCATATTTAATATTATAAAAATTTATGATTTAAAGGCTGTAATATTAAATTATATAGTTTAAATAAGCATGTTTATATATCAACGTGTGATGCGTTTAGCGTTAAATTTGTATCGAGGATTCCTTCTAAACAAATTTAAATCGGTATTGTAAATCAAATGTGGTTTAATATTCATAAATATAGATTGTATTTATATATGAAATTCATGTTGTATTCATATTTTTAGTATTGCGTTAATGAAATAAGGTTGTAGCGTTGTGTTCGGATTTAACGGCCGTGCACATTTTCACTCAATCATAATCTTCCGTAGATAATGAATGATATATGAGGATGTAATACAATCGTGGAAAGGAACCATATGGCAGATAATGTACTCACTTGCGTAGTAGCCGACGTCGTTGTTGATGTTAAGGTAGCCGATGTCCTCCGAGCAGAGCATGTGAGTGTCCCAATGGGGCCGGTAATGCGGGTCGTGCAGCACATTGTACAGTGTGTTGGGCTGCACCCCGCTAAAAATTGCCACTACCTTAACCAGGTTGAGTCCCTGACCGGAGCCCGAGCCCGGTCCGCCCTCCGAGGGGCGCGTCCAGACCCGCACGCCTCCCTTGTCGTACTCCGGCTTCCACCCCCGATGCTCGTCCACCATTCGTTTGAGCCGTGCGAAGTCATCGTCTTCGGCCACTCTCACGACGCCTACCTCCATTGCCTGCCGTTTTTCTTTCTATATCGTCTCCGTATCATTATTTTAATATATGCGCATAAAAAAGGCACTCTGCGGTTAGTTGATATGAATCCAGGGCCGACTCCGCTTCCAGATTAGATACCGTATCGTTCTGAAGAGTCGGGCACTCTGCTGGCTGTTCATTCAGAATGTACTATGGGTGAAGGGTGTTTGCTACCTGTGGTCATCGTACTCCTTTTCTGTACTTTAAATATTCCGTTGCTTTCACACAATAACGAAAAATATTATCTACCACGAATTTCTGCAAATATTAATATAGATGACGTATATGAATCAACGAGTGAGATAGAACCATATCAGGTCTTAAATCAAATACATATTGTATTATCATTGTATGTTTCTGGATTTGCTGAATTGTTAACTAGGTTAGGTAACATAAAAATTATTCTAAACAAAAGCTCACAATGGGATCCAAATGCAATCGCATGATTATAGATTGACTGACAAGACAGAGACGGAGTGTCTTGCACGTTGAGCCCAGAGAGAGAATGGGAGACAGAGACGGAGAGATAACAGACAACAGACAGCGACTAACTGGATTGGGGGATCATTAATATGCGATTCCATTTCCTGCGCTGCTGCATGATCTGTTTTGGGTTACCCGGATCTAGCCACACACAGATAATAAGATCTTTTGTAAGATTTTATGTAAGGTGAAAAGATGGACATGAATTATTTGATCGTCAGCCGATTTGCAGTCCCACTTCTGACACCAATGTAACGTGGATTGGGAATGCTCTCGGGGTAAAATTCCCGGGATGTTCCTCGCTTCCGCGTGTTTTCCGATACATTCGCACTCGCATGCGGGTTCATTCTGATTTCGGGTCGTGATGGAATCGAGCTGTTTTCTGCGAAATTTTGCTGCAGGAAGGACTTCTTTCCGCAGTCTAGACTATTCAACGACTTCATAACGACAAACCATCATAAAATGGCCTCGGATGTATAAAATAAATTCATTTTGCAAATTGGATGATCAAAAATTGAAAATTGGAGAAGCCAAGGCGGTTTAAACTGGTAACACTTGACTTGGCGAATATTGATTTTTCGCCGAAAAATTGGCTCGTTTGTGATCACAAATGGATTGTGCGACAAATTTATTTATGTATTTACGTCGTTTCATTTTTAAAAAAATTACAAGCAATATTTCTCGGACAAAAAAGGTGCTCGACTTCTTGAACAACGTCACACAAGGAAAATCAATAATGATGCTCTATATCTACTTACATTTTCCGTGGCGAACAGAAGCGACAATATTTCATCTGTTCGTGCTAAATTGCTTTTAGGGTGACGTAAACGCGACTGCACATTTCCGACATTCGTGATTGCCAATCACATCACCGATAGTCATGGAAAATTGAACTTGCTGAGCGATTCCTGGATCGCATGCCGGAAAATAGCTTCCGCCACCATTCACTTGGCATTCGTACGACTTTTAAATGGCAATCAAATTTTTAAACTGTTGATTAATTCCAATTCGTTTTTGAATTCGTCAGCCTCAATTATGTCAAGTGTTCATATTCGATTAACACTATCATGGCCGCATCAAATGATTACTGATGCATGTGGACGATCAGCGCGATCATGATGCATATGTGGCATCATGCGATCAATGATCGAACCCGTGATGATACAACATACGCATCACCGAACATGAAAGTGTCGAAACTGACAATCTTCAAAGCCAAGACTTTAGAATTAAATCGAACCGAACGTCGAATATTTTATGTATACCCTTAAACGTATGATTATAGCAGAATATTTTTCGGTTTTTATGTGTTTTGTGCGTTTTTATTATTCATTAAATGGATCGATCGCCTCAAAAAGCGGTCGTATAAATGTATTATTCATTTTGGATAATGTTTTCGGCATAACATTCGAGCGTATGTTTTGCAGTGCTGTTGAAATTGAATTTTTATGCTATGCGAATCGAATTTAAAGCGGCTGTTGCGGATCTAAACGCTAAAAAATGCGATAAAACGGATATAACGAGCAAATCTACATCGTGTCACGTGACATTTAGCGTATAAAATTCGCCCACATTGCGTCGCTATGGTCACTTTCTAAATCATTGGCGGACTTTCCTTTTTATCAAAAAGCAATTATCAATTATCTTTTTATCTTATCTTGATTACTCAGACGTTTGATAATCGACAAGTTGATAATATAGAATATAGGATGCGTTTAAAATGCTTTTAAAAGCTTGTTGATCTTATATGCAATACCGACAATAAGTTTGAAAGCGCCTGGCATATTATCGAAACAATGTGTCCATTCATTTTTTTTTATTTGAAAGAATATTTTATAGCATTGAGTATGAAATATAACATCGTTCAAATGTCCGCCGCGGCTTTGCTCGGTCGCACGCATTCGGTAGGTCCAATTTACGATGATTTATGATGGGCATCAATTGTTTGCGGTTTATACGCTGCGATTTAAGATAGGCCCAAAGAAATAAGTATAAAGGCGTTAAATAAAACAGGTAGGCGGGCGCAACTGGGCTTGGGGCGCAAAATGCAGAATAGTGACCCAGCCGATAGTTGCATATTTTTATTTTACTTTTACTAAGTTGTCCGATCCAGCCGGCATTGACCCGCAATAAAATAAAGACAATGATATTTTCGATCTATTGTAAAATTTAAACAACCCACCCGATCAATCTTCTTCGAATAACTTCGTTTTGTATTGAAAGTTCGTAATCGGTCTGTTCGGGTATGGTGTCCGATCGTGAGGCGCTCATTCGTCGGCGGTCTGAAAAGCGGACAGGTTGGACATCGACAGACATTGAGGGCACTCCGGTCTTTTTTGCGTCGTTTTCGGCGATATTTGCATACCAGTGGCCTTCCATGATCTATATGAACACGGGAACTCCCTCAGAGGTTAAATTACATAGGTGGTTCGCGCCAAATGAGGTTGCGAACGAGTCTAAACTCCCCCTCACACATAACAGCAGACAACATAACATATCGCACAGACCAAAGAAAATGTTGCAGAAAGCCCTAAAAGAGGATGGAGTAGCCGCAAGATTTGTATGTCCAATCGGTCCGCTTTTCGGATCGCTGATATGACGAATGAGCGCCTCGCGATTGGACGCCATACCTGAACATGTCTGCAAAACGATTATGAACTCTCATTATAAAACTAAGTTTGCGGATATATGCGTTTTTGTTTGCTTTGGGCAGCTTTTGCTGGTTGCTGTCCACTCAGCTGACTGCCGATTTAATTCTGGAGTATAATGTTGGATCCATGTTTTACCCATTGTCATATACACCATGAAAAAGTCATTTTTATTGCGTTATAACAGCTCCAAACAGTTTTTTATATTGTCGACGTGATGTTGTTTTTGATTGAGTGTGAGCAAACGCGGTATCCACTTCGAACAGAGCTTTCTCATGGACAAATGTTGAATACACTGCCTTCTGATATCTTTAAAGTATCAGCTATGTCACACAGCTTCAATTTACGATCGGTCAAAACTATTTTGTTGATTTTTTTATGTTTTCTGGAACGCAAAAAGTGTTTGCTTTCGCAATTATTTTGAAAGCTGTAACTTGTCAACTAAACATCAGATTTGTATAAAATTTTAACACATGCTATTTGAAGGTTGGTACTTTTTAAAAATCATATGGAATTGTCAATTGTGGCGCCGACTGTATGTCATCCTACGAACTTATTGAGTGTTGTGTTATGATCAATAACAAGTATATCTAAAGTATGTTTGATAGAGAAGATTAATTTCATATCATTCAATCGGTTGATGATGATATTTTTAATTTCTGCAAAATACATTGCAAGCATTTATCATAAGATACGAGAATAAATGCTCTGTGCAGTATGTAAAAAATCGACATACCAACAAAATAACAATGAAATTGCGTTTTTAAGAATAAAATGGTCGTTTTACATGCCAAATAAAAATAGCTCTGATTTAACTACGTGTATTTTACATGCTCAAAGGCAATGAATGTGTTAAAAAATCATGATTATATCAAAAATTAAATAATTTTGCAAGGAGTTATACGAAATGAGGCGTGGCATTAAAATAGCTCGGCTGTATTATTTTTATATGGTCTTGAATTTAGATAAAATATAGGATAAGAAGTTAAGTCCATGTCAATACGATTAACGATCAAGGAGGTCGCTATGTGGTAAAACAACAGATTGACGTAGGAAATATATGATAATTTTATCTCAAGGTTGAGGATGCTGTCCATAAATAATTATCATACACTTTGTATAAATTTCGAACATACTAAAGCTTCTTCGTTCAATGGCAGATCTTATAATTCATCATCGGCATCGTTCATACCTTTGAACAATTGTAATATTCTATCGAAGGATGTATTGGCTTGATACAATAAAAGAACAATGAGGACGGTGACCCAAGACCTTGAAAATTCAACATCCACTTCCTTGCATTGATGATGATGGAAAAAAAATCAGGTTGTGATTATCATCAGCGACACGCTCAACACACGTGAATCCTTCTTCAAATGTCAATTCAATTAGATATGTCAATTAATAATAAAATATGTTTGATATAGTCGCAAAAAATCGATATTTAAATTGATAAGCGAAGAATGCCGAGCCAATTTGAAAATAAGCAGGGAAGGCTGATGGTATGGAATGCCTCTTGCTTCAAGTAGCCCCCCCGGTGCGATTTCTGCAGGCGAACAACGCGACAGTCGGAAACAGTCGCAGCGACGAAGCAAGGTGTACATTTCGAAATAAACGCGGGAATAAATTAATGCCAATTGTATTCCAGTTTGAAAATCATGCAAAATATATTAATTGAAAATCGTTAATAAATATTGTATAACAAAATGAATGTTGAAATGAAACAATTCGATAAAGCTAAGCGATAATCCCATAGATGATAACCTGCTATAAAATAAGTGATTCATGTAACACAACTAGGATTATTATATTTATAACCATGTATTATTATCATCCTAATCATATTGGTGTCACATATCCATTCACCCAGGCCACTCGATCCCTCGTAAATTTAAGTCAAATAATGATATTATTTTAGTAAATGTCGAAAGTATTAATAAGGGGACCCCAATATATTTGTCAATTTTGAGACTTTATGTTTGAGCTTAGCTTGAACATTATTTTAGTGCAATATATTGGTTTTTTAAATCATTAACCTGCTGATTAGTAGTCGCATAAATGCGTTCGAACTCGAACGAGAACAGAAAGAACATTCTCGCGCGTCGAGTGCGGAGATTAGTGAATGGGAGACAGAGACGGATGGTAAGGTCGTGCTGTAAAGGTACCCATACACGTCTAAATATTCCCAAATATTGCAATCCATAGCGCTTCATTTTCAATGCCGTGCTTCATTAAAATTATAATATTGTATGTGTCTTGTATGTGGTCTTTTTAGATACTTGATGATCTTCATAGAATCATAATTGATAGTAAAAAATCACATAAATCAATTACACTTACGTCTGTTTTTATGCGATAGATACGGCCCACGAGGAGTCGCTTATAAAAAAATCGCATAAAAAAAAACTACATATAAAACTGAGGGATAGGTTTCATTATTTTTAAAATCATTGTGATAGAATGTACCAAAAAATCGCATAAAAAAGTAATATGTATAAATAAAAACACAATACATATTTATCTTAGAATTGCTTTACTAAAGTCTATTTTATTCGATCATACGAATACAATTCTTAGACTTTTGAGAAGAGTTGCTAATTCCATTCCCCCGTTGCCTTATACATAACGGTGGTAACTTGCACTAGTGTTAATTTTAGATTTTTTTAATGCGAATTCGCATAAAAAAGACTCAACTTTATATACACTTGCGGACTCGAGATAAGCAAACCTTTCAACCTGGGATTTATCTCAAAAACGATTTCTCATATGTAGATATTTAATTAAGAAAAAAGCTCTTCTGTTTCATGAACTCATAAAGGAGCTAAAAGAATTCAAATTTCAATACAAGCTTAATCTTTCCCTTACCGTGCTAAAAAAAAAACCCGCGTGCTACCATGATATGTATTTGGTCCACCTTAAGAAATTTTGACAAATTCTGAACCTATGTATTATTTTTCACCTCGATATTCCCATTATTAAAGTCGTAGTAAATACATCATGGTGAAGGAAAGGTTAAGAATTACATATCTTCATATCACGAACTGCGTAAAAAATATGGTTAAAACAGAAGGATGATGAAATTTTATTGTGTTTTTAATTATATGATTTTTTTTATAAATCTTTTTTATGCGATTTTTGGTACATTTTATTACATTGGTTTGAAGTTGTGCGGTTTTTAAAAATGATAGAATTTATCCCTCAGTTTTCTGTATAGTTCTTTTTTATGCGAATTTTTTATATGCGACTCCCCGTCGAACGTATCCATTGCATAAAACAGAACTAAGTGTACTTAAAACTCAGCGTGGTAACAAAAGTGATTCAAAAACAAAAGCCAGTAAAACACTCAAATATGTTTTTGGTGTAGTAACAATCCGCAGATGCCAATATTGGTTCCAGAAACTTACATCAGGCGATAGAAACTTAAGGGTTGAACCGAGAACGGGAGGACATTCAAATTTTGATAACGATGCACTAAAAAACCAAATCAGACTCTTGACAATCAGTGGCGGATTTACATTTGGCGCAATTTAAGCTTTGAGGACAGCCAATTTATTTAAACATATAAGCGCGCCCCTGTATCCTTATAAAGCAAAATTGACACTGTATAAAATACGGGAATTAAACTGGGAAATTTTATCGCATCCTCCTTATTCTACATTCTCATTGCAATAGAGTACAGTCTGAGAATTTAATTTTTAACTAAATACTCGGAACATTTTCGCCTCCCCCCAATAGATCATTCGCTATAAATTAAATCCGGCAGTAAACTATTTTTTATTTGAGTTTTTCTTATCGGAACTCGTATATTATATTTTTAGATAGTGAAATATTGCACGATAGATATTTATTTGTATTAATTGATTTTAATCTAATTTAACGGAATTTATGACGGCTTAACGCATTCGTGTTGTTATGGCCACCATATCGATTGTTATGTGCCGTTGCGAATTCTGAGCGAGCAGTCAGTGTGTACAAGTCCGTGAGTGAGTATAGTAATGGTGGTCCCGACGGTCCCTACGAGCGGCGACTCCGCCCTCGACGCCAAGATCAACGAGTGGCTATCATGGGATAAGGTTATTTTCTCGCGTCTTTGTCCGTTTTTAATAGCAATTTATTTCATCTTTCTGGAATACAACTCGATTTTTATGCACCGGTCTCATTAAACATCACAAGTTATTTTTTATTTGACATTCGGTATCATCATTAATCATCAGCGAATGATGTCTTGACGTAGACTATTTGCGTCGTCTGTTCATTACATTTTTTTTTTGCGGATCTTAGCTCATTAATACATTTGTTTACATATTATTCAATTAAATGATTGATGTCCTTCACAGTTGTTATGCTCAGCATAGGCGGTTGAATTTCATTCATCGACTGCTGCGCAAAATCAGTATTGATTTTATGGAATAATTTTCAATTGCGTTTATCATCGTATGATATAAATTAATACCACCCACATTAATCTATGAACTATTGTCTAGGTCGTTTATTTTAAGCGTAGCTTTAATTTTTTCATTTTGTTCTTATGCTTGTATCTATTCTGATAAGATATCAAACTAGTAAAAAAATATTAATATTTATCATTGAAACGTTAATATTTATCTTTGTGTTAATTAATTTGTCTTTTTTCCTTCATATTCAGAGGAATAAGTAACATATACTTAGCGGCACGGAATGTGACCCAAACATAAACATAGCGATATGACGCAACTATGTTCATTTAGTTCATTGTTTAGGTATGGACGAGTCCAGAGTGGCGATTTCTTACCATAACTACCAGATATAGTGTGAGCTTTCACGGGGGATCTGTGATGGTATGGAGCGGCATATAGAAATTTGTCCTATTGCTTCCGTAATGTCTGCTATATCACACGTCTAAAGAATTCCAACTATCTGCTGCGATTTAGTAACAGTCTCTTAATTTTATTTTCTTATGGAAGCTGATACCTGTTTCTTCAGTATATTCGTCTGTTAATGTTTCTATGTAAACGTTTGAATTTTTCTATTACACCCTGACCCTCGGTTGTATTACTGATCTGTCATTTATTGGAATAATTTTTACTGTAAATATTTCATTATGTTTTTCCTGTTTTATCCATGGAGTTTTGATATTTTTTCACTTCTGGTATGAACTATTTTTCATACCATCGTTTAAAATTTTCACCTTTTATCCAGGCTTTTTTCCGATGATCATATTCAACCTTTTGATATTTTTAAAGCATCTGGGGTTCTTTGCTCTTCCAATGACAAGCAGTGGTAGTCTGTGTTTGCCTGCTGCATTTGCACACACCATTATAGTGACACATTCTTTATTAGTTTTGTGCCCAGGTGAAGTATTTTCACGTCTTGATGCTAAAGAATTGTGTCCAATTTAAGCCCTTCTCATCAACATTTTATATAAGCTTTTTTGTCAAATTCTTCTATCTTTATAAATAGCTTCAATGTGTTTACTGAAGGTATGCCATCATAAAGCTTTTCACCATGAATTTCATGTTCCCTGAAACCATGTCGCCCTTTGATTTTTTCAAATTAGTCTGAACTTGCTTTGAAGGTGGAATTTCCATTTAATTTTATATTAAAAAGTATTGCTTTTACACACAGTCATCATCATAATGCAGCCACAAATAGTCCACTGCAAAACTATGGGCCACTTCAATATCCATTCACAAGAAGGGATTACATTTATTTTGTTTGTGGTACTCCGTATTCTTGTGGCCGGTAACATATTTTACACCGTCTTGCCAGTCCTTTGACGTGTTTAATGCATTAATTTCTTGTATCAACCCATTGCCTGCTGCACCACAGTAATTCATTTGAACTTCTTGTGGGTGTTGGCGATGTTGCTGCCCAACAACAGGGATTTAATTGGATTCTCGCCGCAGGATACGGTATCTTCCAGCTACAGCTGTGCTTTTTGTCAAGGGGGCATCGTGTTTCCACGGCAGCTGATTACAAAAGTTTTCCGTAACCCAGGGATCCGCATAAATGTATATATCGGAGTCATTGAGATATAAGTATTGGCTTAATGATGGTTCATTACAAAAAAAACAAATGTAACATATTATTTCATATAGATTTTGCGTTGCTTCCCCCAATATGGCTCATTTTGTAATATATTACATCACAATATTTAATATCCGATCATTAGTAAATGAAGTAAGAATAGTTGAACTAGAGTATGCGTTATATGAAATTAAATGGGATATTATCAGTACAGCAGAAGTGAGAAGGGAAGAATATAAAATTGAAGATAAGGGTAACTATTTACTCTATTATTATGAGAAAACAAAAGGATAGAAAGGTGTTGGATTTATTGTAAAAAAGCAGCAGGGATGAATGCAAAAATAGGATAACCTGAATAAAATGAATGATTATTAATGGAAGATTGGGTAAAATAAATGGAAGAAGAGAAAAGCTTATTAATTTTTGCTTTCAATATATAAGTCGGATGGAAAGTCAAAGAATGAAATAAACTACATAGAGACAAATATATCGAAAAATATGGTACCACCTTTCAGCGGGATATAAACGTCAATAAAAACATTAAAAAGAAGGAAAGAGTACGGAATCAGATTTGGCATGCATTAAACTAGCAAGGTCTCAAGCACAATTATTTGAAGCTGATTAAAAACATTTACTGCAAAAGGACGAGAAGAGTACGTCTAGAGACAAAAGGAGCGATATTCCAAATAGAACGAGGGGTAAAACAAGGAGACCCACTCGCATCAAAACTATTTATCGCTGTTTTAGAATCGCTTTCAGAGATCTAAACAAGCAAGCCCGGATGCCACACTTTGTCAAAAGCCTGAGTTACGTCCAGGAATGCTGCCGAGCAATATTTTCTATCTTTTAAGTCCTTGTGGATTCTATTAAAGATCCTGTGTATTTGTTCCACAGTTGCATATTGTTGAAGCTGATGAGTCTGTATGATTTGGCGTTATGTATATCCTTGTCGGGCTTAGGAACTAGGGTAATCTTAGACACTTAGCACCTTTACCAAAGGATGCAAGCTATCCTCTGGTTCAAATTGGAGCTTCAACATCCAGTTTTAGCATATAAATACCCCGCAAATGCACAACATGACTTAAAAAAAGATATAAAATTGTTGATTCCTTTTTATTATTTCATTATGTTAAACATAAACATTAAAAATGACAATAATACATATTGAAAAGTATGCAATTTTTGTATTTTAGAATGACGTTACTCGCGCAGAAGTGTTGAAATTGGTCGAAGACGGCGAATGGCAAAAATTATCCGCAGTGCTGCAACGAGGCCGATTGGAATTCGGCACGGCCGGTTTACGAGGACCGATGAAAGCCGGCTACGTTTGCATGAACGATTTGGTGATATTGCAAACTGCTCAAGTAAATAGAATATCATTTAAATTAATCAATTTATAAATACGCGGATATTAAATTATTTTTGGCTTATTTTTCAGGGCCTGTGCGAATACATTAAAAAGACGGCGACGGCAGACCAATTAAAAGCTGGACTCGTAATAGGATACGACGGACGTTATAATAGTGAAAGGTTCATTGCGTTGTTATGAATTAGCCAAATATACGCACTTGTACCATTTTTTTTTTAATTGGATCTATTCACTTTTATAGATTTGCCGAGCTTACAACGCGCGTTTTCACCAATTCATCCATCAAAGTATGTCTCTTTGGAAAGGTTTGTCCGACGCCTTGGGTCTCGTTCGCGGTAAAATTATACGGAGCGGCTGCGGGCGTGATGGTTACGGCTTCGCACAATCCGAAGGAGGATAACGGTTATAAAGTTTATTGGGGAAATGCAGCTCAAATAATTAGCCCTCACGATAAAAACATAGAAAAATCCATTTTGAATAATCTCGTGTAATTATATATATGTTGTTAAATTTATTCGATATTAATTCTCGTTGTGTGTATTAATTAGTTTTTTTTTATAGCGTCGATGAAGCCTTATGGGATACAACCGCAATAAGAGATCATCCTCTCGTGTCGGATCATTTAGAAGAAGTGACGGCCGAATATTTATCTCGACTGCATAAGAATACAAATCCGGAGAACTTTATGTTTATATCAAAAGCACAATTCCGATTTGTATACAGTGCGATGCATGGAGTTGGATTTCCTTATGTAGAAAAATCTTTTAGTTACATGGGATTACAGGTTGGCACTTTTTATTCGATCGTATATTATCGTATAATAATTATTGTTGATTTAAAAATATTGCAAATTATTTTTAGCCTGTTATTCCAGTCGAACAGCAATGCTATCCGGATCCTGATTTTCCGACTGTTGAATTTCCGAATCCAGAAGAACCGGCCAGCTTAAAATTATCATTGAAATTAGCCAAAGAACAAAATTGTCCAGTCGTTTTGGCAAATGATCCGGATGCAGATCGTCTTGCTGTAGCCGAATATCAACAAGAGTGATTATTAAATAGTTTTATTTTATTAATGTTCCCATAGGTTATGTCGTTTTTATTTAATTCACCACCTTCAAAATAGTCTCATTCAGTAAGGACGTGTTTTGAAGTCGCTTGTGTGTTTGAAACTGTTCGGCAGGCTGAGATACATAACAATCTCTTTATTCCTCAAATGTTGTACATTTCTACCAGTAATTCGGGTGTGGTGATTACAATGATTTTTATAATCTTGTTAGGAATTATGTCCGGATCTGGTATTTTGTTGTTCGTACTAGCTGCAGTTTCTAGCTCTTCTTGGCTGGTTGTTATTATAATTATAACTTGGCTACTACTACTAGCTACAGTGGTTATCTCCTCTGAAAAATCTAATATTTCCGCCTTCTTCATTACGTTCATTTCATTTAAATTTAAAGCCTTTGCGATCATCTTCGTCTTGTTAATAACATCTAGAGGCAAATTTGAAGTCATATTTGCGGTTCTGTACCGAAAAAGGCTTTATATGGGGATTGCTTAATACCAGATGTCATTCGATCGACCAGTTCTCGATCTTGACATCCGGTATAAATTAGTTTC
Source organism: Stenopsyche tienmushanensis (assembly GCA_008973525.1). Taxonomy (NCBI): domain Eukaryota; kingdom Metazoa; phylum Arthropoda; class Insecta; order Trichoptera; family Stenopsychidae; genus Stenopsyche; species Stenopsyche tienmushanensis. Next base: position 295,270 of record WACJ01000016.1, read on the forward strand.
AATTAATAAAATCATATTTTAATTAAATACGAGTTTGGTCTGTAACATATCGATTAAATTCTAATTGTTCATAATTAATTCTAGGACAAGCTCTTGGCACGTTTTAACCGGCAATGAAGCCGGCGCTTTATTAGGATGGTGGGTTCTTAAAAATTTTATTCAACAAAAACCGGAAGTCGATCCGAGTTCCGCTGTTCTATTAGCGAGCGCAGTCAGTAGTAAAATGCTTCGTGCTATATGCGCCAAACATGGAGCAACGTTCATAGAAACTCTTACAGGATTCAAATGGATGGGTTAGTTTCAATTCTATTCGTTTGGGTTTGGCGAACTTACCGAAAAAATACTCAATTGCTCTTTTTTGTTCAAGGCGGAAAAGCTGTACAATTAGCCAATTCCAATAAACATCCGATATTCGCTTTCGAAGAGGCGATAGGATTCATGTGCGGGGTTGAGGTCCCCGATAAAGACGGCATAAGTGCAGCTGTTCATTTTGCCAGTCTATGCAGTTATTTAAAAACGCAAGGCAAAACATTATTAGATCAGCTCAATTGGTTGTATACCGAATACGGATATCATATTACGGATAATTCTTATTACATTTGTCACGATAGAGAAGTCTTCAATAAGATATTTGTAAATTTAAGAAATTACAAAGAGACGTCCGATGTGAGTATTCTGAATAATGCACGGAGGAAATTATCTAATGGGTGATTTTAATAAATCTATTCGAATTTTACAGTATCCCAAGTGTCTCCGCGAATGGACGATATCGAACGTGCGAGATTTGGGAATTAAAGGAGATAGTGCGGCGCAATCTGGTACCGGATTAGATTGCCCGTTATCTTCAGGTCAGATGCTTACACTTTCATTTGCAAACGGATTAGTAGCTACAATTCGTACTAGCGGAACGGAACCAAAGATCAAGTATTATACTGAACTGTGCGCTAAACCGGGACAGGGGTAAGTAACTACGCAATAAACAATTTTAAATAAGCATAAATATAAAAAAAAATGTTTATATTTTATAGGGACCGAGAAGACTTAAAAGAATTACTCAAGAATATGGTCGCCGCACTCATAGAAGATTTCCTCCAACCGAAATTAAACGGTCTAATAGAGCGTAAATAAATCTAGTCTTATTAATTATTCAACGATATCTACGGCATGTACCTCACTTTATGCTAATTTATAGAACGGAGAAGAATATTTATAGTATTAAAAACAACGCGTCTTTAATTAAAATTGATAATAAATGTGATTTGATATTCATTTAATGATTTTTAAAATGTTTATTATTAGCCTGAAAGGTATGCGAATTAATTTACTCTTAGCAATCTACAAAATTAACCAAAGCATAATGTTTGTATTGTATAGTGTAAAAAATCGCCTATTCGTCTTTGAGATTTTTATTTATGCGACTCGTGCTAGCTAAAATGACGATATCCTTTTTTTGTATGTTGTGTTCAATTTGTGTAAAATGTGTTATTGACTAAATAATCGTATTTTTATCATTCTATTGTAAGAAACATATCGCTTATATTTATATAAACAAAATAATAAAATATATATATATAAAAGACATTATGGTATTAATCAATTAATCACTGGTATTACGTGCCACAAGATCAGTGTGTCCAATCGGTCCGCTTTTCGGACCGCTGATATGATGAAAGAGCGCCTAAAGCCTAGTTGCGCCCGTAGCGGGCGCCTGCTTTGCCACCCCCTTGTTATGTACGGCCCTTCGCATCATAGATGCGATTGATGTTTTGGCCACCCCTGATATATACAGTCAATGGAGTAAATTTAGATTTATTTGCAAATTAGGATTTTGGAATTAAAAAATTATGATGGATATGTGATTCTTCAGTCATAGTCATGAGAATGATCAAGTCTCGTCGCTTGAAATATTAGAAAGAAGTACATCATAAAAATATGAATCTGTAGCGCTGCTAGTCTGAGCAGATTTAATTCGTTAGATTAACAGCGACATCTTCCGTCTCTCTTTAGGTGCAATGTGCTATTTTAACAGCGCTATCTTCTGTGGTGCTGCGGGAACATTACACATACTGACTGATCACTTTCCTGCGCTTGTACCATTACCGGTTGGGTGGTTATGCGTAGGAGGTGGGAGTCAAGAGGAGTCGTCAGTTGGCCTTGACTGCGAGAGGACGTCCTTCCCACAGCCAGATCTCTCTCTCTCGTGTGAATAAAGTCATAGAGAAGAGAATCTTTCTGTTCGACGCCCGTCCATCTGTCTGGCTACATATGATCCGAAAGAAGAATGTACACTCTTGGGATCATTTTTACCTTACTTTACTTAAGGTGGTTCCTATGGTCCTATAAGAGAATCCTGGCCATTGACAGCTAATTTTGTCATTTTTATCGTCCGTCCGAGATAGTGGCAAAGGATGAGGCTTGTGATCGACATGTCCATGACCTCTCACGCAGATCTCATGGCTTTGGAGCCTGAGGTCTCGTCCCAGAGGGGCCCACAAATGCTATATTTCATCAACATTCCATGGTTCTGCACGTTTTGATCATTCAGACATCCCTTATAATTGCCTCTAACACATTATTAAAAGTAACAGAAAGAGGGCATCCCCTTGTCTAACTCCCAATGACTCCTTGAAAAGGCTCCGATAGGGCACTGTTGGAGATTCTCAACAGCTTTATTAGCTTACCTGGGATTCCAATCTCCAACATTGTCCTCCAGAGCTTTTCCTTGTTAATGCTGTCATAAGTCGTGCAGAAATCTATAAATATGTGATGGAAATCGACATCGTACTCTTGCATTTTTTGTGAAAATAGTCTTACTTTTAAAAGTTGAACCACAGTGGATCTACTCAACCTGAAACAGCATTGATAATCCACGATGGGCAATAGTTGCTTGATCTCAAAGATATGTATATTGTCATCATAATGCAGTCACACAGCCATATGTATATATTTACGTCTTTGTATGCTTGATATCGAAGGTAGATGAAATAATTAAAACGCAATATGCAATATAATTCATCTATTCAAAATTTTCAAATAATTGACACATCGTTGACTAGTATTTAATTTAATATACACTAATATTTGGATTTGAGCTAAAAAAAAATGGTAAAAACAATTAAAAGAAAATTAAGAAAAATACTGAGAATGTTTTGAAAAAGAAGCACAATCAATAAACGGTAACACTTTACATTTGTTTACAGAAAATGGAATTCAATCATAAGCTAATTTTTAAACTGACGGCCTATGACTTACTTTTCATATAATAGTTTTGGATTTAAAAACAACCATTTACATTACCATCATTAAATTAAGATACCCTTTCTAATACAACTAAATAAAAACTACAATACTTAAACATATTTGACTTGGCCTTATTTGTTTTATAACCACATGATTTCCATAAATACACAACATTTACTAAACTATTTTTAACAACATCAGTAACATTGATTCGTCAACTACGCGTATTATAAGAGTCAACAGCACATACGGATCATGCGAATGTTAATATCATTTCCTAACGAATGTGACAATGATAGAATAGGAAAATTTTATAAAAAAATAATCACTATAATAGTCAACAGATATGGCGATTTTTCAATTATTAAAGCCTCATAGACGCAAACAACTCTTTCATCTTTCAAGTCGTCCAGAGCAGATACGCGCGCAATTCATTGATGACGACGAACGCTCCCATATCTAACAAATTTAACAACAACAGTTATATAAGTACGCACTAAATGCAAAATTGAACATGCCGTTAATAGCATGTTGCTTAAATCTTAATTATGCATAAATTTTGGTGTCTATAAATATTACATTTATCATATCGATCAAAGATACGCTTTGAAAATTCATTTCGATCAGAAGAGGATTTAATAAGTTTTCAAACAGAGAGCGAAAGATCTAACATTCATTATATGCTATTTTTCATTAAAAAGTGATACAACACCATGATATTGACGATTATCGTGTGAAAACGTGCTGTAAGAATGTGTGATTTGGCGTCATTAAGAAAGATCATCCGAATGCGACCAAGTCATCACATTTGGACGGCTTTTAAAATACAAATAAAACGTTGTGAAAGCTTACAATCGAAAATACAATAAATAGTCTTAGCAAGTATTTGTTTCAAACGTTGTGTGTATATTATTCAGAAGATACGTTTCTCAGTAAAATCTTATCGACGACTTAAAGATAATCACTTCTAATTATTGGCACATAGATTTAATACAATTTTTAAAGACCGTCAAACAAAAAAGCAACAAAAATTTGCTTGACGTCGTCTTAAAATATTTATTAAGCATTTACATTTCATTATATATATCTGACGTTATCAATAAACTACTTAAGATTTTTTTAAAATGGGGTTAACATGGCTTAATCTTAAATCCGTTTATCATGGATTTAATAAATGCGTAACGAGCACCTACAGACACGAAAGTTATTATTCCTTAAAATTCAGCACAGATGAATCACTATGTATATATATATTTTTGCAAGATTAAATGTTTATTTTGATATGCACATCGAGAGCGCGATAACTAAAATATTAACTGCGGATAAGTCAGCAATAGCATGTTACTTAAAACGAAGAGCAATTGAAGCGTTAATTCATTATTATTTGAAGGCTTTGTGCATCTTTCGTAAATAAATTTGAAATCGTGTGATGATTAATGCACATAATATTAGATGTTTCCATAAATAATGTCGTTTTTTTCAATACAACCTTTTCAAAATAGTCTCATTTAATCCAGAATCAATCCCTAAATAATCGGTGCAATAAAAAAGTATTGTTTGTGTGTATGGTGGGATTTTATTTTTAAGCATACAATTTTTTGTGTATATGGTGGGATTCTATAAGAATTGGTTTGAAGTATTCCCACAAGGTCAGAGATTAATGGCAGAGATGGTTGGGTAGATTGAACGCAGCATTGAAGCTAAAAAAGATGATACCGTGCATGAAAAACCTTGAATGAATTTTGAATCATCTGATTTTCACCAATTTGTATGGCTCACCAACAATGAACATACATAGCATCACATTTAATAAAATACAATAAAAACAAGATGGGTATGAACATCAACTAAATGTCATGTTATCTAATATATGAAAATGAATTGGGTTTTGTTCGTTCGAAATGCGCTGCCATACCGTTCATCTGATTGCGATAAAACTTCGTCCACTTATTGCTACGGATTCTGCAAGTAACATAGGCATAAAATATAAAAAGCAATGTTTGTTTGTCCGTATTTAATGCGCTGCCATACCGTTCATTCGATTGCGATAAAACTTTGCCAACTTATTGTTTGCATTTTCATGCATTAAAAAAAACAACATTATTTCTGGGTACACCTAATAATGGGCTATCATATAATTTTTTTGATCTCGGCTAAATATTTCTTTTCCATTATACATTGATTATAACATATTACCTTTTTTACAATCATGAATTATTGCTTATTGTGAATTTATATTAGCACGAATAAAATGATTCGATTGAATCAGTATATTTGTACCAGCTAATGACGTTTCCAGATTAGAGCGTTTTGTTGGCGCAATTTAAAATTATTATTATCTTTAAGATATGCCTTGCAGCTTTACGATGAGAGTTTGTTTGATCATCTTTGCAAATGTGTGCTTGCAAATATTAATAATCACAGTTGTGATTAAGAGTAATTAAAAATAAAACGATATGTATAAAGATTATACGACTTAAGCTAATACAATCAATCAGCTTCTTTCAGTCCCTTAAAAGATACAAAAATGAAAAAAGCCATTTTCCGATATAGATAGCACCATATGCATTTATCACATATAACGTCTTCATAAGACCTATATAATTCATGCATAAAAAATATCAATTAGAAACGCTCAAAAGACAACCGTCCTCGTCATAATTTAAGATATAGATATCAAAACAAATGTGCTTAAAACTTTTCAGAATATAATTTCATATTTATGTCCATCGGAAAAAGATGATGCGCAAGTCCGAACTGTATGCGTAGATTAGCACCAGCATTAGTTTTTAAAATCAGGCAAATCGATGTATTATGTAATGCGATGCATCATAAATAAATATCTATATTAAATAGAAACAATTAGATCAGGTACAGAAACATACATGTTCATATGTTGCTTCAACATATGTTATATTTTTGAGTTTGAAAACGATACTTACGTATATCAACAATATCAACAAGAAAATCATAAAATAAATACGAAGAAATTTTGGTAAAACAATGTTTTTGTGAAATTGATTCAATCGTGAGATGATTCGGAGAAAAAATGACTGGCGAACAGTTGCTCTTTGACGGGATCGAAATTCGGCGACTTGAGAAAGCTGTAGCATTCGTTGACGGTCTCTCGCTCGGCCTGCCATCGTCGTAAATGCTCTTCCATAACTTGAACACATGATTTAGCCGCAGGAAACAGCTGTTCTAATAGTCTAAAATCAAAATGTACGCGATTTTAAGGCGGAATTTTCAATCGATCGAGATAAATAAAATTGCATTCAAATAACAATCACCTATACACAGGTAAACAGATGTTTTCCAAAAATTTTATTTGCAAGTCCGGTATAAAAGCTCGCTCTCGATCCATCATTTCTTGGGGAGGTACGCCGCGTTGTTTTTCGACATCGCCTTGCCTGAAGAATTCTGTATAAACTACGGCCTAAATCAAAGAAATAGCATTTCAGAACTGTCTCAAGAAGCTTCCTCAGTACGATTGTAAGTTCGAAAAGTAACAGTTGATTTTTGAGCCTTCAATGCATAGCAGAAACTCGAACTACTGGGAGAAATTAAAAAGGAGGGTCTCGCACTATCGAAGCGACATCAGACAATGTGCCAAGCGGCGCATCTTTGCTGTCAACGATTTTCAACAGCCAGAACTCACAACCCATTGGTTTTCCAGCTTTCTTATAGTCCTGAGCTAGTTACTCTAGACTTTTTTATTTCCTCCCATTCCAGAGGTTTTCCAGAATACTTTCTAGGTTTGATAACCACACTACTTATAGAACACACCTGTTTGCTTAATGATGCATCAAAAACCAATCTAATGACAAAACGTTGAATATACTTACTGCAACTTTTTTCACGCTCGTCCAATCTTTGAGCTGATCAGACAAATCGGCACAAGTCATCAACATTGTCAATAAATGCAATCGATGTTCGGGATTTTCCTTACAAAAGCCATTATTAAGCATCTCTTTATAAGTGTTCATTTGCCTGAAGATTTAAATTTATATGCATTATTATGTAATTGTAATATCCATGGACATTTTAATAGAATAATACCGACTTGAAATGATTAGCAAGATCAGTTGAAAGGATACAATCTCGTATCAATTGTAAACAGATATCATATTGTGGCAATCCTTGCAAAATATTGCAGCCCTCCGTATTGAGAATGCACATTGTCTGCGATAAATGATGACACTCCATTACACTGCCCTCGCTACTGTATAACGATGCTAATAAAGAACCTTTCAAAAGAAATCATTATTTATACAATGAAATCGCGCATATATATCACAATAAAATGTGTATTGCAAAATATTTACCCTCTCTAATTTCGAAACTATTATTTGTGCCTCTGTGATCTAAATCATGGCACAGACAAGCTACTAAATAAGCCAAGCATTCCAAGTCCCTGCAAATATAATACGGTAAGATTTTGCGCTCCGTAAAAATTGGATTTATTCAAATTATTATTGATACTAACGTTAGATAGTTATCTCTAAGTAAACCAAACGTACAAATGGACGCATAAGCAAAATGAGCAACGTTAAAAGCGTGCATCCAGTTATGATATGGAACATCGCGGTAGCCTCTCTGAGTATATAGCGTAAAACGAGCCAATGTATCGTTTCTTATTTGGAAACTGAAAACAATAAAATCATTAATATTTGTAGTTTGATTTTAAAAAACATACTTCAATATAAATATATAGATAATTGTAATACCGTTTCGATAGATTTAATGACTCAAACATATGCAAAACATAACAGGGCGAATCATACACTGGTAAACTCCGACAATTAAAATGCAGATCTGGAAGTTTGTTATATTTGTGTCGATCTTTGCATTCCAGTACTTTTTTAACGTCATCATTACACACCTAAGCACAGAATGGGAAATTTTAAAGCCTTTGGGATTAATTAATCAAATAATTAGATTCAAGAGTGCAACTTGTGATCGATCTACGAAGGCGGTTCCAGAAGTATTGAAGTCTACGAAAAATCGAACTTCAAGAGGCAGTTAAATAGTAATATACAAATAAAATGGTAGTAATGAATGATTGAATGTTTAGGGGGGCCTAAATATGAGTCCGATCCACCTCTTGAATATGACAGAGGTGAAGTCAGTCGAGGCTGCTCTAACCAAGGCATTCCCAGACGAGAAGACGCGGCACTTGTGTGTTTCCAAAGCTCTCCCGTGTAAAATGACATACAATATGTTAGGAAAAGCTGACGATTGAATGTCGCGCCAATAAGATGCCCGAGATATTTATATAAACTATCTTGAGCTGTCTTCCCTTGACGAATATGGATGAGACATAATCAGGAGCCCCGTATCGAAACAACATCACCACTGACTTAGTTATATTGAAAGTCAGTTTGTGACGATGTAATCCACGCAGTCTTTCAGCGCCTTGATTGAAGGCACCAAGTCGTCTGCATACAGTACTTGGCAGCTCGTACGACCTCATTTAAATTCTGCCACCCAATATTTTACTGTTGTAAACGAAAGAGCAGACTGCCTCAGAATAGAATCTAGCTTGGTTTTGATAATGATTGGACTGAGATCTTTCACATAAAAGTATTGCATCACCATAACGATAACCAATTTTTTACATGTTTACAAATTAATATAAGGAAAGTACTTTCTATCGTATTTTCTTTTAAACAACGACCATCATCTATATAGGCGGGTACTTCTGGGACTACCCTCGTACATTGCTCTGCAAACTTCTACAATTTGATATGAAACAAACATCTAGCGTTTGCCCATCATGAGGCATTAGCCGGATAAATAAAATTACTTGTATTTATCAAAATAATCCTACCTTGAGATGATACATCAACATTTCATTTGATATTTTGGTACGAGCTTGAGCATCAGATATCTTTTTATAAACTATGGAATGCATAATAGAAACACCACAGTATATACTAAATGCACTTGCTACTTCTTCGTCGCATGCATCAAAGTGTTTTGCTCCAATTTTATTGCACAACTGAGCTACACCCACAATACTATTTTCATCACAAATAGGGAAACACAATATATTCCTGTAAATTTTCGAATTAAATCTTTATCATCGTTGAACCAATGGCATAAAATCGAATAAATAAAATTCATTATTTTTTTACTTTGTAACGAATCCTGTTCTTTCATCAAGACCTTTATAAAATAACGGATGTGTATAAGCTTCATGTATATTGAGTAAGCGACCGGTTTCCGCAACGTGTCCAGCTATTCCTTGGCCTCTCTTTATGCGTACTTCAGTGGGGGGCTTAAAATACAAATAAATGTTAAATACTGTTCGAAAATAAAATCATATTTAAATGATTGTTAGATTGACTCACATATTGTTTGTTAGTGGACGTAAGCATATCGCTGCCGTCGAAAACCTTGGCTACTAGGTCACCGTGTTCTTGATCTAATAAAAAGAGTGAACATCTTTCAGCTGATGTAAGTCGCCGAGCTTCCGCCATTACACCTTGAAGCAACACATCAAGATCATTCAGCTCAGAAAAAAACCGCCTAGCCACAGATAAAAGACGTTGATATTGTTTTTTAAGCCTCGTCTCTTCTTCTCCGTAAACCGTATTCACAATCAATGTCAAGCAATACCTATGGCAAGCGAGCAAACGTTTTATATTAATTTACTTTAAATAATACTATATTATTCTTTGAAAATAAAAATTTACCTGAAGAGTTCGGTAATTATATCAGTTGCTTTTTGTTTACAATCTTCATCATTATTGAGATCTGTTAAGCCTACTATCACAGCTACTTCATCATTCGTGTTTTTCACGGGCATCAAATGAATAGGGTTTTTCTTTCCATTATCTTCCTACTAATCATATTCCTTATTAATATATCAACATATGCACTTTAATATTTTTTATTTTGTTATCTCACACAAGTAAAAATTTCATTATCATCATAATAAAATCGTTGCAAGAATAATTTGCGCTCGTTCAATGTTAATTATGTTTATGTATATGGCGGCGGTACTTTTTTATTATGAGATGTGTAATCAAAGGAGTCTTTTTAAAAATCTTATCTATTAAAATTTAATCTTTAAAAAACAGTCTGAGATCAGATGTTGATAATAGGATTAAAATATTATAATACATTGACCTGCTGGCCATGTAGAGAGAGGAACTCTACAACACTAATAACTCCCGGCTGATGGAAGCTTGGTAAGACTGCTCTGTTGGTGACAGATCGATATCCATGGGAGATGGAGCCAACAGGAAACAAAGCCCTCACCAGAATAAATGCATGGATGTGAAGAAATCATCTGCAGCTGGCAGCAGAGAAGACAGAGGCAATGGTCTGTAGTATACGAAGAAGACTGAGGGTAAACCAGCTTGTCATCAATGGGATCCTCATGGACTGCAAGCTGGCCTTCAGCTAACACATAGTAGCTGCGCAGAAGGTAATTAACAAGCTCGGACGGTTCATGCCCAACATTGGAGGGCCGAAGTCGTGCAGAAGAAGAATAGTAAACGCAGTGATGTTGTGATGTTTGGATGCCCCAGAGAAATAAGCACTCGGGGTAGCTGAGTTTAAAGCTGAAAACATGATCCATAGCATGATGGTAAGCAAGGAAAACTGGGACCTTTGGCGGGAATTTGTGGAGGAAGTGATGACCACCAGAGGGCAGTGAGAAAGAGAGACACAGAGCGGCTCTCCAAAACTATAATAGGGCTAGATTTATGGCTAGACTACCTGTTTCCCTGAAGCAATGTGATAAACAATATCAGGGAGACAGTGGACAAGGGAAGGATTTAGTCAGTAAGAATCTGACACTACCCTGGAGCCCATTAACCTTAGGATGTCTTATGAAAGATTCCCCTCCCACAGGAAAAAATCTTCCCACAATTAAACTCTGGATTGTCAAGAAAATGAAGTAATCTTCAATATAAACCAAGCGCTTACACAATATGGATGCTTTGGAGAGTATCGGCATCAAATGGGAAAAGAACCCACGTCAAAATACTATGAACGTAGACGCAAAACAGATGTCGTGGAATATGAGCAAAGAGTGTCGTCAATACTAAAGCTAATTAAGAGCTATCTGAAAATAAACCAGTGTCATCGGTGGTTTAAACAATTTACAAATGGAAATAGGGAACTCAAAAAGAACGACTCAAAAAATTAGATGATGATATCCTGAAGTCGATGGTGGAATCAGAGCCAAGTAAGTTCGCACAAACAATGAATTTGGGTTCCCTATGAATTGTTACAAACGACGCTTGATCTACAGCATACAATCTGTGCATCTCATCTTGATCTACAGCATACAATTTTAACTGGAGACGACAAGTAGGTGCTATACAATAATTCTGTACGAAAAAAACAATGGTTTTCTTCCGGACAAATGCCTGTTTATCAGTGTTTTGCAAGTGCCAAAAACAGACAATTGCTATAACTTAGTCAGATTGTTATAGCGATCGTTTATAATGAACAAATCAAAATAATGAAACAAGAGTTCATTAAAAAAAGGTTCTGTTTTGATCTATAACCAAAAAAATGATTATTCTTCACAATAGCGTGAGACCGCATGCTACGAAATAGCGCAGGAAAAATAAGGGAGCTTGGATTAGAAATTCTACCACATTCAACCTATTCATCGGATCTCACGCCGTCACATTACTACCTTTTCAGATCGGAAAAACACACATAGGACTTAAAAAACAATAGTAACAAAATGCTCAAAACTGATAGAAAATTTATACACGGATCATTAAAATAGAAAAGATAATCAAGTCTATAAAGATGAAAATTCCCGTAACTTAGATTTATTGTTATAGGACACATAAAATGTGTATTTACACAATAGTTCTTTTTTCATTAAGTCACTAAAGAGATAAAATATAATAACGGAAAAGATAAATCAATATGTCATTTCAGATTAGGCCACTCATAAATGAAGGATAGCGTTTTGATATGATAAATTACTCATCAAAACACAAAAGACCCCCAAAGCGACTGACTAGAAAGAGGCTTAAGAGCTGTACAGATATCAGTTTATTATAATATATCATTCCGTGTGATAATTAATATATTTTAATATATCCGTACGTTTTTTCAGTTAATTCGCACTGTCAAGAAACGCACGCATATAGCGATGTTACAATATAACCTTCAGTAATATGTGCATACACTCCTAATAAAGACTAGTTAGCGAAAGCAGACCTTTTTATCTTTCATCAAAACAAATATAAAATATCCATTAATAAATAAAGCATATATGATATGAGTGGCATATGGGTATAAACTGAATTACTTATATCTAATCAATGACTTTTGTAATACCATTGGTTTATGATTCACTATACTCATTTTCAACTCGAGTGTAATAAATACATACGCATAGATGCAAACATTTATTATTTTAAAGCTACTTCTGTAATAGCAGTAAAAATAAATAATAATAAACGGTACTGTATGAAGATCTCGTCTATGATGGGATAAACAGGTAGACATAAACTCTGCACGTCTTAGCCTGGACAACGAACATATGGAACTTACGGCATGCGTTGTCAGTGGCCGGGGCTCTCATATAGGGATAAGCGAGCCACGTGTGTGTTAGTATATTGAAAACTTTGTTAAAACAATGTCGAACCATATCAACGAGGTTACATTTTTAAATGGGTAATTCAAAGAAGATCCCGATGATACTGGGTTAGATTGAGGGGAATGTTAGTTTTAAAACGCGCCCTTTAAAAGTTCTCTCTGAATTGTCAGAGGTGTCAGGACGTGTGTTCACGTGAAACTCTTTATGAAGCAATGTGACACGACGCAATGGATCGCCATTAAATTTTGCATTAAACTTGGAAAGTCCGCCACTGAAATCTTTCTCTTATTTTTGCAAGCCTTTGGGAGTGATTGCTTGTCCATATCACAAGTTATCCGATGGCACGAGTCATTCAAAGAGGGCCAAGAGGAGGTTGCCGACGAATCCTGCAGTCAGAATCGACGAAAATATGATGCGTGTGCATGATTGTTTGAACTCTGACTGACGGTTGAGTCTTCAAAACGAAACGACATGACGAAAACAACTGTTTAATGCATTGGAATCGAAGATTTGAACACATAGGCGCATGGAAACTTCATGACAACAAAGCGCAAAGTCACAGCGTCTTCGTTGTCAACGATTTCCTGATCAGGATCCGCATTCCATTGGTTCACTAGTCTCCGTACAGCCTTTTTTTGTTACCTTGAAAAGAGTCCTGAAAGGCAAACATTGGGACACGATTGAAACCATTCAAGCTAATGTTACGTTTGGCTCTAAAGGACATTCCAGAGAACGCCTTTCAGACCTTGTCACACCATCTTCAGAAGTGTATCAAGGTAGAAGGGTACCATTTCAGGGTACGACTTCATTGGATGCGAGCTGTCTATGTAAGATGGCCTCGGAGGCAGTTTCTGTGATCGTAAGATCATAAATATGCCGCAAAGAGTGGCCACAAAGTTTGTGTGTCCAATCGGTCCGCTTTTGGGACCACTGTATGACAAATGAGCGCCTCATCATCACTTATGCCGGCTGGGTCGGCCCAATGTTTAAGCGATAATGAAGAAAAGAAGGATTAAACAACTTCAACAACCCCACTTGATTCATCCAGCAATGAAAAATTGGCCTATTTAAATCTGGCAAACCATTTTCTGCACTTTGTATTAGAAATAGAAAAAAAATGCTACATGCCACGTGTGTAGGTATACTATTTGGACAGCTCGAATGCATGTGAGTGCCTAATCATCAAAGTATTTTTACAATTTATCAATGCACAAAATCAACGATTTGATCTTGCAATCTCATCAAAGACGCTGAACGGACTTGACTACAGAAATCATATCAAGTGAAAAGATGTATTTCTATTATCAAGGAACTGTACAGAATCGGTGGAACACGGCATTCAACATTGATGAGTAATAAAATTAATTTTAATTCGAAAATCAGAGATTCCCATCATCGCTTCGCGAGGCAACAATAGCTTCGTTAAATAATAGATATAAAAATCACTTTTATCTAATCTCAACAATTTTATGATCTTTCAAGTTTTTTCAAATTAATGGACTACAACTGTTGTTGTCCACAACAGCCGGATAATTAAAACAAATAAAAACCGCTAATCTTAGATTACCGCTTATCAAAGTAGTCGGATAAGATCATAATTTATTGAGTTATTAGAAAAGTCGAAATTCCTACGGCGAAATCTAATTTTCATATCGTGATGATCAAATTTTATAATTTACTACGAAAAACTATTGCAATACACAAAAGTAAGCACTATCATTTTTACAATGAAAATGTTATATGGTCGCGTAGATAACAATTGAATAATGAATGAAGGATATAAAAGCGTCGGTACTCTGTTTACAATTCATATCAGTGGCAAAATTTATGACTATAATAGAAACGGGAAACATATAAGCTACCGAAAGTCCTATCAGAGTTAGATTGAATGTTTTATTACTTTGCGAGTACATAAAAATGAATAATTCACCTTTGATAATATTGCTTTGATCTTCGATTCCAGATCTGAATGCTTCATGCTAAAAATCCCATCTTTTTTCAAAGCCACGTCGATCATCGGCTCAAGAACCTGTATAAAATTTAAAAAACTTAAGTTATTCTTTACTATTTTAAGCTTTTCCTGTATATAGATCAACAAATGCATGCATACCAGATGTAAGATTTAAATTTTTCAATATTAAGATTAGTATTGATTAAACGCACAAAAAACACAGCCAAATTAGTATACAGGTTCATAAAAATCAATTTATATTTATAACATTTTATAGAAGTAGCGTCAAATACGTATCTGAATACGTCTGAATTGTTAGTTTGATGGCGTGTAATGCTATCGGTGTGCAGGCAAACAACTCCATCTCTATCCTGAGTTGTTTCCATCCGTCTATACATAAAGGATCATTCATGTGTGACGTCTAAATATCAGCGTCGTAATCAGAATCCGTCCATTTCAAGGAAAATTACGTTTAGACGTTGCATTTGGATGATCCTTTATTTATGAAATCTTAAAGGCCTTTTAACCCCGAGACTCGATGTACAAATACGATTATGGAATGAGATAAATGAGTGTTAAATGAATATCAGTAGATGATACACTAATAAATTTAAAATCATCCAATAATGGGGGACTAAATTAGAACGGCAGTGCTAATGGTAAAGCAGCGGAGTGGTTTTTGTAGTGCGGTAGACATCTGAAAAATTATGATAATCATTTTTAAAATCTCCGATAAAAACCCTAAAATATATTAAATATCGGGTGTGTGAATAATTTCTCACCGTTTTACGTGAAAATAAATCCGAGTAATACGAGTGTTGAGTACCACTGGGTTTGGGAGAGAAGGGGGTTGCCAGACTATTATAAGCAGCTTGTTAAGATAGCGCCACACTTGTTGCAATCAATTTTTAAAATGATGTCAATTTTAAAAAGTTGAAATAAACTATTTTTAATCTAATATATAAAAATTAATTTGTTTGTCCGTATTTAATGTGGTTCCATACCGTTCATCCAATCGCGATAAAACTTTGTCAACTTACTGTTTACACTTGCGAAAATAACATAGGCGTAGTAAAAATATTGTATGGATGCACCATGTTGGCGCATATTGGTCTGGTGAAATGAAGTTTGGGTTGCGGGGACGGGAAGAGAAACGATGCGTGCACAATATGGTGGTTAAGTCGGTCTTCTAGATGAGAGTGAGTGTGCATATGCTTTTGGATCCCAGCTCTTTGGTTCACAGTATACCCAAGCAATAAACCTTATACTGCGTTTCTTTTCAAATAATGATTAAGCGCTTATGGCATTGCAACACATGCCAGGTATTCGCTAGTACCTTTTAATGAATAGTTAATGTTTATAAAAACGCCAGACCCAGACGCCAGAGGGTTATATTATGGCCGCTTTTCCTTCAATTGCCAGCTCGAACGCATCTATTACTTTCAGTAGAGATCTCTTGTGACGGTTTGATTGGGTTGGAGCAGTTCATAAAACACTATGAGCTGCTCCAACCCAATCAAACCTAACGCCAGTCATGATACAATGTGAAAAACCTTTTATTTTTTGGCGATTGGGCAGCTGTTCACACGGGAAAAGATGCCTTTTCACATATCCCAACGTTCAAGTCATAAGACACCCAAGATCTATCTTTTTGTATCATTCCCAATGCTGTTAGACATTTTGAAAATGTTATTCGTTCAGCTCCTAATGATTTTGCACTGCGTTTTCATAAAAATCATTATTTTTGAAGCGATTAAAGCAATCTTTGCATGTTATTTCCGCCAGAGCATGATCACAATAGGTCTCCACAAGGGTTCCATATGCTTCAGCTGCCGATTTATTTTGAATTAGCACTTCAATATAGATACGTCACCACTTAAGCTATACACGCACAATTATTATACCGCCATATAACGGCAGGAACTTATTCACACACCCAATATCTACAATGAAAGCTAATTTTTTGCACATATCGTACATTTATTAAATCTCATTCATATACAAACATGCAGGTTTAACGGGGAGGAATAGAATTTTAAAAAAATTCAAATGCAATATCCGACCTTGCCATTGATTGTTTAAGTTGAATATTTTCTCTGGATTAGTTCCAATGCCGTTTAGATCTTCAACGAAATAGGAGGCATTCTTAGAACAAAAAATAGTAAAAAGTATCTTTTATTACAATAACGATGTAATTATAGTCTAAGAATTTCGACGAATGTGATCTTCAACGAGCTTTTTAAATATTACAAAAAATGATCACATATTTCATTTGAAATATTAACCGGTTAACTGTGTAATAATATAGATTAAATAAAACCACACGTTGGCCTCGGTCATTGTGTTTACATACTTGGCAGGTGATAATTTTTAATAATCGTCCATAAGCGAATGTTAAATGTTCCAAATACAAAATGAGATGTAAATCGAATGCTCATTGCTATTATGTTGATGTTACATTGACCACTTTGAATTGTTTTTTTAATGTCGCGTGTATGTATAAAAAAAAATGTTTTTTGAATAAACCAAATGGTCACATTGTCAACGAGCCGTTAACATATTGACGACCTTCGTTGGATGCAAATTTACATAATCACTGTATGCTTGCCGTATTCATTTAAGCTTAGTGAGCATATACAAATTTGCTGAATACATAGGTAAAATCAACATAATTTAACGTCATAGTTGAAAAAAGCATGTTTTTAAATTCATAAATTTTATACATATTTAAAATGAATGAATGATATATGATGGTTCTTTGTTATGCATCACGTCAAAATGACACAGCAATAAAAAAACCCAGCCACGATATGAAAATATCGCGTTGATATTGCATAGAATAAATCTAAATTATTGCGAATTAATACTCACAGACAGTCTGATGGGATTTTCGAGGGTCTTGCGTCCGATCACTTGAGCGATGGCTTCCTTCGATGATTCTAATAGAATCAGTAAAAAGGTCGTCGTAGCTCCGGTTTGTTCTTGCAGCTATAAAACGATTTGTTGAAATTTCAATTAAACCCCGATTAATAAAGCGAGTCTTTTTAATGTTCGAGGTGTAAAATATAAAATGAGTATAAACAAGCTATAAATGACAGTTTGAAAAGAGAGGGGGGGAGGGTTTCCGAGTCCGACGATAGATTGCGAAGAAATAATCGATTGATAAATGTCGTATTTTTATGATGCTAACGTATGCATTGATCTTGATCTGGAGTTGAGCGGCGGTCCTGTCGGTGAGCTGCAGGCAAAGCGCACCCGGCCCGGCCATCCTCCACACGCACAATATTTACATTCGACATATGATCCCGAACGATCTTGGCCCCTAATGCGCCGTTTGTCGACCATTACACATGCACATATGTTGGGCAATAAATCAAATCGCGATTCTTGTAATATTTTCAAACAATTCAATTCGATCTGTTTAGTGACGTTAATTATTTTAAAACGAATCTCACATTTTTTTCCAAATTTAACATACATCAAATGATGAAATTTAGTTTTTTTAAAATATTCTATTCGTTGTGCATTTTTTCGCTTTTAATACACACGAATAAATTCATCAAATGTAATATAATGTATTTTAAAATGCCAAAGACATCTTCATTTGGGTTCTATCAAATTTATATTTTTAAATGATTTTTTAAAAATGCGCATCTCTTAAGAGCTATTTTATAGAGCATTACCTGGTTGTCTTATTTCAAATGTTCTTCTGTCAATACCAATTTTAATCTTGTGTATTATTTCTTGCTTCAACCGCCTTTGATTTCATATTATACTGCCTATAAATAGATTATGAACTTGTTGCACAAGTATACAAGACATATATATGGCATTGTGTTCTAATAATGACCATTTTAACTAATTTGTTAATGTTATTAAATAATTACGCTTAGAAAACGTTATTTTCAAGTGTTGTGCAAGTCAACAGCGATCTTTACGTATCGAATAAATATAAACCAATTCAGATTATTGACTTGTAGCTTTTATTGATATATAAAACAAACTTTACACGTACATAAATGTGAAATAACCTTCTTAACTAAATTTCACATTTCAAACATGATATTCGTTACTTTTGGAAAAATTTTCATGTATCAGTCAACTTAAAAACTATCATATGACTATTTGAATCGACGCGGATTATTTAAACGACTCATTTCGTCGTCCAGGTCGAAGTTAAAATATATGCGTGTAATAAACAATGACAATGAAAATTTTTCCCTCTCATTTTTGAAACTGTATAAAAAAAATAGGTTGATATTCAAACGTCGATTTCTCAAATCATCTAAATTCAAAGGAAAAAGAGCAGCCACTTGTCGGAATTGCAGAATGCAGCAGTGTCAAATATTCACAAAATATACGTGCTAAAATAAGAGACAAACGAGCCAATCGGCACCACGAGCCTGATTATCTTAAAAAATCAGATCGACGTTAAGCTTTGAACGGATGTGTTTTATTTGCTATAAGCTAGAAGTTTACAAAAAATATTTGATTTACGCATCAAAGTTTGATCATTGGCGAGTGGAACTTCTGTTGCACTTTCAACTACATTATATAAACCCTGATATTTGATTACACTTTGACATTAATTGCTAAGGCATTCAAAATCTAATGTTTATTATGAAAAATTATTTTAAAAAAATGCTAGTTTTTAAAGACCTTACTTTTAAAGTGCACTCATACCGCAATTTCCACAAAAGAAGTCTCAACCGGAAATTTGGCTGCGTACTCGCGCCATAGCGAATGAGGCAAAATATCAAATAATTTTCCGTGGCGGGGAGGGCTGCTAACGTTCTTGTGTTATTGTCAATCTTTATATATATATATATATTATTAAATCCATCAAGTTAATGAAAACTATACGCGGCATAATTTTCAGATTTAAAACTCGCGCCTCCTTAATATGATATTAACGAAGCAAATTATTCACAATTGAATGATCATATTCAATATTATAAATTCAGAGAGTTAGACTCGACAAATTTCGCACAATAATAAAGGCAAATGCTGCGGTTATTCGTCCGCATATCTAAATAATAAACTAAAAAATGTTAATTCAAATGGAATCCATACGATAATAACATGTATCTTTAATAGGAATACATTTAACAAAACGCGTCATTAGCAGTTCACGTAATAAAAATACACTTATATTTATTATGAAAAAGCGCAGGTTTTCTCGTCGAAGGTTATTTGCACTATTATAAGACTTGACATGTTTGGATATGTATGTATATTATTTCCCAGCTTGAAATAATTTATTACATTAAGTTTTTCAAATCTTTAATTGGGGAGCTTTCGTTTTTATATAAATGTATAGTGGCTATTTTACATACAGTGTGACATGATACGCCGAATTGGCAAAAGACCAACTCGATTTTAAAAACGGAAACACCGAATGAGGTTACACGTGAAAAATTATAAAACACATTAATGCACAACAAATACGATTTGCGTATTCGTTCGATAAAAACCTAGGTACACATCACTAATGTATATATATATAGAGTATACTTAATTACGCAAACATTGTGAAAAAATCAGATACGAAACAACTGTCTTTTGTTATGTGCCTAATGCTTTTTCAAATACACAGATGAAAAATATATATTTATATATATATATATATTCAAAAAGTTGCCTCATTAATTCACAAATAGTATTTTTAAGCAAAACTACATATTTTTAATCCTATACACATATTTTTTTTTCTCAATGTATAATTATTTTCGGTACGAAACTTAATCATGTCTTTATACTTTTTTTTATTTTGAAAATATGACTTGTTTTTATAAATTCAGAGATTTCGCCGCATCAAAAATCATATTGTTCAAACGTGATTTTCGATACCGCAATTGTAAAAACTTATGAATAAATTATATAAACGAAATGGTATTAATTTCTATAATATATGACTTATTAGAAGAAAAATAATAAACTGTGGAAATTTTCAAAACTCTTCTTAATTCGCGTCACCATTTGACGGTGCGCCCGCATGGTTAGCGGGACTGCCGCGAGGAGAACGAGAGCGAGATCCCGAACGCGAACGAGAACGTCGCGGTGACCTCGACCGGCGGGAACGGGATCTGCTTCGAGATCCGCTTCTGCTCCTGGACCTGCTTCGAGACCTTGATCGTGATCTAGACTTGGAACGAGACCTTTGCACAAAAAATAGTTAGTTTTAAAACACGATAACATTATTGACAAATATCTAAAAGCCCTAAAATATATATTTATTTAGAATAATGCAACAATATTAGTCAAAATACATCACACGCATTAAAGACGTCTATGAAATGGTTATTTATTTACAGTGATTTTAAATCAGAATGTAATTCTGGAAAAAAACCAAGGCTGAAATAAAAAATATTTTTGGCAATAAAATGGCATCAGTAATATTTTTTTAACGCAAAGTTAATCTGGTCACAATAAAAAAATCGTCAATATCAAAAGTAAATTACATTTTCATTTAAAAAAAATAAATAATAATTGACAATACAACCTACTAATGTGTGATTAGAGTATTGAAATCTTGCCAGTTTTCCCAACATATTTTCTACTGATTAAACAAAATTACTTATGTATATAATATATCAAAGCGTTAAACAAATATAATGTGGTCAGATACAGAAATTTTCAACTTTAATTTTCCGCACGGATTTAATGCAAAACTACAGCTCCCATGTTAGTCCAGAAAACCAATTTAAATACTAATTTGTAAAAGTATAAAGGAACAATAAACGAATCTCGCGCAGATAAACTCAAAAGCAAAAAGCTGAATCGACCAACAAAAAAGTTAAGAAACACTATTTACCAGAAACGTATGTAATAGGTTTACGTTGCCTATACGGATCATTCAACTGATGCGGCACATCAGATAGCCATAAATAACACATTAGTAAAAATGTTTATTTTGTAAACATACATAACTCACGCTGTGCGTTCAAGTCACAAAGTGAATACGTCGTTCGAGTCACACGAAGATAACGAAGACTGAAGGAGGTCGCAGGACTACGTAGCGACACGCAGTGCGGCAGAGCCACGCTCAGATATAGACTCAGCTCAGAGAGAATACTCTACGGAGTGAAGAGAAGCTACACGACGCTATGACGGGCGAGTATGAGCACAGATACAGTAGGTATACCCAACATAAACCTATAAAACATAGCAGCACGATTTTTATTCTCGATTTTTATAACATAGGGATTAGGCATTTTCCCTCTTAAAACACAATAAAACAACATAGCATACCTGCGTCGGGTCCGACGCCCGAGACGAGAACAGTCGCGAGCATAATGCCCGCGGTCTCCGCATTCATAGCAACGGTCGTCCGGGTGGAAAGGTCGAGCCATGCGCGAGCTGCGAGGCGGAGGTCCGCGATATCCTCGCCCGCCTCCTTTGCCATTTGACATTTCGACTCTAGCGCGTCGTCCACATATCGTGCGACCGTCAAGTCCTCTCACCTATTTAAATTAACATCGATAAAAACACTCGTTTTATAAACGACGCAATATCTGCGCAAAATAAAAATCATCTTACCGCGTCTTCAGCGTCTCTCGCGTCTTCAAATTCAACAAATGCAAATCCTGGAGGGTTACGAGCAACCCAAACATTTCTGAGAGGTCCGTAATAGCTAAATGCGTCTTCCAATTCTGGTTTACTGGCATTATTTCCTAAATCACCGACGTAGAGCTTGCATTCAGATCCATAGCGTGACATGGCGCTAAAGTAAAAAAAGAAACATTTCCGTTATAGAAGACAAAATCTATAAATCTAATAAAAAAATTAATATCACTATAACAGGCGAGCTATAAAATATCACACCATTGTTTAGCTGATGGCCATTTAACTAAGGAGTCTCATATTTTAATACATTTTGGGTGTTTTATTGTTTTTGAGGATTCAATGTAGACGTTTGAACTAACAAATGCGATTATATACAGAGGACCCGCGGTAATCCAATACAAGCATAGTACATATGTGCGACAAAGCTTCGCTATGTAAAAAATGCAAAACGTGCGATTCTACACCACCAAAATCATAATGAATCTTTTTGTAAACTGGCAAATGAGTATGGCAATGGGATGATCCACAATTTATGATACAAAAAAGAACCGCAAGAAGATTCAAAAGTTCATTTCCACCATTGATCGTAGAACAGGCAAGACGCAACGCAAGAGTTAAAGAAGCATCCGTAGTATTCTGCCACTGTCAAGCGGAAGTTGATGATGCCGAATAGGGCCAGCTACTAAAGGCCAGACTACTTGCCCTCCTGAAGCAATGTCATAAACAATACCAGGGGGACAGAGAATGACAAGGGAGGGGTTTAGTTAGTAAGAATCTAATATTGAAGATTTCCTCCCACAGGAAATAAAAACATCCAGAGCTGGAAGAAGCTTTATACGTGTGGTTTCTTCAGGAAACAAACAGGTATATATTTCCGAGCCCACAGAAGCAAATTTATTTTACAAATAGATACCAAAAAAAGAAGATTCTGTAGCAAGCGACGGATAGTTGAAACACTTCAAAATGGGTAACCGGTTTTAACTTTTTATAAACGCTATGGCCGTTGTATTTATGACGTTAATTCTATAATAATTACGAAGATTCGGGGCACAATTCTATAGTCCGAAAAATTTGACAATGAAAAACGTTTGTCAGATTACTGCGGGTCAGCTGCACGGCAAATATACGCATCTAAATTTAGACGAGAAGAATTTAGCATAAAATATAATCCAAATAAACTGTTATTCTATCGTCTAACAAAACGTTAGCTTGTTTTTATATTTCAAAGAAATACTACATGATTTATCTCCATCTTTCAATAGGGACGCTTGAAATATGTTGGGAATATAGCAGCCGCGTTTTTAAAGCAACGTTTCTCAAATTTATTGTGAATTGTTCAGTAGTTTATGAAAAGTCAGTCAGTATGTATATTTAACCGTCTTATTTGACGTTTGGTATTCAAATTTGAATCAATCGCTTCGATAAATAATCAGCCAATACCCGTACGTCACCCAAATGCAAAGTCTGCAAAAAATATCGTTGCTGTGACGCTACTACGACTTCAACTCGGCAAATATTACGTCAGGATTTGGGTCTGCAGTCATATAAAATTCAATTGACTCAGGAACCTAAGGTAAACATCCATAGTCAACGCTGTGTGTTTATCGATTGGACTTTGGAGCAGTTGGAAGTTGACCTGAATTTCGCCAAACGTATCATTGAATTGAACTGGCCACTGAGATTGTGCGATTTAACGCTTTTAGACATCTTCGCTTCGCAAAATTGGACCGAGCAGAGCCGCGACAACATTTAAATGATGCTATATTCTTAAAATATTTTTTCTCACGCACAACTTGTTTTGTTTACATTTAAAAATCGAGCGCCTTGTTGTAAGACCCTATATTACGCGGCGCATCTTTTTGCAGAATACTTTCATAAATATCTCAAAAGCTTACTTCCATGAATTGACACAATATATGAATTCTAAACGCGTATGTACAATGACAGGCGGAATTCAAACTGTTTGCGAGACGTTCTGTCTACAATTATTTTTAATCCAATACTCTGCACGCGTGCATCGCAGCTCTTATGCCCAAAATAAAATATCAAAACGCCCACTCTGGCACATAAAGATCAAAACATGCACATACGTGCGCTCAATCGTCCCACGCGTTAATGATCTTGAAATGACATAAATGCTGGAAACGCTCTATGGAAGACGTCAGCAGATTGAGGTGATACTACTATTCAAACCAGATATTTAAAAGGGGTGAATCATTTGCAACTGCGCTGGAACCGCAGTAAACTAGAGTCGGATCAGATAGGAGCTTTTGGAGCTGAGCAACTTTTTTTCACAATATCGTTATTTAAATCTTTTGTATCGTTATATTGCATTTAAAGTGGCTGGAGTCAAAAGCTGGTACAAATGGCAGAAAGCTATCGCTTTAATAAAACAAAGCTTGAAGACCTAAGACGAGATAAAACAGTATCTTCTGCAGATTTATAAAGATTTGTCCAGGGACGAATTGCTTCAAAGATGTAAGTTTGCAAGTGAATACGGCATAGGACAATCCATAATTTATGGTACAAAAAAGAACTGCGAGAACATTCAAAAGTTCTCCTCCACCATTGATTATTGGTCAGGCAAGAGGCAAACTTAGCTAGCAAGGCATAGTTAACCCTTTGCAGTCGTTTTTCTACTGTTCTGGTCGTATGTTTGTTCTCAGCTACCACACAAGAAACCATATGAATCTTTAACCGTGGCGAGTTAGTCGTCTTTTGAGTGAAGAAATCGACAAGCTTCGGAGACACTCTGCAGAATTTCAAATAAAGCTTTACAAATTACGTTTAACTGTAATTAGGCATTCTCGCTTGTTAAGATATTCCAAAATAATACTCCAAAACAGCAAAAAGAAAGTCACCATAAAATATAATTTTTAAATAAAAACACGTTATTGAAACACATCATTGTCTAAAACCAGCAGTTCTTAAACTTATGTAGTCTGCGGACGCCTTCTTGAGCAAAATTTCTTTCGCGTAACTCCTCAACCAACCCTTTTGACTTTGAATTTTTCAAACAAATAAACATTTCTTGATCAAATATTGGTCAAAATAGATCTACTTACAATGTTTTCTGTAAATAATTCCACAAAAATATCTTGTTCAAGTATAGATAAATGTTTTATTATTATTTTCGCAGACCCCCAGGAATCCTCAGACTCCAGTTTAAGAACTGCTGGTCTAAACACACATCTAATGCCAATGAAAAATTGATAAATCTTGTTTATCCTTCACAATCTTGCATGTTATGTATCAATTTCAATGGAAATTAATTCCGACCATCACGACACCCATGTCAAAATTTAACACATCCGCAAAGGGTTAAAACGCTTCAAAAATCAATTTTAATATTTTATAACTGCTATGGTCACTGTGTTTACGATGTTAACCCTTTTCGGTGCTGTGTCGAATCTCATTCGACATATTTTTTCTTCGTTATCGTATTACAACAGCATGTTGACTATAGGACAAATTATTTTTTTGCGCGTTAGAAAGTGTAACTCTCTATTTGGAAGGGATACGAAAGGGTTGTTTTAGTGGCTCACGCGGCATGTTAGCCGAGCTTCGCCAATCAACGTTTCTTGAGCAGTGAAACGATGAAAACCAAAGAAGATTACATATACATCTGATCCTGGATAGTTGAGCTCAGATTCTAGTGTAGAAATAAATAAAAATAGACAACCAAGGAATTTATAGAATCATCAACAGAAAAAATTACTTCTCATTATCGATACTAGTTCACGACTATGGAAAAATGTTAATCTCAATGATTGCCCAGATATGAAATTTTCTACTGGACAAATATCTACATAACAATGTTGAGTATATACTGCAATTCTTCTTCAGAGACGGTTAACAGAAGATCACAATCATCAAGAATAACACAACTTCATGTCCTGGTCTAACATAAGGGGGCAGAGAAGGAATGTTCAACCCAATAAAAGCATGGGAGGCGTCGACATTACAGATCAGTATGCATTGCTTCATGTGAAAAACACTTTTACAGCTTTGCATTGGTGAATGCTTGAACGGTATCACACTTTGGAAAATTTTAAGATATAGTTATCAGACCGGAAATTGTGAGACAGAGACGGGTGTCTTACGTCTCATCATACACTCAATAAATTTTAAATAAATTATTTTTATAGAAATTTGTAAATGTTCATACTTCCTATTCAACAAAAAATCGAATGATAAAGAATCTTTTGACTGTCATAAAATTTAGGTGTAAATAACTGGAATCGCTATCGTCCGATAAGCTATTAATTTCTTTCAACAAAGATAAGACGACTTTCGTTCGTGTTGTCTTGAAAGCAGGCGTTTGTTTTAAGATACTCGCATCATTCTTATCGTTGGCCAATTTTGTTTTTCCTCTTTGATTGTTCTGGAGTGGCGTCATTAGCCGAGTATCACCACTCCTTTTTTTTTAGCTACACATTAATACGAAAAAATAGCTGAACAACAGAAAGCATATACCATGCAAGTTGAACATTTAAGAAATATTCCAAAGAAATTAATGAATATTGTGTGCCTTCAGTATGTACATTTGATAAATATTTTTTCCCCCCGGAGAACATAAAAAGTTAATTAATAATATGAAATCTTGTATTTATACACATATTAAATACTTCTTTCCAAAAAGTTCTGAACTATAAGAGAACGTTGACAAATTGGATTACTGCGGGTCTGCTGTCCTATACAATTGCAATGCAATTTGTTTTGCAAGACGTTTAGTGGATGCATCATGTTGGCGCATGTTGATCTGATGAAGTGAAGTGGGGCCGGGGAGAGGATGTGCGCGCAATATGGCGGTAATGTATTTGAATTATAAAGCGGCAGTAAACAACAGGTGATATTTAAATGATGGCGATAATATTATTGAATTTAAAATGCAAGTCAATTATTTGTAATATTTATGGATGCGTTTTTGTAAAACAATGTATATCCAGATGAGGTCGCATGAATGCTGATCAGCTTAACGCAGCGCATGACAATCGACGAATCAATGATTAACACGCAATTAAAATGACGTTTAGAAACTGAGCCGTTTGAACTGATAGCGAGCATGCGATGAACGGATGAAGATGAAAGTAATTGTTGTCATATTTGCGATGAAAAATGGTCGACAGTTGTGAAGATAAGAATTAAACAATGTAAATAAAAATGCATTGACTGAGAAAAGATTAAGATGATAGAAGGAAGCGTCGAGGAAATGTAAAGCTTTCAGTTAAAATATGTAGCTCATTTGTGCGGAATTAATTTGAATGGACATATTATTTTGCAGGCATTTTTTATTATTTCCCTATGAGACTTTATTTACGGCGTTCATTTGAAAAGTGTTAATTGGATCCTCATCATAAAATGGGTCAAATGAAGGAAGTCTGCACTGTATTTTTGAGACGTTTGATGCTAATTTTTGTGATATTTTTTCGGGCGCGGAGTGCACATCAGTTCGAAATGTTGAGATGGTGATCTCCTATCGAAGGTTGTTTATAAATAGGCGAATTTCGGATAGAAGCGGTTGCTTCGCACTAGATGCGTGTTGGACGCGGCATTTTAGTTCCGAATAGTTCCGCGAACACGTTTCAGTCGCTGCGAGAAGGCGGCGCTGAATCGGGAGCGACGCGATGCGCTCATCCTACGGGACTCCGTGGACTTCCTCTCGGAGCGCCGCGCGGCGCCGGCTGGCGCTTCCGGCCGCAAGCCGGCGCCGAAAGCACACTGCAAAACGCACGCTGCATCTACGTCGCAAACCAACTCGCTTCGACTCCTCGCACTCGGATATATAGATTTAACTACAAACTGAGCGCTCTGAGGACTGCTCCGGTCCTTCTTAAGTCCGCTGTCCGATGCCGGCGTCGGCGCCGCGACCTTCGAGAGCGCGCAAAATGGCGGCACAGACATCGTACCGGCGAGCGACACTCGTTCAGCCGCTCAGATGAAGATCGTCCGACTCCTCGACGTACTGACCTGGGTGGCGCTACTGGGCGCAAAGCTCCACACCGAGTGCCGCCCGATCCGCCGCCCTGACCCTAGCCACCCTTGCCCGACACCGACCCAAAACCGACGCCGCCCCGATACCGACACCGAGCGACTGGCAACACTCGTTTACACACAACACTAATTCCCGCCAGACGAACCATTCAACCAAGACATTCAAATTGATACTATATACATTTATTACGCTACCTTTGATACTTAATACCTTTCCAATTAAAATATTAAATAAATGCAGTCAATTCTTATTTTTTTTTAACCACAATTAAAATATTGACAAAAACATTTCCGATTTAATAATAATAACATTATTCGAATATTTCACCTCTTAGTAGAATTACAAAAAATATTTTTAGACAAATCAGCTATAAAATCCGCTACAAATACAATATAAAAATAATCATTTAAAAAAATCGGGCTATGCTCGTTAAATACGCTCTTTGTGTCAATTTCAAACAATAAAAATATCAAAGTGACATACGTAGCGAATGTCATGTTAATAATAATATTGAACTGAAATTAGAGATAATGCAACGCATTTTGTACAATAAGTGATTGTTCAAAAAAATCATGTTCTGTCAAGTGAAATCATTTGCGAAGTGCAAAGAAATTGCGAAAGTTCGACAGTCGCTGTATTTATCTGAAGAAAATGGTCAGGCTTTGTTTACTTTCCTTGTAACGACAGCATATTGAAATCAGACTGTTTCTATTGTTTTTTATTTTTAATTTAATAATTTCTATTTTTAAATGAATAAAATTATCATTAGATTATTTTAATCTGTAAAATTAAAAAAAATATTAAATAATGCCAATTTACTAAATAAGAAAATATAAATATACGGGTCTACTGCCGTGTATTAATATTTTTTTATAAATATACGGCAGTCTACTGCCATTCAGCCCCGAATTCAAAATGGTTTGAGGGACTCTATTAGTCGGCATCTGTGCCACATGGCCTACCCACTGGAGACGGCGGGTTCTGATGAAGCTTGTTATTGACGCTTCGTCATAGATGTCCATGACCTCATGATTTTGGAGTCGGAGGTCTCGTCCCGGAGGTCTCGTCCCGGAGGGAAATTTTTCTTTCGAACCTCTCTAGGCGCATCGCGTCGCGGATGGTCATGGTCCATGTTTCACCGCCGTAAACCACTGCCGGTCTCATTAATGTTTTATAAGTTTTAATCTTTGTTCTCACTGATAGTGATTTATTCCCCAATATATTTTTCAGGCCATGATAGCACCGATTACCGTATTGAATCCAGGAGGTTATTTCGTTTTTCATTAAATTATTCTCCATGATGGATTCAAGGTATTTGGACCCTTTCAATATCTTCACTGTTAATATTCACGGAGTTATAACCCCCAGCATTCACCCTCGATACCATCATATATTTCGTTTTAGCACAATTAATTTTCATGCCGATATTAGCAGCAGTTCCGTCGATAGACATAAGTGCCACCAAAGCCTCCGATCTCGATTTAGCCACGACGTCGATGTCGTCAGCAAAGGCCAAATGCATTGCATTATCCTTCCATGGATTTGCGTGGACGCTATCGTATGCCTTGCAAAAGTCTATAAATTCTAAAGAGAATATTCTCACATTAAATAATTGTTCCACAGTAGACCTGCTCGGTCTGAAACTGCATTGATACTTCCCAAGAAGTTTGTCCACGATGGGAGACAGCCGTCCGATTAGAGCTCTTGTGAATAATTTGTATCCAATATTCAGAAGGGATATGCCCCTGTAGTAAAATATAAATATGCTATAATAAATTCTATTTGATAAAGTAATACATACAATCTAAGCTTCTTAATCTTGAGACATGCACATCAGATTTACAAAACAGTATTTTTCATAATTTTGTAGGTGAAAATTGGTTGAACGAATGTCAAATCTGCATATCACCATGCGGTTCTTTATTGGTTTTTGCCCGAGGGCAGAGAATGATCACTCTGAATACCCAATGGGACAGTTCTTCGAATATGAGTTCATTTGTGGAGACCTGGAATGGAAATCTTCCAACGGAAATATCGTCTCTTCTCGCTCTCCAAATATCCTCCGGCGAATCCAGGGTGAGAATCTACCTTTTAAAATGAACGGTGTACTTTTGGGCCTATTTCTAAATAAAATATTTATTTTTAAAGAGCGGATGCGACTGGATATGCATAGTGGTGGGCTTTAAAACGGGCGAAATTGGTTTTTATAACGATCAAGGCCAATTGTTGCTGTCTGACAAACTGGACGATACTCCCGTAATAAAGATCAAATGTTACACTGGTCAACACGGCAGCGAAACGGACGAAGTGTATATTCTCTATGCAAATTCCGTGTGTTGCTTGGCCGCATCCAATGTATTGCAGGCGTTGCGCCATGCGAAACTTCAACTCGCCAAAGGTCGGTAGATCATCGCCGATGTTCTATTACTTTTTCATTCGATATTTTTATCAAGGCATGTTACAAATTTTTAGTTAACATCGCATCTGTCACGGAACCGATTACAGAAGGGCAAAATTTGTTGACTAGGAAGCTTGGCTTTGTAGGACAGGACGTTGTCTGTGATGCATCAGTGACAGGCTTGGAATTGAGTAATACTTTTGACCATTTATTGACTGCCTCCATACATGGTGGATTTTTTACGAGGTTTTTATGCGTGTATTTTTTGATCTTTTACAGTTTTTCAATCGTAACTTCATTTGAGTTATTCATATTTGGATTTTTATGTTAGTTATCGATCTGTCGCCCCTCACAATACTGTAGTAGTAGGAGTGGGTGCCCGCCCTTATGTAGGATTTCATCAAGCTCTGGAAGGTGGAAGTGCACAGCCTTTGCTGAATGATGTGGCACGAGCTGTCGCCAGCAAGATAAAGTCTGCCTTGCCGTATGTTAATTTTAAACTTATATACTAAAATTATATGTAATAAAGTATACGAGGATAGTCACAGAAGTGTCTGACCTAATGTATAAATGGTACTTGTTCTTTAAAAAAAATACTATGGTAGAAAGTATCTACCTTTTAAACTTAAGTTTCAAGTTTGAAGATGCTATGTTGTTGTGTATTTTTAATCTATTCTGATTCTACTCTGAGGGAGTTTGCTCCTTCGTTTACAACAGTAAAATATTCGGTGGCAGAGTTTAAGCGAGGACGTACAAGCTGCCAAGGCGAGCATCGCAGTGGTTGACCAAATTAGGCAACCATGTCAGAAATGGTGAAGAAAATCCACAAAATGGTATTGGATAACTGCCGAGTAAAAATCTATGAGCTAGCAGACATGGTACGCATTTCAAAAAGTGCTCTATATCGAATATTGGCTGAAAATTTGGACAAGAGAAAGCTGTGCGCAAGATGGGTGCCGCGTTTGCTCACAACAGAACAAAAACAGCATCGCGAGGATGTTTCAATCGAGTGTCTGGTGATGTTTCACAGCAATAAAGCCGAGTTTTTGCATTGATTCAAAACAATGTATGAAACATGGACCCATCACGTGGGGAAGTCCAGTCATCTATTCCTCACCTACGCTACCTATGGGGATGCATTTTTCCCCATAACTTATGCAAAAAGCCTTAAATGTCCTGAAAGATGAGGGAGTGGCCACAAGGTTTGTGTGTCCAATTGGTCCACCATTCAGACCGCTGACACTTCGAAGGAGCGTCACAGACATGTCCACAGAACGACATAAATGAACAGTCAAAACAGTGGACTAGAAGAGGAGAATCGGCTCTAAAGAAGGCGAAGTGGGAAAAACAATCAACGACGAGTATTAAATGAACCTTTTACAACATTTGAGTGATGAAATCAAGAAAAAACGGCTGTAAAGAAAGTATTGTTTCGTCAAGACAATGCACCAGTTCACATATCGGTGACCAAAATCAATGAGCTAAAGTTTGAATTTCTTCCTCGTGCCAGACCCTATGCCCTTGCTGTTCCTATTCACCAGACTTAGCCCCCCTTGGATTATTTTCTTTTTCCAAACTTCAAAAAAATGGCTCAATGGTAAAAGATTTGTTCTACAGTGAAAAGGCAGTCTGTGGTTGACGGCTATTTTGAGAAGCTCGACAGTTCTCACTATAAACAGCATATCAAAGCTATTGAATATTGCTGGGAAAAGTTTATTGAGCTGAAAGGAGACAATGTTTCCTTCGTTAGGTCGTGTACTTCTGAGACTACCCCCGTAATACTTGAATAAAATATAATATTAATACTGATATTTTAAAATTAAATGAATGAATTTTTTTAAGAATTTATCTTTATTTGTAGAGGTTGGTTAGTTGGAGCTAAAAGTCGAGTTGAAAATCCAACAGTAGCCCCTCTGCCGATTGCTGATCGTATGATCTGCAGATACTATTTAACTGATTTACACAGAAAGGGACTCTCGGCTATAACATCACCAGATCGCCGATTATTGGCTGTTGTTGATTCTCTAGGACGGGTCCTGTTGATTGATGTCAAACGTGGTGTTGCAGTTAGAATGTTCAAAGGATATAGAAATAGCCAATGTGGATTTTTGCAGGTATATTATTTTTTTCAATATTTATGATTATGAACTTCACGATAAATAGCACAGATGTTTTTAGTTATAGATAATAGTATATTAAAAACCAAAATATCTTAGTTGACATTGAAATTATTTTCATAATACTGATGATAGATGTTTGTATACTTTAATCAATAACTAGGATATTATTCTAATAAGCAGATAACAAACAGTAATTTAAAAAAACTTTTTCAGGTAAACGAAGAATCAAGCAGACGCAAAGGACCCGGAAAACGTGCATTATTTATAGTTCTATACGTCGGGAAGCATGGTTTGTTAGAAGTATGGCCTTTGAGAGGCCCTCGCATTGCAGCATTTTCTGTTCCTCATAATGCACACCTACTCTATTATTCGCATAATGTGCTACAACAAGGAAATCGAAGATCGTCAGCTGTTAGTATTCCTACATTGGCACTTCTCAATCCAGACGGTCAGATCAAACACATCACGGTGCCGTTTCATTTTGCTTTAAATACCGAAGATTCGGATCGATCCAGAGATGTCCATTTAGTGAAACGACTGCGACAAATTATCAAGGAAAAGGAATACAACTTTGAACAACTCAAAAATGAAACCCTGAAAACAACCAAAGAGCTGAAAACCATCGAAATTAAAATTCATTGTCTTGAAATGATGATAGCCAATAAAAATATTCCTCCCGAGGTATTATTAACATGTATTAAAATTCTTTACATCATGAAACAAAACGATGAAGAATCACCCGCTCAAGACATAACCAAATTAAACACAATGTGTGAAAATCTCTATTCTCTTTTACTGTTTTATATATATACAAATAGTATTGAAATACAAGACGATTATTTTTCATATGAGCCGTTACATGCTTTTATAAATTGTGAAAATAATGAAAAAACTCCGCTAAAAACTGAAACTGACGAAATGGTTTCGTCTATAAACGACGATGAGAATTCGACGGAAATTGACGAAAAATCAGATAACAAGTCTATCGAATTTGAAAACGGCGGGAATGAAACAATCATCACGGAATCGGAACTCGTTAATTTGCAGCATTTATTAAATTTAGCAGCGTCAACGGAAATAAAAAAAGCTCACCATGTAAAAGTTAAATTTGTGGATGAAAAAAAATCTGTCTTTTCCGAATTTTTATTAGCTTTTAATATACTATCTAATGATAATACGCTCCTATTGAAAGAATCTTTATCGGACGAGGTTATGCTATTTGTGTCTCAACAAATATTTGAACGTTATATATTGGGCGGGTTAGAGTGGAAAGTTTCACAAAGAGTATGTTCATCGGCCAAATTAATCACACCGGATATTTTGTGCAGATTGCTTCTTGTGTATTGGATGCATTTGCCCGTTCAAGAGATCACTAATTTAAGAATGGAACGGTTTGGAAACATAATGCTTGAAATTTGTCGCTCGGCAGGTCTTCATAATATTTACAAGGGCTATAATGAAACGTCTTGTTGGTGGGAAGTAGTGAGGGACTTTTTGGTAGATTCGTCGTGTCCGTTTAGAAGTATGGTTAGCGCACAGTTGTGTAGAGCGGTCGCTCAAAAGATCGAAAAGGAAGAAGAGGGTAAACAGAACGATTTGGATGAAGGCCTATGGGAAAACGTTAGCAAAGACGATGCTAGATGGGGACTTTTAGTTGGAAAATTAGATGACATATCGCTTCTCAGTATTATGTTGACTCAGAAGCCTGAAATAGTCAATAAACTACCGACAGCTCCGATAGAATTGCCCGATATAAACTTAAAATACATTTATAACAAAGGAAAAGGATCAATATCCGAACTTACTGCCATTTGGCTTTGCACATCGGGTATCGATCCTAATGATATCGTTGCTAATTATAAGGGAACTTGTGAACAAGAAACCCAAAGCAAAAATAACGAGAAGAAATTGATCAGCGTTCAGTTTGACGTCCAAGAAAAAAATGGTTCAAAGATAGAAATGACAATTTTCGATAAACTTAATTTGTTAAAAAAACAATTTCCATTCAGCTTGAACTGCAATAATCTCGTGACAAATATGTGCTGGGAGTATGTGAAATTTTGGTCGCAAAACATAGAAGAGATGACGTATTTAGAAGCGTCCCTGAGTTGTTTAAAGTCGATTATGTATATACCGTTGCGCTGCGGAATTTGTACGATGATATGGTCGACGTATCTCGTTTATCCGTTTGAATCTGCGTGCAAATTGATTAGCAAAGTCGGAAAATTACCCAGAGAAAAATTGACGAGGCAAAATGTGGGATTGTCCGATATCCAACTATTAAAGTTTTTACAAATCATCAATGAATTTTTGGATTTGTTCTTGTGCAGTGCTCTATCGACCAACGAAGAAGAGTCGTATACCACACGATTTGAGGAAATGTGGGAACAGAGCAGTCCGGCATTGACCGAATTGGCTCTAGTCAAATCGAATGTGAATGTTGAAATTTTACAACTTCATTATCAACTGAGTGCTGCCATTTATTATCAATGTTTCTTAGGTTCAAATTTTTGGAAGCATTTGAGTAACCTGTTTGATGTTGAGAGTCAAAAAACTATGTTTGGATCGTTGAATAATTCGTCAGATCTATCTTTCCATCATCAGCTGACCGACAGTAGGGTAATGATTCATAGAAACAATTTTCTCTCACGATTAGTACAAAAGTGTGTAGAGCTAGCCAAAGAAAGAGATTTGTGGATTGAACGGGTGCAGGATTTAGCAAGATTATGGAGAGT
Organism: Stenopsyche tienmushanensis; assembly: GCA_008973525.1. Taxonomy (NCBI): domain Eukaryota; kingdom Metazoa; phylum Arthropoda; class Insecta; order Trichoptera; family Stenopsychidae; genus Stenopsyche; species Stenopsyche tienmushanensis. The sequence goes on from WACJ01000016.1 coordinate 330,855, forward strand.
TAATGACGATCATATTAGAAGGGTACACGTAAGTACTTTATATCAACTTCTATATGTACGCATTGATGTCGATGCAAATATTTATATGAAAATGTTTTATTTCAATAGGTAATCTGTCTATATGCGCAGGGGTTGGATAACGAAGCCGAAGAAGCAATAGTGTCAGTAACGGATTTAAAACCATTATTAGATGTTTTGATACCTATAGCTGGTAGAAGACTCAAGCATTTCGTCGATTGTGTAGATAATAGAGCAGAAGTAATATCTGTTCTTTCACCTAGAGTGACGACTTATTTACAGTCATTGGTAATTTATTAGAAAATATATTTTTATTGGGTGTATGAATAAGTTCCTGCCGCTTCACCATCAAATGACGGTATAACAATTGTGTACGTATAGCTTAAGTGCTGATGTATCTATATTGAAGTACTATAATCTAGCTTTAAAATCAATGTGTGTCATTCCGTTAAAGTTCTGGCGGTAATCCAAAGCCAAGAAGGGTGATCAAGTTCCAAACTTAGATAACATAACTTGGCATCACGTTAGCGGAAAGGTGCTCTTTTAACCAGCATGTTGTTGATGTTACATCCAGGGCGGCAAGTGTCTTTGGCAAAATGTCTAGGTTGTGTGGAAGTAGTTCTCGGATTGCATACCAAGCAATCTACGGGTCTATAGGCACCTACGCGTCTAGCACTTGGGTACATAGACTTGGCTTTTGGGGGAAAATATCGGTGGTAACGGGTTGATTCTTGGATAGCCTGAGAAGACGTGTCGTTTTTTCGATGCGGAATTCAAATGCTGCCAGAAAGATGAGCAAAAGTAGTGGCTAGCGATGAACAATACTTTTGTTGACCTGCTTTTTTATTACTTTTTTAAAATAAAGCATTTATTTTCATGAAATACGGCAAGAACTTATTCACGCACCCAATACTTGAATCATTGTCAACTTGAATTAAAGATGTATAATATAACTATTTTTATAGGAGGAGGTACCGAACGAATTGCTCAATGTTACGTCGTTGGAATCCACCTGCCGTCTTTTACAATTGGTGATAAACCAGGGTGAACAGAGATTCGACAATAATTTGTATAAGATTGGGTGTATGCTATTGGATGGATGCTTAAGTATACAGAATAATTTAGGAATCGGAAAATAGTATCCATCGTATCTCGTCAACAGTGTGGTTATTTTCATTGAAGCTACGGTTTAAAATCAATTGGTGCAATTAAAAAAAGCCTTCTAATTAAGGTTTTATTCGAAAATAATTTGAATGTACTTGTTATTACATTTTTAACATATGGTTCTCATATCGTACATTTAGTCTATTAATTTCTATAAATATTGCGCAATGAGTTTGTGTATTTGAGAAATTAGCTGCGTTTTTATTTGAATAAATTGATGCCACTTCTTTTAACTCTTGCGCAACGGGCTCGGGTGTCACCAAAGCTAGCTATTGTGACGAGGTGAAATCATTAAAATGCCTTTGCACGAAGCCGCTATTCGGATGCAAAACGGGAGAGAATCGACGGATAGCTTTGGCTGTGAGAAGAAGTATTCTTCCTGCAGACTTGTTTATTCTCGCATTAAATAAAGATAACCGTTAAGACGAGCACCTATACACCTCTATCCCCTCATTCAATTTCTGCAACCTGTTAGGACAATGGATTCATGTACTTTTCGAACAACCCACGATGTATGTGGGATCAGGACACGACCCGGGGCTCTGCCCATTTAAGAATGCCATATTTATCATTCACATGCAATTATATAATAGATTAATTAAATATCAAGTATAGGTATGTTATTTATTGTTAATTTTATCGGCTTTAAAAGTATTGTAACATATGTAAATAAGTAACATGAAATTTGTATAAAAATACAATTATTCCTCAATATATGGTTTTTTTTTTAAAGAATTGATTTGATTGCCTTTTGATTAATTAAATACAATCAAATTACATAATACAAGTTACATTATACAAATTTAATCCTTTTTCATGCGGTGACGCATGAACCGAACTCGAGTTGTTAAAAAATTTAAACAATGAATTATTATTATTGTGTTTACTGTTATTGTTAAATGTAAACATAGATAATATTATAATAATGATACTCAACGTACAATGTAAAAAAATATACATAACAATAAAAATTAAATATAAGAAATACATAAATATAAATAAAATCATTAAAAACATTTTACTAGTGCGACATTTGTTTCTCCACACTTAACTTAGCTTTTGCTTCAAAATATTAATCATTTTCTGGAATGTTCTGGAAAAAAATATTAATTAATTAATTTGAATTTTTAAATAAAATGAATAGATTTGCAATCAAAAAGTTTGTCATGCATATGTATGGAATATCAATAGTACGTGCATTAGGCGCATGCAAATTAAATTTATATGACTGTATGTTAACTTGTGCTTTCATACAGCACAATTATACGTGGCTTATCTTCAATTCGTGGCAACGTTTCACGGGCTGTTGCATTTGTTACCGCTCCGTCAATAGAACGAGCAATTCAGCGAAAATTTATATTCGCGGGATTGCATCATAATTTTGCTAATCGGACAGAATCCATTAATGAGCGTGAAAAAACCGATGTCTGGTTCAGCTCATCGCGATAATGAGCGCACAATCGGAGGACATTGTTTGAATTTTCGGAGTGTCAATATGCGTTTTGGCCATAGAGCGCGCGAAAACGTCGCGGTGCGGAAAAAAATAATTTGTCGTCCATCAATTTTAAATTGCATTTTTATCAAATTCTAATCGAAATAAAATCAGTAAATATTTTTAAAAATATTATTTATTATTGTGGGCTTGTATTACGACTTTATTTCCACTTTGTAAAAATATTTTGTAAAATCTTGAGCATTTTTTAAATAAACCAATTAACTAACACGATATGATAAATCCGAAAAAATCGTCTCCACAGGCCATGGAGTATTATATAAAAATAAAAATAAAATTTACAGTCAATATTACAAAAAATATGTCAGTCACAATTGAGGGTAGTCTATTTTTTTTATTTATTTAACGAGCGCAAAATAAAAAATACGCAAAACATAAAACGTCAATATAAAAGATCTGCAAGGCAGTAAAATTGAAAACCCTTAAATTTTGATGACAACATATTTGAGAACCATAGTGGAAACAGATCCTCGAATACGTATTGAAGAATTATCGCAGAGGATGTATTCAGTGAATATATATTCAATACTATTCACCGTGATCAACAACTGAAGAGCATTTAAAACGCATTGGGAAGACGAATCGTATGGGGGTTTGGATGCCGCACGAACTGTCCGACGATAACAAAAGAGGGACGAAACACGTGGAAAGTTTTGTTGTCAAGACAAAAAGTTCATCTCTATCAGCATCGAATTCGCTGAGACAAATGACATTTCTGATTTCGATTGATTGCCTGACTCTCCTGGATTGACGACCAGCAAGATTATTTTGTGTATTTGGTGGGATATTCAAGGAATTATTCATTATGAATTTATGAAACTTGGTGAAACAATAGCTGCAGATGTGTATTGCCCACAATTGGAAAAGGTGAAAAAAAAATTGAGTCAAACGTTGAGAATTAACCACTAAAGGAGTATCATCCCAGGGCGTGGGATCCCCCCTCCATTTATTCGAAAGAGCGTTCTTGTACATTGAGCTCGGAGACAGACAGAGACAGAGAGAGAACGTAGCGCAGTTCAGGAGACAGAGACGGAGAGCTTCCCCGCATACATCGCACGATTGTATAGATCGGCCTGGGGTAATAGGCGTTCAACCACATCTATAGATGCTTGCAGTTGCGCTCCGAGTCACCACAGCATATAGAACAGTATCAGAAGAAGCGGTGCTCATGATTGCAGGAATCCCGCCGCTGGACCTCCTAGCAAAAAAGAGGGCCTTGGACTATGAAGATCCCAAAAACCGCAACAAACATGAACAGAAACTGAAGGAAGCCTGGCAACAGAGATGGGATCAGTCCACAAAAGGAAGATGGACCCACCGACTTATACCGGTCGTAAGTCGGTGGAGGGCCAGAAAATACGGCGAAACGACCTACCGCTTAACTCAGGCGCTCACCGGACACGGATGTTTCGGAGCGTACCTAAAGCGGATTGGCAAGGAAACATCTGCCAATTGCCACCATTGCCAAGCGGAGGTCGATGATGCAGAGCACACCATCATTAGCTGTGAGGCTTGGGCACCCCAGGGGAAATTGCTGAAACAAGCACTCGGGGTAGCCAAGCTCAACGCCAACAACATGATCCACAGCATGATGGAGAGCAAGAAGAACTGGGGCCTTTGGCGCGAATACGTGGAAGAGATTCTGAGCGCCAAAGAGGGCAGTGAAAGAGAGAGACGCAAAGCGTAACAGCCTCTCCAACAATAGAATAGGGCCAATCACCTAAGGCCAGACTACCTGTCCTCCTGAAGCAATGTGGAAAACAATACCAGGAGGACAGAGAAGGACAAGGGCGGGTTTAGTGGGCAGGCACGACCGAACAATCGTGAATCCTACACTGCCCAGTTTTACTGGGCGTCTTGCGAAGATTTTCTCGCCCACAGGAAAAAAAAAAAAAGATGCTTGCAGTAACTAACCGGTTAGTAACCTTTAATACATCTAAAATCCTTTTCATCAATTAATATTATAGATTTAAATTTATTTTAAAATCCCCGCAACTAGACGTCTTTTATAATTAGCGAGTCGTTTCAAGTTTGTACAATGGCACCCAACTTAATTTGCCAACTAAAGACAATAAAATTAGATGCCTCTTTCTGGATTCAATCTAACGCCCGTCCTGGTGATTTTATTAAAACACTGCCGAGTGCTGTGCTCAGGAGCGCTCGTAAGAGATTATGGATAATGAGAACGGCGGATTAAGTGACTTTGGATGAAAATGAAATACAGAAATAATTCCAAACTCATTATAGATCAAACGGGCAATAAAAATGATTGTCGAGCGTAAGCTGGATGAATATATTTTAATCGAAATGTACAAAAAAAAGTACAACATACTAATAATATATTTTTATATGTTATATTTAATATAAATTATTATTGTATTTTATTTGAGGAGGTGAATGTATGACACAGACGAAATGGATGTAACCCCTTCCTGTGAATGGATATTGAAGAGGCCCATAGTTCTGTAGTGGACTGTCAGTGGCTGCACTATGATGATGATGATTATTTTATTGATTGGCCGGTTGGCAACCGTTGTTATCGGTCGTGATTTTGTGTGCTCCTCTCATCTGCTCTGTTTTTGAGTAAATAGTGCTTTTCGCGTCAATATCTATATCGGACTGTGTCGGCGACCGTTTTTTGTGCCACCCTGTGAAAGCGCGGTGCCTGAAACCGATTATTAATAGCCTTTTCGGCAATATTATCGATGTACATTTGCATCGTACCAAGTAGGCTTTTGTTTTTAATTATTTGAATTTTTGAAAAATCGAATTCCACGAGTTGTACACGGTAAATATACTATTAGGGCTTGTGCGAGTACTCCTCGCAGTCGGTTGTATTGTCAGTGTCCCAACAGTGTGTAATCGCAGTAAAAAAACGGATAATTAATAGCCTTTTCGGCAACATTATCGATGTACATTCGTATCGTACCAAGTTGGCTTTTGTTTTTATTTATTTGAATTTTGAAAAAAAATCGAAAATCGTATAATTTTAATTTATTAATTTACTTTTATATTATTATAATTGATTCATACGCTCTGACGAAACGCCGACTACACTTATATGTAAAATTCGCGAGTGACACCGAAAAACATTGTTTTTGTGCATATTACATCTGCACAAAAAATGGAACATCTCATCCGCATCACTTGAGATGAACTGCAACAAGAACAATAACGCAAGTAAGACATACAAATCCAAGCTTTCAAGGTAAGTGAATTAACAAATACTCGCACACATCAGCTTTCTATTGTCACATAAACGTGGGAACACTGGACCAGAAGACAAACCTGCACAACTAGACTCGCGGTCCGACCGCCAAAGTGCTGTTTCGACTGCTCCCATAATACAGTCTTGACTGTGGAGCCATTTGATTTTGTTGATGTGGACCTGACTAGTTGATATTACTTGATACGTTACTTTAACCTATTTGTTTGTTCCAGCTCTGTCTATTTTTTTCCAGTTTGCTCCCAGTCTGACCAATTAAATATTGTTTGATTGTGCCCAGTTGACACTAAACGCCGAAGTTCGAATACTTTGATGCGACATAATTACCCTTTGCTAATACAATTTGACTAATACTTCTTTGCGGCCTAACCACATCTGACTACTCCTAACTACTATGCTTATACGATTTTATGTATTTTAACTATTGGCCACTTTACTTATACATATTTACAGAGTAAATACTCTTTTAACAGCAAGCTAATACTTAGTTTAACTACTATTCATTGCTACTTTTACAAATCAAAACTTGCTTATCACTCGTTATCCGTTACAAAGTCGACCCTACCCAAAAATATGGAGCATGATGAACCGTATCGGTTCGGAACCAAGATTTTTTGGGAACAGAACAAGGACAAGAAGAACATCAAAGAGACGGCTTCGAAGAGATGCATATGAGGATCTTCACTTTGCAACGTAAACAAAATTGTCTTCCGTTGACTTCTATATCGTTTTGTAATCGCCGAACTGAGAGGGGCAACCTGAAATGATGACGAAACCACTCAGTTTCGAATTCGCTCGGGTAAGTTGTACGGTGACGGGGAGACACCCTCATTTGGTGTAGGAGCGAATCGAGACGATTGCGAAAGCGTTCGTCAATACGTTCACTCAGGATACCCGTTGGGTGAACGTTCGAAACAAAACTCGGTGGTAATGCTACCTTCAATATCGAGCGAACGAGGAGGTGAATGTATGATACAGACGAAATGGATGTAACCCCTTCCTGTGAATGGATATTGAAGAGGCCCATAGTTCTGCAGTGGACTGTTAGTGGCTGCACTATGATGATGATGATTATTTTATTGATGATATGCTCTACCTAGAAAGCTGCAACTTTTTTTTTAATCTTTCTAGTAATTATAATATACCATTTGTAAATAAATCTTTTTGGATGTAAAATATACATTAATTAAAATACACAAAGATTCTTGGCCATTCTAATCATGAATTGACGCCTACCTTCTATATAAAACTGCTCGGCATATTGAAGACTTACCGATTCTGACACCAGTGTAATGTGAAGCAGGGGCGCTTTTGGGGCAGATATCTCGCTTCCTGCGTTTTCGTCGAGATGACCGCGCTCATATGCGGGTACGTTTTTTTTCGGGCCGTTATGGTGCCTAGTGGATGGATAGAAGTGGTCGGGTACCGAAAATAAATACCCTCGTCTTCTTCACTGATTTCTTTATTGATGACGAGAGAGAGAGAGTGAAATCTGGCAGCGGGAAGAACCGACGACTCCCACATTTTGCGCGTCACCACCGAACCGACAACTGTGCACGTGTAAGAAGTGATGCAATGTGTTCGCAGCACCACAGAATATGTCACAGTTAAATTGACATATTGCGTCTAAAGAGAGACAGAAGATGTCAATCTGGAGAATTGAATCTGCACAGATCAACAGCGTAATTGAAAGGGAGATGACATTTCATCCATGCTACAGATCCTGTCGGATTCTTAAAATTCCCGTCGGACAAAATTGCTGCATTGATCTAAATCAGGGATGTCCAACCGGTCGATCCCGATCGAACGGTCGATCTTTAAGCAAAATTTGGTCGATCTCGACGACTTCCGTGAATTTTGAAAAAAATACATTACTTTATATAAATATATTTACAGCCGACGATAAAAAATAAAATCCCGGAGATCGAATTCTTTAACTCGACTTGGTTCGTGTTTATCTGCTAATTTGTGTTTTAAGCTTGAAGAAAGGAAAAAGAAATACCTTAAATAAATTTCCTATAAGAATCATATTATAAGTCGATCCTGAGACACTTTTAAAATGAAAAGTAGCTCCCAAGACAAAAAGGGTTGGACGACCCTGATTTAATATATAAAAAATGAATTGGGAAATTGGGTTTGTTCATGTGAAATGCGCTGCCATATCGATCATCGGATTGCAATAAAACATCGTCCACTTATTGCTAAGGATTTTGTGAGTAACATAGGCATAGTTTATTATATAAAAATCAATGTTTGTTTGTCCGTATTTAATGCGCTGCCATACCGTTCATTCGATTGCGATAAAACTTTTCCAATTTATTGTTTGTATTTTTTTAAGTAATATAGGTATAGTACAATTAATTTACAGTTTTTATAAAAATCGATGTTTGTGTGTTTGTTCATATTTATAATAAAACCAATAAAATAAAATAAATTTCATTATAACTGTTTCAAATTTCAAACGATATTTTTGGAATTATTACTTCTATGGCAGCAACGCGTCGGGTACCAACTAGTATTTAATAAAAAAGTTTTTTTTTATGTAAGAACATTATGCATAACAAACGCTGGTTAGCGACCACTTTTCAGCCAACAGTAGTAAACTAAATTAAATAATTAATACAAAGCTTCTCTCATGCATACTCTGAGATTTTGAGCATCGATGAAGATTCTCATCATATTCAAAGATTTATGATTTAATTCAATTGTCAGGGTCTGCGACCTCCTCGACAAACCAGGACTTCCCCGGAGTGCACGTCACAGCTAAACAGCTGAGGTATGCGACGAGGCGTCATTGAATAAATGGATCTACACCCGGTGCCATATTGCATATCTTTGCATAGCTTATTTTGAGACTTCTCCATTTTATCCCTGTCCAATGACAAATATCAACTCTGGGATCCAATAATGGGAACACATACTCCGTGGGATCCTGTTAAATCCGGAATTAATTTATCGTCGCAATATATCAAGCAAACCGCGATTTCTTATCTCGGTCCAGTGTAAACAAAGAAAATCTGACGGAGTAGAGTGGAAGTCTCAGAAAAATAATTTTTCCAGCATTACTGTCTGTTATAGTGGGTAGCATTAGAACACTTGGAGGATAATGGGGCCCACAATTCACGCGATAAGTGAGATAAATTATCCCATTTAAGAGGCAATAGACAATACCTATATGTTTGGGGGAAAAACACACTACTATATTACCCTAAAAGAAATATGTTGTACATATTAAAGTTTGTTGTTGTCAAGAAAAAAATAAGCATAAAAACGACCAGAGAAGTGAGATAAAAATTCGTCATAAATTATATTATACCACTATATGTTATGGTAGGCGAAAGTCATTTTTTCAGCTAAGGTAAATTTATTCGATTCATTTTCATATTGTAGCAAGTTAATTAATTTTCGCTTGATTGTTTTGACAGCAAGCCAATGCGTATAAACATTTTAAAATTGAATTGAATTCATACTCATACCCCGTATTCAAGTTCAATTTAAAGTTTTTCAGCAAAGGACTTGCTGCCGAAATCGAAAATTTCAATCAGCCCGCAAAACGGATCAGCGAAAAATTCAACCCCTGGCTCTTTTAATTTCAAAAGAAACAAAATTCAATCGATCCGCCCTAAATGGCGGCCGAAAATTTTTTTCGCGACGAAAATTTTCATAAACAAAATCCAATTCCGCTGCCAAAAATACGCGGTACAGCTTCTGCGGAATGAATATTCATTAGCGATATTTTCAAAAATGTACCGGGTAGTATTTAAGCACGGGGTGGAATTGGCTTCGGGGATGCGGCAATGTTGTGGTAGGCGATGGTTGATTTGTGTAACTGGCAAATTATCAGTTGCCGTTTATTTCGGCCGAAATAAATGTACATTTAAAAATGAATTAGCACCGCCGAAATAATTTCAGCGCGTGATAAATTTGCGCTGAAAAAATGCTGGTTATCTTTTTGGACCAAAATTGCAAACATGTCGGCGGTGTCATAATTCATGCTTTGATAGGTGGCGACAGATATTGGTCCTTGTTGACTCGGTGATGCTATTAAAAAATATCACAATTGTATTTTAATGGATGGGAGTTTGGGGTCATAATGAAATGCGTTCATATTTGTGATCAAAATTATTTTAATTCCATTTTGGACAGAAAATATTGATATTATTTGCTCGCATGCAAATATAGCGTGGGATAAATAGCACATCTGCGTGAAGCCACTGTTAGTTTATGCATGTGGGAAGATATTTTCTTTCCGCCGGCATCGCTAATAGTCTCGTAAATGGAAAGACATTCTACGAGATAGTGAAGATTATACCCAAAGCGAGCGATTCTAAATTTTATCACGCTTAAATTCTTCTATGTGGGTGTTAGACTCTACGACACCCACCCATAAAACTCCAGAAAGGGTGAGGGCAACCCTACGCCTGTGGATAACGCTCGAAATCCAGGGGTAATGATGTGGAGTAGAAGTGCACGAAAGTATCTTTGTCGATTTGTTCATCAAACGTCCTGCTAACATGAGCACAGGGTACTATAAAGTGGAATGTGAAACTGCTGATTATTGAAGTAGCTGGAACCGGTGCAAAAGGTATCACCGCTATCCTCAATAACCTAGTGCATACAGGGGGTAGCCTAAAACCAGACATTGATATTTCTATTCTGGGATTCATCTGTCATCATGCTGATAGAATGAACAGAATCGTGGTAAAGTGGCTAGTTTTGTAAAAAAGGAAATTGTTTATTCCACCGTCAGAACTCCTTCTTTTCGCGGTCTTGAGACAGTCCGATCTCCTTCCGAGCAGCATCAGGATCTCCTTCCGAGCGAGCTATCTCAATTATTCAGTATGGGCGAAAGAGTGTCGGTTGTGGGAAACTTCAATGGAACCATCAGCAGTGGAATTGCTGCAAAGAAAACCGACAGGGCTCCTCCTCGCAGTCCTTCTCTCTTAAAAACAATATTCAAATTCACTTTCCGCAGTGCTTCACACACTACCCATCCATCAACAGATGACCGTCCTCTGGACTTGACGGTGACCAGAAACGTCTCGACTGACGGCAATGGCACCCAGTAAACTAAATCATCATCTAAATTCAAGCTATCCCAGTTGCGCCAAAAAGGGTAAACAATATTTTCAGAGGCGTTTAGAACAAAATCAAAAACAAAAAAATATATAAATTCGGCCCTTAGGGTTTCTGAAAAAGCATAAAAAGCTAGTTACCATGTTTCAAAATTAATTGCAAGTTAGAAAAAACCATATACTATCGACGAAACTTGTTTTTTTTTCTTTTCTTTTTGTATGAAATATATCCCGAAAGTAAGTGTACTGTAAGCATAACGGGCTGTGTTTTTTTGTTTTTTTGAGGGTTGGTAATACTAGATGGCAGAGGGAGATTTCCTGACAAAGCGAGCTTCTCAGGAGCATGGTAGTACGTAAACTCATGTTGTAGTGTCCAGTTGCGTGAAAGATGTCGGCAAGAAATCCCGTCAAGTGCAAGCCACGTTCTGTGATCCCTTTGACTTGAATTGGAAGGGGGGAGTTCTATTGTGACTGGAGATGAAATGTGGGTGGCTCATTACATGCCTGTATAAAAAAACAGCCGTCACAGTGGCATCACACCAATTTCTCATCTGCCAAAAAATTGAAACCACAATTTCTGACAAATAAATCAAAATAGCCCCAGTGTTTTGGGACCGAAAAGGCATAATTTTGGTCGAAATTCTGCCTCGGGGAGAGACCATCAATGCACAACGATATTGTAAGACCATAAAAAACTCAAAATAAGCTATTAAAAAAAGGAGGGGTACGCTGACGAGAGGAGTGTGTTTGTGTGAGCACGACAACGCCTGTGCTCACACAGCCTTAGCCATCAAGGCGCTCTTGGATTTATTTGGTTGGGATGTTTTGAACCACTCTCCATATTGGCGTATCCGACTTGGCGCCTTTAGATTATAATATTTTCCCTATCTTGAAAAAACACATTGGTGGAATTAAATTTTCAACCGACAAACAGGTGCAGAAAGAGGTTTTGAAGTGAGGGAAGAAGCTGACGGAAGAGTTTTTCGAGAAGGGCATAAAGAAGCTTGTGCCACGGCTCAACAGATGCATTGAACGGGATGGCGATTATGTGGAAAAATAGTTAGCAAGTGTATCAACAATATCCTGTTTTTTTTTTATTTAAAAACACTTTTTCTAAAAAATATATAAATATGTAGTACACTTACTTTCAGAATAAGCCTCGTACTATGGCGAAAGCTATTTTAAGATAAATCAATATCTTTTATTTTAGCTTGTGATGTGCCGCAAAATTTGAGGAAGAACTTGTGCCGTAGGTGAAAAAAGGTTGCGGAGCACGGCTATAAATGACCGAACCGATAAGAGTCCCATGGGCGAGAGGTTTGCTCCTGCTGTCCGTCATCTGCTGCAATCCTCTTCGAATTGAGGTTGGGCTCGTGGTGGCAGTAACTCCGTTAGATAGGGTCCATTGGATTTAGCATAACATCTATCATTCCTCCTCCAATGCTCCTTCGGGTGCGCATTGTCTGAAGGTGGTCTCCGGTCTTTCTGTAGTCTGTCCTTGGAAGGCGTGGAGCAAAAGGGGTGAGCACCTGAACGCTCTGCGCGTTCTTTTGTGGGGTTAAAAGATCGGTGGACGACACTCTCTGTGTGGCCAGTCATGGAAAATCTGGAAAAGACTCCAAAGCGGCACCAGTCGCATTCTGTCGTGCTCATATTTTCCCTCCTGTTTGGACGTGACCCGATAAATTTGGTTTAGGAGCCATGGAAAAAAGTTCATGGCTCCCAAGCTAAGTTCTAGTACGCGTATCGGCAAAGGAGCCTATTCAGCATCACTAACTTCAACGAAGGATAAGAAGGATGAAAACCTGGAATTAAAACAAAAAAAAGTATTGTAAGATCCAGACATTGTGTCTTTACACAATACATTCGAGAAAATGACCATTGAATTTGACCCCACAAGGTATTATTAACCCTTAAGAGCGGAGGACAATCCAATGGTTTTACGTCCGTGGGACAACATCCCTAAATTGCCTATTTCTAGCATAAACATTATTATTTGACAATTTATAATTTATCAGCGTGTCCAACATGTCGAACGCTATCGAATGCTTGTATTATGTCTACGATCGCTTTCAAACAATTCCGTTTGTCTTCTATAGCGTATTATATTGATGATTGATGAAAAATATGCTTCTGCTATTAGCTTCGTTATCTAAATATGTTAGACTATTAGCATTCATTATAAATGCAGATTTCAGGAGCGAATTCACCACAAATTATCAACGAAACTAATTTACCGCAGGCTAATTGGGTTTAGTAAATTGCGACATTATTACAGTTAGTAAGTACATCAGCAAAATTTAGAGCACTAAATATATAATATAATATCATAAGAACATATCGGCCCAATGAAATACATTTAATAAATAAAATAAAAGGAATTTTAATAGGAAGGTTTAAAAGGGAATTTAATCAGAATTTCAAGATCAATAATTCTTTTCCCCCTAAATATAAGCAGATTTATTTTTTTATTCAAATTACATTTTAAACAACCTCAAAAACATTTAATGACGCAAGACATTCTCTTCGTCTCTCGCTTCGATTCACTAATCTCCGCATTCAATGTGTGAGAATTACTTAGCGTGATTATAGGAACAGGTTTTTTATTGAAAATGTAACGTTTACTTTTTGTTAGTATGGTCAAAACCAGTTTTATTAATAAATCTCAAAAAAAATCCAAACCAAACACTCGAGTCTGAACGCGCATATGCGTGATTACTCATCAATGAGTCAAAAAAAGTATTATTATTTCTTTGCATCTGAAATCGTTTTTTAAAATGTTTTGTTTGTTTTAGATGGAGCAGTCTTATTAAACACCCGCTAGTTTTGCCACCCTGAGCTTCAAGATTGTGTGCAGTAAACTATTCAAGATCATATTCTTCTCATGACTTCGACGTCATTATCATATTTATTCGTATTAAGCAGTTCGTCGTCGTATAAATCAAAATTTGAATTATTCATGAATATCCAGGGAGTATATGAAATTTGTTTTCACTTATATTTTGAAGGGAAAATATTCAAAATGTCTAAATCATGAATCGCGGAGATTATGACGGTGGAAAAATATAAAATTTAGGGCGAACAGTAAAAGCGAAAGCCCGATATGCTTAGTATTCCGAATGTCGAAAGTCAAGTAGCTATACTAACAGGATAAAGTAAAAGTAACAAAACGTTACCGGTCCTTTTTTCCACCTCTCCCGAAACTCCCCGTGTGGATTTAGCATATCTTTATGAATTTTTCGTGAGGTGCCTGGCAACGATGTGCCACATGCTTTATGGGCTCGGAGGCTTTATTGGAATGATAGGCACCCGTAGTCTGAACGTGCCCAACTCCTATTGAATTCCCTAATCTTAAATTCGAAAATCAGCAGCAAGAACAATGCCTCCGGAAAATGAGTTTTCCCTAAAAACACACATTGCATCAGCACCGATGACCCGCGTATGACGACACATTTCAACTGAAATCCTCCGGGAATTATCGCATTTTACTCCATGCTCTATTTAAAACGAACGCTATTTCCGGAGCCGACAGGGAACGTCTTTTTTGCGCAAAACACGATGAAGTGCCGAGGGAATAATGAAATATCTGCGAAGTCGACTCTCATAAGATATATGGCGTTTTTGTAACACTAATGTGTTTTACGTGTGAGCATTTACCTTTTATAGAAAATCAAGAACAGCCCATACGTGAAATATTGCTCTCAGCACCTATAAAATGTCAAACACAGAAACCGCCAATACCCAAAACGTCGACAAATCGGATATAAATTTGCCGCCTATTATAGAATACAAAGCGAATCGTTTTACAAACTCGGAGCATGTTGACGAAGTATTTTTAAATGGCAGATATATTAATTTCTAAAAGATCATCGATACAGCATTATACAATATTTGTTCATATAAATGTCGCAAAATACGACCCAAACAAAGAAAATCAAATATTTGGCAATTGGTAATTAAAGGAACTTTCAATATGGACAATCCTTACCCTTAAGTGGATATGACGTATATATTCGTCAAGACCAAAGTCCATGCAAAGTGGGAATGACGGATATATTCGCATTGTAAAAATTAAGCAAACCTCAATAGAAAATGACGGATATGTCCGATTGCAGTGTTGTGTATGTTAAATGTAAGAACGATTCATCTCGGGAACTGACTTTTTCGAGCTTGATGAAATACTATTTTCGAATACTGGATATTACGCGAAAATATCGAAAAGGCGAAAAGATCGCGTCACTACGGATGACACTTTTAGCAGTGAATCAAAACGTTGAAGGGGTTAATATATGGCAAATTATTATCAAAATTTTATAGCGTTGAAAAACCTGTGTAAAATTATCAAATTTTATTTTTAAAATCAGTGACCAAATGTACATCAATCGGCTCGAAAAATAATCAGCTAATATACGTACGTCACCGAAATGTAAGGTCTGCTGAAAGCATCACTGCTGTGCGTGAGAGTGTACGGGAAAACGCGAGACAGTCAAATTCTTATTGTCCATAATAATCTGGCCTTTCTGCGATTTATTGAATTTCGCATCGGGATTTTGGTCTGCACCCGTATAAAATCCAACTGATCCATGAACTCAAGTTATATCAACCACAAATAACGCTGTATATTCGCTCATTGGGTTCTGGAGCAGTTGGATGTGGAAGTAGTTTGTTAAAAAGTGCATATGATTAACACAAGTGAGGGGACATTGACTTTATAAACTAAAAGACACCACAAACGAAGTAGACGTTGAAGCATGTAACAAGCATGACAATGAACCAAGCTCAATAAATGAACCTTAATACTGTTGATAGCACACAATATTCGTTCATTTCTTGGAAATATTTCTGTTGTTTAGCTATTTTTGCCTATTAATGTGTTGCGAAAATAAAAGGACAGAGTTATCGTGCAAGCCTGCCAGTTTACTTTTGAAAGAGTAGATTTTGCAAAAGAGTGATGATACTCGGCTAATGACGTCACTTCAGAACAGTCAAGGAGAATAACAAAATTGGTCAACGATAAGAATGATGCGAGTATTTTATTTATCAAAACAAACGCCTGCTCCCAAGACAACACGAACGAAAGTCGTCTTATAGTTAAAAACTTAATAGCTTATCCGACAATAGCGATTTCTGTTAATCGAATTTATGTAACAAAGTCATCGAAAATTGAAGCTCCCGAATACGCGTCACCAAGCAAAGCCGCGGTGGATATTTGAACGACGTTATATTCCATACTAAATGCCATAAAATATTATATGTTGGACACAGCTTAAAATGAGTTTTGCGAATATCTTTGAATATATAATTGTTGTAAGTTCTTATGCTAATTGTATTGCTTCGGAAGGATAATGGCGGCAATTGAATCAATTTAATGAAAATATGCCCTTATTTTTTAAAAAGCAATCAAAGAGCGCGCTTGAACACAAAGGGCCTGAAATTGTTTGGATTAATTCATAATAAAGTTAAATTAAATATTAAAAAAATGGCAATTCTTTTACATTTCAAATATTAATCGGATTCGTAAAGGATAATTGAATACGGTGTTTTTCTCAGTTTTTCCCAGGCTATCATGTAATTATTCCAGAGCGGGTAGAAAGTGGCGTTTCTGAAAATTGTTTACTTTAGCTCCGAAGAGGATCCGTTTAAATAGAATCAAAAAGTTTTAATCCCCGTGAATAGTCCGTCGAAATTTTCCACTTGGTTAAGCCTTTGAAATTCGTTTAATCTGCCTTCGAGAAATTTTTAAATCTTATCACATTCACTCACATTAGAGAGGTTGGCGTTTTTTTTAATCCTAAGTAAACTCTTGAAAATACACAGAAAAGAATTGTATTTGCTTTATTTATTTTAAGTCGGAGAAATATAAAATTGATAACGATGTGCTGGTTAAACATTGTAGTAGTATATTTAATTTAATCAAATGCTTATTTGTTACGTAGAACCTGAGAGTGGTCAATACTTACCGCTGTGCTCCTTATATGCTCAGTACGAAGATCGTAAAGATCGTCTTCATGATCAGTTTAAGTATTCGATCAGAAAGAAGGCTTCGTAAAGTGAAAGAAGATATTTAAAAACGACAGTCACTTCAATTTAAATGATATATTGGATGTCTTGAAGGAAGTGGTCAGACCAGCTGCGAGACTCTAATGACGAACCACATTCTCAAGCATGATCAAAATCAATTCAAACAAAGCAAAAATAATATAATTTATTGAGGCTTTATTTTCACGTATACAAAATCATTAAATATAAAAATCATGCAAATCATGGTAATATTTATTCAGAATACCCGTAGCTTAAAATAAGTGTTTAGATCATTTTCATCCATTTTTCAAAATACATTTTTATATTAAAATCATCCGTATCATAACTTTATACTCTCATATGAAGTTTGACTAGCATTTCCAATAACTTACGATCGTATCTCACATCAGTGAACTTGTATCGGAAAGTTTCCTCAAAGGTTTCGATGACAGTTTCAATTGATTCGTTGAGGATAAATTCAAAGACTTATAAAATAATATATATATATAAACTTTACCAACTATCAAAGTGCCGAAATTTACGCCCATTAATAACTCATCATTAGGATGCAACAGTTTCATGCCAGCTATCCCTTTTACATCAAACAGCCACAAAAACAATGTTTTTTGTGAATATTGACATTGGGTATAGATAATGGGTGTTGAGTTCGCCTGGATCACTGTTGTTTCTCGGTCGTATTATTGTGTATAACTTATTACTCATTTAGTATTACGAGGCAATATAAAAAATGGTTCTTACCCATGCGGTTCACTTAGAGGAGCACATGGCGCCAAGTAAATATTCTGAATGTTTTCAAGCTTTTGCTGTAATATATTATATAATAATTTGTGTATCCTTGGGCTTATCATATACGCATTCAAGGAATTGTTTTGAAAATATCATATTTTATTAAAGTTTCCATACGATCGCCGAGATGGCAACGCTCGTATGCGGGTTCGATCTGTTATGAGCACGGGAAGGACGTCTTCCCGCAGTCAAGGCTATCCGATGACTCTCGGTTTAATCAGACGAATTAAATCTGTATAGGTTAACAGCGGCATTGCGTGGGGTTGCTATTTAGTTTTATTAAAACACATTTTATGAATAGTTTTACGCAAGATATTGATTAGAAAAAACGTTAAAATCACGTTAAGAAGCATTCAAATTTATTTATTGCAGTGAAACTTATTTAGGTACGGTAGGTCAAATTGGGTTGAACTTAACAAAAACATTGATATGAATATGAAATTACATTGATAAATTTGATCAAAAATTACTAATAAGTCCATTTGTTCAATATAAAAAATAACTTTTATTTAGAATTTTATTTATTTAAGAAAAGATAAAAATACAATTTAAAAATAGATAAATAAAACAATAAAAAATTAAAATATTATTTTGAAAATATGCCCGAAGTAACATTAAATCATCGAGTGTTTCGTCATTTAGTCTGGATCTGATTTTGATTGCCAGGCAACCTGCTGCTGAAAATGCACCCTCGTTGGAGTTATCGTCATCAGATATTTAAACGCTAGTTCGAGTTGATAACCTCATGAGCCCCCATTTTCGTATAACACCATCAATGTGACTGATAAAATTCCTATCTGCTGAGACCCGGACTAAAACTCGCCAAATTCCCGATCTCCCGACAAATTATTTTTTTCCGTCGCTGCAGATGATTACTCATATATTATAATACTTTGATGTAATTCGTAATTATATTACGGAGGAATACAAAAATTCTGAACCCCGCATCTATTATATTTCATATCGATATTCCCATTATTAGAGTCGAGGTGTAGTAAATACATCACCGGTGGGGAAAGGTTACTATAACAATTTGAAAAACATATATGTACTATATATATGTAGTTACGCCACTGTTTCCAAGCGTCCAGATTTCGGCGTGAATGTCTCGATTTGGTAGCCTTTATCGTGTGTTGATGAGGCGTACGATTTCTGTTAGATAAAAATTTCAATCCCGAAAATTTCGGGAATACGTTTATTAATCCCGGGAGTCTTACTCACCTAAAAACTGTCCGGGATCCCGGGATCCAGGATCCCGGGATTGGATTCCCTAGCTATGATTAGATCTGTGTTCATTTGCGAAAGAAACTTCTGGGACAACCTAATACATACACAAACAAAATCCTTGGATATATTTGGATCCCCCCTGATACAATTTGACTATTGTTCTAAGATAATATTTAAGCCCTTCGCTTTCGTGGTTTACAATCTCTTCTTACATCATATGTAAATATAAGTCAAAATGTATGGCTATTGTTTGTAATCTGTAGGCAAAGTATTAACACACGCCATGGCAACCGCCAGTGTCTGTCAACCTAAATAGTATACAAGTCTTATTAAAAAATTAGCTTAAATTTATCATCCCTATATACAAATACATATGATACATCAAAATTTGTATGTTGGCACAATAGGGGTCATTTAAAAAAATATATGCTTGGTATTAGGCGTGTTACAAAATGCTGGTAAGCTTCCTTGACTAAATGAAGTAGAATGTGCGTAGAAAACTTCTTTATGGTACACTTCATTCCATCGTCTGTGCAAATATCGTCAAATTTATTGGTAAAATAAATATTTAAGCAAGAATAATCCTCATGGTCCTTAGCAAACATTCTCTCTACTTGTGTATGAATAATATAACTTTTGTCCAAATACCCCGTATTTATGTTACAAAACATTCACTCGTAGAGAATATAAATTATTCAATGCATGTTCCGCTTTGTATAATATTGTCTAACAATGCGTAACGACGCTGCAGATAAGCGCGGCCCGTGGGTGCATATTTGCATGGGCGTGCAGCTGAAAAAAAGTGATTCATGGAAACAGCTCCCTCCATATGGTAGGTACAGTGGAGGTGCATATGCCGACGGAATACTCCTTGCGAATACTAAATTGAGCTTTCTTTGCTGAGACAAAGGCAAATAGCCAGGCTTGGACCATTTGCCAGCTCGTAACCATGCTGCTTCTTCAGCAATACGGCCGAGGCTTCTGCTCCACATTTATTAATAAAAGCCAAAGCTCCAATAGCTGGAAGCTTCTCTATTTTACAAGCGTTCATGACACGAGCTTCAAAGCTCGCCTCCGATAACACAAAGCTTTGTCTATAAAAAAATAACGCCCGAAAGCTCCATCGGGCATCGCGCCCCATCCGAGCTTTTGACGGTTGGGCTTCATTAGTCAAAACGAATATCGAATCCGAACGGTCCAAGTCAGCTTTTACTTACCTCATTCGGCCACATAATTCGACCCGGAGACACACAAATTGAGCATACGAATGCTCGTCACGCGTTCGAGTGGTCCAATTTAAATTTGCCACACGTATTGCTCAAAATTGCACAAATTTATTGTTATTAAACAACGGAGGGCACATATCACATTCGGCGACCGTGAAAAAGTATCGAATCATATGACGGACGCCTTCTGCGAAAAAATGTCAGCATTTCCAGGGCGGAAAGGCTCGGAGGCAATCCAATTTGTTTTTATGTCTTTGTTTTAACAAACGTGTAATAAAATCCGAAGAAAAATGTACTAAAAAATCAAGCATCTTTTTCTAGTGACAAATGCTGTCCGTACATTTTTTGGCTTTGTACGAATTTGCTCAGATTTGTCAGCATGTTTGTATTCACAAAACAGTGTATTATTTACAATCGATAAATTTTCAATGTTATCGCACTGAATACGAACCGATGGAGTCATTTCCGCCCAAATGAGAAACTCTTAAATGAGTGACCATAAGCTGATCATGTCCAATCGGTCCAAATTTCGGACCATTGACACATCGAATGAACATCTCACGATCGGACGTCATGCTTGAATATTTCTACAGAACATAATTTGAAATCAAAAACGCAAACGGAAAAATAACACTTCAAATATCTCAAATTTGTTATTTGTTTATCCCTCAATCTGAATATAGATTCGATTTTTTTCCCATAAAGATCCAGGATATATTCTACTAAAACAGTATTTGATCATATTATGTGTAACACAGAGGGAAAAATATCCAAGAAAAGCACAAACTATCTAGAGAAAATAGGATGAGATTAATAAGGGATAGATTTTGCCATAGAAATGATGAAAATCGGATTAATACGTCACTACTATGGAGACACTTTAGTTTTAACTTTCAGTTCGATTTTAAGTTTGAGTTATAGCTAATTTTGCGTCCTAAATCAGTTTTGATTGAGTTTTTAGTTAAGTAGGATCCGACCAGTCGTCTTGGCCGCGGAAAGACCTAGTCCTCCCGCAATCGGCTTTGACACGTTTAAAAATTATGATATTTTTACTTTTTAAACACAATATCAATATCACAAATCAATTTTTATAATTATCTGATGATGGTAATCAATTACATTTATTTTCGTTTTATTATTGCTTAATATTGTGTATTTTTTAAAATAAAAACAATATAATAATTTATATTTAAGCTGAAAGAGTACAAAGACGGAGATTAAATTTAAGCTGGTCAACTCGGACAGATGAATTTTATTTACGGGAAGAGGCAATATTGACATTGATTTATATTTTGCAAGGAGACCTTTCCTTGAATTGACAGCTAATCTATTTGGAATGGACGAAACCAATTTTTGACAACAGAACAGTCCAGTTCTACTCTGCGTTTTAATTAAAAGTAGTTTGTTTTATATGAAATATTTTTTTAAAATTAATAATCTTACAGCTCTAAGTATTTATTGTGAAAATGTGAGAATTTACATAAAATCATTTATAATAATTACTATCGGGATTTATCGTCAGTCATTCGAGTTTCATTTTGACATGTTGCTCAGAATTATCTATTTTGTATCATAAAATATATTTAAACTGCAACTATTTGACGCAACATTGGCCAAAAGCCACTCATGTATCAAGAATCTGAGTTTATATTAAATACCATCGAGTGTAGTGAAATTTAATGAAGATTTTAGTGCAAAACTTTCTTATCAAAGTCTTTCCAATAATGGCGCTGTGCCACTAAAATGGCAAATTACTACCAAATAATTGATATTAATTACGGAACGTGGGGTATAAAAAGACGTATTTTAAGAGAACCGTTAGAATATGGAGATACACAAAATATATTAAATGGAAGATATATTGCAAATTAATCAATTTATGTGAGACGAGAGCTGAGAATATGGATTTGAATTTGTTTCATTGAAGTTTCTATCAGGATAGATCACGTGGTTTGTTTTTAGACCAGAGAAGAGACGCCGCAAGGTGGATGAAGACCAGAAAACAGTGATAAAAACATCTGATCTTTCGGAATTTTTAATCTTCAAAGAAAAGTATCTTAGTCTTTAGCATAGTTTGAGGATTGCAGATTAAAAAAAAACGATTATTATGGCCTGTATTGCCAATTAAGCCAATAAAGATGAAGAGAATTTGGATAAAAAAAATCTGTACTAAATCAATGTATTAACCCTTTGCAATCGAGAGGCGCTAATGGACAGATATTAATTATCGAACATAATTCTTAAAATCGTAAAAAAATATCGGTAGTGCAAAAAATGCGTGCCGTTTTTTATATCCGTTTTATAGATGCAAAAAAGTTCCACGAGTTTAATACACAATATATTAGTCCTTTGAATCTATTACAATTTGCCTTCTATCTTACAATTTTTGAATTCTCCTTTTGTCAAAGAAAGAAAGATAGTTTTTATATCCTCCAAAATCCTAACTTTTTTGTATTCAAAAACTACCCTAACAAGGAAAATAAATGAAAACCCAAAGGAAGGAGATCAGGAGAATTAATTGGATGCAACAGTAGCTCCCTTTTTAAAGTCCCTAATTTTTTAATGGTATTTAAAATGATTAAATATGCACACATAGAATCCGGCATAATGATTCTATACTATTGAATATTAACGATTTTGAATCGAAAGCATTTCAGGCTTTTGCTGAAATTTTAACAACAGTTTTAATGTTTCACTGTCAAAATAAAAGAGACATTTGGAGAATGAAATTCGAAAGGCGACTAAAAACCAAAGCTTGACAAAGTTCTCGCCGCTTGAGTTAAATGCGTTGTTTTGTTTCATGAATGATGGACGGCTAATTATGCATATTTCTGCAAACTTTTTGAAATTGTAGAATATTTTGCATCTTTATGACGACGCCCATTTTTTATTCAGATGCCGAAATAAATCAGGCAATATAATTGTTTATTTATTTATTAGAATATTTATTTGTTTATTAGATATATATTTTTTTGGGGGTTAAGGAAGTGGGGAGTCGCCAAATAACCTTGGCTGCGGGATGATGTCCTTCCCGCAGTTTCATACCTGTAGCCTCTAACTCTACAAATAAAAGATGATAATTAAACGAGATGGTTTCAATGGAGAACAATGTTGTCATAGTGAAAATCAGACAATTTAGTATTCAGCGTATATACAGAATGTTTTGCACATGGATCGAGAAAAAGAAGGCTAAGGCCAAGAAGGCTGTGAGATAATTTCCATTGATTATCAAGAAAAAATGATCGAAAGTGTTCTTTTATCAAGACTATGCAAGGAGACTATGTTGAGAACTTTTGGAATTACCCTCGTACCAATGGTTTTTCTTATTTTTAAATTATTCTGCTGTATTTTATTAAGATCGACGTCAGCTGCATCTTGATTATTGTACTCCATGCTTCGCTGAAACGTACTTATCACGAGATATACGAGTTGATAAACCCATTCAGATTGAGTAATCCATTTATTTGACTATGCAATATTGTATGTCATAATCAGGGATGACAAATTTCGAAACGGTATTGCATCTGATCTGTCACGTGCAGGTCTTCTGCAGGGTTCGAGCATTATCGAAATGCGTTTTATGGTTTCAGATATTAATGGCGACTTTAGTCGAGGACCTTCCATGTGCATATTAGATATCGGTCCATTTATATTTTTATGGCTTTTCGATTTTTATGACGGCTGTGATTTTCGAGCGTTCCAGAAGCAATCAGTCTGGCGATAAAATTTAAACGGCCATATCAGGTTATTCATGGCGCTTTTCGGATGATATCGTCGGAAAGTTACTGTGAGGAAAAGCCGAAAGTGCAATTTGTCGGATTGCTTCAATTATGCACGCAGCTCTATAATGATGGGATAATTTCTATGAATGGGATTTAAAAGTGTCAAATTATGATCGCAATTTAAATAAATCTTAGATCACGTCATACATGATTGTATATGGTGTTCTAATGCATAGGATTTATATATTATTGGGACCCAAAAGTAATTGAAAAAAAAAAATGTATCGAGACACGGTTCAGGAGATGCATATTTTTTGTTTGTATTAGAGAGTCTTGAGTTATTTTAACCATTATTCAAAAACAATGTCAAAACAAATAATTTTCATCACTCAATCAAATTATTAATTTGTGCATCTCAGGTATGAATTTTGAAATTCTGACTTGTGATAATAATTTAGTGCTATGCAATACTTCTAAATAAAAAAATAGTGATTTTCTTCTGGTCAGTTATTAATTCTTACTTCTAAACAACATAAAAAAACAGTAAATTGTTGGAATATTTCTGAAAATCTTTTTTCTTGGGTTGGCTTTTAACAGTCCCTTTTATGGGACTATAGTTAACTATTTTGAAAATGTGGTCACCAACCATATTTCTTGTAGATTTGAACACAACAAGATTGAGTTACTAGTTCGATTGCTCCTTAAGTAGATATGACGTATATATCCGTCAAGACCAAAGTCCCTGCAAAGTATGACGGATATATCCGCATTGTGAAAGTTAAGCAAACCTCAATAGAAAATGACGGATATGTCCGATTGCAGTGTTGTATGCTTTATACGTAAGAATGATTCATCTCAGAAACTGATTTGTTCAAACTTGATGATATACTATTTTCGTATACTAGATATGACGTACGTATCTGCTAGCGTTGAAAAAATCGTGTCACTACGGATGACGGTTGACATGATAACTCAGGTTCTAGTTATCCGATTTACATCAAATTTAACAAAAACTTTTTATATATAGCCTTCTATTGTTCCTACCAGATTTATGTCAACATTTTTTTTATAACTATTGAAAAAAAAAAACTGAAAAAATAAGCTCAAAAATGACTTTTTAAAAAAAAATATTTGAGGTTTACAATATAGCGACATTCTTATTATTATGAATCTATTTAATTTTAGAGGATGAAAAGGGTTAAAATCGTGTCAACCAGAACACATCCTTTTTTTACCCCTTACACATTACGACCCTACAACTTTTTAATTTTTTTTTCATAATGTTACGGTTGGAAATGTGTAAATTTTATTGATGGCGAATTTTATGATGTAAAAAGGAAATCTAAACAAATAAAATCATAGTTTTCTATTGATAAAGCCATAGGAAAATTATTTTGTTTGGGAAAGTGACTATAATCTCGCACCGCCCTCTTCCCCATTTGTGGAACTATTTGTGACTTCCCCTACAAATTAAGTAACACTTTTATATTAAATCATATTTTGATTCAATTATGGAAATTTTTGCTTGATTAAGTCCTCCATTCCAATTAATTAGAGTGTATTTCTACTGAAATGGCAATCGAACAACAATGATTATTGCCACTCATGGTTGCATAAATTTTGCTTGATTATTTTTTCATTGCGATTATAAAAAAAAAATTGTTTCGCGTTTATCTGCGGCTGAGAAAATACTCAGAACGACGCCATATAAATGAATGGCTTTTTCACGATCGTCGGCAAATTGATGATTGCTTTGTTCAGAAGCTTTGATGTTCATTTCGTTGAGTTTTGATCCAGATTGCGAAACAGAACGAATGGGCACGAAGGCTCAGATGACAATAAATACTCGTCCCAGAGCCGAAGTTTCGCGATAAATCAAGGAATAAACTGAAAAACCATCCAGGAGTGTATTTAGGACTCTTTTAAATTTTTTCCTCCTGCACCATCACAGCCATGTACGCAACTATAAAATTTAAGGCTCATAAACTTGGAGCGAGCTAAAACGTCATGGCACTTTCTGGAACTTTTTGCTCTGTGAACAACTCAACTTTGCGATCGCACAATGAAAAAGCGAGCCGGAATCACGACACGGAAAATTCAGCCGGTTTTTGCGAAAATAAAAAAGTCAACTACATCTTGGAAACATTGGGATTGAACGGCAATTCGGGATGCGGAAAAAGGGACGAAAGAAACTTTTGACGGCGACAATAAATAAAAAATTAGAGGGTGATAGGAAAGTGTTAATTTCGAGGCAAATTCGAAGGATTTTATCAACAACTTTATCAACTTCGAAGAAGGCACGCTTTTCATCTGAAAGAACGTCATAAATGTTCGGAGGGATGCTTTTCAATCTACCGCCATAAAAGTCGAATAAGAACACTTTAAAATTAATCAATCATATTAAATTGAAGATCTATGCGTATCAACCACAAACAATTAATCAGATCAAAGTCAACATAAAGAGCACCATGCAGTAAATTCAGTCTTCGAAAATTTGATATACCGAATACGCGCCATCAAGCAAAGCCGCAGCGGATATTTGAACAATGTTATATTCTATATTTAATGCCATAAAACATTCTTTCAAATAAAATAAAAAATAATTCAATATCTTACACACAACTTGTTCTATTTACATTTAAAAACTAAGCGCTCTTAATGAAATACCCATGCATCAAAATTGGACGCATGAGTGATTTTATAATTTGATTAAAAAATAATTCAATTTTTATTAATAACTAGCGAATACCCGGCATGTTCTGTGGAAATTTTCGAGCATGGCGTCCAATCGCGAGGCGTTCCTTCTTTGTGTCAGTGGTCCGAAATTTAGTCCGGTTGGACACGGAAACCTTGTGGCCACTCCCTCTAATTTTAGGGCTTTTTGTAAAAGTTTTGGGAGAAAACGTATCTCTGGGGCTTTCTACGATATTCATCGGGTCAGAGAGGTCTTTCCTTGTAGCGATTAGTGGGTTCGCACCTTTTTTTTCGGGGCCGCAAGTGAGACTCAAAACTCTTATATATCTATGTAATAAATTTTCATCTATTTAATTTTTAAGCAGTTTTCATCTATATATTAATCCTAACCTAAGAATCACAAAGTAAAATTAGAACATCACTCACAATCAATCACACAGTTCGGGTCAGAGGAGGCTCCCCATATTGTTGTTATATTCGTCCCAAAGATAATGCTTATGCCTTGCTAATGAAGTGCTTTTAGATTCATAATACATTTCCATATGATGCCTACCGTCTGGCAAGAAATGATTTGGGCGTGAGCAGCCCACATTCAGCTGTCCATGTGAGAAGCATGCACGCATACCCTGTGTGTTTCTGTTCTTTGTTGATGCTCGCACCAGAAATCGTACACGTTTCAATTCGAATAGCACACCAGTTGGAATCATTGGGACACAGCCTCTCCTTGAAAATTTTCATTTCAAACTGTAGCACCGATGATATTATTCAACTTTTTTTTTCACTAAAAACCTGATACAGTTGCTACATGTCGTGGCGGATTTTTGTTTCAGAGAAGAATTATATGCACGCCAATTTTCAGTGTTAAAATACACAATTCAAATATACTTTTATATAGAATAATAAACTAACTGAATGTTGTCCTTATGTTTTCTTCGTGTGTTTACGTGTCATTTAATCAATGCCTTTACATACAATTCATACCAAAAAAATCATTTTTTGAATTTTATCTCGCTGATAAACGTACCACGTATTGAAAACTTCTGTTTTGTTTAAATATATCGGTGCAGTAAGCTCTTTTGGAGGCACCACTAAAAATTCGTTTCAATCTATTAGCTAGTTTAAGAATTACATCAATTTTACGAAGGAAGTAGAGTTTCGTGAATTTCCTATGAAATCTCCCGCACTTTATGCGAAGCTTACCGCGGAACACCCGATAGATATTTAGAATACATGATGATATATTGCTGTGAGGCTGAGAGGTTAGGATCCATGCGCATGCGTGCGCTCTCCCTCACCTCGAAAAGCGACTGTCGACACGCGACCCATGACGACACTCCGCGACCCGCGAGCTTCTCCGCCTCGCGACCGACACCGACTCACGGCCGCGTCTCCCTTCACCAGAAAAAACTTGACTAAATGCTTATTTTACCTTTACAAAACCGGGCATGCCATTACCGCCTCTCGGCATAGTTGACTAAAGGTTTCTTTTATCTTATAGTATTGAATGACCGTCAAATAAAAGTACGCGAACTAGCAGACATGGCAGGTATTTAAAAAGTGCTGTACATCGCATATATGCTGAAGTTTTGTACACGAGAAAGCTGTGCGCAAGATGAGTGTCGCGTTTGCTCATACGTTTGACGAGTTTTTGCGTCGATTCATAACCATGGATGAAACATGGCTCCATCCCTTCACATCTGAGACAAAGGAACAGTTAAAACCTTATCCTAATTTAAATGTTCGTGAAGTGCGTTTTATAACCGATGTGGTAACATAAGGCGTCTTTTGCTATAGTTTGTGCGGCACGTATGTTACAACAGTAAATATACCGAAATTCAACTTCAATAAAATCTGATCGTTTTGATTATACACATGTGTACGGTGTGGCCTAATAAAAACATCCAGATAAGCGCTTCACAATCCTTGCCAAAAATATACGATCCATAATGGAATACACATAAATACGTCAACAAATACTAAAATTAATATACTTGTATAAATTCCAAGAAAACCTAATTGTTGTAATATATATTCAATACGGCACATATTCGCGTTTATGATTCACTCCTCGATCGGTCTTCTAGTTTTTATTCCCCCCATAATCTTCGCTATTTGCTCCTATTTGTTATATCCTCGTCCGGTTCGTGAATCCCTCATCCCTGACTTGTTTATTGAAGGAAGGAAGCAAATGGATCGATAGAATTGCTAAACTTTCCTGGCTCGTGGGTGTTGACTTCGTTCATCCAATTAAATAAGAAAGTAACTTTGGTGCTGAAGTACATACTCAAAATGTACTTTTGTGTGCCGTTATACGTGTCCATAAACACGTAATAAAATCTTTTATGTCTAATAATCTCGTGGCTTTGCGAAAAAACGTTATTTTTCGAAAATTGCACTACGAAGTATTTTCATACTTCTTCGCGTGCAGTTATTGCTTTGAATAGAAAAGTTTTGAAGCATCGACATAAAGCTGATGCTTGAATTATAGTACGAAATTCAATAAGGGTGGAAAAGCTCATGAAAAATAGGCTGGAGGGACTAAATTCTGCAAACAATTCGTCGCTAATCCGAAAGACAAAATTGAATATTGAAGCAATTCATATCAAAACATTAACTATTTTAAATTTAAACTGAACTAAATTAATATTATTCATAAGGCTTAAAATAAAATATTCGACAATGAAATAACAACGTCGAATATTTCCCGCGAAACTCAGAAAATGGTGCATAAATTTTCCCGCCAATTATACACTCAAAATATTCAAAATTGTTTTGACCATCAGATCCAAAACATATTGTTCAATGAAGGAGCAAATTCGATTCCAATTTCAATAACAACTATGGCCTTATTTACTCACATCATTGAAGCATAATGTTAAATCCGTGCGCTTGATTTATACAATTGAAAGATTTGCATAAAAATAGCTTTGCAAATCAATTTTAATATATATGTATATTTTTAAATTAAGCATATATTAAAAATATGGTCAATGGCACACATATTACAGTCGCACAACGAGGATAGTCCCAGAAGAATCCGATCTAACAAAAAAAGCGATGGTCAATAACTTCGATACTCTGGTTATAGTGAGAATCGTCGAACTCCATCTTTATTGTTGGGTGGCAGAGTTTAAAAAAGCCCGTACGAGTTATTGTAGGGAGCGGGGGCATTCTCGGGGCAGAGTTCCCGGGTTGCTCTCCGCTCTCACGCGCTCGTCTCACGGGTCCGTTCTTCTTTCGGATCGTATGTATAGCCGGACGGATGGATGGGGATAAACAGGCGTCGAACTTATTATTTTCTCTATGTATCTTTTTATTCAGCACGAAAGAGAGAGAGATCTGGCTGCGTGAAGGATGTCCTCCCGCAGCCAAGGCCAACCGACGACTCTTCTCGACTCCCGCCTCCTGCGCGTCACTACCCAACCGGTAATGTTGCACGCGCAAGAAGCGATCGGTCGTTAATTGCAAGTGTAATATCCCCGCAGCGCCATAGAAGATGGCGCTGTTAAAATAGCACTTTACACCTAAAGAGAGACGGAAGATGCCGCTCTAATCTGGCGAATTAAATCTGCTCAGATTAACAGCACTATTGCAAGGGGATGTTAAATCGCCCGCGCTACACTGCCAAGACGAATATAACAGTGGTCGACCAAATGACCACGGCAGATATACTGAAGAAAATCCACATCCAAACAAAATTTTATTGGATGATCGTCGATTGATAGTGCTCGAGCTGGCAGACATGTTAGACATTTTATAATGTGCTGTACATCGCATGTTGACTAAAAATTTGGACAAGAAAAAGCTCTACACAAGATGGGTGCCGCTTTTGCTCACAACAGAACAAAAACAGCATCACGAAGATGTTTCAATCATTTTTTAGAGTTTTTACATCGATTCATAAACATGAATCGTCAATGGTTTTTTAATGTTTTCATTTAATTCGAAGTTTTATGAAGACATATTCATAAAGTAAGTGTACTGTTACCATAACGGGCTGCGTTTTTTTGTTTTTTAAAGAGTTGGCAATACTAAGTGATAGGCGGAGATTTCCCGTAGGAGCGAACATTGCAAGAACACGTTAGTACATAAACTTACGTTGTAGTACATAAAAAAATCCGGATAAAAAATCATGATCTCAGTATTTTGGGACCTAACAGGCATCATTTTGGTTGAATTTCTACCTTATGGAGAGACCATAAATGCACAATATTATTATGAGACCAAAAAAAGCGCCAAAATGAACGTATGAGAGAAATGCTGACGACAAGAGTAGGCTTGTTTCACGAAAACGCCGTTTTCACATAGTCTTAGTCGCCAAGGTGCTTTTGGAGTCATTTGGTTGGGATGTTTGACTTGGCGCCTTCACATGATCGACACGTGAGTGGAATTAAATTTTCAACCAACCAACAAGTATAGAAAGTGGTTCTAAAATAGGGGAAAGAGCTGGCGGGAGAGTTCTTCAAGTAGGGTATAAAGAAACTTGTGCCACGGCTCAGTACGTGCACTAAACAGGATGAAAATTATGTGAAAAAATAATAATCAACAAATACATTAACAATATCCTATTTTTATTTTTCAAATACACTTTTTCTTAAAAAATATAAAAATCTAGTACACTTACTTTCTGGACATGCCTCGTATGTATCGTATGTACCTTCTACAATAGTACAAAGACATTCCACTGATTTGTAAAACTTATGTTTTAAATTGTAACATGCTATGTGGTTTAGTATTTTTTGGCAGCTATAAACAGAGAACGTTCTCAGCGAACAGGGACAAAAATGGTGATTGTTTTTTGATACAATACTTCTATTTGAAAGGTCTCAGTTCAACCAATATCAAAATCGAGCTAGATTCTACTCTGGGGGAGTATGTTCCTTCGTTTACAGATGATGGCAGAGTTTAAACGAGGCCGTACGAGCTGACAAGACGAACATCGCAGCTGTCAACCAATGAGGTGACCATGTCAGAAATGGTGATGAAAATCCATATCGAAAGAAAATGGTATTGGATGATCGTCGACTAAAAGTCTTCGAGTTGGTAGAGATGGTAGGCATTTTATAAAGTGCTGTATATCGTATATTGACTGAAAAATTGCACACGAGAAAGCTGTGCACAAGATGGGTGCCGCGTTTGCTCACTATGGAACAAAATCAGTGTCGTGTGGATGTTTCAATTGAGTGTTTGGCGATGTTTCGCCGGAATAAAGCCGAGTTTTTGCGTCGATTCATAACCATGGATGAAACATGTGTTCTAATATTTTTTTGTTGCATAAAAATAATAAACTGATATATGATGATACCCTTAATATATTTATATTTTAAGCTTCGATTTAAAAATAATTGCTGCAAAATTTTCAGCATTTGTTCTCTTTTAATTAGTTTTATAGTTAATCCAGTATATATAAATTAAATGTGTTCGGAATAAATCCCCAAATACATAAAAGGATACGTATAAATTCCAACGTTATTCGCTTCCCTAGGGAACGGAACGGGGAATGCATAATCAATTAAAACGTCACTCTGTGTTTTGTGATGGTCTTTAATTGATGGAGCACATTTACGACGAATAATACCGCAAAATTCCACATTTTGTCGAATTCTATGAAGTTTTTTGCGCTCCAAACGTACGAATAAACGTGCGAAATCCTCGGTTAACCGAATGAGATGCGAAAATAATTACAATGTAAACGTACCGGGCAACTTTCCATACTATCGGAGTGATTTTGCGCCGTTAAGGCGAAATTAGCAAAGGCAAAATGCTGAAAATTTAATGAAATTTCTTAAAATCACTGCAAGTGACGTTTTGAAATGACGGTGTAGCAAAACGAAATAATTACACGCAAGCTTTCCGGTAATCACCCAGTCAACTTCGTTAAAGCAACCTAACGTTTCAAAGGTTGAGGATGTCTCGTCTTTTAGCAGGATACTTTAATTCCGAGGATGATATAATAGGTGTCTCCCGCCCGAGGGGAGGAAATGCCTTCCAACATTCAGGAATAATTGAAAAGGTTTTAATTAACCTTTTGCAGCTCAAGCTTTGTCGCTTCCAAGAAGTCGACGCCTGTTTTTCCTAGTGTTTTCAGGCTAATCAGTATAAAAAAATTTAAAACAATTATTTTGAACAGATTCGTATTATGTTATAACAATTTTAATTATAGATGATATTGAGCGTTTGGATTATATAGACAAATATGTGACAAATACTTGAAATTGTCAGTACACTAAGCAAAACATAGGGTCATCCAAATACAACGCTTGAATGTCAACACTGCATAATATTTACAAGTGACGTATTTTTAAATAATATAAGCAATTTTATTTTAGTAAAAGATATTACAATTTTAACCACGGATATATATATATTACAACATCGCGATTATATGTTATTGAACAACGAACGAAAGATCTATTGTTTTGAAATAAAATTTTGTTAACATTGAGCTATTTTTATTTATTTTGTTGGTGTTTATATGTATTTTTTAAATTATATAGATGGGTGGATGGATGTGGCTCGACGAGCGTCGAATATAAAGTCTCTCGTTATAGATAATTTCTTTATTAATCACAAGAGATATCTGACCGCCGGAAGGACGTCCTTCCGCAGTCAAGGCTAAACGAGAATTTCTATCACCACTCTCACCTCCTGTGGGTCACCATTGAATCAACAATGGTGCACGCGCCAAAAGTGATCGCTGTTGATATTGCAGACGTAATGTATCCGCAGCGCTATGGAAGATGACGCTGTTAAATTGACACATTGCCCCTAAAAAGAGACGGAAGATGTCGCTGTTAATCTATTGAATTAAATTTACATAGATTTATTCCCATATTTTATCCAGTGCCAATTTTGCTTTAAGAAGGCGCGCATTGTCAATTTTATTCAAAAAGAGACTTTATTTGTGTTGTCAAGAAGGCATGTATTTCATCGCTACCCATCCTACCCCATAGCATCCATCCTATTCGTTTTTCCACTGAGTTATAAATGTGTTTGCACAGTGATTCATGGGGATCCCAGTCTATACGATAACTCCCCTGGATATTTGTCGATTCAGGATTTTAGAGCATCATTATCAACACGTCATCCCGTTCTCGATTTTTGGGTCTCCTTAACATATCAAAAATATATAAATTATTATCATTAAGATATATTGATAAATGGATTAAATAATCGTTGAACATATTATATTTTAATACGGACATGTCATTAATTATCAATAATATGAACATAGGATTCCATAAAATAAATCTTATTTTCAACAGATATATTTCGTACATCTCATTTGTAATTTACAAATTAGAGTCTATGCATTAAAAATATAAGTCTTCCCTATTTTCAATAAATTAAGGCGGTAACATCTGCTGCAATGGTGATGGTAACCATTTTTTGGAATGGCGAGGAACTTTTTCAATTAAAATGTATGCCATAATATACTATCATAATATGAAAGTCTTACACCCACACGACTATTTCTTTGTGGAAGGCTATAAAAGAGAAAATTTGAGAAAAGCTCTCAAAAAGCTCCATAACAACCCAAAGTTCACTGATGGGAATTCCAATATTTAATCCTCCCACTATACATCCCAAGCATACTTGTCTCAGATTATTTAGTTTGGTTGTTTTTAAACAAATCTTATTATTATATGTGTGAAAATGAATAAATGCGTAAATATTTTTCGTTTCAAGCTCTAGTGTTAAATGCAAAATATAACAGCATGATGTTGTCCTACGCATGCTAAATAAGTCATGTATTAATCACGCTCGTTCAGGCTAATTTGTAACTTTCTTAATTGAGCACGTGAAGTCTGTGATGCAAATCGTTCGCAGGTCTTTGATTTTTCATCAGGCGAATTCCCCGCAGGAGTGTGTTAAGGGAGAAACCGGATAGGGGAGGTTTCGAGTGAATCAGTAGGTTATGAATTTAGAATGAACATGGCGAGGCGACATAGAATAATGGGCGCTTACGGGGCGGAAGTTTTTCCTCGGAGGGCTCAGACCAGTTGGGGTGGATGATGAAAAGCTGGTGCATGGTTTACGCCACGAGGTGAGCAGACGTGCTCTGATTTATGTTAACACGGCTTCTGCGTGCGTGCCAAAAGACATGTGTTCTACCTATTTACCTTCTTTTACCTCATACATATATTTTTTGTTTTAAAAATATTTTTGTATAAATTCTGCGTTTTTTAAATCAAGGTCACATAAGTCTTCCAAGTCCAAGGGATCCTATTATTAGAAGCAGTAGTCATACATCCATTCTAGTTTGTCGTATATTTATGTGGATTCGATAGCATAATTAAACAGTATTGTTAGTATCAGAAGTACCTGATTTAATAAAAAAATGAAAAAAAAATATTACTCAACATGGATCGAATTTATTGCTGTAAAACATCGCCAAACATTCGATTGAAACATCTTCAAGACGCTGTTTTTGTTCAGTGTTTGCTTGTCCCTAGACAAAGAAATCCAGTGGTGTTGGGCCTGGAAACCATGCGAGCCACGGAATAGGGCACGTTCACAGACAAATAAATCCATTGGTGTCAGATCTGGAAACCGTGCAAGTCACGGAATAGGGCCTCCAAAATAATTAATTTACACGACAGAGGTGTCCACAAAAGAAATCCTAATTGAAGGAATAAGCGCAGCCTTTAAAACTAAAAATTAATTAGTGTTTTTGTTTAAAGAATTTAGAAGTTGATATTTCTCATTCGTCTGTACATTTTATGTGACTCAGAAGTAATTTTCTTGAAACCAATTGCAATAACGCAACACTCAATAAGTACGTAGGATTTTTTCACTTCAGATTTTTTTATTTTTAAACAATCAAAATTTGGATCATAATCATGTGGTTCAAATCTTATATATAAAAAATAATATTTCTTTGTTCGTATGTAATGCGCTGCCATACCGTTCATCAAATTGCAATAAAACTTCGTACACTTATTGTTAAGAATTGCGCAAGTAACATAGATATAATCCAATAACCAAAAATAAAAATTTGTTTGTTCGTATTTTATGCGCTGCCATACCGTTTATTCGATTGCAATAAAACTTTGCCAACTTATCGTTTGCACTTTTTTAAATAATATAAGTATAGTAAAATTAATTTACAGTAGATATTATATATAAAAATCAATGTTTGTAAGTTTGCTCATATTTCTATCATTGCTAATTAAACAAGATGACTCTTTTATATTTTAAACGATATTTTTGGAATTATTATTTTTGTGGCAACAACGCACCGGGTATCAGATAGTTGTAAATAAATTGTATGATGATTTGTCTTTTCCACAATTAATTCGAGAAAATCTTGATTTTGACCCCCGAAGGTAGTACTTAAGTAGTACTTTCACATAGTGTTTTACACAAACTGATCAGATGCATATTAAATAAAAAATATCTATTTGTATGAGTCCATTATAATATAAATTGAGTTTAATGGGGATTAGTCGCAATTTTTTAATCAAAATTATATTAAAAAATAATGTTTTTTGAAAAATGTTATGGAATAACGTGAAAAATCCTTATCAACATTAAGCTAGATATACATTTTAATACAACACAATTAATGTATTTTTAATCACTTAACCGCCATCAACTCATCAGTGAGTCGTTATGCGTTTTTTCGTAGAAAAATAAATATTTTTAAATTCCTAAAAATTATGATTCTAGGGACGCATATTAATGAATCCATCAGAATGCTAATTTAAAATCATCATTAACTTCATATGCCCACCACTTATCATCCGTACAAATCACTTATCTATCAGGATCGCGCAGCATGTATGAAGATTGTATTTAAATAAATATAAACGTAAACAATACACTTGAAATCGATAAATTTGGGTTATTAGTCAATAAATTTGGGTTATCGAACTATATACATCGTGCGATGTACACAAGGCACTCTCTCCAAGCTCAACGTGCAAGACACTCCCCGTCTCGATATTTATCTTAGCTTAACGTGAAAGAAAGCTCTTTCTGAATCACTTGAATTCGATCGCAAATATGTGACTGAACTCCTCAAAAGGTTAATAGAAGAAAGGGCTTAGGAAAAAAATATTAAGGCGCACAATCGAAACATTTATAATATGATTGGTCACATTTCATAAAACATGGCTGAGCTGAAAATTGAAAGCAATATTTAGAATAAAATATATAAAACACGAGGAATGATCAAAAGCTCCCCCCAATTTACATAAGCTTTCTGAAAATATTGACGTGGACTAGGAAGATCGTGTCATCCCAATTTCATCCGCCCATCGCACCCGAGCTAAATTGAACTTTTTCGGTTTAACTTCAGCTCCAACTCGGCTTCGTTTACCAATAAAATGAATAATCTCGAAGATAAATATTTGTATCTTCATACAACTTTGCCCGCTTTCGAGGAACGAGGGAATCGTGCTTTTGCACATTGCCGTCGGTCAATGCGAAGAAAAGTAGGAAAAATCTACTTAAACACGTACATTAGTTCTTGGAGGGCCCTCAATATTACTTTTGATGATTCGTTCTTCGAAATAAGAAGCCACAGCTTATAATGTGCAATTTGAGGACAATGCTGAAAGTTTGAATGCGTCTCAACGGGGAACATTGGCGATCTTCGCGATTTCGCCATACTCTTTAATTAACTATTTCGAACAAAGACCTCGGTCAGTTTGTTGACAATGTGGAAACTCCACACAGTCAGGTTGCATGTTTTTCATTGTCAAAATATCTTTTATTCCCGATATGCTACCGCCGGTTTTGTCTACGTTCTCCATTTTTCCTGAAAGCGAACTGAGCAGTCGTATTTTGTACGCACAGACAATAGGACACGGATGTTGTAGCAGTTCAGCTGAAGCTCGGAGCTTTTTTATATTGAACAAAGCGACTCTATGACAAAAGGATAACATGTTGCATAATTGTTTGAGGATAGATAGAAAAATATTTCCAATAAGGGGAAAACATACGTCCATTGTACACAATGAAAACTCAATTTCAACTGTCGAAAAAATACAAATTTACAGCGGGTTTAAATCGACCGAGGAGCTTAAGTTTAATTATAGGAGGGAGGACTCTAAATTTGATTTATTTTATTACATAATAGGCGCAAGGACGTTCCATTTAAGCACCTCTTATTTGCATTGGGTTGCTGTATCTACTTGTGGTTGTACGTTGTCAAGATGAAGAATCACTTTGGTTGCAATGCATAATTTTGGACCATTTACTACCAAAGGATTATTCATAACGCATGTTGACAAAGTGTTTCTCGGATTTAGGATAGTATATAACATCACTATTAACATTATCAGTGATGCAAGTAATACCGATGATGTTTAAGCATAATTTTTGTGGACATTTAGTATCGAGATATTCGAAGAAACGTATATTTTTAATATGAGTTTATTTAATTTTCAATGGCTATTAGATTCACAATAATATTAAAAAAGGGAAGAATATCAAATATACATACCAAATCATTACAAAACTAACTAAAAATGGATCATCCATATTTAGCACCTAGATTACAAAGCCTGAAACCGATTAACATCACATTCGGCATTGTGCTGTTTTTTGATCAGGGGGGGTCAAACACTATCAAAGCCACAAAAGTCATAATATGAAATTTATGGTGAAGTGTTACCATTACGATGTGTCCGATGTTTGAAAGATGTCCCTAAAACTGGAAAACTCTTAAATTTTGAAGATAGTCGGCATAAGCCCGGAATAAAACAAAGGCAACAATATTTTCGACTGACTGAAAAAAAATAAAGAACCCACACGATCAGTTTTGTTTGGACAACCACGTTATGTAATGAGAGTTCGCAATCATTCTGTAGACATGCGTATAGCTTCCGATCTCGAGGCGTTCATTCGTCATGTTAGCAGTCCGAAAAGCGGACCGGTTGGACACATAGATCTTGTCCGCCCTCTTTTACGGCCTTCAGCGACATATTCAGTGATAAATGCGTACCCGGGGCCTTTTATGATCTGTACGAACACGGAAGTCCCCTCAGAAGCTAACTTACATAGATGGAGTCTAGACTCTCCCACATCCATAAAAACGATGTATTTATTTATCTTACTAATTTATGCTGCAATCTTGGCTAGTTTTAAGTTCCAAAATTTAGCTAGTTTCTTCTTCATCCCCAGAGCGCAAGTGGTCACTATACATTGATAATAAGTGCGTCCTGCGGACATGGATAACGTGATTTAGGTTTTGCACCTCGCTGTGCACTTTTGT
The DNA here is from genome assembly GCA_008973525.1 of Stenopsyche tienmushanensis. NCBI lineage: Eukaryota > Metazoa > Arthropoda > Insecta > Trichoptera > Stenopsychidae > Stenopsyche > Stenopsyche tienmushanensis. Next base: position 369,771 of record WACJ01000016.1, read on the forward strand.
TGAAAGAGTTGCTTCCGAACAGCTATACTAATAAATAGCTCGGATCAGCGAAGGGTTTCCATGTTCTTTTGTCTCAGATGTGAAGTAATGGACCTATGTTTCATCCTGAAATGTGAAACATCACCAATCACTCGATTGAAAAATCATCACGACACTGTTTATGTTCCATTGTGAGCAAACGCGGCATTCATCTTGCGCACCGCTTTCTCATGTCCAAATTTTCAATCAATATACAGCATTTTTTAAAAGGTCTACTAACTCACGTGCTTACAGTTGGCGGTCATCCAATACCATACATACATTCAGAATTCATGGTGTACCAAATACATATCATGGTAGTGGACGGGTGTTTTTTATTTAGTATTTTTTTAAAAACAACAACCGCCATGTATACGTTAGGTCGGGTACTTTTGGGACTATCTTCATGTACTATTTTAAAATATACTTTATAATAATATTAAATACATTGTATTTATGTAAAAATGGAGAAAGAAAAGCCTATTTGTCTTTTTCGATTTATGGCATATTCTTTAAAGAAAAAACATTTTCGAAACGCAACTAAAGTCGAAAATCATGTTTGTACATATTTCAACTGAAAACCTGAAGAATTTTTCAAAAGAGGAATTGAAAATGATTCTGTAAATAAAAATGAAAAAGAAATAAATAAATCCATTTATTGTACAACAATCGGCAAAGACTTTTCAATACACCTAAGTTGCGTACCCGTACGATCTGTTTGGACGGGTCTTAGCATCGTCTATAGACGCTTGTGGCAATTAAATGCTCAATGATAGATTTATACGTTAAAAACATTGACTGTCTCAAAAAATGCAATCATTTCAATCACCAAGTCCAACTTAAGTCAACAAATCATATTTTGACATGACAAAAAATAGAAATTTCATAGAAAATATGCTTATAAGAGGGGGATTTTGATATAAACCGGAATTTTGCTGTACAAATTTATTAATGATATATATAAATTCAAATGGAGTATCTTATATTTCTACATAGAAGAAAGAAGATAAGAGATAGCATCCTCTGTTGCGCAACACGTAATTATTCGTTTTCTCGTAAACAAAGGCATAAAATCAAATGGAATTTTGAGGAGACGTTCGATGATACTATTTCAAATAAGACCCAAGTGTTTGATTGGGCGCAAAAGTTTCGTGGGTATCTGAAAGACTAGAAACGATCTGCTGAAAAAAGGATGGCTATGATATTTTGGGACTTGAAAAGGTTTTTATTGATTGATTTCCCACAAGACAAATAGATGGTGAATATGGTCTTCTTGCTTGTGTGCCAACATGTTTCAATCATGTTTAAATATATATTATAACGATGAAATAGAGATTGTAATATCTTATAAGCAGCATTTGAAAGGGGTAGCTCAAGAGCCTCCGTCGTAATTGAATTTAAAAGAAAATCATTAAAAAAGTGTTTTCGTATTTTATAGCAACGGATGGAAATATTTAAGTGATTTCCCACACAATATCCTTTCATAAGCGAAATGAAAACGAACGAAGCGAATTTCATTTAGAAAACAACATCCAGACGGGGAACAATTCAGGGATAGGGATGCCAGTGTATCGCTCGAACAAGAAATGAAAATAAACAGATAAAAAAACAAAAAGGACCTCATCTCTCCCATCGCTTCCATTCAGAGCCCCCAATCGATGTCTTTTTTGCGTCACGTCTATTTTCAAAAGCTATAGAGTCACACTTTTTGAGCGTTTGTGTGCTAAAAAAGCTCCATTCAGGACGCGGCCAGAAAAGACGTGCTCGAAAAGAAGAGAAGCGGAAACATGTTCTCTCCGTAGAAGAATCTGGGTTTAGACTCTGGTAAACTGCTAACCAAGGCAAATGTTAAAACGTCGGTATCCCGGAAAATTCCTTGGCATATATACCGAAACCGACACCGGACAGGGAAAAGCTATTCTACGAATGCGCTCGAGCGTTTAATGGAAAATCGTATTCTAATTATAAAGCACTCCTTCAGGTAAAAGGATAAAGACGGAAAATAAAGAGAGAGATGTCTTAAAAATTGGGCAGGGCATGTAAGGATCTTGAGAAAGGGATCATACTGTGTCTTTAAGAAGGACTTATATTTAAAACTTAATATTAAAAAGATGATTTGAAGGTAATATTTACAACATGCATGATATCTTCACTTATTGTCACTTTATACAACGAATGCTTTACCGTTATTATTTGACCTCATTTATATCAAATATCTAAAGGAAAGCTATGAGACATTCTACATTTAGCTTGGCATCGAGATAATTGACAAAGGGGATTGAAATCATGTGTCCAGACATAAGTAATTCCATGATATACAGGATGCAGCAGAGAAACTTCCTTATTCAAAATGCATACCCTGAAACAACAATTATTTTAAGAAGCATAAAATGGCAATCATTTAATAGAACAAGACTTAACATTTTAAATAATATTAATTTAATAACGATCATATACTGGATAAAGGAAGAGCGTGCGTTCGCCCGAGAGGCGTACTTTTCAAGCGGCCGTTAAATCATCGCCACACAACGTGTATTCATGAATCACTTTAATATTGCCTCCACGGGTCCTGTTCCTGATCTTGTTATATATGGACAGCTTTATAAAAATTAGTAATGTGCAGAAAAAAAAAATCTGAAGATTCAAGAGCCGATAGGACACCCAAAAACATCGAGCAGGCATAGGGGCAATTTTCAGTGGTCAACTTTAACTCTTTTTTTGTGGGGTTATCTGATACTTCTGGTTTACATTGACTGTCTAAAGATTTTGGTTCAGTTAAAGAACAATATTTAAACTGCCATCAAAAACATACGCATCCATATGATGGAAAGAGTGGATTCGACTATCTCAATGCATTGACCAGAACAGAGATTATTTTAATTATATCATTTTAAAAATATAATTAACATAAACTTTAAATATTTATCTGTAATAAAAAAAATATTTAAACTGATATCTTTAATACAGTTTAAATGATTTATTTTTTATAAAAGGTATTTTTCCTGCTGCATCCTGTAATAGTATATTTACTTGTATCGTTCAATATGTACATCAGTTTGGATATATATTTGATAGGACTTTTTAAAAATGATTGCAAAAACGAAAATACCCGAGGAAATATATTACATCGTAGCAAATATGCTACAAAATGATTTAAAAATATTCACTTTATAAATGAAATATTTATCAATTTTTAGTTTTTCGCATTCTGTTTAAAGATTTATTCAGTTATTTTGAATATGTAATGATGCAGAACGAGGAATAGAATATTTATACTATTTTCAACATGGAAATTCAATGATCTTCCACAATTAATGAATTAATTAAGAACTAATCTTATCAAAAATAGTCATACTATAAAATTAATTATATTAAAAATAAACTGTTCTAAGAGAGTCATCCAGAAGGTAAAGTTACATTATTTATGTAGGGTCAATGAATGCTTATATTTATTTGAAATGAAGAGGATAATTTTCAAATATATTTAACTATTCTTCAACAAAATCGCTGTGGAGATCGAGACATTTTTGTAGTCGGGGCACCAGCTTTTATATGCCAGTGTTGATGCGTTGGAGCTGTAACCGGACGGATGGATGGGGATGAACGGACGTCGAACAGAAAGACTTTCTCCTCTATATAACTCTGCAAAAGAGATCTGGCTGTGGGAAGGACGTCCTCCCGCAGGAAGGCTAACCAACGACTCCTCCCGATTCTCACCTCCTGCGCGTCATCACCCAATCGCAGACGCAATGCATCTCGACACAATATCACCGAGGAGACTTAAAAAATAATCAGGTAATTCTTCTTGAACATCGTCATTCATGGTCAGGTCATTCCACATTTGTTCTTTTGTTCCACATCTGCCTTCTCTGAACAGCCTAACCTACTTTGTGACATTTTTTCAACTCATCACTACCATAAACTTACACTGACTGACTGACTACCTTTCTGTTGGAAGAGTTTACTATGACTTAACAAAATGGTCGACATATAAAGGCCAAAATACACGCTAACATCAAAACAAAAATTCCCCCGGCTTCAAGAGCCCTTATACTTACATACAATATTTGTTAGCACTTGCACAGAAATAGTTACCTAGAAATGTAAATTTTCTTATACGGACTTGTTAATTGCTCATACCCTCTACATCAAATAGAATAATTTAAACATCAAGCCTTTATGATTTCATCAACTTTGATAACGCATCATCCAGAAAGACCTGCATGTGCGTTATTATTAGACGATGTTCAGCATTCATACGTTGATCGAATTTTCCATGGCGAAGTTCAAAATATTGCCATCGATTTGGTCCAGAATCGTAAAGTTTCTTCAAACACACATAATCGACATTCGTGCTAATTGTGTCGTTGAACCTTCCATATGTAGCAATTGGACCGTTTGCAACGATTTCGTGTCTCAAATGATATCAATTTATTATTTTAATTATCGGATTCCCAAATTCGTTAGCTGCAAAGTTTTAATCACTTTGTTTAACGAATAGTTCCCCGAAAATGATGGCCATTAAATCCACAGCGGAATTGTCGATTCCGGCCTGTGAACAATAAGCGTTTCTGAGAAAATCTTAGTTTTCCCTATATGAATAATGCTCAGCCAGTGATTAAACATTAAATACGAGAAAACAACCAATTGTTTGCCTTTGAAATGCGAAAGTTTCGCAAGGGTTGAAAATAACCATATTCAAAATTAATCGTATATATATTGTATTTTATCTCCATTCTTGCCGGATAACGATTCATCCTTCAATTCTCATTCGCTCATTTTTATTTGTAATTTATTTCTTCCTTGTGTCGCTCTCAATGGATTGTTGTAATATTTGAGTGGTCTTTCATGGGCCCATATTGTCATTGATCTACGATATAAGGATTTATATTTTATTATGTCTATTTTTATCTCTGTTATACGATACTTTTCGGATGCTTAAGAAACTTTTGCATTCGACTATATATATATTTTGATCACATAAAGATCAAATACGTCTGATTTATTTAAAATAAGAATTAAAGTAGTTATTTATTAATCAATTATGCTTGTTTGGAAAATATTCAAACACAAATACTTGAAGTGTAACGTTGAGGCGAGGGCGCTCTCGCGGGCAGAGTCCCCGAGCGACTCCCCGCCCCTACATGCTCGTCGGGATGGCCACGCTAGCACACGGGTCCGTTCTTCTATCGGACTGTGATGTTCCTGAACGAATGGATGGAAATAAACAGGCGTCGAATGGAAAGACTCTCTTATCTAAATAACTATTTATACCACACTACAGACAGAGAGATCTGGCTGCAGGAAGGACGACCTTCCGCAACCAAGGCTAACCGACGATTCCCCCGACTCCCACCTCTTGCGCGTCACTACCCAACCGGCAACGGTGCACGCGCAAGAAGCAATCGGTCAGTATGCAGGTACAATGTCTCCGTAGGGCCACAAGAGATGGCGCTGTTAAAATAACACATTGCACCCGAAATGAGAGATGAAAGATGTCGCTGTTACTACGTGGGTATGTTAAATCACCCACGCTACAGAACCATGTAGATCTAAAAATCAGTCATATGGATATAACTCGTCCATGTTCTCAGCGAATAGGGATAAAATGGTGATTGTTATGTGATACAATGCTTATATTTAAAAGATCATAGTCTAAACTATATCGATGCTGAGCTAAATTCTACTCAGGGCTCCGTTGTTTACAATAGTTAAATATTGGGTCGCAGAATTTAAACGAGGCCAAGACGATCATTGCAATGGTCAAATAAGTTGATCACGCCAAAAATGATAAAGAAATCCACAAAATGGTATTGGATGACCGTCGACTAAGAATACGCAAACTAGAAGATATGGAAGACATTTCAAAAAGTGCTATACATGGCATATCGACTGAAAATTTTACCATGAGAAAGCTGTGCGCAAGTTGGGTACCGCGTTTGCTCACAAGTATTATGCAAACTTATTGCAAAGTTTGAGTAACGAAATCAAGAAAAACGACCGCTTTTGGTTAAAAGTGGCCGCGTTAGTGCACGGGTCCGTTCTTCTTTCGGGTCGTGCTCTAACCGCATGGATGGATGGGCGTCGAATAGAAAGACTCTCTTCTCTAAATAATATTTTATTTCATACGAGAAATAGAGAGAGAGATCTGGCTGCAGGAGGGACAACCTCCCGCAGCCAAGGCTAACCGACGACTCCCCCGACTCTAGCCTCCTGCACAGTGCACTACCCAACCGGCAACAGTGCACGCGCAAGAAGCGATCGGTCGGTATGCAGGCGCAATGTCTTCGCAGGGCCACAAGAGATGGCGTTGTTAAAATAACACATTGCACCTGAAGAGAGATGGAAGATGTCCACCTTTTCCATTCCCAGATTGCAATAACGGGTAAAAAAGGGTAGCGGATCGACTTAGCTACTTATCTGCACTCCATAATTTAAAAAATCTCTCTTGCAAATTTTTATTATTTTTTAATTTTCATCATAATACTTGTAATCTTTTGTAATTTCAATTATTTTATTTTTTTATCTACCATATTCGATAGATCTCATTGTATATTTTTTGTTTATTATCTCTAGTTTTAAGGTGTTATATTATATAGCCTATAACTAAACTAAAAATGTAAATAAAATCAAATATGACTATTAATGGGCAAGCATTGTATATTCAGGGAGGCAATGATAATAATAAGATCCAATAAAAATAATCTGTAATATAGATTATATCAGTTAATCTCTGATGATTTATACTTAACGAATGTTTTCAAGTTTGTACAATGGCACTTTAATCATTTATTCTTTAAATTGCCAACCAAACACAAAATAATTCGATGACGTTTTAGGAATTCAAGCATATAGTAAGTTGATTTAGATCATTTAAAATCTTAAATAAAATCGTAAAGGAAGCTTGGTTTATTATATGCCGTAGCGTTTTACGGCGCAGAAGTATCGACATGTCTTTCGCCCTGCAAACTTCTGCGCTTGCGAAACTCCCACTTCGGCTCACCCAGATATGACGTCCACGCGTTCGAAGCGATGATTTCGAACTAGTCTCGGTTAGATGAAAAACGTGATAATCAATTACGTCTATAGACTTATGGACTATTCAGTTTTTTTTCTAAGAACACATGAAAATATATTTAAAAAAAATAATTTCTTAGCCTTTGCAGTCGGTAAAAAAACAAAAGTTCTAGCAGGTCCCTTAATTTCAATTTTGATTGTAAATTAAAAACCTCCTCTCCCTTGTTACTTAAAGTAATTAAGACTAAATATTAGGAAGGATTGTATAAACACGAGGAGTATAAAAAATATCAGCTGATTTAAGCATTTGAATGCAGTCTAAAAGTGCGGCGTGGCGATATATAAACATTGAACTATAATCACAAATTGTCTAACATGCGGTGGTATGTTTTGCGTTGTATCTGCATATATTGTATTTTGTATGTAATAGTTTCATATACAAAATACAAGTTTTTTGGGTACTCATTTCATTTATATATAAAGATGGATGTGATATTAAATGTATTTATTTACGTAGGTATAACGTTAAAACCCAGCGTGCGTATTAGTAGTCCTCGACGTCGTCATACGTAATCCAGTCTCCCCGTCAACGTAGACGCCGCACCCTCATCCCCTAGCGCTTTAACAACCCAACTATAGTGATGTTCATTTCAATTATGAAAATGGCGTACAGCAGTTTCAGTGTAAATGAATTGTTGTAGAGGAGCATACGTATGTAGTTTGCCTTATGCATATATTTAGTAAACTCTTCAAGAAAATCACAGGGATTAAAGCGTAAAACTTTGGTGGAACTTGTGAGCATAAATAATACCGTTTACTTTGTAATGAGGCAAACTCGCACATGTTAGGGCACACCGGCGAAAGGTCTCAGACCTTCCCTAATCCTAAATATTCGCGCTCACCCGATGCCGCCTCGCACGTCGGGGATGACATACAGGTCCTTGTGAAGTTTTAGACATAAAGGCCCCAACTTGTACCCGGCCGGAAGCCGGTTAATTCTAGATCAGGGCCTGTCTAGTGTTACATTATTCAGGCGGGCCTTATCATCCAAAATCAATGGCTCGTTACCGCTACCATTGGCAAACTTAAATTGGTGAACCGCCGTTTCCAAGTCCTGAAGATGACTCTGGCGGCTTGCGGTTCTTTCGTCGTACGATGAAGCTCTTACCTCCACGCTAACTGTTCTATATTACTACGTAATGTGCCAGCGCCAGCTATTTAATGACTCCTAACCACTCTCATACATCCTCCTTGTACCGACGAGATGCCTTCATTTTTCCATATTGTACCACAGTTTTGTGGGTAGAGTAAAATTATTCATGCATTTATACAACCAGAAAGCTTTAATAAACTCAAAATATTTCACAGGAAATATCGGATTAATGAACCCCCGCAATAAGAGTTCTAAACATGACGTGATATCCCATTTAATGTATGATCTAATTTTGATCTAAATTTTAAAACTAATCTTTTTTAGGATATTCATGTTTCATAGTAATAAAGCCAAGTTTTTACTTCGATTCATAGCCATGGATAAAACATGCAAACTGCAAGGTGCACTTTTGCGACCTCATTTGTCGCAAGCCCCCGAGGCTAATGTAAATTAGTCTTTGGGGGGGCTTCCGTGATCGTACAGGTTATAGTTTTGTAACCCAAAATGCAATAAAAATCCCTAAAAGAGGACGGATTACTCACAAGGTTTGTGTGTCCAACCGGTCCGCTTTTCGGACCCACCCGCGGAGGTCTGCATTCATGAACAGATCTCCGCTTGAACACTCCGAGATCGGGGAAATTTCAAATCCAAAGAGCGATGCACTAAGCCGCCCGTGTTCTGTGAAGAACTGCAAAAACAATGGAGGATAATCGGTCCAAAGTAGGAAAATACAGTTCCATCTGCAGGCAACTTAGCTAAGATGAGATATTTGTTATTATGTAAAAATCGATTTTTATTAGTTCAATTGATTGTTAGTCATATTGATAGACAGAGTGATGAACGCTGTGATCTTACGTTGATGAGAATAATCATTTATAATTCCCATTTATTTACACCAATATAAGTTATTCGGAAAAAATTGGGAGCCAACACAAATATAAAGAGCCAGAAAACGATGCTATCTATTTTATATCCTGTTAATTTGTTTCGGGAAAATATGAGTTTCTCGGCTCAGCACGATGGCTCAATCGATTAAGAGCACAGACCAGAAAACAATAGTTGCTGGCAAACGTCCAGGCAAAATCAAAGCTTTTTTCAATTTTTACTACCAAAGGCGTTTTTTTTCTATTTTACGAGAGGCGAAAATGTAATTTCATACGCAATATTAAATAATTTTCGACACATCGCAACAAAGCATACATGTGGCAATAGATGCCATAGGCAAAAATATTAACAATGCAAATTTTCGCGAATTTATTTAATCAAAGAAAAAATGACTCCCGATATTCCGGAATAACTTTCGAACGATGTTCGTATTTCAAACGACCCATACTATTTGAATAAATAAAAATAGATGTGAGAGTTTTCCTTATATTCTTCGTCCCGAATATATTGAAGGACCACTTGGGCAAATGTGGAGTACCATAAAAATGCGTATATTGACAACTTTTCGCATAAATTTTTTGCAAAACATCATAAAAGTATAAATTATCACTTTAACGGCGCCTTCTGTAATGGATGTATTTCGCTCATTACGGATCTTTTCTGATAAACGCGCAAAGTAATCCATGTGATCGAACGACATTCGATTGGTAGAACAAAACATTGTGTGTTTGCAAAAATATCCACATCGATCTATATATTTTTGGAAGATTCCCCATCCATCATTTCCCATGGACACGTGCCGTTTTTTGAGACCTTCATAATATTTTTATAGTTTCATTGCGTACAAAAAATGTTATATTTCGAAAGCGACTTCGCCTTAGAATTCTCATGAAAGGACGTCTTTGGGGCACAATGGAAGTAGGCTTTCAATTCAGGAGCGCAAAAATTATCAGGTGTAATTTTAAAATAAATATAAAAGAGTCCGGATTTCGATTGCAATATCAATCAATTATTATCTTGGCTTCCTCCAACTTGACATCTGGAGTGATTGACAAGAATTACAGGCCATTAGATGACCGCACAGTGTGAGTCAAGCTTGTATATCAATAAATGAACCTTAACACAATTGATAGCACACAAAATTCGTTCGTTACATCGAGTAAACATGAACAATACACATGTGTATCTTCAGTTTTAATAACAAAATAATCCATTTGTTGAAGCTTGAAATCAATTCATTTGGGCGTTATATTCGATAATAATATTCGATAATATTCAGATGTGTAGGGGTACCTTTACAGCACCTTGCCATCGATGTACAAATGTATGATGAAACGCAAGACACCTTCTCTTAATGTATGTGAGTACAAACGCATATAGTGTATTGTAGCGTGGAAAATTTGGGGTTGTCGTGAAAACCTTTTAATTTTTTGATTTCATTCTAAAGGAAATTAATTTTCATAAAAATGTACTTGATTCGGATACCTACGCTACTAGACACCTTACAGGTGTCATCGTGCGGATGATGATTCTCGAAAAATTGAAATATCCCGTATGGCTGAGGAGAGAGAGAGTTCGATCGGAATTAAATTTGAGCCTTAATCCAATTTTTATTCAGTTAGAGATGGGGTTCGATCTGGAGTACTTTGAACAGGCCGTCTACGCCTCGTAACCGCAGCCGAGCCGAGATCTTTGAAATTCGCCCCCTATGACAGAAGCCTTCTTGCCGACGTTATGAAGTGGTAGCCATGGGTCTAGGAAATCTCATCCGGAGGATAGTCGACCCTTCTTCTTAACTAAGGAATTCAATCCCGGGATCCCGGACAGTTTTAGATGTTCATGAATCCCGGGATTAGTAAACGTAATCCTGAAAAATTCGGGATTGAAATTTTATCTAACAGAAATCGTACAATTCCCAGCACGATGAAGGCTACTAAATGGAGACATTCTCGCCGAAATCTGGACGCTTGGAAATAGTGGCATAACTACTAATTGTTGAGCTTAGGCGACGCCTAGGGACAATAACTGTTTCATCTATGTTTACATATATACAGCATATATATGTTTTTCGAATTGTTATATTAACCTTTCTCTACCGGTGATGTATTTACTACACCTCGACTCTAATAATGCAAATATCGATATGAAATATAATAGATACGGGGTTCAGAATTTTTGTATTCCTCCGTAATGTAATTACGTATCACATCAAAGTATTATCGTATAAAATTATTCATCTGCAGCGACGGAAATAAATAATAAAAATTGGGAATTTTGCGAGTTTTAGTCCGTGTCTCAGCAGAAAGCAATTTTATCAGTCACATTGATGGTGTTATACGTAAATGGGGGTGCACGCGATCATCAACTCGACCTAGCGTTTAAATATTTGATGATTTATCTATTTTTGAATTGTATTTTTATCTTTTCTTAAATAAATAAAATTATTTCGCCTTCAAGCTATTTTTTATATTAAACAAATAGACTTAGTCTTGGTGTGGGGAGATTTAGAATTTCGCTAACTTTTGGGACGTCAAAGTAAGTTGTCAACCTTGGTCATGCATAAGGAAGAGGCTCGTGTTCCTTAAAGTCTCGCAGTTGGGACTTTCTCTCCTATAACACAGGAGGCAAAAACTTAAATTTTACATGCATTTCTACAAAGCTTATTTTTGTTTACATACCGGCATTAAATTAGAATCTACAAAGCTATATTTTTGTCTACAAATATTTTACGTTAATTATTGTTAAATAAATGTCTTCTACTTTTAATCCATGGTGGCCAGAGCTTTGGTAGACGTGGCTAATGTTGTATCGCGCAACTTCATTGAAATAGTGCAATTTCCAAAGCATTATAACATTCAGTACATATAAGACAATTTAATAAAAAAAATCTTTCTTTGCATAAAGTAATATTGAAGATTCAAAGGGCTTTTATTCAATGTTTCAGCCGCGTACTTATTTATTCTTTTGCAGATTTGCTGCGGTTCTATTTCAGGTATTTTTCACAGATTTCTTTAAATATTTTATATGTTTGTTTGGCCTAATTTTGCTTTTTTGGTTTCATTGATCCCTTTTTCTTTCTTGAATCTTCCTGGAGGCGTTTCTCCACGGAGAGTCTATTCGTGCACCGTCTGCTTGCGGTTTTTATGCTCGACTCAAAACAGGTTGACACATAAATAATGTCGTCGTATAAATAATACGACGAAAGAGTTTATCATTGAAACGGTATATTTTAAATGGTTTTGGACCAATTTGAATTCCAATCGCGAGCTCAATTTTTGAAAGCCGTATACATTTTTAAAAGTCTGTTGGCCAAAATACGTGTCATTTTGCGTCGCTGTATTGCTATTTCGGTTGGCTTTTTATGCACTTTGATCGATTTTGAAATATTAAAAGCTTTGGGAATGTTCTTCAGATGTGTTTAAATGTTATCTTTGGATAACATGAGTACGTTGTATAACATGTTTCATTAACTTTACGGTGTTTAACCGGATTAAAGTACATCGGTGTAATAACCAAAATATTATAATAGAAAATAATAGGGCTTCATTAAACAGTACTTAGGCATAATATTATAAGCTTTATGTATGTAATAATACATCATGTATTGGATGTTTGTTTATTAACTTAGGTAAATAAAGACATACAGTTCAAAGAGAAGGTTCGTCGGGCAGAATGCGTTTACAACTTGTTACAAAGTCGGGATTGCTTCGCTAATTGAATTACCCGAAGTTAATTTTGAGATAAGTTTTGAAACACCCACCTTCCCGACTCACTTCCGATTTCGGAACTCAAGAATTGACAGATGACTCCACCTCGAGAGCAACCCTTAAAATGAAGCATTTATAAATATCGTCCCGTCCGAATGGAAGACATAATTTAATTTAAATTAATTCATAATGACGTTTTGATACAGTCATGGAGTGATTTAGTCGGTCTATTTCCGCCTCTCTTCCCATTCGCTCCAGTAAGATATCCCCGCCCGAAAAGGAAGCCCGTGAAAGCCTCGATTTAAGTTTGAATTTTCGCGACAGATGGTCGATATGTTATCGGGGGCGGTGGGTAAAATGAATATCAATGTTTCAATTCATATTCAAGTGAATTCCGGATGGTCGGAAAAAAGAGGATAGAATGTCTATTTGTTGGGTTGAAACGGGTTCTTTACACGTCGGTGAAAATATTTCTCATATATATCCGAGTCGAATCGCCCACAGTAAATTTGCCTGCGAATTTATAATAAAATGGCGCTTTGTGAATTCGCATTTAAACATCACCTGCACACAGCCTCCTTATAACTGGCAGTATTTTTACGTAATCCCAGTGTAGTATCTCATTTGAGCAGCCGGAAACGGAAAAGGTGGAAAATTTCCCGTTGATTCCCGCTTTGCATGCCACCGCCTAAGATTTTTTAATATAAATCATACTTTGCTCGCTAAATGAAAAGCCTTCGCTGTAGAGCCTTTGATGTCGTGGCCACCTCAAAAAAATGACTAACCCTCAAAGCTTTCAATCTAACTAACACAATATAATAATATTAAGTCGAACAATATATATATAATTGGTAGAGAATTTAAGGAAAATTGGTTAACGTGATATTCATTTATTAGCTGTATCGATAAGTCCTTTCTCACTTTGACGAGCCAAAAAATAGGTAATTTTTAACAATTTTTTTCTCAGCAAATACACCATAAAATGAAATGAATCTTTTTGAGATATATTATGGCATTCTTATATAATACTAGCTGGTACCCGGCGCGTTGCTGCCACAGAAGAAATAGTTCTAAAAATACCATTTGAAATTTGAAAGAGTTATCTTGTTTAATTAGCAATGATATAAATAATGACATTTTTTCCGACAATGAATACATTTATTGATATTGAATAATTATTAAATATCAATAAATATCATTTTGCTTACTTAATTGTTCTGCTAAGTGCTTTAGGGTAGAGAATAGTTTTGGCTTTTCCGTCTTTAACAAATACAAATAAATTTCTCGGCTGTCCAACGTGGATTTTCTAGATTCTTCCGCAAACTCGAAGTGCCTTGTTGATGGTCATTGAGAATGCAAGTCCAACGGGGAGCTGCAGTCGTCTCTTATCAAATTGCACGTCGGTGGGAATGAGCACATCTTCTCCTTTCGACTTTCCATTAAGAATATATAGTTGTCTCGATGATATTCGGCGTCAGTTTCTTCATAGTGAGTCTTGTTCCATTTTGTAAGGTGGCACATCAGGAAGATCCGACGAATTTAAAAACTCGATTGGATAGTTAATAACTTGTTCTGCATTCATGGCGCTATCAATCGATTTGTAGGTAACAGAATCGTTTGCAATTTGTTATTGTATTGTGTGGTTGATTGTATTGACGTCGGTGTTTTCTGCTGCCAAAATAGCATGTTCGCAAAGCCAATGATGATTTTTATAATTACTAAAAATCTGCGGAAAAACTTTCTGAATGAGTAAATCGATGGATGGCACAACAACGCAAAAGTTCGATGGAAATGAAATAAACTTGGTAGCATCAACATGCATTTTTCCTTCACCAATGTTCAATAGTCGTTTTAAAAATGTGGCTGCCGACGCATCACGCTACAAATGTACGCGCATATTTGTCTTTAATGTCAGTTTTTGCACGTCTCTCCAAAGATGTGATGCTTTGAGGCAAGAATCAGCTGGTGTCGATGAAAGCATCACTGGAAGAGGTTGTCGAAAGTCGCCACATAATAAAATTAGAGCGCCACCAAACGGTTTTGCATTTGATCGTAAGTCTTTAAGAGTTCGATCAAGCATTGCATTTGTCCCAGATAATCCCCTTGCAAATTTTCAAAACTTTAGCTATGTCAGAAACTTTAGGAATGTTACATGTCAGAGCTTCCAATAAATGCATATCTAATGGCAATTTGAATGCCGAATGCGCTGTTCGTCCACCATCTAATAATGTTGCCGCAATACCTAATGAAGCAAGAGCTAAAGCAATTCTATTTTGAGATCAAATGTGAGCCAATAGTAAAGTGATGAGATACGTTTTTCCAGTACCGCCAGGCGCATCAAGGAAGAACAGATCATTTGTAATTGTATCGTAGGTCAATTTTTGTTCCGCAAGCAAAAGTTGTTCGTTTGCCTCGACAAATGCATCCAAATCATTAGCATTGTACTGCTGTTCAAGTGCAGAACGAATTCTTGTTGAATGAATTCTTTGATGTTGATGGTTAAGCAAATGTCTTCGATTTCGATCAGAGCTTGATTGAAAATATTGTCCGAAAACTCAATTGAATTGTCATTGCTAACGGTGTGTAAAATGTCTTCGCTTAAATCCTCTGAATTTTTACCACAAATCTTTCGGGTTGGATGACGGACATGTGGTTAAAATGATGGCGAGTAATGTTTTAATTTCCGTTCGACCTTTCTCAATGAAGTATGACATTTGACATTAACCAAAAGCATTCTTAAATAGTAACACTCGGCTTTATTTGGATGTAATGTGTAAATACGGCCCAATGCATCAGATGAATAAAGATTTCGATAGCCTTCATCACGCATCCCTTGCTTACGTCGTTGAAAATTCTCGGATATAGTATTTCATGTATAATAGTTAGGAACTTGTGCGTACCATAATGTCTCTGCAAATAGATCTTCTTCACACAGCGCAAGTGTTGGTTCAGCAGCAACATTTCTTGCAGTGTCTGCCTTTGTCCATTTTCGAGATGAATACTGAGATGAACAACATTCGGATTGCTTCTGTGAATTAGGAAGCTCAAAATAGGCCAAAGAGCCTCGTCACTGCTGATATATCGACCTGTTTGAAATTGAGTTTGAACTCGATCGTTGCGCGCATCAAGTCTTTCAATACTGACTACTGCCATATCACTGCCTATTTGCATGTACAATTTGCACGTCAATATCCGACGTTGGTATGAGCTTCGAATGTTTTCAATGAAAAAGATGATCCATACATTGTTGATTTCAACGTCAACATATTGTTATTAAATAAAATAATTATTCATTTGTTTCTTGCTTTTATTTTTTAAATTAAATTTAATTTCAAATCTGGTTAGGTTAGGTTTGTTTGTTTTCATTGTGTCGAAATGAAGGCGTTTTCAATTTACCAATAAATTTGCCCCCCGTTAACAGGATTTAACCTTTATCCATTTTACACTGGGATGCAAACTGTAATCGTAATGAATATCATATTGAAATGCAGCAATATTCAAATCAACGTGTACTTTCGATTCTCGTTGCACGTTGGTCGTCTGATTTTGATCGGATAGCACTCAAACGTACTTTTTCGATTATTACGTACGTGAATAAGCGATGAATGAAATGAAGCATTTTAAAAGTGCTTGCGATAAATAATTTGGATATAATTTGACTCACGCCGATGGATAACCTGCAAATGACATTGACGTTTGACGTATGTGTTGTATGTGACGACACGACGCCTCCTACTGCAACTTGTAGGTACTATATACCTATAGCCTTAGCAACGCATAATCTAAAACACGTCAGAATCAACAACTTTCACACATTAAGTTTTGAATTAAAAATCTACTGTAAGTTAATTGTACTATGCCTATGTCACCCCCTGAATCCTTGGCAATAAGTGGACCAAGTTTTATCTCAATCCGATGAACGCGCATATCAACCCATTTCGCCCGAGCATAAGCCAAGAAACGCGATTCATTTTTATATATTAGATTAAAAAAATAAATTCGTAATTTAAAAAAATATATATCATATCGTTTTTAAAGCATTAAAATGACATATCAAAAAAGATGCAAGTCCATGGTGTCGAACATTTTTTTCATTCAGGCTTACTTGAAACAAAAAATCAAAAAATATATTAATCTGTAAGCATGTCGCTATCGCAGTATTGTTAATGAATAGTTTTTGTTTAAAAGAAACAAAATGGCGCTGGTTTGAAAAAAAGTTTGGAAAAAAACACCTTTTTTGGGAATATTTTTTAATATAAAACGTAAGATAAAATAAACATTTTGACCTGGTTTTGCGAACTGCCATAGTCATATATATTTTAAATAAGCTCGTAAAATTTCAGACCAATCGGCGACTTGGTTTTTCAAAATTCTTTCCACACAACATGCAAAAGTGTCGTTTCGAGAAAAACGCGTTTAAAGTTTTAAGTGCCACAAAATTGTTGAAAAGGGAAATATACTACTAATCAGCGACTCCAGATTCATAATAAATATCTTCAGCTACCTCAGCCTCTTATTTTTTGGCTGATTTGACGTATCTGTGAACTGTTGTAGATATATGTTGCGATTTCTAGTATTTTTTTTGCCATAAAAATATATTTTAGTACCAGAGATCATACGTATTCGTTGATACGAGTCAAGGAATCTTTACAATAAATTATCAGACGTTAATTCTTCATAAATGGCTCTTAAGATTTGCTGAATATCTTCTGTGAGAAAGGGAGGTTGCTTGCATAAATATAATGATCTTGTAGTTGCATGTTTTTGCAATTAGCACCAAAAATCTGCTCCTTCCGGACAGTATGAATGCTGAGGGGCTTCATCAGTCGAAATTTTGTGATAGTATGTGGCCCAAATAGCATTTTTCATTTTTTTATTGAACGAAGATGTAGGCGGATAGCAAAGCCATAATAATTAGATCTTTTTTTAAATAATTTATTAGCAAGCTGTTCGGTTTTCGAAGCACTTCATACAGAGTTCTTTCTTTTTTGGCCCTTACTTTCCACTTGCTTATTCGCCTTTTTTAAATCTGTATTAACATTGTTTTGATTTAATTTGCTCCTTACTAGAACAAAGATAAGAAAGGTCTCCAATAGGAACCTCTGGTCTACAAACAAAAGCAGGTACAGGTCTCAGAACCGTTGGGGTGCAACCTGGATGGAGTGATTGTTTCGAGCGCATTACGCGAATTAGCTGTAAAACATTGAAATAATCCGAATTTCTTCACCAAAATTATGGACGACTTCCTTAGAGATATGTCTTTTTGAAAAATGAAATAAAATAAACAAGAATTTTTTTGACGCGATAAAGTGAGATGACCCATTAAAATGTATGAGAGCGACGAAACACGTTGAAAGTTTTGTTGTCATGACAAAAAAGTTCGTCCCTTTTTGCACCGAATTATGACTGGGAATGAAAAATGGGTTGTTTATGATAACATAAGATGTAAACGTCAATGGCTTTCGCTGAGATAAAAACCGTTTTCGACTCCGAAGCCTGGATAAACGACCCGCAAGATTCTTTGGTGTGTTTGGTGGGATATTCAATGAATTATTCATTATTAATTAATGAAACCTAGCGAATCAATAATTGCAGATATATATTGTCAGCAATTGGAAAGGATGAAAAAAAATTAAATGTCGAGAATTAATCAGATAACATGTAGTGATTCTGCAACATGACCCCATAAGGTTAAGAAGACGTCTAAAAAGGAATTAAAATGGGAAGAATTTCCATACCCTCTCCATATTCATCAGATCCTTAGACCAGAGTTATCGCAATGATTGGTGTTTCCATGGACCACTGTGCAAAAACTGAATAGGATGGGTGTTATGGGGTAGGATGGGTACCGCATGCCTTCACAAAAAATAACAACATAATAATTTCTTTTTTAATACAAATTTATCATCGACATTTAAAATTTTTGCATCGAAAACTAAAAGAGAATCGTCCGTATTTAATCAACAAAAAGAAGACGCGGAGCAAAATTGACACTGAATAAAATACGAGAATTAAAGTGGGAAGTATTACTGCATACTTCTTATTTACCGGACCTCGTCCCGATGGATTTCTACCTTTTCAAGTCGACGGAGCTTGAGAGAAAAACGATTTAAAAATGCAACTGAAGTGGAAATGCATTTAAAATCGATTTTTGCTTCCGAGTCGGAGAGTTTTAATAAAAAAAGGATCGAAGGACTACCAAAACGATGGGATGTTATGTTGAAAAATGAAGCGAATTATGCTTCATAATTCAAAAATACGCGAATATTTTTCGACGTCCCTAATAGTATTCATTGAATCAACACTTAGCATTGGCATTGTTATGCAATAATTTGTATGCATTATTTTAACAATTGTGGATAAAATAATTATCCGGACAATGAGAGGTCGAATATACAAATGTATAATTAGGGTTAATTAATTTTGCAAGATTGAATCGAGAGCGATGCTAATTCGTTAATGCAAATGGCATACATTTACATAAATGTATATTCGTAATTTTGATAAATAGTCAAGTTTTCGTATTGTGAGCTAAATTCCGAACTTTCATTTTAAAATTTGGGTGCAAATACAGACTTTGGAAATATTTTTATCATACCAACAAAATTTGAATTTGAAGTATTTAAATCATGACCCGAGAAGATCTTAACGGTCTAATAGTCACTTTAGGTTCATATAAAAATAACAGATTTTACTCATATTTTGAATTCGATTTGGAAAATTATATTTTCTATCAGCACCCAAAAATCTTCATCCTCCCTTTTGGCTTAACTGCAACTCGATAGAAGAACAAATTCACTCGGATAAATGAATCACTCGGAGCTGAACCAAAAACTAGAACCGAATCAATATATTTTTGGAATTGAACCGGAATGAAAACCAGTTGAAGCCCTGGTTGGTTAATTATTACGAAAAATTAATGCAATATATTACGTAGCGTAAATAAATATATAAAGCAAGGAAGGCTTTATTTCAAAGTATTTCGTCTTATCTCCTAAGCTTACAAAGCCCCCCACAATTACCCATTAAATCATCCTTTGGTTCGCTAAAATATATAAATAATAAATTTCTTCCCGAAATAATGATTAATTTGAAAGAAAAACAAGGGGTGAATATGGGTTAAAGGTATCCCGCGAGAGGGATGTGGTTATACGTTTCCTGCTTTCTTTCGGCCTAATTTAATATGCATAAAGTAGCGCCTCTTAAGTGACGCTAAATAAGCAGCTTTCATGCTAGAGTTTTTTTTTCTCCCGAAGAGAAAAAATACACGTATAGATAAATTTCCATTCTAATTATATTCGGGGTGTATTCATGATTATAATTCCGCGTTCATCCACGGAAATCGTTCCGAAAGCTCATGAATGGGCCTGGAAAATATAAAGAATATAATGTGCAACAAAGAAGAAAAATAAATGACTGAAAACGACGTTTAATGGAGCCGCTTACAAGACCAGCCCGAAGGACTCTTACAAAGTCAGGACTTGAATCTAAATTTGCTTCTCATTGAAAATAATTAATTTTGCGAAAACTGTATATGGTTTTTCGCGTGGATGTCTGAAAAATAAGCTTTTGGGATTTGGAAATGTATTTATTAAGCACAGTAAAAAAGCCACATTATATATTATATAAATGGATATTTAGGGCAAGACTGCAATTGGCTTATTTTTTCATTGGTGTTTGCTTAAAATTAAGGGTAGTTTAATATTGAATTTTGGCTTTTACTTTCAAGAACGAAGGGAGCTTTTATTTTCGACTGTTGTCGTACTTCAGGGAGTTATCTTTTCATTAAATTCATTAAATAACCCTCATTAAGCTGTTTTTTTTGGGTTCATATTGCCTATATTCGAGGATATACTTCTAATTAGGATTGAATCAGAATTTTAATTATTCTCGATGGGTTTTATCTCTAAGATATCATGAAATTGGCGAGACTCTAAATAAAGGCAAAGAAATGCAATACAAATTTGCATATTATTTAATTTTCAAGAACCAAGCTATTTTGATAATAACAGTTAAAATTAAACTGTGATTTGCTTACCAATAAAAAATGTATGTTTGTATGTATGTTTGTATTGCATATATTCCTAGACCATTCATCTGATTGCAATGAAATTTTAAGGATTTATTGTGTGTATATCACGAAAGGTTTTTAAATTAGCACAATTATTGTTTATGTGTGACATTTGTTTTGCGAGACGTTTGACGGATACATCATGTTGACGCATATTGATCTGGTGGTTGCTAAAATGCCGTCGATTTATTATGTACTTACCAAGCGTTCGGTTTTCGGTGGACAATGCCGGGAGACAATATTGAACCCGGTTCGTTTATATACTCGGAAAATTGGTGCGGATACAAGACTATAAAGTGCAAATTTTAAACTGTAATCCTTAATCAAAAATGTATTTTTTGCGCACGTTTTTATCTTTTACATCCAGTTGATATTTTTTATTATATTGATAATTTAATTAAATATAATATTGGTGTCATCTGTATGCAAAATGTTAAATAAATACGCTCGAATAAAAATATAATTTTATATGTTGAAGTGATAAAACGCACAAATCTGTGCGCGCCGTATTTAAAGGGTTAAATAATGAATGTTGTAAAATACTATATCGTAGAATAAAAATGGATTGATTTTGTTAACAAAGTCGTATTTTTTTAAACTTTTTTAACGACTATTGTCATACTTGAAGAAGTGGCTCGTTTTAAAAGTCTCGCAGTTGTATCTCTTTTATAAAAGCATCGTCTCCATTCACCTTTTAGCGTCTTTTATTCGTCAATTATATGACAATTAGGTTATAATATGCATGCAAGTATTCAATTAATTTTTATTTTATAGAAATGTTTGTGCATGAAAAATAAGTTTTATGGTCAGTAATATTTGCTATCATATTATAAAAAAGTCCCTTTAAGTTGAGACTTTTTACAATCAAATGGTCTACATGATTTGCTCTTCTATTAGATAAAAAATGAACTCCAAAAACGGAATAAAATACTGAAGAGAAAATATATAATATAGTTTACATAAAATATTTATTGATATCTTCAGACAGAGAGGGGTCCCAATTGCGAGACTTTTATGGCGACGACCCTTTTTCTCAAATATGATCAGCTCGAAGATATTAGCGTTTTTGCATCGATGCAATTTAATCCCATGCTATAATTTATTAAAATTTATCATATCGCTCGAAAATAATAGCTCATGATGATTGTAATATAAGGTGCGGCAGAGAAACTACCTTATTTTAAAAATGAATAAAATAAACAATATTGGAGATATCAGTTTAATTATTTATTGTATTTTATAGAGAAATATTTAAAGTATTTATTTAAAAAATAGATAAATCGATTTCTTCTATACCATGTGTGTTATTCATTTTTAAAATGAGATAGTTTCCATGCCGCATCCAGTTTTTGGATTATAATGAGTTATGTTATGAAATTATATTCAATCCTATTAGGTTGATAAATTAGGGTTATTCAATATTATTAAAAGCATTAGAATTGGATGTGGTGTATGACTTTTGTTCTGTTCTGTATCAATTATTTATGAAATTGATTGTCGTTCACGTACCCTAATAACTCGGTTCGACACCATGTATATCCATGGACTACGAGAGTAACAATATCAGCAATCAACGACCACAACCGATTGTGTTAAACAAGATTTGGCTCTGATTTTGGCTATTAACGTAATTTCTATACGTAACGATATCACACGTAATTCGCAAATCGAAAGCTCCGGGGTCGCGTTATCGCCATTGACGAAAGCTCCGTCGAGGGATTTCGTTTTGGTTCGTGGTTCCATTTGCTAATTGAAAAGTGACAACACGAAGCGGCCACTAAATATTGTCAAATTAGACGACGAAATTATTGAACGATACTGGAATTCAATTAGCGAGCCTTTTGGCAGAGGGCGCAATTATTGAGATGAAAATTTGCACCCCTCTACGGGCGGCGGCGCACTTCGAGGGGCGCTATTTTTTCCACGGTCAATTAAAAATATCAATTGGGCAGAGAAAAAGCGTAAATTATGAAGGGTCCTCGACAAGGTTAAAGAATTTAACAGTAATTTAATGCGATTGTTTGGATAAGTAGAAGGAAACTGGGAGTATATTAATCGAATAAATCAGGGCTGTCTTCGGGCAACTTTAAAATTATCGCTTTGTTTTCACGATTGGCTCACTGAGCGAACAAACTTATGTCGAAAATTTAATTGCGATTGTTATTGGAGATCTATCATGAGATAAAAGACGTAGATCGAAAGCTTTTTGTCATCAAAAAAATGCCAAGCGGAAAATTATAGGATAATATTAGGGGGACCAAAAAGTAATTAAGTAATAAAGAATTATTGCTAGACATCGCTTGTCACTAATCGATAGTAAAATATCATTTGAAAAGACCCGGGAAAAAACATAGACAGGGAATTTGGGTATCACACGAGCTGTCATCAACGGGCTTGGAACAACGGATAACCATTTGTTCATCGATATCATCTAGGTATGAAACCGATCCATTTTTAAGAAGGATCGTTACTAGGAATGAGAAGTGGGTCGTCTACAATAGCTTGAGAAGGAAAAATAATGGTTTTCTTCAAATTAAGTACGTTTCTACCCCTCGATCGTCATTATCCTTGAAAAAGGTCCTCCTTTGTGTTTGGTGGGATTTTTTTGGCGTAATTCACTACAAATTATTAAAACCTGGCCAAATTGTCACAGCAGAGCTATACTGTGCATAATTAGATAGGTTAAAAGCGGAAATGCTCAAAAAGCGATCAGTGTTTGTTAACAACCAAAGAAGAATATTACAGCATGATCACAAGCAGCAAGGATTACGAAGAACAAAATAAGGCAGCTGGATTTGGAAGTGCTGCAATATCCACCATTTTTTCCTAATATTGCACATACAGACTATCATCTTTTCAAGTCATTAGAACATTCGCTTCGCGTTAAAAAATCACTTCTGTGGAACAAGAGAAAAATCATTTAGATTCTTACTTTAGTGGAAAGCTGTCCGAATTTTACGAAAGAGGCATTAAAAAGCTACCTAATATGTGGAAGGCGATTATAAATAACAATGGAAATTACTTAATTGAGTAATATTGTACAGCTTTTATTAAAATAATTTTTTCTGCGAATAACAAAAAAATGACATTTCTTTCCGCTTTAAGTAATATAAAAATGATCTGTTTTGGTCAATAACAAAAAAAGGATTATTTTTCACAATAAGGTGAGATCGCATGCTGCAGAAATAGCACGAGATAAAATAAGGGAATTTGGACTGGAAATTCTACTTAGTCTAGCTTATTTAATAGATATCGTGTCATCGGATTACTACATTTTCAGATCGTTAGAACATATGATAATCAAAGGAGCTTTTTAAAAACAGAATTAATAAAATACCTTTTCGCTGGCAACATATAATAGAAAATGATGAACATTATTTTGTCGATATATTATTTAGGATTTATTTAATAAAAAATGTTTTTCACCAGCAAAGAAAATTTTATTACTTTTCGCTCTACCTAATATTATATCAAGCACTTTCCATGCATGTGAGCAGATTGCCACTATATATTACATGATATTAATTCAAAATCACATTAAGGACAAATTATGAAAGTTACCAAGGTTACGCAATATAATGGCGATTACAAGTGTTATGGTAATATTGATTTGCATAGTTTTGCATGTTTAAAGACGTTCGCCTAATGACTTAGTGCTAATATGTGGGCTTAATATTCATATTCGCAGAAAACGTCCTCGGCTTTGTGGTGCGAATTAAATTGATTTAAATAGTAATTATGGCACGGCTTTTGGGGGGGTGGATTTTTGAGAAAAATTTAATATTGCATGCACGAGCTGCTTTTGACCATTATGCCGCACTGGCACCGCATGCAAATCTTCATGTGCACAATGCGACGATGCATGCAATTTAATGTGTCATTATGCAACTTTCGCGGCATTTATCATTTGTTATTTAATAGGAGATAAACACTGAAATTGTAAATTATATTTAGTGCTTACTATTATGGTGTCAGATGTTCGCTGTTCGCCGTTAACCCTCGGCGAGCCAACGTGCTTCAATTTTTGTTTTAAATGACACTTAAGTAACGGTTCATCTCAATTTATGTGACTTTTTAGCCGAGAAACCCTAAATGCCCTGAGAGAGTAGAGATCGGCCTTACGGTTGATGTATCCAATCGGTCCACTTTTCAGACCGTTGATAAATAAAATACTGTTTAGGTCATATACTATCGATTAAATTTAAATCGAACGAAAATTGAATTTGAATCGATTCAAAAATATTGGTTCGGTAAACGTTTTATGCGAAAAATCATATCGTGTTCCGTCGTTCATCGCAGCCGACTCGTGGGTCGGGACCATCCGACAATAGCCGTGATTTTTACGTCAGAATGGATCGTACGCTATTGTATGATATGTAACCTTCGCCGTTATTATACAGAATTTGATAGATGATTGAAATATTTGGAACTGAACCGAAACAAAAACTGAGATGAAAATCATAACGGTTCAAAGTACGGCTTTTTATCATTCTTTCTGAAGCTCAGATGTTATTTCTACATTCTCAGTATATATATAAAAATATATAACAATTAGTGCTATGTAAGATTCATCCCTTAGTTGCAAAGATACCGTGAGACGGCGCTGCGGTCGTCTTGCGGCAAGCCGCTCATTAGCGAAGTATTTCCACTATTGCACTCGTGTCATTATTACGAGATGGGATGCAAATAAGACTTGCTCATTAATTCTATCATTTTAAAAGAAAAAGATAACGACTTGGTAATTTAGCAATATTAAAAATGCTACACGAGCGAAACCTTTCTGTTGATCATATTTTAAGCTCTTGTTTTTAATCTCTTAAACGGGCCATGAATCAGTCGAGAGCTTTCCATCAGCAGGGGATTAATTTGGGTTGTATTGCTCTTTAAGATTTAATTTATTTTCAAATAGTTATAATGCGTATTCAAAGTAAATATTTGCGAAACGTTCGTCTCAATCTGGGGTCTTTTGATGTCGCCAGTTTGACCTGAGTTTTTAAAAATATTCCGGGCAAAGTCGCTTAATCCCTGGATCTGAAGATTTACGATGGAATCAACACGCATAATAGATTGATCGAGACGTGCCCGTCGACTCCCTTAAAAATATTTACCATAATAAGATAAATTTATTTAGGCCTTAAAATCCCAGATATCACATAAAAGAGCTACATCATCCAGACCTATTCTAGTTTTTTTTGTGATAAACTGCCACCGGAGACGGAACGATATTTTTACCCTTCTACCCCGGGGAAGTTTGGGTGGGAGCCTTATCTAAATTGATTACTCTTCTTACGCATTTCTTTATGGCTCCGTTATGCATCACTTCTCTCGATTCCAATACCTGATCAATGCCTTTGCCTTTCAAAGTATACCCTCTTCAATGTACTGCTTATATATTTTCATTGTCAATCAATCCTTTTCCTTTCTTTTCTTTGTTCGTGAAACACTCGTAAATCTCTTTATAAACTGTGCCCCTTTTGATTATGTGCCCTGTTGCTGGGTTAACCTCGTTAAGCCGATGTTTTAATTTGGGAAGTTTTACCTATATTTTAAGATGGCCAGAAATATATCCGGATGATCCTGCATGCTTCACGCAAATGGTCTATTAAAGCCCAGGATCCAGAAAGGACGAATATTGTTTAGAGAATAGAGGGGACGCTAGACGTTTAATTTGTCTCCACTATCACTCTAATCCGCACCAATCTGGCTCGGCTTTATTTTTCAGTTAACCACAGCAGCAAAAGAGATCTTTTCAGTCATGCTGGACCGTTTGAACGGATGCCACCGAAATAGTCCACCAAGAGAAAGGTCGGACGTTAGCTTAAGATCTTTAATTACTTTTATGGAACCGCTCTAATTAAATGGAATCCACACGGTACACTTAAGAGTAAATCATAATGATTATACGGAGTAATTCTGTAGAAAAGCATACAGCCATACGACTGTAAACGATCTAGTTTGACACTTCAACGACGGGCCTTTTATCACGATCGCCTCACAAACATTTATTATAAAATATAAATAAAGCACATGTAAACGTGCCACGCCATCGCTTTCTAGCAAGACTGTGACCACGTTTCGACCCCTATTAAAATATTCCGCCGAAAATCCGGAAGAACACATTGTGTGCCTTCTAAATACGCCCTCTCAAAAAAAGATAACCCAAAAATCCAATTCCGGTGGCGAACAAATGATCAATAAAGCGAAATTATGAAGCAATTTACAGCGATTTAATGGTCATTGGATTTTCCAATTAAAATTTTGACAACCTTTTTACATACGGGGGAATTTTTAAAATCAACACATCTTGAGCAAGTATTAAAATTCGAGCAATCACTTGGATTTATTGTATAGTTTCGGTTAAAATCCAAGCTAAAATATTACAATGGACGCACAACGAAAGATAAGACAATCGATCAATAACCTTGACCGCGAATTGACGTATTTATCCCGCCGGTCCCACAGCAGTCTCGCAACTGTAATGTTTCTCCGAGATAATAAAGATCTTGGGCCACGACTGGCGACTTTATATTTGACGATAAATGAAGCCAATTGTTCACATATTAGAATTAGAAGCCTTACGGCAAATCATCATGAATGATTATAGTATTGAACAACGTCTGAAAATTATCAAATTTTATTTTAGAAATCAGTGCACCATTTGATGTATGTGTTGCCAAAAAAAATCATTTTTAGCGACGGGGCTCATTTTTGAATGAATGACTGTGTGAACAATCCATATGGGATATATCAGTATCAAATTCATCCCGAAAAAGTATATGCATATAAACCGTAATCAATGAATGCCCTCAAAGTCGACATAACGAACGCCATCCAGAATATTCAGCCAGATCAATGCGAAAAAGTCGTCGAAAATTTAGCCCCCCGAATACGTGCCACCAAACAAAGCCGCGGCGGATATTTGAACGATGTTATATTCTATACTTAATGCCATAAAATATTATTTCAAACTTAAAAAAATGAAGTGGATATCTTATAGATAACGTGGACTCCCGCTTCGGCTCACCCAGATGGTGCCGAAACTGGTCCTCATTCCAAAAGGGAAAGTACCTCCGGGTCCGTCGGCGTACAGACCGCTGTGCATGCTGGACGAGTTGGGGAAGCCTTCAACTCGGGAGATGGCACCTGATCCTCAGGACCTTGAAAAAAATTGACATCCCACCATACTTTATCAGAATGGTAGAGAGCTACCTGCACGGGAGTACCCTTTTCTACGAAGATGCCGACGGGGATAAAAGAGAAAAACCAGTGACGGCAGGCGTTCCACATGAGTCGATGCTTGGACCCGCCCTGTGGAACATAATGTACGACGGACTGCTGAGGACGCCAATAATGAACGGATCAAAAATGGTCGCATTCGCTGATGACGTTGCCATCATAGTCACTGCCAAATCCACGGAGATCTTGCGATTGACCTGCGAGGACACGTTGAGGAAGGCCAAGAAGTGGCCGACAGGAGTTGGTCTGGAGCTCGCTGTTCAAAAAACGGAGGCCCTCTTTCTCACAAGTCGCAGGAAGCTTGCGTGCCCACCCCTGAAGATCGGGGGTTGCGAGATTAAATACTCAAGATCCATTCGGTATTTGTCCAATATTGATGGCCCAAAAACAAGCAGGAGACGACTCTACAATGAAGTAGTGCACTCGGTACTGTTGTACGGCGCGTCTATATGGGCTGAGACACTACAAATTGAATGAGCCAGGCTTAACGTGGCCAGAGTCCAGAAAAGGAGCGTGATCAGGGTGGCTGCTACATATTGTATAATATCGGAAGATGCAGTACTGGTACTAACTGCTATACCGACAATCGATCTACTCGCCTTTGAGAGAAAAGTATTAAAAGAAGGGAAAACGGAAAAGGTCGTTAAAGAAACTACTAAGGCAATGTGGCAATCTCGATGGGACAGACACACGAATTAATACCAGACTTGGAAGCGTGGACAACCAGGAAACATGGCCAAATGAACTACCACCTAACTCCTCGGTCCTCACCGGGCATGGATGCTTTGGGAGCTACCTGAAGAGAATAGGCAAGAAAACAGGGACAAAGGAGAACCCAAGAGGGACACATCGCTGCCACTCTTGAGCAATACTTAATTAGGAGCCGGGTGGCAGCCGAAGGAGAGAAGGGGTTTTAGTGGGTAACCGGATTTACAATTTTGGAATTAGTTTATATTAGGTTTAATCCAGATTCCCACACTACTGCCCGGTATGTGTGTTTAAAACATTACCCCTCCTCGCGCAAAAAAAAGAGATGATGCTGACTATGATGATGATGATCCATATACAAAAAATGAAACAATAACTGCACATATGTATTATCAGCAATTGGAAAGGTGAACAAAAAATTGAGAATCAAATGTCGATAATTAATCAGGAACAATTTAGTGATTCTGTAACACGACAATGCATAATCATAAGGCGAAGAAGACGACTGATAAAACCAGGGAATTAAAATGGGAAGATTTTCTACACCCTTTATATTCACCAGACCTTATTCCGACGGATTATCATCTTTTTGATCTTCTCTAAAGGATAAACGCTTTCGAAACACAACTGAAGTCGAAAATCATATTTGTACATATTTCGACTCAAAACGAAAATAATTTATCAATAAAGTGTGGAAAACCTGTGGAAAATATAATAGTAAGTAATAATAAAGGAAATTATATTTTGTATGATTTTGTAAATAAAAATTTAAAAAATACTTATTTTACTAAGTTAATCTTAGTTATCTATGGTTGTTGGAATCAAATGAAAAAAGGCTTTTAACGCTCGGGTAATAAAATACATGTACCCAAATTCTCGTTTGTAATTTTTTTCGTTAGACGTCAGGGATCGAGCTTAGGACCCTCTAACTGCGTGTTATTGTGTCGAAAGATTGATACTAACAGCTAAACCGAGCGTTACACTGTCACGGTTGAATCTACAAAAGTCACCCTCAACCACTCGCCGATCATCTACCACCCGACCCCCCCGATGAAGATCCCCATCCGACGAGGGGGTTTCCCTCTTTTGTTGACTAGTTCACCACCGAAGTATATAAATCGATGGCGGTCGCCGGATACAATCAAACGAAAATGTGACACGGTTATCTATCAGCTCTTGTGTCTCAAGAAAATATTTACCAAGATTTCTCAATGGCTGGAGACCAAAGGGAACCGGAAGTGAAGAGAATCGAAAAGAGTGAGCAACACTTTGGGGAACGCGAAATTGCTTCATATTTACACCTGCCAATGCAAACAGAAGCGGAGTGATATCCTTCAACGAAATTGAATAACGCAAGAAGTTGATTTAAAAATATGAATAGAATACCACATGTAATAAAAGACGATCGATCTTGAACATTAAATTTTTATCTATTCAAGGGCAGGGCTATCTATCTACTAGATATCGTATCATAAACTTTGATACGATGTAGTAGTATATAAATACATTTTCCGATCAACATATCCATCCAATACTATCTAAAAAGTTGAGATTCGTTACTCTTATTTATAAGTTTGGCCAAAAATATTTATTTCAAAGATGCCCAAACCATCGAAAAGTCAAATTCTGGCAATTTTTTTATAAATATGTTTGATAATCATCACTAATTTCGGTTGCATCCATGAATACTTCAATCATATAAATCTTAATTTCTTTGGGAAATGTTAAGCATTTTCTAAAAAATCGATACATGGGAATATTGGCTATGACAGGGGACTGTGTATTTAAACGAAAAATACTGTTTTAATAGCAACATTTAATTTTTTCCCCGTAAATTTTCCATAAGCTACGTAACTGAATAACAAAATTGTATGAACGTTTAAGCATTTTGAGTCTTATATGAAAAAATAGTATCAAAAGAGTGTGCTTAAATTGAGAATAATCATTTTTCAAAAGCATTTACAGGTGAATTAAATTTGTTCCCTTCTTAAAAGTATATTTGGGTGGGAAGTTTTTTAATCGCTGGTCCATTGTAATATCCGATTCATTGCCTTGATTTAATCTAAATGTTTGATTTTTAATATTGTAATGCTGAGACATACTTTTTTAGTTTTATAAACATATCTAATATATGAAAATTAATCTTTGTTTGTTCGTATGTAATGCGCTGCCATACCGTTCGCCAGATTGTGATAAAAATTCGTCTACTTATTGCTAAGGATTCCGCGAGTAACATAGGCATAGTCTAATATATAAAAAAAAATAATATGTGTTTGTTCGTATTTAATGTGCTACCATACCGTTTATTCGATTACGATAAAACTTTGTCAACTTATTGTTTGCACTTTTTTAAATAATATAGGTATTGTACAATTAACTTACAGTAGATCTTATAGATAAAAATCATTGTTTGTATGTTTGTTCAAATTTATAATAAAACCAACAAAATATAATATAACTCTTTCAAATTTCAAACGATATTTTTAGAATTATTACTTCTGTGGCAGCAACACGCCGGGTATCAGCAATTAGTAATAAAATAAGCAGGTCTGGTTAACAATCATGTAATATTGTTTAAATAATTTGGTTGATTCCTAAAGTTATTGTTTTAATTAATTTAATATAAAGCAACTATATCGCTTTGGTGATACACACACCAGGGTACTATTTTTTAGCGTTATAAAAACGTTTTTTTTAATATAATAATGTTAATCTAAATGGATACTGTATGCTAATCACAGGAATATTAGGGAAATATATTTTAAAGTTAACTACTTAATATATAATAATTTATACTTTTTTTATTGTAGTTCTAGTAGTATTTTAGTTAGGGTATTCTAATCTGGATGCACAAATTTTAAGCATATTTTACATTTAACATATTTTACTATATATTTGTTATAATATTCTTCTTAATTAATTAATAAAAATGTCGCTATAATCACTAAAGTTTTATTTTTTTTAAAAATAATCAAAAATAATATTTTGATATAAATCTGGTAGAAACGATAAATGGTTATACATATAATATTTGTACAAAATTTGAAATAATTCAATTGAATAAAATAAGAGATATCATGTCAACCGTGTTGAAAAACGCAGTTTCGAGACAAACGCTTTTAAAGATTTCATTCTGGTATGACCAGCTTTGTTTCAGCGTCACTAAAATAGCTATAACTTCGTAAATAATTAGAATATTGGATTTTTTTTGGAAAATACATTCTTAAAACTATCAACCTTGTAAATATGAAAAGAAACTTATGAGTCGTTTATTATGGTGTTCAAACATTATGTTCGCCCATTAAAAGATGTATCGCACATCGAATGGATTGATTCGGATATTTTACACACAGAATCAAATTTAATAGCCAATTTTGTCACGTATAACATGTGATGATTGATAATGTTTGACCATTGTGCTAGAACAAACATTTTAAGCAACGAGACAGTTCCAATGCAGCACAATTGATGCCCCCTAACAATCATTATCTTGTATTCGATGTAATCCCAACAGCAATGTGAATAAATTAGATTACACATGCTTATAATAATATTTGATGCTCTTGTGTAATATCTACAATCTAATAGATACGGCAAATTTGACCCGTTCAAGAACAAATCGGTATTGGGAGCGATGTATACAAATAAAATACGCTGATCAAAGTTAGCTACAACTTATCATGGATTTGCTAGAAGATGGATTCTCCAGAGGAATCTCAATCTGTTAGTATTGTTTCCACGATGGAATACTCCATATGTAATTTATTTGCTGAGAATTCACAATATCTGATATTATAAACCGACATTCGTATGTGTAACAAATTTATTAATCAAAATGTAAAGATTCATTCCGAGGAATATTTAAATGTACAATACACTGACATTTTGATTAAGTAGCTTAAGCATAGAAGGATGTGTTTTTGTATCCTTGAACTATTTTATTAAACAATATAATAACATGCTCATTGCCTTGAAATTTCAATTTCGGGTTTGTTTGCTTTAGAAATTCGAATTTGATTAAACACTAAAAGACATTTTCTTCAAAGTTCATCAAAATTTTGACATATTTTATTTAATATGTAATTCTCTTTCAAAAATAATTCAGCAAAGAGTCCCAAAATATAATATTCTTGAACGCAAGTCTTAATCATTAATGTATTTTTCTTAGATATAATTAAAATTAGGTAAAGCGAAAAATAATCAAATTTTTTTTAATAAAATTTGGCTATATAAAAAAATTCGACTTATAAAAATTATATACACATTACAAAGACTGAAAAGGTATATTTATTTTGGACGTATATATATTAGGTAAACCCAGTATTAATGTGACATTTTCACAAATACAAATTTTAAATAGTCTTCTTCAGCACGTCGACTAGAATTGCAACAAGACGGATATATACAAATTATTGCCAGAATCACCTGTTTCTTAGGGATATAATAACTGAAAATAGATAATGGGTTCTTTATTCAAATATTTTAATGGAAAAACAATGTCTTCTAATAATATTATTGAAATAATTGATCACAATTTTTTAATATCAGGAAAGGATATCAATCAATATCAGGAGCCAAATGATCGTGATTTTGGTTTCCGTCTATTGGCTAAAAATTCAGTGGATGCGATTTTTGAAAAATGAACCATACAATATGTTATATAAAACTTCATTAGATGTTGGCGTAAACTTCCATATTTTAGAACTTGCACCTAAAACAGAAAGGACAAAGATTTACGAAAAAAAATTAACGTTTTCCCTTTATACTTCACCAGTAAAACAATCACCAAATAAAAACATGCAGACATGACAGATTGTAACCATTAATTAATAAAAATGTTGATAAATACACATATGAAGCTTAATAAATAGTTATTTTCAAAAACACTTTTTTCTTTTATTAAACAAAGCTTTAAATTTCGTAAAACGCATGAAAATTGACTTAGATCACTTTCATCACAATTAGCATAATGCATTCTGCTAATTTTGAAAACAGTCTTTTGAACCAAATATGCCAAAATAAATTTTACACCCAGTAGACTACAAAAGTTCCGAAACTCTGTATGGTTTAATGTAGAAATACTTTTTAAAACATTGAAATGCAAACCTTCAAATATCTCGAAACGAAGAAAACATGACACTTAATCATGGGCTCATATAAGGTTCAATCATGGGACAAAAAAAGGTGTGATATTTTAGATATTCTTAACAATTCTCCATTATCGATACAACCAAACTCGGAGGAAGAAGTGTCACTTTATAAACGCACGTGCAATTTTCACCACGCGACAATAAAATGTATCGACCGACAAACCTAAATATCGAATGTCAACTGAATTGTGTTGGTCTAAAACCCGACGCCTTAACGAGACGGAAAAATTTAAGCGCATTTATGATCAATTATTAAGCCTTATTAAACCAATGATAAATTGAGCTGCTATGATAAACTTTGACATAAAAAAAATCTCAGTATTCAATCTCTAAAATCAGGTATTCAAACGCAAGCTTGTTCTTTGGGAAAAGTTTTTGAAAATTGAAAATGATACGCACTTGTCGATATGCAACTTAAACTAATAAAATTTATTTTTTAAGAATCTGTATCGTATCAAAAATCGGCCAACGGATCACGCTTGACAAGGCCGTGAAAAAATTGAAGAATAATATTTTTATAAAATATTTTGTTAAATTTCTTGACAATGAATAACCATGCCTAAAAACTATAAAAATAACATGAGATTTTTTTTATATGAAAGAGTATCATAGCAGCTCAATTTATCATTTATTAATAAGGTCATAAATGCGCTTAAATTTTTCCGTCCCGTTAAGGCGTCGCGTTTTAGACCAACACCGATCAGTTGCCATTCGATACTTAGGTTAGCCGGTCGATACATTTTATTGTCGCGTGGTGAAAATTGCATGTGCGTTTATAAAGTGATACTTCTTCTTCCAAGTGATACGCAAAGTGCATGACGGCTCCAGAATGTCTCCTAATCGTCATTCAGCAACAAAATCAGGCGAGTCTTTATGGATTTCAAGTGTGTTGAAATACTTTTCGATGCGATGTTCAGATGATTCAAACTCAGGTCGATCGGGCATTTTATAAATACTTTTAATAATGAATATTCACATTGAATATTCTAGAACACGTATCAGAGTAACGATTCATAGTGGATTGAAGGTACTTAATGTCAATTTAAAAATATAAGAATTAGCTGCAATCTTGTGACGGTTTTATTCCACGTTGATGCATCATCATCGACTACTCAGATCTTGTGCAGCATTAATACGATTGCAAATTGGTAGATCAAATTCATGTCCATTTTGCGATGTAGAATTTAGCGATATCAGGGCGACTTTTGTCCATCCGGGCCCAACTTGCTCATGTTGAAGGTGACAATTATTCGCGATATCAATGTAGGTCATATATTTATTATTTTTCAATTTTTTTCATAGCTCTGTAAAAGCGTAATAAAACACCTGAATCTGGATCACCATCATCAGCAAGGACAACAGGTTTGGAAGCCGCTGCAGGACATTAATTTGTCGAACCACAGGTGAAGCTGTGGAGCGATTTGCTAAATCATAGCTTATAGTAATTGGTAAGGTTTTAGCGAATCGTGAAAAAATCAAATGGCCAGGTACGTCTTCTTAACCAGTGTAACGTTTGAGGCGGGGTGCTCTCGGGAGCAGAGCCCCCGGGCGGCTCCCCGCCCCCACGTGCTCGACGACTCTCCCGACTCCCGCTTCCTGCGCGTCACTACCTAACCGGCAACAGTGCACGCGCAAGAAGCGATCGGCTGTATGCAGATGCAATGTCTCCACAGGGCCACAAGAGATGGCGCTGTTAAAATAACACACTTAAATATATAAAATTACACTCTTCCTCCCTTAACTTCGACCATCCTCGATCGAACGTATACTTTATATAAAACAAATTTCCAAAAAATAGTAAAGGTTTCACTGTTGTCCCTCTCTCTCAAAATAAATCCAAATAGTTTGTAATACAATAACATAATAATAAGCAATAAAATAATGTATACCGGATGTCCAAGTATTATAGTATAATAATAACAACATTGTTTACCTCATTTATATAATTTAACCATAAAAGTACGATTAAGTTTATATATTTATTTCAAAATAAGTACCGTTAGACAAATGCCATTGTCGCTGTCGTCACGTGTCGCTATATTTTAACTACACGTTCAATCAACAATATTAACAATAAATACAAAAAAACTTATACGGATGTTCCTCGGTGCACGAAATTTTCCGGACAATCTTCCCTAGATTTCCGTACTTGGGCGAAACTATAAGTTCCGGCTACCGACCCTACATCACTGACTTTTATGGAATTCTCACACGCTGAGAACCCAGCCTGCGCATCTCCGAGGATAGTGACAGCAGCAATCAGCCCCACCATCGTGGTCCAATCCGCCCTGCACGCGATCTACTACCGTCCTGGTGACATCTTCAGCTCGCCAGCGTCTGCTGCTCACCAAGAGCATCGCGGCTCACACTAAGTATCTCACGACATACTACCAGCCTGGCGGCATCGCCGGCACACCAGCGCCTGGTGCTCAGACAAAGCATCGTGTCCAAAATAATAACATCTAATACACAACAATTTCGTGCACCACGGTTCTCCGATGATCTTAATTTTCGACTTCCCAAGCGGCGTCAAAAGCATACATTTTAGATTAAATTATTTATGTTTCTTTTTTTTAAATAAGGGCGTTTTCGGGCTATGTCATTTACTTGATTGCTCATTTTTTTTCAACTTTATTTTATTTTTCAAATTTATTTCTTATTGTTACACTTTTTTTGTTTACGTCCAAAATCACTTATATCCGACGCCAGCGCTCTCGCGCAACAGTTTTTTGTGAAGCATCATCGCCCAGGAATTTGCGGCTCCTATGGCAGCTCAACTTCTCCACGTGGTCGACGGTGCGTATGGCCTTTTCGGTTGTAGACCGGCAGATCTTCGACCCTCCAAATATTTTCGTATACTGCGTGTCGCGTGCGTTGAGCCTGATGATGCCGACGCACCATCTACATCGTCGTTTCGAGCCTGAATGCCGATGGATTCTCCGCCACCCTAACCTCAACGCCTCACGTTGCCGTCGCGCGTCGTTTTCTTCGCCTTCCATTCAAACCTCTCAGCGTTTACAACCTGTCGATTCTGACACCAGTGTAAGTGCGGCCATCCTGACGAGCACGTGGAAGCGGGGAGCTGCCCGGGGACTCTGCCTTGAGAGCGCCTTCGCCCTAAACGTTACACTGTTTTGAATGGAACGCGACGAAAACGACGCGCGCCGGCAACGTAAGGCGTTGAGGTTAGGTTAGGTTAGGTTGCACACCCATGGCCATTAAAAGGCCATGCGCATCGTCGACCACGTGGAGAAATTGAGCTGCCATAGGAGGCACAAATTCCTGGGCGATGATGCTTCACAAAAAAACTGCTGCGCGGGAGCGCTGGCGTCGGATATAAGTGATTTTGGACGTAAACAAAAAAAGTGTAACAATAAGAAATAAATTTGAAAAATAAAATAAAGTTGAAAAAAAATGAGCAATCAAGTAAATGACATAGCCCGAAAACGCCCTTATTTAAAAAAAAAGAAACATAAATAATTTAATCTAAAATGTATGCTTTTGACGCCGCTTGGGAAGTCGAAAATTAAGATCATCGGAGAACCGTGGTGCACGAAATTGTTGTGTATTAGATGTTATTATTATGGATACAATGTTTTGTGTGAGCACCAGGCGCTGGTGTGCGTCATTATCCTCGGAGAGGAGCAGGCTGGGTTCTCAACGTGTGACAATTCCATGAAAGTCGGTGATGTAGGGTCGGTAGCCGGAACTTATAGTTTCGCGCAAGTACGTAAATCTAGGGAAAGATTGTCCAGAAAATTTCGTGCACGTAGGGGCATCTGTATGAGGTTATTTTTGTATTTATTATTAATATTGTTGATTTAACTTGTAATTAAAATATAGCGACACATGACGACAGCGGCAATGGCGTTTGTTTAACGGTACTTATTTTGAAATAAATATATAAACTGAATTGTACTTTTATGGTTGAATTATGTAAATGAGGTAAAAATGTTGTTATTGTTCTTCTTCTTCTTTCTGTGCCGTGTCAGGTCCCCCCGACGTTGGCGATCACTCTGGCGAAGACTTCTCTGTCCTGCGCTGCTCGGAATAGTTCCTCCACTCTTCTTATTCCGGTCCACTCTCTAATGTTGCGCAGCCAGCTCATTTGCTTCCTACCAACTCCTCGTCTTCTCTCTACCTTGCCCTCCAGTAACAATCAAGAAAATTATATGTATTTCCACGCAGTACATGACTCAATTGTTATTATTATACTATAATACTTGGACATCCGATATACATTATTTTATTGCTTATTATTATGTTATTGTGTTACAAACTATTTGGATTTATTTTGAGAGAGAGGGACAACTGTAAACCTTTACTATTTTTTGAAAATTTGTTTTATATAAAGCATACGTTCGACCGAGGATGGTCGAAGTTAAAGGAGGAAGAGTGTAATTTTATATATTTAAGTGTGTTATTTTAACAGCGCCATCTCTTATGGCCCTGTGGAGACATTGCACCTGCTTACCGACAGACCGCTTCTTGCGCGTGCAGCGTTGCCGGTTGGGTAGTGACGCGCAGGAAGCGGGAGTCGGAAGAGTCGTCGATTAGCCTTGGCTGCGGGAGTTCGTCCCTCCTGCAGCCAGATCTCTCTCTCTCCATCTCGTGTGGAATCAATAGTTATTTAGCGAAAAGAGTCTTTCCATTCGTCGCCCGTCTATTCCCATCCATTCATCTAGCAATATCACAGCCCGATAGAAGAACGGACCCGTGCGTCAGCGCGGTTATCCCGACGAGCACGTGGGGGCGGGGAGCCGCCCGAGGGCTCTGCCCCCGAGAGCTCCTCCGCCTCGAACGTTACACTGGTATCAGAAGTGGCATTGCTTATATATTTTTTTATTATTATAT
Source organism: Stenopsyche tienmushanensis (assembly GCA_008973525.1). Classification (NCBI taxonomy): domain Eukaryota; kingdom Metazoa; phylum Arthropoda; class Insecta; order Trichoptera; family Stenopsychidae; genus Stenopsyche; species Stenopsyche tienmushanensis. Next base: position 408,570 of record WACJ01000016.1, read on the forward strand.
ATTTATATGTATATTTTTTCTAAAATTTTATTATTCGTACAATTTATCTTTATTATTTTTGTTAATTATAGGACGAATCACGTTATTTATATTGAGCTTCGATATTATTATGTATGTACAAGGATTCCTCGAAATATAGCAGTGGTCTTAAATTTCGATCGCAATGTATGTCATATACAATATTTATGATTCTTCAATTTGTTTCCACAGTCCTGTCAAGCGTGATGAACTACTTGAACCTGGACGATCGTTATCAGAAAGTTCAACTACTTTCAAAAGGGAGCCGCTGCAGGATATTAATTTGTTGACCCACAGGTGAAGCTGTGGACCGATTTGATAAATCATAGCTTATAATAATTGGTAAGGTTTTAACGAATCGCGAAAAAATCAAATGGCCAGATACGTCTTCTTAACATTATACGTATTTAGACATTTTAAAATGATCTATTTCAGAACGAATCACCTTGTTTATATTGAGCTTTGATATGATTATGTTTGGCCAAGGGTTCTTCGAAATATAGCAGTGTTTTAAAATTTCGATTGCAATGTATATTTACTATTCTTCAATTTTTTCCCACAGTTCTGTCAAGCGTGATGATCCACCTGAACCTGCATCGCCATCGACAGGGAGCTCAGCAGAATTAGGAGCAACTTCCGAGAAATACGTCGGTCGATTTGAAAAATGGCCGGTGTGTCTTCAAAAGAATCAGCAAATCCTTTTCAAAATTGATATATTGTAGTCCAAGTATTTTGCTATATCAGCCAATTAAAAAAATATAAATCTTGCCACAATTTTGAATTCGAAAATGCACTTGTGTTGATATAGTTATTAAAAACCGATTAGTAAAATATTTTGGGGAAATGCTTAGCGATGAATAACCATGCCGAAAAACAATAAAAAAAACCATGAGATTTTTTTTTACTAAAGATTATCATAGCAGCTCAATTGATCATTGGTTAATAAGGCTTAATAGTAGGTCATAAATGCGCTTAAATTTTTCCGCCCCGTTAAGGCGTCGCGTTTTAGACCAACACCGATCAGTTGCTGTTCGATACTTAGGTTAACCGGTCGATACATTTTATTGTCGCGTGGTGAAAATTGCATGTGCGTTTATAAAGTGATACTTCTTCCTCCAAGTGATACGCAAAGTGCATGACGGCTCCAGAATGTCTCCTAGTCGTCATTCAGCAACAAAATCAGGCGAGTCTTTATAGATTTCAAGTGTGTTGAAATACTTTTCGATGCGATGTTCGGGTGATCTCTGGTCGATCAGGCATTTTATAAATACTTTTAATAATGAATATTCACATTAAATAGTCTAGAACACGTATCAGAGTAACGATTCATAGTGGATTGAAGGTACTTAATGTCAATTTAAAAATATAAGATTTAGCTGCAATCTTGTGACGGTTTTATTCCACGTTGACGCATCATCATCGACTACTCAGATCTTGTGCAGCATCAATACGATTGCAGATTGGTAGATGCAATTCATGTCCATTTTGCGATGTAGAATTGCATATCGACAAGTGCGTATTATTTTCAATTTTCAAAAACATTTACCAAAGAACAAGCTTGCGTTTGAATACCTGATTTTAGAGATAGAATACTGAGATTTTTTTATGTGAAAGTTTATCATAGCAGCTCAATTTATCATTGGTTAATAAGGCTTAATAATTGATCATAAATGCGCTTAAATTTTTCCGTCTCGTTAAGGCGTCGGGTTTTAGACCAACACAATTCAGTTGACATTCGATATTTAGGTTTGTCGGTCGATACATTTTATTGTCGCGTGGTGAAAACTGCATGTGCGTTTATAAAGTGATACTTCTTCCTCCAAGTGATACACAAAGTGCACTGTTGCTCCAGAATGCTTCTTGATCGTCATTTAGCAACAAAATAAGGTTAGTCGTTTATGGTTTTTAAGAGTGTTGTCATCATTCTCCTTTCAACATTTTGAAAAAATACCCAAAATATCACCGTCAAATCGAATGAAATGTATTTTTGATTATAGTTCAGTTTAGTTTAAAACGATTCAAAAATGCAGCTGAATTGGAAATGTATTTAATTTTTAAATTCATTTTATTTTATTAGGGCGTCCCATAAGTTTCTTTCGTTTTCATATTAAGAGAAAAATACACAATAATATGTATTACATCAAAATTTATTGAATAATATATGAGCCATTCTGTTCTATTATCTTTATCCATTTCTCCGGAAGCCTCATCATGCCTTCTTGCCAAAATTTCCTAGGCTTGTTGGCAAAATATTGATCAAGGCACGTAAAGAATTTTTCAATGAAAGAAATAAATAATAATCTGAAAGGGCAATGTCCGGAGAGTATGGAGGATGAAATAAAACATCTCAGTCAAATGATAATAATTTATTTCTGATGAGCAAAGACACACGAGGCCTGGCGTTATCGTGATGAAAAATAAAGCCTCGTCTGTTCGCTATTTCTGGTCGTTTTTTGGCAATTGCATCCTTTAGATTGTCTAGTTGGAAACAATATTTTGTTGAATTGATCGTTTCATCTTGCTGAAGTAGCTCACAATAAACTACCCTTTTGCAATCCCACCAAATGCATAGCAAAACTTTTTTTTGGACGTAGGCCAGATTTAGCTACAGTTAAAGCTTCTGTACCCTTGGTTCAAGACCGTTTACGTTGGATATTCTCATAGAGTGTCCAACTTTCATCTCCAGTGACAAGTCTCTTCAAAAAGGTTGGCGAACAGTATATCGCGGGTTTTCTTCAATCATGGCTGTGATTTGATCTGTGTTCATTTGCGAAAGAAACTTATGGGACAACCTAATATATATTCATTAAAAATCATGGTCGCTATAATTTAATAAATTTGAAGCGTACTCCTTGAAATATCGTATATTAATGTTATTTAAAAATATTTTTGATTTTAAATGGTTACTTAACACATAAGATGTTGTTAGACTTAATCACCTTAAAGTCATTAATATGTTCATATTTTTAGCATAATGATACTACCCTTGATCGATAATTTTTGCATTCTTCAGTAATAATAGAAAAAATCATTGACGGAATGGCCCAAAAAATCATTATAAACTGATAAGGCGATAAAAAAGCTTAATTGAATTTTCATTGCAGTCTGGCTAGAGTGGCTTTTCATTCGGAAAATTCAATACGACGCTGGGCACGTTTAATGTGGGGGTGGAAATTCCAAGACCGTCCATGGGATTCGGTCGGGGTCGGTGTCGTGACTGCGGATCACAAAGCATCTGCGACGTGGAATCACCCCTATCCACCGAACCCTGATTCCATATGGTACAAATAACACCCCAGTCGTATAGGATCGGCCCGTGAAAAGTCCTCCTCGAATACCTTAAGGCTCGTTTATTCGCGTAGTGCTCGCATTTAATCGAAGCCGCGCTTAAAAATTTCCACCACCCACATTTCGCAACATAATTCATCGATGTTTCTCAACAATGCCTTTTTGATTATACGCGAAAAAAACGAAATTTTTCACTTTCAATACCTGCTATTCTCCTGGGCATACTGAAATGCTCATCCATCGATCATGTAATAATGTTCAGTGTTTAGCGAATATAGGAAATATTCTGGTGCGAATCAGCTCGATGGAGTGTACATCCGATTAAATCCTCGAAAATGTATGGAAATTTCATAAAAAAGGAGACGGAAGTACTCGAGCGTAAACGGATGTAAATACTTAGGACCCAAGGCTTTACATTTTTTAAATATAAAAAACTTTCGACGAACATTTCTCCATTACGTAACATAAAAAAAATGTATCGTATGATATTTTACTTTATCGACGAAATCAATCAGCTTGACGAATTTCAATTGGGCGCTGTCAACGTCGGACGTAAATCGAACAATCATAGGGGATGGGATTGTTAAAGATAAGCTTGCACAAGTAAATTGGGCCCTGGGAATTATATACTTTTTAATACCCGCCACCTTAAAGTGGCTCACAATGAAGATTTTATTGTATCATTTTTCCACCCTTAATAAAATAAAATATTTTCGTATATGTCGCGCCTTTTTGCACATCGCCGTGTGCTCGAACGAAAAACCTGCTTTTCGTTCTTTCCTCACCGAAAAAAAATCATAAAAAATATGGTTTATTAGACGGAAAAATATTTTGCGTTTTTTATGGCAGCTTTAATTTTCCACTTCAGGGATGATGAAAGATACCATCACGTATCTACCTTTCGTCATCCGTTTCTTGTTTTTTCGCGTTTAAAACAAGATGTGTACGGAAAGTAATGAAGTTAAGTTATATTACAACCTCAACGCTTTTATGGCGATGTCCTCACGGTGTGTAGCTATCAAATTTTTCAACGCAGAAGCTCAGTGGTTCGACAAATTATAAGAAGCGCCGGGCTTACGTGAAATAATATTAATAAAGGGAAAGAATGATAAATATGTACAGCGTTTGAGACTCCTCTTTGATATTCAATATCAAACGAAAATTTAAGAGCTACGGAATTTCTTTCAAAATATGTTCTTACGCGCTTAAATAGAATAGTTTTTGAACTGTGAGCAAACGCGGCACCCATCTTGCGCACAGCTTTCGCATGTGCAATTTTTAGTCAATATGCGACGTACAGCATTCAATCGCGATCATCTATTAGCAATTTGTTTGAACAAAAACCTTCATCTATATATCTGGTCGGGTACTTATGGGACAACCATTATACGAAAAGGGTACCGGAAAAGATAATCGTTTTTTTAAATGAAAGATTTTAAAGCTCACTCATATATTTTTTATTTTTAATATATTATTACGAAATGTAATTTCCATTGTTTAATATTACCTCTTTCTATTTATCTGGCAATATTTTAATGCCTCTATTATAAAACATCATTTCAATAAAAATCCACTTTTCGGGTGCACGCACGGGTCCGTTCTTTTATCGGGTCGTGAAGTTGCTGGGCGAATGGATGGGAATAGACGGGCTTCGAATAGAAAGACTCTCTTCTCTAAATAACTATTTATTCCATATGAGAAAGAGAGAGATCTGGCTGCAGGAAGGACAACTTCCTGCAGCCAAGGCTAACCGACGACTCTCCCGCTTTCGGCCTCCTGTGCGTCACTCTCCAACCGGCAACGGTGCACGCGCAAGAAGCGATCGGTCGGTATTCAGGTGCAATGTCTCCGCAGGGCCACAAGAGATGGCGCTGTTAAAATAATACATTGCACCTGAAGAGAGACGGAAGATGTCGATGGAATAATCATTCTTCTTACATACAAATACGGTTTAAAAAAAAATGATTTAAAAACCCACCGCCACTAAATGGTCTAATTGTTCACAATAAATATTTGCATTTACCGGTTGTCCATATTTAAGGGTTGCAAAATGAATGATACCCTTGAAGTCTCAACAAACAGATAAAATAATGTTTTTCTTGTCAGGCCGGGCTTTGGGGTCGATTTTACTGCCTGACCCTTCGATAGCCATTGCCATTTTTGCGTCCATGATTGGAGTAAAGTACCCATTTCTCATCTTCAGTTATTAAGTCGCGTAAAAACGGCGTTTAGGATTCCAATTTTTGAAGTTAAGTAAGGTGATCCAGGATTATTTTTCAACAGCAAAATCTTACATCTCTCTTCAGGTGCAATGTGTTATTTTAACAGCGCCAACTCTTGTGGCATTGCGGAGACATTGCACTTGCTTACCGACCGATTGCTTCTTGCGCGTGCACCGTTGCCGGTTGGGTAGTGACGCACAGGAGGCGGGAGTCGGGGTATTCTTCGGTTAACCTTGGCTGCGGAAGGACGTCCCTCCTGCAGCCAGACCTCTCTTTCTATGTCTCTCGTGTGGAATAAACAACTATTTAGTGAAAAGAGTCCCGACGAGCACCTGGTGCCGGGGAGCCGCCTGGGGGCTCTGCCCCCGAGAGCGCCCCCACCGCAACGTTACAATAGCATTCACCCAGATAAGAAACCTAGTCCTAATATCAAAATAAATTCTGATTTATAATATCTCTCGCAGAAGGTATTGTTGTAAATAACATTTGTGTAAAATTATTTTACTTTTAATATTTGTTTAACGACGAAAAGTCAAAACCGCGTAAATCGAGGATCGATTTCGTATTTGTGTGAGTTTTTCTTGCATCGCTCAGTATATTTTTATGAATTTATAAATAATCAATATGACAAGAAGTGGAACTTAATCAATCTCATAACTTTCAATATAAATATGTTTACCTATTAAACATCCATATTCAACGTGTTGTTTCATGTCAATTAATATATTATTGCATGGCATTAAAACATACTGCTATATAATGATGAGATTCCTAATTCCTGGGAACAGGGACTGCTACAGCGATTCCAGGAATTTCAATATTGGGTATACATTCCATGTTTCAATAATTTAAGATTTTTCGATGGAAAATGAATACGTGCACTCAATTTTTATGTAGATAAACAAGAAAAAATTAATGAATTATTTTATAAGATGAAATTGGATTTCATTAAAGTTATAAAAAATCATTATGAAAGTATATTAATAACATTAAATATTAAAGCAAACTTTCCTTTTTTTGTATGCTACAATGGCAATTTTCACCGGAGGGAAAATTTAAATATTTCTTAGAATATTAATTTACGCTTTTTATTCTGTCGTTTTCAACAACAAAAATTAATGCCTTCTTTAAGCAACTTCTACATAATTTTAATTTTATCCATCATAATCATTGAATTTCATCTTGTTCGGACACTTAATAGAAGGTTTGATTAAGATTAAAATCCAGTTTTGATGTAACCTTGTTGAGTTTATTTTTTCATTTAGAAATGAAATATGCATGTAATATATGTATTCAAAAACTGAAATAATACGTTTTTGTCAAACATCACGAATAGCCTCACGTGCGGGTGAGGCTCGTTCAACAGTATACGCTCTCTCTTACATAGCTACTCTTGCATGTAGTATGGCTAACCCCAAGTGCACAACTGTACAATTTTTGCATATCAAAAGTATTGAACAATATATATTGAAAGGTTGTCCAAACACTATATTTGAAGGATTCTACACTGCAAAAGTATTAATTCGGACGAATCAGGAAACAAACCGAATTTGAGGACTCACAAACCCGCTTAAACGGAGCAATTTGAATGCAAAAGGATTGGGTGTGTATTTAAGGGCCCAGGGCGTTGAGTAGCTGAAACTAGAATTAACGTAGTACAAGGCAGACCCTACACTACTTTAGCGCACGTCCCGGTGGGTTACGTGTTGCGTCGAGCACGTTACACGATACCTCTATTAAAGAAACCGCATGCTTCAACTAATGAAAACATCTTGTTTACTTTCATTTAAGTGCCTAATCGAATCTGCGGCTTTCATGAGGAATTCGATATTCGCAATCACAACTTCAACGCACTTATCGGAAGGCCTTAAGCTGGATTACTTAGAGTTGAGGTCGCCTATCCTTGAGAGAAGGCGCTCGAAAGATCGCGGTTAAAAATTGAGACATAGAAGCTTGATACTGGAATAAAAGTGGATTAAATCTGAGCTACTTATTATGTATTTTGTTTGAAAGGCCCATTTAATAATATAAATATCGAAAAAACGTTATATTATTAAGCAAAATGGACATTTCTATAGTCTAATGGATGTGGCTGTTAAATAACGAGACTAGACTTATTTGGATTAAAGCACATTATATATAGCAAAATCGATTAGAGAATATCTATCTGAGACAAGCACGTATATGTCCTACAGATTTTAATTATGATAAGGTTTTTAGATTGTTTGAAATTAAGTATTTTTTATGGTACGCCGTAAAAATGATCAAGCAAAAATGACTAAGATGGCAAAACCTACTAAAAGATCGACTTGCATGACTCAAGGATATCCTTTAAAGCTAAATAATGCAATGAAACGTAAATTACAGAGTGGTATTTGGTCTTGCTGAAAGCTCTTCAATCCATTTTTGATAGGCAGCATCTCTTTGGTTGTAGTGGACTCCTAATCGAAACTTACATAACAGAAAGTGCAACTAGTAGAAAACGGAACTAACGTCAGTTCGATCGTTAGTTATTTCATTCAGTTGTAGACTAACCTACTTACTAGTTTTGATGGCAGCAATCACATTACGAACAGTATCATCTGATAATGTTTTTTGTTCGATATTTTAAAGTGAAACTTCTATAAATGCCATAGGGCAAATTGGCTTGAACGTCATAAAAAATGAAACTCAGTTTAGTTAGTTAAAAAGAGAAGGAGAATCGTTTCAACTCCGTCTACGTCGCATACATCACAGAGACGTTTCGCGCATGCGCCACTCCACCTGTACTGAATGTGTGTGTGTGTGTGCCTATACGTAACATCAAGCAACACTAGACGCAGAGGCAAGCCTATTTTATTATATATTATACAACAAACAGCGTCATCTTTTAGTTAACATTTTTTATACACAAATGAAAAAAGCAATTAAATTTAATAAATGCTAAATAGTTTATATTCTACCGCACGATAGTCTCGTGATATATTTTTTTTTAAATTCGTTCATTCATTAATTAGTTCATTATAAGCAAATTCTTCCCAATTGTACTATATATGGTTTATTTATATAAAAAAGACTTATTGGATAGAATAAACATCCTTATTTCCAATATCGAGACGTTGTCGCCTCAACTGCTTTTCTTTTTAAAAACGAACTCCTTTCTTTTTAATCTTAGTATATTTTCTTTTCTTTTCATAAAAAACATATAATAGGCGATTTAACATAACCATGCGATAGCGCTGTTAATATGAGCAGATTTAATTCGCCAGATTAACAGCGACATCTTCCGTCTCTCTTTAGTTGCGATGTGTCATTTTAATAGCGCCATCTTCTGTGGTGTTTTAAGGACATTGCACCTGCAATTAACGACCGATTGCTTCTTGCGCATGCATCGTAGCTGGTTGGGTGGTGACACACGGGAGGCGGGAGTCGAGAGGAGTCGTCGGTTGTCCTTGGCTGCGGAAGAACGTCCCTCTCGCAGTCAGATTTCTCTCTATAGTGTTGAATAAAAAGTTACCTAGAGAAGAGAATATTTTTGTCCAACGCCCGTCCATCCTCACATATATATATTTTTAAATCCATGTAACAACACGATATCTCAAACATGAATCACGATCCATAGGTTAAGTTTATATATGTTTTTCTAGAGTGTTATTAATCTAGCTATATGGAAATTGGTTTCATAGGCTTTTTGACTCGGAACTCGAGAACAGAAACCCAGACATTTTCTACGAGATTAGTAGCACTTGTACAGCTACGCGATGTATTGGTGTGGGGCTGAGAGATTAGGATGCGTGCGCTCTCCCTCACTTCGTATAGCGACTGGCGAGCCGCCGAGCACGGCTTGCCGCCGAGCGCGACCGAACGCAGACGAGCGGAAAAAAATCGCGACAACAAACAAACAAACGAACAAATATCTGGACGCGAGACATTGATTTTTATATATATAGATAATTAAAAAAAAATATCACCACACAAAAAAAAGAACCTTCTTTTTTTGTTAGTGTTGATCCGAGGGGTTGGAACATGTATTTGTTCGGAAGAAAGTCATTGTTTTTTTTTCATACATGATTATTGTATAGCACCCATTTCTTGTCTTCAGTTACAATTCGCCTCATAAACGGATCTTCTTCTCATAAAACAACACAGATTGTACGCCGTAGATCGAGCGTAGTCTGGGGCAATTCATGGGAGAACCAAATTCCTTGTTTGTGCCACTTTCCTATGCAACGAAGGTGATCCTTGACTGTAGATCATGGACAGCTAATCCTCAACGATAATTTCTCGATTGTTTGATATGGAATTGATTCCACCATCGATTTTTGGATATCATCATCTAATTTTTGGGGTTGTCACAAATGTGTTACTTGATATACTTTATTAGAACTTTTAGCTCTTATCATTCAGGTTCTGTATTATTTTATTCATTATTATATCGGGAGTTTCAAAATCTCGATTCAGATAATTGAAATAAGTTATCTTTGTGAAAATCGATTAATGGGGTTAAATGTTACACGAAGAAAGATAAGAGGATTAAGGGGAAAAAGAAAAATATATTTAATTAGAAATATGCTTTAACACAACTAATAATTGTAATGAAAGAGGGTTTAGCGTTTAATATATAATATATATATATACAATTAGTAACGATGAAAAACTTTATGACGTCCTACTATTCGAAAGATATGAATCTTAATTTAACAAAAATACAATAACTCCCCCATAAAGATTCACCCATAGTTTTGTCCGCTTCAATTGTCGGCATAAATTCTTGAATGTTATTTCAAAGTTAATTAATAATGGATGAAAGCCGATTTTTTCAGATGGATCTTTTGCGTTCTCAAGAAACAAAGAACCAGAGCAAAACGTCAGAAAGAAATAATTTACGACCAGATAAAGTTAAGAATGGCGATACTGCAAGCGGTAGTAAAGCAGAATATAAAATGAGAATGGCCAAGCATTATTTTCATCCAATTTGATTGCTGAGATTTTTGGACGACGTTGACCTGTGGTTTCTTCGAGAGAGATTTGGCTGTAGGAAGGACAACCTCCTGCAGCCAAGGCTAACCGAAGACTCCACCAACTCCCGCCTCCTGTGCGTCACTACAACGGTGCACGCGCAAGAAGCGATCGGTCGATATGCAGGTGCAATGTCTCCGCAGGGCCACAAGAGATGGCGCTGTTAAAATAACACATTTCAACTGAAGAGAGACGGAAGATGTCGATGGAACGATCATTCTTCTTACATACAAATACGGTTTTTAAAAAAAATATTTCTTCATTTATTCAAACGGTTTTCAAGAAATGTTGAAATACCATTGGCATGAATTTATTCTCATTTTATTTCGTAATATGTTTACGTTTTTTATTTTTTTCAAACAAATACGTCAAATAGGCTCGATGTTCTTCGCTTGGGTACAGTTTTATCGATAAGCACTAAAACGGATATTTATTAATATGTTCCATAGGACTCTATTAATCAAAAATTCAAAATATTGATCATACGAGGGCGATTCAAATATAATCCGGAATTTTGCTGTACAACTATATTAGGCTCTTATTTGTTCGGCTTAATATTTTATTAATTAACGCGTTGGTGGACATGTCTGCATTATGTGCAGGGTCGTAACTAGAGCGTGGCAAAGCAGGCGCCTGCCACGGGCGCAACAGGGATTGGGGCGCAAAACGCAGGATACCGACCCAATTGAGAGAGTTGTACGTGATTTTTATTTTACTTGACTATTTTACTCTAAATGCATTAACACGTAAATTGACATAAGATTCGCAAGAGTCATTTTCGATATCTCTCATGGGGTTCCCGATTCTTCGTTTGGAGATAATATGTACATACTTGCTTCATTACTCATAATTGGCTCGAGATAGATAACACCATCGATGTCATTAATTCAAAGCAACATGATATAATAATTGATTAGCGATGCTTTATCTCCACTTTAGCGGTGATCCAATTTTATGGATAATCAGTGTTCCCGATGAAGCTCGTAAGAATTTTAAGTGTCGACCCGATTAGTCATTTTTGGATACCCGAAAAAAAGTGTTTCGGCGCTCGTTGTATCATCTCCTTATATTGCTTCATCAGCACCAACACCACCTACGCCCCTCGGCCAGTGCGCCCCTCGGCCAGTGCGCCCCTGCCTCATTTTCGTCCAAACGAAAAATACACGAGAAACACTAATAAGTAAGTAAATGTAAATTATGTCAATATTAGATGTTCCTACAATTTATTGCGGTTTTTTTCTCAATGCAATTTTTTTCAATTTCGATAACAGAGGTCGCGCGTTATCGTGCTGGAAAATAATGGTGCATCTATTCACCAAAGTTGGCTTCTCTTGATGTAAAGCGTCGGAGCGGGGGCGCTCTCGGGGCAGAGCCCCCGGGCGGCGCCCCGCTCCCACGCGCTCGTCGTGATGGTTGCACTAGCGCGCGAGTATTCTGTTTGAATTGCCTTTATATGACTCAAGATATAGGTGCATTAAAACATAATACATACGTCCAAATTAATAAAAAAATGTTCAATTTCTTATGTCCAACATGCATAGCATCTGCTTGCTGTTGCTTAATTATTTTTGCCTATTATTGTGTTGCGAAAATAAAAGGAATGAGTTGCTGTGCAAATCTGTCAGTTTACTTTTGAAAAAGTAGAAAGGGGGAATAAAAAAATGGTCAGCGATAAGAATGGTGCTCGTTAATTATCAAAATAAATGCCTGACTTCTATGCTCCTTGTGAGCATCCTTCGTCCATTGCCGTTGCTTTGCGGTCTTTATTGGAGATTGTTTACACTTTCAGATCTTTTAGCTGGTCATTGGTGCTTTAATTTTCGGTAAAATTGGTAGCCAAAATCTAGGAATGCTAGTGCCGTCATATCGTCTGTTGATTGCAGAGTTTCTTCGTTTTTTGATCTCTTGTAATTTTGATGCTGACGTTTTTGAGTGTTGCTATAGTTTATGTGCCGCAAAATTGATGTGATGATCGTTCTTCGTAACATATTCGGTTATTGCTGATTTGTAATCCAATTGCAAAACTGCTTTCTGATATCCTCTCACCCTGTGGGCGATCTATCTATTGGTTTGTTCAATGTACGACATGATGCAGGCTGCGCATTCGATCTCGTAAACCCCCTGATTTTCGTTTTTCACTTTTTTCTTTTTGTCGAATAGGAGGCTACCTATCTTTTTTCTCGTCCTAAAGATCGCGTTCATGTCGTGCTAATGAAGTGCTCTTGGATGCTTAAAAAAAATCCGTATGGTGCGTAGCGTCTGGTAATAAATGATTTGGGCGTGAGCAGCCCACATACAGCATGTGAGAAGCATGCACGCATGCCCTGTGTTTCCCTGTACTCTGTTGATGCTCGCACCGGAAACTGCACGCGCTTCAATACAAATAGCATATCAGTCGGAATAATTGGGACACATCTTCTTTCCATTTCAAACTGAAGCTTTGATGATATTATTCATCATCTTTTTCTCTAAAAGTCTGGTACTGTTGCTACAATTTTAATTTATTTCAATTTAGTTGCCAATTTTCAGTGTTAAAATACACAATTCAAATATAATTTTTAAATAGAACGATGAACTAACTGAATGTTGCCTTTATTTTTTGTTCATGTGTTTGGGTGTCATTTGATAAATGCCTTTTTATATAATTCAAATCAAAAAGTTACTTTTTGCATTTTGTCGCGCTGATACACGCACCATACATTGAAAACCTCTGTTTTGTTTAAATATATCTGTGCAGTAAGCTCTTTTGTAGGCACCACTAAAATTTCGTTTCAATCTATTGGCTGGTTTAAGAATTATATCAATTTTACGAAAGAAGTAGAGTTTCATGAATTTCTTACGAAATCGCCCGGACTTTCAGCGAAGCTTAGCGCGAAACGCACGGACTGTAAAGTATTAATGTTTTGTAAATTTAATTCTTCGTTTTCGCCGATAGTCATTTCTTCCCAAATATATTTTCCCGACAATTTTAGACTTTTTTATGCGTATTAGCATAAAAAAGCTTTGTTCTTTATAGAAAAATGAGGTGACGATCTTCAATAGAATACACAAGGACTTAGAAGACAGAAAATATTGTTCGGCAGCATTCCTGGACGTAACTCAGGCTTTTGACAAAGTGTGGCATCCTTTTGTGGCAATTTTGATTCTTGCCACGGGCGCATCATACCCTAGTTACGGCCCTGATTATGTGTCATGTTTTCATACCAAAAGTTTCACATAATGCAGACGTGTCCGTCAAAGCGGGTATCGCTCTTATTATCCCTGGTCTTTTTTCACAATCACTCGTTGTGATATGTGCCTCGTATAAAAAACTTTCTTAGCCGTTTGAAAAGTAAGTTAATTTTATTTTGGGTCATCATTATTATTCCATCTCTGTCTCCTACTCACAATCTCGACTTGCAAGACTCTCCGTCTCTGTCTCTCTCTGAACTTAGCGTGCGGGAATTCGATTGCAAATACGCGACGGTACTCCTCAAAAGTTTGAACCGTATTGTCCAGTTATTTTAAGATTTTTTTTTCTTTAATCTTGACCGGTACTTAATACCACATCATGTACTGTTCATGTATTATATATCGTCATTATTCGAATATCACTACACTTTTTTTTAGTAATGTGTTTGTTTATTGAGCACATTCATCGTCTATCTGTCATGTAGAAAATCAATCAATAATTACATTTTGAGTCCCAAAATACCGTAGCCATCACTTTTTCAGGGGACTATTAATCGACTTTCAGACCTTCGCGAAAGTTTTCGGCCCAATCGAAACGTTGAGGTGGGGGCGCTCTCGGGGGCAGAGTCCCCGGGCGGCTCCATGTACTCGTCGGGTCCGTTCTTGTATCGGGCTGTGATGTTGCTGGACGAATGGATGGGAATAGACAGGCGTCGAATAGAAAGACTCTTTTCTTTAAATAACTATTTATTCCACATTCTACAATAGGCTAACCGACGAATCTCTCGACTCCCGCCTCTTACGCGTCACTACCTAGTCGACAATGGCGCACGCGCAAGAAGCGATCAGTCGGTAAGCAGGTGCAATATCTCCATAGCGCCACAAGAGATGGCGTTGTTAAAATAACACATTGCACCTGAAGAAAGATGTAAGATGTCGCTGTTAATAGCGCTATTACGTGGGGACTACTGATTTTATCACGCGCTGTACTGTTCATATCGTTCTGTAATTAAAAAGAAAAATTCCGGGTTATATTTGAATGTCCCTTGAATAATGTCATAATATTTGTTTTTCATTTTGTTTGATTTATTCATCAATCGTACCAAATTATGCCAAATTGGCTTGGCATTTTTCGCTTAGGAACAGTTTTTTCGATCGGCGCTAAACGAGTTAAGGCAATAAAAGCACACAAAAACTCTTGTACACACGTGATTTTTGGACGGTCTTTTAATTCAAGTTCGTTATGGGACTTTTTTACTATTATCAACGCTAACGAAATGAAATATATTCCCGAATATCTGTAATAAAAATGGACGTATGGCGAAAAAAAGCGGATTTAAAGCGCAAGCCAACGTGCGCCAGGAATGAGCGAAACGCAGTCTCCTGTTAATGACGTCCGAGCAAAAATTCAATATTTAAATTTTTATGCAGTTGTCGGTTTTGTCAGAGCCGATGGTAATAAATTGCTTATTTTCATTGCACCCGAACGAATTTTTGTAGATGGGCAAAATAGATAGCATTGTTCGGTTCGATGATTAGTATGCAGCCGCCGCACTAATTTCCGAGCAATAAATTATCGGGAGACTGGTTGCAACTGGTTCTGCATGAGTTCCACTCCGATCCTGCAAATAGGACACAGCTCGTCGAAGCAAATTTCATATTTACCCCTTGTACATCCGTATTTATGGACTTATCCTGCGCGGATATCCCCGAAAGAGGATCGCGATACCCGCTTACATAATGACGTTCTCACGTACTTAATATGCTGATAATGTAATTCCGATAGACTTCCTCCAAATATTTTGACGTTTAGATAAGAATCAGCCGGGGAACAAAGGAGATCGGCTCAGAACGGATATTGATCCTGCTGCCGGAGGATGTGCCTCGGGCCTAGTATATCGGATGTGACACTTAAACTCAGGAGTCACACTCCTTACCCTGGATATGGGTGCCGTCACCCAATTTCCGAATCTGGACTAAGGTTTTTTAATTTCCTGTCCCCACTGCAGCGTGTAAAACTAAGCTTTGGCGATCGATAATGGACCTGCAAACTTAAATCGACTTGATGAAACTATTCGCTTCCAAGACGGAATTTATTAGCGATAAATTTTATACTGCTTTGAAAAGCAAATCACTGAGTTTTCCGCTGTCTTTCCTTTTTTTTTTATTCAAAATAATCTTCTAAGTGATTCCCGAAATATTAGCAAAGTGAAAATTTAAATCTGTTTACTCAATACTTGATGTTAAACATAAAAAAATAGTCCATTAAGGGAATCACCATTTTCATCATATCATGTTGAATGGTTCGAATAAATTTAACATAACGCAAATTCATATATTCTCTTCTATTATTAATAACGAAAACGAGACGTGGCTCAATGTTTTTTGTAATAAAAATAGTTCAATCGATGAAGTCTTATAATTGGATATAATGGCACGTGGGGGTGAGTCGAAGGAATTCATTAAGTTCATCAAAGACTCAACGATGTAATATTACTTCATATTTTACATCAGAATTAAAAATAACATAATTTAAAATATTTGTTAATCTATTGGGACATACCACATGAGGAGTCGGAAGTTCAGATTAGGTGCAATCTGCTTTCAATAATAACGCTCAATGCCCAATTAACATATTTTTTAATGTTTTTAAAATAATATTTTATGGCATTAAATAAAATATATAATTTTCTTCAAATATATATCATGTTTTTGCTTGGTGGTGCATATTTGGGTGGTTCTTATTATTATTCGTGATTTATAGAAATAGATCTGCGGGAGGGGTCTTCCCAGCACCATGGAAAGAGCAGAAGCTGGTCCTCATTCCAAAAGGCCCCTTCGGGTCCGTCAACGTACAGATCGCTGTGCATGCTGGACGGGTTGGGGAAGCTGCTGGAGCGACTTATCCTCCAGCGACTCCAGCAGCACATTGAAACTGGATTCTTCACATAGCAGTATGGCTTCCGTGTAGGCCGCTCCGTAATCGACGCCATCACTCAAGCTGTAAACATGGTGAAACAGGCGTGGTGTGGCAGTATAAAAACCAACAGACACACTATAATGATTGCGCTGGACGCCACGAATGCCTTCAACTCGGCGAGATGGCACCTGATCTTCAGGATCTTTAAAAAAATTGACATCCCACCATACTTCATCAGAATGGTAGAGAGCTACCTGCACGGGAGTACTCTTTTCTACGAAGACGCCGACGGGGATAAAAGAGAAAAACCAGTGACGGCAGGCGTTCCACATGAGTCGATGCTTGGACCCGCCCTGTGGAACATAATGTACGACGGACTGCTGAGGACACCAATAATGAACGGATCAAAAATGGTCGCATTCGCTGATGACGTTGCCATCATAGTCACTGCCAAATCCACGGAGATCTTGCGATTGACCTGCGAGGACACGTTGAGGAAGGCCAAGATGTGGCCGACAGGAGATGGTCTGGAGCTCGCTGTTCAAAAAACGGAGGCCCTCTTTTTCACAAGACGCAGGAAGCTTGCGCCCCCACCGCTGAAAATCGGGGGTTGCGAGATTAAATACTCAAGATCCATTCGGTCGTCGATATGGGCTGAGACATTACAAATCGAAAGGGACAGGCTTAACATGGCATAACAGAGTCCAGAGAAGGAGCGCGATTAGGGTGGTTGCTGCATATCGTATAATATCGAAAGACGCAGTACTGGTACTAACTGCCCAATATACTGCCAACCAACTGCTGCCAATCGATCTACTCGCCTTTGAGAGAAAAGCACTAAAAGAAGAGAAAACGGAAAAGGTGGTTAAAGAAACTACTATGGCGATGTGGCAGTCTTGATGGGACAGTTCAACCAAGGGACGGTGGGACACACGAATTGACATCAGACTTGGAAGCGTGGACTGCCAGGAAACATGGCCAAACGAACTACCACCTAATTCAGGTCCTCGCCGGGTATGGATGCTTTGGGAGCCACCTGAAGAGAATAGGCAAGAAAACAGGCCCGGAGTGCCATCACTACGAAGAAAATTACGATGATGCCAAACATACGACTTTTGTCTGCCCGGCATGACATATTGAAAGAGACAATCTCCGCCATGAGTTGGGTTCTGACTGTGATCCGCTTTTGCCGAACAATAAGATCCCTTCAATGCTCAAAGATGTCAGGACATGGAATGCGTGGAGTAGGTTTATCAAGTGCGTTGTGCAGCAAAAAGAAGACGCTGAACGAATAAGGAGAATAAATCAAGTGGAAACATCCTCGATTGCTGGTTTGATTTCGAGCTGACCGAAAGACAGGGACAAAGGAGAACCCGAGAGGGACACATCGCTGCCAGTCTTGAGCAATACTTAATTAGTGGGTGGCAACCGAGGAAGAGGAGGGGTTTTAGTGGGTAACTGGATCCGGATTTACAAGTTTGGAGAAGACTAAGATCATTAAAGAAACCGAGAGTCCAATCAATGAACACACAGACTTTATACAAACGCAAATACGAATCCTGATGCTAAATTCGCCGAGCTGAAATCGCAACTGCCTCGGGTTTCCCCGTACACTCCCACAAACAGCAGTGATGTGTTCAGCAGACCTTGCGTTTCGATAGCGTACGGATTGAATGATTATTTATCGAACCGATTGATTAAAATTTGGTCACTAAACGTCGAAAAGTTGACTCGGTAAAACGTCTATAGCGAGAATAAAAATCACGTCATGCAAGAAAAGTTTCTCGAACGGAACAATCTCAATATAATATGCGCCAACTTGGTGCATCCATACAATACTTTTACTATGCCTATGTTATTTCCGCAAGTGTAAGCAATAAGCTGGTAAAGTTTTATCGCAATCGAATGAACGGTATGGCAGCGCATTAAATACGAACAAACAAAGATTATTTTTTATATTATCTTTTATTGGGTGTATCGAAAAGTCTTTGCTTAATTTTCATTTTTATCTATTATTATCATAATTGCACCTTTTTATTCAGCAAAGGATTTGATCCATCTATTCTCAAGCTTTAATTTTGAATCCACCCCGAATTTATTCGATAGGAACAGTTAAGAAAAAACGTGTTGAAATTTGGGCTGTTTTTAAACGTACTTAAAATCTCAACCATGGCGCTCAAATATTTTTATTCGGCCCTGTTCTTTATACATAAAACATCATGAAGCGTTTGTTTTAACTGAAGAAATGAGGGTCGCTCTGTAGGTTCGCTTGTCAACCCCAGCTGACGTTCTTCTTTCCGCGTTCCGCTGGAAATATTGTAACATATTTTTGCATGCCTACATTTTATTTCGAGGAGGGGGGAGCAATTTTGGAGGGTGTCGTTTTACGCAACACCCCTTCCGTAAAAAATGGGGCGTTTCACATGTGAGTGTTTATTTTCGGTCATAATAAATGTTTGCGAAAATATTACTAGGCTCTAGTGCATGTTTATACTTCGCCGTATATAAAGCCAAGCACCTCCTTATGCCTCGTCATTTCCATTGTTGTAGTCCAATTGTTTTCGTACAAAACGGAAAATACAAATAAATCAAACCGTGTCACAAAACAGAAAGTAGTGCGATCGAATAAAAAAGTCGCAGGTACGCGTTATTTGTAAATCGTCGGTATTGAAGAAATACAATTTTCCGAGAATAGAAAATATGCCTTTGTTCGGGGGGTAGAGCCAAACAAAATGGACACAGTCGCTTTTCGCCATTTTTTTCCACCCCAACAAAGCTCCAGATTTGTTTTGTGATTCATATTTCAGTGCGTATGGAGCAATTTATTCACGACTTCGTTTCGTGCGACATTTGTTTGCTGCAAATTTGTCAAGAACCTATCCGTAACGTGGAGCGAAGTACGCTGAAACTTAAAAGTTAAACTTTGCCCATTTGGGGTGTAAATGAAGAGAGTTAGGCTCACGTCCTTTATGTCTCAACAGACTTCTTTGAGTCTTATTGCACTTCTTGGGCTCTCTATCTTAAGCCATAAAACATGCTCCGAAATCTCACTTAGATTTATAAGCATGCCGAAAAATATTTGCGAAAATTTTACATAAATTGTACATAAATTATGCAGAACGGTCATCTAAAAAATAGTTTTTCTCACATAAAAAAACAATTTATATTTATAAACAACACCAAACAAAGGGCTAAAATAACATATAGACGTAATAGGATCATTATCGGCATTTATCATTACACAGCATATTATTTTGTGATGATAATTGAATGAGTTTATGAGCAAAAAAATGCTGGATAAATTGGTAGTTTGTCGGAAAAAAAGAAAACATAATTTATTGTCTGTCTCATATATCTTAGATACGATACGCGCATGCGCTGAGCCGCCACTAGACCAATAGCTTGCACATTTTATTATATATCACACAAAAACAATTTTATCTTTAAGAGCTAAGAGTTTTAAATGAGAGATGATATTTTAATATCATAAGTTGAAAAACATACTAAATATAAGTTGTGTGAATAAGTTCTCGTCGTTTTTTGTGAAAATAAATCCTTAACTTTAAAAATGTAATAATTAGTTAGTTTACATTTTACAGTTTTTATCTAACGGAAATCACACACCTCACCAGCACGACGAAGGCTACTAAATTGAGAGATGCCCGCCGATATCTGGACGCTTGGAAACAGTGGCGTAAGTACAAATTGGCGAGTTTAGACGATGCCGCTAGGCAGCTGTCTAATCTATGTATACATATATACAGTACATATATGCTTTTCAAATTGTTATATTAACATTTCCCTACCGGTGATGTATTTACTACACCTCGACTCTAATAATGCGAATATCGATATGAAATATGATAGATACGGGCTTCGGAATTTTTGTATTCCTCTGTAATATAATTACGAATCACATCAAAGTATTATAGTATACAATTATTCTTCTGCAGCGACGGAAATAAATAAAAAATTATCGGGAATTTTGATCGGTCATTTAATCAGGAATATCATATTGATGGTGTCATACGAAAATGCGGTCATCAACTCAAACTAGCATTTAACGGAGTCTAAAAGAGATGGAAGATACTTTTGTTTCGGCTAGTCTGAGTGTACACGGAACAGACTGCACAGTGCATGACTTTATCTAAAAAGAGACCAAACATCATTAAATCGCTGTCTATCTAATCTCAACCCGATTGGGAGGCGCTCTTTCGACGTGTCAGTGGTCCGAAATTTGGACCAGTTGAACACGAAAACCTTGTAGCCACTCCTTTCAATTTTAGGGCTTCCTGCAGAAGTTTTGGGGAAAAATGTATCTCTGGGGCTTTCAAAGACGTCCATCGGGTCGTAGAAGACCCCCCCCCTCATCCAGCGGCCTGTAAATTTGGTAATTTTATTTGTGGAGCATATTGTATATTTCATATTTGACTAAAAAAAATATGAAATGATTTTTGAACGTCTCTATTCTGTGTTGTTTGAGTACCATAATTTAAAATGTTAAATTTACCCTTTTCAAATTTCAATATAAATATTATATATTGAAGCACAATGTGTTCGCTAAACAGATTATATTTTCGTACCTGATATTGCCGAACAGTCGAAAAAACTCATTTTATTGAGTATTAAGGACATTTTTTTATGATGTATTCAATGTATGGAATAAGAATTGGTAATATTTTTCTTTATATTTTTCAATATAATGCTTTCAAGAGTACGATTTAATATTGTATTTATATTCATAATTCGAATCATTATTAAAATGATATATTGTTAAAGTTGAGTCTCAAATTTAAAATAAATTCTTCGTAAAACGTTCTAAGAAACTCTATTCAGGATGCTGTTTACTCGTTTGATGTGTGCTTGGAATGTCAATGGATTTTATACGAGGATCCTTTTTGATAAGCTCTTTTTTGGCATTATTGATTTAGTTTTGTAGACGTATTTCAATAGACTCTTATGTAGAATGTCTCTAATAAGCTATTTATCTAAACTTGATGATAACGTTTTAAATAGTAATTAAAATAGATCGCTTTGATTAAATAGGAGCGAAAGGGAGAATGCCGTAAAGGGGGAAGATCTAGGAGCCTTATTAAGGCTGAAATTCGCTCTTCATTGCGAAGAGAGGATAACAGGATATTAAAAAACATGAAATAATAATTCCAGCATGGTACTTACCGGGGAAAGCTTTCATCCTCGTCGCGTTAAATATTATTTTCCATCAGTGTTGTTAATTACAGATATGTTAGACTTTGACTCGATTATGTACATTTCCAATTAAGCCTCTTCATTGTGAAGATGCTCCGAAAAGTGAGCAAGGAAATTAAATCACAGAATTTTGGGCTAATCTCCCAAGTCGTACTCCTTCTAATTAAACAATCCAAACAGACGCCGAATAAAAACCCTAGGTGCAAAACTATTAATTAAATTCAATCAATTCATCCAATAAATGCTCAAATTCAAAATATTTTCTGATCATCAACGCCATTTTAGATGTATCTTTGACCGATGTATCTTTGAATAATGGCATAATCGAGTGGAGCGATTCCGATGAATTGCAGGTCAGTGGGTATTTGTTCGGGATGGCCTTAATTTTAGAATCGCTTTGGTAGTTCTTGCAAATGCAATTCGGGTCAAGCAAGTCGTAACAAAGATTTTAGCCACCGCTTTATGGACTACTTACTTTTTTTAATCTGCAGAATAAAATTCGGAATGGACGTCGCCTGGATAAGATTTTTCGGGATTTTACTGCGCCTTTTTATTCGCGAACGAGTTCGTTTAACACCTGAAATGTATGCTTTAGGGGCTTTAAAAACTTTAGGAAATTTCTCCGGAACTCTGCATGATTATTTGAGAGCGGCGCCTGTTAAAAAGCCATATAACGTAGAGAAACTATTGCAAATTCCAATGTAATTTTTGCATACTTGTATAGAGTCATCCAGCAGTTGATACGATTTAAACCTTTTTAGTCATTTGAAATTTATAAAAAGACGAGAATCTTAATTAGTAAATAAATCACTATAGTTTCTATATAAAAAAAAACAAAAAAAAATTATTAAAAAAAAGTCATTTTTTAATTTTTTTTTAAATATTTAAAAATGAAATTTTAACATAAATCTGGTAGGAACAATAGAAGGCTATATATAAAAAATATTTAAACCAAATTTGAAACAAATCAATTACTTAGAACTTGAAATATCATGTCAACCGTGTTGAAAAAAAGCGTTTCTAGAAAAACACGTTTAAATATTTCATCCTGGTTAGTTGCCTTCTTGCTAAATTAGCTAAAACATCTTAAATAACTTTAATAATTCTTTTGGATATTTTTAAAAATCTAAAATTTTTAAAAGGTATTTTTTTTTAAATTCTAGACTAGAATTTCAACAAAATTTTGCTTGAAAACGTTCATTGTTCAATAATAATGCAAATAAGTCGTTAAAATGTAAATTTGTCCATGATTAAAATTGCACTATTTTCTACTAAAATAAAATGGCTTAAATCATTTGATAAAAATGTCAAATGTAAACATTATACGATGTTGACATCTAAGCGTTGTATTTGGATGTCCCTATATTTATCGATGTTTAGTTATCAGTTTATATTTCTCAATGGATTTAGCCTCTTTTACACGTGAGCCAAGATTCTTAAAATGTACTGATGTTCTAGAAAGGATTTGCTGCCAGAAACCTCATGGTGACAAATGGAACTGTATCTTAGAAAGTCTTGCGAAGTATTTATATTTTACTACTTAGTTTGGGGCGGCGTTTTGTGGACTTGCCAATTTTATTGCTATGCTAAGGGGTTATTTATGCACAAGACGGAAGAAAACAGAATGGGAATGCGAGATGATATATGGAATTGACCTTTGTTTGATTAAAATCAGAATAAGAATCAAATTTATTATTTGTAGCTTGTGTTTCCGTGGGAATGTTATTGCATATCATTTTTTCCACAGATTCATATGGTACTGTAGCGTGAACGATTTAATATCCCCATGCAATACCTCTGTTAACCTGGGCTGATTTAATTCGCCAGATTAACAGCGACATCTTCCGTCTCTCTTTAGTTGCAATGTGCTATTTTAATAGCGCCATCTTCTGTAGCACTGCGAGGACATTGCACCTGCAATACCGACCGATTGCTTCTTGCGCGTGCACTGTTGTCGGTTGAGTGGTGACACACGGGAGGCGGGAGTCGACAAGAATTGTCGGTTGACCTTGGCTGCGGGAGAACGTCCTTCTCGCAGTCAGATTTTTCTCTCTCGTGTTGAATAAAAAGTTACCTAGAGAAGAGTCCTTTTATCTATTAATACAACTGTGTATTTCAAAAGACAATTTTTTGAATCCCTTGAATTATGCGGTGGGTCAAAAACTTTTTGAGCCCCTATAGGTAAATCCACCACTAAATATAGGTACTATCTGTGTTAAGTGTGAAGATGTATTATTAAATTTATGGAAAGCCAAAATCTTGGTGACGACCTATCTAAATGGGATTCACTCTTTTGTACCCTAATTTGCATCTAATGCACCCTTAATTTTTTTCCACTAACATGAACTCATTTAGGGTCAAAATCGACCCTTGAGAATCAATATAGACCACTTTGGGATAGTCTGGTTGATGAATTAAATTATGTAAACTGGAATTTTATGAAAACAACCGGAATTCGTCAACCGCCAAAGGTTAAAGTTAAATATAAAAATAATTAGAAGCAGTGAGTTATCATGAAAAGCGTAGATCAACGCAGGGTTCAATTAAAGTAGAATAATAATTTAAAGTTATTAAGCACTGGACCATGGAGATATATAAATGATTTTGTGTTAATTTTTGCAACAATGGTCTTTATATTTTTCTAAATTTGAAGTGTATTAATGAAATATAAATGCTTAATTCGGGCATTCTTGCATCATTTAGCGTGCAACACGTTTTTCACTTAATCCAACGCCATCACCCAGGTCAAAGACGACTATATTCATTATTTATGCGGTCTCAAAATGTGATATTATTGTGGCATGTGGTATTTAGGATAGTTTTAAATAGTTTTAGATAGTTCATTTCTTGTGAAATGCATGTATTTGAATAGATTCATGAATTACGGTGAATAAAATATCCGAATAAAATTATGAAATTAGGATTTTTCAAGCATTATAAAGTTGATTTCTTCTTCCCGAATGGCTCTTGAGAGTTGGAGCTAAATGACATCCGGCCTGTTGATTAACCATATCTTACTGAATGGATGGTACTAAAGCCAAGACTAATCACTAAAGTTGAAGTAATTAAGGAGAATGGATTACATTACCGACAAAATAAGCGTGTTAAATGTTAACTAAAGTCTGCCCATATTAATTCGAAGATAAGCTTTTTAAATTCAAACAGCCATATATTCTTTGCGATAGTGCATTAAAAATAAAGGTAAGGAGGACTTTGGCGAAAATTTTATCTTTGAAACTCTTCTGAGAAATGAATTACCCAGCAATTTGCACCATATGGCATTTAATTCATAGAAGTGCTTGCAAAGCTTCTTTCAAGCATTCAAGCTTAAAGCATGAATTAAGTTTTGGGGCGCTTTTTCAAATATAAATATGTATCCAAGCCATTTTGCCATAGCAATTTAATATTTAAAAATACTTTATTATTAGTTTTTTCAAAAAAACCAGACGATGTAATGTAAAATAAGACATCTATATAAGTCTATATCTTTGTAGTTTGTATCAAAATTAATCCCACTTTAATTAAATCTATTTATGAATTGAATTTTTTTAATGAAAATATTCAAGTTTTTTTTAATTTAAAAAATGCCAAATATTGCATGTTATTTCTCTATTATAATTGCGATATTAATTTTGAATTTACAACAACAAATTAGTGACGATCACGATAAAACCGTAAAAAATTAACTATAGCATAGTTGGATTAATCTCCATAGTCTGGGTGCTTACTTGATCGACACATTAAACTCTTATCTTTCTAGGATAGGTTTTATCGTTTTTTGTAATAAGGTCTTTGGGATTACTTTACGCCACATCAGAATAGGCGTTAATTCATTGGCAAACGGCCCGCGGGCCACATCCGGCCCGTCACCTGTTTTTGATCAGGCCCGTGGCGTAAATATTAATATGGAATAAAAAGCTCTTTTTTTATTAATCTATAAGTATTATACATTTGAATATCTTCGAGTTTGAGTTGGAGACTATCCTGATGAAAAATCTTGTGTTAGGATAGGTCACGTGTTGCGTTCGACGTTTGTTCTGATGAAAACGCATCGCTAGATAACATAATGATATAAACTTCGTTCGACTTTATCGCTATTAAGAGTTATGATATTGTAGCGTGGGCGATTTACCATCTCCACGTAGTAGCGCTATTAACGGCGACATCTTATGTCTCTCTTCAGGTGCAATATGTTATTTTAACAGCGCCATCTCTTGTGGCCCTGTAGAGACATTGCACCTGCTCACCGATCGATCGCTTATTGCGCGTGCACCGTTGCCGGTTGGGTAGTGACGCGCAGGAGGCGGGAGGTGGGCAGTCATTGGTTAACCTTGGCTGCTGGAGGTCGTTCCTCCTATTCGAAGCCTGTCTATTCTCATTCATTCGTACAGCAACATCAGAGCCAGAAAGTAAAATTACTAAGGCTTTTGAGGCTGGAGATTTTTTTATATCGATGGCGTTGGCACACTTGGCTCCCATGAGGGGATTCTAACGGTCAGTTTGTTTGATTGTGCATGTTCGTCGGCCATTTTGTTCAATTACAGTAAATTCTTCCGGTGGAGAGTTCGTCACGCACTCCTGCCACCTTTTTTAGATTGTCTTTTGGATTCTGGGGTGTAGGGATACATTCACGTCTCATCACGATAGAGTCCAGAAAAGTCCGCTCTGTGCAAAACGATGCAAAAATTAGAAAGAAATAAATCATTAATAGTCTCCACTCCTTCCTAATCATGTGTATCAGTACTGTTATTGAAGTCGGTTAGATTTGAACAATCTAACCAACAATGATGTCAAAATGACAAAAATGTGTCTCCTGAACCGTGTCTCGATACAATATAAATGTAAAAGGATACGTCTAAAAATATTGTTTAAGTCGCAATCTTCTTAAAAATAAAAATAACATATTTTCAATTTATTTATTAGCTTGCAATTTTATATCTATGAGGGTCATCTAGAAAGTCGGGTTATAAGGACTCCTGAGACCAGGGGAAAAAATGTGTCGAAGTTGACGCATCTGGCATTTAGGATCTTATCTTAATGGTCTGTATATTTAGTCTCGCGTGTTTGTCGGCCATTTTGTTCGGTCATAGTAAATTCCGCCGATGGAAAGATCGTCGCGCACTTTCACCGTTTTCCGTCATCCGTTTTTATGACTTTGCAGAACAATACCGCCGGGAATATCCATTGGATACACGTTGAAGTTTATGGTAGTGATGTGATGAGTTGACAACATGTCACAAAGTGAATTAGGCTGTTCAGAGAAGGCTATACTGATATAATGAGGCAAAGAGTGAGAGAACATCAATGATTTTTGGTGAATTTCTACAAAAAAATTATGAACACTTGATGGATTTTTTCTGATTTTCCTGACATTTCTCGAAGTCTCCTTAGTAATATTGTGTCGGAATAACTTCTCGTCGGAATCTTGATCCTGATGAACTTAAAAATTAACTTATTGTATATATATTTGTAGTGTGTGTAAACTAATTTATGCGTTAATTGAATAGGCATTCAATTTTTACAGCAGGGAATTTAATTTACGTTTAAAATTATAATAATATTGCATTAATTAACAGTAGGTTTATTGAATTTATTCCCTAATAGGCAATGCGGTCAATGAACACATTTTAAACATATTTACAAATTATTTTCATTGGACATTGGTTTCCTATGTGGCTGAAATATCCCAACAAATATATATTCAGCAAAAGTATCTGAATCAATTTGTTATATTTGGTATTGGTTTGCCATCAATTTACCATGTGCCAGTTATGTGTTCCATAAAAGAGTTTAAATCCAACCGCATGTGTAGATTGTATCAGAAATAAATCAATTGAGTCTACAGCGGTTTATATAACAATCGACGAATGCTTCGGAATTAACAACAACCAAACATATTAAATTTAAATTATTCCAAACAGATTAGGTTGGCGTCGTTTGCGGGTAGATACGTGCATTATTTAAACGCCTTAACTACATAAAACCACATCAAAAGCTTTCAACGTGGATTATTAAAAATATACTGCGCTACATCAAATAATGGCCCGCTTTCCTGGCAATATTTGACGCGTGTTTGCATACGAACACAATATGTTGCGAAATCTGGAAATTGGAGGTTTTAAATTCAAACATGATTAATTTATTACCTCTCGGTGGTTTGTGTACTTTATAACTATGTTCCTATGGAAACAACTGCAAGAAACTGATTGTAAACATTCCCATAGCTTTTCCGCTTTCGCTTAAGCCCAAGAACTATGAGCCAAGAAATATGAAACAGAATTCAAATTACGCTGGATAAACTAAAATGCGAGATTCCCCCTGTGGGTAAAGAAACAATATTAAATTTAATATTAAAAAAAACATTTTTGCACTAATCCAGAGGAATTCAAATTACTGCTCGACTTAAGCGCTAAATTGAACTGAACATGGCTGTAAAAATTCGCTGTAAATACGAATGAAAAACTCATTCCACCGAACAAATTTATATTATGGCGAATCAGATTTATATCCATAGTTTCATCAGAGTACAGAGATTGAGATAAATTAAAATACCTGGAAGTAAACCTATTAATATAATTTTAAAAAAAACGAAAATCTTTTGAGTATGGGCTTGAATTAAAATACGAATATATCAAATTCTTGCGCGCCAAGTAAAAACGATCGTAACCGTACGGTCACGCAATGTGTGTGATCTTATTAGGCACATATTCTGATCGATCAAATAATCGATGCTGAACGATTTTATTGATCATATTTTCAGGACGAAATAAGTCGTCTTTTTTTCGTCTATTAAATGCCATGAAAAGTGAAACTCCAAACGGCAATTGGTTGAAAAGAGTCCGTTTCAACTGTATGCATCATAGGCACGCTATGCGCATGTCTATATGTAGCATAAAGTAACCACTAGACCAGTAGCTTGCTTATTTTATTATATATAACACAAACATAGCTTTATCTTATATCCAACAATCCCGTTAATAAATGTTAATAATGCATAAAATGATGCCCTTAAGCTGGTTTTAGAGATTTTCTTTTTAATCTAAACATGTCGAAGTATTTGATGGAGAATAAATGACTATATAGTTTGTGTATTTATAGAAAGTGAGGTTCAACATTAACTCTTCGAGTAGTGAGTTAATTTTAAAATAACGTAAACATAAATGCTATATTTATGTTTACGTCGTTTTATAACCATTTATTTCTCACCCCGTTCAGCGAAAATCAATCTTGTAAATAAAAAATCTTGATAGCATACAATATTCGTTAATCTGTCACGAAGCTTGTATATAAATAAAAAAAAATACTGTCGGTAGCACAATTGAAATTGATTACTTGAAATTGATTCAATTCGGTTATTATTATTGGTCGATAAATTTGGGTTATCGATTTATACAATCGTACGATGTACACAAGACACTTTCTCCGTCTCTGTTTCTCTCTGAATTCAACGCGTAAGAATGCTCTCTCTGAACCATTGGAATTCGATCGCAAATACGCGTCTGTACTCCACAAAAGGTTAATGCAGGATCGAAAAAAATGCTTGTATTTAAATTAAATTCACAGGAGACTTCACACATATATTCAACTATTTTTCAACCTTATATCTGTCGAGACTTTGGATTTTTTTCTTGTGAGAATCTTGCATAAGACACCCTAGAGCTAGAGGACTTCATGGTAGTGCTAGATTCTTACTGAATAAACCCCTCCTTGTTCCGTCTCTGTCCCACCTGTTTTTGTGTATCATATTGCTTTAGGAGGGCACGTGGTCTAGCCATTAGGCTCCTTATATAGTGTTGAAGAGACGGCTCTTACTTTTGCTGTCTTCTTTGGTGGTTATTATTTTCTCTGTAAATTCCCGCCAAAGGTTCCAGTTTTCTTTGCTCACCATCATGTTGCGGATCATGTTATCGCCTTTTAGCTCAGTTACCAAGATTGCTGGTTTCAGGGTGTCAAGATTGAATCCAGAAAAACTTCTTCCTTTTGTGCAAAATGATCCAAGAATTCATGTTGGGTGGTTATTCAATTTTGACGGAGCTACTGTGTGAGCATTCTGGGCACCTATCTCGAACACAACTTCCTATAACCAAGTTTTTTCGATACAATATTACCAAGAAGATTTCGAGAATTCTCAGGAAATTATTCGCGAAGGTAGTTAAGCGTCACACGATGGCTATTTCGCACTTATTTTTCAATTTTTTCACAAGTTCGTCAGAAATCACTGATGGTCTTCCACTTCTCGCCTCGTCGTGAGTCTTATCTGGACAACCAAATTCACTTTGTCACATGCTGTCGACTCATCACATCACTACCATAAACTCTCACGAGCTTTCGATGGATATTTGCGGCAATGTTGTTCTACAAAATCAAAGAACGCGCGGATCTTGCACGGACGGCATGTGAAGGGAGCGCGCGACGACCTCTCTATCGGAAGAATTTACTGTGACTGAACAATATAGCCGATAATCACACGGTAATATTTGTGTGTCACATTGTGTCATATTTTTCATCAACTGTTGATAGATTTTATTAGGGTGTCTAATAAGTTTCTTTCTTTTTCATATTAAAAAAAAATAAACAATAACTTGTATTACATCAAAATTTATTGAATAATTTAATATATGAGCCATTCTGTTCTATTATCTTTCTCCATTTCTCCGGAAGCTTCATAATGCCTTCTTGCACAAACAAATGCATACCTAAACTTTTTTTGGATGTAGGCCAGGTTTAGCTACAGTTAAAGCTTCTGTACCCTTGGTCCAGGACCGTTTACGTTGGATATTCTCATAGAGTATCCAACTTTCATCTCCAATGACAAGTCTCTCCAAAAAAGGTTGGCTATTATGTCGTTGAAGAAGAAGGTCGCATGTTGAAATACGCTGAAGTTTATTTGAGTCAGTCAGTTCATGAAGAAGCCACACATCTGAAGATTGATGTAGCCCAATTTTATCAGATGATTATGGACGGATGTTCGTGTAATTTGTTAGCTATTTCGCGAAAAATATATCGCAGATTTTCTTCAACTATGGCTATGATTAGATCTGTGTTCATTTGCGAAAGAAATTTATGGGACAACTTAATATATAGTCTGCTGCTTTAAATTTGTCTTTGTAACATATCTGAGAAAATGCCAGCCATTTCAGCTATATACTATTTGAAATAAAAAATATGCTTAATATACTTATTTTATATAATAAAATACGCCTTTAAATATTTAGACAAATCCTTATATTCATATTTTTTTGGCTTATATTTTTTTGTTAGTGATGAAGCAAGGACTTTTAGCCTTTAATTTTTTTATTTCAAGTTCGTCCCTTTCTTGTTTGTCAGCAAAAACAGACAGTGGTATTGTTGATTTATTTTTTTTGGAAAAATCGATAGTAACAACCTTTCGCATTGTCCTGACAATGACGAGCGAAGACAATTGTTTTCACTTAAATAAATAAATGTGGACGTTTTATACCGAATTTTTATATCAAGTGGTAAATGTTGTTTCGTTTTTAAACACTCCCCCGAAATAGTACAGCATTTTCTTTGAATTGTTTCGCCGTCTTCATCTGAATAAGTTACAAATCAAAGCCTTTCGCTTTTGACAGATCTGTCGAGCCATTAGTACGATTCGTAATAACCATATTAGAAAGCCGACTTACAATGCTTAAAAGCATTCTGATCCAAACCCATGTCTAGGGCCAAACAGCCCTTTGAAAATTTAACGAGTTCCGCACGAGAGCAGGGCCGCTTTAAGGGTCAGGAATCAGTTGGCAAAACCGGAAAAGCACCGATACACTTTTACGATATTTCCGCCACTTTTACGAGTCCGCGCCATTATTGAAACGAAATTTTTCAATTTCCCACGCGATTTACGCAACCCGGCCCGGAATAAGGGTCGTTCACGAAGAAAGCCTCCATAGAAGCATCTCTCGTGCTAGTTAGCGACGCCAGTGACGTCTCGCGTCAATCATAAATCAGGGGTGGCTCGTAAATCGGTGTGCGTCGGTAATGTAAATGGAATTGTATCGCAGTTTCGCGGTGGGTTCTCGGAGAGAAGGGCTGTAAAAAAATGCGCATAGCTACCCCCGAAAAATGGGCGCCCGCTCTGTGGAACGCGCATCGGTTTATGGACCATCAACGTTATTTTAGGATTCATAAAAAAACGGTTCTGGAAACACTACCGGAGATGCGTTTGGAATTGGAGCTCAAAAATTATTCAAAGTTTGGGAGGCCATATATTGACTTTGGATGTATGGAGGCTGCAGTGTGTATTTTTGACAAAGTTTTATTAATATTTGAAAATTTTTTTTTAAATAAATTTAATATTTACACCTGTTCTTGTTCGAAAAAGAGGTTCACCCTCATCGGAGTCTCGCAGTTGGGCGCTTTTTATATTTAAACAGATGCACATACACAGAAGATGTTCAGGGTGCAGCAGGGAAATCAATTTATTTTAAAAATAAATAACATAAATAGTATAGGAGACATTAGTATAATTATTTTTTTTATATTTATTTTTAGAAGATATATATTTATAAATAAAAATGAATTGGGTTTTGTTCGTTCGAAATGCGCTGCCATACCGTTCATTGAATTGCAATAAAACTTCCGTACACTTATTATTAAAAATTTCGCAAGTAACATAAGCATAGTTTAATGTATAAAAATCAATGTTTGTTTGTCTGTATTTAATGCGCTGCCATACCGTTCATTCGATTGCCATAAAACTTTGCCAACTTATTGTTTGCACTTTTTCAAATAATATAAATATAGTACAATTAACTTACAGTAGATCTTATATATAAAAATCAATGTTTATATGTTTGTTCATCTTTATAATAAAACCAACAAAATAAAATAATTTTAAAGCGCCAGGTACCAGCTATAATGAATAAAATTGATTGTAACTATCTGATTGCTTTCTTCAAAAAATAGCATAACTTATGCTTAATCTAGGATAATGCACACCAATCAGTCTTCTCTTTTGAATAACTGCCACTTTATCCTTTCGAAATAACTGTGGCTTCAGGATGCGCAGTTTAAAATAAGGAAGTTTCCCTGTCGCACCCTGACTAAAAGCTTCAAATCGACCAGAATAAATGCCACCTTAATGATATAATTTTTAAAATCTTATAAATAGATTTTCCGTTCTTTTTTCGTATCGTATGTATAACCAGACGGATGGATGGGGGTGGACGGGCGTCGGACAAAAATACTCTCTTCTCTAAATATGTTTTTTATTCAGGACGAGAGAGAGCGATTAGGCTGCGAGAAGGACATCTTCTCGCAGTCAAGGTCAACCGGCGACTCTTTCTCGATTCCCACCTCCTATGCGTCATCAACCAACCGGCAACGGTGTACACAAGAACGATCGGTCGGTATTAGCAGGCGCAATGTCCTCACAAGTGCCACATAAGATGACGCTATTAAAATAGCATATTGGACCTAAAGAGAGACGGAAGATTTCATTGTTAATCCGGCGAATTAAACCTGATCAGCGTCATTGCATGGGGATTTTAAATTCATGCTAAAATATTATAAATAAAGTCTTTAAATATTTTTCTTTAATATGAAAACAAAATTAAACTAACATCTCCTATAGTCTTTATGTTGTACATTTTTAAAATAAGATAATTTCTCTGCCGCACATTGTACTATCTATTTATTTTCACTGGAAGATGAAACTGGAAGATGCACTGCATCGATTCTATTGTATGTAATGCGCCAATTTTATTATATATTACACAAACGCAGCTTCGTATTTTAGATGACAATTTGCAAAAAATGAAAAAAACAATGCATACATTTTGTTTGTTTGAATTTTAAACATGAGATAAATAATGAGCACATAGATAATATGTATTGGTGTGTTCAGATTGAAAGGCTTCGCACATTGAAAGGATTAAATACTGACAAAGGTCAGTTTGTAATACTCCATAATATTATTTAAGTGTTATTAGAAGTATCACTCATAAAAATTTCAAGGAAGTGAGAGCCATCATAAAATTTTCACGAGGGTCTTCAAAGTAAAACCTTCAGATTACATTATATAAAAATTTAATGCATAAGACATTTTACTAAATGTTTTAATTACTATATTAGTTATGTTTATGTATATATCATAATAAAAATGATTGTGGATAAAATCATATTTTGAGGAACGGTTTGATTTGCATTTTCATACAGTCAACCTTTCTATAGCGTCGAAATAGGGACGCTATAGAACATTAGGCAACAATTCAGAATTTGTATGTGTTTAGTTTGTTAACAAGTGTAAGTGATTAACACGCGCGAGGACGCTATAGGAGGGTTGGATGTATATGATTTATGAAATTCAGTTTTAACATTTCTAATTGAGTAAAATTGCAGAATTTTTATCCTTATTATTTCAGAATCATATATGAATTATTTGAAATAAATTTGATATGAAGAAGCTTAATTGATCCCTCGAGATATTTTTCCCGGATTTTAATTTTGCGCTATTTGGGTGTTTAATAAATAAAAAGTTTTCGCTTTTCCGAGTGCCGTAAAATTTTTGCATATTAAATAAGGAAAAGCTCCCAAATATTAATGTGATCAAAGCCAAAAGAGCTGAAAACCTCGGTAGCTTATTAACGGTGTAGTTTAAAAGTTGGGGAGCTCGCGTCTTAGAAAACTCGAAAAATATCAACGCTCAAATCCCGAGCAATTAAAAAGTTCAAAGCTAATAATCTAAAATACGTCCCGAGTTTACGACTGCGAACCTTCGACGGTGCAGCGTTGAAATTTTCGTAGAAACAACAAATTCTCCCCTCGCGAAAAATCGTGATTTATAAATTACATCGTTAAATTTTGTGGGGCGTC
This sequence comes from Stenopsyche tienmushanensis, assembly GCA_008973525.1. NCBI lineage: Eukaryota > Metazoa > Arthropoda > Insecta > Trichoptera > Stenopsychidae > Stenopsyche > Stenopsyche tienmushanensis. Next base: position 443,226 of record WACJ01000016.1, read on the forward strand.
TTAAAAATTTTGATGCGCTTTTAACTCACTTTTTTGATGTAAAAATGTGCTTTATTACGTGTCGAATGTACTCGGGTGCTCCATAAACAATGTCGCTGGGAGAGTATTAGGCGAAACGGGAAATATATCATTATTTCAGGAACCGGAAAGTAATCAAAATATCATTCACATATGACGCTTTGATGTTTTGTTGTAATGTTTTGTCTAGTTGTTTGACGTACAATGCCTTTTTGCATGAAATAAACATCAGCCACATCAATATAAATCAATTGTGGCCACGAAAATTCACTTAACATTATTTTCGAATAAATTTGAACCAAAATGCGTCGAGTCGAAGGGAGTCGCCGTTTGGCCTTGGCTGCGGGAGGGCGTCCTTCCTGCAGCCAGATCTCATTTTGAAGATCAATCATTCAGATGTGTGGCTTCTTCATGAACTGACTGACTCAAATAAACTTCAGCGTATTTCAACATGCGATTTTCTTCTCCAACGACATATTAGCCAACATTTTTTGAAGAGACTTGTCACTGCAGATGAAAGTTGGATACTCTATGAGAATATCTAACGTAAGCGGTCTCGGACCAAGGATACAGAAGCTTAAACTGTAGCTAAACCTGGCCTACATCCAAAAAAAATTTGATGAGGACTAGATTTTACTGATTTTTAAACAGTAAGTAATTTATAAACGATATCCAATGGCTCAAGTATTTTTATTGGTTATTAATATTTATAAAGTTTACAAATAACCATAAAAATTCATTAAAAAAAGAACAAAATCGCCACACCCATTTACGATGATAGTAATTAAGACATGTGTTTCCTGAACCGCGTCTCGTTACAAACTGTTTATATAAAGGTACGATGCAAAATTTTGAACTTTAATTATACAAAATGTTCATCGTATAAATATTTAATTCCTCTTTAATAAAATATTTTTAATTAAAATTTTCAATCTTAACTTGAATTTGTCTGAGATATTGGACAAGCGTTATCATGGTGAAATATGACTCATTTTCTATTATACCTATTATAGTGATTTTTAAATTGTCAGAAGAGCTTAATGCATCGATATATTTAAGCATAATAGTGATTTTCAATTTATGGTGCGTGTACCAGCGTGATAGAATGCAAAAAGGGATTATTTTTTATTTGAATTGTATGAACAGGCATAGATTAAATGGCACACGTAAACATACGAACAAAACATAAGGACACTCAGTTCATCGTTCTATATTTGAAATGCATGTGAATTGAGTGTCTGAACGTATTTTATGACGTATTTGTAAAAAATATTTTTTATAAAATTTGCTGCTGTTCTGCTCTTTTCAACCATAGATAAATCACATGTTTCTCTCAAGACCGCGCAGCGTGAGTGAAGCTTGTATATCAATAAATGAACCTTAACACTGTTGATAGCACACAATATTTGTTCATTTACTTGCGTAAATATATAAAATAGACACGAAAGAAATAGAAAATGTAAAATATTCCATTAGATAAATGCTCCATTTTGCAGACGCACAAAATTCAGCTCGGGATAAATCAAATTTGGCGATGATAGAGGAAACTTCGGCCTAACTTCTATAACGGAATTTAGATTGTAATCAATAGTTTAGTTGCAATTTAACTTCGAAAGTGCATGTTTAGTGTAGTGTATGAATTAGCTAAGTGTATTTTGTTGTTTGCTCACCACCGTTTGTATAGCATTTGTGGAACCCGTTTGTTGTAGTCAGGGCTTTGATTAATTTTCCCTTTAAATCAACCCCTTTCCGAATTTTAAATTCTGCCGCTTTAGATCATCGATATTACAACCGCGGTGAAAAAACAGCTAAACGAAGCAAATATTTAAAAAAACGCATATTTTTCCTACGTGCGAGATGTTTTTGGGTTAAATGAAAAATTTAGAACATTTGTTAGAAGAAAAATAGATGTTCTCCGAGGGGTTCTGTGTGTACATATGCAGATATTGAGACCCTTTTTTGTCGAATTTAATATTCAGATCTTCTTTGTCTTTTTAAAAGCTTCATAACATCACGAAAACACGTTGCCAACGTAAGCGTAAAATATCACATATTCGATTCTGGATATAAATACGTGGAAAAATGATTGATTCAGAGATATTACATTTTTTGTACAGAATTATCCGAAGAATATTAATAAACTGCTTAGCTTAGATTAACATATAATTATACTTTTCCATGCCATAAAACACCTTTAAGAAAATTCTGCATGAATAAATAGCCTCATCTAAGCGCTCCCATATTATAGAAGCTATTTTAAAGCAACGTGTTGTAATATAAATTCCATAATAAGGAATTATATGAATATCCTCGTTATTATTTTAACGCTTGATGATCGAATAAAAATGTTTAGGCAATTAAAACTAATTTTGGTTGCTCTCAATATTAATACCTAGCTATTTCTAGACACTAATAACTATTCTAGAAGCTCAGAGGAGCCACAATTGTTGGTGGTGAAAATAGCATACTTTTCCCAAGGGGGTTGTATATCTAAAATAAGGGCAGGATGATTTGAGTAGTTCAAATTTGTATTGACATGTCTGTTATGGATGATTATATTGTCTTGGGGTAAATTTGTAATAGATTTATTTTCAAGCAAAATTATAAATATACACTTAAACTTTTTTTTTGTGCGGTAGATGCGTTCTGCGGAAAATCGCACAAAAAAAAGCTATGACTTACATAGAAAAAGTGAAGATCCATGAATTTTAAAAACCGCATAACTTTGAAACAGCTATATAAAATATATCCAAAATCGCATAAAAAAAGTTAATAAAAAAAAACAGGAAAACAATAGGATAATTTAAAAATAACATTTTTGGTGGCATTTAAAGGACATTTTGCATCATTGGTAAAATTTTAAGGATAGTCACTCAAAAAAAAAATAATATATATATATTAATCAATTTAAATTGTTAAAAAATAAATTTTGACATAATTCTGGTAGGAATAATAGAAGGTTATATAAAAAAGATTTGTAGCCAGTTTGAAGTAAATTAATTGATGAAAACTTGAGATATGATGTCAACCGCGTTGAAAAAAGTAGTTTCGAGATAAACGCGTTAAAAGATTTCATTATAGTATGCAAAAACCGATTTTTTTCAAAAATCTTAACCAGAATAAAGGGCGAGATCGTAATTCAGCGATAGCAGATGCAATATGATATACACATTTCCAAATTTCGGTTAGTTTTGATGATTTGTTTCCTATTTTATTCGAAATTTCTCTATATATCCACTTTCTCGAAAAACTCTTTATGAAATAAAAAAAATGCTTTGAAAAAAAATCGCATAACTTCAAAATCGTTTAAAAAAAAGTCGCACAAAAAGGAATATTTGGATTTTTTTTAACCCTTTGAAATTGTCGTAAACATAGTTGTTATATTAGCATGTGCACTGCGTATCGTCTACACCAGTGTTTCCTAACCTTTTTAGTCTCGTTACCCCTGTAGCCTATCAGGGAAACTGGTTTTACCCCCCCCCCCCTTTAAAATTTGATCATGAAATTGTACAAAACTATACGAAATTACATTTTTAACATACTTTCTTGATTAATTAATGATGGATAATGTGAAATTTGAAATTATTTTGCATTTGCAAGTATTTTTATGTTAGGTTTAGTTTCACCCAACGAACATTCTTAGAACTGTTAGCTATAATCGGATATTCAGCACCTTCTTTTCCCCAAAATGTACAGAGGTAATAGTTTTGAAATTCCACTTCTCTGGAAGTGCTATTCTCGAGTAGTCTGAGAAATTCAACTTTGGCTGACACATCTTCGTCTTTAAAAAAATTCTCATCAGTAGAAAATGGTCCTAATATCCAAGAATTGAACTGACGATTGTTCATGTCTGGGAAATATACTGCAAATAAATGGTGAATCGCAGAATTTTCAAACGTGATTTTTTCAGATTGGTCATTTACCAATTGCTCACACAGTTGTGTAAACATCGATATATCGTCAACTTGAACTCTGCGTTAGTAAAGTTCCAATTTATGCAGAAAACTTGCAACTGTATCCTGTGCTGTTAAGATATTCATCCTATTTCCTTGTTATAAGACTGTTAGTCTCACTGAAAAAAATCAGCAAGATACCTCAGCACTTTGATTAATGATTTATCTTTTCTTTTTGTGTACAATTTTATTTCTTTTTGTGTTTTCTGGTATTCGAAAAACAATCCTATTTCTTCACGGAGCTCATAAACCCTTTTTAAAATTCTCCCTCTCGACAGCCAGGGTACCTCTGTGTGGTACAAAAAACCATTAAATTTGGCTCCAACTTCATCGCACAAAACTTTGAATAATCTGGAATTCGTAGCACTGCCGCGAATATGATTCACAATTTTTACTACATCATTCAAATCCATTCAAAATCCAGAACATATGTTCTGGATTTCAGCTAACTAGCTTTCGACTTTCGGCCAACTAGCTTTGACCAGTCCAGTTATTTTTCCATAAATAACTGTTTTGGCGTTTTGAATACGTCTTCACCACGAATAGTGGTGGGAAAAGACTTACAGAACATGAATTCCTCTTTTACACGGTCACCTGTAATGTACCGAATTTATTCCAATAATTGCGAACACGAAGCTACATCGGTTGTCTTCTCCAATTGCACCGCAACCATAGAACTTTTTTTAATTTCAAAAATAATTGTTGCCAAAATATCATTACTCAACTTTAAAATACGACTTAGAATTGTTCTATTGGAGAATGATATTTGATTAATCTCAGCCACGCATTGCTCACCAAAAACGAGAGACACAAACAAGGTTTCATGAGTTCCTTTCCTATAGTTTGCCGCTTTTTGTTCATAGCAATGGGATAAGCTATTTGATACGAAGCTTGAAGACACTATCCAGTTATCTTTTGTGCATTTCCTGTGGAAGCAAATTACAAAAACTCTCTTTTCTCTTAAAAAATTAAATCATTTACTTGCCAACTCCTTATGAACATTCTCGAAATGTTTTCTTTTAGTTTGCTCGGTTTCATGCTCTCTGAATCAAGAACTTTATTACATATAACACACTGAGGCTTTTCTACAATATATTCCTGTCAACAATATTTGTGAAACTTCATTGCAGAAATGCTTCTTTATTCAAGCGATTTTTTTCCAAAAGTAGAAGTCATTTCACTTAAAATATTGTTACAAATGCGAAATGTACAAATTAGTGCTCGAGTAAGTTGAAACTGAACCGTCTCCGTGGGCCTTCGCCCTCTACTTGCAAGAAGGATTGCTAGAAAAGAATTAGAACACAGTCAGAGACTTCTTGAAAGAGGGTACAGACCATATGACGCTCCTCTGTCATTCTATTATTATATCTACATATCAAAAAATAACACCGCCATTACCCCCGCAGAATAGCCGTTTTACCCCTCGGGGGGTAATTACCCCCAGGTTAGGAACCACTGGTCTACACAAATCCACTTTTCTCTCAGGATCGCGCAGTGTGAATCAATCTTGTATATCGATAAATGAACCTTAACACTGTTGATATCACACAACATTCGTTCATGTCTTTGCTTAAACATTAACAATACACATGTTTGTCTTCAGTTTTAGTAACAAAATAATGCATGTGTTGAAGTTTGACATCGATACATTTAGGCCGATCGATTCTATTTGAAGTACAATAGCATTTCAAATAGAATTACTTTTGTTATCACGCTGAATTATTTATGATTCTAAGAAAAGCACTAATGATCTATGAAGACCCTATACCTAATGGTTATCTATAGGATACGGACATATTTCATTCTAATTTAAATGCTTTATTGTTTAGTTTGATTGTATTTCTTTTTGTTTAAGTAGAATATTTAGACGTGTAGGGGTAACTTTATTGCAAGACCTTGTCATCGATGTGTATGAGTGTATGATGAGACGAAAGACGTTATTCGTCTCGTTAGGAACGGGTATCGGATCACGTTTTTAGGTTGTTTGAGACGCAAAGAATCACTTCGTGAAACTGTATCTGTGGTGATGAAAGTCTTCGTGTTATTCAAAAAATATATCTGCACCCAAAAATATTAATGCTTGGTGTTTAGGCAAAAACATTTGGATGACCTTATATATCCCTTTTAGTAGCGACCAAAAATATAGTATCTAAACGAAGGATGCTGTGTCATTTTTACGTTATTTATAAACAGTATACATTTTTAGAAAATTAGAAGAGAGAAAAAGAAAGAAACATTTTTATCCAGCCCCGTAAATTAATGTCAAATTTAAATATTTGTTTATTATATGCCAAAAATTTCATCGAGTCCCTGCCTATATTGCCTTTGAACCTTTTTTTGCTATACTTCATTGTCTTCATTATCTAATCGATGTCACTAGTTAAGATCTGTTTAACACTCCACTTGCGATGGAACTTAGACTTCAAGTTACTATCGCAATTGTGCATTTAATTACTTATTTAATATATACTTATCTATATCTTTAGAAAATACAAGGTGTTTTGCATATGGACTGACAATTTTTTTTTTTGGGGATTAGGGAGATTTTTTGGTACGATTCACACATAGGCCTTGTGTGCTAAGTGTCAGGGTTGTCAAAATATTTTTTTTCAACATTTTGAAAAGATGCCCAAAACTTCACCTTTAAATCGTCTTAGCTTTTTAATCTGTGGTTGTAATAAAACAAAATAACTAATTTTGTATTTTGCAATGTATTTTTGATCTAAATAAACCATTATTTTATGCAATTGGTTAAAGAAAATTTCTTCTGAGCTTCCAATGCAACTTCTAAATTCTTTAAACAAAAAACTAACGACTATTTTGAACTTAATTTAGTTTTAAAAAGTTTTCTAGATTATACCCTTTCCAAAGATATGCTACATGTCATACAAATCGTTCAATAAGTCGTTTAACTTGAATATGTACCAGTTTGCCAGGGTCAGGCTTAAGAAACACTTTTTATGTTTATGATGTTTTTATTATTTATTTTTTTAAAAATTGTTTAAGTTGGTCATCTCTTTGCAAAGGATTTCTTTCGAGTAAGTTTTTTTTGGCGGCCCTATTCCATGGCTCGCTTGTTCTCCAGATCTGACACCATTGGATTTTTTTACCTGTGAGCGTACCCTATTCCGTGGCTCACATGGTCTCCAGACCTGACACCACTGGATTTCTTTACCTTGGGACGTTCGTATAAAAATGCTATAATTTTAAAACTCGCAATCGAAGGAATGGTATCGGAGCATATACGAAATTTTTAGACACATCTAGTAAGATAATGTGAGACCCATTGAAAATCAGATTACTGATTTTAGCCCCCGAGCAAATAATGTGAAGCTTATTTGGATATTAGCTTGTCTTATTTGCTATTAAATTTAAGAAAAAATATAATACTATAAGATGAAAAAAGATCATCAGTCAAATAAAACCAAATTGTTACGATTATATCAGCGTGTAAGGTTGGACCCTATTGCGAGACTTTAATGACGAACCATTTCTAGTCTAATGAATAAGTGAATGTGTTTTGGTGAATTTATCTATTTAAAATCGAGGGGAAGTATTTTATGTAATTAAAGCATAAAAATAATGAAAAAATGGCATGGTAATGGCCTGTTTTTTTTGTTGTTCAATTTGTTCACGTTTCAGTAAATTGTGTCTATGAGAGCTTTTATATAAAGGCTCGAATAAAAATTGCCACTTTTATAGTCGTCAAATGCAAAAATGACTTCATTATGAATACGAACGAATCCTTGAACAATGCGAAAATTGCCGCAATTAAACGGAAAACTATGACCGATAGTCGCCCAGGGATGGCGGATTATTTACAGGAAATTAGCCGGTACCGCAAGTCATGGTTTATTTGCCGCCAGAAACGTCAGGCTGATAATGAAAGCTCGAGACGCGGCTCATAATTGAGTGTTACTGACAACGCCGACGTGTGCTTTTGGGATAAAAACGTAGAAATGGATATATAAATATGTGTTGGAAATTTCGCCTGCCAGAATGTGTGCCATAATTCGATGTGCCAAAAGTGGCACGGCGTAAAGCGAGCTTACGTACGAGTAATGAACGAGTGCCGAAGTAATTTCGTGAATAATGAAACGCTGTCTGATGACACATACAGTTTTATTATTTCGCGAACATTGCCTGGACTCTAATGAATAGAATTCGTTTTTAATCACCGGCTCTTTCGATAGGAAAGTTTGCCGAATTCGAGAGGGTTTTTTTGAAAAATTACAAAGGGATCAAATAATGCGTCGACGTTTGACGTCAGGGCGTATATAATTATAAGGCGAATGCTTAAGTGGCACAGGTATTACAGTTGAACCAAAAAGCTCATGAGAGCTTTGTGTGTGCTTACGTCGCCGAAAGCTTTACTTGAGAGCATTTTTCCCGGCCATTAAGCTTATTGAAAAAATCCACCCCGACGCATAGCCATCGAGCGTCTTGTAATCCGTTTAATTTATATACAATTAAGTGGTTGGGCAATCGAATGATGTTTTAAGTTCTTAATCTGCATTGGCTTAATTTAATCCTTTCATAACCAAACGAATTAGATGCTAACAAATGGAAACACAGTGGATTTTGCTAAGCTTGGGTACCGGTTAGCTTATTTGAGATACAATGTGATAAACCAGAATCAAACCAAAGCGTTTCAGATCCAAATCGCTGCTTATTATAACACATTTATTTTATTGTGTCAATGAAATCGTATTCTAATTGATACACGTTAATCATTAATCAAAGAAGGTGATTTATTATTTTATTAATATACAGGATGTTTGGCACCGACAAAATTTATTAGGAGGGTAGGGGTTTTTTTTGCTACTTTTCACACATAGGCCCTATATCCCAGGGTCTTTATTTCTGCTGTAGTTGTCTGAAATATAATTTCATCTTTCATTTCTGCAAAGGTGTTGCTTATTCTTTTAATTAGGATTTCTATTATGTAAATTAATTCTCTTGCGGCCCCATTCCGTGGCTCGTACGGTCCCCAGACCTGACACCACTGGATTTATTTACCTGGGAACGTGGCCTATTCCATGGGTCACACGATTGATTGACGTTTCATGGATGCTTCACTACACCGTCTTCAAATGTGAGTCGTAGGCATATTATGGGCAAGAATTAGCAAAAAAAAAAATTTTAGAAACCCCAACCATATCCAACATGGTCACCACAATGACCAAAACGAAAGAAAAATGGAAAGCATGGATGAATTTCGCTAGTGAAGTCTTGCGAAAGAAAGAAAACGCAGAAATAACTAGAAGTGTGATCACCGGCTCATAAAAAAACAAACCCACTCACTAAAACAATGCGAAAGTGAATTCCAAGGGGATCATTGGAGAAAACAGGGTAGGGGTTTTAGTGGGTAGGAATCCCACACTACTAAAAACCATGGTTTATTTTTGAAGATTTCCCCCTTCCAAGAGAAAAAAGCCTCGCTTGTCCAGACATGACACCACTGAATTTCTTTGTTAAAGAAAAATTACTCAGATGTGCACAAAAAATGAATCCTAATTTAAGGAATAAGCGCAAATTTTGCAAAAATGAAAGAGGAATTGCTAATGCTACCGAATTTCACCATGATTACAATGTTTATATTAGCAGATTTTTCTTATTTTGAAATATGTGGGTGCGGTGAAGTCAAGCGGTAGAATGCAGGTTGTTGGGTGCTAAGAAAAACCTTCTGGTTTACTTATTATCTTTTATTTACGGAGAGAGAGAGGTTACGGCTATGAAACTGCGGGAAGGACATCATCCCGCAGCCAAGGCTATTTGGCTACTCCCTACTTTCAGTACGTCACCATAGAGCGGAAAGCAGTGCACGTGTAAAAATCTTGGTAGATGTATTTAACCCTTTGATTAGTGAGCTAATTTCATATTATCATAAGCTTCGATGCTATATTCGTTGTCCACCACTTATCGTCCGTATAAATCCACTTACCTGTCAGGACTGTCGCAGCGTGTATGAAGCTTGTATATAAATAAATAAAAACCTATAAATAACTGAATTTGCACAAGTTTTAAAATATATTCATCGTCGTTTTTTTCAGCTTTTAATAATAAAAATATATTTTTTTTGCTTCGATTCTCAGCACGGAAAAAAGCTGGAAATTAAGCTAATATTTTTGGAGTAGAAGCTATGACAACCTATAGGTTCCAGGCGTTCAGCTTTTCAGCAAATTTCCGCTAATCTTCAATTGGTGGTATGTAGCGCTTGCACGCGGGTTCGTTTTTCTTTCGAGTCGTGGTGGAGTCGAGCGGATTTATTAAATGCTATGGTTTGACGTTGATATTTAAATTTAGGCTAAGCATTAATAAAGAACGCAGCATGAAACAAATACTATATTAATTCATTATTTTAAAAAAACGTGAGATTTTATCCTATAATTGCATGACTCGTGTATGAGACCTGATAAAGGACAGAACAAAGTGACACTCGTTATTAGGAAGTTTACACAATTAAAATGTTATAGAAATGTCAGAAAAACGGAAAGAAATGCCAAGGAAATATTACAGGAAGACTTGGTCAGGAAAAAGAGGATGAGTTAGATCACTAAGCAAATGGAATGATGATATCGCAAAATTGTGAAGCTGCGTGAGAATAGCATAGCATGAGTCGTATTAGGTCTTGGAAGAGAACGAAGGAAAAATAAATATTCACGACAATGGACTATCTCCTCATTACAGTAAAAATAAAATATTAAAAGTCGGATGTACAACATAAAATATAGATCATTGATCAAAGAGTTTTTCTACATTCATTAATGGCGTATATTCACACAGACTTCAACCATAATACGTATATATTTTTTTCCAAATGAAAGGGAGATTTGTTGAGTTCTCGAAGCAAAAAGGGAAATGTTACAAGGCAATCGATCGGGATGTAATATTTTGGACCGTATTGTAGGAGTGACACATTATCATATTTGACGAAGCATGAAATAAAATGCCGAATTTTCAGAGGAAGTGTTGTAACTAAGAAGAAGAAGAAGAAAAAGGAAAAATGTGCCAACTTCAAAGGCAGATTGTTATTACATTTTCAGAGCCGTCGTGTTTTTTTTGCGCGCTTTTCTTCGTAATGATTTAAAATTTCGGCCTGGTGAGCGTTGCATTCTCGTCGCGATTTCGCGGCGGGCGAAATTACAAAGCATCGTTTTTCTCAGACACGACTGTACATCGCTCTATTTTCAATTATAAATAATCCCAAAGTCGTTTTATTTTCCATTCATCCAAAAGCCTTGGCCGACATCCAGAAGGGGTTGTTATAATTTCGCTCGCCTCGTTTGCTTACAATTTCAACACCAATTTAAATGATTTAATTCACATAACGAGCAAAAGGGGTACCCGAAACATAATGTCTTCTTTTATGCAAAAATAATTGAATCCTTAGAGCCTTATTTTTTTAATACGAAATAAATGTTTTTTCGCTCCGATTTCCGCGGCCCTAATGAATTTTATTTCATGTCCGGCGCAATAAAACCTCTTTGTGCACGGAGGCATATTTTTACATCCGAAATGTTTCTGCGTGTGATCTCGATTACATGAATTTTTAGTAACATGTCATATTTTATTATTTCATTATTATCGGGCCGCGGTGAAGCCGAGAGATAGGATGGAGGTTGTCAAATACTAATACAAATCCTGTCGTCTTAAGTTTTATCATTTATTTACGAAAAGAGATCCTACAGCTATAAGTCAGCAAGAAGGACATCTTCCCGCAATCAAGGTCATCGCAAGTATCTAGAGTCTTGAAGCTGGATTTATTTTCAAATATATAAAATAACACATCCCGAACACTAGCTTTCTATAGATTGCTTTCATTTTAAGTTCCATTCTATTTTCAGTACTTTCTTTGATTCAACTTGAAAATAGATCAAATAAGATTATTCAATCGATATTGCAACCTTCTTGCCCTGACAAAATCGATTAAATTTATTATATTTTGATAACATAATTATGCATTACGTTTTCTATCTGATCCAACAAAACGTGGGATTAGTGCATTTAAGATGTTTACATGGTACAAATTTTATTTTAGTCATGATCATCTAGAAAGTAAGGTTACAAGGGTTTCTGAGGTCAAGGGAAATTTTTGTTTCATAAGTTGGTGTATTTGGCGTGTATAGGGGAACTTAACGGTTCATTTATTTAGTTCCATGTATTTTCCAGTAAATTCTTCCGATGAAAGCTCGTCACGCACTTCTGCAATCGTTTTATGGCTTTGCAGAGCAATACCAGCGCGAATATCCAACGAAAGCTTTTGGAAGTTTATGGTAGTGATATGATGAATCGAAAACATGTCGCTAAGTGTGTTAGGTTGTTAATAGAAGGCTGCAAGATGAATCAAGGAATGGGAGACAGCTATCACTTTTTGTGTGTGTACCGTTTTCAGTCTTGTATGTGCAGAGTTGTCGGATAGCCTTGGCTACGGGAGGATGTCCTTCTTGCGGCCAGTTCTTTCGTTCTTTTTTTCAAAATAGTTATTTAAGACTAGAGACTTTCGATTCGATGGCAGTCCACCTTTATCCACCCGCTCGATTCGCCGAAAGCAGTACGAACCCGCCTGGAAGCGGGGTACTACCAGGGGACTCTACATTGCGAGCACTCCTGCTCCTCTACTTCAGTGATATTAATGTTTGGTAGATCATTTTGCACAGGAGGGATAATTTTTTCTGAACTCTATCGTGACAGAAAATAAGACGTGGATATATTACTACATTCCATAATCCAATAGACAATCAAAATAGAGCGTGTGGCGCAAATAAATTATACTGGCATATAAAAGCTGGTGTCCCGACTACAGAAATGTTTCGATCTCGATGGCTATTATGTGGAAAAATAGTTTAATACATTCGTAAAAAATCCTGTGAATTTCAATCATACACTCAAACCTTTTTTTTATGCGACTTTTTTTGTGCGATTTCGAAGTTATGCGGTTTTTTTGAAGATTTTTTTAAATTTCATAAAGAGTACGTATCGATATTTTTTTGTTAAAATAGGAAATAAATCATCAACACTAACCGAATTATGGAAAAAAATTATTTGGGACTGTGTAAATCATATTACATCTGCTATCGCTGAATATACGACCACGCCTTTTATTCTAATTTAGAATTTTGAAAAAAATTGATTTCGTTTATTTTTAATTTTTTCAATGTTTCGACTTTTAAAAAATATATTCTCCAAAAGAATTTCCAAAGTTCCAAGTTGTTATTCCTACCAAAATTATGTCAAAATTTATTTTTTAACTAATTAAAAAAAAATTAAAACCGTGACAAAATAAGACCAAAAAAGACTGATTTTTTTAAACAGTTGCCATTTTGTATTTTTTTTATTTAGAGACTATATTAACATATAACTTTTTTTATGCGATTTTGGATATTTTTTATATAGCTGTTTCAAAGTTATGCGGTTTTCAAAATTCGCTGGAATACATCTTCACTTTTTCTATGAAAGTCATAGCTTTTTGGTGCGATTTCTTTTTGTGCGATCTACCGCATAAAAAAAAGTTTAAGTATATGACCATTTTTCGATCCTACATAAATGTTGTAACTTTACTTTCTATACGAACCTCACAAATCCGACGTAATAAAACCTCTTTGTGCATGGAGGCATACTTTTACATCCGAAATGTTTCCACATGTGAACTCGATTACATGGATTTTTAGTGACATGTCTGAATTTGATTTATGATATGCATGGCTAGGTATTTCTGAATAGGATTTCCTATTTTGCCCGGCGATTAAAATAATGACTGTGGCCCGGTTTTATGCCTATGCCAATTTTTATTATTAGGCATAAAAGATGTTTTCGGCTGGAATATCAAAACGGAGGTGGGACGTTCCGTAATGGCAACCTTCAAATATTAGCAATCTATCCGGGAAAGGATTGCGGATCTGATGGCCATAAGGTGTCGTTAACGAGTCATTTAATTCTCAAATTGAGTAGACATTTATTAGATTACGAATATTATTTGGTACACCAGCTTTGAGATCATCGCGCTTGACTTGATAAATTCAAAGCTCAGGATACATCAGAGACCATCGTGTACATACGAAATGATGAAATTAAACCAATTTCCATTAAAGCTCTGATATAACAAGCTACGTAACGATTAGCGAATTTCGGATTTGCCGAACTCTGCGCACGGAGCTTTAGAATTATTGCGAAAGCTGTATGATTTGCATCTAAAAGGCGTTGACACACCTTTAATTGAATCGAAATGGACGGTAAATATTATTGTGAATTTATAGTAATTAAAACCCATTACTATTAATAAAATTGTAGTGCAATAATTTATTGCCATGCATTAAATTTGTATGATTCAAACCGCAATTACGCCAGCATCCATAACCAGACAATAATCAAAATGTGAATTGAGTTCTGCGTATATCATTATGGTTAATTAATTGAATCATTGTTGTTAATTCCACATCGATTCTGGTACATATTTTCACTGTTTATACATTTATTCAATAGAAGAATTATTTATTCGATAAAATTTTATTTTAAACTTGAACCAACAAGAGCTCTATTTGTAATACTAATGTCTAACTTAATGAAATAAGATTAATAAACGGTAAGAAAAATGATAAAGTAGCGTGGACGATTTACCATCCCCACTGTAGTAGCACTGTCAATCTGAGCAGATTTAATTCACCAGATTAACAGCGACATCTTCTGTCTCTTTTCAGGTGAAATGTTTTATTTTAACAGCGCCATCTCTTGTGGCGCTATGGAGACAATGCACTTGCTTACCGATTGATTGCTCCTTTCACGTGCACCGTTGCCGGTTGGGTAGTGACGCGCAGGAGGCGGGAGTCGGGAGAGTCGTCGGTTAGCCTTGGCTGCGGGAGGACGTCCTTCCTGCAGCCGGATATCTCTCTCTCTCTCGCGTGGAATAAATAGTTATTTAGAGAATTGAGTCTTCTTTCGCTGAGACAAAAACCATTTTCGACTCCGAAACCTTGATTGACGACCCGCAAGATTGTTATATAGGAAAAACATCCACAACCTCAACATTTACCATATCTGACTCTGATGGATTATCACATTTTTTGATCTCTGATAAAATGGTTTGGTCTATAAAGGATTTCGAAACGCAACTGAAGTCGAAAATCATATTTGTACATATTTCGACTCAAAACCAGAAGAATTTTTCATAAAAGAAATTGAAAATCTGTGAGAAATATTAGATAGTTATAAAGAAAAACATGGTTTAAAAATATAATAAATTAATTAAATACCTCATTGTTAAACAATCGGCCCAAAGACTTTTCGATACACCTAATATTTTTTGTGTATTTGTAAGTAAGGTGTATAAAGTTAATTGATTTTTAATTGAATGAAATTAGTAATCTGATACATCTTAATGGATTTTCATCTTTTTTTTTATTAATGGAAAAGGGCTTGGCAATCAAAACATCATCAACGTGTTTCCCTTTTCGTAACTTGGAATATGCTATATTTCAAGATATATAATATGTTCGCTAATGAACAGTTGTATATGATGGTTATGACTATGGGGTTGCTTACAAGCTTGAGATCTTTGAAGACAATATAAAAACTTGTTTGAATTAATAAAGCAAGAATAAAAAAATCGCTATAAAATATACCAATAGGTATTTTATACAAATAACTTGAAAATTGATGATATTATCCAAATTTCAGGCGAAAAGATTTAATTTTCCGTGTAATATTACGAAAACTTTGAATCCATATATTCCGAAAAATTACCAGCACTTTGCATTCGGTTTTTCAAATTTGGATCCCGAGTGGGAACTCTTTGAAATGCAACATCCAGAATATTAGGTCAAAACGATCCCATGTGAAATGTATCCGAATAAAATGGAATTCTGCAAATATTCAAACGAATTTTCTAACAAAGTTGTGTCCATATTTAAATAACCGAAAGAAAATCTATAGGGGGATGCGATATTGGCTCCAGGCATGGATGTGCAATTAAATAAGGACAAATTTGTGATAACAATGGATGCCATCAAAAATTATGATTAGCATACATTGGATAATCCGTATCTATCAAAATTTGTTATTTTATTGTAGGATTTTGATGGATATATAGTCAACCCTTCTATAGCGTCGGGATGAGTTATTTACCCAAGCAAAATTAGTACGTATTTAGTTTGTTAATAATGTGACTTTATACAAAAACCGACATTTGTCAAAACCGGTTTTCGGTTTTTAATTTTCGAACAAAACCGATTTTCACCGATGATCGGTTTTAAGAAATATATAAGAACTAAAAAAATAAAATAACGGATTATTTAAATGATTCTAATTTTATTCAATGTTAAAAGCATTATATATATCTTATATATAAATCGTATGCCTCACCAGCACGATAAAGGTTATTGAATCGAGAAATTTTCGCCGAAATCTGGACGCTTGGAAATAGTGGCGTAAATACTAATTATTGAGCTTAGACGATGCCTAGGGGCAGTAACTGTCTAATCTATGTATACATATATACACTACATATATGTTTTTCAAATTGTTATATTAACGTTTCCCTACCGGTGATGTATTTACTACACATCGACTCTAATAATGCGAATATCGATATGAAATATAATAGATACGCGGTTCAAAATTTTTGTATTCCTCCGTAATATAATTACGAATCACATCAACGTATTAGAGTGTATAATTATTCATCTGCAGCGATGGAAATAAATAATTTGTATAACGTGATTTGTCACAAATATATTTATTGTTTTGAATTTGGTAACAACTTTTAACAATTTTTTTTTCGTTTTGATTCGGAATAATTGATTACTTATATCGGCGGGATAATTAGTTCTCTGGTTCAAATTCTTAAAAACCAGGAATGATGCTAATGCTACATTATCTCAAAATTTTGTAAAAAAAAACCTGCAATATTTTATGCCTAGTGCATAAAAGCTTGTGCCAACAAAGCAGAAACTAGCTTTGTATCAAAAGAGCTAGCTTCATTTTTAAGCTTTTTTTTCAGTTCAAAAACGGAATAAGAGATACCAATTATTGGAGATGAAAGTTGGATATTCTATGAGAATATCCAACGTAAACGGTCTTGAACCAAGGGTACAGAAGCTTTAACTGTGGCTAAACCTGGCCTACATCCAAAAAAAGTTTTGCTATGCATTTGGTAGGACTGGAAGGAAGTAGTTTATTATGAGCTACTTCAGCAACGTGAAACGATCAATTCAACACAATATTGTTTACAACTAGACAATCCAAAGGATGCAATTGCCAGAAAATGGCCAGAATTAGCGAACAGATGAGGCGTTGTTTTTCATCACGAGAACGCTAGGACTCATGTATCTTTGCTCGTCAGAAATAAATTATTATCATTTGACTGGGATGTTATACCTCATCCTCCATACTCTCCAGACATTGCCCTTTCAGATTATTATTTATTTCTTTCATTGAAAAATTATTTACGTGGTAAAGAATTATTTCAAAAAATGATATAAAAATGTACTTTGATTAATATTTTGGCAACAAATCTGAGACATTTTTGCAAGAAGACATTATTAGGCTTCTGGAGAGATGAAAAAAGGTAATAGAACAGAATGGATCATATGTTATTCAATAAACTTTGATGTAATACAAATTATTGTTTATTTTTTTCTTAATATGAAAACGAAAGAAACTTATGGGACACCCTAATACTTGTCAGTTAATTCCAGTAGCACTCTTTTGTTTATGTTGAATGATCGCTGGCTTTCTTCTTATTTTACAGTATACAGGATACATTTACATCTATTTTCTGAATCAAAGACATGGTGCAAAAATATTTTCTGCAGCACTGGATTTCTTAATCCACAGGTAAAAATTCAGCTCAACATGAGAAATATTTTATGGAGCGAAAGGATTAAAATTTCCTTACGGAATATAAAGAAAAACGTAATTTCTCATACAAATTCTATGAAAAAAAATCTGGGTCTGACTAGAGCATTTTGATTGACTTCAGATGTGAAAATAGAAATATCCTTTTTTCTTGAAGCACAAGGAATCTGAATTTTTTTTAATTCCACATTTTGTAAAACCCTTTAATAAATAAAGTTAGAGATATTTGGTATGATAAATACATAGCTATTTTTTAAAAATATTGCAAAATCAAAAAGGTTTGATTTGATGGGTTGTGAAATATCAAATGAATCAGTTTTGGGATTGTTAAAAATTTGTTTGCCGATCTTATTTATTGAGATGAAAATAAAGGACCATTTCAGCAATAAAAGGACGTAGTCTTCATGAATGAACGGACCCAAAATTATATTCGGCTTGAATTCGTAAGTTTGACAGGGAAACGGAAGTGGCGAAAGCTCAAAATAGTTTAAAGGCGCCGACGCCAGAGGCGCTTCGGTCTCTACGCACCGATGGAGCGACAGTAGCGCGAAAGCTTTCAGCTGAAACAGATCCCGTCGAAGCCTCCTTATTGAAAAACCCCGATACGACACGTGTCCAACCGGTTGCAAAACAAATACCGCAGACTTTGATGCCAAACAAACCCTCATACGACTCGATATCGAGAAAAAAAACTTGACTCAAAATAGTTTTAAATAATATTGTGCAAAGTTTGTGATTGTAAAAATTTAACAACATATCTGTGTATGTGCTTAAACACGTTCAAAAATGCAATGTAAATTCAAAATGCTCCATAAAATAAGATTGTTTTGTTATATTTGATATGTAAGTGTATAAGCTTTGACGCCGTAAAATATAAAGTCCTTTAAAAGTGTTGAATTAAAAATATAATTAATCCGAGTTCATAATGAAGATGAGAGCCATCTGAAGACGCAAAGAAATTGTGAATTATTTATCCTTGTTTGGAAAATTTAACTTTCGTCCTACGCCGGGACTCGACTCGAGGAAAGTAAGTGAAATTTAATTATATGCTTATAAATAACTTAACCCACCGCGTTTTAAAACGAATTATAAACAACCCCGTATTATATTTCGCCGATCCACTTAAAAATTTTGGCACGGAGGTGCTAATATTTTAACACGACTCGTTGTGTCAAATTCCGGGATTATTCCTATTTACGAACTGCTTGATGAGTTGTTTTTTTATTATTATTTATGGCGGCAGCGTCAGAATAGGTATTGGAAGCCATGATTGTGCAAAAAACGCGATAAAGACGTTAAAAGAGGAGCCCGTTCAAGGTCTCCATTAAGTACTTTATAACGTGAAAATGCCTAGAATAGGAGGGGCTGAGGAAAAAAAGAAGAAATAAAAAACAGAAGAGATAATGTTTTCCCTTTGAGGGATGAAAAAACTTTATCATTAATAACAGGGCCTGTATATTATCAAAGAATTCTTTTGAAGACGCGATGAAATCTCGAATAATTCGCACATCTCGATTCTTGGGGCATTAAAAATTATATAAAATCCAACTAAAGGATACATGACCTGGATATGGTCTTTGAACAAATAGCTCCCACTTTTCATACGTGAAATTTATTCGTATGAAGTAGGGAAAAAAAATCGGAACACGATATTTGATTTAACTGGAGTGGGTACATAAATAGCCAAATTTGCAGATTTGATTTATCGTCCTTTTGTTTGGAACGAAAGCTACCCTACTCACGGAAGATGACATTTGTTTTATGATATGGAAGCTGTTTATGTGTGTATATATATATATATATATTTTTTTTAGGGGATGTTGTTAAAATCTCGACTTTAAAGCAATCGGTTCCATGTCAGATAACGCGTTATATAGTTCGACAGATAAAATAATAAATTTACGGCCTCGACTTAGACTAAGGACAATGATTAAGTTCAATCCGTGGATCAATTAATCCTGGTCAGTCTGCGATAATTTATTACTGAATAAACATACAATAAATCCTTTAAATTCAACATAGTGTGATGCTGTCATTAATTACGATACAATCTGGGTCGACAGATTCACGAATTTAATATTTGCATTCTTAATTCCCGATCACTATTAAAATTAAACGAGGGCGTTCCCTGTTATTCCCGTCGATTGCGTAGATCAACGAACTTACAAACTTGCCAATTAGTAAAGTCAAACGATCCTTAACATCCCGGCATAATGGATCAGTTTACTTGCCAAACAATAATATTGTATTTTAAATAACAAGGACTTTTCAATAAAAACACGCATATCATATGGACATTTTTTAATATGGGATTATAAATAAAATTCCCTTAACAATATTATATTATATGAAAATCTTATACTTTTGAAAACGACTCGGAATAAATGGTGCCACTTATGTTTCTAGCACTGTTGAAATCTCAATCTCAAAGAGCTTTGATCTTTTAAGGGCTTGAAATTGATATGCTTTTATTCTTGACCAGAGCAAAGATGTACTAGGTGAACGTTCTGAATATTCCCGAAACAAATATTGAAAGACAAGATGGACACTTCTCTCGAGTATAATTTGGACAAAGAAATCGGTATCCGGGTCGTTTGATATAATTTGATGAATTTGCGTCTAAAAAGATCGATTAAATTTACATTTTTCGCGCGATTGACCTGTATATTTTTGAGAATGATATGTATCATCGTCGATAAATACACATTTTGGATGTTATTCATCATGAAAAAATATTAAAATTATACTTAAAAATATATTAATAAAACACTAAAAAATTCAAATATTATTTTGAAAATATGCTCAAAGTAATATTAAACATCGAGTGTTTCGTCATTTAGTTTGGACCTGATTTTGGTAGCCAGGCAACCTGCTTCTGAAAATATACGCTCAGCCTCTATACTTGTTGGAGGTATCGTCGTCAGATATTTCTGCTGAGACACGGAATAAAACTCGCAAAATTCCCGATTTCGCGACAAATAATTTATTTCCGTCGCTGTAGATAAACACTTATATACCATAATACTTTTATGTGGTACATAATTATACTACGAAAGAATACAAAAATTTTGAACCCCGTATCTATTATATTTCATATCGATATTCGCATTATTAGAGTCGATGTGTAGTAAATACATCACCGGTAGGGAAAGGTTAATATAACAATTTTAAAAAAAACATATATGTACTGTATATATGTATACAAAGATTAGACAGTTACTGCCCCTAGGCGTCGTCTAAGCTCGTCAATTAGTAGTTACGCCGCTGTTTCCAAGCGTTCAGATTTCAGCGAGAATGTTTCGATTTTTTATATATATGAGGGTCATCTAGAGTGTCTGAGTACAAAAACTCCTGAGACGGGGGGAGAGAGGGGGAATTTTGTTTCTAAATTGGAGCATCTGACATTTAGGGGGATCTTAATGGTTTGTATATTTAGTCCCGCGTGTTTGTCGGCCATTTTGTTCAGTCACAGTAAATTCTGCCGATGGAAAGATCGTCGCGCACTTTTCGTCCGTTTTCTGTCAACCGAATGTGTATCCAGAATGTTAACACTGGAGCACCATCAAAATTGCGCGACTGTATGAATTTGTGGATCATTTTGCACGAGAGGGAGAAGCTTTTCCTGATTGTATCGTGACTGGGGATGGGGCGTGGATGTGTCATTATACCCCAGAATCTAAAAAAAGATGACGGGAGCGCGCGAAGGCCTCTCCATCGGATAAATTTACTGTGACTCAACAAAATGGCTGACAAACACGCGAGACAAAACAAACTGACCCCCTATAAATGCCGAGTGAAATGAAAAAATAAAAAAAGCGCCAATCAAATGATGCTTGTTTATCAAATATAGATCATGCAACTCGGTTATAACGAGCACAAAAATCGTGATTTGTTTATATATATATATTTGATACGTATATTTTTATTTTATTCAAGTTCTCCATGATTATGATCAGATGCGCTACACTATTATATCGAACCAATTGAATTCAAACAATGATGAATATTTGAATTTTGTATCAAAATCTTATTATTTTATGAAAATTATATGCTTGGCGAGTATACCGCCGAGTGTACCTTAATATAATCGTTCAAACTATCCATTGTAGTTTTGATTTTGTTCTGAACTTGTTGTAAACATGCTTGTTGTAAGCGAGTTTAACTGTTTATCACAGGTGAATAAGTATTTAAACTCTATCTCAAGGTTATTAAAGAGTACAAATAGACTATTATTTTAAAATAAAATAAAAAATCTTAACATTATTTATATTACAATTTATTTTTACTATGGCTTCGCGTGCGGGTGATGCACTCAGTATACAACACGCACCGGATAAATGCAGTATTTTGTTGGAGGAAAGTACACGGAACGTGTATGGAATGGATCTCTGGATAAAGTGTGGAGGAGACCAACCATGGAGATTCACAGGGATGGCTTTAAATCATAATTATAAATCAATTTATAAAGAAGGATATACGAAAAATGCAATAAAATGCTCATAATTCAATCTCAACCACTTGATTAAATCATTTTGCACTTGTTATCTTTATAATTTCGGCTGATAATTCACTTGACTTCTATGGATTTAATGGACGATCGATAATATTTGGATAAATATTATGTGTTTATTTTTCTCAAAGGCCATTAGATAATATCGTGAAAGCTTTCTAAGTTATTGGACTGTCAAAATATTTTTCATTTTGGAAAAATTCCTTATTTGATCAGACGACAAACGAAATCGCCCGGTGATTGACCAGACAGCAAAGCACGCAATATCCACCCTCTAAGACTGTCTGCGAAAATAGGGGTTTTTCTTATTTTTTTTAAACTGTCGTAACAATAATAAAATGCTTGACATACCACTTGATACGTTGTAGCTTTAGGTTATTCTCTGACAAGCAAGAAAACTTCTTGATTCTTATATATGGCACATTTACAGAAAACTTCAACGAATTTGGCACAAATTGGTTATTTTTTTATTGTAGAAATTCTGATGGAATCTCATCGATTCAAGTCTATAATAATAATTTCGCCATATAAATTGCTAATGACATTCGAAGACATATTTTTTGCAGGCGTCTCTAGTATACCTGGCGTACCCATAAAATTAAATTTAACTAAGACCAATAACTTTACAAGGACTCTTAACTTTTAGGACAGCATGAGAGTTCCGACAAAATTTTGAAATATAAAGCGAGCATTAAATTTAATACTACTCGAGGTGTTTCGGCTTGCATATTTAACACTTTCTCTTCGCTCAATTAGTTTTTCATCTCAATATTCAGCAGCGACTCTTAAGGATGTTGGCATAGTTAAACACCTGGAAAATTTTGAGGAAATTTTATTGGATCATTAAAGACGATTTTCCGGCATTTCTAAAGCCATTAATGTATTAAGACTCGATTAAAGCGCATTACCTAAAAAAATGTTTTGCCACACTGTTGGGCCACATACTATCACAAAGTTCCTCAGCATTCACACTGGGCGAAAGGCGCAGATTCTTGGTGCGAATTGCGAAAATATGCAACTACAAGATCGTTATATTTGTACAAGCAACCTCCCTTTATCACAGAGAATTTTCAGCAAATCTTAAGAGCCATTTATGAAGAATTAACGTCTGATAATTTATTGGAAAGATGCCTTGAATCGTTTCAACGAGTGCGTATGGTCCCTGGTACCGAAATATTTTTTTATAGCAAAAATACTAGAAATCCCAACATATACTGCAGCCTGCATTTTTAACGAATCATTTAAACCTATTTTAAAAATAATGGATAAAAAGATGCATTGGGATTTATGGAGACGCATAACTAAGAACGTATACGCCTTGCCAACTGCTAAGGCTTCGAATCTTCTAAATAAGCTAGAACAGATCACAGATACGTCAAATCAGCAAAAAAAGAAGAGGTTAAGGTAGCTGAAAATATTTATTATGAAACTGGAGTCGCTGAATAGTAGTTTATTTCCCTTTTCAATAATTTTGTGGTACTTAAAACTTTAAACGCGTTTTTCTCGAAACGACATTTTTTCATGTGGTGTGGAAAGAATTTTGAAAAACCAAGTCGCCGATTGGTCTGAAATTTTACGAGCTCATTTTAAATATATATGACTATGGCAGTTCGCAAAACCAGGTCAAAATGTTTATTTTATCTTATGTTTTATATAAAAAAATACCCCCAAACAAAGTTCTTTCTTTTTGTGACCCTAGTATCTACTTGCTTTTTCACTTTTTTTTAAATCTGCGTTAACATTTTTCGACTTAATTTACTCCCTTACTAGAACAAAGATAAGAAAGGTCCCTAATAGGAACCTCTGGCTTGCAAACAAAAGTAAGTATAGGGGCAAGTCTGCAACCGCAGCTGTCTCAGAACCGTTGGGGCGCAATCTGGATGAAGTGATTTCTTAGAACGCATTTCGCAAATTAGCTGTAAAGCATTGAAATAATCAGAAATTCTTTACCAAAATTATAAACGACATTTTTAGAGGTATGTACTTTCGAAAATTGAAATAAAAAAAAAAATGTATTTATGCTCTTAAGCACTTAGTCAATAGTTCATCTCGTGATAAATCTTCATGGACTGGTTTGATGACTTTTGAATTTGTGTGTTCGGTGGTGCCTTATGGTAGTGGAAATTATTGAGTTCTCTTCTAGCTTTAGCCATTTGCACCAGCTGTCTTTGCCTGCTGAATAATTCTGTTATTGTGGACTTGCATCTGTAAAACATTTGTGATAGAAAGTTGCCCAAATGTCTTCCTTAGAATTCGTGTATCGACGAATGGCGAAACCGTAAAATTTAGAGATTTTGTTCACATTTGCATGACATAACGTCACTCTTACATTTTCTGTATATTAAATTTGCAGAAATAGCAGAAAAACCGAAGCAAATTCCAGTATACAATACACAAAACTTAGTTCATGCTTCCCAAAAGTTTCTTCGCTGATGTTGACGCAAATTCTGTTTAATATGTGACGTTTTTCAAGACATATTCGCTTTTTATTCCAATGATGAAGTATAGAATTAGCTCGACTTGATGCCACTAATTTCGAAAATCACTCACATACAACATAATATTATAGAAGAGTTCAGTTTTAATGCTTTGGGTGACCAGTCAAGACAAAACTAAGCATTATATTCGAAACAAGAAATGAGTTTAGAGGATATAAGAGCTTCTATATTGGGTACAATAGGGAAGTTATTGTATTAAAAGGGCTGAGGTAAGAAACCAAAGCGCAAGAGATGGGGTGCGATTCTTCACCTCATTGAGGTTTCAACGCTGTAATTTTTGAACAACCCCGAATATCGGAAAATAGCTTTATTCACACATTCTACACTATATTTGGATATAATTTATGCAAAAGAAGGTTTTTTTTTGTTGGAATGACCCCTTTAACAATAAATTCAAAGAGCACATATTTATATGGCTAGAATAAATAAGGTTCTGTTTGTTCACATAAAATAGAAGAATATTCTTGAAATTGTAGAATTGCGACGAGAGATTTACATTTTGAAGTGTTCAACGAGAGCTTTCATTGTAAAATTTAATTAAAACAGGATCAAGTGTGTACTTGCTTATTTAAAAGTATGCAAAATCAAATCTGCTTTTATTTTCTTACACCAAAAACATCCAGGGTGTATTTATTATTTCGAATTTGCTCAAACAATTTCATGCAATATTTCCATACATATTTAATAAATGCAGGAAGAAAAGCTCTAAGCATGCCGCTATATCAAAAGGGTAGAACCGTATTTTAGAGAGCATATAGAAAAACTTAAGTAATTTATGGCTCATTGTTGGACGTAAAAATTTCCATAACAAAACGTAGTGGAAGTATTTGCAACGTAATATGAGACCATTATGTGGCGGCCCTAAAATTAATTTTTGAAGGTATCGATCGAACGCAAAAGGGATGCATTCGGGGCGCATTAAAACCAACCCCAAAATGCGAGAGCATCGTCGATCATTTCTCAAATTTGCGATTGTTAATCCGTCCGTTGTAATGCAAGAGCTTAAGATAAGGCTTCGTTCGCTACACAATGAAGTGACAGCGTGGACTTTAATGATTACACTGTAATTACAGCCACTGTTAACTTGCGTCATCTTCGGATGCTACGAACACGTCAACATTTAAATTTAAAGGACCAAATGTTATAAAAGGATTCCGAGATATTTTCAACAGATCCTTCTTCGTTCCGTCTGCGGTCGAATCCAAAGGCTTTTATTTTCGTTTGCTCTCTGGATATTTGTTGGCTTCTATTTCATTAATATGTATAGTGTTCGTATAAAAGTATTTCATTTTGTTCTATCGCAATTTCTCTAATTAGTATCCAAAGAAATACTTCAGAGCTCTCGAGCGATGAATTTCTTACAAGTTTCCTTTGGGATTGCTTCACATAATATATAGGAATATCTTACAGATAGGGAAGATTTATCAATTACAACAAACTATAAATTTTAATATCAAATCCCTGGAAAGTTTTTAATTAGGGACTTTAATTAGACAACTTTTTGTTGAATAATTAAAACAGGCATTTCGTCGTCTTTGTGCACGTATCTCATTAAACAGTTTTCCTCTTTGACTGGATACGAAATCAGTATATAAGTGAATTTATATTATTTTTTGACTATTTTATCTAAAAAAAAAAAAATTGCAAGGTTAAAAGATGTAGAATCATTTTGGCAGTAATTGCTTCAATGATAACCATTCTTTAGAAATATCCAGAGACCAATAAACAAAATTTTGCATAAGCAATTTGCGGCTATAGACGCGTATGGCCTGTTGGGATGGATTCTCTGTCGCTTGTATAGACGCATATGGCCGTTAATTGATTAAATTATGGTATTGTCAAGCTTGCTGTTTAATTTTGATTTCAGGAATTAATTAAGTATGCATAGATTTGTTAGATAATTAATTAAAAAAATAAGATTTTCATTCAAAGTCCCAAATCAGCCTATCATTAACCAAATCATGACATGAATGGATGGTCTTTGCTATCTCAAAGCTTTTTCTTCGACCAAGTATTAACCTGGGGCTTTTTATTCTGAATATATCGTTAAAAATATGATCTGAATAGAAAAAGTCATCCAAATGTGACGCCTAGATGTCATCCTTATTTTTGTTCGTGCGATTTTTTTAAACTACTTATTCACAAGTTTTTGCGCTTTTTGGATTTTAATTAATTATATAATAATGACCTTAATTGATAATTCATTTTAAAGATGTTACTAATATTTTTTTCAAAAAATTCTAAAAAATCAAATTAAATAAAAAAATATATATATTAGTAACATCTTTAAAAAATCAAATTTTAAAGATGTTACTAATATTTTTAAAAATTTAAGACAATAAAACTTTTGGGACACACTCTGTAAATTAGAAAGCAATAATCTTTTATCGTTTTTTTCATAAATTAAATAATTTTATAATGTTTTCGCGTAAAAAACGCTTACATTTTTATTTAATAAATGTGTTTTCATAATTTATTATTAAAATATTACTCCAACAATTTGTATATCACAATGAATATTTTAAAACCTAAACAGATAATAATTTTTATTTTAAATATAAGAAATTTTTTTTTGGGAGGCTTTATACAGGGTGTTTTACACATGGGCTGATAAATTTTTTTGGGGGTTATACCTGTATACATCATATTTAATATGTTTCGTTTATAATACGGGAAGATATAGATTCAATATTTTTATTTAAATACAAAATACCAAACGACACAATTAACAGAATGAATAAAGTCCCACATTTAAATAATATTATGATTCTCATGGTAAAGGCCTTTTTTATAATGGTCCATTTGTCATCTTTATGTGAAAATAAATACACACAAATGACTTGATAATACCGAGAAGGGTCTGCATTTGATATTACGGTAGTTATGAATAGTTATTCATTACAATATTATCGGGTCTTAAATCTGAAATATTTTACATATTATATTCGATTTGGAAGTCCTTTGGATGTTGTGACAATAATGCGATGACATTTGTTTTCAATCGATTCAAGATTTAATGATTTCCGAGTGTTTATGGTCTTCTATTGGACCAGAATCTTATTAATCGGATAGGATTTTGAAAGATTTGAGATGTTAATAATGCATATTTCTTCAGTATTGGAAGAGCTTATGCATCGTCGCCAGTTTCTCAAGACGTTGCAATACTTTTACTCAATTTCATAAGAAAAAGGTTCTGAACTAAGAAACTGTCAAATAGAAACATCCCATTCATGGACGTGTTTCTCGGCTTGAAAGGTTCCCTTACGGTATAACTAAAACTTCTTTCAACCGTGCAGCTCGACACTTTTCAAACTTCAGCTTTAAATAAAGATATTTTCCTACCATTTGAATTTTCTTGCACTAATGAGATATTTTATGCTGTATAAATCCCCCTTGATTTAATTGAATCAATTGCAGGAAAAGGCATCTCGATCTTGTATTAATTTATTTTCATGTTTTCCTTATTACTGCCCTTACGTTTTGCTTGGCTAGTTGAAGGTATTAATACAGCTTTTCAAAAGTAATACCAAATGATGAATATTATGGCTAAATTTGACAAAACTTAAAGTACCAACAACAATTTTAGATGTTTGTTCTTATCATTTTGTTCCTTCTATTGAATATTTTGAATCAACGTAGCTGTTTTTTGCTTTTATGATTTTATTGCACTTTTCGGCATGTCTTTGAAATTTCAGAGCGGTTAGCAGCTATGAAATTGCTGAAAAATGTTCAGGTGATGATGTTAG
The DNA here is from genome assembly GCA_008973525.1 of Stenopsyche tienmushanensis. Lineage (NCBI taxonomy): Eukaryota > Metazoa > Arthropoda > Insecta > Trichoptera > Stenopsychidae > Stenopsyche > Stenopsyche tienmushanensis. The sequence continues at coordinate 471,802 of WACJ01000016.1, forward strand.
TTGTTTTAATTCAGGGTCTCAGACCGTTTTTTAGTTTTTTTCGGTTCTTGTTCCGGTTAAGTTCCATTTTTAACGGTTCGGTTAGGGTTTTAATTTCTAGGTTAGAGTCATTTTTTAAAAATATATTTGTATTAGAAACTCATTTTCTAGAATAATTTAGAACTTTTTATTTAAAATAGGCATTTCCTATAGAAATTTCTTTCTAGAAAATGTAGATGATTAATAAAATATAAAAAAAATAAAAATTAAACTATAAAAAAAATATAATAAATTTTCTAAAAATTATTATATTTTTCATGTAGATGATTAATAAATTATAAAAAAAATAATTGAAAAAATATAATAATTAATTTGTATATTTATTGCGTCTGGTATTTTTTTGCAGCCCATCTGAAATTAAGCTTTTTTTATTCAGGTCCATGTTAACTTTTGAGATAATTGCTCTAATCTACAATGTAACAAAAGTAAAATAACAAGAATTTCTGAATTCTAGTTTTTTTTTGGTTTGTTTAGAAGTTATTGTGCCTGGTACGTAGAAAAGATCCTAATGGTCAGTTTGTTTGATGCAGCGTGTTTGTCAGCCATTTTGTTAAGTCACAGTAAATTCTTCCGATGGAGAGGTCGTCGAGTACTACTGCCACCTCCCGTCCGTTCCCCGATGAATTTCTTGATATTTCTCGAAGTCTACTTGATAATATCGTGTCAGAAAAATTTGGTTACAAGAAGATGTATGTGAAGTAACAAACAATAGGAAACAAATTTAAATTTGGGAGTCCCAGTTTGGGTAGATAGTACACATAAAAGAAGACATAACCTATACAAAATCCAAAATAATGACTAATGATAATGCAAGATTGCAAGCTAGAATTTAGGTTGAAAATAAATTAACTGTAGTATTGAATTTGATAGGATGATTAACAGGATGAAACATCTACTGAATTGAAAAAATCGATATTTTCGAATCAGTTTTGTTCCGATTTCATTTCGTCAAAAATAATGGTTTTAGCAATTATCGGTTAAGGTCCAGTTCGAAGCCCTGCTTTAATTACCAAAAGTCTTATCATTCCGTGATACAGTATTGTAGTTAAATGATTTATTGCTTCAGGCTACGTGTAGCGCGGACTGAAGGGCTATGATCCAAAAAAATACGCACACTCATTCTTATCTCGAAGAGTGATTATCTTCCTCTCTCCCGTGAGTGGAACTGCGTAATTCGTTAATTGTATCTGTTACATAGGAGTGGGGGCGCTCTAACGAGTCCTTGGGCGGATCCCCGCTCCCCCGCGCTCGTCGGGTTGGCTGCGTTAACGCACGGGTCCGTCCTTCTTTTGGATCATGCGAAGCCAAAATGATGGATGCGGGTGGACGGGCGTCGGACAAAAATACTATTTTCTCTAGGTTACTTTTATTTACCACGAGAGAGAAAGATCTGGCTGCGAGAAGGACGTCCTTCTGCAGCCAAGGCCAACCGTTGATTCTTCTCGACTCCCGCCTCCCATGCTTGCATGAGGATGGTAAATCACCCACGCTACATATCGCAAAATAAACTACGTACACAAACAGTTCTTGTTCTAATTCATACATTTTCACGAAAGTACGCATAAAAACTCCACAAAGTATATAAGAGATACATACAGATAAGCATTTTTATATATTTATATATTAATATAAAAACCTTTTTAGATACATGCCCAATAACTCACCAAAGTTTCATTGCAATCGGATGAATGGTATAGAATTTTACCTTGTACAAACATACTTCGCAGTGCTGCTGTTTAAATCTATTGCGTTAGCAAACCAGTAAATCATATCTCAATATTTTTCATTCGTCTTTAAACAATATTTTTGTCGTTGTGCTCGAATTCACAAGCAAATAAATAAGCGCACATTTCTTTTCGTGTAACATACCGCAGAGTAAATATTGGGTTTCCTGTAAATTTATAAAACAACAAAAAGTAACCGTTGTGTTGGATGTTATTGTATTGTTGTGAAATCGTGCACGGTTTCCTTATCTACGCGCGTCCTTAGAAACTGGGATAATGCGTGACGATACATATGCTTGTTTATTTATATTATATAGGATCCTGCAGGATCGTTCCCGCTATTGAAATGCGACTTGATCACGCGCAAGGGTCTACGTGAGGCAAAATAGTTTCTTTGCCGGAACAAAAACAATTAAAACGATCTTATCTGAGATTTTTTGCGATGGCGCTCCGACCGCAGCCTCCTCCGTTCTTCGAAAAGCAATAAATGTTTTGTGTAATTTCTTCTTAAGTAGCTGTCTTTATAATTGATCCTTGAAACTTTTTAAAACCGTGATCCGCAAAGTTTCCTCCATAATACAACAATGCTGCTAATGAACAAGTAATTTAGATGTGAAAGTCAAACAGTGAAGATTAACTTTAAAATTTCGGGATTTGTAAGTATTAAGCATTTGTGCTAATAAGAATGCCGAAGTATGGGTTCCACGGTGTACCGTTTATATGAATAAATTACAAAGAAGACAAGATATGGCTTTAAAATTGTATAATTTTCCTGTTAATTAGGCTGTTCCTTGAACCCTTTTAATTTTCCTGCTAAACTGTCGGGGCGAATGTTGTATCTCGTTAAAATTTCGCATTATTTGTTATATTGTTTTCTCGCAGAAACAATTTCGTTATTTTCGCCTCTTCCAATTTGATGAAATTTTGGCCGTCATTAATTTTTATTATATTCAATTAATATAATTTCTTTGGGAGAATTGGAAACGTTCAAACACGAGAAACAATTGTTCCGATGATATTTTCTTTCAATTATATTCCGAACGTCATTTCAGCTTTGCTTATTCACCGTTTGAATATAGATTACCGATGAACTTCTATTGGAAAAATAAGGAAATGTTTGAAATAATATTAGGTGTATCGAAAAGTCTTTGCCGATTGTTTAACAACAAAGGAATTTATTTCATTTTTATTAACAAAACAGTCGTGGAAGTTCTTCTCATTTTAATACTGTACAATTGTGTTTGATGTTTGACTTCACCATGTATCATACATTCATAATGAATAATTCCTTGAATATCCCAAATAAAAGCACAAACGAATCCTGCAGGTCGTCAATCCGGGTTTCGGAGTCGGAAATGATTTTTGTCTCAGCGAAAGCCATTGACTTTATAAACAACCCATTTGGTGCAAAAAGAGATGAGTTTTTTGTCTTGACGGCAAAACTTTGCATGTGCTTCGTCGCTCTCCTTTGTTACCATCGCACAGTTCGTGCGGCATCCAAATCCCCCATTCAATTCGTCTTTCTGATACATTTTAAATGTATATTGAGCTGTCAATCACGGTGAATGCAATTTTTTACGATGATTTTTTGATACTTAATAAGGGGGGGGGGGGGAGAGATCCAACCCTACGCCTTGTTACCCATGTACCTTTGGGGTAATGATATGGAGTAGAGGTGCGCGAGAGTAGCGTCGTCGGTTTGCTCATCAAACGCAGCTGGGTAACCCAGCTAACATGAGTTGGGAGCGCAGGTTACTCTGTGCTGCGCTCCCGTAAAGGTGTGTTGAACAGCCGATTACAGTAGTTGGTGGTGACTGTGTCAAAGGCTTACCACTATCCTCAACAGCCGTCTCCATGGCTAGGCACTAAGAATGATCGAACTGATATGAGTACCATGGGGAAGGGGTAGCCCATGTAGTCCGTCATCTGCTGCAGCCCCTTTCAAACTGAGGTTGAACTCGTACTGGCAGTGTACCTGCGGTAGTATTCCTTTGCATTTAGCTTTAACCTTTGTCCTTCCTCATCCGCAGCAACCCCGGGTGCATTAGTTTGTAGCTGGTTTTCCTTCAGAAACCTCGCCTCCTCTGGATGGGTGGGCGCCTGGACGCTCTACGCCGAGCGTTTCTCTTGGGGCTAAAGGATCAGTGGAATACACTTTTTGTGTGGCTAGTCCGAGATAATCCGGAACAGACCATACAGCAGCGCATGAAATGGGATCGCATATTAATGATTCCCCAATCCAGTTAGTCGCTGTCTGTCGTCTATTATGTGTTGGTCTGTATAGATGCGGATAGCCTTGGCTGCGGGAAGATGTCCTTCCCTTAGGCTCATAGCTGTAACATCTCTTTCCATATAAAATAAAACATTTAAGATGACAGTATTTCTATCAGATGTATATTCGAGATGTTAAAACAATGTATTTTTTGGATTTTTTTGACAATTGTGTGTTTTTGCATTTTTTCCAAGTCATTATTCATATCAAGGAGAACAAACAAATTTAGTTGACTGCTAAAGGGTTACCCTCAAAATTATGATTTATTTCTGTTCATCCTAATTTATCAATTTAGCTTAACAAGATATAGATCATTATTTAACACAGTCGATTGTAGTACCATTTATCATCACAATTGTAATTTTTTTACATCTATTTATCATCCAATTTTATACATAAATCCTGTATAATTTAATGGTTTTTTTTTTTTAATTTATTTATACAAAAATACTTTTATGTAAGATCATATGTAAATGCACCGAAATATAAAGCATGTGAACAGATTTGATTGCTATAATATTCAAACAAATCATCAGACTGTGAAGCATTAATCGTACGCTGTTCTATTTTGAACGACGATTCTTAATAATAAATTTTCAGATGTAATTTGAACGGTCGAACGGGTATAATTTTAAGCATCCAAATGCCTTCAATTCACTCCAACGGTTGCTTAATTTGTGGACCTGTCTTGTGGACATACGCGAATTAAATGTCGGTGCATTTGCCCAAATTTCGCCCCATTGAATTTGAATTTTCGCGCATAAAATCACCTCCCGGGTTTTAAGGATTTCACGTGATTCTATTTTGAGTGATCTCTCCGACAGCCCTGGAGCTATAAACGTGTCATACTTGAGATTCCTTAGCGTTTTCATCTCTGTTTAAATATGCACACCCGCACATTTAAAGAGGTTGCTGCATTTTTTTCATTTTTTCCATTCCATTCGCGCATACTTTAGCTGGAAATACTTAAAATCCGAGGTCAAAGTACCATTTATTCCGTCCATAATAGTATATATTTCCAGACGTGAATGGGCGGAGAAGACAGAAAGTCTTTTCATAAATATTAATGACAGTCATCAATACATGGAGGGGGTGAAATCTAATATTTTTGCGGATTTAACGGAGTGAAGATATTGGTGTACTTTGGGTTCTTATAAATGTGTATTAGAAACGAACAGAATTTTTTAGCCTCTCAAGAAGTTATGATGTCATTAAACTTTATCATCCTGTATTTGTATTCAGAATGTAGTAATTATTACTTGTATATTAATATGTAAATACCGTCCGCTTCCTATAGATTTATTGAAGTTGTATAATACATACTATTTTCCATAGGTTATTGAGATTTTCAATTCCTCTTTTAAACATTTTTTTGTTCTCATCGAGCCCCGCTTTACCTTTGTCGCTGCAGTGGTTGCCGCGTTTTCCGGCTACAAAAATCGCATCGGGCGGTCACTTGGAGCATGAGGCACTTCGTATCGTTAACTTCGATAACGATATCGGCACTGACTAATTTTTGAGCGCGTTTTTATTTATTTTCGAAGATGATTCATCTCTTTTACGTGACATCTAAACGGAGGGCTCAAAATACGGAAAATGCCTTCATATCAATTCGTTGACCAAAAGGACGTGGACCAATTTTAACTGTATTCTAATGCCAGCTTTATTATACATTAAATATTTATTACGAAACATTTGGTCCACGCCACACATTAATATATTAATTTAATCTCAAGTTTGCATATATAACGTATCAACAAGTAGACAAAACCATACGTTGAATTTGTATATTAAATTTCAACCTTTAGTTCTGACATTATTTATACAAATATACCTAGGCTGGAAAGTACTGTCATCCAACAAATGTCGTTAAATTTGAAAATCACACTATAATAACACAATTAAGGGTATTTAATATGTGTTTCGCATTTATAATGATATATTCCGAACAAAAATAGTCATCATCTAAGAGAAGTATTTTTAGGATTTAAGTTCAATCTTTAAATTCACCCCTTGCAGGACGAAAAATTTCGGTGCAAGATAACAAGGATTTCATTAAATTAAAATCGGATAAGTCAAGTCACGATCTCCGGTGCATCACGTACATTTCTGCTGGAATAGATAATCCGAAATACAATACTTCCTGAAATCCTATCCCAGAATTAACTTTGTCTCAGTTTCTGTTTAAATGAGAAATATGGGTCCTAATTTAAGTATGCAAATTAGCCTTATTAACCAAGGAACATTGTCATCAGTTTGAATGTATGCGAATGTATTAAATATTTGATATAATTTACATATCAATATTTTGCATAAATTAAATAAGTTAGTGCGGCTTCACATTGGCGCTCCATGCGTCAGGCGTACATCGAGGAACTACAGACGTCACATTTATTTTTAATGCACTGATTTTGCACATATAAGGATATAATATTTAACTATATTTTACATTTATGTCAATTATAGTAATGACAATTAAACGATCAATGTCAACTAGTTTAATATTTTGATCTCTAACCAAATTCAATTTTATGCTTTACGTTATAACATTAAATATTGTATTTGACTTAAAATTACAAAAATAACTGTTAAACTTCATATAAGTTCTATCCAAGTCGGAATTTCTTGGCACAATCGCAGATTGAGCCAGTTTGTTCGCCTCTTATAGCACTTTGAGGCCTTTATATTTTTGAAATTTTCAATTCCGGCACTAATTTCCTTCTTTCACGTTGACCATATTCGAAGTTTATTCTTTCAATGCTTCTTGGTTTCAGGCCAAAATCCAACTGTGGCTGCAAGCGCTTAAAATCACAATTATCTCAGTTTATGAGATCGATATAAAAGTATACAGGAGCTTCGTCTTTTATTCATTGTCTGGATTTTTTACTGAAAATACGAACGATATTTACCTTTTAAGCATTGTGAAAGATATATTTATTATGTTTCAGCAGCTGAAAGCTTCGTTTCACTCGCTGAAAAGTTCAAACAACGTATCATAGTCAACGACAGACTTTTTAATCGTTAGTTTTGTCCAATATTTGTCTAAATATGGATTATCTTTCATCGTCCAACCTGGGAGAATGAGGTTCAATAATTCATACTTAACATTAAAAGTCATAATAGGGCCAAAGTCAGTGAATTAAGCGAATTTTTAGTTAAGCATTTAATGTCGATTTCAATTCAACAGTGACATATTTTGTCGTCCTGCACACATATATTGCGTCTAGAACAACGACATATATCGCTTATTGCACGAACACTATTATCTGTCCACTCAGGTAGTAAAAGTCGTCGGTTGGCCTTGGTTGCGGAAGGATGTCCTTCCCGCAGACTGATAGCTCTATAAATGAAAGGAATGAGTTAAAACAACAGTATTTCTATCAGCATCCGATTACCTTCACCCAACAGCTCGACATCACAGCGGCTCGAAAGCAGAACGAACCCGCGTGCAAACGCTGCTGTATTGGAGAGCACGCAGAGCAATCTTCGCTTTCTTACGATCACTCGTAGCTTCAAATGATTGGTACTTATCAAATAATTATTTGAATCAAGCAATGTCTTATCTGTTTTCATCCAAAATATTTACTTTTTTTTGGCTTGTAAGCTTTATAATATACTAATGCAACGGAGAGGTTAGTAACATTTGGTTTGGTTGTTTGATCAAATCAAATGAATTATATATATTACTGCCGTGTATTTCACACCAACTGTAAATCATAAGTTAATTTATTCCAAAATTATGATCTTTTCATGCTCACTTTGAGTCGTAGTCAGACCGGGAGACTTGGAACTTTGTTCTTCATTTTTTGGCCGCTTAAAATTTGAGCAAAGTTGAAACAGTACCAGCGGGCTAAACTTTCATTTATTGGAGCAGGAATTTCTGAAATAAAACATTTTTAGTTGAAGGAAAGACAAAGTAATTTATTTACTTCCATAAACGAGAAAAGTTATAGCACTTGAGTAAGAATTTTATGCACAGCTCTTGGCTTATAACATTTTTCTCACTATTATTCGAGTCTTCCGCTTATCAATCACGCGTTAGTAAGTTTTTATTCTTTGATGGCTCCCCATAAAATGGGCGCCCCCGTGGCCTACTATCCCAGGAGGGGGCGGGTGAGGACTCCATCCTGGCTAATGCTTTTCGCCGAATCGTGTTCAAATATTTTACTAAGTGAAAGCTATAAACCTGAGAGGGAAACCTTAGTCCTTGTACGTCGACAGGAACACAGGTGGAATATTTTTAAAATAAATCTGTCCGCGGCTGGCGTTCCAGGATATCAGATATTTCCCATTCTGCGCCGCGGGGGAGGTTATGTGTTTTGTGCGGACTTGGTCTAGGGTTTCGAGGGCCCTACGAGAGGTGTTAATGCCTCTTTGGGGAACCGTAAAGGAATTTTCAATTACCTGTGAAAAGACAAAGATTCAACTTGAAATATATTTATGCCCCAAAATCGGCTGTAGATTAACGTCGGGAGGAGTTTCGCGGTGCCTTGGAAAACTTTCATTTTCCCATCTCCATTAACCTGCGAACATCAGTGAGAGGTCAGAAGATGGTCCTTATCTATTATAGTAATAGGGAACGAGCGATCAAATTTTTTTCCTCTGAAAAATAAATAAATGTAGGGCAGAAAGCAGGTCTATTAGGAGCAATGGTAAAAATCAAACATCAATAACAAGGTGGATATTTTTCCTTCAAATAAGAAAGCATTAGGGACTTCTCTTCGATTCGACATCAATCGTTCTATATTCTATAAATAAAAATGTTCTGGAAAATATATCTTATGAATTTTCGATATTCTTAAGCTAACATTAGGTGCACAAGAAATTGCTTCATTATTGTACAAAGCATCACATAGGCTCATTTTTACCATCGTTAAATAGTTAATCACTATATTTGTTTTAATAAGGTCTGATTAAAATATAAAGGGTTTAGTAAAGAGCCTCTCAATTTCAGATTTTCTTGCAATTTTAATCGACTAAAGCTAAATATATAGCAATCACCACACCAAAAATAAAAGATCTTACATTTATCCCGGTTTAAAATATGGTACAGTCAACCTTTCTATAACGTCCACTTCGTTTGCGGCGTCTTTTACGTAAACAACGGGCCAAATACGTGACTGAATTATACAAAATCGTAAAAAAAGTAAATGCTGAATCACTCAATAAGTTCGTAGGATTTTTTGATTTTAAACTTTTTCTGCTATTTGGGATGGTTTTTTCGCAATTATTTAAAAAAACTTCTACAATCACATCGTTAATGCCTTTCTCTCCCTATCTCAGATACAATAGTAGGTCTTATCATATTTTTCTCGTTGATTTACTTTTTTATAAAAGAGTTTTCCCTACGCTTTTTATCGCGTTATCGCGAAACAATCGTGGTATAGAAATGCTGTGTTGTACGAATATTTTCTGAATATGAAATCTCTATTTAATTAACAAAATAATTACTTTAAAATCGAAATAAATTGCTTTAAAATTATGTTCAAAAGAATGAAACGAAAAATAAATTCTTTACGAATTTTCCTCTCATTTGAGGGAAAAAAATCATAAATTATTTAAGCTTTCTTTAACATCCTCTTTCAAAATAATTTCTCATCACCGTGTCTTGGAGCAAAAAATTGGTTGTTTATATTGAAGAACGGGATGTCATTTAGATTTCGTTTTTCTAAAATTATATTTGATAATAATAGCGTATAAAAGGTAGTCATAGATAAAATATAATGAATGTATATGTAGTAAATTTATTTAATGAAAATACCGTGTATCATAGAATCAGCTAGGCAAAATTTTATCAATTCATTATGTTTTAGTTGTTAAATGATAAAAGTATGGTTGTTGAAAATCTTGCTAAATAGCTGTAGTTTTAAGTTTCAATTGAAAAAAATTAAGCGCAGTTAATCCGTGAACATGAACCCGGCAGGAGATTCGAAATATCAGATAGAGGTAAAGTTTTAGCTCTAATTTACGTCTCAAACACTGAACTCAAACAGTGAGTGCCTAAATGAAGCAAAGATCAGCTAAGGTCAGTTGCTCTTTTATATGCTTTAAAGTTTGAATGAAATATTTATTTTATTACATCAAAAAAAAATGAGAAAAAATGCCAGCCGCATTAGTAACACAAACGTCATGGGTTCAAATCTACATGAGATGTGACTGGCGACCAAATTAAAACAAAACATCAATCTACAATCCTCAAAGAATGATGTGTAGCGTGGGTGATTTACCATCCCCATGCAAAAGCGCTATTAATCTGAGCACATTTAATTTGCCAGTTTAACGGTGACATCTTCCGTCTTTCTCTAGGCGCAATGTGTTTATTTAAAACGCCATTGTTGCGTTGTGGACCCATTGCGTCTGGAATACAGACCGATGGCTTTTTGCGTGTGCATCATTGCTGGTTGGGTGGTGACGTGCAGGAGGTGGGAGTCAAGAGGAGTCGTCGGTTAGCCTTGGCTGCGGGAGTACGTCCTTCCCGTAGTCAGATCTCACCCTCTCTCTCTCGTATGAATAAATAGTAATCTGAGAAGAGAGTCTTTCTGTTCGACATCTAAAAGTCCGGCTACACACGATCTGAAAGAAGAACAAACCCGTGCGTTTGCGCGGCTATGTTACAAATGCATTAAACAAATGTCAATTAAATGCCACGAAATATATAAAAAATAACTCAATAAGTTTATAGGATTTTTTTGGAAGAAATTACAAGAAAACCACTTCAAATAAATATGAACAAATTTAAGTGAAACAAATACTACGAACTCATTGAGTGATATGTATTTATTGGAATATAATCATAATTGATTTTGATCAACTAAATTGATATTGACAAGGCAAGTATACCATAAATAGACAATTTATCAATGGTGTAATAATATTGCCCCTATAATCTTAAAGACGAAGCCATTACAATCAGCCATTTATTGACGGATTCCAAGAAACGTATTTGAGATCAATTGAGATTCAACCATGGCCGTTGATTGATAACATTTCTTCTGAAAACCCCATGAAAGCCTCGACAAGTTCTTGACTCAAAAAGCTCAAGTACCGGCAGAAATCCGTTCGTAAGGCTTTGGCAAACATCTAACCCTAATATGGACGTAGTGGGTATGATGTGCCTGTATGCATTATTCTGTGTATATTTAATTGATACAATTTACATTTTATATGATAAAAATATGCATCATCATATCACCATTGAAAGCTGATAAATGAAACAATAATTTGGAGGATCGACTATGGAATAACGATCGCTTTTAGGAAGCATTCCATTGCATTGCATTTCAATTACGCCGTTAATTCGATATGGAAGAGCATCGAGTCCCTATCGTTCGTAGGTCAAAAGATCGTTGATTTCGTTCCAACTGGGTGTAATTCATTTATGACGTTGCATTTGGGTAAACTTCCTATTTGATATATTATTAACAAAATGGGTCAGATGCTGAACTAACATGTATATAAAACAACACGCTCACAAATCTCATTATTTTTAATGTATCTATAGTAATAGTATTTGGGTTCAAAAGATCAATCTCTTGGTCGTCTGGTAATTTTACTGTATATTAATAATTTATTTTGCTTGTGGGGAAATTCAATAAAAAGTACAATGTGTACTCATGACGTATTGACTCCGATAAATATATTTTTGGATGTTTTCTTTTTGATCTCCAGATTGCTCTTATCCTAGGCTAACAGAGTGGGTCACGTATTTCCTTATTTGTACAGACGTCTCTACGTGTTTCCTTTTTGCGAGGACTTAGTATCCTTAGTGTTTGGTTCCAAATATTCCGAACAAACAAACTTCCTTTAAATATAAATGCCATATTCTTAATCAGCGGTCTGAATCAAAATTAAATATAAGAAGTCTTCGAGTTCTTCCCCCTCTTTTGTCCAAATATTATGAAACTTAATTGAAACGTGATGAAAGAATAAATGTAATTTTAAACATTATTATTTTAATAAATTATATTTTTATTTTCGAAATACGCAAATAAAGCGCTATGGAGTCCCGCACAACACATATGTGTTCATACTCTTACTGAATCAATCGAGTATGGACACCAAAGTTGATGATCATACTCGTCAAAGGGTTAATGAATATTGTAAACCCAGTCACTCATAAGCAGTCCTGCACAATTTTATCAATTTATCAATGTTAATATGTATCGAGACAATCGAATCGGAAATATTAATACTTTCCATCTGCTTAATATTTTGGCATCGAGAAAAATATTCACAGTATTTGGATTTAAATCTAAATTGTTGAAAAAAAGACTTTATGATCTAACCCAGGGGTTCATAAATTTATATAATCCAAGCACATTTTTAACCCAAAACACTAAGAATTTGGCCCTAAAAATATATTAAATCTATTGGAAACCAATATGATTATTTTGATTTCGTCAATGATTTTGGAATTTTATCTTATTTAACCGAGTATGACGAAATATTTCGTCATAAAAGCAACTGTAGCGAGTATGACGAAATATTCCGTCAAGACCTTTCAAAAATTACCATCTAGCGGGCATTAAATGATATTGATTATTTTAGTTAACTATTGACGTGACGAAATTATCCGAAATCCTATCCTATCGAAATAATTCCCCGTTGCACATACAAACTTTTACCACGCGCAAAACTAAATTACCCGGCTGAGAGGCTAAAATAATGTACAAGGAACAGCAGTGTTTCACTCTACGATGTCCACCCATAAAATCCCAGAAGGGAAGGGGGACAACCCTACGCCCGTGGGTTACCGTTGAATCCCTGGGCTAACATGAATTGGGTACGTAGCTTACACTGTACTGCGTACCCGTAAAGTGGAATGTGGAACTGCCGATTAAAGAAGGAGCAGGTGACCCTGTGCAAAATGAGCATCATGGAGAAGACGAACCAATATGAGTACCATGGGGAAGGGAGAGTCCCTTCAGTCCGTCATCTGCTGCAGCTCCCTTCAAACTTATTTTGGACTTGTAGTATCTCTCGTAATAGTTACTTTGCGTATAAACGTAATCCATTTCTTCCTTCTCTGACACATTTTCGGGTGCACATAGTCTGTAACCGACCTCCCTGCAGATATCTCCTGAGAGGGAGGGAATCCTGTATGGCTAGTTCGAAGGCACTTGGAATAGACTGCACAGAAGCACGGGGCATGGACTATGTCGTTAAGATACTGTAGCTTGGGCGATTTATCATTTCCCGGTAATAGTGCTGTTGATCTGAGCAAATTTAGAACGCTTCTTGTGCGTGTACCGTTACCGGCTAAGTGGTGACGCGCAAGAGGTGAGAGTCGAAGAAGAGTCGACGGTTGGCCTTGGCTGCGGAAAGACGTCCTTCTCGCAGTCAGATCTCTCGTGCTGAATAAAAAGCTACCTAGAGAAGAGTGTTTTTGTTAGACGTCCGTCCGCCTTCATTCATCTGTCCGGGTATATGTGATCCGATAGAAGAACAGCGCTGATCTCGCAAGGACGAGAGATGGCGGGAGCGCGGTTCGACTTCTCCGACGGAAGAATTTACTGGGACTCAACAAAATGGCCGACAAATACGCGCCTCTTAATTTCGAATAATGATTAGCCTACATATGTCTTTATGTTATAACGTTCATAATAAACTCGAAAATGTTTTGGAAATACTGGATTCAAGCCTTAACTGTTATACTAATAGTTAAGGAGCTAGCTCTTTGAACCAATATTTGGTCGCACATGTAATTTACATAATAATAGTTTTTTGGAAGGATAGCGTGCTTTAAATACTATAAGCCAATTCTCAGTTTGCACCATTTTTGCATACAACGTTTCAAGCTTAGTTGTTTGCCGGAAATTTTGCATAAATAGTTCAAAGCATTAACACTTTAAATAGGCCAAAATAATCCAATGTTTTAAATATATATTTAAATATTAATACAAACAAATCGATCCATTTTTTATTCCATTCTTAAATAAGGAATACTTTTGACATGTCTTCAAAGTAATATTGAAATATATTGAAGTAATAACTTGATATCCTGCCGGATTTTTTATTATAATACCGAATATATGGAAAATATTTACAAGGTTTTTATGTTGTTGTTTATCATATTGGCTTCAGCCTATTTTTTTCGCTGCTACAAAGTTGATATATTGTTTTCGCATAGAAATTTATGGAAAAGCTTTTCGACTTCCTCATACGTTGAAATATATTTCACCTGTTTTAATAAAAAGAAAAGGATTTATATTTGTTCTATATAAAATAAAAACGTAAATTTATTTTCTTCCATGCGTTCGCGTTCCAAAGTAAGCGGGAAAAATAAGCAAAACCTTTTTGCCGTACGCAAAAATATGCACGCAGCACGTAGATACGTACCACGTGTAGATAACCTAAGTTAACCTAAAAATTATTACGGTTGTCGTAATTTATAGCCTTCGCAGCATTCACAAATGTGAATTGTATTAGTTTTAAATATATAACGACGTATTTATGGTGGTTGAGGCGATTTATGGAGATAAAAGTCTCATTCCCCCTAAACAACACCGCGACCAAATTACTTTTTTATCCCCTGCGGTTTCCACTTTTCATTCCCACAATATGTAATCGTCGTGGATGGCTTGTACCAATAGAGATCGAAGGACGTTACGAAAATTACGTCCCGGGGTGAAATTAAATAAAAAAACTTCCTTGCTGGGGCGTAACGGTTTTTTTCTAATCCCCGAGGAACCGACTTGATCTTTTCCAGACGGTAGAAATGGTTCTCTTGAAGTCTGAAAATGAATTTAATATATATATATATATATATATATATATATATACTACATAGGGCTACAATTAGGATAGCCTTAAACTAAAAGAAGTAATCAGCAGCGTTTGAGAGTGCGAAGATTAATTAATTACCTTCATGGTCTGTTGGCCAAAATAAAAGAAAACGCTAAAGCGATTTTAAGAACTTATCCCCAAATTATAAAAAAATAGTATTCTTATATATAAAACATATATAGTCCACAACTTAAAGATATTTCTTATCCTTAACTTTTTGAGGAGTGAGCAAATTTAAAATCGATGAAGGCGTTGATGTCATAATCGCTTTACACCGATTACTTTCTGTCAACTCCTATCAGCATAAGACAATCTTCAATTCAAAGCAGAGTCAATTGTAAATTAACACTGTTGATAGCATACAAGACCACGTCATTTCTTTACATAAACAATACATAACAAAATCGATTCATTTGCTCCTGCTTTAAAAGAAAATGATAATCGGACGAAGACTCATTCAACAAGCAGCGTCTCTGTCTCTGTCTGTCTCCAAGCACAATGTACAAGAGTGCCCTTTCGAATAAGTGGAGGGGGGATCTCAGGCCCTGGGATAGTACTCCTTTCCGTGACTTTTTTTCCGTTTTCGATCATTTAATATTAATTTCGAAGCAGAAATTGTCTACCAAACGATTTAAGATCCATCATTAGGAATAGAAAAGTAAAATATTAGGTACATCGATAAGTCCTTATCGATTTTTATAGATGACTTTTTGAGCTCAGTGTGTATAGTTGAGGGTAAAATGTCAATGCACAAAACCCATCAACTTCAAATTTGGAATTATATGCTGCTGTTTTTTAAACAGGGGTTGAACACCATTTAAATCGGGTAACCGATGTTTGAAAGATACCCCTAGATCGGGAAAATCCTTCAATTATGATGACGACATATTTGAGTGCCATAGTGGAAACAGATCCTCGATTGAGTGTCAAAGAATTATCGCAGAGAGTGAATTTATTGTGGAATTTACAGCTCAAGAGCATTTAAAACGTATGGGAAAGATGAATCAAATGAGGATTTGGATGCCGCACGAACTGTCCGACGTTTTGTCGAAGTTTTGTTATCGTCAAAAAATCGTCCCTTTTTGCACCGAATCGTGACTGGGGATGAAAAATGGATTATTTATGACAAGTTGTAAATGTTAATGGCTATCGCTGAGACAAAAATCATTTCCGACTCCGAAACCCGGATTGACGACCCGCAAAATGTTCAGGATCGTCACAATCCATTATAATTTTTTTTGTTAATATTATATATACGCCATTCAAATTATTTATATATTATGTTAAGGGCTTATTTACAGAGCATTTTGATTAATAAATTTCCAAAATAGATTCAGTTAAATAGCGAAGATTCAATTGGCAGCCCTAATGACCTCTGTTAACCACTTAAGCGACGTTTCTACCATACTGGGCTTAAAAGTGATCAACTGTTTAACATTTTTTTATGCGAAAAGTATTAAATATAGATTTTTGATAGTTAACGTGTTGACGAGGCGATCTTTATTGAACAAAAAAATATTTTTTGAAAATTGGTACGCGAGCGATGACATTCTTCATCATGGAAGTCCTGAGTCTTGAACAAATAATTTGCATCAAGAAAATTAAACATATTTTTACTCTGTATAATGTTATGTATAGCTTAGACTATAATTAAAAAGAAATGTTGGAAAATAAAATAAAAAGTTAGCAATCGAAGAAAAAATTATGTTTTACCTAACATTTTTTGTAGTTTTTTGTTCATTAAATAGACACTTTTGAATATTTTTTACTAATTGTAGTTTATACGATGAAGGCGTTTAATATACATGTGTCTGCTAAATTTCATAAAGAATGCTTATCTAGGGCGTGTGGGAGCACTTCCATGAGCTTGAAAAAAGATAGTAAGACTAATTGGTGAATCCAAAAATGCATTCATATTTTGATGGATCTTGGTGTTTCTATTTTATTTTTAAATATACATATTTTTTTGGATGTTATATACAATTATCAGCTTAACCTAGAAATAGCCCGTTTTATAAGCGAGCTCCTATTTTATTATTAATTATACGTGATCATATGGTCACGCTATAATTACTAAAATAAATATATTTCATGGATGTTTGGATTTATAATAATCCTTTTATTTAATGATATTTATAAAGTTAATAACCCAAGAAGTAAAATGGTATTATTATACGGAAAATGGTGCACATTTTCAGCTCAAATTCGCCAATAGATACGTGACTTTTTTAGATATTTATTTGTAAATACATAAATTTAAAATATTGAGTTTAAAGCTACATCCAATAGGATATTTGGCAAGATTTATGTGGGTTCTTATAGCGGTTAAATCTTTATTTTTTGGTTTTATTTATTAATTTTTTTAAGACGCTTCCCAAACATCTGCGGCAGATAAAATAATAGAAACGCGCCCGCCAATATATGCATGTATTCATTTTGGTTTCGTTCGAACCTGAAAATAAACATAAATATATACTGCGCTACCCTTAGGCTTCTGAAAACAATATTCGAGAAAACAGTTTTCCAATAAGTTTTTCTATGGAAATTGCCTCAATTTTATATTGAAATTATAATGTATCTGAAAAACAATTGTTTATTTAGCATATTATTTGTATGCGGAGAATGAATAATATGTATTGATAAGATAAACATCGCGTTGGGGATGACTTCTGATTTGGTTGTTTCGCTCACTTTATATGGATTTATTGTAGTTTTTAGCGTAGTACATATTTGTCATTGGGGTTTGTGTCTTTCGCTAAGGAATGAGAGCCATCGGTAACATTTTCCAACGCTTTTTTTATTCACCCTTCTTCATATATCATTGGAATGTCTTTTTAATCTTGATGAAAGGCGTCAGCTGCTTCCATATATTTTCAGGATACTAATACTTTTTTTTTGTCAAAATATCGTTCTATTTATACTTAAAATATCAGTTTAATTGCATTGCAACGCACAGAAAAAAATCATTTTTATCAGCTAACCAGTCTATAATAAAACCATACATGACTATGTTACCAGTTAGCGCATTGTTTGAGGGATAGAACTGTTAGTTAGTTATTATTTTTTGACACATAGGAGAGATCCTTATAGTCAAGACGACAGACATCAGACGGCGATTAACTGGATCATTATTAAGTTAATATTAATTATGAGCGTCCAGGTGCCCACCCCTTTTGCTCCATGCCCTCCAAAGGAGGCGAAGTTTCCGCAGGGATGTGCGCCCAAAGGTACGATGGAGGAGGAAGGACAAAGATTATTGTAAGTTTAAGAGATTACTTCAAAGGAATATACCGCAGGTACACTGCCACTACGAGTCCAACCTCAGTTTGAAGGGGACTGCAGCAGATGACGGACTATATGGGCTATCCCTTCCCCACGAACATGGAGATTATAGAAAGTTTCATGGCAAGGTGCATTTCTCCCCATAGCTTATACAAAATGCCCTAAATGTCCTAAAATATGAAGGGAAGGCCACAAGGTTTGTGTGTTCAACCGGTCCGCCTTTCAGACCGCTGACACAGAATATAGTATGCGTCGATGACCGGATCTCCGCACAGACAGAACCTAAAGAGCGAAGCCTTATGATCAGTTAAAATAAACTTTTAACGTCACAATAATAACAATAATGTGTCTCCTGAACCGTGTCTCGATACAATATGAATGTAAAAGTATACGTCTAAAACTCTTTATATTACAACATTAAAATAATTTATATTCAATTTTATTATGCTAAGCTTGCAATTTTATATTTATGAGGGTCATCTAGAAAGTCGGGTAACAAGGGCTCCTGGGACTTGAGGGAAAATTTTGTTTCGATTTTGGCGCATCTATCATTTAAAGGGGATCCTAATGGTCTGTATATTTAGTCTCGCGTGTTCGTCGGCCATTTTGTTCAATCACAGTAAATGTTTCCGACGAAAAGATCGTCGCGCACTCCTACCATCTCCGTCCATGGGATATTCGTGCGTTCATCCACTTTTTTGGATCAATTAAAACCTCGTGTAAGTTTATGGCAGTGATTTGATGAGTCGACATCATGTCACTAAGTGGGTTAGGTTGTTTAGAGAAGACCGTACTGATGATACTCACGATGAGGCAGGGAGTGGGAGTCCATCGGTGATTTCTGATGAACTTATGACCACCATGTGATGCTTGTCGATCTACACTTATATTTTTCTGACATTTCTCGATATCTCCTTGGTGATATTTTATCGGAAAAACTTTCTTGACAATCCAAAAAAGAATTTACAGTGCCTGAACAAAATGGCCGACAAACACGCGAAACCAAGTAAATACGGCAACATTGAAACGATTGTATTCACTTTATTCCACTAATCTCTAAGTGTTTTCATCCTCTAAATTATTTTGCTAAATTATTATCATCAGTCAACCCTCCTACAGCGTCTTCTTCGTTTGCACGCATATTAGTTGCTTGCAAATTTTATGGTGTCTAACTTTCTGTAAGGTTTTGTTTCTATAGCAAAAATATTATTATAAATCCAAATTTCAGATTTTTATCTCTTTCTATATATTTTCTATGTACACAGACTGGGACTCCCGGATTTAAATGTGTTTTCTAGTGTTATATACTCCAAACTGTGATTACCAAACTTCCAGCCAATAAACCTCATGTCAATATCCTCTTCTTCAATAAATTACATTACTGTGTACTTCACGTTATATTTGACATTTTCAAGAAGAAAAATCATGGTACCGAAAGATTGTTATATTTCCTGATTAAAAATTGTAATGGAACCGATATAAATGTTTGGAATTTTTTAAAACATAAGAGTAACTCAACATATTTTGGTACTAAGCGGGACGGGGCGGAGAAAGTTCGGGAACATGCATATATGTCGAATGTGTTCCGATTCTGTAGTCTGTGAGACTAATGATTAGTGCTATAGGGAAAAATGTTTCATTAGAGATGAAATAGCTTTGCAAGTGCTTCAAAGTATTTTTATAAAGCGAAAAATGTATACATGAATTAGGTTCAACTAGAAAATATTTATATATCTAGATTGTCTACCTAATAAAAAATATCTACTGAGGTGCTTTTGAGTTTGTATATATATATATTTTTTTTGTCATAAATTCTTGAAAGATCTTATTTTTTCGCCATTCTTATGATAAATCAATAGATATGTCTTGTTTTGGTTCATGATTTTTCTTAATAAAAATAATTTTGCAAGTAGTTCAGACAACGTTTACCAAGGAAATAAATTTGGTTCCTTCCGATAGCAGTATCGGGCAATCCGCATATCGAAAAATGCAAATGCTTAGACAATAAATAAGCAGGCAAAAGTAATTTCGCAAGAAATAAGACAATAAAAGTATCAGTTGTTATTTATGCGTCAATTTTTCACTTGATTTCTAATCTAAAAAAAGGAGAAAAAGGGACCGAATAAGGTTTTATGGTCAAGCGTACATAAATACTACCGGACCACAACCACACTATATAAACCACTTTGTTAGTCTTCTAAACAAATACACCCCTAGTTTATCTACAGAAAGTGCTTTTGTGAGCTTAGCCACTTGCTCTTTTCCGCTCCTCCGGAACGTACGGGAATATAATTTTCCCCGAACAGGATACAAGATTGGAATAGGAAACCATAAAGTCACTTGTTTTCCGCTCCGAGTCGAATCGAGCATATGATTGATGTTGGTTTTATTAAAATTTGCGAATGTTTTTTTGCCGCTGGGAGGATGCGGCTTTGAATACATTAATTTATTTAATGCTTCGGCAATCTTTCCTCATTAGCTTTATAATAAATTGTAATTTATTTACTGAAAATGTTGTATCGTTTCTCTCATTAAGAAGGAAATTCAGCATTTTCCCGATACCCACGAGTTTTCTTGTCAAAATTGAGCTAATTTATGCTGTCTTTTGGGCGTATTTAATTTCAATAAAGAGAGGAAATAGCATTTTCAATGTAAAAAGGTTGTTATGGAACGATTCTCGTGTGTATCGATTAGCGAATTTGACATTTACAGATTTATGAAAATCAAAAAGTTCTTAAACAATTGAAAGTTTCGCAGAAATCTTATCTTAACGTTTCAATCAATATAATTAATTCAATACACCAAAGAAAGTTCCAAGATAAGCCCCTGGAGGTTAATGAAACTTTGCTAGAGAAATTCGATATGAGTCAACAATAAACATGATAGAGCATTATTCTTAATTCAGCATCAATTCCATGTGGATTTTATTATAATGAATTAAACATGATCAAAAATTATACTTATAAGCCAGCCAAAACAAATAAGACATAAGGCTTTAATATCATTTCCTTGCAGTTTAATTTGTTCTTATATGAGAATGTAGCCAGGATTCAAAGCTACAACTCTCAGCTTACATGGCTAATGCATTAACCCTTATGCTTCAACATACTAAAGCTCTACTCGACATGCTTTCGAATTATTTATTATGAAAATTAGCAACGCATGCGAATGGATTATCAAGACTGAATTAAAATTGTATTTATTCACCTTAGAATTTACAAACAACCCCATATATACAGAATAATAATGCAGTCAACCCTTCTATAGCGTCAAAATTGGAACCATGCTATATAAAGTCCGTAAAATAAATTATAGATGTTTAGTGTGTTAACACGTGCGAGTGACTAAAACATTGACCGTATGTATTTTACCCGTAGCTTACATAAGAGACGCCGCAAACGAAGTGGATGCTATAGGAGGCTTGACTGCATGATAGCATTTACGATGCATTTGACAGTTGAGTGCCATTTTCAATGGATGATAACAATAAATATTAACAGAATAGTGGAAATATATGGATATAGCACAGCGAGAAACTCATGAACAAGGCAACGACAATAAGCCGGAAGCTCAAATCCAATATCCTGGACGTCAATTGTAATGCTATGGTTTCAATGTGTCCATTTCGATGCTATATACGAGTTTGTTTGAATTTAGTTAGATGACCACAGATGACAAAGACTTAAAGTACAAGTATACAGCTTAAAAATAAACCAACATTAATGTGATGCTTTCATTCAATATTTATGTTTTTGTCTTCACTTTTGATCTGATCGCAGTATCAAATTATCGATATTTCAATAAAGAACCATGTGTTTCAATAGATCCAGAGAGAGTACCGTCGCGCATGTGCGTTCAGCGCTTTATTTTCAATGTCGTACTTATATTTCCATTCGAATATTATTATATACTAGCGAATAACCGGCATGCGTATCAAGTGTCAACAGAAAATTGACAAAGATTTATCGCAATCGGATGAACAGTATGAAAGCGCATTAAATACGGAAAAACAAACATTTTTTTTATGTTAAACTATGCCTATGTTACTTGCGCAATCCTTAGCAATAAATGGACGAAGTTTTATCGCGATCTGATGTACGGTATGGCAGCGCATTACATACGAACAAAGGCGAGACTAGTTTTTATATATTCGATCGAAAGAGTACAAACATTCGCCAACAGATGACGGTATAATAAACATTAAAATTTAATGGATATTTTTGGGATAATTTAATGGATTACAAATTAAGAAGAAAAAAGTTTTATTTGAAAAAAAAATCCATCGAAGTAATTAATTATTCAGAAAGTAAGTGTACTAGATTTTTATATTTTTATAGAAAAAGTATATTTGAAATAATATTACAGGATATTGTTGATGCATTTGTTGATTATTTTTCCACATAGCTTCCATTTCGTTTTATGCATGTGGTGAGTCGTGGCACAAGCTTCTTTATGTAGCTCCTTCGCTTACGTCAGAACCTCTTTCTGCACATACTCATCGGTTGAAAAATTAATTCCACCCATGTGTGCCTTCAGGGAGGTGAAAAGATGATAATCATAAAACACCGAGTTAGAGGAATACGGTGGGTGGTTCAAAGCATCCCAAACAAATGAGTCCAAGAGCTCCTTGGTAGCTAAGGCTGTTTGATTATTTTTGCAGATGGAAAATTGATGTAACGACTCAATTTTTGAAATCTAGTTTTAAGCCATCCACGTATCATCTCCATTCATAATAAATAAATTCAAATCCCTAAGGCGCTATTTATCACTTGCTTGGCGGGATTCCTTAGCGACATTTTTCACGCAATTTGACACTACAATGTGAATTTACGTACTTTCGTGTTAATGTTTTGCTCTTTAAGAAAATCCCCCCCTATTATACAGCAGTTGGCAGCCCTCAAATAATAAAAAATCATAGTCCGTTATGGTCATAATACACTTACTTTCTGAATATGACTCGTAGTACGTTTATTTTATCCACTTTGGAATTTTGGCTCAAACTTCTGGCTAGAATTAACTGAAATAGTTCTCTGCGTTTCCGTATCGCTCTGTGGAACGGTCCATTGTCGTGAAAATCCGCCATGACATCCGTTACAGGATGCTTCGATTTTTTGAGAATCATCATCCGATCGGTGGTACGCGTAAGGTTTCTTTTTAGTGACGTAGGTATCCGAATTTTGTCAATTTTGATGTAAAATTTAGCTATTTAAAAGGAATCGGATAACATTAGTTTCTTCTCTCAGCTGTAAGTTTATAATTGTATGTAATGCAAAATTTATAATTGATTATATTCAATATCTATTTTAATGATTTCCTAATCGATTGCTTGAAATATTATAAATCGAACCCTTGTTGTCGGAATGCCATTTTGTTTAGGAGCTGTTTGTATTTGAATGAAGCCTTGGTGATATCAAAATACACACATTTATACAGAATGGACTACTATTTCCGCATGATAACTTGCTAGCTGTTTGGAAACAAATAAAGATATCTCAAAACATTAAATCTGAAAACAAATAACATGAGCAGACTACTTGTAAACTGGGTTAAGCAAACGGAAAGCAAATGATTCGCGAAATCCGTATATTGTTTTTCGATCATATGCTCCAACTGATTTGCACGGATAAACAATTACAAAATATCCGGAGAAAACAACACTAGCATCAAAAACCGTGTTAATGGTATGAGTAAATGGGAAAATTGGATATCATGTATTAATATAATTTTTGTATGAATTTCGTCAAATAATTTATTAGGATGTACCCTTGTAAGTATATTCTGTGGCGTATCTTGAAAGGAAGATAAACTAATAAATTTGTTTAGCATATTCAGAATATCCCCTATGATCGATCACCACTTCCTTACTTCGAATATGTAGTTTATCAGCTGATACATCTGTAGCTAGTGAAATCTAATAAATCATCCATCGTGAGTAGCTTTAAATAATAGCTACGATAACTCTCCATAACAATATATTTTTGAAATCCAGCATAAAGGAATAAAAACGTACGAATTTCTGCCATATGAAAACTATATAAATAAAATCATTGATATTTTTTCAGAAACGCTAAGCACTATTAGAACGTATTGTGCGTTCAGGTTGATTTTTTACCTTTACCAAAAAAAAAAAAAATATTGAATGGTCCCAGGGTTAATTCAATGACGGAAACGGTAATATAACTTTGAACGATCGAAAAGTACGAAGCTCACAGAAAAAAGCTTTGCTTCCGGTTATCGATCAATTGAGGTGTATCCGCTCAACGCCCCTCAAGGACTGAATAGCAAGAAAAGCTCATAAAATGTTACGTTTTCTAGTCCTAAATGGTCTTTGAGCATCCAAAATATCGCATTTTCTATCAGCTTGGAGTCTCGACAGCCACTGGGATTAGCTCCGCGGGATAAGATCAACATGGGCGGGAAGACCGAGGTAAAATCGACAACCTTAAAAGCCTGTATTGGGGCCAAATTTGTTTTCACTGTTGAAATATTGGACTCACAAAAGGATTCTGTCGATGTCGGGTCCCGAAACTCCCACTCGTCCTTGCTTTTCGAGGCTCGATGCGAATTTAGAGCATGAAAACATAGTCGTAAATGCAATCAATGCCGATTCATATCGATGAAAAAGTTTTGAGGGATGGAACAACTCAAAGCCAACAGAAATATGAATCTCAAATATGAGGTTTAATGTTGATTCGAAAATATCACAAATTTAATTTTGCCCTTTTGCACACAAAGTCAAATTTAAATTAAATTTGACTATTTAAACAAGTTAGAAATTACACGAACATTCGTCCATAATCATCTGATAAAATTGGGCTACATCAATCGTTCAGATGTGTGGCTTCCTCATGAACTGACTGACTCAAATAAACTTCAGCGTATTTCAACAGCGATCTTCTTCTTCAACGACATAATAGCCAACCTTTTTAGAAGAGACATCACTGGAGATGAAAGTTGGATACTCTATGAGAATATCCAACGTAAACGATCTTGGACCAAGGGTACATAAGCTTTAACTGTAGTGTATCAGTTCAACAAAATATTGTTCTTCCATATTCTCCGTCACCTCATACCTCATCCTCCATACTCTCCGGACATTGTCCCTTCAGATTATTATTTATTTCTCTAATTGAAAAAATCTTAACGTGGTAAAATTTTTAATTCAAAAAATGATACAAAAATGTATCTTGATCAATATTTTGCCAATAAACCTGGGAATTTTTGGCAAGGAGACATTATGAGGCTTCCGGAGAGATGGAAAAAGGCAATAGAACAGAATGGATCATATATTATTCAATAAAATTTGCTGTTATACATATTATTGTTTATTTTTTTCTTAATATGAAAACGAAAGAAACTTATGGGACACCCTAATAGTTTTACATCTTTTAACCAATAATATCATGTGAAAGACGTGATAACATATTCAGGCCAATCATAATAAAGACGAGCCAGGTTCGTTCATTGTAGTTCGAATAATTATTTTTTCTAATCATTATTTGAATAATGTGTTAATATAAGGTATACCCAAAAATATTCTCGTATTTTAAGAACTTATGTTTGAACTCAGTTTGTATCCAGACACAGTGACAAAAACACTTCTATATATATATATATATATAAATGTATGCCATTTGTTCATAAATTAAAGTATATTTGAAATGAAACGTCTATAAACGCGGTAAGGTAAATTGAGCCGAACGTCACGAAAAGTGAAACTCCAACGGTAATTCGTATGGAATGTAAGAGAGAATCTTTGTTAGTGTATCCATTCCCGTAGCATACATCATAGATACGCTACGCGCATGCGTTATGCCGTCTTTACTGTATGAGTATGTATACGTAGCATTAAGCAACCAGTAGACGCTTGCCTATTTTATTATATAAAACACAAACACAGCAACAAATTTCACTTCACT
The DNA here is from genome assembly GCA_008973525.1 of Stenopsyche tienmushanensis. Lineage (NCBI taxonomy): Eukaryota > Metazoa > Arthropoda > Insecta > Trichoptera > Stenopsychidae > Stenopsyche > Stenopsyche tienmushanensis. Next base: position 497,823 of record WACJ01000016.1, read on the forward strand.
TCACTGAATTAAATCTAATGTTGTATTGTTTTCGATTTTTTTTTCTTTTTGGATCTTTTTTATGGTATTCGAAAAACTTACAGCTTTGTCGGTGTTTTTTCGACGGATCTTCCATTGTCGTTAAAGGGATAAAAGGGTTGATTTTTTGTCTTAGGTCACACGATAAGACAACGTTTAAAAGATGTCTTATAGATTGAATGAGACTATTTTAAAGATAGTGCTTCGTAAAAACGACATTACATATGAGTGGCTCTAAAAAAATATTTTGGGGATCAAAGATTTAAGGGTCACAGTATGAATGCACTATTCTTACCATTGAGTTGTAAGGGTTAAAACCATTTTAAGTTTGATTAATATTTTTTAATTTAATAATACAACATATGTCGGTATTAAACCGATTATAAATCTTCTTTGTTGAGATGCTTAGAGAGATGAACGAAAGTCCATGTCCTGCCACATGTTTGTATCTAAAGCGTAATGTATATATAAGAGTGTAACTGAGCACTCAAATCTGAATGATAATTATTTCAGCTATTTACCTACAGGAATCCAACTTTCGTAGCTCGCAGTCGCGCATCTCCAAAAAACTTTTCCCCCGACTCATCCCTTTCTTCCATAAGCCCTCGCCCCCGGCGAAATTAATAATATCTACGACCCATATCAACTTTTGCCGGATAAAGGGAAGAAGTTTTGATTGTCAGGCACTCACAATGAGGTCGACTATATTGTCACGCGGCCAACTGTGTCATAGTGCATGCGACCGGAAAATTAAATAACCAATATGCAAATTATCGGTCGAAGAATCCCGATTCGATTCCGGGATGTCGACCAAAAAATAAAACCCGATCGAATAAATTTCGAATAATCTAAATTGGAGAGTCCGCGAAAACAGGGCAGGCTATTTCAGCGACCCTTCAATTTCCATACTTGAGTGCATTCACTGAATAATTGCCGATGTTTGCTAAACTAGTACTTGGCCGTTCTGTTTTCGTATTTTTCTCTTGTTCTACAAATTTATACGGAGGAAAATATTCGAAGAAATAGTTTAAATACTGGCCATTACTTTAATATCTAAATTAAGACGGTATTCTTGTCTAGATTTCTTTGACATATTTTCAAATTTAAGACTTTTAAGAATATATTTTCCAAAGAAATATCCAAAATAAGCATTATTTACGGAGTTATACTTTTTTCAACACGGTTGACATAATATCTCAAGTTTTATCGAACCAATTTATTCAAAAATTTTACAAACTTTTTATATATAATCTTCTATTGTTCCTACCAGATTTATCTCAAAATTTTATTTTGAATTATTAAAAAAAAAAAAATTAAAACTGAAAAATAAGGTAAACAATTTTTTTTTAAATAGTCACCATTTTGTGAAAATATTATTTGAGGTAGGAACTATAGCAACATTTTTATTAATTAAGAATCGTTTTTCATTTCTTATTTTAAATGACTAGAAGGGTTGAAATCGTGTCAACCAAGACACTCCTTTTTTATCCCTTACACTTACCAGCCTATAACTTTTTTAATTTGAATTTTTTTCTCTATTAAATATATTTTTAGCCCGAATCTAATTTATTTGAAGCTTTAAGCTTCGATCGAGCTCTTTTTCGTGGGGGAACTTTGACAAAAACAATTGTAAGTGAACTTCAAGATGCGATCTCATTGTTTGTTTTCATCCATTCGTTCCCTTCCATCGGATCAAATTACTTAATTTGTTTCAAGGTTTGCATCCTTCTAATAATATCCTGTAGCTATTGTGATTCCATGTTACCCCTATTGCTTCTTCTTGCAAAACATTTATACGAATCTAAGAATATATAGCGAATATTTAACAATTTGAACCGATTTGTATGCAAAAAGGATGCAAATTGTTAATGATCACAGACTGAGCGCAATTACAATTAAATTTCATACAATTGTTTATAATATTTTGCATGTAATTATGTTCGTTTCTGGATGAAAGGACATGTGGCACAACAAATGTGCATTGTGGATAATAAATGATGGCTGCAATGAGTGCCTGACTGTTGATGATTTAAAGCAAAATGCGGTATGAAGCATTCGTCACATACCACAATTGCGATTAAGTAAATTTTAGTTGAATATATTAAATGCTCTATAGGCTATTTATTAAATTGTTTCATAGTATTTTTTGGCATAGAGTATTGGTCAATTGATCATTGGTCAATGAATTGAGATAGCCGAATTTTAAAACTTTTGAAAACCAGAACGGAGACCACTTGAATGATATAATTTTAAAAAAATATAATAAATAAAAACTTTAAATATATCTCTGTAATATATAAGAAAAAAATAAGCTGATATCTTTCAAAGTTTTTATGTTATTTATTTTTAAAATAAGGTAGTGTCCCTGCTGCATCCTATATCTTTGACAATCTGGTTTTTATCTGATTTTACGGACTGTGTGAGATATTTTTAATGTCGATGTCGTTATTTAATAAATATTTAATGCGCATTTTAATAAAACATACATGAAATTGAATCCCGAATTAAATGGATATAAATGTGTTTTTTTTTCGCTGGTACAAACGGTTATTAAAGGTCGATCGAATTTCTTCAGCTTAAATCCCGGATCTGACGCTGTGGAATCTAATTGCGAAGAAAAACGGGAGAGATATGAGTGAGAGATAAGTCCGGAATACAAAATAAGGGTTGATGGATGTATAAACATTATTCATGGGGGCTGTGTCTGGGATAAATGCGTTTTATTTCTGCTGCGTCAACGCAACGTCGGAGGCTGTACACCCCAATAAAAGATATACGAGAGATCGTTTGCGGGCATTGTTCGAGTAATGAAAAAAAAATCCGCACGACCTAGAAATCATACCGCTGTCAGATATTGAAATAAAACAGGAATGTTTCACAAACGAGTAATTTATCTCGTGTCATAATTTTGATGCGAGAGAAAGCTTGCAGTGTCGTGTGAGCTTTGTCACATCAAAATTGCTCATTCCGCTGCCATGCCTCCCGGATAAACGGATTTTTATTTTTTGCTAAAAGCTTAAATTATTATTACGCAAGTACAGCCCTTTTAAATGGCGCATTGACACGACTGTAAAAAATAGGCTTGTTGTCCCATATTTAAAATAAAATAAACAAGGGTTGCAATAAGAGGATGTTACTTTCGGGGGAGGAAAATGCGCAACCATGAAATTGTATCCCATCCAAGCGCTTAAAATTCCAAATGGACGGCCTCAAAATCAGGCCTATCCGCGGCCAAGACGATTGGTCGAATCCTAATACTTCTTAACTGATTATGATTAAACGATGACTGAACTAAAGCTAAAAAAGACATACTGCAGCCCCAGCACTTCTTTTATACTTATATTTTCCAGATCGTATTTGCACATATGGAACGCTTTCATAAAGCCATATTATCCTTGTTGTCATAAAATCAGGCGTTTGTTTCGGTATATGAGTCATAAGCGTCACTATTATCGATTAGACGATTTGATTACAACCTTGAATGGTGCCTTTATAATGATAACATATTGAAATAATTATTATATACTAGCGAATACCCGGCATGCGATGCAACGCCATAAGAGCTTAATAATTATTTGAAAAGAAACGCAGTGCGTGGTTTATTGCTTCAGGTCACATGTAGCGCGAGCCGAAGAGCTGGGATGCAAAAGCATATGCATACTTACATTCGTCTTGAAGATCGACTTAATTAATTTCACCAAGCCAATATGCGCTAACATGGTGCATCTATGTAATATTTTAAATTTGCTTATGTTATTACCGCAAGTATAAACAGTAAGCTGAAAAAGTTTTATTGCAATCGGATGAACGGTATGGAGGCGCATTAAATACGAACAAAAAACATTGATTTTTATATATCAAACTATGCCCTTGTTACTCGCGCAATCATTAGCAATAAGTGGACGAAGTTTTATTGTAATTTGATGAACGGTATGGCAGCGCATTACATACGAACAAAGAAATATTATTTTTTTATATATTAGATTTGAACCACATTATTATGATCCAAATTTTGATTGTTTAAAAAGAAAAAATCTGAAGTGAAAAAATCCAAAAAAGGCAGCGTATTACATACGAACAAACAGATATTGTTTTTTATTGGGAATTTAAAAGATTTAGAATTACATACTAAATGGCTATAATTCCTCAACCGGTAATGTTATTGATGTATGTCGCAATTTTCATGGATATTCGTGGTTCCGTTCGTTTTTTTTTTGCAACAGTATTATTAAAATCTAGCGTAAAACGGAAACCATACAGGATGCATCCCAAAAGTCATGAAATATATTGTTTTGCCATGTTGCCATGCTTAAGCTGATTCAGCAATTTATATCGGCATTGTCTATAAATCTTTTAAAAAAATTATATTTACCTTTGAGACAATACCTATACATCATTATTTCGGGATTTATGATCATCTATGGTGATTAACAAGTTGTCCGGACTTCTTTATTGTTCTTGTTGATCAGAAAATTCTTCCTTTTTATCAAATTGAACTGTCTGCATTACGTAAATTCCTGGTTCCTATGAAATGCTTTATCGATTAATCAATTTTATAAATTGGACGTGAAATTCAATCATCTCAATAGGATGTGAAGTCAACATGATTAGATGCAATGAACCTATCCTGGATCCTGGAATCTTATTATATAGTTGTGTATTTAAATGTTCATCGCATTACAATTTTGTGAGATCCATTAATATTCCGATCAGAAGCAGGTTTTTCTTGATTTTAGTATTCCGTTAAATTAGAATTATGAATAATAAACGTGCCATATTATAATCGTTGTTATCTTATTTCTTATTCAAATGATGTCATCCTATTACAACCATATAAAGAATTATCCATATGACAATTTCGCATATCGCAATCTATGACGATTATGGCGACATACAAAAGAAAATAATGTTAAATTATTAGTTTTAGATATCGGGATTATGGATGTGACATAATTTACTGTTAATTACGGTTGCATATTGCATTTAATCCAATTTAAGTATGCAAATGTGTTTGTATAAACATTTGGGACTCCTTCTAAGGCACATATACTACCACCATAACTGAAGATTCCTGAAAGTATGTAGGGATCTCCACCGTTCCTGTACATCAAAGGACCTCCAGTGTCACTGCTGCATGATTCTATATTACCATCGCCTCCTGCACATATTTGTCTGTCCCGCAGGATATCTGTGAAAGATTTTACACAATCGTCGGTGTTTACAAATGGTACTTTTCCAAATATTTTTATCTTGCTTCGTCTTTGACGATTTTTAGCCGTATTGCCCCATCCTGCTATTTCAAATGTCTTAATACGTTCATCTAATGTTTTCGATATATCAAATTTTGGCAGGCAAATTGTTCTCACAAAATCTGAAAAAAATGAGCAATCAAATATATATATTAACGATAGAATTTGGATTGAAATTATGCTGACCTGTTATTACAGCAGGTCTGCTCATACGAATCAGAGCGATGTCGTTTACAAGTCTCTGTTTGTTATAATATTCTAAATGTGCTATAATTTTGTTTATTGGTATGACTACATTGCCATCATTGCATACCTCACCAGTAGGAGTTTTAATACAATCTTTTTCATCATTACTCCTATCAAATTCGCCCAAACGAATATTGACCCTATAAATATTTATGGGAATAAATTAAAATTATGAATAAAATTGTAGAAACCATATGATTTTTGGGGAATACTCACGGCGTTCTACCTCTCAAATTGATTACACAGAGTGCTGCTGTCAAAACATATTGCCTGCTGATTAAAGATCCTCCGCAACTAGTTTCAATGACTCCATTTTTTTCGTATTCAATAAGAACTAACCATGCATAATCGGTTAATTTTGCTATTTTTCCATTCATAGTTTTGTTTGAAGGCTGATTAAATCCACATTCGACTTCGTTCAACAACGAATCTGCAACTCCTGGACCGCTGCAAGATGTGTCATCATCGATGATGCAACAAACTTTTGGGTTAATTATCTCACTGTCACACAGAGCATCTTTAAATAATATACGCTCTTCAGATGTTCTATTTATTGTATTTTTGAATACTGGACATTCATTGATTGGTACGCAGAAACCTTCCTCACCACTGGGTAGATCACAAGCTTCTTCTGCAATTTTATTAGCGAAATGTTGGTTAGCTTTGGATGCAATAATGATGGATGCTGGGAGATTTGGTTGCATAAATCACTAGAAAGATGATGCAACGCATCTAGCCTTTGTAAATGTCATTGACGTCTATCGAGAAAAAAATTAAATAATCATAATATCGGAAATTAATGCTGAAGGTTGCATCTCAAGAGTGGTCCCAAAAGTACCCGATCTGACGTATAAATGGCCGTTGCTGTTTAAAAAAAGTACTAGAGTAGAAAGTGCCTATCTTATAAAGCTTAATTTTTGAGCTTGAAGACATTACATTGTTTAATATATGTTTGATAGCCATCAATATTAAACGTTCTCAGCGAATTTGTAAACATGGAGAAAATTGGTCATCGTTATTTGATACAATGCTTTCATTTAAAAGGTCTCTGTTCAACCAATATCCAAACTGAGCTAGATTCTACTCTGAGATAGTTTGTTTCTTCGTTTACAATAATAAAATATTGAGTGGCAGAGACTAAATAAGCCGTATGAGCTACTAAGATGAAGTATGACGTGAGATGGATACCGCTTTAGCTCACAATGGAACAAAACCAGTGTCGTGAGGATCTTTAAATCGAGTGTTTGGCGATGTTTTATAGCTATAAACAATTTTTTGCATCAATTCCTAACTGTGGATGAAACATGGGTCCAACTGAGACAAAATTACAATCAAAACAATGGAATTAAAGGGAAGAATCGGCTCCAAAAGGGCGACGAAAGAGTGGGTGATTGATGGCTATTATGAGGTGCTCGTTGGTTCTCAATCTAAACACGGTATCGAAACTATTGAACATCGCTGAGACTATTTTGAGAAAAAAAATATTTTTTTCATTTTTCATCGGGTAATTTTATGACTTCTCTCGTACTAACCTCCAGCATTAAACGAGATAATCAATCTGTGCAACAAAAATATATTACCGATGAAAGCGATGATTAAAATTTGTAAACGTTGATATGGCCGGTAGAGGTACGAGTGATAACAGATCCGTCGAAAGACTTCGCCTATGTTGGAATCCTGATATCTTTTATGGATAAATTAAGAAATTTAGTTCATATCACAGCTCATGGGACTGTAAAATTCTTTTAACTCTTATTAATGATATTTATTAGATGATCTTATCAGAAAGACTTATTTTTCAAAAGTCTACTATAACAAGACTGCATATGTCCTTAAGACGGAGAATGAGAAATTAAAATCAATTAAACTGATCAACAGCTGAGTTATTTACAATTAAAAAAATAAAAATTTAAATACTCACGCCCCGTGGTGTATTTAAATATTAACAATGCAAGAAGGCCTCCAATAAACAGGATTTTCGACATTTTTGTCATATCATCCGAACGACACAAACAAACACAACAGATTTTCTCTATGTCTTTCGCTGGACTGATGCAATCTTCAGATTTATCTCGTTTTTCATTTTCCTGTTTCTTCCAAAGTGATTTTTTTACTAAAAATCTTTGAATGCTGATTGCAAAAAAATACGAATATATATGTCATGTAAACGATGCAAACGATGAACATTAAATAGAGTTGTTCAAGTTTGTATGCCTGTCAGTTGTATAATAAACTGGTCACGATACTCTCATATGAGAGTTTTATGATTTGTTTATAGGATAAAAAAAAACCAAACACCAAAGAATTGAAAAAAAAATCATTATTTTTAACATAGTGTTCAGTTCGTTATGATGGCCGCGTAGCACGCGGGTCCGTTCTTCTTTCGGGCCGTGATCCAGCCGTACGGATGAATGGGAATGGACGGGCGTCGGACAGAAATACTCTGCTCTAGATAACTCTTTATTCAAAACGAGAGAGAGAGAGAGAGAGAGATATGGCTGCGGGAAGGACGTCCTCCTGCAGTCAAGGCTAACCGACGACTCCTCTCGACTCCCGCTTTTTGTACGTTACCACCCAACAAAAAACGATGCACGCGCAAGAAGCGGTCGGTCGGTATTGCAGGCGCATTGTCCCCGCAGCGCCACAGAAGATGGTCCGGTTAAAATAATACATTGCGCTTAAGAGAAACGGAAGATGTCACTGTTAATCAGGCGAATTAAATCTGCTCTGACTAACAGCGCCATTGCATGAGTAAGATAATTCGTCCAAACGCGGCGCCTATCTTGCGTACAGCTTTCTCATGTCCAAATTTTCGGTCAATGTGTGATTGCATTGCATTTTTTTAAATACCCTACATGTCTGCTAGCTCGTGCACTGTCAGTCGATGGTCATTCAATACCATTGCATGGAATTTTTTTCAGTATTTCTGGCGTGGTTACCTTACTTGGTTGACCACTGTGATGTTATATTGCAAAATATTGATATTCAAGAGTCGAATAAATTGGATGATGAATTATAGTGTAGATGAGCGATTGAAGTTTTTAAGTATATTTTTTTTTAATAAACGGGTATTGATTTAAATTCTCTATGGATAGAGCGATTTTAATTTTGTAAGAGTTTCGGACCTCAGACAGTACGGATTTATATTAACCCCTAAATGAGTACTATCCCAGGGTCTGGGACTTCCTTATCCACTTGTACGAAAGAGCACAGACAAAGAGCAGAGACAGAGAGAGAACGTAGAGCAGCTCGGGAGACAGAGACGGAGAGCTTCCCCGTATACATCGCACGATTGTATAGATCGTTAGCCCAAATTTATCGATCAATAATGATTACAAGTGTGTTATTTACTTATTTAATTGCGTCCTGTTCGTCGTTGCTTGTTGGATGAGTCTTTGTTTATTTATCATTTCTTTCTAAAGCAGGAGCAAATTAATCGATTTTTTGTGTATTGTTTACATTCTGCGAACTAGCCACAATTTTAATAAACTTTGTGAAATTTACAATTTTGACCTTTTTAATACTAAAATTAATACAGCAAAACAAGCCATTACCAATTCATTTTTTAGCTTCGGGGCCTAATATGCAAATTTTATAAAAAAATTATTATTAGTTATTTTTATTATTTCATTATTATTAATTGTGATTATTTATTATTATCAGTTATTATTATATTATTATTATTAATTGTGATTATTTATTATTATTATTATTATTTATGATTATTTATTATTATTGATTATTATATTTGTTTTTATTTATTATTGGATATTACTATTTTTATTGTTATTATTAAACATTATTAATTGTTATTATTATTATTATCATTATTATTTTTGTAAAGATGTATTTAGTGACTTTTTTTTTTTTTCTCTCTTTTTGTACTTCGTTTCTATTGGCGAATATCTTTTATTAGCTTTGAGTTGTTTATTGTATTTTTCTATTTTGTATTATCAGCTGTTGATATTCTAAAAAAACGACGTGGTCTTGTATGCTATCAACAGTGTTTATTTACAATTGAATCTGCCTCAAATTGAAGATTGTCTTACGCTGATAGGAGCTGACTGAAAGTAATCGGTGTAATGTGATTATGGTCTCAATGATTTCATGGATTTTAAATTTGCTCACTCCTCAAAAGGTTAATAACAGTTTTGACTAATTTCAATGAACGTGTCTCGTATTTTTAACATCATCTCTATAGTGCGTATTTGTGTGTCAATGTCTAACCGCTAGACAAGTAACGCGCCTATTTTATTTTATATTACACAAAACACAGTTTCAAATTTTAGCTAACGATTTCCATTCCCATTTTAAAAAAGCAATGCATTCAATCAATATTGTTCTAAAATAAAATGTCTCAAAAAATCAAGCAATATTTGAATTGAATAAAACTAAAACTAGTAAATAATTTCCTTCGAATACCACCAAATATGTATAATTTATCCCGAATTTTAGATTTTTGAATTGGATGTTATCGATTGATCAGGATTATTTATTCCAATCTCAATTCTATATTAAATTAATGTTGCAAAAATGGGAATTGTTAAAAAAATACAGTTATTAAAATAAATAAGTTTTAATAATTTTCTAGTATTAGTAATGCCAAAATGAAATCCATATTCACAGGTTCAAAATTGGTAATATTGCTATTAAATATGTGGAGTTTATTAATATTTATTCCGGTCGCATATTGCATTTAATCCAATCCAAGTATGCAAATGTGTTTGTATAAACAGCAGGGACTCCTTCTATGGCACAATAGTAACTACCATAACTGACGATTCCTGAAAGTATGTAGTGATCTCCACCTTTCCTGTACATCAAAGGACCTCCAGAGTCACCGCCGCATGAATCTGTTTTACCATCGCCTCCTGCACATATTTGTCTGTCCCACAGGATATCTGTGAAGGATTTTACACAATCGTCGGTGTTTACAAATGATACTTTTCCAAACATTTTTGTCTTGCTTCGTCTTTGACGATTTTTAGTCGTATAGCCCCATCCCGCAATTTCAAATGTCTCAATACCTTCATCCAATGTTTCCAATATATCAAATTTTGGCAGACAAATTGTTCTCACAAAATCTGAAAAAAATGAGCAATCAAATATTTATGTTAAGGATAGAGTTTGGATTGAAATTATGCTGACCTGTTATTACAGCAGGTCTGCTCATACGAATCAGCGCAATGTCGTTTGTATGTCCCTTTTTTCTATCATACCCTGGATGTACTATAATTTTGTTTATTGGTATGACTACATTGCCATCATTGCATACCTCACCGATAAGGACCTTTACGCAATCTTTTCCATCGTTCCCCGTGTCAAATTCGCCCAAACGAACATTGACTCTATAAATCATTATGGGAATAAATTCAAATGATGAATCAAAATATAGAAGCCATATTATTTCGGTGGACAATTGTAATACTCACGGTTTTCTACTTTTCAAGTTTACTACACAGTGTGCTGCTGTTAAAACATATTGCCTGCTGATTAAAGATCCTCCGCAACTAGTTTCAATACCTCCATTTGTTTGGTATTCGATAAGAACTAACCAGGCATAATCAGTTAATTTTGCTATTTCTCCATTTACAATTCTGTTTAGATGCTTATTGTATCCACATTCGATTTCGTTCAATAACGACTCTGCAACTCCTGGATCGCTGCAAGATGTGTCAACATCGATGATGCAACAATCTTTTGGGTTAATACTCTTAGCCTCACACAGATAATCATTGAATAATAGGCGTTCTTCAAAGGTTATTTTTTTTTTTTGCAAAATATTTTTCATTACTGGACATTCGTTGATTAGTACGCAGGAACCTTTCCCACCACTGGGAAGATCACAAGGCTCTTCTGAAATTTTATTAGCGAAATGTTTGTTAGCGTTGGATGCTGGTAGATTTGGTAGAGCAATTCTCTGCAAAAATGAAGCAATGTATTCAGCATTTGCGGACGACATTTACGTCTATCGTGAAAAACACCGAAATAATTATGATATCGAGGATGAATGCTGAAGGTTGCACCTCAAGAGTGGTCCCAAAAGTACCCGACCTGACGTATAGATGGCTGTTGTTGTTTGAAATAAATACTAGAGTAGAAAGTGCCTATCTTATTAAAAAATATTAAGCATTCTCAGTGAACATGTGAACATGGAGAAAATTGGTCTTCGTTATTTGATACAATACTTTCATTTAAAAGGTCTCTGTCCAACAAATATCATTATCGAGTTAGATTCTACTCTGGGAGAATCTGTTTCTTGATTTACAACAATAAAATATTGGGTGGCGGAGTCTAAACGAGGCCGTATGACGTACGTACTAAGACGTACATCGTAATGTTCGACAAAAACGCCAGAAACTATGAAAAAAATCATTGAATAGTATGTGGATGACCGTCGATTGAAATTGTGCGTGCTAGCAGACATGATAGGTATTTCAAAAATGCTGTTAATCGTATATCGATAGAAAAATTTGTACACGAGAAAGCTGTGCGCAAGATGGGTGCCGCGTTTGCTCACAACGAAACGCTCGCAAGAAAGATAAAAATATAAAATAATGTGATTGACAAAAGTTGATTAATCCAAGCATCATGAATGTATGTTCTTATGAAACGTTTATCACGAAGACATGATATCAAACTAATCTTCTAATCTTCTATTTAAATATAGCAATTAAAAAGTTATACACAATTAAAAAATACACAAGATATTTTAAAAAAGTGGTATTTCAAATACTCACGCCCTGTGGTGTATTTTAAGATGGACAATGCAAGAAGGCTTGCAATAAATAAGATCTTCGACATTTTTGTCAAATCGTCCAAACTACACAAGCTTGACAAACACAACAGATTTTATCCATGTCTTGACCTAAACTGACACGATCTTAGAGAAAGAAGTAATTTATTTCGTTTTTCATTTGCCCGTTTCTTCCAAAGTGGGTTTTTTACCAATAAGAATCTTTTAATGATCATTGTAAAAAAGAAGTATATACAAGCCATGTACATGATGTAATCGATGAATATAAAGTAATGTACAATTCTGATTGCCTATGCCTGTCAGTTTTAGAATTAGTTAGTCACGATGTTCTCATATGAGAGTTGTATGATTTGTTTATAGGATAACTTTACTATAAATATTTATATAAATCAATCAAAATTAGTAATATTATTATGTAATTAGTAGTAGTAAGTATTCAATGCTTATAAATGACCTCTTTTACTGCTTAATACTATTAAAAATATATGAATATCTAAAAACGTCTGCATAACAATAATCGTTCAATTTTTTTCCTTATTAGAATGAATCGATTCTCACTACGTAAAGTTTTAGCAGAAAAAGATGGGATGAAAATAAGTTTGGAATTTAAAAGGGAATTAGAAAAGATCTCAGACTCTTTCAACTTGAAATATTTAAAGATTTAGACGCTAAAAGTAAGTAATCACTTATCGCAAAGTTTATAAATATTAAAAAGTTTCAAAATTTGTATCTTGAAGAGTTGAATAAAGAGTATAATGAATTATAGTATAGATAAACGATCGAAGTCTTAAAATGTTTTTTTTTAAAAAAACGGGTATTGATAAAATTTCTGTATGCGTATTGAAGGCGATGGAGCATAAATAATTAATCTTCTATATCATTTTGAAATGGATCTGAAACGTTCAAGTAGGGACGCTCTTACGGGTGGCTCCCCGCTCCCACGTTCTCGACGGGATGACCGCGCTAGCGCACGGGTTCGTTCTTCTATCGGACCTTGATGTTGCCGGATGAATGGATGGGAATAGACGGGCGTCGAATAGAAAGACTCTCTTCTCTAAATAATTATTTATTTCACACAAGAGCGAGAGATCTGGCTGCAGGAGGGACGACCTCCCGCAGTCAAGGCTAACCGACACCCGACTCCCGCCTCCTGTGCGTCACTACCCAACCGGTGCACTCGCAAGAAGCGATCCGTCGGTAAGCAGGTGCAATGTCTCCGTAGGGCCACAAGAGATGGCATTGTTGAAATAACACATTGCACATGAAGAGAGATGGAAGATGTCGCTGTTAACAGTGCTACTACGTGGGGATGGTAAATCGCCCACGCTACACTCAAGATTTCACAGCTGTCCCTCTCTTTAATATCCATAAATCCAAATAGTTTTTAATACATTAACATAATAATAAGCAATAACATAATATATACCGGATGTCCAAGTAATACAATAACAATAGATGACCCAGGAATTTACTATAATTTAGAGTAGAATAATAAAATATTGTGACGAATACAAATAACTTTATTGCACTAAAAATTAACATTTACCATCGTTGTATATATAATTTTACCATAAAGTTTTGTTAGGTTAATGCTTAATTTTTTGGTGGTGAACGACCATTTTATTAAAAATTCCATCAAAATTTAGATTTATAATTGCAGTACTGTCTTGTAGGTGTATGATCATTAGTCCACTATCATCTTAATTCCTTAAAGATTTATTTATAGTTTTACTTAGTGATCCATGTACTGCTTTGATGGACCAGTAATTCTTGTTTTAAAGTAACTTTTGGTAAATAATTTCCTTCGAATTACACCAAATGCACAGAGGCATTATTCATTTTGAACAAAATTTTAAGTCTTCGAAGCGGATGCTATCGGTTGAACAGTATTATGTTTTCTCTTTCTCCTTTGCGATTAAAAGAACTTTGTAAAAAGGGGATTGTTAAGAAAATACAGTTTTCAAAATTGAAAAAGCTTCTATAATTTTCCAACATTAGTAATGCCGAAATGAAATCCATTTTCACGGGTTCAAAATTAGTAATATTAATTATAAATATGTGTAGATTATTAATATTTATTCCGGTCGCATATTGCATTTAATCCAATCCAAGTATGCAAATGTTTTTGCATAAACAGCAGGGACTCCATCCATGGCACATATACTACTACCATAGCTGACGATTCCTGCAAGTACGTAGGGGTCTGTACCTTTCTTGTACATCAAAGGACCTCCAGAATCACCGCCGCATGAATCTGTTATACCATTGCCTCCTGCACAAACATGACTGTCCCGTGAGATAGATGGGAAAGATTGTGAACATACATCATTATCCACGTATGGTACATATGCATATAACTTTTTCTTGCTTGCCCTCTGACGATTTTTAGTGGTGTATCCCCATCCTGCTACGTCGAACTCCTTATTATTTTCGTCTAATGTTTCAGATATATCGAATTTTGGTAGACAAATTGTTCTCACAAAACCTGAAAAATATGTTTTTGAGTAATATCATTCATATATTGATGGTAAATTTTAAGTTTGTATTGAAATTATGCTGACTTGTTATTTTAGCAGGGCGGCTCATTCGTATCAGAGCGACGTCGTTTATAGATCCACTTCCTTTTGTATATTCTGGATGAACTATAGTTTTATTGATTGGTATGACTACAGTGCCATCGTTGCATACCTCACCACCAGCCATCTTTACGCAATCCTTTCCTTCATTGCTCGTGTCATATTCGCCCAAGCGAATATTGAGTCTATCGATATTTATGGGGAAAAACTTGGCATATTAATCAATTCAAATTATAAATTAAAACTTTTGGGAGATAATTTTAATACTCACGGTATTTTACCTTTCAGATTGACTACACAGTGTGCTGCTGTTAAAACATATTGCCTGCTGATTAAAGATCCTCCGCAACTAGTTTCAATGGCTCCATTAAATTCGTATTCAATAAGAATCATCCATGTATAGTCAGTTAATTCTGCTACTTTACCTCCTACAATTCTATCTGCTGGTTCTAGTATTCCGCATTTACTTTCGTTTAACAATGATTCGGCAACACTAGGATCACTGCAAGAAGTGTCTTCACCCCCCTCGCAACACACTTTTGGGCTTCTGTTCTCAGCACCACATAAAGAATCTCTAAGTAGTACACGTTCCTGAGGGGTTTTATCTTGTTTTTGTATAATATTTAATAAGGCTGGACATTCATTGATTAATACACAAGAGCCTTTTCCACCTCTAGGTAGATCACAAGGTTCTTCTGAAAATTTATTGGAAAAACACATTTTAAATATTTAAACTTAATGATACGATAATATTAATAAAATAATAATTATTAATAAAATCAAAATATAATAGCGTTTTTAAAAATATCAGCATATTGCGAAAACTATGATTTGACCTCAGTCAAAAATGATATTATTCAATTAGTTATCCTTTTGCATGAAGACCAGCAAACTAAGATGAATCCTTATGGATAAGGGAGCCATTTATTAAATTATCCATAAATTTTGCTTACAAAATCTGTAACTGATTTATGTAACCACGAAACATAGATCATAAGACATTAAGATTCTTATAGTTCTAACTTATTAATTTTACTCAATTAAACTATATTATACGATGGTATAAATAAAATTTATGACAAATACAATCTAGCGTTTGAATAGTGAATAAGATTTTGAGTATCGAAACGTACAGACTTAAATCAATATTGTGGAATTCATAAAACCAAAAAAAATTGGAAAGCTAAATAAAAATAATGCAGAGCAATGTCAGTCATGAGATTTTCAAATTGATCCTTATTAACTTTATGATTACAGGCAAAAATGGACATTTAAAATATGCATGTTTTTAGAAATTTAAATGCAAATTTAATTAGCTGGAAGCGTATTTTTCGTAATAAAAAAGATATCAACCGATGTCGAAGAATTCGAATCGTTTGCTCTTTATACAAGGTGAAAATCATTATGATGATCGGCCTCCAAGAGGCGACGATACAAAAAAGATACAATATGGTGTAATGAGCATCCAAACTACTTGACAATATTTCAAGGATTATTAATATGTGTTTTTGCTGATGCGTTTATAAAAATAAACATGACAATATCACCACAATGCCCATGTGTGTAACCTTTGATTGTAATATATTACATGGAGAGATACTAAAATAATACACGTGACATTCAAAGAAGATGCAAATTTTAAAAACTCACGCCCTGTAGTAAATTTTAATATCGACAACACGAACAAACTGCCAATGAATAGTATTTTCGACATTTTGGTCATTTCGTCGAAACGACACAAGAGCAAGTTTGGCAAACACGACAGATTTTTTCCATGTCTTGCACTGAACTGATACGCTCTTTGAGGAACGAATGATAAAACCAGTTTTTCAATTACCTGTTTCTTTTGTAAAAGGAAAAATATACATATCATGTAAATGATGCAACCGATTAATATAAAATAATGCAGAATTCTTGTTTGCCTGTCTGTCGATTTTCCTTCAAACTCGGCCACGATAATTTAGTACCATGGCTGATATTCATTGGTTCTTCCTTATTTACAGAAATTTTATCTGTTTTTATTATGAAAATGTGTTGCCTTTTTATACTTTTTGCACGAGGTTGTAAATAATTGCAAAAGTTGTTATTCGAAAATATATTTTATTAATGTGTATTAATTTATCGGGTTCATATTGTTATCATCGCATGCTATCCTAGAAAAACGAGTGAATATCTAAGCGAAATGATACACCAAAACTAGGCTGCATCAGATTAAATACCTTCGATGAAGTCCCCGCAAGGTTCCGCCTTTTCGCATCCCTCCGGATGACGACGATATTCATTATTTCAAATGGTTTGAAAATAGTTATTAATATGCTACTGTTACTCAACTCTTGAGGAACGAACTTGCGCTATCGCACGAGTCCGTTCTTCTATCGGGCTGTTATGCTGCTGGACGAATGGATGGGAATACGAAGGGCGTCGAATGGAAAGACTCTCTTCGCAAGATAACTATTTATTCCGCATTACAGATAGAGAGAGAGAGGTCTGGCTGCAGGAGGGACAACCTCCCGCAGCCAAGGCCAACCGACGACTCTCCCGACTCCCGCTTCTTGCGTGTCACTACCCAACCGGTAACGATGCACGCGCAAGAAACGAATGGCCGGTAAGCAGGTGCAATGTCTCCGCAGGGCCACAAGAGATGGCGCTGTTAAAATAGCACATTGCACCTGAAGAGAAATGGAAGATGTCGCTACTATGCGGGGATGATACATCGCCCACCCTACAGTACCAATAAAGGAAACGCAGAAGAAAAGGAAAAAAATAAATCTATTAATGCAATTAATGTATCTATTAAGCGATATTTGGGTGGAAATTATTGATCGACCGGTATTTGAAAAACAACGAGCATTCCGTGTTTATTTTTTTGAAAAGGATGCTTGGAACATTGACTTGGATTTTCATTAGATAAAATCTGAGGACCCTGAAGAGAAATTTCGTCGGTTGACACAGAATCTGCCAAAAGACTAAGAAAAATTGGTTAATTAAGACGTGTTTTATAAGGAAACGTTCCTCATAAGGAAATTTGTGAAGATTTATACGATCAATGTAGACAATCGCTTACTGCGGTTATCAAATATCAATGAATTTCTAAATCTTGAAGTGACTACAGTGATGAAATACTTGAAGCGATCATAAAAAGTAGGACCAAAAGCACTTGATATAGAAGATGTTTTCGGGTAGCCTTATAACAGTGTCCACATACAATGATTATGTTAAACATTCATTTGATTAGGCTGTCATTCCAATTAAATCTAAATAATTTCTTGATAATCTTTGGTGTGTTAATTCATTTTAAATCAAGAACTCCCGTTATTTCATTACTGATATCATTCTTAAATCTATAAAATCTGAAAATGTAAAACTTAAAACATTGATTGAATTTACATTGTGGTCGAAACTAACGCTTTATTTTGAAT
The DNA here is from genome assembly GCA_008973525.1 of Stenopsyche tienmushanensis. Classification (NCBI taxonomy): domain Eukaryota; kingdom Metazoa; phylum Arthropoda; class Insecta; order Trichoptera; family Stenopsychidae; genus Stenopsyche; species Stenopsyche tienmushanensis. The sequence continues at coordinate 516,088 of WACJ01000016.1, forward strand.
TTATCCAATTTAAAAATGGGAAAAATTTGGTACATTTTTGTAATACATCTCTGTGATACATCAAAGACTTCCAAATTCATCATTGCCAGAATCAGTTTTGTCATATTCTCTAGTACATATTTGTTGTTTATTCTTAATATTTTTAAATGTGTATAATTTAATGCTGCTCATTTTTTGGCGATTTTTGTTGTGTATCATCATTCTGCCACAGAAAGCATAGATTTATCTTCAATGAAGTTTGTCTATCTATCTGACGCGGAACATCGATATGATCACAGAACTAGCTTCTTTCAATCTAATAGTACTTACAAGAAAATTTCACTTTGAATTTATTGAAGCAATGTCATTATTAATTTTAAAGGCATGGCATACATTAATACTCATTACATTTGCATATTGGCTTTAATCTAATCCATGTATGCAAATGTTTTGATATACAGTTGGGGTTCCTTCTTGATGTATATACAATAGCTGATGACCTTAATAAATAAATATAGGGTCCTATACCATAGTTGTGTATCAAAGGTCCTCCAGAATCACCACCTCGTGAATCTGTTTAACCACTGCACATATTTTTCTGCTGATAGGATATTTCTAATGATGTCACACAATCATCGGCCTTCATAAGTCTGCTTCTGATGCAGTCTGCTTCATGCTCCGTTTTTGATAATTTTAAATTAAATATCAAAAAAATATTAAATATAAGCAAAAATTAATAGACGAATTGTTTTTATTAAATTTAAAAAATATTTTTTTAAGTTATATGATACCGATACTTTTGGTAAGGATGGAGTTTGGATTGAGATTATACCAACCTTTTATTACAATTGGACTGCTCATACGAGCATTTTTATTTATTGGAACATGGATTTAGTATAGTTATGAGCCTCATTTGAGCAAATTTCAATGTGTTCATTTCAATCCAGTTCAGTATATCCAGCAGAAGATGACTAGTATTTTTCTATATGCTTTTTGATAGCGATAGGACATACATATGGGTTATCCATTTCACTATTCTTTCCAAATAATATTGTCATACGTTGTTTTAATTAGGTTAATTAAGTTAGTCTTTACCATATCAAATGGCACCCATTGTGAGAAATATTCATATTTTATACCCAGGAAATGACTATAATTTAGAATAGAATAAAAAAAAATTGACGAATACAGATAACTTTATTGTACTAATAAATTGGGAATAGTGTTCTTTTACAGCTTTGGTAAAAACAATTTTAAAATAATTTAATATTAATCCAAAAAATTAATTGACAAATTAACATTTAGCATCATAGTTTATAAAATATTATCATAAAATTTATGTAATTCCACCAAAACTTAGATTTATAATTGCAGTACTGTCTTGTAGGTGTATGATCTTTAGTCCACTATCATCTTAATTCCTTAAAAATGTATTTATAGTTTTACTTAGTAATCCATGTACTGCTTTGATGGACCAATAATTCTTGTTTTAAAGTAACTTTTGGTAAATGATTTCCTTCGAATCACACCAAATACACAGAAGCATTATTCAACAAAATTATAAGTTTTCGAAGCGGATGTTATCGGTTGAAGAGTATTATTTTTTCCCTTTTTCCATTTTGAGTAAAAGAACTTTGCAAAAAGAGGATTGTTAAGAAAATACAGTTTTCAAAATTGAAAAAGCTTCTATAATTTTCCAACATTAGTAATACCGAAATGAAATCCATTTTCACGGGTTCAAAATTAGTAATATTAATAATAAATATGTGTAGATTATTAATATTTATTCCGGTCGCATATTGCATTTAATCCAATCCAAGTATGCAAATGTTTTCGTATAAACAGCAGGGACTCCTTTTATGGCACATATACTACTACCATAGCTAACGATTCCTGCAAGTACGTAGGGATCAGTATCTTTAGTGTACATCAAAGGACCTCCAGAATCACCGCCGCATGAATCTGTTATACCATTGCCTCCTGCACAAACATGACTGTCCCGTGAGATATTTGGGAAAGATTGTGAACATACATCATTATCCACGTATGGTACATATGCATATAATTTTTTCTTGCTTGCCCTCTGACGATTTTTAGTGGTATATCCCCATCCTGCTACGTCGAACTCCATATTATTTTCGTCCAATGTTTCAGATATATCGAATTTTGGTAGACAAATTGTTCCAACATATTCTGAAAAAGATGATTTTGAGCTATATGATTCAAATATCAATAGTAAATTTGAAGTTGGTTTTGTAATTATGCGAACCTGTAATTTTAGCAGGGCGGTTCATTCGTATCAATGCAATATCGTTAATGGATCCATATCCTCCTTTATATTCTGGATGAACTATAGTTTCATTTATTGGTATGACTTCAGTGCCTTCGTTGCATATCTTACCACCAGCTAATTTTACGCAATCCATCCCTTTATTGCTCGTATCATATTCGCCCAAGCGAATATTGATTCTATAAATATGTATGGGGAAAAACTTGGCATATTAATCAATTAAAATTACAAATTAAGAGTTTTGGGAGATAATTATAATACTCACGGTGTTCTACCTCTCAAATTGACTACACAGTGTGCTGCTGTTAAAACATATTGGCTGCTGATTAAAGATCCTCCGCAACTAGTTTCAATGACTCCATTAAATTCGTATTCAATAAGAATCATCCATATATAGTCAGTTAATCCTGTTATATTGCCTCCTACAATTCTATTTGTTGGGTCAAATATTCCGCATTCATTTTCATTTAACAAAGATTCGGCAACGCTAGGATCACTGCAAGAAGTCTCATCTCTAATGTCGCAACACATTTTTGGACGTCTATTCTCAGCCCCACATAGAGATTCTCTTAGTTTTATACGATCCTGAGGGGTTTTATCTTGTTTTCGTAAAATATTTAATAAGGCCGGGCATTTATTAATTAATACACAAGAGCCTTTTCCACCTCTAGGTAGTTGACAAGTTTCTTCTGAAATTTTATGGGAAAAACACATTTAAAATATTTAAACCTAATGGAGACACGCTCATAATCTGGATAATATTAATAAAATTGTTGTTAGTTAAATCAGAATAAACGGAAGTTTTTAAAAATATCAGCATATTGCTTTAAAAAACAGAAAATCGACTTAGTTAAAGCCTTTATTAATGTAATCAATTGGCTTAGTCTTTTACAATCAGCATACAACAGAGCACGTTTCAGAAAATATATTCTCATCAAATTGCGAAAACTATGATTATTCGTGAATATTTTAGATCATAGGTTTCCAAATAGTTTTCTACAGCCCCTTAGTGGTCCATGTGAGCGCTAAGAGATTCCGTTTATCATTGGTTATCATATTTGTATATGAGAATGCTCTCAATTTCCAAATATTTCCGAAATACAGAATACAGAATAAAGAATAAAGATTTGTTCGCGTATATAAACTTAATGGCTCTTCATTCTGACCTCAGCCAAAAATATTGTTCAATTAGTTAATTAGATATGTGAGCAATTTATTGAGCTATCATCAGCAATTTTGTCATGAAAAGTGTGTCCATTATGATTACATGGATAAATAGACATTTAAAATATGTGTTTTTTGAAATTCAAATGCAAATTTGATTACATATAAGCGAATTTTTTTATGTGTCATTTTTCTTTAATAACAGTTACCAGCCAATACCTCTAAAGGATAACGTTACAATATCACAACAATGCCCATTTTCATAAGAATTGATTGAAATTTAGTACTTGAAGGTATAAATATAATAAAATAATACACGTGACATCCATAAAAAGGTACTAGTTTTTAATACTCACGCCCTGTAGTAAATTTAAATATTGACAACACGAACAAGCTGCAAATGAACAGTAATTTCAACATTTTGGTTATATCGTTGAGACGACACAAGAGCCAGCTTTGCAAACACGATATATTTTTTCAATGTCTTGCACTGAACTGATATTAACTGAATTTAAAGAGCAAGGGATAAAACCAGTTTTCCAAATACATGTACTTGTTTCTTTTGAAAAGGGAAGAATCAACATATCAAGCAACCGATTAAAATAAAGTCTCGCAAAATTCTTGCAGTTTGCTTGCCTGTCGTTTTCCTTAAAACTTGGCCGCGATATTTTTTATCCTGGTTTGGTTTATTCATTGGTCTATTTGTGAGATACATTTTTATTTCCAGAAATTTGTAAAATGTTTAATTATCCTTCCATCGCCGTTTTATCTGCTTTTACTATGAAAACAAATTGCCTTTTTATACTTTTTGCAAGAGGTTGTAAATAATTGCAAAAATTGTTATTTGAAAACATGTTTAATTAATGAATGAAAATGTACAATATTATTATATTATAATTAAAAAACATTCAATAATTATAAATGTAATCTATTTAAAACGATTTTCACTCGAATAATTATGATTATCAAAAAGATGTCGAAAATCTCATTAAGGGTTTACTCGGGGGGAAAATAGGTCTATTTTTAACAATTTTTTTTATATAAAAAAATGAAATATTTTATTCAAACTTTTTATTCTTCATTTGAAGTGAAAAAAAATCTACTTTTAGTTAAGACCATAAATTAAAATTTGGACGAAAGAAAAAAAAAAAACAAAAGTGAAAATTGGATTTTTGGTTTTTTAACATTTTTACAAAAAATATGCAAATTTTGGTAAAATTTGCTCAACATTTTTTTTTAATAATTCAATAATTTTTTTCAGTTTTTTGGTTGTTTTTGTTTTTCTTAACTAAATCACGTAAACGGGTACCCATCCTCTTCTGCACATGTCCAACGCATTCTTTTTTATTGATAAGAAGATCTTCATCGTAAGGCTTTGAGAATACCAGAGTATGTTTGACTGACTTTGAGCACGCACCTTCCCAAGTAGGGAATCCAATCCCGAGCCAAAATTTCGATCCCGGGATTTCGGGATTTCATTAGACAATCCCGGGACCAGTCTCGGGATCCCGGGATTAGGATTTTCAATATTTTAAGAAATTACATTGATAAATTTGATCAAAAATTACTAAAAATTCCATTTGTTCAATATAAAAAATCACTTGAAGGCCAAAGAATTTTATTTATTTAAGAAAAGATAAAAATTATTTATTTCCGTCGCTGCAGATGAATACTTGTATCCTATAATACTTTGATGTGATTCGTAATAATATTACGGAGGAATATAAAAATTCTGAGCCCCTTATCTATTATATTTCATATCGATATTCATATTATTAGAGTCAAGGTGTAGTAAATACATCACCGGTAGGGAACTATTACTATAACAGTTTGAAAAACATATATGTACGCTATATATGCATACATAGATTAAACAGTCACTGCCCCTGGGCGTCGCCTAAGTTCGCCAATTAGTAATTACGCCACTGTTTCCAAGCGTCCAGATTTCGTCGGGAATGTCTCGATTTAGTAGCCTTCATCGTGCTGGTGAGGTGTACGATTTCTGTTAGATAAAAATTTCAATCCCGAAATTTTCGGGATTACGTTTTATAATCCCGGGATTCTTAAGTACCTATAACTGTCCGGGATCCTGGATGTATGTAATCTAATATTATATTGTGACAGATGAATATAACTATAACCAACAAATATACATATAGCAGACTGGTACATTAAAATTTTACAAAAGCAACGATTTTTTTTTCTCTTTACGAGAAGCGTATATTTTATGTGTGATTTTTCCTTAATAATTTAGATATCAGCTAATGCAAAGGAATTCGAATGGTTTGCTCTTTAAACAAGGTGAAATTAATTATGATGTCCGGCCTTCAATGGGAGACGATTCGAGAAAGATACAATATAATGTGATGAAGTCCAAACTTCCAAACGATATTTCAAGCATTATGAATAACAATTTAATAACAACAATTAGTACGCAGCGGTTTACTAGTTTATCAGTATTTAGAGACAATGCTTTGCGTTGCTGTGCGGACTGACCCGGAAGTTCCCGGATTACCTACACGGAGTGTCTTCCGTCGGTTTTTTGACTCGGGCAATGCCTCCTGGCACCCACCTCCTCACATGGCGCCAAGCCTCCCCTCCCCAGGCGCTCATGTCTTCATATAGGCTGCAGCTGATGACGGACTGCAGGACATTTTAAAACGATGAGCAGATGCAGAAAAAGGTTCTCAAATGGGGGAAGGAACTGGTGGGGGAGTTCATCGAGAAAGACATAAAGAAGCTTGTGTCACGGCTCACCACATGCATTGAACATATCTAGAAAAATAGTCAACAAGTGTTCCAACAATATCCTATTTGTTTTCAAATACACATTCTCTAAAAAAAAAAAAAATTTAGTACACTTACTTTCTGAATATGCTTCGTAGTTGCGCACCTTAGAGTGACACCAAAAACATACAAGGAGAAACGTTACAATATCATCAAAATGCCCATTTATGTAACCTATTATTGAAGTACAGTACGTAAAGAGTTAAATATAATAAAATAATATCACGACGTTCAAAAAAGGTACAAATTTTAAATAATAACGCCAAGAAGTGAATTTAGCCCTATCAGATCGGAAATTGTGAGACAGAGATGGGTATCGTGCGTCTTATCATACACACGTGCATCGACGACAAAGTCTTGTCGTAAAGGTACCCTAAACGCCTAATAATCTCAATATATATATATTTATAGAAACTCATAAATGTTCATACTTATTATTAAAAAAAACGTATTGTAAAGAATCTTTTAAGCGTCATAAAATTTAGGTATAATTAAAAGAATTTGCTATCGTCGGATAAGCTAATAAGCCTTTTCAACAAATATAATATGACTTTCGTTCGTGTTGTCTTGAGAGCAGGCGTTTGTTTTGATAATTAAGATACTTGCATCATTCTTATCGTTGACCAATTTTGTTATTCCCCCTTGATTGTTCTGGAGTGTCGTTATTAGCTGAGTATCACCACTCCTTTGCAAAATCTACTCCTTCAGAAGTGAACTGGCAGGCAAATACCGGTTTCTTTCAAAAGATAGTGAATAAACAGGTTTTTTAAATGATGCAACCGATAAGTGTAAAAATACGATTATCCAAGAAACGATGATTTTATATAAGATTTTGCTGGTGTATTTAACTTAATAGTGTTATTAATAATTATTGGTATTTTGTGAGATATCTTTTGATTTTCAAAAATGTTTAGTATTTGTGTAAAATTGAATTATTTTTCAATCGCAGTTTCATTTGCATTTACTTTGAAAACATGACACATTTTAATACTTTTTGCACAAGGATGTAAATAACTGCAAAAAAAAAATTCAAAATTTTTATTCGGAAAATAAAAATTGTACATGATAAAACGGTGTATAAATATACACATTTACATAAAAATACATTCACAATTCAAGTCTTGGATTATTATCCTTATCCTAATTACAAATATATAAGGGGGAAAATAGGAAACTTAAAACCCCTTTGGGAGATACTTTCTTAAAACTAAAATAAATAATTCGACCAAACATATATCCATTCATACTTTGCGCAGTCATAATTTATAATAAAATGTTTTTTGGCATCTTGTGCACGTATTGTAATGAGTTGATTAGTGTGATTTGATATTTTTATATAAACTTGTGTGTTAGCTAGTATTTTTTTATTTTGTGCGACTTTTATAAAATTTGGTGTTACATAATTTGCTCCAGACGAGAGTGGCGTATGTGAATGTTGGACGTATCAGTGTTTCGTATATTAATAGTTTATTTGGGCAGGAAAGAGCACTGCGTCGACGAAATATGGAGTGCAGCGCCCCCATAGTTTCTAACCTGCGGGTTCAGCCCCCCGACACTTTTTTCTTTGTTTACTTTAAGTTTCCAGCAATAGAAGTAGTTAAATGCTGCTTTCAGCGATCATCGGAGATTTCCGACAACTAACTTGTTGCTCCGAGATCTGGAGCACTGAAATTCGATTGCAAATACGCGACTGTGCTTCTTAAAAGATTTTTTTAAAACCATTCAATATTTGAATTTTTATGCAGGAGTATGATCGTTTGTCCACTTTTTTTCACTGAGATTTCTTTCGAATCCCATCAAATGCACAAAAACATTTTTTTTAAAAATCCTGAACAGAGTTTTTTGTTTCTTAATTTAAAAATTGATATTATTGAGTTTATAGATGTGGCACAAATTAATATACATTACGGTTGCATATTGCATTTAATCCAATCCAAGTATGCAAATGTTTTTGTATAAACAGCAGGGACTCCTTTCATAGCACATATGGTTCTACCATAGCTGACGATTCCTGCAAGTACATAGGGATCTGCACCATTCCTGTACATCAAAGGACCTCCAGAATCACCGCCACAAGTATCAGTTTTACCATTGCCTCCTGCACACACATTACGATCTCGTGAAATAGATCCGAAGGATTGCAAACACACATCATAATCCACGTATGCTACATATGCATATAATTTTATCTTGCTTCGTTTTTGACGATTTTTAGTCGTGTATCCCCATCCCGCTATGTCGAAATTCTTGTTGCTCTCGTCTAATGTTTCCGATATATCAAATTTTGGTAGACAAATTGTTCTTACAAAACCTGAAATAGATGTTTTTTGACAATATGATTTAAATATATAGGATGCATCCCTAAAGTCATGAAACATTTTTATTGCCACACTCTTATTACTTGTAACGTATTCAAACCAATTGGGTGTAATGGGACTGACCCTTAGCTTTACAGCATATTAAAATTTATTCTACTGCTAGTTTTAATAGGATCAGGACAGCTGATTTAGTGCAACCTTACTTTAAGGCCAGGATGATCAAATTCAAATAATGTGGTAAAAATATCTCATCGAATAATTACACAATAAAAAAATATGTCAATGCTCAGGAAGAGCACTTTGAAGAATATTATCATATCATACCGGTATTGTCGATAAGTCTTTTAATAAAAAAATAAATTTCATGACTTTTGGGATACACTTTTACAGATAGTAAATTAGAAGTTTGTATTGAAATTATGCTGACTTGTTATTTTAGTAGGGCGGCTCATTCGTATCAGAGCGATGTCGTTTATAGATCCACTTCCTGATTTATGTTCTGGATGAACTATAATTTTATCTATTGGTATAACTTCAGTGCCATCATTGCATACCTCAAAACCAGCTACTATTTGGCAATCATTCCCATCATTGCTGGTGTCATATTCGCCCAAACGAATATTGACCCTATAAATATGTTTGGGGATAAATTCGGCATGTTAATCAATTAAAATTATGAATAAAAATATTGGTGTCATGTGGCTTTTAAGGGGAGGATTATAATACTCACGGTGTTCTATCGTTCGATTGGACTACACAGTGTGCTGCTGTTAAAACATATTGCCTGCTGATTAAAGATCCTCCGCAAATAGTTTCGATGCCTCCATTTGTTTCGCTCTCAATAAGAACCAACCATGCATAGTCAGTTAAATCTGTTACATTGCCTCCCACAACTCTATTTGATGGTTCAAATATTCCACATTGGACTTCGTTTAACAAAGATTCTGCAACACTAGGATCACAACCAGAAGACTCATCACCAAAGTCACAACACACTTTTGGATTTCCGTATTCAACACCACACAAAGAATCTCTAAGTAGTGTACGCTCCTGAACGGTTCTATTTCTATTTTGTAAAATACTAAGTAAAACTGGACAATCGTTGATTTGTACACAGGAGCCTTTTCCACCACCAGGAAGATTACAAGATTCTTCTGAAATTTTATTCGAAAAACACATTATAAATATTAATACTTGATCATATCTCAAGCAATTTGAGTATTTGTTTTTATGACACGTTTATAAGGATAGACGTTACGATATTAACACAATACCCATTTGTTACATATAATTCAAAAATACACGCGACATGCTAAAAAGGTACTAATTTTAAATACTCACGCCCTGTAGTGAATTTAAACATCGACAATACGAACAAGCTGCCAGTAAACAGGATTTTCAACATTTTTGTCATATCGTCGAGACGACACAAGAGCAAGCTTGGCAAACACGACAGATATTTTCCATGTCTTGCACTGAACTGATTGAATGAGTTATTCTAATACCTGTTTCTTAAAAAAAAAGACGAATAAACGCATTAATGCAGAATTCTTGTTTGCTGGCCTGTCATCGCTATTCCAATAAACCGGTCACGATGACTTTATCTAAGATATTGGCGATTTGCTAAATTTTGGATTATTATCAATTTGCATTGAACTATTTGTGTGTCATGATTCAATATCGGTCACATTTGTACTTTTTAAAAAAAATTGTTTATACCTTTTATACGAGGATATAAATAAATAATGCAAAATTGCTATTTGAAAATATTTTTTATTAATTTATATCAACGAATAAAAATATACAATACTGACGTATATTGCTGAATTTTGGAATTGCCCTCTTGCAATCTCATGGGGGCAATCTTCATCTTGGCTAGGGGTCCCAATCGAACATTCGATATTCGAATATATTTGCCCCTTTGCCAATATTTGTATATTCGAATATTTGTAAAATTAATCGAATATTATTCGTTATATATTTTTTAAGAAAATTGTTCGATGTTCTTCTGCCAATCGAAATAGCAATAAAGAAATGCAAAAAATGCCAAGTTTATTGAATTTTTTTTATTGAATTTGTGTAAAGTCTATTAAAAAACTATTCAAAAATATTGATCATGCCAAAAAAAGGGTCATATTTTAGATACTGTCGATAAAACTAAACTCAATGACAACTGAGAGGGTTTTTTCAACAGCAGGCTCAATAAAAATGAAATTATGATCAAGCTTAAAAGTAGAACGTTCAATGCACTTTTTTTTTTTAAATATGTATTGCTGAAAAGTAAATAAAATTCTGATCCTTTTGGTTTCGCTAAAACCAAAAACCTCAAAATTTCACTTGATTTCTAGCCTTGGTCTACGAGAAAACGAGTTGCGCAACAGAAGATGATACTTCTCGCCCTCTTTGTGTGATGGGATCAAGAACCTTCCTTCCTGAGGGTATAAATTTATTTCTAATGAAGGGAACTTTATAGAAAAATAAGATGCTCCATTTATATTTTTATATAATAACACTAATGAAAAAATCCGGGTTATATTTGAATCACCCTCGTCTACATATATAAAATATTCGAATACTCGAATATTCGAATATTTTACCAATTTCACATTCGATATTCGAATAATTGATTTTACGAATATTTGGGACTCCTAATCTTGGCTGCTGTATGTAGCCCACCACGAGGGATGTCTCGAGTCGCGAGATAGTCCGAGGGTCGGTCTCGAAGAGGAAGACGGTGGCATCCGCCCCTCAGTATCGATAGGGCCCCGCAGCCTCGATACGGACTCGCAGCAAACGACAGAAATCTTTATTTTACTTCCGTAAAGGGGGTTCTTTATCTTCGGCGCATTGTGAAATTTTTATAATCAAATTTATTTATCATGATATTTGAACGCCAACAATTAAACGCGACCGCGCTTTAACGACCAAATTTGTCAAATATTAGGTGTATTGAAAAATCTTTCCAGATTGTTGATTGATTCTATTTAATTATTATTTACAAAATCTTACAAAACATAATTTTCTACATTACTATGTATTTTTTCTCACAGGTTGTCGAGTTTTTTAATTCCTCGTTTAAAAAAATATTTTGCTTTTGAGACAAAATTTGAGAAAAAATTAATGGAGATGCTGTCGTCATCGTGCCTGGACACAAACTGAACTCAAACAAACATCTAAAAAAATCGGCAAGGACTTATTGATACACCCGATTTCGATACACACTATTAAATGTGTGCATTTGCTTTGTGATCATCATTTACTAAACTGTTACGTTGGAGTGGGGGTAGAATCCCCGGGCGGCTCCCCGCTTTCACGCGCTCGACGGGATGGCCGCGTTAATGCACGGGTCCGTTTTTCTTTCGGATCATATGTAGCCGGACAGATGGATGGGATTGAAGGAGGTCAGATAAAAAGACACTCTTCTCTAGGTAACTTTTTATTCTGCACAAGAGAGAGAGAGATCTGGCTGCAAGAAGGACATCCTCCCGACGTCAAGGCCAACCGCCAACTCCTTTCCGACACCAGCTTCTTGCGCATCACCACTCAAGCGGCATCGGTGCACACACAAGAAGCGATCGGTCTGTAATTACAGGTGCAATGTCTCCGCAGCACCACAGAAGATGGCGCTGTTAAAATAGCACATTGCACCTAAAGAGAGACGGAAGATGTCATTGCATGGGGATGTTAAATCGCCCACGCTACAAAACCATAAATAATACCCATTTACTTCTCAAAGAACCCTCATTATTCCATTACTGCTTTATAAATGATAGACATTGCGGATGAAATTAAGGCTTTATATTGCATTTAATCCAATTTAAATAGGGGAAAATTTTCGTATACACGGCTGGCTTTCCATCTTCAGCGCAATAGAAAGTTCCATAGCTGACAATTCCAACTGCTTCAATGGGTTCTTCGTCTACTTGATACATTAACGGACCTCCAGAGTCACCGCTGCAAGAATCAGTTTTACCATTTCCTCCAGCGCATATTTGCTTATCCCAAATATTTTTAAAATGATCTTCGCACGATTCAATCCTCACGAAGGGCACAAACGTATACAATTTTATATTGCTCCTTCTTTGACGACTTTTTGTTGTGTATCCCCATCCTGCCACAGAAAGCATGGTCTCATCTTCAGTGAAGTTTGTCGATCTATCCGACGTTGGCAGGCAAATTGTGTTTATGAAATCTGAAGATACATTAATAATTTTAGAATATAAATGGATTAAACTGATATCAGGTTCAACATATACTTACATGAAAATTTCACTTTGTATTTCAGACGTATTAGAGCAATGTCGTTTTTTTTTGTTCCACCAATTTTATATTGTGGATGCACTATAATTTTTTCAATTGGAACGACTACAATATCATCATTGCAATCTGAGCCATTTGGCACTTTTACACAATCTGGCCCCGCATTGCTTGTGTTATATTCACCCAAACGGACATTAATGCTGCAAATAAAAAAATATTAAAAATGTATCGAGAGAGTATGCACGCACATGTATATTGCGCGCGCATCTTTCTCTCTCCGTTCCCGCAGCTTAAACGTCATTTCACCAGACCAATATGCGCTAGCATGGTGCATCCATACAATATTTTTACTATGCCTATGTTATTTCCGCAAGTGTAAACAGTAAATTGACAAAGTTTTATCGCAATCGGATGAACGGCTTAAAAGCGCATTAAATACAGACAAACAAACATTAATTTTAATATATAAGACTATATCTATGTTACTTGCGCAATCTTTAGCAATAAGTGAACGAAGTTTTATTGAAATATGATGAACGGTATGGTAGCGTATTACATACGAATAAACAGAGATATATTTTTAAATATTAGATGTATGAGGCCAATGCTGCAATGTTCAGCATATTGTAGAAAAAACTGCAATATTTTACGTTTAAGTCATAGTAATTCATTGCAAATACAAAATGGCTTTACCAGACCATCTTATTGACAGAAAGATTAAATAGCAATTATTGATACAAACATAATTGTTTAAAAAATTGTCATATTATACTCACGGAATTTTATTAACCAGGTTTGTTACACAATGTGCTGCCGTTAAAACATATTGTTGGCTTATTAACGAACCACCACACGATGTGTCGATCCCTTTACTTGTCTCGTATTCTATTAAAGCCAACCATGGATATTCTGTCAGTCCAGCTTCTTTGCCTCCTATAATTTTTTCAGAGTATACATCAAATCCACAAACTCCATCGTCTAACAACCGTTGTGCTTCGGATGCATCGCCGCATTCATCTTTGCTGGTTTTGCAGCAAACTTTAAAATCTCTCCCGTTTTTCTGGCACAACGATTTTTTAATATACAGACTGTCCTCTTGAGTTCTATTCTTGTTCCTCAATATGTTTAAAAAATTCTGACACTCCTTTATTGGTACGCATGAACCTATTCCACCGTCGGGATGGTCACAAATTTCTTCTGGAATTAAATGCAAATTTGAATGAAATGCTTGTTGTGTTAGACAGACGCATCGGACAACGTGTGCTATTTTTTAAAGATCAAGGGTAGAATGTATGCAAGGCTATGAAATCATTTGCATAGTGAAGTATCAAACATTGAGAGATATCAAAACAAACTATGTTGTATAATTACATGGTGATTTTATAGGTTCTTTAAATAAGGACGCTCTGTTTTTAAATATAAATAAAATAAGTTTTGTGCAAGATATCTACATTTTTTTTGTTTTGTAATGTTTGTCCAAATTTGCCATATACTATTAAATAATTTAAAATAAATTTGATAGATTTTGCTTCAATAATTTGACCGCTATAATCTAACAAACTTTGAGCGTCTCTATTGAATGAACTTCTATTTTCCTAGATGTCCAATGGCATATGCCTTTTCTAAAAATAAAGGATTTTTTTGTGCCTTTTTAGGCAATGAGATACATACAGCCTTAATATTAACAGTATGGTAGTGATACGAAAGTAGCTTGATTTCGATACAGGTTTTTAGCGGATCGTAGGTCGCAGAAAACAGGATTTATAAATCAATTGATGGGCAAACCTGTTTTACAGCCAATGCGATCAACTTTGTATTAAAAAATAAACAGCAGGCTAAATTCACAACGATATTTTGCCGATTCAGTGTTCATTCAAATGAAATAAATACTTCAAAGGAACTTACGTGCAACAAGAAAGTCAACGTAAAATAATATGAAAAAGACAGTGATAATCACTTTATGATACATTTCACCTATCATAACAAAATATATTTTTATGAACTGACAATTAACGTTTTTTAATGCCTACTGCTCATACAATGACTTAACAAGTACTGAAATATTCATCGCTATTTATAAAAATCAAAGTAAAACCTGTTTAACAACCTGTTTTCGCAGAGAGAATTTGAATGGAGATGTTTTTTGCAATGTTGTTTTGTATAACTCAACTAAATAATATAAATATTATAATACCTTAGATACGTAACTAGGACGTGTCAAAGCAGGCGCCTGTCACGGGCGCAATTGGGCTTGGGGCGCAAAACACAGGATACCGACCCGATTGAGAGTTGTATGCGGTTTTTATTTTACTTGAATATAAGTCGGTGTTTCGCAAAAATCAAATTATTTATCGAAATTAATTAATCTTATTTAGAGAAGTTTGAGAGTCTTTGAGGCACTTAAGTTTGTTTTCATTTTGATGTGTTTCGTCGATGAGAGATAAAATTTGAAGTGTCGGCGAAGACCGTATGCATAGAATTATCTGGCGCAGGTATTATCTGCTGATGCATGATGGTATTTGACGGTAACTGTGCGTCAATGGCTTAAATGCGATTGATTTTTAAATAACAGAATGATTGAAATAAATAAATATGTTGGTGTAGAATGTTGAACAAAAATCTTTTTTTGTGCATATTTTGTGCATATTTTGTGCATATTTGCAGTTATAGCTATTTTATTGATTTGGAAATTAAGCCGAACCTATCAGGATGAAATCTTTAACCTTTTCGTTAGGGAACAAATTTAAAACCGATGAAGTCGTTGATGTCATAATCGCTTTACACCGATTACTTTCTGTCAGCTTCTATCAGCGTAAGACAATCTTCAATTCGAGGCAGGATCAATTGCAAATAAACATTTGATAGCATACAAGACCACGTCATTTTTTTACATAAACAATATACAAAAAAGTAATTAGTTTGCTCCTGCTTGGAAATGATAATTGAACTCAATCAACAAGCAGCGACGAACAGCAAGCAATTAAACAAATAAACACTGACACATGCGGGGAAGCTCTCCGTCTTTGTCTCCCTTATTGCGCTACGTTCTCTCTGACTCTGTCTGTCTCCGAGCTTCAGTGTACAAGAGTGCTCTTTCTGAATAGTGAAGGGGGGGACGCAGGGTCTCCATCAGTACTCCCGTAGGAGTTAAACGCGTATCAAGTTTTAATTTAACGATTTACTTAAAATTTGGTGATAATATTTTCTATATAATCCTCTATGGCTCCTATCAAATTTATGTCAAAATTTTATGTTAAAATAGTTTTGAAAAAAATTAAAACTGAAAAAATGACTTTTTTTTTAGTTAGGGCCTATAGTCAAATCTTTAACAAACATGATTTTTTTAAAATGTCTTATTTTCAATGACTTGAAGGGTTTAAATTGTGAATAAAGTAAAAATGTCAAAAAAAGCCTGTTAAAAAATGTTTTAAAAAAAAAGTCAATCCAAAAAGAGCTGACGGTGAAAGTTTATGACCTGTGATTTTTAATTAAATACAAGCATTTTTCGATCTTACATAAATGTTGTAACTTTACTTTCTGGATGACTCTCGCGTGTACAAGATGCGGCAGGGAAATTTTCTATTGAATAACTTTACTTTGTTTTACAATTTTTATATAAAAATTTAATGCTATTTTCTTTGTTAAAGTCCGTAATTTAATACTATAGAGACACTTTGGTCTTAAGATTTGTTAACATGTAATTGGATTTTATTCCGAGTAGTCACTACAGGTTTCTGAACTTTACTTCCAGTTCTTGTTCCTTCACTTAAAATATAGCCTTTTCATCGGAATTTTGCGTCGAAGGCCATGCCAAGATATTTGGTTTTGTTTTCTTGAGCAATTTTTGCAAGCAGATATCTCATTGTTTTTGTTTGTGTTTGTGACGTGTATTGATTTATTCATATTTAATTTTACTCACTATTTTTTGGTAAAATTATCGATTTCGCGAAAAGTGTTATTCTCTAGTTTGTCCTATTGCTAAAATGGCTGTGTCATCAGCAAACGTAGCAATAGCTGTTATTTCGTTTTGTAGAATATCAATGAAATATAGCACGTAATATAATAGGATAACATCAAATAAACTTCTCTGGAATCTTCCAAATTTAGCTTGGAATATAACTTACCTGGTTTAAATCTGAAAATAAATCATAAAAGGCCTTAAATTCAAAAATGTTTTCTAATCATCTTAACAAAAAATCTGTGTATTTAAATAATTTTTTATTTGAAGAATTAAATTAAAGTTAAAATACAATTTTTTTGATAACTTTTTTATTATGCGATTCGATTTTGGCATAATAGATACTCTGTCGTTATAAATTTAAGCTACGTCAAAAATAACATTTCCTTAATTTTTAAAGTATTTTATTTTATACGTATTATCATATAAATGCTACGAGTGTTGTTTCGAAGAATAACGACCTCTTCATTGCTCATTCAAGAATTATTAAGAAGTTGCCACTTTATTCATACAAAAATCGTCATTCATTCGACGTCGAACGTTTTATCCTCTTAGTGTTTTTCTTTTGAATTCCAATTATAAACGAGGAAAACAATTTTAACGATGGTATTAAATACTAATTCACAGGATATAAAATGTTCAAATATTTTTTTAGTGTGTTCAAATTCATACGTACAACATCCTATTTAAATTTATCACCATTAATAAATTCTTAAAAGTATAGGAGAATATGTTTTCACTATCTGTTCGTTCGCCGAAGCGGATGACCTTCCTGGGTCCGTTCATCATCGATTCGTAGAAGAGATCCATCTAAGATGGAGGTGACGGTGAATAAAATATGACTGTTGGCTCCAGGTCTTTATTATTACGCCGAGATAACGATTACAGTTACGCCATTACCGGCGGAAAGATTAAGTCATCCCGCGGCCAAGACTATCGGTCGGACCCCAAGACTTAACTAAAAAGTCTTTTAAAACTCACACCTCTTATTGTTTATTTTTCTTATTAAATCCGTTTCGAAATGACGCAGTAAATGTAAAAAATACAAGTACATATTCATTAATAGCACTTAAAATTTACGACAACACTATTTTATCTATTTATTAAATAATGGCTCAATAAATTATGAATTAAGTGTAGCGTGGGCGATTTAACCTCCCCAAGCAATAGTGCTGTTAGTCTGAGCAGATTAAATTCTTCAGATTAACATGGACATCTTCCATCTCTCTTCATATGCAATGTGTTATTTTAACAGCGCCATCTCTTGTGACTCTACGGAGACCTTGCACTTGCATACCGATGGATCGCTTCTTGGGCGTGCATCATTGCCGGTTGGGTAGTGACGCGCAAGAGGCGGGAGTCGAGGAGCGTTGTCGGTTAGCCTTGGCTGCGGAAGGTCGTCCTTCCTGCAGCCAGATCTCTCTCTCTCTCTCTCGTGTGGAATAAATAGTTATTTAGAGAAGAGTATTTCTATTCGATGCCCGTCTATTCCAATCCATTCGTCCAGCAACACCACGGCCCGATAGAAGAACAAGCCTGTGCGCTAGCGCGATCTCACCTAAATGCATTTTCTTAAATTTATTTGATTTTGATTGATTTAAAAAACTGGTTTATTCAAGGTAATAATAATCGCAAATATTAATTTTGTGCTCTTATTCCCAAACTAAAAATTAAAATGGGTATGTCTCAATAGTCATGATTTTTTTTGCAATACTCCTACTGATCTCAGTGTATTCGAACCGGTTGGATAAGGTGCCTTAGAACAAGGCCGTAACAAGGGCATGGCAAAGGAGGTGTCTGCCACGGGCGCAATTGGGCTTGGTTTTTATTTTACTCAATCATTCTACTTTACATGAACCAATACTGATTGACTCGGTCCGTTTTTATAATATATACTAAGTTGTCTAATCCCTCTTTTCTTCATTATCGTTATGTTCAAGTATGGTATCCGATCGGGAGTCGCTCATTCGTCATATCAGCGATCCGAAAAGCGGACCGATTGAGCATACAAATCTTATTGCTACTTCGTCCTCTTTTTGGGCCTTTTGCGACATTTTCTAAGATCTGTACGATCACGAAAGCAACGTAGCGTCTAGACACTTTCTATCATAGTATTTTTTCAACAAGAGTAACCGCCACCTATGTCGGTATTGTCATGTACAAATCTTCAAAAAAATACATATATTTCATGACTTTTGGGATACATCTGTATGTAAAATTATAGATCATTTTTAAGAAATTACAGAATTTTACAGCAATTAAAAAGCTTTTTTGGTGAAATGATCAGGATTACTAGTTCCTATTGAGAAGTTGTATACAAATATTTGACGGTCGTATCTTTGGGCTGATCATATTATGAGGTGACCCTACCCCGGGGCACATTCATATTGGGTTTTATTTGTTAGTCTATATATTCATCCAAATCTGGAAACAAAAAGGTAATACCGGCCACAGAGTCTGAAGTTGACAAGGTCTATTCGGCAAATTGAGCTTGCGTCATTAGAATTTAAGCCAGAGTAAATTTTCAATGACGACATCGGAGGTATTTTTACGAATTTCTTTCGTTGTCACGAAAGCAGGCGTATTTATAAATCTTATTACGGGGCCATTACAATCTCAGTATCGAGCTGGGAATTGAATAAATCCGGTGAATGTACGGGAAATGCTTTAAGAACTAGCTTCGACGAGAAAGGGTATCCCCCGTCTATGTGAAAAGAAGTGCTTTCCCGGAGCCACACCCGATTCGCATTAAGCATTTTTGTTAGATTAAATTTATGTATCCCTTTTAAAGGTTCACCCCGAAAGCCTTCGGTCCTGATACGGTAGTGTATTTGTTTTCTATCGGTCTGCTCCCATATTTATCCGACGGTTTTGACCATTGAAGGGCGCAGCCAATTAAATTAATAGTGTGTTGTAGGATATAGTTTCTGATTTTTAATCACAGTTCTCATCGAAACCCCAATTTTAAAACAAGAACAAGACATTTATTTATGAAGCTATGTAATGCTCCCTTTTATGATGGAAAATTGTCATATTTTAGCTGAGGATGATATTTACCTCTTTGCTGGACGAAGTTTTTTGCTGACTGTGTAATATGATATATGCTTTGCATTTTATTTTTTTCCTTCATCAACAGAATGGATCCCAAACACGTCCAGAAAAATGGTTATGACCCGTTTTCTACAAATAAATAAAAATGGTGGAATTTAAAACGACCTTCTTTTCAATGGCAGACATTCATGTTAGCATTGGGGTTGTAAAATATGCTTGTTAAATTGCTATTACAGCTTCATAAATGCAATTAATATTGCTCATTAAATGTATGATTGTTTGTCTTTTGAGAACACGGAAAAGAAAAAAATGTCGGTAGTTGGATAGTAACGCGCAGGAGGTGGGAATCGAGCGGTTGGCCTTAGCTGCGGGAGGACGTCCTTTCCGCAGCCAAATTCCTATCTCTCGTACGGAATAAAAAGTTACATAGAGAAAAGTCTTTTCGTTCGACGCCCGTCCACTTCCATCCATCCGTCTGGCTACACATGATCGATATAGATGTTTGCATCACTTTATAGTTAAGTGGGCTCAATTGGGTGATTTTGATGACAAAAATTATACCAAAATATAAATGAATATATACCGTTACATCATCCGCATTTTAAAATAATTGAGATGTAAACATAAAGATGCTAGTATTTCGTAATATATTTTCGGAATGTACCTTTCATTAATTTCAATTTTGCTTGTTTTCCGACTTGAACGGATGGGTTTCCGTAACAGTAACGAATGAGCTTCCGGTATCAATTTTCTATTAAGTCCTCCGCCACTGACTTGGACTGTTTGTTTAATATACAACTGTATAGTTTTTGTTATATGTTGAGAATCTTAAGAAATACTTTCGAACCCTCAGCTAATGCGCATTTCAGATATATGAGCTCCAAAGACCATTTTTAATATATAGATTTAGCCATTGATGATATTACTCTGTTAATTATGATTAAAGACACACTGATCCGTCAGACATCCGTAAAAACAATGAGTTGGCTGAATGGATATGGCTTCCCGCGGCCAAGACTATCGGTCGAACCTTTCGTCGTACTTTTTTTTTGCGCTTCCACATTCTTTCCATTCAATTTATAATGGAATTTATGTAGTCGAACATAAGATTTCTGTTCAATCATGAATAAATTAAATTTGGAAAATCTTCTATTCAATTAATGGTAAATATTGAGAGAAAGAAGGTACCCCTGGTTTCCAAAGTCATTTTGAGCATCCAATATAGGAATAATGCTAGATGTAGAGCCTATCAAAATAACTATGTAATCCCTTTGCTGTTAAATCGGTAAGATGTATGAGAGGGATTCAAATATAACCCGGAATTTTGCTATAAAAATATATTTATATATTAAGATGTCCCATAAGTTTCTTTCGTTTTCGTAGATTGTCTAGATGGAAACAAATTTTGTTGAATTGATCGTTTCACCTCGTTGAAGTAGCTCATAATAAACTACCTCTTCCAGTCCCACCAAATGCATAGCAACACTTTTTTTGGATGTAGACCAGGTTTAGCTACAGTTAAAGCTTCTGTACCCTTGGTCCGAGACCGTTTACGTTGGATGTTCTCATAGAGTATCCAACTTTTATCTCCAGTGACAAGTCTCTTCATAAAAAGGTTGGCTATTATGTCTTTGAAGAAGAAGATCGCATGTTGAAATACGCTGAAGTTTATTTGAGTCAGTCAGTCAGACGGATATTCGTGGAATTACTAATTTGTTAGCTATTTCGCGAACAGTATATCGCGGATTTTATTCAACCATGGCTATCATTAGATCTGTATTCATTTGCGAAAGACACTTATGGGACAACCTAATATTTATTTCATCGGATAAGAAGCGTCTTGGTTGCGTTTCTGAAAAAAGAAGGCGAGAAACAGCATCATCTGTTGCGCAACGCGTAATTATTCGTTTTTTGATAAACGAAGGCGAGATGCGTTATTTAAGAAAGTTGTTCACACTGAAAAAATAAACTGTTTGTTGTATATTTTGAACAAATGGAATCATTCGCTAAGCTAAATGCTAAGTAATACCTATCATAAACCAAATAATTTAAATAAATTTGTAAAATCATCTTATAAAACATTTTTGCTAATTTTAACCAAGATGCTGTAATTCATAATGCTTCCCGCAGTTGGCGTGTTAATTCTCGTCAACTAATCTCGTCAGAATTTAGCATAGACTTAATATTTTGTGATTCTATTTCAACTGAATTTTCATTCAAATCTCCCTTCGGTGAAAGACAATTATTAAATTAATGGAAAGTCAGATGAGGCTGTATGCATAATCTTTTCAAATAAAGACCTTGCTCATCGCAATATAATATAAATTGGAATATTTAATTAAATTGAGATAAAATATAAATTAATTTAATATTAAATACCGGGGTTCGCATAGCTAAAGCTTTCATTGAATCAACGCTGAAAAGCTTCCGGGGCGCTGATCAAAGTGCAAGTAAAAAGCACGCGAAACTTCAACCCCCTAAAACGGCGCTATCGTTTTATTCGAGCATGTATTAAGCGATGAGCAGATTCTGACAACTATTTTACATCTCGCATTCGGAAAAGATGAAATCTACCCTTTATCATCTTGTCAATTACGAAACGGGCGTGTTCACGGACAAAAGTGTCACAAAAATTGAATTAATGCGCAGCCGAAAGCTCCTTTCGAAAGGGACGATTTATTCAATAATAAAACGTCGATAAAAATATATGGGCCATCATGTACATACCCATTATAGGGAATTTATTGACCGAATTACAGAGTTGAGTCGTATATTAAGCACCCTGTTTGTAACCATGTTTGTGTCACAATCCGGTCGTGGCTGCTAGGCATAATACATATTTCGGGTTTCAGCCCCGCTTTTTGGGAGCCCTGAAATACCGCCCGGAACGCCCTTTGCCAAATCCACCCCAGTCACTATCGCGAGCGATTCGGCTTCAGCGTTTATTCATTCATTTAGTTTTTGTTTCATCGGATGCAAAGCGCTCCAAAATTTATCTGATTCAATGCTGTGGATATATTTTTACTGGCCAATGTATAGATGTTGTCATTTTGTGCAAAGAGTTCACTGCCTTTATTGGTGTCACACCATCAATTTGGTTTGGACAAAAAATAACGATAAACGTGACCATTTGTGTAATGATTATAAAAAACTTTGGAACTGGAACAAATATTAGTTATTTAATTAAAAAAAATACTAAATAATATAAAGGGCACTCTAAAGGTCAGATTGTTTGGTCCCGCGTGTTTGTCGGCCATTTTGTTCAGTCACAGTAAATTCTTCTGATGGAAAATTTTAGCAGGAGCAACAGATTGATTCAGAAACATTGGTACAAATCAGTTATTCCTAAAGTGTTTTAAATTGACCCTTAGGAGTCGACTCTGACCTGCAACGGATACATGTCAACGGAAAAGAAAATTGGGGATGCATGAGATGTAAATGGGGGTCCACGAGAGTGGATCCCATTTAGACAGGTCGTCACCAAAATTTTGGTTTCACGTAAATTTAATAATTCATCTCAACAAAAATAGTACCCATGGACAGTGGCGGATTCCCCTATAGGACGGACTGGGACGGGCTATGGCAGAATGGATGGGAATAGACGGGCGTCGTAGAAAGACTCTCTTCTTACTCTGACTCTTACTTGTTACTTAGACTCACAGATATTTGGCTGCAGGAAGGATGACCTGCCGCAATCAAGGCTAACCGACGAATCTCCCCGATTTCCGCCTCCTGGCGTCACTCCCTAACCGGCAACGGTTCACGCGCAAGAAGCGATCGGTCGGTATGCAGGTGCATTGTCTCCGCAGGGCCACAAGAGATGGCGCTGTTAAAATAACACATTGCCCCTGAAGAGAGACGGAAAATATCGCTGTTAATCTGGAGAATTAAATCTGTTCAGACTAACAGCGCTATTTCGTGGAGATCTTAAATCGAATTATCTTTAAGTATTTCAATTTTTTATCAGAACCGCGCAGCGTTAGTTATGCTTGTATATCAATAAATGAACCTTAACACAGTTGATAACACACAATGTTCGTTAAATTATTTGCATAAACATAAACGATACACATTTGTTGTCTTAAGTTTTAGTAATAAAATGCATTTGTTGAAGCTTGAAATCGATAAACTTGGGCCGACAGACACAATAGCATTTCAAATGGTTTTGCTACTTTACTGAGTTATAAGTATATAATAGATTTTTGTGATTTTATACTATTTATTATGATTCTAAGAAAACCACCAATGGTCTAAGAATGGTCTAAGTATATGATGGTTTTCAACCGGATACGGACAAATTCCATTATAATTTTAATATTTGTTTTGTCATCATCTGTTGTTAATTGATGTGGTGATTCAATATTTGAGAATATTTAGACATGTAGGGGTACCTTTATAGCATGACCCAGTCATCGTTGTACGAGCGTATGCTCGTACGCAAGTCGCCCGTCTCTTTCTGTATCACTCGAGTCCGATCGCACATATGCGCGACTACTCATCAACGGTATATCATTAATATAATTGTTTTTGATGCTATTAGATATTATTTTATAGTCCGTTGTGGATCTACAAAATTGATTAAATTCGATACAATGATGAATAAACATAAATAATAATCTCGGTAAAAGTACATTTTGGAATACGAAAAGCATAAAACACTCATTTCATGCAAAGCTTTCTAAGCTTGGATGAAGCGTTTCCCACGTGATCATTCAAAATTGACAGGTTGTTAAAAATCTGGGTCACATCACAAATGATACATGACGACGATGTGAAGGGACATTTGCGTTCAAGTCAATTTGATTACAAATGCTACTTCAGATGCAGCAATACACGACTAAAATAACTACTTTTGAAGCACATAAATAATTTGATTCCGAACAAAATATGCTTATATTGCATTGAAATTACAGCATCAGCGGGATGCTGGACAATAGACGCGTGGCTTCTTTGGACGCGTTGATGGTAGCTCGCTCCGTAATCATCGTATTTTATCCATTTTCAACAACGTTATCTGATGATATTTTAAGACATTGCGTATAAACAATGAAAGATTTTAGATATCAAAGTAAACTTTGGATTTAAAATACAGAATAATTGAATAGAATAATTTTGCCCCGGGTGCGAATCTGTTCGGAATCGAACATTGTATCTTCGGTTTAAATTCACGGTGTTTAATTCTCATATAAATTTTAAGAAGCATATCGACTTTATTATCTGATAGACATTTACGTATATTCTTTCAATTGTTCATATTATTAACTTTTACCCAAGTCTTTTATTCAATTTTATATACAAGCTTAACTGATATTTTTCTTGTATAAATTCAGACTGATCTGGATTGATTGGGTGCAAATTTAATGTAAAAACATATTTATCTATATACTAGTGAATATCCGACCGATTTAACCACTGTACTGCGCGCACATCCTTTCTCTCCTCGTCACTGCAGCCCAAACTTTATTTCACCAGACCTATATGCGCCAACATGGTGCATCCACACAATATTTTTACTGTACCTAATTTATTCCCGCAAGTGTAAACAGTAAGTTGACCAAGTTTTATTACAATCGGATAAACGGTATGGAAGAGCATTAAATACGGACAAACAAACATTGCTTTTTAT
The DNA here is from genome assembly GCA_008973525.1 of Stenopsyche tienmushanensis. Lineage (NCBI taxonomy): Eukaryota > Metazoa > Arthropoda > Insecta > Trichoptera > Stenopsychidae > Stenopsyche > Stenopsyche tienmushanensis. The sequence goes on from WACJ01000016.1 coordinate 541,521, forward strand.
ATATTAAATTTGGCAATCTGATGAACAGTATAGCAGCACATTACTTACGAACAAAGAGAGAATAATTTTTATATAAGAAGAAGAAAAAGATAATACTGATATAGATAGGGAGATCCAAAAATATTCCCATATTGTTTCTATTAATTTAAATCGGGCAATAGAAGCTTAAGGGATTAATCGAAAACTAGAAGACCTTCAATTTTGATAACGATGCACTAAAATCTCTAATTGACGAGTTATTATAAAGACATCGTTAAAACGAATAGGATGGATATTATGGGGTAGGATGGATTCCGCACGTCTTGATCGAACACAACAAATATGAGCAAACAAAATGCGTCCTACATCATTTTGGCAACACAAATAAATAATACATTTTTGTGAATTGCATTTATTTTTGAAAAGAACCCCCAATTCCAATGCTCAAGTCTAGATTCACAATATAAGCACATATTTTCAAAGTCTATCAACCTAATCCAAATCACGATCTGAACAAGTCCTTGACTTTTTTATGGCTACTCGTTGTTCCAATTTTTTTTTTAAATATATTTACCAAAGAAAAGTCTCCTCTGAATCATAGATAAAAGAATTAGTTTACATGTGATTTAAGTGAAATCCGCTGCTTACATCAATTTAATATATATTATATAATAAATCCTTTTTTACAATTTGATTAGCTTACAGTTCAAAATATGCTCCATAATCAAACACTGAGAATATATTAACTGTGGCTCATTCGATTTTCCGCTTTTCAGTTTCAATTTCCGCCTCATACTTGTATCTCCTTCAAAGTGAAATTACTTTGAAGTTCTAATAACTTTTGTCATAAATTTACCTGCATAGTAAAGTTGCTAGAAATATATACTCCTGCAGTGGCACTTTCTGAGAAACTTCCGCCAGAACGGAGATTATAAGAACTTGGAAATTCCTGACAATCTGGTCCACTACATGTGTCAGCTTTTCGAATTCACCATTGTAACGTTTTTTGCCCAAAAAAGGTCAAATAAAACCACAGCGTCAAGTCCCGAGGGAAACTTTGTAATCTCGGTATTTGGACGAATGAAACATTGCTGTTTTGCTTGTAGAATATGTTTGTATTCCATCAAATATGCAATTTTTTGGCAGAAAACGTTATTGGGTCATAAACATTTACTAACCTATCAATGATCATAGCTATAGGTGGATTAACCACCTTATATTTAGTCAAAATTTAACAGCCTGAAATATTTGTGAATTAAAAAAAATACTGGCGACAATGAGCATCCGCTGTTTTGTATAGTAATGTGTGACCATATGGTAACAATGAATATCATTATAATTTTAGATTTATTTTTGCAGTGAATGAAATGATTAGATATAAACTAATTCCTGGTAAATCATGCATTAAACCAAACGTTTATTACATTGATTTTACTATGAATAAAATTCATTTATATATAAATTGTCTTATAAACCGCTATGTTACCATATATATATGTTCGTCCTCTCTGCACACATATTTCCCTGCTGCCGCATCATCCATAACATCTTCACGTTTACGTTTATTTTCCACTTTGGATCGGCTTCGGTTACGAGGCGTAGACGGTGTTTCCAAGGGACCGAATCCAAACATTTTTGCTGTGCTGTACCAACTATGATATTATATTTCATAGATAGTACTCGACATGCAAAACGAAATTATTAATTATTTTAAAAGAAACGTATAGGATTTACTTTAGCAGACGTCAACATGGTGCATTTGCTAAGGGTCTCATAAAACAAATTTGTACTAATTCTATAATATTCATGAAGATGTACACAATATGTTCTCAAAGTTTTATTGCAATCGGATAAATAGTATAGAAATGCATACAATACAAACATACACTTTTCAAACAAACAACAGAAATTCCGGGTTATATTTGAATCCCTCTCGTAAAAAAAATTCATACCGATGTGTTTGTTTAACGCGTTTTTTAAATAGATAAGAACAACTGCATCAATCCCTCTCAGAGCTTAAAGCACTGGTATTTTTTACAGTCATCCAGATAACATCTGTAGTTAAAACCGTGGAATATTCTTAGTTTCAGCATTACAACAGAGCACTCTTACGTGCAAATAAATTAGTCGACGAGCGTTGCAATATTTTTGCTTTCCAGAGATTTGTCTGGAATTCAAATGACTAAATTAAACACTCGAGTGCGAGCTTCGTAACTAAGGCTTATGCTTCCCTGCATAATAAATGCACTCAAATGTATATAATCACTTCAGGAATAAAACTTATAAATTGAGTTACACGCCGACATGTGATCAGTTCATTTATCATAGGGCGGATTTATTGTACAATATTTATTAATGGAATTTGGGTAGGCTGAAACGATTGTTCCTATGGGCGGTATTATTTGTTGAGTGGCCAATTTATGAAAATCCCTCGCCATATATCCTTTTTATAGTGTAATATAGAATAAATATTTATGGCACGTCATAAATATTTCATGCCATTATCATATCACGTCACCCATGAATATTTTTTCATTTATTCTGGAATACATAGAATAGTGCTCACGAAAATGTCAAATATTTGCATATTACTCGAATGGCTCTGTGACGATCTCCTTTTATTTTTCAGTATCGAATCGCGGAAATGAAAATGCTCGTTAAGTCTTATGCGGGGTGTGATTTGGATTTTTCGATTTTTGGTCCGTCGACGTTATGGGGTGCTTGTGGTGAAGTAAGAAGATGGCTGACGTTTGGCATCGTAAATAAATTAGTGGTAGTTTCTTGCAGACCGGCAACAAGTTATGATGGCTTCGCGTCAATATGCCAGGTCGTTGCAAGATGGCATCTTGTTGTTTGGAATTTTAATAAGCAATATGTTGCAAGTTGTGTTTTTGACAGGCTCGTTAATGAAATTTGTCCAGGGATGGAAAATTTCCCACCCGTGTTATTTCATCGCCTTTCATAGCGAAAAAGTGGCTTTCGCACCTAGGAACTATTTTTAACTGTTCCAACACTTCACCATGAAATCAATTTATTCCCTGAAAGCACCCGAGAAAGAGATTGAACTTAAAATATGTATGGAGCTATTTTTAAAAAGGTAAAATGCTATGCTTGCGCGATATATTTTTTGCAAGTACTCATTATTTATTATAGCACTTAATCTTTTAATTCTTTGGATTTGGATTGATTTTCGTCATGTTCATATTTTTTTAAGGATGGAAAAATCCTATCTAATATAGCTTAATTTAAACTTGATCATCATCATTATGGTTCAGCCATTAACAGTCCACTGCAATCTCTTCAATATACATTCACAGGAAGGGATCACGTCTGTATCATGCATTTACCTCCTCGTTTACTCGATATATAATGTAGCATGACCTCATAATTTAATATAGAACGCTCACCCAGCGGGCCATCTGGATGAACATGTCGAAGGGCGCTTCCGTGATCGTCTTGTTAGGGAGTGTAGAAAACTTATAAAAATTGAGTTTCTGAGAAAATAGTGAAAAATTACTTGAAAGGCGACTTTGTTGATTTTATTGACTTTCTGAAGTACAAAGAGTCCAGGTCTACCAGCCTAGGGTCAAGTCTCTTTACTTATTCCTGTGAATTTGAGACTGAATTAAACTTAACTCCATTAGTGGATATGACGTATATATTCGTCAAGACCAAAGTCCATTCAAAATGGGTATGACGGATATATCCGCATTGTGAAAGTCAATCAAACCTCAATGGAAAATGACGGATAAGTCCGATTTCAGTATTGTGTACATTAAATGTAAGAATGATTCATCTCGAGAACTGACTTTTTTGATCTTGATGATATACTATTTTCGTACACTAGATATGATCATTCTTACATTAAAGTACACAACACTGCAATCGGACTTATTCGTCATTTTCCATTGAGGGTTGCCTTACTTTTACAATGCGGATATATCCGTTATACCCATCTTACATGGACTTTGGTCTTGACGGATATATACGCCATATCCACTTAAGAGGTTAACAATGAATCAAAACGTTGAACCGTTTGTGGCCTTTCTGTTTCTATCGTAAACACACACATTTATAGGACATGCCATATAAAATAGCCAGTAGCACTTTTTATATATTACACAAACACATATGCAAATTTTAGCTAACAATTTCCATTGTGTGAAAAGTGAAATGAATTAAAATATATAGGGATATAGATATGCGAACTTTTAGATAATTTCTTGGAGAAAAGTGGAAAGTATGGAGCTGGACAAGGGCAAAAAAAATATCCATTTATTTTTTCTTTTATTTAAAATAATATCTTATGGCATTAATTATGAAATACATCATCGTTTAAATATTCATAGCACGTATTCAGTTGACTTTGATTTGATCAATTATTTTTGGTTTACACCCATTTGGTCCAGATTGCACAAGTTATCTATGCCCTTAAATCCCTCGTGCAGAATGTCCATGCTAGCATGCGCTGTATTTATGTGCGCCATCCTGTTGGAACCACATATCTTCGGTATCATTTTAAAGTTAAAATGGACCATCTATCTACAGCACTAGAATGCATATGAAGCGGTTATCGCCAATCATAGACACAGACCATGTTCTGATTCAGATCCAGCGTTCGATCGCGAGGCGCTCATTCTTCGTGTCAGCGGTACGAGAAGCGGACCGGTTGGATACGCAGATCTTGTAGCCACGCTCCGTTCTCTTTTAGGGCATTCTGGGCTTTTCGCTGTATTTTCGGTGATAAACATGTATCCAGGGTCTTCTATGTGTGCACTTTTATTGGGGTGCACGGTTGAGAAACTTAAATATAAATTTTAGTTCAAACTATAGTATATGCTGACGTACATTGTAAATAATGTTTCACGTTATGATTTACACATGCTAATTTATTAATCAATGTAGGTTGAAAACGTTGAAATATGGGTGAAAATCCTTTTTTGTTCATATTGGAGTTCCACATAAAAAAATTAATAATTCAAAGCTTGAATAGAATCCTTTTCAGGCCGCATAAAATATAAATTCCATAATTCTGGCGTTTTCGTCTTGACATCGCGTCAAAGCCTTGATGCATATTTTACGCAATGTGTTGTTACGTGATCTTTTCTTCGCTCGAGGAAATATATTTCACTTGAAAAATCTTCTTGCTGAAAGTTTTTCACCGATTCAACAAATTGCTTAGATATCTTTGTTTACGACAAACATAGCGAGCTTTTGAAGTAGATTAATATGCTACAGTCGTAAGCTTATTTGTTACTTATTTTTAAATAGATAACATACGCAATAAATAGAAGAATCCCCCATATAGAAGAATCTTTTCTTTGATGTCCGACCGCTTAAGAACAGTCGAGATACGAGCGCCCTAAGTGATGCTAATATCAAACGTTCTTATTCCTGAATATGGCATAGGAGAATTTCAAATGTCTTCCTGGGGGACGTCTGCGCAGGCATTTTATATATGGGTAAAATTAGACAGTAAAGTGAATGAAAATTGTTGGAATTCGTGCATTAATCAGTCTAGCATATGGCGCGGAAACGACGCATAATGGGGCCGGAAGCGCATCCCAAAATTAAGAAATAGCGCTTCCGGAATGGGTGCATTCTTGCATGCTCCATATTGGGAGGGGTGGCAGTGGTTTCCGGGAGTTTGCTAACTGCATACAAATGCATCTAATGAAAAACCCACCGCCAGACCACTCCTTCTTGTTAAATATTAAAACCTATCCAACTTACGGGATGTATATGAGTACACATTGAAACTATAACGTTGTGTAACATAATCAACTTCCAGAAACACGACGTAAAAGCTTTGAAATATGTTTGTTATGATATTAGCAATTAAAAAATGCAAATATTGTCAAAAGGCATTTTAACAGCGTTAAATATTTGAACTCCCTCGTTATGAATAAATTGCCAGAATTTATGCTTTCAAAATCAAAGTTTTTCAGCAGATGAGCGAAGTTATAAACTCCAATGTCATATCCCAATGAGACTTCCGTTCTGCTGATAGTTTCATTCTAATAAAAGGCCGTGCTATAAATAAAGGTTCTCATTAATAAATGTCGTCGTATTTCTTTATGAAATGTCTTTTGTCTTACTCATGACGTCAGGTTATTGCATTATCATTGTTATTTTCGCTTCTTATTAATATATAAATAATAGGGCTAACATCTTTAGGGATGTAGGCCATCATAAAGTTTGTGAATGTTTATGAATGCATTTTGTTGTTTTGATCTAAATATAAATATTACATAAATGTCTTTTACCTACAAGGCTGAAAATATGTTGTGTTTGCTTATAATAAATATTATATATACTTAATATTACAATGAAAGTTGTAATACTTCAATCAAATTCCCGCATTACAAATTTAGCCACGTCTATAAGAGTCTTAGCTATCTTAAATCGAAAGTAGATGATGTTAATTTAACTATAATTAACATAAACTACTTGTGTATAGAATTTCAGCATTGTATCTGATCCAGAATTACAATAGCTTCGATATCCTGTTTAAAGTGATAACCTTAACATCTTTAAAATATCAATGAACCGTCGACTCGACTTTTTTATTTTTGTCGTCAACTCCACCATTTTTTTTTGAGGTGGCTTTTAGCGATCCCTTTTTTATGGTATCATTACCAACCATTTTTACATGATTTTTCATGGTATATATATGTTTTTAAAAACGTGGTTGCCAGCTACATCTTCTGTGGGATTCGAACACAAGATTATTGGGTTACGAGTCCAACCGCTTAACGCGGGACTATCTACAGGTACTTTCCACCAATGCCAAAACCAATTATTCCCTTTCAGTTTATTATTTTGACTGTTGATTTCGGACCATGGTAGGTGTTAGACTCCACGATGTCCACCCATAAAACTTTAGTCCCATAAAAATCAATCCTATGTACGTGGACAATATTTGAACCCTTGGGTAATGATGTGGAGTAGAGGTGCACGAATCCCAGCTAGCTCCCAGGGTAGCCCAGCTAACATGAGTTAGGTACGCAGATCACACTATGCTGTGTACCCGTAAAGGAGTGTGCAGAACTGCCGATTACAGAAATCGGTGGAATTTGTGTCAAAGGCATCACCAGCATCCTCAACAGCCTAGTGCATACAGGGAAAAAAGGCTTTTCCGTGGCTAGGTACTACAAATGACCGAACCGATACGAGTACCATGGGGAAGGAGTAGCCTCTGCAGTTCCTTCTCCAGCGCATCTTCGGGTGCACGTAGTCTGACACTGGTCTTCCAGCGGAAACCTTGCCTATTCTGAAGGGCGCAAAGCAAAATGGATAGGTGTCTGGACGGTGTCTCATAGGGTTAAAGATCAGTAGAAGTCTATCGCTGTATGGCTAGTCTGGAGAAACCCGGAACGGAACGCACAGCAGCGCCTGTGTAACGTATCTCAATATACGTCACCTTCGCCGATTGCGGTCCAGCCGCACTTCCCGCGGATTCCCGGTCCGTTCCTTATCGGACCCGGTGAGACGTGGAGGACGGAATGTACGCGGTGTAAAACGAAACGCGACAATGTGGTTATTCCGTGGGGCCACGTGTCGCGGAGCCGCAAGGCAGAGTTCACAAAGTGTACGCGCGCTCGCTCTCTCCTTGCGGATCTCGCTCCTCCTCGTGAGCAGAGCTCCACCGCCGCGTTGCGCGCGCACCCTTTCTTCCCCCTCCCCGTGGTCCACGCTACACCTGCCTTCCAAAGACACTCCACGCTCATTAATCGATGTCTGTCGTCTGTCAATTGTTGACGTCGGAGTTTCCATGCGGAGATCCGTTCATGGACGCAGACCGTGCCAGCGGTCCGATAAGCGGACCAGTTAGACACATAGATTTTGTGGCCACTCCGTTCTCTTTTAGGATTTTTACGGAATTTAATTCAAGTTGTTTTGCACTTTGATTGAGCAGACTGGCATAGTCCCAAATAGCGGGACCAATAAACAGATCGAGCCAGTGGAGGGTCTCCATGCTTAGAGACTCGTTAGTTTGCTCATCAAATGCTGCTAGAGTAACTCAGCTAATATTTTCCGATGCTCCTTTGATTTCTTGCATATCACAGAGGTCGAGGACACTCCTGTATGGTCAGTCCAATGATATTCATAACAGATTACACAGCGACCCATTTTCATCCGTGCTTTTGAATCGATGCAAAAATTCGGTTTTATTGCTGTGAAACATCGCCAAACACTCGATTGAAGCATTATCACGGGGCTTTTTTTTGTTTTATTGTGAGCAAACGCGGCACCCGTCTTGCGCACAGCTTTCTCAAGCGCAAATTTTTAGTCAATATGCAATGTACAGCACATGAAATGTTTATTTTATCTGCTAGCTCGTGCGATTTCAGCCGATGATCATCCAATACTATTTTGTGGATTTTCTTCACTATTTCTGGTATGGTCACGTCATTTGGTAGACTACTGCGATTTTCATCTTAGTCTCTATCATCCAATTTTTTCCATGTGTTGACACTTTTTTAAACAACAACCGTTATCTATACAATCGTCATAGATCTTCCCGTGTGATAAATCGTCGTTTTTAATAAAATGGAGTGGCATTTTTATAATTACAGATAAGACCAAAAATCAAATGCTTTAATTTATTTATGTCCTAAATAGTTTATCACTCCTCGGCAATTAATAGCTTAAGGGTTGCTCCTCGGTTGTACGTGTAGGCTTAACTAGCCATTGACCACAAGAGCCCTAAGGTTGTATGGGAGCATTGTCTTAAGTACACGTGTTTCATCCATGGGCGGTCAGTCGTAGCTCCGACGCTAAGATGTTAGTTCCGTGCCATTGTGGGCTGGAATAACATCACTTGGAGTTGTAGCTTTTTCCATAATTGCGCCTTATTAATTTTGTAGGAACACGCTGTATTTTTGGCGCGGGCAAACTTGTATACGGGAAGGACTTAAATTGGCTGTAATCAATTTCTGGCAAAAAATCGTGGTATTTATCTTCGTCAACAAGAGAAACAAACGGGGTTTGCCTTCATCAATCAAGAACATCCGACGATTGAAAATGTATATGAACAAAGTACGAAACAATCTCATTATATTTTGTTTTTATTTAAATATTCGCGCGTTTTATATAGCATATTTAAGTTTGGATCAAAACCGATTTAAATGACAAGAAGGAATAAATCCAAGATTTTTATCTGGAAGGCTGTTGCTCTTATATAAGATTGGGTTGTATTGAGGCAAACTTTTTGTATGTCTGATTTATTTTCATCCCAAATCATGAAACTTAATATCATATAAATTAGGTTGATCTGAACTTTGGCTCGTTTTTCATTTCATTACTATTTACAAACGTTTCGTTTTTCCTTTTTGCTCTCTTCCGTCTTTTTCTCTTTTTCTTTCGTCGGCTGGATTTGTTTTTTGTCCATTAATCAAAAAAGTTTGTAACGGCAAATCATAGAGCGATAGTTTTCCCGAGGGAAGTTTTCCGCGTGGAGCCAGAATCCGCGCCATCTGCACGACCAACATTTAATGAGAGCAGAACGTGTGTGAAATATAATATAGTTTTAAAAAGCGAGCTTTGAGCTTTTTTCCCCAAGCTTGGAGTTTTAACGAGGCTCATGCATTATGCAATCGTTTTGACGATAGCGAATTACTTGAATCTCCTGGATAATCCCTTTTTGTTGGACTCGTGATGAAGAAAGTTTGCAAATAACAATTTTCCGGCGCTGACTTCCCAATTTAACTGTTACACAGGAAAAACTGTAACGAGCATGGGAGCTTAAATTGGCTCCAACTGGACAAGAAGGAATTTAAATTAAAATAATTAATTAAGAATGTAAATCATGTTGATATTAAATACTTTTTCAAACAAAATTGATCCGACCCTGAATTAAATTATCTATATTTCCACCAACAACAAATCCTTAATATAGCTTTTTTAGCTTCGTTAGAGCCTAAAAATGTACTGCAAACTTGAAAAAGGGTCAAAGTCACTTGGCGCATTATTTGGCGAGGGTAAAATGGTCGAAATGGAAGTTTCCATGAACACTTTTTTCGCAGCCATTTCAAAGAATCCTTTGTTTCGAGTAGTGAAGAGTATTTTGTCAATGGATGTAATATACGAGAGTCATCCAGAAATTAGGGTTACGATATTTATGTAGGTCACGATAGAGTCCAGAAAAGCTTTCTTTATTTTGACGGTGCTCCTGTGTGAGTATTCTGGACGCCCATCTCACACAAAACTTCACGTAACCAAGTTTTTCCAACACAATATCACCAAGGAGACTTCATAAAAATGTCAAGAAGTTTTTTGTGAATGTCGTTAAGCACGACACAATGTTCATTTCGCATTTGTTCTTCAATTTTTTACATAAGTTCGTCAGAAATCATTGATGGTTTCCCACTCCTTAACTAGTCGTGAGTATCAATATGACCTTTTTTGAACAACCTAATCCACCATGAGCTTCTGATGGCGACATTGTAAAGCTTGGATCTCACACAGACGGAAGCTAGCGGGAGTGCGCGACGATTTATCCATCGAAAGAATTTACTGTGACTGATCAAAATGGCCGACAAATACGCGCAACAAAACAAACTGACCGTTACCATAGGTGTGCCAACTTTGAGACAAAATTATTCCCATGCCCTCAGGTGCCATTGTAACCTGACTTTCTAGATGACCCTCGTATAATCTCATATATATATCATCATCATCATAGTGCAGCCACAAACAGTCCACTGCAGAACTATGGGCCTCTTCAATATCCATTCACAGGAAGGGGTTACATCCATTTCGTCTGTATCATACATTCACCTCCTCGTTCGCTCGACATTGAAGGTAGCATTACCACCGAGTTTTTTTCGAACGTTCACCCAACGGGTATCCTGAGTGAACGTATCGACGAACGCTTTCGCAATCGTCTCGATAAGGAATGTAGAAGGTTTGTAAAGACTGAGTAGTTTTCATAGGAGATGGTGGAAAACTACTCTAGACGACCTTTTTGACTGAAAAGGGCTATCTGGAGTACAAGGAGTCCAGTCCCCCCTTTCCTCGCTAGGGCGTTGCCGGGGTAGGGTGAAGACAGACGTGACGCTTGAGTGCATCTCGGATTCGCTCCTACACCAACTGAGGGTGTCTCCCCGTCACCGTACAACTTACCCGGGCGAATTCGAAACTGAGTGGTTTCGCCATCATTTCAGGTTGCCCCTCTCAGTTCGGCGATTACAAAACGATATAGAAGTCAACGGAAGACAATTTTGTTTACGTTGCAAAGTGAAGTTCCTCATATGCATCTCTTCGAGGCCGTCTCTTTGATGTTCTTCTTGTCCTTGTTCTGTTCCCAAAAAATCTTGGTTCCGAACCGATACGGTTCATCATGCTCCATATTTTTGGGTAGGGTCGACTTTGTAACGGATAACGAGTGATAAGCAAGTTTTGATTTGTAAAAGTAGCAATGAATAGTAGTTAAACTAAGTATTAGCTTGCTGTTAAAAGAGTATTTAAGTATTTACTCTGTAAATATGTATAAGTAAAGTGGCCAATAGTTAAAATACATAAAATCGTATAAGCATAGTAGTTAGGAGTAGTCAGATGTGGTTAGGCCGCAAAGAAGTATTAGTCAAATTGTATTAGCAAAGGGTAATTATGTCGCATCAAAGTATTCGAACTTCGGCGTTTAGTGTCAACTGGGCACAATCAAACAATATTTAATTGGTCAGACTGGGAGCAAACTGGAAAAAAATAGACAGAGCTGGAACAAACAAATAGGTTAAAGTAACGTATCAAGTAATATCAACTAGTCAGGTCCACATCAACAAAATCAAATGGCTCCACAGTCAAGACTGTATTATGGGAGCAGTCGAAACAGCACTTTGGCGGTCGGACCGCGAGTCTAGTTGTGCAGGTTTGTCTTCTGGTCCCAGTGTTCCCACGTTTATGTGACAATAGAAAGCTGATGTGTGCGAGTATTGTTAATTCACTTACCTGAAGCTTGGATTTTTATGTCTTACTTGCGTTTTGTCCTTGTTGCAGTTCATCTCAATATGCGGATGAGATGTTCCATTTTTTGTGCAATGTGTAATGCACAAAAACAATGTTTTTCGGTGTCACTCGCGAATTTACATATAAGTGTAGTCGCGTTTCGTCAGAGCGTATGAATCAATTATAATAATATAAAAGTAAATTAATAAATTAAAATTACGATTTTCGATTTTTTTTCAAAATTCAAATAAATAAAAACAAAAGCCAACTTGGTACGATGCAAATGTACATCGATAATATTGCCGAAAAGGCTATTAATAATCGGTTTCAGGCGCCGAGCTTTCACAGGGTGGCACAAAAAACGGTCGCCGACACAGTCCGATATAGATATTGACGCGAAAAGCACTATTTACTCAAAAACAGAGCAGATGAGCGGAGCACACAAAATCACGACCGATAACAACGGTTTCTAACCGGCCAATCTATATATATATAAATGTTAAAAAATTAGTTAGGGATAAGGTGTTATATGTTGTGTTATAAATATAGTACAGCAAACAAAAAATCCGAAAAAGTGTTAATCAACAAGAGTTTGTTGGATGATATAAAGCTTCAAAATTGATTGAATCAACGTTTAGCCTAATAAGACATGAGACGTATTTTTAACCCGTTGATGGGTAATCACACATATGTGCGTTCGGACTCGAATAATATAGAATGAGAAGTCTTGCACATTGAGTGCGGAGATTGATGAATTGGAGACAGAGACGAAGAGAGTGTTTTCCGTCTCAATATTGACTCGTACATAGGGAATCCAATGCCGAGCCAAAATTTTGATCCCGGGATTTCGGGATTGTATTAGAGGATCCCGAGATCAGTCCCGGGATTGTGATAGTTTTTAATAGCTTAAGAAATTACATTGATAAATTTGATCAAAAATTACTTATAAGTCCATTTGTTAAACAAAAAAAATAATTTGAAACTCGCAAAATTCCCGATTTCCCGACAAATTATTTATTTCCGTCACTACAGATGAATACTTATATACTATATTATTTTGATATGATTCGTAGTTATATTATAAAGGAACACAAACATTTTGAAGCTCGTATATTTTATATTTCATATCGATATTCCCATTATTAGAGTCGAGGTGTAGTAAATACATCACCGGTAGGGAAACGTTAATATAACAATTTGAAAAGCATATATGTATAGATAGATTAGACAATTACTGCGCCTAGGTGTCGCCTAAGCTCGCCCATTAATAGTTACGTCACTGTTTCCAAGCGTCCAGATTTCGGCAGAAATGTCTCGATTTAGCAGCCTTCATTGCGCTGGTGAGGTATACGATTTCTGTTAGATAAAAAATTCAATCCCGAATTTTTCGAGATCACGTTTACTAGTCCCGGGATTTATGAGCATCTCAAGCTGTCCGGAATTGGATTCCTTACTCGTACATCGAAGTTGTACTGTAAAGCTACCCATACACCATATCACGTGAACTATTTGAACAATACTGTTTTAATGAATAATTTTCCAAGATTTATTCAAGAAGTTATTTCAAAAACGCAAAACATTATGGCTCCACGCTATATTTGACTGAATATTATTTTTTAGATAAAATAATATTAATAAACAATGATCTTTGACAGTCATTAAGGTCCAAATCATGACCTGATAAGATGCTTGATATTATACTTTCACACGCTGATTCAAATTATCGGCGAATTTTTTTTTCAAACAAATATGATTATGTTGTTAAATATATTATGCTTACAATATCATTCGAATATATGTTTTTTTTATATTAGGGGAACTCGAAAGTATTCGCATATTTTGAGTTTGAGCTTAGTTTGTGTCCAAATACGGTGACATAATCATTTTTGTAAGTATTTTTTTGTAGAACTATTGTTAATATTTTAAAGAGGTAAGACATAATGTTGTGTCCGAATACCAGTGATTCATAAATTGCATTCTTATACGTTGAGCTCAGAGTCAAAGAGAGACGCAAAGACTATCTTGCAGGACGGAGATTGTGAACGGGAGACAGAGACGGAGAGAGTATCTTGTGTACATTGTACGATTGTATAGATCGTTAACCCAAATTAATCGATAAATAATATGTGATTGATATAAAGAATCAATTTCAAGTGTATTATTTGTTTATGCAAAAAAAAAATATGTCATCCTAATCCTAACGTTCTTTTGCTAACATAACCGATAAATAGACAGACGTACATAATTATATTATAAGTAATAATTTATACACACACCAGTTTTATGATTGAATTATGATTCTCACAGTTTGTTATCTATAGGAGTTCATTTTCATACTGTGTTTCAGATTGATTGTTTAAAATTTCGCTGAAAATATATTTATATTTATGGCTTTGTTGTTATGCAGTAAATTTATTTGGATTAAAGTATGAACAGGTAAAAAACAGAGGTCTTTAAATCTTTCGAGGATAGTCCTTGACGTCAAAAGCACATGTGCTCCATTCGGGCACTTGAATGAAAAAGTTGGACCGGATAGTTACAAAGAAGTAATTTCAGATGAAAACCTTTTCAGAATTTTGTTTTGTTATTGTAAAACAAAACTCGTTGTTTGTTAAAATGAATATTAAAATATTTATCAATGTACAATATCCAGCGATTATGGATGGATTCTAAGGACTAACTAAAATATTTGTTTCGTTATATGTGATATTGAGTCTTCTCCCGATAGTCGGAGGTAAAACGACTCGGCGCTCGATACGCTTTGCGAAAATAATTCGTTTCTGTGATACGTTGAGTTCTTTCCGTGACTTGTCGGCACCTCACCGCCGGGGCTGCGCCCTCCGACAGGGCCCCCTTCATCAGTAAGACCGTTTCATCTTGTCCTAACGAAAATTACACGCGAAACATTATAATATAATGCTAAATTTTATTACATCTCATCCTTCGTTATCGCCTAAACATGCGGCTTATGGCAAACATCGAAATTCAAAGAAATGCATTTTTTGTGCCTTTCTTTTCTCTACCTCCAGTGGGCCGTTCCCAATCGACGCTTAACTGTAATAAAATTAAGGACTTAAAATCCTCTCAATAATTGTCAAAGTTTAACATTCAGTCTTCTCCCGATAGTCGGAGGTAAAACGACTCGGCGCTCGATACGCTTTGCGAAAATAATTCGTTTCTGTGATACGTTGAGTTCTTTCCGTGACTTGTCGGCACCTCACCGCCGGGGCTGCGCCCTCCGACAGGGCCCCCTTCATCAGTAAGACCGTTTCATCTTGTCCTAACGAAAATTACACGCGAAACATTATAATATAATGCTAAATTTTATTACATCTCATCCTTCGTTATCGCCTAAACATGCGGCTTATGGCAAACATCGAAATTCAAAGAAATGCATTTTTTGTGCCTTTCTTTTCTCTACCTCCAGTGGGCCGTTCCCAATCGACGCTTAACTGTAATAAAATTAAGGACTTAAAATCCTCTCAATAATTGTCAAAGTTTAACATTCAGTCTTCTCCCGATAGTCGGAGGTAAAACGACTCGGCGCTCGATACGCTTTGCGAAAATAATTCGTTTCTGTGATACGTTGAGTTCTTTCCGTGACTTGTCGGCACCTCACCGCCGGGGCTGCGCCCTCCGACAGGGCCCCCTTCATCAGTAAGACCGTTTCATCTTGTCCTAACGAAAATTACACGCGAAACATTATAATATAATGCTAAATTTTATTACATCTCATCCTTCGTTATCGCCTAAACATGCGGCTTATGGCAAACATCGAAATTCAAAGAAATGCATTTTTTGTGCCTTTCTTTTCTCTACCTCCAGTGGGCCGTTCCCAATCGACGCTTAACTGTAATAAAATTAAGGACTTAAAATCCTCTCAATAATTGTCAAAGTTTAACATTCAGTCTTCTCCCGATAGTCGGAGGTAAAACGACTCGGCGCTCGATACGCTTTGCGAAAATAATTCGTTTCTGTGATACGTTGAGTTCTTTCCGTGACTTGTCGGCACCTCACCGCCGGGGCTGCGCCCTCCGACAGGGCCCCCTTCATCAGTAAGACCGTTTCATCTTGTCCTAACGAAAATTACACGCGAAACATTATAATATAATGCTAAATTTTATTACATCTCATCCTTCGTTATCGCCTAAACATGCGGCTTATGGCAAACATCGAAATTCAAAGAAATGCATTTTTTGTGCCTTTCTTTTCTCTACCTCCAGTGGGCCGTTCCCAATCGACGCTTAACTGTAATAAAATTAAGGACTTAAAATCCTCTCAATAATTGTCAAAGTTTAACATTCAGTCTTCTCCCGATAGTCGGAGGTAAAACGACTCGGCGCTCGATACGCTTTGCGAAAATAATTCGTTTCTGTGATACGTTGAGTTCTTTCCGTGACTTGTCGGCACCTCACCGCCGGGGCTGCGCCCTCCGACAGGGCCCCCTTCATCAGTAAGACCGTTTCATCTTGTCCTAACGAAAATTACACGCGAAACATTATAATATAATGCTAAATTTTATTACATCTCATCCTTCGTTATCGCCTAAACATGCGGCTTATGGCAAACATCGAAATTCAAAGAAATGCATTTTTTGTGCCTTTCTTTTCTCTACCTCCAGTGGGCCGTTCCCAATCGACGCTTAACTGTAATAAAATTAAGGACTTAAAATCCTCTCAATAATTGTCAAAGTTTAACATTCAGTCTTCTCCCGATAGTCGGAGGTAAAACGACTCGGCGCTCGATACGCTTTGCGAAAATAATTCGTTTCTGTGATACGTTGAGTTCTTTCCGTGACTTGTCGGCACCTCACCGCCGGGGCTGCGCCCTCCGACAGGGCCCCCTTCATCAGTAAGACCGTTTCATCTTGTCCTAACGAAAATTACACGCGAAACATTATAATATAATGCTAAATTTTATTACATCTCATCCTTCGTTATCGCCTAAACATGCGGCTTATGGCAAACATCGAAATTCAAAGAAATGCATTTTTTGTGCCTTTCTTTTCTCTACCTCCAGTGGGCCGTTCCCAATCGACGCTTAACTGTAATAAAATTAAGGACTTAAAATCCTCTCAATAATTGTCAAAGTTTAACATTCAGTCTTCTCCCGATAGTCGGAGGTAAAACGACTCGGCGCTCGATACGCTTTGCGAAAATAATTCGTTTCTGTGATACGTTGAGTTCTTTCCGTGACTTGTCGGCACCTCACCGCCGGGGCTGCGCCCTCCGACAGGGCCCCCTTCATCAGTAAGACCGTTTCATCTTGTCCTAACGAAAATTACACGCGAAACATTATAATATAATGCTAAATTTTATTACATCTCATCCTTCGTTATCGCCTAAACATGCGGCTTATGGCAAACATCGAAATTCAAAGAAATGCATTTTTTGTGCCTTTCTTTTCTCTACCTCCAGTGGGCCGTTCCCAATCGACGCTTAACTGTAATAAAATTAAGGACTTAAAATCCTCTCAATAATTGTCAAAGTTTAACATTCAGTCTTCTCCCGATAGTCGGAGGTAAAACGACTCGGCGCTCGATACGCTTTGCGAAAATAATTCGTTTCTGTGATACGTTGAGTTCTTTCCGTGACTTGTCGGCACCCTCAACGCCGGGGACCCCCCCCCCCCTGCACTCTCCCCCGCGCAAGTTCATTCGTACGCTCTGACGAAACGCCGACTACACTTGTATATAAAATTCGCGAGTGACGCCGAAAAACATTGTTTTTACGACATCTGCACAAAAAATGGAACATCTTCACCGCGTCACATGAGAGGAACTACAACAAGGATAATAACGCAAGTAAGATCATAATAATCCAAGCTTCCAAGGTAAGTGAATTAACAAACACTCGCACACATCCGCCTCCTACTATCACATAAACGCGGGAACACTGGGAGCAAAATGCTTTTTCGACTGCTCCCATAATACAATCTTGACTATAAAACTATTTGATATGGACCTGACTATTGGATATTACTTGATACCTGACTTTAACCTATTCGTTTCAGCTATGTCTCGATATATTTTTTTCCAGTTACTCCCAGTCTGACCGATTAAATATTATTTGATTGTGCCCGGTAGACACTAAGCGTCAAAGTTCGAATACTGTGATGCGACATAACTACCCCTTGCTAATACAATTTGACTAATACTTTTGCGGCCTAACCACATTTGACTACTCCTAACTATTATACTTATACGATTTTATGTATTTTATCTATTGGCCACTTGACTAGTACCTTTTTACAGAGTAGATACTTAAATACTCTTCTAACAGCAAGCTGATACCCAGTTTATATACTATTCATTGCTTTTTATACGAATCTTAACTTGCATGTCGCTCGTTGTCTCTTGCATGGTCTTCCCTACTTAGCAGTATGGAACTCGAGGAACCTTACCGGTTCGGATCCGAGAGACTCTAGGAACGGAGCAGGAACAAGAAGAACACCAAGAAGACGGCCTCGAGGAGATGCATTTGATGATCTTTACTTTGCAACGAAAAACAACATTGTCTTCCGTTGACTTCTATATCGTTTTGTAATCGCCGAACTGAGAGGGGCAACCTGAAAAAATGGCGAAACCACTCAGTTTCGAATCCGCTCGGGTAAGTTGTACGGTGACGGGGAGACACCCTCAGTTGGTGTAGGAGCGAATCCGAGATGCACTTAAGCGTCTCGTATGTCTTCACCCTACCCCGGCAACGCCCTAGCGAGGAAAGGGGGGACTGGACTCCTTGTACTCCAGAAAGCCCTTTCCAGTAGAGTCAAAAAGGTCGTCTAGAGTAGTTTTCCACCATCTCCCTATGAAAACTACTCAGTCTTTACAAACACCCCAAACTCCTTATCGAGACGTTCGCGAAAGCGTTCGTCAATACGTTCACTCAGGATACCCGTTGGGTGAGCGTTCAAAATAAAACTCGGTGGTAATGCTACCTTCAATATCGAGCGAATGAGGAGGTGAATGTATGATACAGACGAAATGGATGTAACCCCTTTCCTATGAATGGATATTGAAGAGGCCCATAGTTCTGTAGTGGACTGTTAGTGGCTGCGCTATGATGATGATATGTGATATTAAGCAGGATTATATGATGATATAACGGATGTATTTGCAACATCTGCCCAAAGTTGATTAAAGTTATCAATCTTATCCTACTGAACACAGAAGAAATCTTCCACATAATAATGGCGCACGTTCTCCCGATCAAATCGGTCGTGTAAATATTAAATTCAGGAAATAAATACCATATTGATAACACAAAGCGCTCGGACGCACGCCTATGAAATCGAAAGATAAAAGCTTCAAAAATGGGATAGTATCCGAGAAAAAGCCAAGCAAATCCGAAAATACGAAGCAATCGCAGCAGATGAGCTTAAAAGCAAACCTTCTGATAACAATTCCCCTCGTTAAAATGAGATTAACATCCTCCCTTTTGGAGATGCACGTTCTTGTTGCTAAACAGATCAGACCAATATCAATTTTAGGATTTATAATACCTCCTCATCGTTTTCGTATTACATTTAAAGTATAGTGAAAATCCTGTAGAATAAATGCTTTTTCATTGGAGCAGATTTGCCATCAACGAAGGGCTCAAACGTTCTATAATTTTGAGACAAATTTATAAATATAGTACGTCAAATAAAAAAATCTAAATACATGATTATCTGCAAGAGTTTGATGGATAATGTAAAACTTTAGATCCAAAATACAGAAAGAGTATCATCAGATAAATGGTCTTTTAAGAATCATAATAAAAAGTAGAAATCTACACAAATTATTAGGTTGGGGAATAAGTTCGTAGCGTTTTTATCAAAAACTTTTATTTAATCAAATATCAATAGTTATAATATTTAATTAATTAATTATGTATTTGTCGTTGCTGTATACTACTTTCTTCCATCTCTCGACCAATTTGTCGATGCCGTTCTGCCAAAAATCGCCCGGTCTGGTATCGAAGAATTTGTTGAACCAGTTTTTAAGATCGTCTTCATTGTTGAAGGTAACGTCTCTCATATAGTTCAACAGGGAGCGGAAAAGTTAGTAATCTGTCGGTGCAAGATCTGAAGAATATGGCGGATGCTGAAGGATCTCCCATTTGAGCTCTTGGAGTGCGGTTTTGACGATTTGTGCAACATAAGGCCTGGCGTTGTCGCGAACGAGTACGGTTTGGCCTTGTCGATGGGATCTTTTCAGTTGAATAGCCCCTTTCACGCGGTGTGGCTGAGCTATGTAGAGCTCCTTGTTGATCGTGGCATTCCTTTCGAACATTTCTCAATGCACTATGCCCTTCTAGTCCCACCAAACGAAAATCATGGTCTTATTTGGATGGAATTCCGGCTTGACTCTCGGCTTTTGCGTATCTCTTGGAGCCACCCATTCCTTTCTCTGCTTCATATTTATGTATAGGCACCATTTCTCATCTCCCGTGACGATTCGACACAAAAAGCACTGTTTATGACCGCGTGTTGCTCAGTTGCGGACAAATTTTTTTTCAGAAGCAAATTGAAGGCGATTTTCCCACTCAGATGACCTCGTTGAAAACCAAAGAAGAGTAGGTGTCAAAAATGTTGCTTTTTATCTCCTGGATACTCCATTTTTAAGACTCAAACGTTATAAAAAAATAATTTTTCAAAAAGATTAGTATCACAGGTTTGTAGAACAGAAAGAACTCTATCGAATTAATTTATACACTTTGCAAAAAAGCAAAAAAATGTTGTAAAACAAAATAGTATAAAAACGCTACGAACTTATTCCCCAACCTGATAATTGTGTATGTACTTAAAATCAAACGTGACAAGAAAATAAATTCTATTTGAAAGGGTTGTTGTATATTTTCAAGCTCCAATACATTATTTTGTTACTAAATCTGAAGCCACATGTGTGCATTGTTATTGAATTAACGAATATTGTGTTCTATCAACAGTGTTAAGGTTAATTTATTAATATACAAGCTTGACTTAAGCTGCGCGGTCCTAAGAGAAAAGTGAATTTGTGCGGACGATGTCTGTTTAATTCATTTACCAATTTAATGAACGCATTGTGATCATAATCATTTTATATCGATATTCCCATTGTTCGTCGAGGTGTAGTAAATACATCACCGGTAGGGAAAGGTTACTATAACAATTTGAAAAACATACATGTACGCTATATATGCATACAAAGATTAGACAGTTACTGCTCTTATGCGTCGCCTAAGTTCGTCAATTGGTAATTACGCCACTGTTTCCAAGCGTCCAGATTTCGTCGAGAATGTCTCGATTTAGTAGCCTTCATTGTGTTGGTGAGGTGTACGATTTTTGTTAGATAAAAATTTCAATCCCGGGATTTTCGGGATTACGTTTTCTAATCCCGGGATTCTTAAGTACCTAAAACTGTCCGGGATCCCGGGATCCGGGATCCCGGGATTGGATTCCCTAATTCAGACTTATTGGCATTGGAATTGGTTTTCTTTTCGAGAAAGTCATTGATTTTTTTGACGTTTATTATCGTAAATGAACCATTTATCATCATTAGTTATAATTTTATTTAAAAAAGCGATGATTTTATTTTGTTTTTTAAGAAGGTTTTTGTTGTATTCGGCCAGGATGTGCGTTATCCATCCTATTCAATAACACCCATCCTATTCATTTTACTGATGAGTTATAATTTGTCCCAATGGAATATCAGTATTTTCAATAACTCCTCGATTGTTTGCTATAAATCTGAATAGATTGGAGTTTTTATAATTCTACAAAATAAATACCTTCCATAGATGTGTACGTCACTGTACTCATAGATCTTAAAATTTTCGAATACTTTCGGGTCCCCCTAATATCAATCATATTTTAATTCCTCCAATTCAATTTTAATGTTGATCTTTTTTTAAGCATTGATTCACTATCATTATTGACGTATTATAAATAAATAAAAATATGGCAAGTCACATGTTTTTTCCCCATAGCATTATATAAAGTCCTTGTCTATTATCCGTTCAAAGTTAATATTTGCTTACATCATCACGCATGAAGGGGGGTCGTTATTTTGGAAATGGCCTTTGTTTTTTTTTCGTCAATTTTCGACGTGAAATAACAACTTAATTGAGCTGAACTAACTTAAGTAATCAATCACTGCCTTTTCGTAAATAGCTTATAAAAAATGTTATCTGACGTGAAATTTTGTTTTATTCGGTACGATACCTGAAAAATCGTTCAGTTTCAGCCCAAAGCTCCGAACAATGTATGTGCCTTTCTATAGAAACATTAAATTTTCGATAACACCACACAATGCAAATTTAATAATTTGTTTATTCGAATAAATTATTTACAATAAATTCGAGCAAAAAATATGATATGGGTACACAAGCAATGGATATATTCTGTAGTGTGGAATATTGATGGCCGGACTTGCAAAAAGTGATCATGAAACTTATAAATTTTATATCGGCAGTCCCTTTTTGACCCCATCTTATTAGTTATGTATACAAACGATACAAGTTTATGATTAGATGCTCACTATGAGCATATTTAATTCATGATCGAATTTCGGAGAAATATTTGTGGTAATCATATTCAAAAATAATACTGATTATCATCCTAGCGCTTTTGATAAATGTAAGTCTATAATCTAATCCATATTCATTTAACTCTGAGAACCGCGCAGCGTGATTCAAGCTTGTATATCAATAAATGAACCCTAACACTGTTGATAGCACACAATATTCGTTAATTTATTGGCGTAAACATAAGCAATACACATGTGCGTCTTCAGTTTAAGTAATAAAATAATGCATTAGTATAAGATTCAAATATTTGCTATTTATTATGATTCTAAGAAGACCATCAACGATCTAAGAAGACCCCATACTCTATGATTTTCAACAACCGATAATTGATGTGATGATTCAATGTTTGGACGTATAAGGGTGCCTTTACAGCATGATCTTGGCATCGATGTACAAGCGTATGAGACGCAAGATCCGTCTCTGTCTCCGATTCACTAATCTTCGCATTCAATATGCGAGAATGCTCTTTCTTTATCACTCGAGTCCATTACCATAAGATTTTCATTAAGAATTAATATATTTTTTGATTTCGGTTGAAATTAATTCGTTTTATGAATTTTGTTTGATTACCATTCATGATTTATAAATTTCAAAATATTCCGAGAGTGGTCTATAATTTTTTTTATCCCTTATTTGAATCCCTTCAGGTAAGATTGCAAGCAAATAAAAAAAATCTATTACTTAAAAAGATGCGCGAAGAAGGTGGTAAATTCTGATGAATACTATGTAGTCAACCCTTCTATAGCGACCACTTCTATATACTTTTTCCTATAGCGTTTCCTAAAACTTTTTTTTAAGTTTAAGTTTTTTTAATACGTTACTTATGCACTTTTCCGGGGTTTTCAACTATTTGATTATGTAATGCGTGCATATCTATTATTATTAACAATAATATTATATAATATCTAATAACATAACTAGGCTTCTATATTAATTGTTTCCGTAAGCGTTCATTTCTTTAATGTGTGTTTCAAAACTTTGTTGTTTTTAAATTTTATTGATTTTTTTTTATATTCTTCCAAAACTATGAAAAAAATATCAAATGGCATAGTATCTAATGGACCCAAAAGAGGCTGATAAAGAAGCACATATCGCTAGAACTAAAAGCACAATTTTGGAATGTATAAAACATAATTGAAAAAACCTTACCCTAAATTTTGTATGGGTGCCTAAATTTCTATAGCGTTTTCTTATGGCTTTGTTTTGTACGATTTGGAGTTCATAGTAGTTGGTGTTGCATATGTTGCACTCCAGACGGGAGTGGCGTATGTGAGCGTAAGTTGAATCAGCGTTTTGTATAATAAAAATATGTTAGAGGCCGAAAGGGCACTGCGTCGACGAAAAATAGAGTGCAGCGCCCTCATTGCTGCTTATTCGCGGGCTCGAGCCACCGAAACCTGTGCTCCCCACCTCAGTCCTCTGTCCAAAGACACCTCCAAGTATTTCACTTGGGGTTTCCATTCGACGGAGCTGGACCCGATGGGGTTTCCCTTTGTGTTGGAGATTTTCGACTATTAGCTTGTTACTACGAGAGCTGGTATAATATGCCGCGTCGTATGCCGGTATAATATGCCGGTATCATTTTATGGACCAGATCGTGGTGCCAGACAGTATCGAATGCCTTTTCGATGTCGAGTAGTACCATACCGGTACTTCTATTCATGTTAAAGTTTCTAGTAATGTGTTCAGCCAATCTGGTCAAATGATGAGCCGTAGATCGATTCTTACGAAAACCGAATTGCTCATTATTAATAACATTTATACTATTTATATATTTTGAGTTTTCTGATTATTTTTAAATTTTCAATGGGCGCTATCAGTTTGAATTGATGTGCTTTTGTATTTAGGTTGTCATGAGAATCCCTAATCGATTTATCAACTATTTTAATGGTTTTACTATTACTCATATTCTCTAAAATTTTGAGATTTAATTTAAAGGTTTTTGCTAACAAGTTGGTCTTATCTCTATCGGACTCGGCACTTATCTGATTATTAATTTTACAACTTTCCAAAGAGAATTGTCAGAAGGACTTAATTTCGAAAACTTAGTTTTCCATGATTCATTTTTTGATTTGTTGATTTGACTTTTAATTTGATAGTGGAGGCGATTGACTAAAACTTTAATAGATTTGAGCCGATATTTTTGCCATAGTTTCTTTAGCTTATTTTTATTTTTAATTGTACGTTTTAAATTCCTCGCGAGCTTGATAAAATTTAAATCTAACGGAATGAACTTAGCTTTGACTTCTAATATAAGGTTGGAGTCGACAGCGTCAATTTCACGTTCGTTGGAAGTTGTTAGGAGGATAAATGATAATATTGTATTAGTAATTATAGGATAAACTTTTATTTATAATTTTTTAACTTCCAGGAGCAACCATGTGAATTTCCTCCGCAGTTAATGTATCACAGTCAATCCTCCTATAGCGTCCACGTCATTTGCGGCATATTTTATGCAAGAAACGGGTAAAATACGTAAAATTAATGTCCCCTTCACGCGTGTTAGTCAATTGCATTTGTAA
The DNA here is from genome assembly GCA_008973525.1 of Stenopsyche tienmushanensis. Classification (NCBI taxonomy): domain Eukaryota; kingdom Metazoa; phylum Arthropoda; class Insecta; order Trichoptera; family Stenopsychidae; genus Stenopsyche; species Stenopsyche tienmushanensis. The sequence goes on from WACJ01000016.1 coordinate 566,518, forward strand.
CAAACTAAAGAATAAAGACTTTCTATATCGTTGCTATAGCGTGGTCCATATCTAAACGCTATAGAAGGGTTTACTGTATTATATTTTTTTTAAATTGGAATCATGGTTTATTTTCTGCGTCCCACAGAGCTTTGTCTGTTTCAGAATACCCAAAAAAATCAATATCTTTTTGCTTGTTTGATTGCTGTTTTTTCAGTGGCGCTTTTTGAAATCTTTCATCCTACGCGCGATGCCCATTAGTGGCAAAAATATGCCATTACTCCCATAATTTTGATATAATTTATGCATAATATGCTGCTGTTAAATTTCGTACATTTTTTTGATATAAAAATAATGGTTTATTTTTATGGAACGAAAATGCTTTAATCGGGGGTCTTGAAAACTTTTGGATGGGGTCCACTCGATTTGACTGGCTTAGAATATTGGAATCGGTTATATTACGACCGTTTTTCACGTGATGCAGAGCGGAATTCGCGACTCGTAAATCTTATTTATGTTTATTTTACGATTTTCTTCGAACGTTTTCATTTTTTTATGAATCATCATCGAAACGCCATTTCGCTCGGTAATTTCGCGCGCAATATTCATATGGAGAGTGTCTCTTAATGTGAAAATATGACGCGAAATATTCGCGGGTTTCGCCCAATTACGCGGGTATTTTTCGAGAATTGCGCCCCCGGATGAAAAATGATCATTTTTGATATATTTGATTTAATACTAGGGCAGGGTTATCGCGTCATGCATTGCTATTAATCATACATGTGTAGAAAAGCTTTCACATTTCTCTCACACGGCGCCCGTGGAAGTTTTCACGGGATCCTTTAGCCGGCGGGATAAATGCGCCGATCCTTCCGAATTCGGGACACCCTTTTATTTTTCATCTTTTGTTTCTGTAGTGACGCAGCAGGATTTTTGAGATAGTCTCCATTGATCTCAATTAGGGACTGGCGCCTCGAGAGGTCCGAAGACGTAAAAAGTGTATCGGTTTGTGGGGATCGAACCCTCTCGAGCGCCCTAAAAATATTCCCAGCCGTGTCCGAGGATCTCATTTCTAAGACTTGAGCCCTTAAGCCGCCATTTTACTTAGTCTTCAATAAAATACACGGACCTAAATGTGAAAGGTCTATATGAGATTTCCCGGATTATTTTCGGCGAAGAAAATATTCCACAATAAACTCGCAGAAAACCGAACTGTATCCGATAATCTATGCCCGTCGGAGGAATTGGCTGGAAGATAAGCCGTTCAAAGCTTTGTAATATTCTCGTGGTGGATCAAAGGAAGATGATCAGCAAGAAACAAACTTTTGGAAAGGGAAATTAGTAGAACAATACGATGATTGTAAGAAGTTAGCGCTTTGTAATGCGGCTCTCTATATTTAATTTGTTCGGGCCCTAAACAATAAATATTTCCTACCGGCATATCTTTTACTTCATTATATGCCCACTTGTTCGATAAATTGCGATTTATACCCTCGCTGATGAATTGCCATGATTGTAATTAATTGAGTTTGAATTGATTACATGGCCACAAATAATATTGTTCCTTAAAAATTAGGAATGCTTATGCAGACTTTGGGGGCGTCTTCTTATTGTGCTAAACGGAAATAGGCTATCTCTATAGGATATACTCCTGGGGATGAGGGTGTATTTAATGTGGTGGTTTCTCGTTCCTTCCACATCTGATATAACCAAGATAAGGTTATTGCCATAGGTGAATTTAGACGGGATCTATGTGTGAAATGCGAAAATATATTATAATTTTATATTACAAATCGATCATTCATAAGTAATACTGACCAATTTAATCAGCTCATTAAGTAGAAAAATTATGGTGTTATAACGAGAATATTTAAATGAAAATAATTACATCTATATATAAAAAATGAATTTATGTTTGTTTGTTTGTCACATATACATTCCTATACCATTCATCTGATTGCAATAAAACATTCACGAATTATTGTTTGCATATCCGTAATGATTATAGAATTATTACAATTGTTATTTTTATACGCAATTTTTTTTTGTGAGAAATTTTGCGGTTGTATCATGCGGTAAATATATGATATTCAAATCGATTGATGGTTCATAATAACGCCGAAAATCATATCAAACTGCTCCATTAATACAGATTTTCTTAATTTCTGCCTCCAAATCCCTGTTTATCTCGTTCAATAAACAGATTAAAAATATAAACACTTTCTTTCTTTGTTTGGCATTACAATGCATGCTGGAAACTCGCTAATATAAAAGATACTGTAAATATTCAAAATTAAGGGCCTTTTACATTCAGATTGTATTGAAACACGCTAGAAAAATTCTTAGCGATTGGATTATATTGGATGTTCCCATAAGTAATGTCGTTTTTTTTTCTTCGATGCAATTTAAAATGGTTTTTCTTCCACTTAATTGAACTTTTCTTATACAAAATAATTCTATACAATATATATCACCTTCTGATATGTTCCTTTTAAATTACCTATGCCTTTATCGTAAGATTAAGCGGGTTATGACTGAAAATAATCTTATAATATTCCCAATTTCTTTAGGGTTCTTTGATGCACCGGGATGTGCCGATCATTTCTGATAATTTTTATTGGTCAGTATCGGACTATCTTCAAACGCAAACTTCAGGACTACTGCTCGTTTTCTATGCTTAAATTGCCAGACTATTTTTTTAAACCATCGTTGATATTTTTTGATATCTAATATATCACTTTAAATCTAGCAGATGTTATTTGTAGCCTCTCTCGCTTTATTTGTCATATGTATTGAAAAGCATACAGTTTCGCAGATGTTGTTCCGATGGACACGTCTCTCCCATTGTCGTTAGGGGTAGAAATTTTTATTAGCGTTAAATGCTTATACAAGAAACAGATTTAAGGGAAATATTTTGAAGAGGCTGCATCGAAAAAACGACATTACTAATGGGAACATCTAATAATATCAACACGATCCCCTTAATTTTTTTTAGACGTTTAGAATACCCATTAAGAATAAAAATATATTAATTTTAATGAGATAAAAATAACACAAAGAAACATATATTTTTTTAAATGGTTTTGAAAATTTTCCTAAATGTACGTTAATGTGAAATATTTTTCACTGCTGGATATTAAATATAATCTTGTAATAAGTTGGAAATCGTTGATTGATTAAACTATTGACAAATTTAAGGGATGGAGGGTGAGATACACGTTTGACGACACGAAGGACCGATCATATGCATGTTATCAACCAATCGTTTCGAATTAATTACACAAACGTCCCGGTTTATACGGTGGACCCATTTTGGATAAGTGTATCTACATTAAAGCCGCATGTAGATATTGATATAAATTAATATTAATATGCAGATCCCTGGAAAAATAAATTCTATCCCGTCAAGTATATTGAATATGATACATTTTTCCATTGCAAGAAAAACGATTGACGATGACTGAGAATTTGAAGAGTTTCGAGGTATTCGAAGGCAGTTATCAGACACGAAGGGTCTTGAGTTGGTCTCTTTGAATAAATTGGTACTCGTGAAATGAAGCCGAAGTGCGTAGAATTTTTTAAATAATCCTCGTTCTTCTTGCGTGGGTTTTTTTTGTTGGAAAAAACATTGTTGTAAAAACGCCTCATACTCAGTTTCTGAAATATGGAACCATCTGCCTTTTTATGGAAGTTTTTCCATGTAATTTCATTTTAATAAAAATATTTTCCACCCAAGTGATCGCCAAATCACCTTCAATATATCAAAGTCAGTTTATAAATATAACATTGATTTTATGTATTTTAGGTATCAGCAACATTTTATCGTTATTCCTGTCTTCATTGCATTAAAAAATGTATTTCTGAACATTTTTCAAAATAAAATGTTTGGGAGTATTTAATTGTATTAGAATTCTATTGATTTGGAGCAAGAAGTGACCATAAAACTGTATGGATCAACTCAGGTCATAATTTTTCATAGAAACCCTTAAATTATGCTCTTCACTTGTGATTGACGTATGATAAAAATGCTTGAATTACACGTGTTGGATATTCCGAGAAACTTTATATAGCCTTCATCTTGACGTATCCATATTTATCAGATCTGAATTCCTCGAATTTCTCCAATCTAAATATTTTGACGGCCAAGATATCAGCTTAAAAATAATACACTGCCTACAGTTTGAAGATGAGTATTCGCTGAAAATTTAAATGCCCTCATCATGGCGAAAGTTGCTAAGATTCATGAAAAAATATTAAATTGACTGAACTGATAAATTATTTTGTATTAAAATTTTTAATGTTTTTGAAAGAAAATGTATGTAAAAGTAAAAAAAATCACATGATCTAATTTATAAAAAGCATTATCGCACATTGAGTGCGGAGATTAGTGAATTGGAGACAGAGACGGATGTTTTACGTCTCATCATACACTCGCACATCGATGGTAAAGTCATGCGGTAAAGGCGCCCTTACACGTTTAAATATTTTCAAATTTAGTTACAATGTCGTGCTTCTATTTCTAATACAATATTATTATTTATTCATAGAATAGAATCAAAATAAATAATATAAAGCCAAATAAATCAATTGTATACAAAAAAAACTCTATTTGAAACGAGATTCTGTGCTATCGAGAGTGTTAAGGTCATTTATAAATATATACACGCTAGATTCACGCTGCGCGACCCTAAGTGGATTTATATGAATATATTAAAATTAGCACAAAAATAATTTATTATTAATAAATATTATATTAAATGTCATATATGAGTTTGAATTGTTTCCATTTTTAATTTTTTTTTTGCAAAAATTTAACATGTTTAGATAGCAAAACCAGTCATAATGGACTGAACAATGACTGTTTCAATGCGCATAGCAAGAAAACATTATGTCCCTCATGTTTTTTATGGCTTTTCTAAACAAAAGTGTTAAAACGGCACGTATTTTTGGCACTGCCGAAAATTGTCTTATGATATATGAACGGGCTAATTTATTGTTATTAATGTCACAATTAAAGCATTCATTTCGTAGCATTTGTGTATGCAAAAATATTACTGGAGGCAATTGTTTCGAGCGAATGAAATATTTGTAAATTGTTTTAGCTGGTATTCGGTGGGTTTCAATGACATGTTTCAGGGATCCCATGAAATAACCTCAGGGTCCACAAGCTACATTTTGAGATACGTTGATTTTATATGACATAGTTTTTGGCGATGTACAACGGGGTTCTTTGGGTCTGATGCTCGGAACATATTTTTGAAGCAAGTGTTTGCGGATTTTCCGTTACCGCAACGAGAATAATATGTGATTGTGTTTTTGTCCTTTTGTCGTCAAAATATATATTTCATGGGTTAAACTCAAGGCTGTTCATTAATCCCGAAATTCTTTTGAAGGGTAACATATTGTCTGCGGACAGTCACTCATGCCCTTGTTTGGGGAGGATATATCGATTGTGTCGATGTACATGTACAACCATATTTAAGTATACACGGAGCGTTCGCATCCTTGATCCGCAGGATAATTTGATGTACAAATGCCGAAGCGGGGCAAAACCACCCCTCACAAAGGATACACATTTGGGTAAATCACATATTTTTTTGCATTCAGACCGCGGGCCTCGGACCCGTGGAAAAACTCCCGTGTACAAAACCGCGGGTTTTCGTCGGAAAAGCCCGGGGCGGACGTGATCGGTTTGTTGATTCCTGTCATGCTCCAACCCTGAATCTTTCTTAACTCGAATCAAATTGGACCGCGTGATTTATTGGGCGGCCCGCGAAGAAAGAGGCCGCCCATATAAAAAGTGGATGAAAAGGCTAGGGCGGACCACGGCTCCATATAAATGCCACATTACGGCACCGAGTAATAATACCCTGTGATTTCGCCCTTTCATTTGGCCATTCTGAGGCGCGAAGAACATCAGCCATGTAAATTCCAACCTCACTAAATAAGCCAATTGTAATATATGAACTTGGAAAAACATTGTAGATTACCTAATGGCACAGTTAACACCACGCCCGCGAAATTTATTAACATTCGAAGAAGAATTTGAAAGAGCCATTCCGTCTGTAGCCGCTGGAAAATCTAATTTTTAAGCTTATGGTTTCACTTTTTAAGAAACGGCTCATATAACACATCGTTCAATAAGTTCATAGGATGACTAATAAAACAACTTTTAGGTGAAATTTTAATTTATTCATCGGCATAATCTCATTCAAGAACGATACACTAATTCCAAGCCTTCCTTAACTTTATATTTTGCCTCAAAATAGGTTTCAGTTTCTGATATTACTTCTTCATTGGAGCCAAATATCTTTACTTGAAGAATTATTTTTACATCTACAAACAGATAGTAGTCATTGGGAGTCAGATTCGGAGATTAGGGTGGATGGGGAAGCAATTCAAAGTGCAATTCATGCAATTTTGCCATCGTTGCGATCGATTTGTGACATTGTAGATTGTCTTGATAAAAAAGCATATTTTTCTACACCGTCATTTGGATTCATTTTTGGCTATTTATTCTACCAAACGTATGAAAAATAACGCCATATAATATTTGCTATTAATAATTTTTCTTTACTCGAGGTAATCGTTTTTGGTCATTTTGGGTGGTTTCCGTCAGATTCTGTCCACTCGGCTGACTGCCGATTTTCATCTTGAGTATAGTGATGGATCTATGTTTCATCCATTGTCACATAATATAAGAAAACATCCTTTTTATTGTGATGAAACATTGAAAAAAAAATGTCGATGCAAACGCGGTACGCACTTTGAACAAAGCTTTCTCATGAACAAATTTTGATGCAAAATAGTGAATACACTGTCAGCTTCATCAACACACGAAATTCAGATTATTTCAATGTTTTGAAAGCGTAAAATCACCAAAATCATTGTAACTTGTAAACTAAACATCAAATTATTATGAAATTTTGATATGAAACGTATTATTTGAAAGTTAGTGCTTTTGAAAAATTATATGAATTTGTCAATAATTTCGCCAATTATAGGTTATCCTACGAACTTATTGAGTGATGTGTTAGCTATATTAAAAAATATATTATTGTGTACGATCGCAAAATAAAATATACCCATGCTTTAAATTTATAAGAATATAAATAAGACATTTTAGAAAATAAGACTTTCAAACCAGTGACACGATGTTAGAGCGTTCTCACGGAAGCACAGATGACATTTTGTAGAATTTATCGGTATTTAATATTTTCTTTTTGTATATTTTTTTTTAAAATGAAAATTATGTAAGAATAAATATCAAAATCAGTTAACAAAAAAATAAAAATAAGAAATATTTTCAAGTTCGATAAAAAAGAAACATTTTTTTATATATATTTATAAAAAAATATTCTTATATAAAAAGATGTAATATCGCTATAGATCCTACCACAAAGAAAATAAATTATTTTATTTTCTCAAAATGGTAACTGTTTGTGACTGAAAAAAAAACCATTTTTTGGCCTTATTTTCTTAAAGTTTTGATTTTTATAAAATATTTTTAAATAAAAAATTCGTAAATCATCTGATTAAAACTCGAAATGTCATGTAATTTTGTCAAAAAAAAGTCATTTTGTCTTTATTTTTTTCCACTGTATTTAATTTTTTTAATAGTTAAAAATAAATTTTTAATATAAATTTGGTAGGAACAATAGAAAATGATATAAAAAAGATCTTTACTAAATTTGATGTAAATCAATATATTAGAAATTGAGATATTATGTCAACTGTGGGGAAAAAAGTAGTTTTGGGAAAAACGCGTTTAAAGATTTCATTTTGGTAGGACCGGCTTAATTTCTGCGTCACTAAAATAGCTGTAATTCCGTAAATAATTAAAATTTTGAAAAATCCTTTGGAAGATACATTATTAAATGTCTAAAATTTGAAAAAATGCAACAAAAAATCGCTTTTTCCTAAATTCTAGACTAAGTAATTAATTTTAACATTTTATATGCTAAAATTTGGATTAATATGATTATATTTCAATTTTATCAAATCCATAAATATCCTCTAGATCCAAATCCAATTTATCTTATAAAATGTTGTTCATCATTAGTTCCAAGCACTGTTTCAAATTGAAATAAATTGGTATATTTAAAACATTTATATATCTTCGTACTGCGAGACCTCGTCATCAAAGAATATTTAGTAAACTTAAATATTTACAAACAAATGCAATAGCTGGGATAGTCGAAATTCAAACATAATTTCGGGAAGTTGTTTTGCCATATGCGGGGTAATTCGTACCCCAGGCGTGTTTCGACGACTCGCGTTTATTTAGGGGAATTGCGCTGGACGAACTTTAGCTATATTCTGAGTGACATGTTATTCGTACTTTCTTGCTGTTCCTGTTGGAGGAATAAATTTAGTTTACCACTGTTTGCTTTTAAGTTTCATCTTGAAAGATGCACTGTAGCACATGACATCTATTGCAATATTGTAATTTTTCATTTACATGAATTTTCTTGACTCGAAGAAAGCCATATTTTTTACATAAAACAATTATAAAACATCTACTTTGTATCATAATTAATAATTTAAAACAAAAACAGATTACCTTTGTATCTCGAGAAGAAAGATGCATAGATTGTAGATTGCCACTCTTGTGCGGTTAGCGACAATTTTAGAACAATCCAAATTCCAAAATATTATGTAATTATAGTATTTCAGAACTGTTTGAGTTTTTAAATATTGCCTGAAAATAATTTAAAAAAAATAAAAACAAATTTATATTTAATGAAAAATATGTGTTTCCTGAACCGTGTCTCGATACAAACTAATTGTCTAAATTTACGCTCCTCCGAGCACAAGTCTGCTTAAAATCAAAAATTAATTCCAAAAATAGACCGCAATAAAATCTAAATTAATATTCAGTAGCCGATTCAACTTTGATTCGTTTGAAGTCGAATACGCTCTGTAAATTCCATTTGCATTGTTAAATTTACATACGGGTTACATTGGGAAGCTCCCACATGCATATTGGATCCGGGATTTTTTAAACTTTAAATAAAACGAATACGTCTCTCAATTTTATGTCAAATATTCTAATTTGCATCGGCTGAATTCGCAGAAAATAATCGTGTCCTCGGCAAAATATGGCTTTTGGGCGAATTTAAAAAAAAAAACAGGATAATCCAAAAGCCAAAGGAATAATGAGGCAGTGTTACATAAAATTCGACGGAGTTGAAATTCATACGAAATTCGTACGTGAAAAAGTTTTTGCCAACTTTTGGATATGAAATTTTACTTTTGTTCAAATATATAATGCCAACATTTGAAGAAATAAAATCTATAAAACATTATCTTTGTAATATTTTATAACAACATGTTACGGTTGAAATATCATAGGGATAAATCAGTAGAAATATCATGGAGCATAAATCGCTTTGGGTGATATTTTTAAATCAATTTAATGTTAAATATTTAAAAAAAAAACTAAGATCATTTTATTGGTTTTGTATCATTTGTTAGTAGAAACTGTAATATAAAATATTGAGCTGTGTTTGTGTAATATATAATAAAAATGGGCGCTATTTATCTAGTGATTATTTTATGCTACGCATAGGCACACACACAATAAAGGCAATGTGGCGCATGCGCATATCTTTGATGTGATGCGGTTTGATCGCGCTTAACCGTTCTGGGATATTTACGGGCCGTTGTTGTAGATCTCATCTGGAACACGTCCTGGACTAGCCACACGAGTATCATCCACCAACCTGGGAATTAACAAGTGCACTTCACGCAGTGTTTCCAGGCGCCCACTCCATTAATACAGCGTGCTCGCAAGGGGTTGATTTCAGGCTAACGTGCACCCGAAGGTGCGAGGAAATAAGGCGAAATATTAGGTTTATTGGAGCTATCTGCAAGCCACTGTCCCCACAAGTTCAACCTTAGCTTGAAGGGGTTTGTCGTGGAACTTGTACTAGTACCTAGCCGCGAAGACGAGTCGCGGTTTGAATAGTAATCTGCTCTACCATGTCCGGATAGGCATTTTACTTTACGGTGCCCACTGGAAGTCCCAATCGAATATCCGATATTCGAATATGTGTACGTGCTCGTTGGGATGGCCGCGCTACTGTACGGGTCCGTTCTTCTATCGGGCCGTTATGTGGCTTGAGGAATGGATGGGAATACGAAGAGCGTCGAATCGAAAGACTATTCGCAAGATAACTATTTATTCCGCACTACAGATAGAGAGAGAGAGGTCTGGCTGCAGGAGGGACGACCTCCCGCAGCCAAGGCCAACCGACGACTCTCCCGACTCCCGCTTCTTGCGCGTCACTACCCAACCGATAACGTCACACGCGCAAGAAGCGATCGGTCGGTAAGCAGGTGCAATGTCTCCGCAGGGCCACAAGAGATGGCGCTGTTAAAATAACACATTGTACCTGAAGAGAAATAGAAGATGTCGCTACTACGTCGGGATGATAAATCACCCACGCTACACTTCCAAATGGCTCATTTTTGAGAAATATACGAATTTCTTGATTTCCGTACTGCTCAATTCTTAGAAGAAAATCAGTGAAATTTTCCAATTTCAAGAAATTCAAACTGCTCATTTCAGATAATATCAACGATAACCTAAATGGACGCGGATCGACTCAATATGCGAACACAAACCCAGCAGGAGATTCGAAATATCGGTATACAGGTAAAAATTTAACTCCAATGTTGCCTTGTTAAAAACATACATGTATAAATATATAAAATATTCGAATGCTTTACCAATTTCATATTCCTTATTACAATAATTGATTTTACGAATATATGGGATCTCTAGTGCCCACCCATAAAACCTCAGAGGAGGTAATCCTACTTTCGTGAGTAAAAGTCGAACATCTGGGGTAACCCAGCTAACAAGAGCTGGATGTGCAGCTCACCCTATGCTGTGCACCTATAAAGTGGAATGTGGAACTGCTATTTTTCAAGGATCAAAGAAAAGTGGAGGACATTCTTATGTGGCTAGTTCAAGGCCGCTCAGAACAGACGACGCAGTGGTTCAGGGCATGGACTCTGTTTAAAAAGAGACCACACACCACTGAGTCATAAGGTTACTTTTGTAAATATTCCTTTTTCTCTTCCTGTAATCTAATTCTGATAAAAAGGGACACCTCAGATCAGTGATATCCGTCATCATGCCAAGGAAGCGGCAATAGTTAGCAGAGCAGGTGGTTAGCATCGGTTGATGGTCGCTGGGTCATCCCAAATCACTGGAAATCCCAGCTTCTCACAGAACACGTGTGGTTAAAGATCTTGTTGCTTGGGTTTGTTCGTAGATCCGTTTATGGGCACAGACATGTTATGTGGACATGTCCGAGCATATCGTCCGATCGCAAAGAGCTTTTTTGATGCGTCAGTGGTCCGAAATTTGGACCGGTTGGACACGGAATCCCTTTTTTCCTCTAATTTGGAATTAGAGAACGGGAAGCGTTTCACTTTTTGTGACGTTAAGGTCAATTGGCTACATCGCGCAAATAATTAGCATATAGAAGTTTTACTTCTAACATACGATTAAATTATAAATGAAATGATACCAAGTGCCAATATTTATTTATGTCTAATGATTAATTTGATTGACTCGATTTACGCGGTTTTGTATTTGATGATCATGCGATTAATGCGTATCTCAGTGACAATTTTATCATCCCAAGATTAAATATTATTTTCTCGGTTCCTATTAATCATGTCGATAAAAACACATTTTTTTTCTAAACATGAAATGTTTTTCTGAATGAGAAATATTTGAGATTCATAAATTTTGAATTCAATATTCTCTCATGAGTAATAAATAAATCTTCGATCTGTATTTCAAGTCGTGGTCTCAAGTCAACATTCATATTTATTTGTTCGCGATCATTTTTGCATGCTTCCTGTGTTTCATAAAGGACGGAGCCGAGGCGAGCCGACCGCTGAAAAATATTATAAGACATTTTGATTTAGATTCGCACACACAAAGTTTTCTTGTCAGAAACAAAATTTCTTTGTGCTACAAAATATATAAATGTCTTTGGCAAATTCACACAGTTTGCTTTTGCGCCGTACGTAGGCGTAGTATGATAAGGTTACATAACAAAAAAGCCCTAAGCCTTATAAAGGAGCGATTCTAAAACTGCGGTTTTCTTGATGGTATTAACGTTCCTGATCGGCTCTCAAGAAAGAAAGGAATATATTTGTGATAATAACCTTTGTATTTTACTTCGAATAACATGAAAAGGCATTAATGGGATGGAAAAAAGCGAAAGCTCCCCGCGCAGGGAGCTTTTCCAGCAGTGATTAATTTCATCGATTTAGACTAGGATTAAATATATTTTAAGAGAATTTGTTTAATTTATATGGTGCGTATTTATTGTATTGTCTAAGCTCATGTTTTTGAATAAAGCCTCTCCATTGTTAATACTTTGTTCAATGGGCTTGGAGGCTGGTTTAATTCAACGCTATCCGATTAATCTCGTCGCGAACATAAACATTGGTTATTTAATACTTTTGATTTGGAGTTTAAAGTATAATATAATAGAGTATCGTGAGCTTTCGAACAGGTACCGAAACATAACAATGATGTATACATGATACATGAAGCATAAATGGCCAATTAAAAGTTATTCATACTTTGGTATGCCCGAGGGCTTTGTTGCAAAAATTTGATCTAAAAAGCTCTTTGAATTCAGCTTAAAGTTATTCAGATATTTTATCAGAAAATATTGATTTGTATTCTGAAGAGAATACTTGTTTATTCGTGGATTATCTCTCATTTGATTAAAACAAACTCACAAAAGTAAGGGTAGATGAGTCCGTTTATTTCCATTCTGGATTCAACTACACAGAGGAGAGCAAACCAAATTTTAGTTCACGTTAGAGTGCACGAGAATGTTTAGCTTTTTATGTTTATAGATAAACTTCGAATACATCTCATTTTATGTAGATCACGTTAATAAACTTCGAGGGTTGCTAGGAACTCTTCAATCTGGAAGTGGATTTTTATGGACAAAACTCGTAGCCCATAAAATCGCACTTATTCGATTTGATCCACACCTCTAAGATATGAGCCTTTAAGCACTCTTACGTTTCCTTCTTCACATCCCTTATGATCGCACGAAATTTTCCGAATTTTCCGCGAAGATTTTCCACGATTTCTTTATCAGAGTGTCTAAATCCAGACTAGCGCTAGTGTTGATTGAGTAGTTTTCGCACACTTGAAATTTGAACCGGGCGGTTTTATACGTCGACGTAAACGGGTTATCCTAATGAATTTATGGTCGGAGAGCAGTAGTTAACGCATTTATACGAGACATCTTTAGATCCTCGTAAAATTAATGTTTGTTTCTTTTTCTTTTTACCGGCACATCTCCCGGAATGACCTGAGCATATTGAGGCTCGTTTGCGGGATGGCAATTCTGGTGATTCACAGCGTATTAAATCACTTTTATTGTATGAACACCATAAACCGTTTCCAGAAAAAGAGAAGACATTAAAATACTCATCCAAATGAAATTATCCGATGTTTGGAGGCCGGTTTTGTCATAATTAGTTAGCTGTTGCCTCATAGGGATTAAGATCTGGCACTTGTATGTAGTGGTTCTTCATGGGGTGCTTTTATTTCTATTTACAATTAAATCATATTCTTGTACAACAACTTGGCTATCTTTCAAATGGCTTTGACATATGTAAATTAATCCTTATCCCGTCCAAGCTGTTGAAAATAAGCAATGTGAGTTGGTACTGTTCCAGGTCAAATTTTCACAGCCCAAAAAATATTACAACACATAATATACAATTACATTGCTAAATTTATTTTTTATCCGTAAATATTAATAATATATATTTATAACATATTTAATTTAAAAATATGTATGAATAAGTAGACCCGTAATAGATAACTCAGAACTAATATACCTAAGGTATTAGTCGAACCATTATAAATAGATGAGGTAGCATTTATGGCTTTCGAAAGGCGAAAAAACCCTGCGGGGGTGGGATATTGAACGCAACCCCTTCATAAATGAAGATTGGACCGTGAGCTTTGACCTTGAATAAATGCATACAAAAAGGGCTCATCTCCAATGAAGGAAAGTCTCGCAGTTGGATCCTTCTCGTCTCAAGCTTAAAAAAAAAACATCACAGAAACAGAACATAAACGATTTTTTTTCTTCTTTATAACTCTTTGTATCTTTTTTACACTCCTCTATTAGACGTTTGGCGTCTTTGCCTAATCAGCTTCATTATTAGGGACTGTATAAGTTGGCATTTGTGGCACATGAGTTTGTGATAGATACTTTGCCGTACATGTCCATGACCTCTCGATTGTACATTAAGGATTCGAAACCTAAGATCTTGTTCTTGAGCCCGAATTTTTGTCTTTGAATTCTTCTGTCGAATCTCTTAAGGCGAATTGCATCGAAAATTTCCAGTAAAATCAACCTTATTTTGTTATAAATTAAATTCTTCTTTGTGAGAATAGCTCCAAGGTATTTGAACTATTAGACCCTTTTAATATTTTTTTATTTATACTCAAAAAGGTATAAGCTCCAGCAGTCACCCTCGATGCCACAATATGTTTGCTTTTATTTATTTGGCCACTTAATTTAAGACTAGATGCATTGCATCAACATTCCATGGATCTATACCTCCTGATTTCATGCCAATTTCCCTTATAATTGCATCCAACTCAATATTTAAAAGTAACGGGAAGCGGGAATTCTCGTCTGACATTATCTGACACCATTGGGGCGTATAACTCTAACAGATCCGAATACGCACATCTTCGACAGCCTCTACAACTTATCTAAGACTCCCATATCCAACATGGTCCTCCAGAGCTTTTCCCGGTTGATTACGTCGTAAGTCTTACAGAAGTCTATAAATATATGATATAAATCGATATCGTATTCCCACATTTTTTATAAAAATTGTCTTGCATTAAAAAGTTGGTACATAATAGTCCTGCTCAGTCTGAAACCGCATTAGAACTCCTCGAGAAGTTGCTCTATGACATGCTTTTGATATTAATCGAATTTAAGCTGTCATATATTTTGATTTTAAAAGTGTTTTTAATATCTTAATTATCTTATTTTTCTATCCAAGGAACTATTTCTAAGATATATGACTCTCATAGATAGTAAGTTGTTGGTTATCTGAAATATTTAATCGCTTCATTCAAAAGTTTTATCTATAAGTCAAGAGCGAAACTTCTGATGGCTTAAAGCTCCGTCCATATATTAATTATAGAAATGATTGTTCTTATGTATGTAGTAAACTTCCAGAATTAATTATATCTCTGAAACTTTAAAAGTGAACCACGATATCGAAACGGTTGGAAGATATTGAATTGGTCATATGGGATGCTTTGATCAAAAGCTTTAGCTCTCTTATCCTTTACAAGGATCTTATTGAGATATGACTTTTACAATCGAAAGAAAGCCTTAGAGTTCCACGCGAATGAACATGTAACATAGTCTTCATACAGACGGCTTATGGGATTCTGGACATGCATTTATACCTCGGACTACATCGGTCCCTATTTATATAATGCGCATTGTATTATGGTAATGTTATTTATTAATCTCTTAAAAATCAGGATGAAAATGATGAGATCTCTGGATGTATTTTTTGCGGATGGAAAAAAAGTTGAGCGAAAGTTAGCTCTCAACTCGAAACAATTCTTATCTTTCACGTTTCGTTTTTTGCCACGAAATTCTGCGTGAAATTTCAAATGTAAATTTTGGACTTTGAAAAGTTTTCCATGAAAAAATTAGGCCAGTAGAAATATCGCATTTTCGTTTCATTTTTACTAAAGCTGACTATAAAGGGCTTTCGGGGAATATCAATTTTTTACCTCGAGTCGGAATTTATTCAACAAACAAATGGATTCCATTATTATGAAATTTAACAAGTCAGAGTTTTGGATATTTTTAAATTTATCATGACGTAAAGACAATGGTTTTTGATAGAAAGGATCGGATTCGAGCTATATTTGGATGGGAAGCCATTTCACAAGCAAGTGACAAGCTCCCTTAGGAATGTATAAGGAATACAAAGATCTCTTTGAATTTATCCACTCTTTTTATTCGAGAAGATTTTCTACTACATCATTCAATAAACAAACGGATAAGACAAAAACGGATTCAGATAATGCGATAAAAGCTCCTTTGGAACAAAAATACCTTGTTGTAACACGAAAACTAATTATAAACAGGATATCAATTTACATAGGTTTAAATAGATCAAATGTAATGAAATGCCACCATTTTGAAATGTGTAAGATTTAAGCTCAAAGGATAAAAATTAAATCAATGTTTTGAAAGAATAAGCCGAAAGGAATCCAAAATTAATTCTACCCTCAATTGTGGAAACGCAAAAAATTGATGTTTCAGACAATCTTCATTTATCATTTTCTGCACAAAGGCTTGTCATTTGTGAAATATTTCACATCTTCAGAGTTGGTCATTTTTATGAATATTCTGATTATGATGAAATTTAATAAATAGCATTATTCCAGTCTAAATATTTGAAAAATATCGATTTTACCAACCACATACATTTTAATTTAGACCGCAGGATTCATTTTAAATACACGTTGAAATCACGTTCTTAATGTCCTATTTAAAATCATGAAGCGATGTTTTCACTGTGAATTCCATAAGCGTCGGAGCTTTTAGCGTCCGCGCGAGCTTCACGAAAGCCCACTTTGCTCACTGGCGTCAGATGTGAAAAATGCTAGTTCTACACAAAAAAGCTCTCGTATCAATCGCTAAATATTTTGATAGATAGCTCCACTTTATTGATTCCTGCAAGCGGTAGATATTTACGGGTAATATAAATAGAAGCCCGAAAGTAACAAAGGCGAATGGGAAAATGAAACCTGTGCAAAGTAAATCTGCCCCGGGGCATCTCAATAAGTTCTTAAAGACAACGGATTGGGGCGAGATTATCGTGTTTCTCTTTTAAGACATCATATTTTTTGCCCAACAAAGGGAACCATCGAAGCCCGGCGAAAATGTATAACGCTCTGCAAATACAGCATAATTAAATAATCAAGTAAAAACATCGTTGTTATGCTGAAAATTAATTAAAAGTGCGTAGCATCTCAACGAAATTCGAAGAAATGTTAATAATATTCTTATAAATTGATTCAATACAGTTTTACTTGATGCTGAACAATGACGTATATGTTGCTGCCGTACTTATCTAATGTATAAAAATAAATGTTTTTTGTCTGTATTTAATGCGCTTCCATACCGTTCATTGCATTGCGATAAAACCTTATCAACTTACTGTTTACACTTGCATAAATAATATAAGCATATTAAAAACATTGTATGGATGCACCATGTTGGCGCATATTGGTCTGGTGAAATTAAGTTTGGGCTGCGGAGACGGGAAGAGAAAGGATGCGCGCGCAATGCGGTGGTTAATTTGGTCTTTGAGACGAGAGCTAGTGTATTTATGCTTTTGAGTTCCATCTTCCATTCATAAAGGCTATCTGACACCAGTGTAATGTGGAGTGAATGCGCTTTCAAAGAGTCTACGGACCGCTTTTAGTTTCCACGTGTTTTTTTTTAAAAACAGCCGCGCTCATATGTAGGTTTGTTTTGCTTTCAGGCCGTGGTAAAGTCGAACGATAAGATGGAAATAATCAAGTGCTGAAGGAAACTATCTCGTCTTAACTATGCTTTGTAGACATGTCCAGACATGACATTTGATTATGAGGCGCTTATTGAAAGTGTTAGCGGTCTGAAAGGCGGACCGGTTGGATACACAAACTTTGCGGCCACACCGATCTCTAATAGGGCATTTAGAGGTTTTTGAACTTTATAATCAAGGAAGCCCCCACAGCAGCTAGTATGTATATGTGGTTTGCATCATGAGATAACAAACGAGACTAAAATCAGCGTTTCTTATATGTAAATAATACATTAATATATATATTGAGTTTTTAAAATTTACGTGATTTATATTTACATGTTTTTAATTGCGTTAAAATGCTAGAAATAGGTATCCGATCGCGTTTTTCGGCATGCACTTTTATGAACAGGTTTGCATGCTCCTGAATAGCGGGATCAATATACTGCGGATCAGAGGAAGATCCCCACATCGGTTCTATATCTCTTCTTAACTGATATTTATGGAGAGAAAGGTTACAGCCATAAGGCTGCGGGAAGGACATCTTCCCCCAGTCAAGGTTATCTGATGCACGTACAAGAATATGTGTATTGAAATATTCGTTTTTTTTTAGAAAATTGGTTATTTGGATCAATGGATTTTATTTAACACGTTCAGTATTCTATTTATCAGAATAATTGATGAATAGCTCCAAATCAAGAGAAACTATTTAATGATCCCTATTAAACATCAGCAAGCATTCCGTTGGGAAACCCAAAATATGATATAAGACATGTATTTCACTATTTTAACCAAAGATTACTAATCATTAGTTTCACATACTACAACCTTGATAAATATGCATATACCCAAATATTCCCCACCCTGCCTCGTTCAGTACCTTTCTAAATAAGCAAATTTAAGACCCAAGTATTCATCAAATAATTCAGAATTTCATAAGTAATTAAATAGGATAAATTTGAATTTGTTAAATGAAAAATTAGCTTCTTAGATAAATGATGCCTCTATAAAATCAAAAAGGTTTTTTTTGTAATATTATCATGAATATATCAATGTAATACTAAGAGCCCTTTATAAATTTCTTATTAAGCACAATATTCGGAAGCTATTGAGTTTCCTTCATAAGCTACAGGAAAGCCAAATGATTTTCCCCTTTACTTTTATGACACATTTTCATGTCGTTAAATCTGATTTATGAATAGACTATTTCAAACCGAAATATTTGCTCGGTTGAAATGGGATCCATGTTTCATTAAAAACATAACGCTGTTTGTCTCACTATTAAAATAAAATAATCGTCCCGACCCACAGTTGGGCGTTTGTAATTTTCCGCGAGTATTCCTATAACGATCCTTTTATTTGCCGCGAGCTCAGAGTGCAATCTGTATGTGTATAATTCGGAACAATTAAGAAAATTGTTTGCGGCGTTTTCCTCCACAAGACCCTTTGCCGTTTCTTTAATTGTTTAAAGAGTATTTGATGACAGTCGTTTTGCATGCTTATGCCACTGAAAAACAGCAATGAAAGCCTTTCAAAGAAACAGCCCCGAGGCCTCGCAGTCATCTTCAAGTGCCTGTAATTATTTCCAAATTACACCAGATTAACCGTTAAATCCATCTTTTGCAGGTAAATAAATCCTCGGGAGATAATCGCGGGAATAAAACGATACTTGAGGATAGGCTGCTTTAATTTCGCGAGGAATTCGCAACAAGCACAAAGGCGCTTCGAATGAGGGTTGAAAGTTTTCCTCGTTGCAAACTTTTATCCAAATTTTTATTTGGAAAAGTAGCCAATGTAGATTGGGCTGCTGGAGTGAAATATGGCCAGGTCTTCAGTACTTAGCAGACTCACGCCTTCGGACGATATCGCAAGGTTTTTCATTCCATGTTCCGAAAGATAAGAAGTCAGCAAAGGCTTAAATCACTCTCATTTATCTTTCTTGTACATATAAAGCCCTATTTTTGACAAGAACGCTTAAAAAGCCTTACGAAAGACGACACCTCTTAGCGCAAATGAATTATGACGACCCTTGATTATTAATAAAACATTATCACAATATTTATAATATTAAGATTATGATTGGACACATCGTGATTTTAGTGCTTTGATATAAAAAAATAACCATTTTCATTGTCATATAATACCAAAAATATTATAACGACTTTCTTTAATAGCTTTAATAATTTATTTGTACTTTTGATATAAATTTATCAAAATATTCAATTTTAAACTAATATGTATGTTTAATGTCTTTAAATTACATAAATAAATATTTTATCCAAACAAGAATAAATATTGTTAGCGATCTGATCGTTTTTATCGTCGCCTTCGCCGCTGTGATAGTTCCAGACTGTCGACTTATTCAGCCGCGGAGACCGCACCGTAGGGTCATTAGAAGCACAGAGACACTTAACATGCACACATCTACTCTAAATCATTACCCAAGGGGTTCGATTATTAAACACGGACATAGGGTTGCCACCATAGGGCATTGTAGAATAAAAAGGCCACCCGAAAAAGAGAAAACAAATAATATTAAATTTTCTAGTATATAATTTTATTATATTTTCGACACTTGAAACCAATCCCGAGCCAAAATTTCGATCCCGGGATTTTTTTTTAACCCCATATCTATTATATTTCATGTCGATATTCCCATTATTAGAGACGAGGTGTAGTAAATACAGCACCGGTAGGGAAAGGTTAATATAAGAATTTGAAAAACATATATGTACTCTACATATGTATACATTAATTAGACAGTTACTGTCCCTAGGCGTCGTCTAAGCTTGCCAATTAGTAGTTACGCCACTGTTTCAAAGCGCCCAGATTTCGGCGGGAATGTTTCGATTTAGTAGCCTTCATCGTGTTGGTGAGGTGTAGTAAAAGAATATTTCTTAAGCACCTAAAACTGTCCGGGATCCCGGGGTTGGATTCCCTAATCACGAGGTACACGATCTCCATGCAAAGCGGAGATCAATTCGGGAAACAAATTTAAGCACAACTTTCAAACCCTACTCTAGCTATACTCTAACGGACTTCCTGGTCAATGCAGAGTTCACATCTCATCCCTTGTCACAATAGAGGCCAGAAAAGCTTCTCCTTCTTGCGCAAAATGATATAAAAATTCATGCGCGACGGTCACATGATTTTGACGGTGCTCCGGTGTGAATATTCTGGGCTCCTATTTCGTATACAACTCCTTCTAACCAAGTTTTTCCAGCACAATATCACCAATAAGACATCGAAAAATCTCAGGAAATTCTTCTTGAGGGTCGTTGAGCGTCATTTCGTATTTATTTTTCAATTTTTTGGTCCAAATTCGTCAGAAATTACTAAAATCAAACAAACTGCCACATACCACGTGCGCCAACTTAGAAACAAAACAATCCCTCAGCTTCAGAAGCCCTTGTAATATCAATTTCTAGATGACCTTTGTAAATATTTAAATTACATTATTTAATATATACAAATTAATGTTTATTTGTTCGTATTTAATGCGCTTCCATACCGTTGACCAGATTGCGATAAAACCTTCTCAACTTACTGTTTACACTTGCGGAAATAACATAAGCATATTAAAAATATTGTATGGATGCACCATGTTGGCGCATATTGATGCAGAGAAAGGATGCGCGCGCGTTGATTTCTCTCGCTCTCTTTTCGACTGACGAACTATCGCGTTAAGTTTCATTTTTTTGACGTTCAGCCCAATTTACCCTATTAATCCTATACAAGTCTTGCTTACAGAATAACAGCATAAATTATTCAATAAGAACGTCTAAAAAATATTAAATGCGATTAGATTCAGATATGGATTTGAAGAAAAATAAATATGTATTAAATCAAACTCAAAAAATTTATACTAAAACAATATTAAACCAACTGTGTAAACGTTGAACATTTGTATTATGGATTATATAAAGGTAATGTGATATATTGTTATTTTCTGTAAATTTATTTAGTTTTCTCTGGAAATAAAGTAAACATTTCTTCGTTCCTTATTTAGAGAAAAATTGGATTGTTTTATTCGTATATACTTTTTGCCAGTCATGTGTGTATTAGAAAAAAATACATTTTCACCAAGTCCCATCGAGCTTTTTGTTTTTATTTCGCTTTTCAAGCTCTAAAGCCTTATTTCAAAGTATTAGGGGTAGTTCTTATGTGACATACTAAGCCTTTATTATCCGTAACCATTACTCTTCTTAAGATTTTTCTTCTACGGCTTGAGTCAACATTAGTTGGATCCGAATGAATAATTAAAATTCGCAAAGGGGATATATTTAATGCACAAACACGATTTTTTCCTGGCGATCAATCCGAAATACATTTTCTGTTCAAAAAATTCAACCATGTTATTTTGAATGAAGGGCATTGGTCGCTTTTTAACGAAGCAAATGTGCAGCAGACGTTATTCGCGTCAGGATGAGTTATGAAAAGAGCTCGGTGTATGAAAGAGGACTCTAATTTTTTTTTATCTTTCAGGATAGCTCGGTGGCCCTGCTGCCGGCCAAATAAACGAATACTCTCAAAGTCATATAAATCATCACTTTTTTTGTCGGTGGTTAATTGAAACCTTCGCCGACAGCCACGTAATCTGCACTGTCTGCCTTCATCGCTGAAGAAAGAGGCTGTCACGGAAAATCTCAACCTTTCAGCAAAATGCTCGCTTCCATTACATAAATACAATAGTTCCCAAAGAGATAAATCGTTTATTATCATCGTAAACAACTATTTTTTCAGATACGAAAATTCAATTAGAATACACATTCAAATAAATGTATTAAATCCACATATGGGGGGATTCAAATATAGTCAGAAAATTTGTTGTAAAATGGATTATTTTATTTTTCTACATAGTTTGCTTTATTAGAAATACATCTATTCCATCCGATAAGAAGCTTTTTGATCCCATTTTTGATTCATATTGAGCTATTGCAAATATATTGCATTTTTAGCGGTTTTTATTGGGTTAATGAGCGAAATTTAAAAAGTGCGTGTTTCCTGAACCGTGTCTCGATATAAAATCATTGTAAAAATCTACGTCTTTATATTTTGATATTTGTTCTTCTTAATGAATAATGTACGTATTAACTATATTAAAATAGTTTTAAATCGTTTAGAATATTTTAAATACATTTTTTTGCTTTTTAAAATTCAACCCATTCTCAACTTATAAGCAAATCTTGGTTTACGTAAATTAGTTTGAAAAGCTTTTCTCTAATTCCCAACGGCGAAGAAATGTTATTCGAACGTTTCTCTGATTCCAAAAGGGTTCTGTAATTATGATTGTAGCAATAAAGGCTAACAGGATATTTTTTCGTTATAATATAATTTGACCTTATCTACACAATGGTAGAAAATATTAATGCAAAGGTTGCTTTTCTTCCCGGAAAAAAAGCACGCCTACAAAATTATACACAACTTTTCAATTTTTCCATGCATAGCATTGAATAAAATAATACTTTTGTTGAATGCTAATGAAATCAAATATAAATTTATTTTTTATGTCGCATTAAAAAATAACGTACGTCTACATCTTACAACAATGCTCCTTCCCGGGAGAAAAAGTAACTAGCTTTAAGGCTTAATGGCGAGATTAAAGCTTTCGTGACCAGATTAGCGCGATAAGTATATCAACTAATTTTATTCTTGTTTTAAAATAAAGTTCAAAATGGAGCGGGAAGACAATGCAAACAATATATTTAAATAAAAACTGCCGTTTAAAAATTTAAATATATAATACAAGGGTCATCTAGAAAGTGAAGTTACAAGAACTTGTGAGGTCGAAAGATTTTTTTGTTTTCAAGTTGATACACTTGGCGTATAAAGAGGATCTTAACGGCCATTTGGTTCAGTCATAGTAAATTCTTCCGATGGAGAAGTCATCGCGTTCCCGCTACCGCGGAAAGTATTATATAAAAGTGCCATAATAAATTTCAAAAATATTCATTTCATTATATGGTGTATTTACTGAGAAAAAAATGTTAAAAATTGCCTATTTTTGGTTCGTCAAAATGAGATGACCCCTTAAGACAAGCCAAGGAGTTGAAATTCGTGGGTTAATTCTGACGAACTTGTGTATAAAATTGAGGAACAAGTGCGAAATTACTACTGTATGATGCTTGACGATCATTACAAAGAATTTCCTGATATTTATTAAAGTCTCTTTGGTGATATTGTGTCGAAAAAATATGGTTACAAGAAGTTGTGTGAGAGATAAGAGTTGAATTTATTGAGACTGGACAGATAACACCATGATTCGAGCAGCCGAAAGCTGTTCTTCCCTATATGCACTAGGCTGTTAAAGATAGTGGTGTGCCTTTAACACAGCCTCCACCATGTTCTGTAATCAGCAGTTCCACACCAAATCATGTTAGCTGGGCTTCCCCAGGAGCATTTGATGAGCAAACTGGCGAGGCTGTGTGCACAGGACCCCTACTCTACATCGTAGGGTATAGGATTCCTCCCCCCTTGGGTTTTTATCAGTGGGCACCATCGAGTGTAACAACCACCTAACAGGAATGTGAAGCTTTTTTGGACTCGTACCTCTTTTCTGCTTTTATAGATTCTGAACTGGAATCATAACGTTGGATGAGACGTGAGTGTATCCCTACACCCCAGAATCCAAAAAGAGCTAGCGGTGAAGATCTGTGATACTGGCATTGAGAAGATGGTATCCCGACTATAAAAATATTTCGATCTCGACGGTGATTAGTTTGAAAAAATGGTTTAATATATTTGTATAAAATCCTGTGAATTTCAATTAAACACGAGCATTTTTGATCCTAAATGTTGATCCTACACAAATGTTTTGACCTCAATTTCTGGATAATTCTCGTATATGCTTTGATATTTGAATATATGAGTATTTTTGGTAGTCGGTTGATTTATTAGTCAGTTTGTTTGTACTTCCGTGGGAACTCGCAAAATTCAAATCAGATTCATCAAACATTGATGTATTAATATCTGATAATATTTTAATTCATCTTTTCATTTAAAGCTCTTTTCTCGCCCTTTTATAGCGTCGTTATAGAGAACACGCTATAGAAACAAAACGGTATAGAAAATTAGGAACCGTGCGGCAGGGATACTACCTTATTTTATAAATCAATAACATAGACAATATAGACGATATCAATTAAATTTGTATTTCAAATCATAGAAAAATACATAAAGTTTTTATTTATTATATTTTATAAAAATATATAATTAAAATAGCTTCCATTCTGAGCAATGCATTGAGATATTCCTGTTTTGAAACGACTCCTCACTCGTTCCAGCATATCGACCTGTATATTGTCGATAGTAGTCTGAATATTATTCTTCCTTTAAGCCATGGTCTTTAGACAGTCGATGTAAGCTAGGAATTTTAAATAGCTCCATAAAAAGGTCACACGAGACTAAATCAACCGGGCATCGAAGATCACACCGCAAGGAGATGAGGCGTCCAGGGATGTGTACTTGCAAAGTATTTATCAACGTCCTGAACACATCCACTTCTTTATGTTATGGTAAAGATCTCTTTAATCAGGGAGATATTTTTTTGGTATTCTAAAGCTGTCCACTCATAAAATAATCTATTTACAATTATGAGTATGAACCACGGGTGTGATATTAAAGTGAATCCTGAATGCACGTTGCGTGGTGACCGCTTAAAAAGTACGCCTCTAAGGCGAAGACGTGTTTTTTATTCGTCCATTATATGATCGTTATTAAAAATATTAGGTCTTGTTCTTTAGAATAAGTGCCGTTTTAGTATTTTTAAAATAATTATCGCTTCAGGGTGGGCGTTTTAAATAAAGGAGTTTCCCTGCTGCATAGTTCACTGTTGCAATATTTGATGATTGTCAATCATCTGCGGTGCAATAATTTAAACAAGAATTAAATTCCAACATTTGAGTTTTCTCTGCGCAATGTCTCCCGTTTTGCCCGACAAAAAAACCCTCCCGTTTTAATATAATTATTGATCTGTTTTTTCATCAAAGGAAGGCCTCATAATTGTTGTACCCGCAAAGATCGATACATGAATAAATTGGATGAAAAAGCGGGAGTTCCTCCCCGAAAGAATTCATAAAGCCATTCCGTTATGTCATCATTATTCGGTCGTTAATGATAACATCCCCTATTCAGAGCGATTCCCAAATTAATAACATTGAATAATGAGAAAGTCCTCCGGGCATAAAAAATTAAGGTTCGCGTTTCTTTCTCCGCGATAATGCCACTATATTTTAGAAATCCGCCGAAGGATGTTTTATCTCTCATCTTCTCCGCAAAAATCATGGGGTGGAGCCACCCTCATAGCAGCTGGACCCTTTTTTTTTTAATAAAATACATGAAAGCTAATCATTAATCACGGCCTTTAGTGTCGAATATTGAAAGTTCGCTGCGCTTCATCGACGACAGCCCAACGGATCAATTCATAATTTATTTAAATAATTATCAAATGCAAATGATTCTGATACAGTGACATTAGTCAATTTATGTCAGAAGCGATTTTCTATCTAATATCCTGAAATGAAAATCGGCGTTGTTCTCGTTGGTATGCATTAAGTGCTCGGCAAAGTGTATTTGAATATCAGATTCCACCAATAGCCGTTCCACAAATAAGTTTTTCAAAGGGGTTTGTTTATTTGAAAGCTTTGACATGAGGCTTTAGCAGGTGATATTATGCAGATACAATGTATGGATCTCATATATAATATTAATCGGTATATTTACAGAATTTCGACAATTTTCAGATGAACAAATTAGAAGATAAACTGACAAGCCATTCGTTTATGGCACCTTTATAAATAACAATTGGATCATACAATCTTGGATTCATGAAATATGGAATATATAATTATAGCTCTGGATCCATCGCATTATCATATATTAGGGGTATTGAAAAGTATTCGTGTATTTTGAGACCTTATGGTTGAGCTCAATTTGTGTTGTCAAACAACGAGTAAAAACATCTTAGTAAATTATTTTTTTGTAGAACTTTTGTGCAACAGATTTAAAATTTCCATTGGGAATGTGGGAGGTTTTATAAAGATTGAGCATTTTATATAAAAGGCTCTCTGATGTATATTAGGTCTAGTACCTCCTTTCCTCGGAAGGGTTAAGCCCTTAATGAAGATCTTTGTGACACTAATTAAGT
The DNA here is from genome assembly GCA_008973525.1 of Stenopsyche tienmushanensis. NCBI lineage: Eukaryota > Metazoa > Arthropoda > Insecta > Trichoptera > Stenopsychidae > Stenopsyche > Stenopsyche tienmushanensis. Next base: position 593,267 of record WACJ01000016.1, read on the forward strand.
GTAACCTCGTAATATCATCTCATCCATCAAATATTAGGAATATCGAAAAGTATTCGCGTATTTTACGTTAGAATATCAATAATTTCAGTAATACACTCAAATATATTAATAATGAAGTGGTAATAGTCTGCGGATGCTAATATTGATTTCATAAATTTAAATCTGGTAATAGAAGCTTAATGGATAAATCGAGAATTCTTCATGGCAAACACATTTAAAACTTATTAAAACGAATAGGATGGATGTTATAGGGTAGGATAGGTACCGCATGTCTTGACCAAATACAACAAAAACACAACAAAATAATATTTTTTGAAACGTATTGTAATTGGTGATGAGTACAAAAACCTCCAGGTTTCTAAAAAAACCTTATTCGGAAAGAATTCAATATGGAAGGAAATACGGGAATTAAAGTGGGAATTGTTACCATATCTTTCTTATTTATCGGACCTCACTCAGATGGATTTCCACCTTTTCAGGTGATCTGAGATAAAAACGATTCAAAACTGCAATTGAAGTGCAAATGTTTGTTGTGATTCAAAATTTAAAAAAAACCTCATCAGTAAAACGAATAGGATGGGTGTTGTGGAGTAGGATGGATACTGCACGCCTTGATTGAATCCCCATTCTAACTTATATGTCCGGATTGATTTAAAAAAAGGGAATTTTTTGCACTTGGTGGGATTTTCGGGGAATAATTCATGATGAATTAATGAAATCGGGATGAATTATAATTTTACAAGTTTATTATCGACAATTGGAATTTTGCATCAAAAATTAAAAAAGGGACGTCTCTCAGAAAATAAGATTGATACTGGATAAAATACAGGGACATTTTTACTAAATATTCGAATACTTTTAGGTCCTCCTAATATTTTGTTTCAATATGGCATAATATAATTTTTGAAACAGGTTCAACAACAGGAAAATTCAAGAAAACCTTCAAAATTTTAAATACTCCCTGCTGTTCATTAAAACATTTGGGCTTTCATTTTATTAAAATTACTCAACAGAAAGCTGTGTTTTAATGGCATAAATTCAGTATGAGCCATTAATTATTGTTTCGTTAGTTACACACACGTTAAAACTTTATTTATGGCTTGCTGTAAGTTTGAGTTTTTATTTTATTCGAAATACATATTTAATCCGCAGTAGGAAAACGTGGAATTTTAAGCCACCATTTTCCCCACAAAGAACTTTTCTCATCTCGGCTTCATCGGTGGCTCGTTCGTTCAAGATAAAGTGATGCAAGGTTATGTAAATGATGCAAAATGCAAAATTTCCTCCCTTAATTAGAAGAAATTCCAATAAGGAAAAAAATCCTAGGATATTTACATGGACGCTATGATAATTATCAAGAAAGAATTTGCATACGGATGCAATGCAAATATTCATTTTCAATCCATTAAGCTCTTAAATAATTAAAATATTTTTCACATCTTCCGAAGTATAATATAACCCGTCAGCAATCATATTATCTTGATAATTGACGTGATGTAATTGATTGGCATCCTAATGACCCTTATGGCATGTCCTTCGCATTGAACAACGTGACGAAGAAGACGTCACAGTGACGAAGGCAACGAAAGCTAGAAAACTTGGACAAAGTCTTTTTGTTACAAATACAAATATTTTTTAAAATAAAGCTGTACACATTAATTATTGAATTAAGGCATGAAGCCTTTGAAAATAATAAATTATCTCTTCAGCAATAAAATATGTATTTGCAGGTATATATTTGGCAGTGTTTATTCATGAAAGATACTCAGCCTGGCCATTTTCAAATTAGCATTAGAAAGGATTCGGTTGTAAATTATTAATTATTTTCATCTGTCAAACTCTTCAATGCGACTTCAAATTCAGTGTTTGAAATTCGACCAAGCACTTAATTATTTTTAAGCAAAGAATAAGAATCGTGGACAATAAGAGGCGGGATTGTTGTTTGAAAGATTTATAGAGTATCATCCCAAGCACTTATCTCTATTCATACCATTCCATTGAATATCTGAATCTAACATGATTGATTGTTGGACCGGGAGGCTGCATTGTCTTCGCTCCGATCCCGGGGGGTTCTCTTCGATCCAAGATTGGATTGCTTCTGGGGCACTTCCTTACGTTTATTACGGTAAATGGACTCCCGGGACATTGAACATACACACATTTACCCCTTTGATTTTATTGCTCTTTGTCTCTTCATTTCAGAGCAACCCTACGTGTGAGATGGCACGGAACCGATAAGCGATACATCAAACGAGACCGATAGTTAATTAATGGTCGGAACCGCTTACCTTCTCGTACACAATTAGAACCCTTCCTTTTTCCATTCACTGATATAATATAATGAGAAGAATGTCGAATCATAAACATTCGAGGGGTGGTTCGAAAATGGCATGACATCTTCATTGGAGGGAGTCCTACACAACAATTTCCACGTTCGTAATGTGGACGTAAACAATCTTACAAAATAATTCGCAAATTTAAAAAATGTTCATGGCATTTATTAGGGGCATCGAAAAGTATTAGCGTTTTTAGTATAAAAAATTCAAATTAATGAAAACATTTTTTTTTTCATACAACATTATGAAATGTAATTATTTTCATTATTAACCACATATTTTCATCACGCTGGCAGATTACCCTAATAAGTTAACAATACATGTACATCTTTAGCAAATTTTGCAGACATAATTATTAGGTAACGCGGAAAGAAATGTCATTTTTTTGTTATTATGAGAAAAAAAAATATTTTAATATAAGCTGTACAATATTACTCAATTAAATAACTTACATTGTCATTTATAATCACACTCCATATATTAGGCAGATTTTTAATGCCTCTTTCGTAAAATTCGGACAGTTTTCCGCTAAAATAAGAATCCAAATGATTTTTTACTTATTCCACAGAAGCGAACTTTTTATCGCGAAGCGAATGTTCTAATGACTTGAAAAGATAATAGTCTGAAGGTGCAATATTAGGAGGCTATGGTGAATGTTGCAGCACTTCCAAATCCAGCTCCCTTATTTTGTTCTGCATAATCCTTGCTTGTTGCGTGTGGTCTTGCATTATCATGCTGTAATATTCTTCTTTGGTTGTTAACTAGCACTGATCGCTTTTTGAGCATTTCCGCCTTTAACCTATCTAATTGTGCACAGTATAACTCTGCTATGACAGTTTGGGCAGATTTTAATAATTCGTAGTGAATTACGCTTAAAAATCCCACCAAACACAAAGGAAGACCTTTTTCGCGGATAATGACGGTCGAGGGGTAGAAACAGGTACTTGATTTCAAAGCCACTATTTTTCCTTCTCGGACTGTTGTAGAAGACCCATTTATCATCCTCAGTAATGACCCTTTTTAAAAATGGATCGGTTTTATACCTGGACAATAGCGATGAAAAAATGATTATCTGTTGTTCCAAGACCGTTGATGACAAGTCGTGCGGTACCCAAATTCCCTGTCTATGTTTTTTCCCGTCTTTCCCGGTCTTTTACTATCGACAAAGGACAGCCGATGTCTAGCGATACTTTCTTTATTGTTTTTCGAGGATCTGATTCTACTAGAGAATTTAATGCGTCATCATCGATTATTGGAATGGCATTTAAGAATATTAAATATGTCGCCATATATATCACAGATGCTCTGGGTAGCTTCTTTTGCTTTTTATCCTTTACCGAATAAAAACAGTAAACAAGATCGCAAATGGGTCTCATCAATTTCTGTCTTGGAAATTTTCACTATGGCTAAAAAAATATTTGAAAAAGTAAGACAAACAACAGAGCTTCAAAATGACACCAACCTCGACGTATTCACTCGACAGCAACCCGAGGTAAACTGACGGCAAAACGCAACCAAAAAAATGACATTTCTTTCCGCTTTATCTAATATATATTATATATACATTCTAAAGGCATGATTTAAGAGAGTTCTTCATTTTTCATGGCCACTTGCTGTTTCAAATTATTGATTATGGATATCTCCATATATCTCAAGTGTAAAATTGAATAATTTTATGGTAGTGCAGAATGTGCATTTTTAATGACACAATGGAATGTTTGTTCCTATTTGGGATGCATTTTATTGCATCGTGTTATTGCATTTTCAATTTTTGAAGAGTCACGTGGTTTGATCGCAGGATATTCAGGATATTTTTCACGTGTATCGACATTTTTTTTGAGGGTTAAGAGGGTCTTTTGTTACGTTTCACACATAAGCCCTATGTTCTAAATGTCAGGTTGTAAGTGTCAGGTTGTCGAAAAAAAATTTTTCAACATTTTGAAAAATACCCAAAATTTCATCTTTAAATCGTCATAACTTTTTATTTTGTGGTTGTAATAGTACGTTGTGTTTGTATTTTGCAATGTATTTTTGATGTAAATAAATCATTATTTTATGCAATTGGTACGTTGGCAGTTTTATAGAATAGAACACGTCCTCAGACAATAAATCCAGTGGTGTCAGATATGGAGACCGTGCGAACCATGGAATAGGGGACGTCGCCAAGCAAAGCCATCCAGTGGTGTCAGATCTGGCTGAGCTTCCTGAGCTTCTGAGATTCTGACCAGATCGGTATTTTATATAGCAATCCTAGCGCGCGCAACCGTGACGATATATTAGGGAGACCCATAAGTAATCAATTATTTCGAATTTAAACGGGAAAAAATGGTTACGATTTTATTTTAATTATTCAATCAATTATATAATTTCCGTTATTGTTTACAACTCTTTGCCATCTTTCAGCCAAAGTTTCAATCTCTCTTTTGTAAAAAGAGGCTGACTTTGACGAAAAATAGTTATTTAGATGAATTTCAACTTCATTTACATTTCAAAACGTCTTTTTTTCAATGGAGTACTTAGAACTTTGAATAAATAATAATCAGACGGCGCAATATCTGGCGAATATGGCGGATGAGGTAGCAGTTTGCAATTGAGTTCCCTATTTTTTCCTAGGCTACTTTAGCTATATGGGGTCCGGAATTATCATGATGCAATATCACGCCTTTTCGGTTGATGAAATTTGTATGTTTTTCTAATAACTTTGCACTTACTCTGTCTAATTGTGAGCAATAAATTTGTGCATTGATAGTTTCTCCTAGTTTTAGAAACTCAAAGTGTATTATCCCACCATAATCCCACCATATGCTCAAGAGGACCTTTTTTATAGTTAAAGAAGACTTAGGAGTTGGTACAGCCGGTTGATTAGTTGAAAGCTCTTGACTGAAGCTGTTGACTTTAAGAATTTTTCCGTAAATACCACAAATTTTCATAGGTGTCTGTGTTGCGTTACAACCCATTTTAAAGTGGAAGAACATAAGATGACGAATATGTTCTTCTGACGGCTGTGTGTCTGACATGGTGTAGATAACGAGTTTACTTTTATCTGTTGGTGAATAAATGAGGTTTAGAGTCTACTCAATAAGATACAACCAAATGCACAATCTCTCTAGTCGACGCGTCAGCTAAAGCTGACATGTAAAAACACACTCTCAAAATAATTGATTACTTATCGGTCCCCCAATATATTATGTTATAATATGATGTGGTAGCATACGGCTTAAAAATGACAGTATCAGAGTTACGATCTTTCTTTCAAGATGGTAGGGGATCCTTATGGGAAGAGAAGCTTTTAGGATAGACGCCTTTAAGAAAGAGAGAAATGTTGATGTGTCGTCATCACAGAGTCTCGCAGTTGAAGTGTTTTCCTAATCATCTTCCATTTTTTTAATATCGTATAAACCAAATTAATTATCAAATCGTATAGTTATTATCGAATAAGATGCAGTCGCAGATAATCAATCACCCTAGGGGTCTTTCTTTCTGTGAAACAATTTAATAGATAGCTGTGAACATTAAAAATAATAGATTCATTCGAAAGTCTAGCGTTTTTTATGAATTGTAACGAAGATCATTAGTTTCATTGAAAAGCAATTAAATTTCTTTGTCAGAGTGGCGATAGCTCTTCTTTTTTATTCGCAAATTTAAAATTTTAATGCTCGAATGAAATTACCATTAAGAAAAGCAAAGCACTCAAATTTTCCAAGCAGTCGTTGTACACCAGTGGCGAGAGCTAACAATTCAACCGCTTGTAAATGCAAGATTAATTAATTCGATAGCTCAGGCCATCGACGAGTAAAGCGAAATAGATTTGCACTCATGTAAAATTACCCGATTTCAATTAACGGATTTCGTCCGGAAAACGCGGAAAGCTCCGGTAAATTTAATGAGCCGGAAACTGACCGGTATCAATAATGGCCCCCATAACGGAGAACGAACGAAATCTGGTTTGTCCACCGCAGATACGTAGCGGACCATCTGTCACACAATAAGTGGTACTGTTTCGGGTTTTTGGCAAAATTCGGGACAGGGTCTTTTAATCCCCGCCAAGACTGATGCTTGACCCAATTAGGACATCTCTAATTGAATTCGCAACTCGTTTGCGGCACTGCCTGAAAATGGGCTTCCGCCGGATGAAAGCGGCACAATGAAGCGCTAATAAGCATATATATTAAAATATTAATATTTAAATGACTCCTTATTATGTATTTTCATTTTGTGAAATAAAACGATTTTGGGGTGCGGGAGTCTCATAATCCATATGCTCTTGAAGCACTAAGGGTGTGCTACTTGTATGGCACACATATTTTTATACCGAATTACTATTAAAAAACTAAACATTTGTGTAATTTAAAATATTATTAACCTTTTGAGGAGTGAAAAAATTTAAAATCGATGAAGTCTTTGATGAATCGATGAAGGCTTTCCTGTGCCGTATCAGAGGTCCTATTTCTGGACCTCTTGGCCACAGGGACTTGGTGGCCAGCCCCGGTGCCGTTTCGAAGCCAAATGCGCCATGGACGGATATTATTTTAAGTATCCGTCCTCTACCATAACATGTCACTACGGGTTGACCGTATGTAATACTTGTACCAACCTAGGTGGCAAAATAAAATAAATACCCCTCCTATAGAAGTATTGCTAAGAAAAAATAGCTAATCTCAACTGGGTACAAAAAATGGCACTTCAAAAATATTATTTAAGAACCCAGTATAACAATTTTTTTGTGGCCTTTTTAACTTCAAGTTAATCAATTCACTGTTCAGCACTATATATATGATCCTTATCAAGCTTCATGCGAGACAGATCCCGTTCAACTTAGTGATGCTAAAGCCATATTTTGTGAATTGTGAATCCCGGATCACTGAACGTTCCTCACAGGACACGGACGGTTTAGAGCCTCGTTGTTTAGGTTTGAGCTTTCTCTGATTTCAAAGTGTCCGTATTCATGGACATTCGATTGCGATGCGTTCTTTCGATGTATCAGTGGTCCGAAATTCGGACCGGTTGGACACGTAAACCTTGTGGCCACTCCCTTCAATTTTAGATCCCTTCAAAAAATGTATCAAATATAGGCATATTGGCAATCAAAAATATTACAAGTATCAACAAGAAAGTCATTTTTAAGCACTCTTTTAATGTGTCGATGGATGGAAGATAATATTCAAGGAATCTCAGTTAAGATTATCGATTTTAGTTATCAAATCTGAATGGAGACGATGTTACGTGGATGCAAATGGTTAGACAAAAAACAAGTTTACTCTGAAAGAGGCATCCAACTGCGAGACTTTGTATTCGAACTTCTTCCTAAAGCAAGACCGCAACCAATCAAAAATTAACAGAAAAAGACGTCATCATTTACCCAACACTTTCTGAAGACATCGGGTCTAAAACTTTTATATGCGGATCTTTTATAACCACAAAAAAGAAAGACTACGACCTTGAATCATTATTTGTAGACCACTGCACCTCATATTCCCACGGCAAGAGAGCCGCCATTACGCGCACAATCAATCACGTGACTCATAAAATTCACATGTGGTATACTTACAGTTTTATGGGGCGTTCTTTTATTATATTGTATTTATAATTTTTATTTAATAAAATAGTTTCAAATACCATTTTTTTAAATAAAAATTTTGACGGAAAATTACATGTTTTACATCCAAATTTGCAAATACAAAATGAGCGTAAAAAGCGGAAATGATTACTTAGCTTAGATGGCAGTACAAAATGCATTAAAGCAAAAAGAAGGGGAGGCAGAAAAAGTCCTCCCGCCTGATTTACTCACAGCATCGAATCTTAAAAGGGTTGTTCCGCAGATTTACGAGGCTATCAACATCTTTTTAATTCCACTGAAAGAATGTAAATATTGGAAGATATTTTTGGACTCGGATGAAGTGTTATAGCATATCGAGATAAAAGATGAGTTGATCTAATAACGGCCAAATAAAATTATACATGTATCAATTTTTAGCTATTTGTATTATCCTAATGTAACATAAACATTCAAATATTTGATTTGTTTTTGATATATGATGTATACGGAACAAACTCATCATTTTTCCCAAGAAGATCTCTTGATGTTTTGCCTCTAGCAACCGTTTTATAGAATTTCGAAATTGCTCTTCTATTTCATATTTATACATCGATTTGATTTCTATGATGGATACTCGCACAAGTATATTGTACAACTGATTTAATGAAATAACTGCATTGAAATAAGATATAATTTATAATACAATATTCCTAGATATCGCCCACAAGTTTATAAAGTATGGCATAGAAGCTTCAATAATATATCAGAAAATAATTCCTTAGGATGACATTTATTTGTGGGATTTCAAGCTTTCAAATTTAGTTTAAAGTAACATAATAGACCTAAATATATATATACATTTTCTATACCAGCAATATTCCAAAATATGATAAAATAGCACTTATGCAACATATGATGATGACACTGCGGTAATTTTAGAGATAAATCAATAGATAAAAGATAATTACTTTGTAAATTATCTGAATACTAATCATATTTTTTTATATTTTAAGCGATATATATATATATATATATATATATATATATATTTGTAATTTTTTATAACGAATTCCCATTGAGTTAAGATCATTTCATGACTTTTTGACACAAATATTCGACATACGAGGTATTTCAATAAGAACGCTCAATCTTTAAATGTATATAAAACAAGTTGTGTGTAAGATATCTAATCAATTATTTTTACATTTGAAAGAATATTTTATGGCATTAAATATGAAATATAACATTGTTCATATATCTATTGCTGCTTTGCTTGATGGTGCGAATTCAGTAGGACCAATTTTCGATGACTTTTTCGCATAAATCTGGCTGAATTTGCTGGATGGCATTTATTATGTAGATTTTGAGGGCATTAATTGGTTAAAGTTTATACACATTGATCTGTTATTTAAGATAGACTTAAATGATGAAGTTTAATGATATTAAATCGAACGTCGCCAGATGACCAGTTCGAGTTATCATGCCCTCAAATCGCTCGTGCAGAATGTCCATCATGGCATGCGCTGTGTAGCATGTAACGTCTTTCTATTAAAACCACATGTCGTCGGTTTTCATATAATATAGTTTAGGTCACAATAAATTACTTACAAATATCATCTATTCATTCAAAAATGAGCATCGCCACCAAAGATGCTTTTTTTTTAAAAAACGTTTTTCTAACAATGTATTTATTTTTTTTCAACATTGTTAACTTTTATAATAATTTGCCATTCATTTTCTAATAATTTACAATCAATTTTATAGATGTAGCTTAAACAACATGGCCGCAATAATCCAACAAATTTTGAGCGTTTCTATTGAATGGCCCTATATTAAGTATCTTCTTTGGCCCTATATTAAGTATAAATTTTAAAGAAATATACAAGAAAAACTTGATTTTAGTGGATAAGTAAATAAAGATGTGGATAAAAGAAGATACAGAAAATACATCGCTTTCCATATATGATTAAGATAGGATAGAAATATTTTAAAACAAGTTTTGTATAGAAGGAGATATATAATTGATTAGCGAAATGTATTATTTTTATTTAAATTGAGGTAGCTTTTAGCAATCCTTTTTGTGGGATTATTGGTAATCATTTTTTATATGGTTTTCATGGCAAATATGTTTTAAAAATGTGGTCGCCACCCACACCTCCTGTAGATTTGAACCCAAGATGATTGAGTTGCGAGTTCAACCGCTTAATTGCGAGACTACCTACAGATCCAATTTTATACAAATCTACAGGTTTATATTCACAATTTTATCAATCATCTTTTTCAGACTTAGGGAATCATGATAGCCCTGGATAGAGTTATTTGACTTTTGGTCTACATCTCTCAAAGATGGGATGGTGCCTTTTTATAATGACGCTTTCAACAGTTGAAGTCGTTCAAATGATTTTTTATTTAAAAGAAATATAAGAATAAAGCTAGAAAAATATTTTTTCTTATTTTTTTATTTCATATGATTTTTTATAAATATCTTTAATTGCATTTAAAAAAATAGTAGTAATTTGTATTTTATCGTTTCGAGGACTTTTGTCGAGTTTTTTGAGCTCATATATCGTTGTCTTCGATGCTGCGATAGTCGCTGATCGTATCGTTATTCAGCCGTTGTGACCGCGCCTAGGGGTCACTCGGAGCGCCAAAGCGCTCCGCCATTATGACATTACGATATTCGATTATTCGATAAATATTGCGTTTTTTTGTTATGTATATTTACTTTGCATGCTATTTTTTTGCTAAGGCAAATAAATTATTAAGCACTCCACCAAAAATAAGGCTGATTTTTATTTTTCTTAAAACGAGGTTGTTTCCCATTCGAGCGAACTTTAAATTCTAAGTGGTTCCGTCATCAAAATTCCATATACTCAGCATTGAAGCAATATTCGCAAGTTTGAAATAAGCCATTCATTAGAATAACCGTGGATGTAAAAAATGAAAAAGTTGAGAATATTTTATGGAAAAAATAAAAAAAAGTTGTATTACTTTACAGGGCTGTGTTTTGACTCGATACCTTAAAAACCATAGAGAGCACACTGATGATACCAGCCGCGGCGACGACGACCTAATCTTATTTATAAAGTTTTTTTGTTCACATTTTGGATGTAACAAGGCACAAAGTGGATTATAAAAACAAAGGGGAAATTTTGAATGCGAAGCAAAAAAAGTTGTGAAAAATCCAAAAAATAAAGGGTGTAAAATTTCATGCTCACGAGGGAAAATGCGAAACAAGGTGTCGAGCTTGTTTATAAATATGGATGCCCCAAAAACAATTTTTTAAGTCTGTCTCTTTTCGCTTTTCGAAATATGCTGAAACTGTATTTTTCGAATCTATTAAGCACCGACTGGAATATTATTTTTTATGGAATCGCTTAAGAACGAGCCTCTTTGACAGCGAGTATAACAGGTGCTTTAAAAATGTATGTGAACGCTTTACACGCAGCTTAGGCGATATGAAAATTTTTCATTTAAATGCCACCCCTGTTAAATATTTTCGAGGTTAAAACGAATATAAGAAAGAAGCTCCCTCTTCTTCACAGCCCCGTGCACACTAAGATTATGAAGTGGACAATTTAGTGGCGTTTTTTCGGTCGTTACGGGTGTATGGATTCGGAGGTGTACCCTTTTCGCTACTTCATTGAATGAATATTATATGAAGGGCATAAACCCTCTTCCACATTTTTCCACATTCCTGGAGATAAATCTCACTATGACTGCGGTCGGCGGAAAACGGAGATGTCACGTAAGAGGATCAAATATAGGCTGTCGACCTTTTCTTAATCTGGGTATTATTCTGCCAATCGAGTTATCCTTTAACTTCATCCCTCATTCAAGTTTTCGAATAAATCTACATTCTGTGTGGGATCGATAGCTCCAAAGCGACGTGTGTCACCTTGTTTGTGTCGCATTATAATCTCTTCAAAATATACAAAAACTATATTTGGCGATGGAAATGGGGCTGATTCTTGAATATTTGGAGACCAATTTTGAAATATATTTCAATAAAATAATTTTTTCTAAATTAATCCCCTAACATATCCTATCTTTTTGTACAGTCCTTCAATTTCTTGTTGAAACTTTTAAAGAGATAAACAGTTTTTAAAAATGCAGTTAATATTTTATTAACTGTCACATATATATTAACACTTTATAGCCCAGGTGTTCTGCGCTAAATTTGGCCCAAAGTGCTGGCGATTTTTGGTAAAATTGATATAATTCTTTAACTAGCTAATAGATTGAAAAGAAATTTCAGTAATACTTTCGAAAATATTTACTGCATCGATATATTTAAACATAATAGGGGGTTTCAATCTGTGATGTATGTACCAGCGTGATTAAATTAAAAATAGTTATAATTATGATTTGAATTGTATGAACATAAAGGCATGAAATATTTTGCCAAAGGATGATATTTATATATATTTTAAACGATTAAAATATTGAAACATGTGCGTATAAATATGATTGTGTGATAATGGTCGGAGCGCCCGACGCACCGAGTGGCCCCTGGGCGCGGTCAACGCGCCCGAATGAGATTACGATCGGGGACTATCGCGGCAACGAAGGCAACGATATGACCTCAAGAAGTCATCAAAAGCCTCCGAAACATTACAATGCAAATCATTACTATTTTTTAATGCATTCAAATACATTTATAAAAAAATCATGTGAAATGAAAAGACATGAAAAAAATATTCTTCAAGCTTTATTCTTGTATTTTTTTTATTCTAAAATAGACTATAACTGTTGGAACTCATGAATCTCGGGCTAGTAAACGTAATCCCGAAAAATTCGGTATTGAATTTTTTATCTAACAGAAATCGTACACCTCACTAGTACGGTGAAGGCTACTAAATCGAGACATTCTCGTCGAAATCTGGACACTTGGAAACAGTGGCATAACAATTAATTGGCGAGCTTAGATGACGCCTAGGAGCAGTAACTTTCTAATTTATGTAGTACATGTATGTTTTTCAAATTGTTATAGTAACCTTTCCCTACCGGTGATGTATTTACTACACCTCGACTCTAATAATGGTAATATCGATATGAAATATAATAGATACGAGGCTTAGAATTTGTGTATTATTTCATAATATAATTACGAATCACATCAAAGTATACTAGTATATAAGTATTTATCTGCAGCGATGGAAATAAATAATTTGTCGGGATATCGGGAATTTTGCGAGTTTTTGTCCGTGTCTCAGCAGATTTTATATGTCATATTGATGATATTATACGAAAATAGGGGCTCACGCGGTCATCAACTCGAACTAGCATTTAAATATCTGATGAATCTCAAATTATTTTTTATATTAAACAAATGGACTTATCAGTAATTTTTGATCAAAATGTCCACTTTTTCAGATGGATTTTCATTTAAAAAAATGGATGAGACTCATCTGTGAGATTTTATTATTTCAAATGCGTTGTTCTACATCCCTTCTTTCTACAATTAAATTGCCGTTTTGCATAATAACATAGCCTGAACTATAACGATCCGGTTGATTAAACTTAATTTTAACGATTTAAGGAGATCATCATCAAATTCTAGACTTTAAAAAGCAGCATATGTTGATTGATCTTTAATTTTATTGGGCTTAGAGATTTACATCATACAATTAAGATTGAATATTATTGCTGGATAGTTTTATTAATTTGCTTGAACAGATAAAACTTTTTATTATATCACAAATGTATTTATACAGAATGCGGGGAAACTTCCTTACTTAAAATGCATACCCTGAAATTACAATTATTTCAAGAAAGATATTATAGTACTCATTTGAAAGAACAAATCTTAATATTTATTATCATGTACATTTAATAAATGAAGCATCATCCCATCGTTCTTGGAATGACTGTTGTTTTATGGCGCGCATTTTAAATAAGGTAATTTCCCTGCCGCACCCTATATTATGAAATATACACCTTTTGCGCTTAATATTTAAGATAAAATCCATCTAATTTGAAATTGATTTTCGTCTGACATTTTTGTTATATTCCAAAATTAGACTTGCTAGTAATTTCTTGAGGCATTATTAATAAAGCATTAGGCTAACTACGAAATTTCTTCGATATCGACATAATAATTAACGTTGATTGACTCTGATTGATTTCGTCACTCCGCCAGGTTTCAAACTTTCTTACTTCATTCCCCTAAATCAATATATTAGTATCGCATCATTGCTCCGGGAAAATAAAGGAAATCTTTTAAATAGCATCCACTGAATCGGAAGCAGTTTTCTCGAAATTAATGTTGAAATTTAGCTTGTAAGCCATCTTTTATCACCCGAGTGAAAAATCCACCCGCGCCCCCTTAAAATATTGTATTTTTCGCACTAAATATGTCCAATTTGCGTTAAATTCTACATGGAATATTAGTCTGCGGAATGCTTAAATAAAAAACGGTAAAATAGACGACGGCAAGCATTTGGAACGGTTTTGGACACTAATTTGCTTGGAAAGTAATTATAACCACGCAGATACCTCTATCTCCCATCCAATTGCTTCATATACGCTCCTGCTGGGAAACGGGGCAAAACTCCCGGATTCATATCAATAAATCATTTTACAAAATTGGTTCTGCGTTGAAACCAAATTATGCCATTAAACGACACATCAAAAGGGGATGAAAATATTTATTTTCGACGATTTCCATATTTTGACCGTTTCGCCGGAGGGTACCCGGGCATAAAACTACTCTCACGCATGATTTCGTGTTTTTATTTTGCGGCCTTAATGCGGTCGTCGGGTCGTCAATTAATGATGCATCATCAGGATGATGGCGTTTTTGAAGGCTGATCCTTTGGGGATGAATTATTCGCGTGCGTTGTTTTTAATTAAAAATCATTAAGCTTTTAACTGCGAGCGCATTTGTATGTATTAGAAATTACGTAAAATGTTGTTCGGCTTATAAACGAGGGGGATTCAAATATAACCCGGAATTTTGTGTACACATTTATTAGTGAAAAATTCCAAAAATCAATTGTGCACGTATTGTCCGACCAAAGCATTGTCTTGAAATCATTGTCTTCCTGTATAACCATCACTTTTCTAGGGGGACTGTTTTTCGACTTTGAAACAAAATAGATTCAGTTACGCAGCAAAGATCAAAGAATTGACCCTACGATTAGTGAGTTCATTTTATGTTGACTTAAACATGGAATCTATATTTGTATGTGCATCACTTATCGTCCATAAAAATCATTTTTTCTCTCAAGACCGCGCAGCATGACTCAAGCTTGTATATTAATAAATGAACCTTAACACTGTTGATAGATATTCGTTAATTTCTTTGCGTTCAGTTTTAGTAACAAAATTTTAAATATATAATTGATTTATATGTCTTTCTACTATTCATTATGATTATAAAAAGATTACCGATGATCTAAGAGGACCCTATACCTAACGCTTTTTAACTGGATACGGACAAATTCTATAATAATTTTAACGTTTATTTTGTCATAATCTGTCGATAATTAATGTAATGACTCTCTATTTTGCCCTATATTTAAAATAGTTTTTTTTTTGCAATAATTGAGAATATGCAGACGTGTATGGGTACCTTTATAATACGAACTTGCCATCGATTTACGACCATATGATAAGACGCAAGATACTCTCTCCGTCTCTGTTTCAGATTTACAATCTACGCACTCGTTATACGAGAATGCTTTTTCTGTATCACTTATGTCCGAACGCATATGTGCGCGATTACTAATCAATGGGTCAAAGATCTTTTAGAATGAGCTTAAGGTATGGATTTTATCGCAATTTTATGCTTCGAAATACATCCAAAATAAATTTCTTAATAAAATTGCAAGAATTTTATGTCCAATGCTTTAAACTATAAAAAGACGTGATCTACATTTTTATAGCAGTTGCATTGTTCCATAGTCGTAGCAGTAGATCATGTTTCTATCTTGTACAACCAACCAGTATAGTTTGTAATAAAGACCCACATAAACAGTTAATGTTTTTGTCATAAATTTTCTACTTGTAAAATATTCCTCAGAGACATTGCAATTTATATTGAAAATAAAGCAAAAAACGACATTATATTCAGACATTAAATTATATTTCTAAGATCTCGCCAACGTTATAAAATCACCCCTAAATGCATTCATCCAGGATAAGCCGTATGTAAATTGTCGTCCTTTAGCGTATAATATTCAAGGGGATAATTTAAAATGGTTGTAACACCTTTAAATATGCCATTAATTTGATACATACTGATAAATCCGATTACGCCATCCCCAATTATAACAATAAAGATCTACATTTTTACAGAATATTTCAAACGTATTGGTGCTCTTAATAAGATTTGCATGGAATCTGATAAATATTCATTTTTTAAACTGCACATTGAACACAATGGAATCAATCACAAGTTTGAATTTCAATTAGGAGAATTTATACATCTGTCATTGTTGCAAATCAAATGAAACTTTGACACGAACTCCTTCAAATTGCGTTTAAAGAGATCGATTAGTCCACAAAGCAATAAGATCTTCTTCAGTTTGCTATCGTATGGCTATATATATATGGGAGAATTGAAGGAATTCTTGCTATTTTATGAATACATCATCATCAAAAATCAAGTGGAAGATTGCCTCTTTCAATCCTTTGGCGTTAAAAGTGTACATTTTGTTCACATTTTCTAAAGAAGTTCTAAAAGTCTTTCAAAAGTTTAGCTACTCAACACAGTTCTAATCAAACATCTAGGGCTTTCTTTGAATTTGAAGATGTTTGGATTCAAAACTTTCCCTAACAGCCATTAGGTAGTCATTATCCATATAAACCCGGAATATTATTATGTACGTGAATGAATATGAATTTTAATTTATATTGAGAATTAGATTGGAATATAATTTTTTTAACTAAAATATTAGCTTTTGTTTGTGTAATATATATTAAAATAGGCACACTACTGGACAATTGGTTGCTTTATGTGATAAGCGTATCTATGTACGTGTATGTGCAACAGAGACGGAAAGACATGGTGAGTTCTGCTCTGTGCGATCTGAACCAGGTGTACCCGAACTAGCCACATAGAGTGGCTTCCATTTGTGTTTGTATCCCCCGGTGAGCTACACGCAGAACTTCCATGTTCCCACCCCTTTCACTCTGCACCCTCCAGAAGAGGCGAGGCACCAGGAGGAAGAACAACTTCTAATAAGATGTATTCCACTATGAGTCCAACGTGGTGGAGTATAGGTCCAAAGTCCAACACGAGAGAGTAGAAATAATATTAAAAAATATATTAGGGATATCGAAAAGTATTCGCGTATTTAGTATAATTTGTTCAAATTTATTGAAAATGTTACTTATGGAGCAGGAGTGTTCTCTGCTCTCATCGGGATGGCCGCGCTAATGCTTAAACGACTCTCTTCTCTATGTAACTTTTTATTCGGCATGACAGAGAGGGATTTGGCTGCGGAAAGGACGTCCTCCCGTTGGAGGTATCGTCATCAGATATTTAAATGCTAGCCCATTTTCGTATAACACCATCAATGTGACTGATAAAATTCCTATCTGCTAAGACCCGGACTAAAACTCGCAAAATTCCCGATTTCCCGACAAATTATTTATTTACGTCGCTGCAGATGAATACCTATATACTAAAATACTTTTATGTCATTCGTGATTATATTATAGAGGAATACAAAAAATCTGTATCCAGTATCTATCATATTTCATATCGATATGCACATTATTAGAGTCGAGGTGTAGTAAATACATCACCGGTAGGGAAAAGTTTATGTAACAATTTGAAAAACATATATGTACTTAATATATGTATGCATAGATTAGACAGTTACTGTCCCTGGGCATCGCCTAAGCTCGCTAATTCGTAGTTACGCCACTGTTTCCTAGCATCCAGATTTTGGTGAGAATGTCTCGATTTAGTAACCTTCGACGTGCTGGTAATGTGTACGATTTCTGTTAAGACAAATATTTTTTTGGAATCAACATTGGCATCTGCGGACTATTACTAATACATTATTAATATATTTGAGTGCTTTACTGGATTTTATGATATTCTGACACAAAATACGCGAATACTTTTCGATATCCCTAATATTTGATGGATGGGATGATTATGTGAGGTTGCATTTAATAAGTGTCACGTAGGTTTTCATTAAGTATTTAACCCTTCCGAGAAAAGGAGGCATTAAGTTAAATATGCTCCAGAAAGCCTTTTCTCTGAAATGTTTAGTGTTTAACAATAGTTCTACAAATATAATAACTTACAAAATGTGTTTTCGTAACTGTGTCTGGATATAAACTGAGCTCAAACATAAATTTTCGAATACTTTCGGGTCCCTCTTAATATTATATATTGTAATAATTAATTTGATATAAGTCGGATCTTTTTCTCTCTAAAATAATTAGTAGCCGTACTGTCCAGCAATTCAAAGATTTGTTTGAATGCCGGGTTTTATGACTGGCTTTCGGAAAGTTTTCGTTTTTGTTGCCTTTCATAGTGGTGACTTAAAGAGGGAATGTTTAGAGATGGTTTACGCAATTCAAGCGTACTGACGTTATAAGTCTTTACGATCCACTTTAGTCCCTCTTTCGAGTTAAGTAGACCAGATAGCTTAAAATCTTTATCCTTCCAAACATTGAAAGGCGCACATATACACGCCTATGCGCTTTTGTGAATAAAAAAAACTGGAAAGATAACAATAAATAGTCATGTAAGAGATGAAGTAAAAACTGTGGGCAACGGGCAAAATATATCTTCATATTTCACTGACCTCACCCCTTTTGGTCATCTGTCACCAGTTACAAAGCCCCATTCCCAGATGTCAGTCTCCCTTAACCCTCCCCGTGCTGTTATCTTTCCTCCTTTATTTCTTCGAAAAAATTGCCACTGAGACTAACCGGATCTTTCATTACACGTTCTAAAATATAATGTAAATATTTTCGGCGCTTTCCCTATGTTTGTTTCCGGTTTTCCCCCCGCCGGGCGGCTTTCCCGCATAATGCTTTCCCATTTCGGGTTTCTCTCGTTTTTAATATTTTCTATTTGTTCAGTGTCAGCGCTCGTCCGAATTTACATCCGAATGATATATTAAACAATTTTTTCGCACACTTTAAGAATTTGTGCGATATTCATCGTCTGTGCGAAATTACTTTGGAGTGTCGCACATTGAAAGGAGTCAGATAAAGTCGCAGAGTAAATTGTTGGTATTTCCCTTTTGTATGATCTTTTGGCTGTACAATGGCCGGCTATGAATATGTCACTAAAAAGACACTTTTGCTTTTATTGCTCATATAAATCATGGTGAGGGAAACGCCATGAAAAGTGTTTCGGCTCAGAGAGGAAAAGTTTACGAGGACCAGAACGTTTCCCTCGTGAAGATGGCCAAAATGGACAATCGATGGAGAATAATAAAATACGTGAATATATTTTAACAACTCAATTTCGCCTCTCGATTTTTATGTACCTCGTGCTGTTGCTCGAGATATATTGTACGACAAAATTGATTTGCTTTTTTCTCACGCTCTGCAATGAATATATACTTCTTTTATGAAATATCAAAGCGTCAAACCGGTTGCTTATGAATCAAATAAAGATGTATAAAATGGAGCTTATGCGTTGATATTTTAGGGAGAATATTGCCCTAATTGAAGCCAACAATGATCATAAAATCGACTTTAATAAAATCGATGAAAGTAATATTTAGCAAGCCATTTCTGATGCCCTAACAATAAAATTTTACTCACATTGCTAGTGCATCAATTCTTGATTTCATCTGTGCTTCTGTGGAAATGCTCACAATATAAAATATGCAAACAACTACCCGTACAAATTAAATCAATTCTCAGACGCTACTATTAGATGTATCGAAAAGTCTTTGCTGTTTGTTGAACCCCCACCAAATGTGTAAAATAATATTGCGAGTCGTCAATCCAGGCTTCGGAGTTGGAAATGGTTTGCTGCTTATAAATAACTTATTTTCAGTAACAATTTCATTTTTTAGTGCTTAAAACTAGAAACAACCATGTTGTGTGCGTTTCCTGAACCGTGTCTCGATATAAACTGATTATAGAGATCAGAATTCAAATGCAAAGTGGATTCAGATTACATAGCAAAGATAATAATACTCAGATTCATTTAAATGTAAAAACATTTTTGGATTCACCAATGCATAACAATTTTTAGGTATTAAAATATATTTGTTTTTCTACAAAAAAACATGGTGACCCATCCGTAGAGAATCCAATCCCGATCCAAAATTTCTACCCCGGGATTTCGGGATCGCATTAGACCATCCCGGGATCAGTCCCGGAATCCCGGGACTGGAATTTTAAATGGTTTAAGAAATTAAATTGATAAATTTGATCAAACATTACTAATAATTTAAAGACGAAAGAATTTTATTTATTTAGGAAAATATAAAAATTCAATTCAAAAATAGATAAATAATTCCTTTCTGCTGAGATACGGACTAAAACTCACAAAATTCCCGATTTCTCGACAAATTATTTATTTTCGTCGCTGCAGATGAATACTTATATACGATAATACTTTGATGTGATTCATAATTATATTTCGGAGGAGTACAAAAATTTTGAACCCCGTATCTATTATATTTCATATCGATATTCCCATTATTAGAGTCGAGGTGTAGTAAATACATCACCGGTAGGAAAGGTTAGACGAGTACTTCGTGGGGCATGTGGGGGACACCCCGTTAATTTTAACCGCTTATCTTCCACACCAATCCAAATTCTCCCAGAACCGCGTAACGTGACTCAAGCTTGTATATCAATAAATTAACCTTAACACCGTTGATAGCACACAATATTAATTCATTTATTCGCATAAACGTTTTAATTCGTTTTAAGTATGTAATTGATTTATATGGAATCTTACTATTTATTATGATTCTAAGACCAACGATCTAAGAATACTCGAACAAATTCCATTATAATATTAATGTTTATTTTATCCTTATCTGTTAATAATTGATGTGATATTTTTGTTAGATTCTCTAATCTCCGCATTCAATGTGCAAAAATGCTCTTTTTAAACGCATATATGCACGATTACTAATCAACGGTCGTTATCATACTAATTTTTAATAGCTTATTATTATTTTATTATATAAGAGGATTTATCACTTCTATAATTTTAAGCTCTTTCCAATTCATTTAATATTTTTTCATGAATCTTAGCTAATTTAGCCATGATGAGGGCATTTTAATTTTCTGCGAATACTCATCTTCAAGTTTTGGAAGTCTGTTATTTTTAAGCGAATATCTTGGCCGCCAAAATATTTATATTGGAGAAATTCCAGGAATTCAGATCTGATAAATATGGATACGTCAAGATGAAGCCTGTATATATTTTCTCGGAATATCCAACACGTGTCATCAATCACAAACAAGGAGCATACTTTAAGGGTTGCTATGGAAAATTATGACCTGAATTGATCCTCGCCGTTTCATAGTCACATGTTGCTTCAAATTTGTAGAATTTGAATTCAATTACTTTGAATATGGTGAAGTTGTTAATATTATTTATATGGAAATCGATTTTAATCAGCGACGTAAATCATTATTTTTAAATTATTTTAACAGAAAACTTAAAAACCCAAAATATATACCCAAAATAATAAAATGCATTAACTTTGCAGTTGAAACACCTCATAACTCACCGATGCCAATTAGTGAAAATTATGTGTCCCAAAACCAAAACTTTAAGGGGGATGTGGCACCATGTCGTACCGCAATTTGAAGTTGTTTTCAACTTCAAAACGGTGGTCGTTGGAAGAAAATTGTCCTCTGTATTATACAGTGACTCTTTTGCTTTTCCGTTTTGGTTTTAATTGTCATTTCGATGAATATTTAATATATTTATTAATACAAAAATTGTTTTAATTCAAAAGAAATATGTTTGCATTCTCATAGTTATATCTGACGTCGCTTGCTCCAATTAATTTCGGCGCGTTCATAACACATCATTCAATAAGTTCATAGGATTTTCTTCACTTTAAATTGTTTTCTTATTTATTTGGGGTCTTTTTGTTCCCAATTTTAATACATTGCCTCAATGATAACGTTCTGTTTGTATTTAATTTTATTACGTATGACGAATCATGTGTTGATATGGAGACGCCATTGTCTCTCGATTGCCAAGACTTGAAATTCAATAGCAAAAAAGCTTGATGTTGACTCTAATAAGAAAATTTTTCGAATTCTCCCATTTCTACGATATTCCATCTGAAATATTCATATTACAGTAGGAGAATTCGCATTGTTATAGCGGCTATATGTATTTAAGAACTGTGTTCGAGTATACTACGTGACAGACAGTGATGGTTCGTGAGAAGATTAATAATTTATCGTTACGTGACGTTAGATATACGATATGATTGAAATGTGAGCTTTGGGAACTATTTGGTTGTAGGCTTCGATTTTGGGAGACACGTCCGTATGGCTTAGGTTTTCATATTGTTATGTCATTACAGAATTTTTTTTTCTAGTTCAAGTTCTATAAAATAGGAATAAATATTTTGAATACACATTTTATTGTCAGATATTTATTGACAATTTTAAAATATACAAAAAATAATAATAAATAAAGTTAAAGGCTGGTAAAATATAAGGGGTAAAAAAATAACGTACCTTGGTTGACACAGTATCAACCCTTTTAGGCATTTAAAATTTTAAAAAAATATATATTCTTAATTAATAAAGATGTTGCTAGTAATTTTTCAGCCTTATTTTCAGAGTTTTATTTTTTTTAAATAGTTAAAAATTAAAAAAAATAACTTTATCTGGTAGGAACGATAAAAAAATATATAAAAAAGGTATTGTTGTACATTTAAAGTAAATCGGTAAATCAAAACTTGAGATATCAAGTCAACCGCTAAATTCTAGACTAGAATTGACGAAAATTGTTAGATAAAATATTAAACTGTGTTTGTATGATATATAATAAAATAGGCGCATGTGTATACCATGCTCATGATATATGCGATGAAGACTAAGAGACTACAAACGATTCTTCATCTTCGGTTGGAGTTTCACTTTTCGTGACGTTTGGGTCAATTTACCCCACCGTGCCTATAAAATTTAAATTCAAAAGTATTTCCATATTAAGTTCAAAAGGATCCAAATCAATTTGTTTTCACAAATTTAATTAATCGAGTCGGATTTACAAAGCAAAATCTAAAGCTCGAGCACAATAAAAGCTCAAGATATTATTAGTCTGCATATTTGAAATAACTGAATTATTTTATATAAAATTTTACTGTCTACTTAAAACGCCATTTAAGCTCAGGCACGTTAAATTTGCGGGCCTTGGACCCAAAGTGGGACCTTTTGTATTCTATTTAAGCGCTGAAAGATAATAAATGTACAAAAAATATGATACGACGTAAATTTGAAAGGTGAATGCCTTTTGACCTGTCTGAAATAAGTTATTTTAGGTTTCATTAAAATAATTTAATATTTACCTCGCACGGGACTTAAAGCAACACTCATATTTAATTCAAGGGGGCAATTAAATAATGTATTAACTGAGCTTTGACTACGACGTAAAAATACGTATAAAATACCAAATATTATCAATCGTTATAAAATACACTAGTAAGTCCTGCCCTCGAACAGATACAAATACACAACAAAAAAATATAATTATGCGAACAAAATATGCATCTGGATTTTTAGAGATTTGTGTTTGATTCGATTTTCAAACGATCAAGAATGTGGCATCAAAATCAAATACAACATCTGCCTTTCAATACCACATATTCAGCTGTAAAAGAACAACCAAAATATGTAGAGTAGGAGTTTGTGTTTTTATGATCAAGATGATTACCATAAAAAATTAATCTTTGAACCTTTATGAACGAGGAACATGTAGGGATTGTATAGACAGGCTCAATAATAAACTGCCTGATATAACAGACTACAGGAATCGGATGGAACTGATTCGAAAATGAAAGTCCCGTATAGTACTAACAAGACGTCGCTCTGAGAAGACAATCACGTCTCATCCCTTACGCGCCTTGCTTCTTCGGACACATAATTAACATTTGAGAGCATGTTAACTATGAAGGTATAATTTTGCGACGGGGGCACTCTCGGGGGCAGAGTCTCCGGGCGATTCCCCATCCCCAGGTACTCAGGACGACCTCCCGCAGCCAAGGTTAACCGAACCGGCAATGGTGCACGCGCAAGAAGCAATCCGTCGGTATGTCGTGCAATGTTTCCGTTGGGTCACAAGAGATGGCGCTGTTAAAATAACACATTGCCCCTGAAGAGAGACGGAAGATGTCGCTATTAATCTGGTGAAATAAATCTGCTCAGATTAACAGCGCTACTACATGGGGATGGTAAATCGCCTACGCTACAAGGAGATTCAAATATAACCCGGAATATTGCTATACAAATTTAGTAGTGATATTTAAAAAAAATCAAAAGGAATATCATATTTTTCTACATAATTTTATATTAATTCCTGGTTATATTTGAATGCATCTTGTAGATTTATTTTTTAAAGATTTCTATCGTTGGCTTTATTGAAGTTCCTCGGTATTTTATCTTACAGTCGATTACTTTGATCCTATGTATTAAATATATATGTATGCTCGATATTACTATTTGAATTCCACATAGTTTCAAAGTATCATAAACGTAATACAATATTTAAATCCAATAGAATATCTCCGTGCAAATCAATAGATATTTATTCACGTGGATGTTGAATACGATGGAAGCTTAGAGGATCGCTCTGAATCCAATTCCTTGGAGGAACAAAAGCTACACGAGAAATGAAAGCCTTAACTTACGTACACAAAGTCTATAAATAACAATCGAAAACATCCTACTAAAAAATGCAACGGGAAATAATATCGATTTGAATTTTTTTGTGTAATCATAAATTCTTAATAGTTTTCGTTTTAAGTTTGACCACTTTCGGCACACTTATCCGCTTCGGGGGTGGTAAAAAATAGTTCTTATCGGTCACAGCCCCTAACAGAGGTCAACTGAAACCCGACAGTTAAACAAAGCAAACAGCAATAAGATAAAATAGTTGGGCAAAAAACGGCGACAAAGCCTTGACACCTTATATTTCCACCCCTTTAGATTGTGTCACTAAATGGAAAAGTTGTAACATTTCAGCCCTCCGGAGAGGCCCCTAAAGCCTTTTGACTGTGCGGCGTGGACACAGATTTTATCATTAGCTACATTAAAAATGGAACAGTAAATTTAAAAAAATAGAAGAAAGCCTTAATGAAATTTAATGAAGAAAATATATTTTTCATTATTCTCATTGTTTCACGAGAGCATCAGACAGTTAACATTTAGAGCTTTTGCTCCTTTAAATATAAAATAAAAAATATTTTATAAAACCTACACATAGTAACTCTGTAACATTGAGCTTAATTCCATATTATTCCACCCTAATCACCCCCAAATATAACCTTTAATTTTATTAGGGTTTTAAAATAAATACTTGGCGCTTAATTATGTTATCCTTACATTTTTTTCTTCACAAGTCGACCGTAATGCAATAAATGTCTTCATTCAACGACATATAAATTGATTAGTCCAAGTCCTTGGTCGCTTAATTATTTGACCTTTTAAATTCGCATTTAAGTATAAATTCTCCACACAGAATAAATAAAATTTGAATAATGCCAATTTATGAAAATTCAGTGATTAATACACCCCCACCGGGCCAATTATATATTCTATCACTTTAAAAGGTTATTTCATCGCGGTGGCCTGAATGAAATTGTTCCTATAATCCCAATTCGAAATTATCTTTTTATCAAATTCATCGCCGGGGAAGTTTTTCAATAATGTCATATTAGCGAAGAAATGAATTTCATTGCAGATTCAAAGGGGGTGCCGTTAAATATTCAATTTATTTGCCTCCGACATAATTCATCTCGAGCTAATAAAGGGTCTTTTAATAAAGATGTTCGACATTTATATCTGAGATAATCATGCCTTCAAATCGCTCATGCAGAATGTCCATCATGGCATGCGCTGTGTAAAACGTAGCGTCATCCTGTTAAAACCATATATCGTCGATATTCATATCATCTATTTTAAATCAGAAAAAGCTTCTTATCATTGATCAATTTATCAAAATATGATGATCATCGCTAAGGATGAACTTTTGGCGAAAAAATTCTCTAACGGAATTTATTATTTTGAAAATTATTTTTTAATAATTTACACATATAATTCAACATTATAATATTTTATAATAATTTGCCATGCATTATTAAATAATTTATATTAAATTTAATGGATTTTTCTTCAATAACATGGTCGTTATAATTTAACAAATGTAGAGCGTTTCTATTGAAACAGCCTTATATTAATATCTTAAAATTTGCGTGTTTATAAATTAAATTGAACGCGTTTTTGTGACAAGCGTGTTTTTGATTTATTTAAGGTCGAATCAAACTAATTTGGTAACTTAATTACGGCACGATAATTGAAAATTTAAGCTCGCTAAATTTTCCACCCCCAAGTCAGGGACATCAACGTTATTTAAAAAAAAAATCTAAATGAACACTCTGGAGCTTCGGATTTATCCCGATGTATTGTTTTATAAACTTTTGTGCTCATTTAAAGTAATTAAGCTTAAGGCTTTAACGCGGACATGTTTAGGGGCTCTTAAACGTGCAGGCTGTATGTTATATACACAGTTTTAATGAGCCTCACACCGTACAAGTTGAGATCGTTAAAAATAAGAATGGGAATTGTTATGCAAAAGTTGGCAAGTGCCGAACGAACATTCAAATTGTTCTTGGAATTTGATCTATAAATTCCAGGCTTTGCAGTACTCATCGATGGATTAAAGTTTTTAATTTTTTTTGGGCTCGTTGAGTATTTTTGCATGAGCAAAAAAAAAAAAATAACGAAAAGGGTTGGATTAAATTTTTAAAACGTGAACTCATGTAGCCCCATGAGTGTTATACATTTCGGAGGTACACGTGAAATGTCTTTCAAAATAAATTGGATTTAGCTGGTTGTTTCAAGATTTAAGAAAATGTGTATTTCGCATTTTTAAGCATCCCTTATATAATATGATTTTGGATGAATTCAAACTTTTTTTGTCGTCTAAGATATTCAAGTTCTTATCAGGTATACTTGTTTCTTTACTTAATTTAGGCTTATTAAAAAAGGCTATATATAATACTTTTATAAATTCAACGTCAGATTGCAATTGGGGATGAAAATTAATAGCTTAAGATTATTTTGAAAGTTAAAAAAAGAATAGCTGTGTTGAAAAGATACAACTATTTCAACCCCTAAGCTCAACTTAACCCTGAGAATAGCTCTTTTGTATGCTTTGTCAAAAGCCACATTCACGACACAAGTGCATTCTAATTAATTAAAAAGGCTTAAATAACGTCTTGCAAGAGGATTTCTGTAAGAACGTTAAGCAATTAAATTCGGTTTAATCACATTGTTTAACCAACAAAGCATATTCTGATTAGCAACAACTTAAATTATTTCATTTGGCATAAATTATTTAAAAAAATATGGTAAATATTAGGTTATCCCAAAACAAATAGAAACTTAGTGAATCGAAGACAGAGACAGAGAGAGTGTCTTGCGTCTCATGATACAATCGCACATCGATGGCAAAGGCGTGTTGTAAAGGTACCCATACACGTCTAAATATTCTCAAATATCTTTCACTATTCTTCTATCAGCTTTCAGTTAAAATTTTGACCAAGCTTTATAAATACAAGGATTCATTTGTATTTCTTTAAAGAAATACAATATTTGAAAAAAAAATATTCAGAGTACAAAATGGAGTCACTAAATGCCGTGATGTTGCTGGACAAATGGATGGGAATATATGGGCGTCGAAAAGAAAGACTTTCTTCTTTAAACCACCATTTATTCCACACGAGAGATAGAAAGAGAAATATGGCTGCAGGAAGGACGACTTCTCGCAGACAAGGCTAACTGACAACTCTCGCTACCTGCGCGTCACTCCTTAACCAGCAATGGTGCACGCGCAAGACGCGATCGATCGATATGCAGGTGTAATGTCTCCGCAGAGCCACAAGAGATGGCGCTGTTAAAATAGCACATTACACCTGAAGAGAGACGGAAGATATCGCTGTTAATCTGGAGAATTAAATCTGTTCAGACTAGCAGTGCTATTGCTTGGGGATATTAAATCACCCTCGCTACATATGTCGATTATGTTCTTAATTCGTTTCGGCTTTCGCCACGTTTATCTTTAGTATAAAATAAGATTTATGAAGTCAAAAATAAATGTAATGATTATAAGAAGAAAAAAATACGATGATGTTTCTTTCACCGTGTCTGAACATAGGTTAAACTCAAACGAGGGTGTGCAAAAATAATAGATTTCTTTCGAGAGGACCTAATATTTGAATCCACCTTGTTTTCAAAAATATTCATCAATTTAAATTACTAAACCCGGTGTAATCATGCTTAAGATAAATTCGTATTTCATTAGATGTACGTAGATACATAAGTGGCGAGTCCTTCCGACGAGTCTACTGCCACTCGGTCCTCCGGTATCTAACATGTTTGATGAGTGCGATTTGAAGATTTGGCTTCTTCAATATTTGGTTTTATGATGATAAATAGGTACCATCTTTATATTTATTATAAATCACAATTGGCTTATAGTAAATTTTATTCTAGGATTTATTCCATATAAATTCGTATAAAACAAGGATAATCAGTTCCATGGCAATCATTCACAACATATGTTGCTCTTGTATTCATACGGCTTTATTAATATTTTTCAGGGTAAACAGAAATAAGCTGACGCCATATGAAACGTGATACATAAAAATAGCCCTGCTTACGCCCATTATTCTTCCAACAAATGTTCACCCACATTATCCCGGCACATTCTTATTTTCAAAACTTGACCTATTTTAGCTCGGAAGATCTCTTGAGATACTCTTTTTCTGCGTTTAAGACCGCTCCTTTCTCCCTTATTCAGTATACTGCAGTGGTCAACCAACCCTTTTTACATACACCCCGAGCCTACATTGACATATTTACTCGGATTGAAAACAAAATAACAATATTTTGCCATAAAAAGACAGTTTATTTGTGTATGGGCCACTCTGAACGTATGTCCTGGGCGTAATTTATGGGCACGTATCGACAATATATTCGCATCGCTCTGCTGAAATTTTTAAAATACAAGCTTAAATTTCCTCGCTAGAAAAGCTTATGCAAAGAAGAATTTCTTTCTACGAGTGCTCGAGATAAATAAAAACTCTCTTCAATATATTCCACTTCATTCAGACATACGTTCAGTCAAAAAATTCCTTCGTCGGAATGTACCGAGTAGAAAATTGAACTTAAATTCGTTCGTATCTCGTTGAATTTTACACAGAGCGTTTTGGAAACAAGTCATACAAAAATCTTAATATACAATCTAATTTGGCTGCGATGTTCAATGGAGGATGTATGCGCTATGTACGCGAAAGAACGTCCATTCAATTTATCAATATGATCGAAATATGCTCATGAAAGAACATGTTTATTAATTAAATATTCTATGAAATAATAAAATTTTGATTATTATAAATATATCAAATGACAAAGCCAAAGAAAACCCCATAACGACATATGCTTGAAAGTTGATTGGCATGGATGTTGAGCGAAAAACATGGAGACAAAACATATTTTTGTGCTTTCGGCTCAACAATACTGATATAGACAAAAGGCCTTTTTTCAGGAAAAAATATAAAAAACACGCAATATTTTAACAAGCTGTATTTTTAAAATGTTACACTAGTCAATCAATGTTAATATTTTTTACATATGCATATGTAATTATTTTATTTTCCATAGGAATTTTAATAAAATCATTATGAAACATTGATGTAGGATATTAAAAATATAATAAAAGTAGCTATTCTCCAATGAATGCCTTTATAAAAAAAAATCACGTTGTTTTTTCTTATATTTAGCGACATTGGACGATAATTGCAATGCAAAGACGTTCAATACGAATCAGAGTGCAGTTTAATGGACCAAAATAAACGCGGCGGCGAGTGAACCAGCAAAAATTCGACCCGCTCGATTGACTCAAAATTTTAGCAAACTTTTTATTTTATTTCATCCACTCAAACGTTGTAATGAGTTGCAATGCATACTACTCGCAGTTTATAGATTTTCTTTTTTTTTGAAGAAACTCAGTAAACTTTTATTCTAAGCGTATCCCAAAAATCTGACGCCATCACTTTGCTTGCATAGAAAACTGTCTTCGTTTTTTTTAGAATCGATTCTCTTCTTTCAGTTCACTGTTTTGACTGTTTTTTTTATCTCGCAGACTTTTTAGGGCTTTGTTTTTTTAGGTTCAGACTTTCTGCAATCTCGGAGTGTCCATGCAAAGATCCGTTCATAGTAGTAGACTACGTTCTGTGGACATGTTTGGGCATGGCGTCTGATCGCAAGGCGTTAATTCGTCGTATCAGCGATTCGAAAAATGGACCGATTGGGCACATAGACCTTGTGGCGCTATTTTTGTTCCATTGAGAGCAAAAGCGGTACCCATCATGCGCACAGCTTTCTCATGTTTAAATTTTCATGCAATATGCGCTGTACAGAATTTTTTGAAATGCTTATCATGTCCGCTAGCTCGTACATTTTTAGTCGACGGTCATCCAATATAATTTTGTGGATTTTCTTGACCATTTCTGGCGTGTAAATATAAACGATTAGGCTTTTATTAATATGATAATGTTATTCAATGCTTTTTGATGAATATATACGGAGCAGTTTGTTATATATTTTTTTAATTTACAAAATCAACACATGGGAGAATTTATTAACCAAAACACATTCCATATCCTTGATATATTATTGCCGGAAATTAATATTTCAGTAATTAAATTTTATATACAAACCGTTGTTAAGCACATATGTTGAGATGTGCAGTGCTTCTCAAATATTTCCAAATATTGGATCTACATATATCTGAGTTGAAAAAATAATTCTAGGATTGCACATCATATAGCATTTCAACCACCATTTATCCCAATTTGGAAAGCATTGTGACAAAGCTAAGATTTATGTATACATTGTAGGGTGAAATTGGATGTCAAAAGAATTAATACTTTGAGCCAATTAGCTAAGCAGATCGAGCTTATCCACGTGTCGGTCTTTACAATCGAAAGGAAGAACAGGGAACGCTCCCTAAGGCAGTGATAGTCATTCGGTATCCACAATTGCAACTCTTGAAGAATTTGCGGATTGTGGATAACTCCCTTCAGTACTTTATACAAGTGTTTTCGACATCCACAACGTGTTTCGAGCGAGTTATATTCTAACGAACCCAATACACGACGACTCGACTATAGCTGAAGATAGTAGCCGAATTCCCTCATGCAAAGAAACCTCAAGAATTCCATATGAACTCTTTTCAACGCGGTGGAATACTTTGCCTCCCACGGGTTCCAAATAATGAAAGCAAACTCGAATATATTAAGCAGTAGGATCACCAACATTTTTTTTATTAGATATTTCGTACTTTAGTAACAACTATCGATTGATTTTATATAATAAACATTTATTATACCCACACAAATCCAAGAATATATAGATCCCGTCTAATTAAGATCCGAAATATGATAAGAAATTTGAGTAAGCATACTTGATATACAATAGTTTGGAGCAGCTAGTAGTTATTTAAATGCAAGGACCCACTCAGGTCATGATTTGGGTCATAGCAATCTTTCATTTGTTGTTTCGGGTTGTTATTGGCATTAAATTTGCATCAACTTATGAAAATTAATTAACTAAAACTATGTCATGGACATATAGAAAGAGATATATTCTTCTTTCTGTGTCGTGTTTATCTGTGATAAATGTCAATTTCAACTAATCTTCGGGTATAATCCCTGTGTAAACAACCTTAACAGGAGATGGATAATTTCTTCGCTAATTAAGTTTAATACTTTTACTGGGATTTTATCCGGACCACACGACTTTCTGTTGGCCGAAGTTGCAATGGCATGGAAAATTTCAGACTTGAGAATAGGCGGTCCTTACAATTTACGGTCTATTGCGAAGTTCCTTCTGTTGTCTTTGAACAGCTTTACAACGTGTTTTTAACATATTTTAATAATTTATTTTTCATCCAATATTAGCTTATTGGAATTGTCCATCAGGCATGCTGGTGTAGTCTTCCTTATAGTCCCAGACATTGCCTTCACTTGTTTATGAAGCTCAAATGCATTGCGGGCCTGATAAGGACTTTCAAGTTCATCACACTGCTGCCTCATCCATTCCTCTTTGGCATTTTTCTTGTTTTATATTACGTTGAAGATTTCTATATTGCACCTCTTTATTCTTAAGCTTCCTTCATTCTTCCATGAGGAAGAGAATATGATCTGTCATGCAAACTTTTTTCTAAGAGTTCTCTCGGTCTTTAAAATATTAGTACAGACATCTGTGAATACCGACTTCAGCTTATCCCATTGTATTAGGGTGTCCCATAAGTTTTTTTCGTTTTCATATTAAGAAAAAAATAAACAATAATTTTAGAAGCCCTATTGACTGTAAGATAATGCTGAAGTTGAAAAGTGTCAAAGTAGTATTTGTGTAACATTAACAGCAATCATATAGTCTTACATCATAGTTACATAGAGAAGTGTGGGTTACATTTTTTCCACAGTTTTGTGCATGCTTGAAGCTAGAATAAGAATGCGCAAAAAAAAATGAAAAAAGTCAAGCAATAGCTATTGCGGTGGGAATATATTTTCTTCCCGCCGGTTCCGTAGCAGTCTCGCTGCTGGAGACACTTTTCGATGAAAAAAATTTTTTTTGGACAAGAACGCTAGCTTTACATTGCCATCTGACTGTGGTTTCTTCTTACATGGTATTTTCAACTACTAAAATGAAAAACAATAACCTTGATCATTTTTTTTGTTTTAATTTGGGGATGGTGTAAATTTATGATATTGATTTTAATGCCCAATATCTGCTAGTCGAATGCTGAAATTTGTATCAATTAAGATGTTATCAGAGTTTCTAAGGCTTATTGCTAAAATAAATATTTGAACCAAAATCAGGTAAAAGGCAAAAGGAACGTCCTCTAATGTTGTTTTGCTTATTTCAGTTGGCGCTCTCGGGTTTAAAGCGGAGCCACTTCCTGTGTGACTGGAACACTGCACGGAGAAAAATTCTATTAGAGTCGACCGGAAATACGGGCTGAAGTTTTCCCCACCGGAGCGATTGGAGTGATGAAGTTTCGTGGAAATCGTCGGTACTCGTTGGGGAGGACGTGACGTGGCACTCATGGGGCACTCCCCGGACCTCAACTTGCTGGCCGCCAGCCTGCTGAGGCTCATCATTGGTAAGTGCCTCTCTATTATACACTCTATTTGTTGCCACAGTTTTCCTTTCGTCCGACAGGGGTTCTTAACCACTGCTACAAGCCCCTCGGGACCACTCCATTCAAGGTCGTGTGGACATTTACAATTTTTTTAAATGCGAACCAACCCTTCAATTGAGGGACAAATGGGAAGAAGAGGTCATCTACTAAGCGGCGATGGTCCGTTAAGTCTCGACGGACCTCTTTGCTACAACGATATAACTAATCGTATAAAAATATATTTATTCAACATTTTTTTACTTAACTATTAAAGTGGCTTTTATATTACATGCATATTTATAACAAATTTGTGTGGAAAAACCAAATAAACGCATTTTTGCAATATATACTGTCCACAGCTAAAATTGTACTATTTAAATATTTTTGAATTTTGAATCCATCCTTGCGAGTTTAATTATTGAAATATACCGCGATTTTTCATTAGATCGAATTTTTTTAGCCTTAAATTTGCAAAAAAAAATTAAAATTTCATCAATCTCATCAGAATCATAATTTCCTCAAGGGAAGATTTTCTTTATATACTGTAGTCCTTTGCAATTTTTTTTGCAAATAGGATTTGAGCTCGAACCTTTATAATAATAGTATTAGAACCAATTCACTATGCTAACACTCGATCCATGATTATAGAATCTCTCGAATATAATGTTTCTTCAAGCGTACCCCAGAGATAAAGCCTTGGATCTCAATAATCTATGAAAAACATCAACTGCTATTATAGTTACTCGTTTTTGAAGATGTTTCTAAAATTATAACAAGGCCCTAAATATAACTTTATTTTATAAATATCACTTACAAATATCATATGCTTGATAGCAAATTTACATTTAAATTGTGAATTATTCGAATTATCATCCCCATGCAATGGCGCTTTTTTATGTCAAAAAAGGGATTATGTTTCACTTCTGACACCAATGAACCGTACTAGATGGTGCGGGAAACTCCCGGGGAGTTCCCAAAAGATTTTTCAATGTGCACTAATTAATATCTGGCTATATTTTTAACCAAAATAAAATGAATGACAAATGCTCTAAACTTATATTTAAAAATAATGTATATTCTAAAAAAAAAATATTAGGGATAACGAAAATTATTCGCGTATTTATTATAAAAAGTTCAAATTACAGTTACAATTCTATTCAAAGAAGAGTTTTTTGTCATGTCAACAAGACGTAACACGTGTTTCGTTGATCAAATAAGACCCTTACACCCTTAATATTTCAAAGTTATTAAATTGAACTGCAAATATATTATTTGCAATCATAAAAAACTACTCCAGCTGTTACACAGATAAGTTTTTCATAGACGAATAACTAATAGATACAATCCTTTGATCGTATGCTATAAGATGAACCATGCTGTCATTACAATAACATAAATTAAACATCATGATTAAATGATAAAATTTTATTCGACATACATTAAATAAAAGCTCGTCGATTCGAACATATGAGTGATGCTCACGTAATCTGGGTGAGCCGAAGCGGGAGGCCCAATATATCTAATCTCAACATACAGTTCAGATCTATATCTTTTCGGATTGTTTTATTTGTCAGTAGTTTAAATATACTACAAAACAGAAGGTGTATATTTAAAGAATAAATTATTATATTAGGAAAATATTAAAGGTATTGAAAAGTATTCGCGTAATTAAAACAAACAAAATTATATGCAACATTATAACTTCCCAGTTTAATTCCACTAATTCTTCTGTTTTTTATTTTGAGAAATCTGTTTTTTTTTCTCATCAACAGTTAAAATCCTTTACAAAAAAGGACTATTTAATTGGGTTTTTTTGTTGTATTCGGTGAAAGCGTCTGGTACCCATCCTTCCCCATAATACCCATCCTATTCGTTTTATTGTTAGGTTTTAAATGTGTTTGCATAGTGGTCCATAGGGATCCCAGTCTTTTCGATAACTTCTCGATTGTTTGCCGTGGATCAACAATATTCAGAAGTTGTCCATTCTCAGTTCATCTCTTATTTTTTATCAGAATCCTCTAAGCATCATATAATGCCAGATGTGAACTTTTTTACTTTTGGAGACAAACTGAGCTCAAACATAAGGCCTGAAAACATGCGAATATTTTTCGATACCCCTAATATTAAAAACAAGTTGATAAACAAACTAAAATGACGATTAAATTCAAGCTAAATGAGCATTTCATTGCAAAATATATTTCATTTTAACAATATGCAGCTCTTTTCGCAAATTTGTAAGGCTTTAAGAATAATATTAGCGTTTATCTATAGTATATATTCAACCCAAAGGCTGAATTTTCTAATAGGATGAGGAATGTGGCAACATTCTATTAATCCTGTAGAGTGGAAACAAATGTACTTTAACCTTTTTCCTTTGTTAGGGAACCCTTCAAAAGTATATTTATTCGTGAAAATTTATTTTCCATATTCTGTGTTGATTTGCCCACCAGAAAGTGGTTTAATCAGGAGTTGATAAAATACACAACACTGATTATGCGGTGTTTTTTTTTCAATAAACAAAATACCACACTCGATCTCCAAATACTCCCGGTTCATATCTCATGAATAGATATCGCAATTAAAATAGGTTAACCATAAAATCTGTGATAAAATGGGTACAATGGTACCATTTAAATGAAAATGGAATACTTTAGACGGAAGAAGGCAGGTGCTCTTTATGTTATGGAGGACATTAAGCATTATGAACTATTTAAGAAGGGCGTTCAAATATTTATCTCGGTGTAATAAAGATAAAACCTTCATGAAAATATTCAGTACTAAAATATGATATAGTACATTTAGACAAAGATTTTTTATACCCAAAATAATGTAAATAAATGTTTAAAATTGCTATTATGAAGACGTAATTGCTCTACAGGTTCGATCGTTGAATATAACATGGATAGATTGTGTTTCTTGTCATAGAATGCTGTTAAGAGGGTATTCTAGTCTAGAATATTTAAAAAATCTATTTTATTTAGACATTTAAAAATATATATTCTTAAGAAATTTCCAAAATTCAAAGTATTTACGGAGTTATAGCTATTTTAGTGACGTGAAAATTAAGCCGATCCTACCAGAATTTATCAAAACTACTTCTTTCAACACGGTTGACATGATATATCATGTTTAAATTTATTGAATTACTTTAAATTTAATATTATACCTTTTATATATAATTTTCTATCGTTTCTACCAGATTTAATTCAAAATTTCATTTTTAACTATTTAAAAAAAATATTAAAAGTGTGAAAAAATATGACCCAAAAATATATATAATAATTCAGAATATATATAATTTTTAAACTTTATTTGTTTAAAAAAGTTAATATCGTGTCAACCAAGACACACCTTTTTTCTCTCCATAATTTTACCAGCTACTTACATAAATAAATCTAATATATAAAAATGAATCGACTAATTTCCTTTATGTACGAGTGATATGCGTTGACATGCGCGTTCATCGGATTGAGATAAAACTTGGTCCACTTATTGCCAAGGATTCAGGGGGTGACATAGGCATAGTACAATTAACTTACAGTAGATTTTTAATTTAAAACTTAATGTGTGAAAGTTGTTGATTCTGACGTGTTTGAGATTATGTGTTGCTAAGGCGTTGCTAAGGCTATAGGTATATAGTACCTACAAGTTGCAGTAGGAGGCGTCGTGTCGTCGCATACACCTGCATTCAAACAGTAAACGTCAAACGTCAATGTCATTTGCAGGTTATCCATCGGCGTGAGTCAAATTATATCCAAATTATTTATCGCAAGCACTTTTTAAATATTTTATTTCATTCATCGCTTATTTACGTACGTAACAATCGAAAAAGTATGTTTGAGTGCTATCCGATCAAAATCAGACGACCAACGTGCAACGAGAATCGAAAGTACATGTTCATTTGAATATTGCTGCATTTCAATATGATATTCATTACGATTACAGTTTGCATCCCAGTGTAAAATGGATAAAGGGTTAAATCCCATTAACGGGGGGCTTATTTATTGGTAAATTGAAAACGTCTTCATTTCGACACAATGAAAACAAACAAACCTAACCTATCCAGATTTGAATTTAAATTTAATTAAAAAAAAACAAGAAACAATTGAATAATTATTTTATTTAATAACAATATGTTGACGTTGAAATCACCAATCTATGGATCTTCTTTTTCATCGAAAACATTCAAAGCTCATACCAACGTCGGATATTGTCGTGCAAATTGTACATGCAAATAGGCAGTGATATGGCAGTAGTCAGTATTGAAAGACTTGATGCGCGCAACAATCGAGTTCAAACTCAATTTCAAACAGGTCGATATATCAGCAGTGACGAGGCTCTGGCCTATTTTGAGCTTCCTAATTCACAGTAGCAATTCGAATGTTGTTCATCTCAGTGTTCATCTCGAAAATGGATAAAGGCAGACACTGCAAGAAATGTTGCTGCTGAACCAACACTTGCGCTGTGTGAAGAAGATGTATTTCCAGAAACATTATTGTACGCACGAGTTCCTAACTATTATACATGAAATACTACATCCGAGAATTTTCAATGATGTAAGCAAAGGATGCGTGATGAAGGCTATCGAAATCTGCAGTCATCTGATGCATTGGGCCCTATTTACACATTACATCCAAATAAAGCCGAGTGTTACTATTTAAGAATGCAGTTGGTTAATGTCGAATGTCATATTTCATTGAGAAAGGTCGAACGGAAATTAGAACATTACTCGCCATCATTTTAACCACATGTCCGTCATCCAACCCGAAAGATTTGTGGTAAAAATTCAGAGAGGATTTGAGCGAAGACATTTTACACAACGTTAGCAATGACAATTCAATTGAGTTTTCGGACAATATTTTCAATCAAGCTGTTCATCTGATCGAAATCGAAGACATTTGCTTAACCATCAACATCAAAGAATTCATTCAACAAGAATTCGTTCTGCACTTGAACAGCAGTACAATGCTAATGATTTGGATGCATTTGTCGAAGCAAACGAACAACTTTTGCTTGCGGAACAAAAATTGACCTACGATACAATTACAAATGATCTGTTCTTCCTTGATGCACCTGGCGGTACTGGAAAAACGTATCTCATCACTTTACTATTGGCTCACATTCGATCTCAAAATAGAATTGCTTTAGTTCTTGCTTCATTAGGTATTGCGGCAACATTATTAGATGGTGGACGAACAGCGCATTCGGCACTCAAATTGCCATTAGATATGCATTTATTGGAAGCTCTGACATGTAACATTCCTAAAGTTTCTGACATAGCTAAAGTTTTGAAAATTTGCAAGGGGATTATCTGGGACGAATGCAATGCTTGATCGAACTCTTAAAGACTTACGATCAAATGCAAAACCGTTTGGTGGCGCTCTAATTTTATTATGTGGCGACTTTCGACAACCTCTTCCAGTGATGCTTTCATCGACACCAGCTGATTCTTGCCTCAAAGCATTGCATCTTTGGAGAGACGTGCGAGAACTGACATGACAAATATGCGCGTACATTTGTAGCGTGATGCGTCGGCAGCCACATTTTTAAAACGACTATTGAACATTGGTGAAGGAAAAGTGCATATTGATGCTACCAAGTTTATTTCATTTCCATCGAACTTTTGCGTTGTTGTGCCATCCATCGATTTACTCATTCAGAAAGTTTTTCCGCAGATTTTTAGTAATTATAAAAATCATTATTGGCTTTGCGAACATGCTATTTTGGCAGCAGAAAACACCGACGTCAATACAATCAACCACACAATACAATAACAAATTGCAAGCGATTCTGTTACCTACAAATCGATTGATACCGCCATGAATGCAGACCAAACTATCCAATCGAGTTTTTAAATTCGTCGAATCTTCCTGATGTGCCACCGTTCAAATTGGAATAAGACTCACTATGAAGAAACTGATGCCGAATATCATCGAGACAACTATATATTCTTAATGGAAAGTCGTAAGGAGAAGATGTGCTCATTCCCACCGACGTGCAATTTGATAAGAGACGACTGCAGCTCCCCGTTGGACTTGCATTCTCAATGACCATCAACAAGGCACTTCAAGTGTGCGGAAGAATCTAGAAAATCCACGTTAGACAGCCGAGAAATTTATTTGTATTTGCTAAAGACGGAAAAGCCAAAACTATTGTCTACCCTAAAGCACTTAGCAGAACAATTAAGTAAGCAAAATGTATGATTTTAATAATTTTTTCTTTATATATCATTCAATATCAATAAATGTATTTATTGTCGGTAAAAATGTCATTATTTATATCATTGCTAACTAAACAAGATAACTCTTTCAAATTTCAAATGGTATTTTTAGAACTATTTCTTCTGTGGCAGCAACGCGCCGGGTACCAGCTAGTATTTTATAAATTTTATATAATAAATTTGAAAATAAGAAACTTATCCATTTCTAATGATATTTTATCATGCGTGCGGCTTCATATTGGCGCTCCATATGTTGGCCTCGGCGTCAGCGTACGTCTAAGCACTATAGACGACGCGTTGAATATTATTTAACGCTGTAACAAATTATTCAATTATCGGATACGTTATGAAGTTGTTAATTTCTAATAATGCAATTTTAATATCCATGATCAAACCATCAATCAACATAGCTTATTTTAAAAATAAAATACTGTATCATATTTCAATGTGAGTAAATATATTTTTCGCCGCGTATATGATACATTCTGCTTTCCATCCATTTGTTTGCATAAAAGATATTTTGATTCGGAGATTTGACTGGATTTTTTTCTCTATTGAACAGCAAAACCATCAGCTTGTGGCTTAAGTCGAGTTATTCAAGATTTCTTCTATACTACAAGTTCGCAACCCTCGCAAAGTCTCGAATAGTATTCGATATTACATGTACGCTTTAAAATTGATTTTATCCTAATCTGTATGACATATTTGGTCTGTGTATCGCTTTCTATTATCTTATTAAGTTTGTGATAGACGAGGGAAATATTTTTTGAAGGCTTTGATGAGATAACGTCTTTCAAAGATGATTGCATCGCCAGACGGATTGCCATGATGTTATATGTGCGTTGTCCATTAAAGCTTTTTGTCCAACATCAATCTCGAATTCTTTATTTGAGATCTTCAATTGATTAAACGTCGCTCTGATCCCAGGAGAAATGAAAATTGCGATATTTCTAAGCTGAAATGCTACCACAGGGATTGGCCGATGCTTATTTTTCATTTCGGATTTAAAGCAATTTTTATCTCATGAATGTGAAGATTGCTTGCTTCAAATTTAGAGATCTCTGTACCAAATGAAAAATTGTGTACATGTTCGTTTAACGTACATTAAAATACTATATATTATTGTATTAAAACATTATTCAGGGTGTCACGAATGAATAATGTTTCAATATCCCACCAAATGTACAAAACAATTTTGCGAGTCGTCAATCCGGGTTTCGGTGTCGAAAATGATTTTAGTATTAGCGAAAGCCATTGACTTTTACGACCTATGTTGCCATAAAAAACCCAATTGTCATCTTCAATCATAATTATAAACAAAAAAGGATGAACTTTTTGTCATGACAACAAAACTTTGCACGTGTTTTGTAGCTCTTTTATCGTTGGACAGTTCGTGCGGCATCCAAAACCCATTCGATTCGACTTCCCAATACTTTTTAAATGCTCTTTAGCTGTCGACCACGGTGAATGTCCGATTTTTAGCCCTAGATCACTAACAATATTTTCGAGTTACACTCATGCAATGAGTATTTATTTAGAAAACTACTGAACAGTACGTGGCGAGAAAGTTTCGGGAGCATGCATACATGTCGTTCCGATTCTGTAGTCTGTAAGACTACAGAATGATTAGTGATATCTAGGGTTAAAATATGCAAATATGGGCGAGTTAAGTCAGTATATTTTTTTCGTTTTCAATTCAAAAATCATATAATATAATGGCATCTTGAAAATAAGGTTACCAGGACTCCTAAGGCTAGGGGATTTTAACGGTTATTTTGTTTGATCATGCGTATATGTCGGCCATTTTGTTCAGTCACAGTAAATTCTTCCGATAAAGAGGACGTCACACGCTCCCGCTCGTGAGTGATCCGCGCGATCATCCGTTTTTTAACATTGCATACCAATACCGTCGCGAATATTTATCAGAAGCTCGTAAAAGCTTATGGCAGTGATGTGATGAGTCGACAACATGTCATGAGGTGGATTAGGTTGTTCAGAGAAGATCATTGACTCCCGACAAACTTGTGCAGAAAATTGGAAAACAAATGCAAAATGATAACCATGTGACGCTTGACGATCTTTACGAAGAATTTATTGAAAATTTTAAAAGTCTCCTTAGATATATTGTGTTGGAAAAACCTGATTATAAGAATTTGTGTGCGAGATGTGTGGCCCAGAACGCTTACACCAGAGCACCATCAAAATCGCGTTGTCGCCTCCTTCTCCACGAGGAGAAGCTTTTCTGGACTCTATCGTGATGGGGGATAAGACGTGGATGTGTCGCTACATCCCAGAATCCAAAAAAACAATCCAAAAATAACTGACGGTGGAGTTTTATGACATTGGCATACAAAAGCGACTACAGAAATGTCTCGATCTCGATGGCGATTATGTTGAAACATAGTTTAATATATCTATGAATTTCAATTAAATACAAACAATTTTTGATCCTGCATAAACGTTGTAATCTAATTTTTTCTGGATGACCCTTGTATAATTGTAAAATGTGATTTTATTGAATATTTTACTTTTTTTTTAAAATCGGACACTTCATATGAAAACATCCGATACAAATTTAGCTAAAAGAAAGCCCAATATTAATGTTTTATGTATGTGCGTCTATTTTGAGTTTGAGTGAGATATAATTGCCTCAATTTTCGAAGTTCGCGACTTTTGAATAAATCATCCAATGACATTTGAGAAATTGAAGAGAATCGGATGATAATTTACGACGAAACTCAATAAGTGGTTCAGATGGAAACGAAAGCTGCCTCGGTGACATTAACGAACGACAACTTCTGCTAATAGTTTCTAATGACGTAAAACTGAATTAGAAGCGGAATGTAAATTTGGCGAGGTAGTTTTTCGTAAAAACTTTCCCGTGAGTAAATTTTCCACACCCCCCGTATAGCATTACAGGGTGTGTTACACGTGAGCAGGGACTCGCACAGGACCAAACGTTCAAAAGTAATTACTAGGCACCGCACCATTTCAAAGACTTTAACGAAACGGCTTCACTCTTTACAAGGTCGTAGGCCGTAACAAAACAAAACTACACTACATTAACGGCACGCTCACGAGCCGCCATTGTTCATATGTTGGGGGTGGTATATTTAAAATGGGGCCTCCAAATTTCAGGTCTCGCTGGCAAGTTGGGCCGTCACATTATGTCAGGGGTTTGCGCTCAAAGTGACGGGAATACGTGTTTTTCATTAGGATATGAAATATGAATGTCTATTTCAACCATTTTAGCATATGTTTGTCTGTTTACGAATATATTACGTATGGGGGGATGTTAGTGAGTTTTTCAGGTGACATTGAAAACTGTCACAAGTTTCCGGGGATCGCTCTTTAAAATAATAACAAATTACGCCTGCTTTAATAACTCGAATTCGTATACAGAAAACTTTATGCCATTCCTCCTTCGAAATCTTCATTTATTATTTGGGTATATGCTCTTATCATGGCTATCATATTTAACCCTTTTCCGCCATTTGGTTTTGATTTATGATGTGGATAATGTCAAGCAAAGTATTTTTTACTCACACAATCCTATAAGAAAGTTCTGGCCATCGACAACGTATCCTGTCCTTTTCCGCCAAATGTCAGCATAAAGTCTTCCAAAGGGTCTGCTGCCACTTGGTTTGCTAAACGGAGTCGGCAGCACGGTTGATGCTTCGACGTGCATGTCCATGACTTCCAGATTGGTATTAATGGTTTTGGCGACTGTTTTTTTTATTTTTTTTTTGATAAAAAAGTAAATCAACATATTTTTTGTATGTTCACATATTCTTTTCTATTGTTCATATGTGTATTTAAATTTCGTTCATATGTGTATCTGAGGGAACGCTCTTATAATAAAATTTGTGGATAGTCAGAGAGAGAGAGGGAGAGAGAGAGATCTGGTTGCAGGAAGGACCACCTTCCGCGGCCAAGGCTAACCGACGACTCTCCCGACTCCCGCCTCCTGCGCGTCACTCCCCAACTGGCAACGGTGCACGCGCAAGAAGCGATCGGTCGGTATT
Organism: Stenopsyche tienmushanensis; assembly: GCA_008973525.1. NCBI lineage: Eukaryota > Metazoa > Arthropoda > Insecta > Trichoptera > Stenopsychidae > Stenopsyche > Stenopsyche tienmushanensis. Next base: position 636,768 of record WACJ01000016.1, read on the forward strand.
CAGGTGCAATGTTTCCATAGTGCCACAAGAGATGGCGCTGTTAAAATAACACATTGCACCTGAAGAGAGCCCACGCTACACCATCAAGTCCACAAAACCTATAAATGATATATCGATTTTGGCTTTTAAAATTAAGATCGGATAGCCGATGTAAGATAAGACGCCCTAAAACTGGAAATCCCTTCAATTTTGATGCTGACATATTTGAGCGCCATAGTGGAAAAAATCCTCGATTAAGCATCGAAAAATTATCGCAGAGAATGCATTCATCATAGTTGAGAGCTCAAAAGCATTTAAAGCGTATCGGGAAGACAAATAGAATGAAAGTTTGGATGCCGCATGAATTGTCGCGACGATTACCAAAAACAGAAACGAAGCACGTGCAAAATTTTGTTATCAAGGCAAAAAGAAAAATTTTGGAAAAATGGATTGTTAATGACAAGATAAGTCGACTCCGAAGCCCGGATTGACGACCCGCAAGTTTCTTTTGTGAGTTAGATAAGATATTTAAGGAATTATTAATTATGAATTTATGAAATCTAACGAAACAATGACTACAAATGTGTATTGTCAGTGATTGGAAAGGGTAAACAAAAAAATAATTGGGAGTCAAACGTCGTAAAATGGGGAAGAACTTCCATAGATTTCATATTCACCAGATCTGACTCCAATAGATTATCATCTTTTTCGATCTTTGGAAAATTATTGAATGTAGCGGTTTTTAAAGTGGGGTCCGCGGACTCCTGGACGTCCATCAAGCTGTTGCCGGGGGTCCGCAAAAATATAAAAAAATATTTATCTATATTTGAACAATTTATTTTGACCAATATTTAACCAAAAAATATTTGTTCGTTTGAAAAATTAATTCCAAAGACGTTAAATGTAGGGATGAGATCCACAAAAAAAATTTTTTGTTTGTTTAGTCATTGTTTAAAAAGATTTTAAGCATTTTTTTTAAATATACTTTGAAGAATCCTTCAAATTTAATAATTTGACTCTTTTTAATAATCATATTTTTTTAGTATTCCATATGGATAATTTAACGGGCTATCTTTATTTTTGATGATATACAAATTTTGGGTAAAATACAGAAATTATATTGCAGAATAATTTCTAAATGACATATACCCGAAAGAGACTTGCTAAATGTCACCAATCAATCTTGAATACCGAGCAGGAATGTTATGTCAAACGAAGATAGGAGGACCTGGAGGGATTAAATTGTCACACATTTTACAAAAAGGCGCATATTTTTCTCTATAATAGATCATATTTTTAGCAATATTTAATTATAACCGATGTAGGAATGACAAATTTTATCAATTTGAATATTTTTTATTTTTCAATATTTCCCCAATAATCACAGTGTTGGTGGAAAAAATCCATTTACCTGACACCATTTTTGCTAAATGTCGTTATGAAAACAAATCGACTTTCATAACAACCAATTAAAGTAAATATCATGATCTGAACACGCAGGGGGATTCCCTGCAAGAGACTTAATATTCTTATAAATTTTTAATATTGCATCACTGCATGTTTTAAAGTAGGTCTCTACATAAAAACGGCTCCCGCTTCGGCTCACCCAGATGACGCCCACGTGCCCTAAATGCCAAAGTTGTTCTATAATTACCAATTCCATATTCGTGGAATTATAACTAACAATTATAGGTTCATTTTGTATAATTAAACGCGGATATAAATACATAGTAAGAAATAATTTTGATTTTGATGCTATGAAAATTGTCATATTTTTTCGGTATATGTTGCGGTTACTCGTTTGAAAAAAATAATTTGAACTCTACTAGTGACACCATTCCCTGTTTTGACATCATGAAAGATCGAACTTTAATTGATATATATGTATTATTAATATATATGATTTATCTATTTTTATATGATTTATAAACCAGTTTAACCATTTACAGAAAAACTACTTTATTTTAAAAATGAATAATACAAAATTTTCGCCTATAAGGCGAAAGCACTCTCCTCTCTTATCCATTGCATGATTGCTATTAAATTTACATGACAAAAAACGTTTAATTTTGTTCTTTCAAATAAGTGTTAGCATATTATTTTTAAAATAATTTTCGCTTCAGGGTGTGCATTTCAAATAAGGAAGTTTCCCTGCCGCACCCTATACATATACATTAAATACGCTTGAATGGCATCTTAAGATTATTGTAACACATTAAGATAAAGTACCATATTTGTAAGTCGTGTAAGCTTTTATCACAAATCAAAATAAAAAAGGACATTTATAAAGGTTCAGTCTTACGCTTTAATAAGCAGCAAATAAGAGCAAATCGCCTCCATATAAAACCACCATATCGCTAAAGAAACACGAAACCATTCGAAACAAAATGTTTCCCCTCACGAAACGACAAATTTATCGTCACTTGTTTCGGTTATCATTCCATCATTTCTTTGTGGGCCATGTTTTTACATCGAAAATTTACAGCCTTTTTCGTGTCGGCCGGAGTTACGCACATACGCGTCATGAGGCCCGGTAGTTCAAGAACGCGTAAACTATTTTGATCAAATTTTGATGAAACGAAGGGCTTTCTTATTGAAAGAGCTGCCATGATGGAAACGATCCATTTCGTCTATGCACTCATGAATATTTCTTTTATACCCATTTCGGATCGCACAATGGAAACTACCCCTAGTTTCTCGGGTACATTGTATTTGCCTATTGAATATATTTACCTTCGAGCGCACCCCGTGCGCGAGTACGTGTCGCAAAATCGGACAATTAAATATTTCCTTACACGCTGGAAATGGAAAATTATGCGAAAATCGAAAGAAAAACACATGTGCGCTTTTGTCGAAGGGCTTAATCGAGGAAAACAAAAATGTGGAAATTTAAAGAAAGCGCCGAGCGCCATTTTATTGATTTTTCAAGAGCTTTGTGAAGGTGTTTTCAATGATTTTAGCTTTATTTTGAGAAAAAAATAGTGATAAATTAAATAATGCGTTATAAATATGTTACATGACTTTACTACGAGGGTCGTCCCAGAAATCGCAGAAAACACAAAAAAATCCCAATATAGTATTCTTGTAGCTCGATACACTTTTCTCAGCAATGCTCAATAGCTTCGATACCCTGTTTGTAGTGAGAACCGTCGAGCTCCTCAAAATAGCCATCAACCGCCGACTTGTTGCCTATTGTTCTTTTTTGTAACCAAACGCGATCATTTTTTTTTATTTCATCACCCAAACGTTCCAATAAATTCATATAATATTCGTCGATGTAAGCAAAGGCGGCACTCACCTTACGCACAGCTTTCTCATATCCAAAATTTCAGTCAATACACGATGTACAGCACTTTTTAATTAATTTAATATTATTTTATGGCTTTTCTTCAGCATTTCAAGCGTGGTCATTTCATTTGATCGACCATTAAGATGTTCGTCTTGTCAGCTCGTACGGCCTCGTTCGAATTCTGCCACCCAATATTTTACCATTGTAAATGAAAAAGCAAACTCCCTCCAGGATATAATCAAGCTCAGATTTGATATTGGTTGGATTGAGACCTTTCAAATAAAAGTATTTATCGATCATTGAGATTTTTTATGCTTTGGGTATTTCAATAAGTACTACCAAAAATATTATCTGCAGCAAAATATGTTGCGATATATTCAGACGGGTTTTATTTCTGGTTTCCCATTATCAATAATCGGGGGAATAAACAACATAAAAAACAATAGATGAATAGTGTCCTAAAAATGTGTCCAAAATCATGGAAACAAAGTATCCTCTTTACACAATAACGTTCACTGTCGTCAATAATGGCTTTAAATAACCTAATGCTATATCCACCACTTAACATCCACACAAATCCACATATCTCTCAGCACCGCGCAGCGTGAATCAAGCTTGTATATCAATAAATGTTGATGGCGTACAATAATCGTTCATTTATTTGCGTGAGCATCAATAATACACATGTTTGTCTTCATTTTTCGTAACAAAATAATGCATTTGTCGAAGCTTAAAATCAATACATTTGGGTCGATCGACACAATCGATACAATAGCGTTTCAAATGGAGTCACTTTTATTATCATGTTGAATTTTAAGTATGTAATTGATTTAAGCGATTTTCAAAAGATAACCCGCATCTGCACCCGAACGCATATATGCGCGATTACTCATCAACGAGTTAAATAAGGCCTGATAGTAAACTTAAATATTTTGGTGAGTGTGTTCAGATCTTAGATCATAAATATTGGTGTAAGAAGACAATACAAGTTTTTTTAAGATTTTATTCCAACAAGGCTCGAGAAATAATTATTTGATCGTGTTCACTGGATTGTAATATTTTTGGTTGTTTTGTGTATTTTGGCAGTTGAAGAAATCGCCAATAAGACTGTCTATAATAATGCAAATAATCTGAATAAAATAGTCTGCTAAATATTTTAAGACCTGAGAAAGTCTTATCTTCTTTGTTGTCATTCGTTGCTCTAAATTATTAATGGATATTTTTAACATTTTATTCATTTTTTTTGTAAACTCCCATGAAAGAAATGCAGCAAAATAAAGTAAATACACGCGTTGTTATCAGCAGTTTGACAGTTACATTATATTTTTGTTGAGCATTGAAGCTTTTGTCTTCGTTTTTTAGTCATTGTACAAGTCTATTATAAATATTAAGAGGGATTTTATAAATATTTTATATACGTTTGAATCCATGAATATTAACAAAGTGTCGTTTATGTATTTTGCTATATTTTTGCTGACACAAAATAAATACTATGGTTATTTAGTCGCATGATCCAAATGGACTTATTTATGATTCGATCGCTCCGCTGCGTTTTTATGCTCCGTGACACGGAAGAATTTTTCTTCGATTTTTTTTCTCCAATCTACAGTATCTGGCGGTACTTTTGCGGAATTTCATATTCTCATCAGGAAATATATTTCTCTATTTTATATTTCGGCACGGAGAGACCTATTTCAAGAGCCAATATAATGGCGAAAAAGCACACCTCTCCTGCCAGCGAGTCGCTTTGTTTTATTGCCTCAAATTGTTGAATTAAAATTTTCATCGAAATGTCTTATTTAGTATAAATTACATTGAAAAAGACGCAAAAACTTTCTCCCCATGTATTCCAGAAAAGTTTTCCCATTAAGCACATAATGCTTTTGAAATCAAACGTGGGGTTGTAAGGCGTCCCCGAAAGCATTCGCTCCCGAGAATTTTCCACTTACTGGATCACGATTATTAATCACGCAAGAATTCGGCTTATATAATTTTGTAAATTATTCAATTTGTTCAATGTGTAAAGTGTTCCATTTAAGTGTTTTATAATGAAACGGTTCGTTAGGAACTACAGCGAGCAATCTATCACGATGCCAACCCCTTCCTATGAGCACCCCTACGATTCATCAAATCAGGGATGCTTCAATGAAGACTCCAAGGAATAACGCTATTATATATTAAACAAGCGACCAAATATCACACCACGTATAACTACAAAATGGATACATTATCTCCTTATTACTATTAGGTTAATAAACGAGGGAGACCCAAATATAACGCGGAATTTAGCTGTACAAATTTATTAATGATATATAAAAGTACAATGAAATATTGTTTTACTTTTCTACATAAAAAAAAAATTCACCAGTCGAAAAGAAAGTACTATAGTTATGATAGCTACGGAAGGCTGCTTAAATGAAATTAAATCAAAATGGTACATCCATGCAATTTTTACTATGCCTATATTATTTTCACAAGTGTAAACAATAAGTTGACAGAGTTTTATAGCAATCGGATGAACGGTATGGAAACGCATTAAATATGAACAAAAAACATTGCTTTTTTATATATTAAACTATGCCCTTGTTACTTGCACAATTTTTAACAATGCGTGAACGAAGTTTTATTGCAATCTAATGAACGGTATGGCAGCGCATTACATACGAACAAACAGAGATAGATAGAGATTTTTATATTCAAGACTAATAAATTTGTACAGCAAATTTCCGGGTTATATTTGAATCCCTCTCATATCATCAGGACTATTTGGGATAAATATTAAATAATAACCAAAAATGGTTTAATTCTTGTGAACATATGACATTCAGCGTACTGTAAGAATCTTAACACATTAACTGCAGGGATACTTAATAAAGCATTTGAAACATTTAATGTTTTTAAAAAATCATAATAATTTATCTTATTAGATTATAGATGAGATATTGGAAAATATGTAAATAAAAGGAGGGTTGAAAATTTTTGTAAAAATATTTTCAATGAATCCTAATGTGCCAAATTATTATTTTAGCATCAATGGCTTTCGCTGAGACAAAAATAGTTTCCGACTCCGAAGCCCGGATTAACGACCCGCAAGATTATTTTTGCATTTGGTGGGATATTCAAGGATTTATTCATTATGAATTTATGAAATCAGGCAGAACAATAACGACACATGTATTGTAATATGTTTTGTAATGTATAACTATGCTTTTTAATATTTTGTACATAAAAAATAATCAAATCTAATATATAAAAATGAATTGGGCTTTGTTTGTTCGAAATGCGCTGCCATACCGGTCATCAGATTGCAATAAAACTTCGTCCACTTATTGCTATATACTTCGCAAGTAACATAAGCATAGTCTAATATTTAAAAAATAATATTTGTTTGTCCGTATTTAATGCGCTGCCATACCGTTCATTCGGTTGCGATAAAACTTAGCCAACTTATTGCTTGCACCTTTTCAAATAATATAGGTATAGTACAATTAACTTACAGTAGATCCTATATATAAATATCAATGTTTGTATGTTTGTTCATATTTATAAAAAAACCAACAAAATAAAATAAATTCCATTATTCCTATCATTCCTAATTAAACAAGATAACTCTTTTAAATTTCAAACGATATTTCTTTGTTAAACAATCGGCAAAAACTTTTCGATTCACCCAATATTCAGATTAAATTTTTTGAAAGATTTTAAAAATATTTAGTCTTTATCTAGATTTTAATTAGTTTTGTATGACTTGGATAATATTAATATAGCATATAGTAATAGTCAAGAGCACCATTTCTGGATATTATCCTCCATTCCCTTTTATATTGACTGAATAAAGGGTAAAAAGGAGTTCTTGGCCAACCATTTCTTTTACCATAAGCACAAGATTGACAATGGCCCAGGTTATTGTGAAGAGCAATCGTTGAATAGGAAAAGGTTGAGAAGATCTGGCCAGAACCACTTATGCCGAAGATTTCTAAGCGGGCCAAAAATCGTTTCGCATAATGAAAATCCCGTATCGGATTTTTCCTTTGTAAATAACGCGGTTGCCATTTATTTATATGTCGTTCGGCCGGGAATAGGATGAGGATATTAATGAGGATTCGAAATGCACGCGAAGCTGTCCGCACAAAGGATACTGGACGGGTAAAATATTTATAGATTCAAATCCTTTTTTATGTGATTGTGGAATTGTGCTCTAAAGAAGAGGTACCGTTTTATTCCTGGCCTCGAAGTCTTCATGTCGAGCTGGAATTCATTCCGCTTAGAGTTGCATCACCAGATGTGTTCTTTTATTCATGTTTTACAGAACTTTAGAAGGGGCGTTTTTCACAGAGAGATATTGTCTACTCTTTTAAAATGACAAGGTGAGCCTGAAAGAAAAATGTTCGTCGTACCGAGAAATATGGCTCTCTCCCCTATGACATGCCGAATTTAATAACACCCCGACTCAATTAGGGCGGGTGGGATATTTCATTTTTATTAGTTCAATTTGAATGTCCGAAAATATCGAAATAAAATATTCAAATCCAGAAAGGTTCCTCTTGTTCGAGAAATCGATCCCATAAAGACGTTACGTCGCCAATAGAGTCTGGAGGCTCAATAAAGGTAGATCAATGACAAACTCATGTTGAGATAAATAAAGGAAAAGGGCAAGAAAAGGGATCCTTTTGACTCGGTTGAGAAAAAACAGAGAAAATCCATCCGATTATAAATTACTTTCACGCTTCATTTCTAAATCTTTCTGCAAATTGTATAGAAAGACTGCCGAAAGAAATACGTTTGAGGGGGGTTTAGTTTTTAAGATAACCACAATATCGCTTTTCGTATTTTGTATTCAATGGCGTTCAAATTGAATTAATTTTCAGATTTATAACATGCAAATTTACATGATTTTATGTATAATATTTTCAGATTATTTATTAATTCTTGAACTTCAATTAACGCTAAATGTACCTCATAGCTACTTAAGTTTTAATTTGTTTGAAGGCATTTTTTCGACAAAACTTTTAGGTAATCCATAATTAATGTCGTTTTTTCAACGTGATTCAAAAACTTTCTTCCTGACACTTTCTAGCATATCTTCTCTGCTATCATTTTTCCTACTTTTATAAACAGTGCTAGCATTGATTACTTTTAAAACTGACCTAAGTCGAGTCTTGTTAATTTTGGATCTGACAGGAGACTTATTTTCTTTCATTACACCCGATAAGTAATATGCGATTCTTCTTGTATTTCCAAGTCTGACTGGCAACTCTCTGTAAATAAATCACAAATTAATCTCTCGAAGCAAAACTTAAAACTGGTAAAACCGTTATTTTTTCGGGAACGAAAAACGGAACCAAACCGATTTAAGTGCTTTTGAATAAATTTTGATTTCTTAAAAAATAGACACTCAAACGAGAAACTTAAAAACACATCCTTATTGCTCTACGGGTTGAAAAAAAAATCTTTTTTGAATATGGTGCATCGGAAAAACGACATTACATATGAACATAATAAGTTCTTGTATTAACACAGTCAGTAGCTGTTTTGAATTAATGATGTGCCCATTTAGTTATTTTATATCCATGGAACAAAATTGATGTTCATATTTGGCCATCCTTGGGCTCTTGAGGACAAGAGAATTTTTTAAATTCAAATAATGTATTTAAATATAAATATAAATGTCGTTAAAAACAACTATTTAACACAAAAGTCATTTAGAAAGTAAGGTTACAAGGACTTCTGAGGCCGGGAGAATTTTTGTTTCAAAGTTGGCATACTTGGGGGACATAAGGGGGATCTCAACGGCCATTTTGTTCAGTCATAGTAAATTCTTCCGATGGAGAAATCGTCGCGCACTCCCACTACTCCCATCCGTATGGAATCCACGCATCCATCCGTTTTTTAACTATGTAGAACAATATCGCCGCGAATGTCTATCGGAATCTGGTAGAAGTTTATGGTAGTGATGTGATGAGTCGACAATATGTCACAGAGCGAACAAGATTGTTCAGAGAAGGCCATAATGATATTCGCGACAAGGCAAGGACTGGGAGTCCATGGCTGATTTTTGACAAACTTGTGCACAAAATTGAAGAACATGTACAATATGACTATCGTGTGATGCTTAATGATCTCCACCACCATTTTCAGATATTTATGAAAGTCTCCTTAGTGATATTATGTTGGAAAAACATGATTACAATAAGTTATGTGCGAAATGGATACCCAAAATTCTAGTGCCCCGATTACAGAAATATTTCGATCTCGACTATTTTTGAAGTATCTTTTTGGATACTACATAAATTTTGTATTTTTCTGGATTACCTTCGTATATTGAATTTGATCTAGTAACACTTAGCCTGGCGGTATTTGTATTCATCAGCATTATTAAAATACTACTGAATGCAAATCTTATTTAATTTTTTTACATTATTATACTTTAAACGATTCTATTTGAATTCTAAGACACCCATGTGATTCAAATCATGATCAGAGCAAGTCCCTGTTTTATCATGTCCACTCGCTGTTTAAAATTTTGATTGGTATCATCTCAATCGTGCAGTCATAAGCAAATCTCAATTTTTAAAATGCAAACGCTCAAGTTAATCATCATCGCTTCTTGATATATTTATTGCATGTTTCGCATATTTTAAAAAAAATATAAATATTCGCAATAGATGAAATTTTGAACAATGGGCTTTAACTCTTGCATGCATTCTGACGAACGGATACACCGCTTGCATAATCACACTATTGTTTGAAAACGTGCTTTGAAACTGTAAGGAGGGCTTCCATCAAGTAAAGCACATTCATTTAGGGGTCGTAATAAGGGAGTCTATATCAATCATATGAAATTTAATCCCGTAGGGCATAAAGCCGCATTTGCATAGGACCCATATGTAAGATGTATCCGTCAGGTCCTCGCCAGGTTCACTTTCTCCGCGGAAATTTTTTGGCTAAAGATATATTTTATTTACCCTCCCTTTGTTTATCTTCGCTCTTATCTTCTTAAGAACACGCTTTATACTCGCAGGCTGTTATTTATTTATCTTTATAGGGCCATGATTTAAGTATGATTTTTTCTTGGATTTAATTGAATACAAAAGTGTTGAGCATCGCTGTAAAGCCTCCCTTAAAAATATTTCTTTGGGATAAACCAGAATATATTGTCACTTTCAGCTGTTCTCTGTGTAACTAAATGACATGAAAGGACTTTTTTATACATCAAGTAGTCTCGCATATTTTTTGTATATATACTTGTTTTCAATATCACACCGTAACATATGGACGAGAACGTTTTTCTGTAGATAATATAATGCGATAAGTTTTTGATGTAGTTATTGAATGTGAACTGGGATATTATTGCAAATATTGCGATTTAAATCCATTTAAAAAGACGGCAATTCACGGGAACATCTTGTTGTTTATTGTTCTTCGTTTGATGTAGGTTAATCTATTTTTTTTATTCCGACGAAGGCTATCATTAGAAAAAATTTCCTTTTCATGTTCGTGGCTGTTTTTACTCAAATTGAAGGCTTTAATTAAAAATGGTTTGCTGCGCTCCGCCATAAAATGCATCATTAATTTAAGCGTCTTTATATTCGCTCTAATACTTAAAGTCACCCCCTATGTTTAACTGTTAAACGTTTTTCCGCCACCATGCACCCCAGTATAATTTCACTCAGAAGAACCCCCGACATGTGGTATTTTAGCGAAGAAAAAATTGCCGCAACTTGTGGTTTCCTTGTGGAAAATCAATTTTCGTGATAACGTTGGCAAATTAACAGCGAAAAAATATTTTTAAATTAATTTATTTCTTATTTTTTAAAAATGGCACATAAAAGACATCTTCACTATGTATTTACATAAATGTATTTAATAAAGCATATATTGATTTTTCAATATTATCGTCCACAGACTCCCTTCTACATTTCTTCCATCAAACCAGTTTGTAACTATTAGGGGAATCGAAAAGTGTTCGCGTATTTTAAAACCATTTGAGATTTGGATTAAAATTCCACCAAAGCCAGTAAAACACTCCAAGATATTTATGCTAATGTTGGTTCAAAAAATAAGGCAATAGAAGGTTAAGGGATGATTTGAGAACGGTACGAATCGAAAAATCGAATAGGATGGGTGTTATGGGATAGGATGGGTGTTATGGAGTAGGATCGATACCACACGCCCTTAAAATAGTCCCGTTTTGAATTCTTAAATCCTTTCAAATTTAAGAGCTGCATTTTGTTCAAATCTAATATGTTTTGCAATAAATTGCTCAATTAGCTTGAATTTAATCGTCATTTTAGTATTTTGAAACCTTATGTTTCAGCTCAATTTGTCCCCAAAATTAACGACATCTGCATCCCATATTAAATGCTGTTTTTTTAAATTTTGGTTGGAGTGCCACGAAAACAAAGTAGTAACAATCGGCAGACGACAGAATTGATTCCAGAAATTTAAATCGGGACGACCCTCGATTTTTGATCTGAATGAAAATCCCTGATCAAGTCAGATTCACAGCAAACAATCGAGAAGTTATCACAAATCGAATAGGATGGATATTATGGAATAGGATGAGTACCGCGTGCCTTGATTGAAGACAACAATAACGCAACAAAATAGTTCCTTTTGGAAAAGCATTGTAATTTTCGATCAAAAATAAAACTTTATTTGGGAGGGATTCGTTAAAAGAAGAAATACGGGAATTAAACTGGGAAGTCTTACCATATCTTTTTTATTCACCAGACCGTAAAGTTTTTATAAAAAAGGGACCCAAAGGATTGCTTAAGTGATGAGAAGATATGTTGAACAATAAAAGGAATTATATTTTGTAATGTTGCATGTATTAATTTTTTTTTAATATACATGAACTTTTTATACTAAATACGCGAATACTTTTTGATACCCCTAATATTTTCCATATTTTATCAATTTTTTTTAAATTCACTTCTCTTTTTTGTAGTATATTGAAGCTATTGACAAAGAAAACAATTCGAAAAAGATAGATTTGAACTGTTTGTTGCGATTCGAGGTATTGGGACTCCCGCTTCGGCTCACCCAGATTACGTGTGGCGTCAATTTGATATTATATAGATATTCTTGTAGTTCGGGTTCTCAAATCTTTCTCATCAATATGCCAGAAATCTTTGCTCTTCTGAATACCTCCGTTTGCCTATCTGCTAAAATTAATTGTTTCATCATATAGTAGATAACTTCAAAAATCGCTTCCTAAGTTCTTAGTAATATTTACACTATCCTCTCTAATTATGCGAAGTTGGTGCAGCGATAAATATATGTCCGCGCTGCTTAATTAAGCTTTTAAAATATCAAATAAAAATTCGAACGGCTAAAAGCTTTGGCCACTCTGCGTTGAAGCACGCTTTCAAATATTTTTCTAAGCTTTTAAATACGATAAAACATTTGAGCTCTCCGAATATCCGCTTTCCGTTTATGCACATGATATTTTAATTAAGGCCAAAAAATGTACTAAAAACGCTAAAAATTATTTGAGCTTCGCGAATGTGCGGCCTAATGGGATGTATATTCGGTTTCATAAATTCCGGCCTAACATATCTGAAACGTTATTTGAAAGCCTGCCTCCTATCTGCATGGGTGTTATCACTTAAAAAAAAGATGAAAAATAAATGTTTATTTTCGGAGAGGAATTATATTAACAACGTACATTTACAAATGGGGAATAAATAAATAATGGCGCTGATGCATGCCGGAGTATTAATAGTTTTTGCTCGAAACGGAGTCTAAGATCAAAGACTGAGACTCCTGCCGGATGATTCATCCAGCTTGCGTTGAATGGGAGCGAGGGGGAAAAGATTTGTGTTTACATCCCTTTGAAACCAATGTTAATTTTGTCGCTTTAGCAGATTGTAGAAAGTAAAAGATTTAGCACTGTGAAATAAGATTTTTATCTTGCTAGAAACTTGGAGAGATAGTTTTTCTTAAACGACAACATTAAATTTTTCAGATTATATTTTATTCATTGTTATTCGCTTTTGTATTTAAAAACAGCAAATTTTTGCACGAAATTTTAGTATTTTACGAATTTAAATTCTATCTGAACCAATATTTTTCAATAGATTAATAAATCTCAATAGAGATACAATGGATTCATGCAAAATCTCACCCAAACGTTTGCTCCCATTGAGATGATCTACGTTGTCTGCTCGCTTTTAAATCGACGAGGAGACGCCGCATGGTGGATGGAGATCAGAATAAAATTAGGATCTTGAGGTGCCTTGATCTTTTTTGTACACATTTTTGTATCTATCTTAATTCACATTATATTATTTTATATTTTCTTGGGGTACATTTTAATTCGCTTGTAATTTGCACTGGTTAAAATGAAGATTATTCTTACTAACCCTGCTAGTTATCAAGCTTATGCGACGTTTCTACCTTGTTGGGCCTAAAAGTGATCGATTTTTAAACATTTTTTTATGCAAAAAGTATTAAATATAGGTTTTTGACATTTAATGTGTTGATTAGACAATTTTTATTGAACATAAATTTTTTTTTTAAAGTTTGACAAAGTATGATAGTGTGGAATTGGGAGGAATCATGAATATCGGTGCGCGAGCGATGATATTTTTAACTATGGAAGTTCTAAGTCCTTAACAAATGATTTGCAGCAAAAAAATTAAACATGTTTTTTTATTTTATATAATATTATAAATAGCTTAGACTATAACTAAAAAGAAATGTTGTAAAATAAAAAAATAGTGAGTGATCAAAAAAAAGTTTGTATTTTTACCAACATTTTTTGTACTTTTTTCTTTTTTAAATAAATACTTTTGAGTATTTTTTAATAATTATAATCTATACTACGAAGACGTTTATTATTTACATGCCTGCCAAATTTTATAAAGAATACTCATCTAGGACGTGTGGGAGAACTTCCATAAGCTTGAAAAAAGTAGTGTCGATAAAAACGCGTTTAAAGTTTCTCTTCTCCTCGTCGGCCTATAATTTTGCGAATTTCATTTATATCAACTTGATATTTACTGAATGTATTTTTAAATATTGGTTCTTTCCGATACACGAAGAAAAAAAAGGGTTTTTTGAACTAACAAGGTAGAAAGGTCCTTTAAAGGATGAACCTTTTTTTAATAACGAATACACACGCGTAAACAATCGAGGAGTTATTGCAAAGATAACAATCTCCATGGACTATTATGCCAATATAGAATGCGGCAGGAATAGGATGGGTTTTATGGAATAGGATGAGTACCGTGCGATGAAATATGCGGTACACATTTTTGAAAACACAAAAAAATTACAAAAAAAGGACCAAAGAACTGTTAAGGCGATGGAAAGATGTTGTACATTAATAAAGGGAATTATTTTTATAACGTATTAATATATAATTTTTTTGCTGTTAATATGCTTGATTTTTTTTACTAAATTTACGAATACTTTCCGGTCCACCTAATATTCATTCACAAATATTGCTTTAAATTTTAATCATCAATATGAAATTCATAATTTAAATTGACATGTGATATATTGTATCATTATTAAAGCACAAGCGATGGATTCTAAGACTTAAATTCACCTCCGAAGCCTAATATTATATTCACAAATTAAATTTTATATCATTTGAAAGCCACTGATTTTAACACAAGTTTCGTTGATTAAGTTAAATGAAGACAAATGAGTCGTCTGAACCTTGGACCGGTGCTTTATCTATTAACGATGACTCTCAAACTGTCATTATTAATAGGGAATGTTTCAATTAGGAATGCTCTGCCAAAATTTGAAGCTAGTTAATTAAGTTCATAAGCCGTACTTTAAATATTGATTAAGCACTAGACATGGATTCTGTGTAATTATTTGAATTGAAATTGCTTCATTGATGCATATGTATTCGGGCTGGGAAATGTTTTTCCGAACGAGGGGGTAGATCCTAGACACCTCGGAAAAAACGGAGACTATCAATCTTCAGCGTTGCCTGGAAAAAGATTCCGTCGCAGATATGTTACGAAAATTGTTGAGCCGTTGAACAATATTTACTTTCATAAATCAAGGAGTCCCTACACCTTTCAAATAACCCGGTGAAAAATGGAAACAATGCATAATAAATTCCACCATGGCGGATTTGATATCCTATATGTTGCCATAATGCATGAAATATGAACGGGTATTTTATTGCTATATAAAAAGGCTTGTTTCTATTTTCGAAAAATCATATTGGTGAGGATTTAGTTGTCACCGTCGAAAAATTGTCGATGTGTATTAAAAGTGCCAGAAGCATATTTTTCCATCGAAAAAATACAAAAAATCATCACAAGCTGTAATTCAAGCTTTGAACGTCCGTCGAAAAATATGCTAAGTGATATCCGATTGAAGTGTATTTAAGGGACGCAAAAAAAAAAGAAATACCCCTTCATTATCGGCACAATTGCTCGGCACGTGTAAGTATTTATATAAATCGAAAATAAACATCCTTTAAAAAAACCTTGTAGAAAATAGGCTCAATCCTTGCTTCATTTATTTGAGTAATCCGAATGTCAATAATGCTTTATTCTACGAATACTTGGGCTTAAAATATAAGTTGGCTTGCTCAAATACGGATACAATTTATCCATTTTATTCCGTTCGTGTTTTTAACTTTACTTGTGATGTATAAAAAAATCATCAAATAGCATGTTTCTTGATCCTGTCAGAGAAGAAAGAATACCTGCATTCTCTGTTGCGCAACGCGAAAATATTCGTTTTCTCATAAACGAAGGCGTGAAATCAAATAAAATGTTGAAAAGATTTGAGGCACAGTTCGATGATGCTACTCTAAGACCTATGTGTTTGATTGAGCCCAAAAGTTCGAGCTGTCTTTCTTCTGCTCAGGTGAATGTTTCACTCTACGGTGACTCATCCATAAAACCCCAAGAGGGGGGGGGGGACCATATGCTCATGAATAACAATCGCGCTCATAGGGTAATGATGTAGAATAGAGGTGGGGGAAGCAGCCTTGTCTTCGTGATTGGGATAGCTCAGCCAACATGAGTTGGGTGCTATGCTGCGTACTCTTAAAGTAAAATATGGAACTGCCTATTACATAAGAAGCAGGAGGACTCTGTGCCAAAGGCGACACTAATATCTTCATCAGCCTAGTGCATACAGGGAAGAACATCTTTTGGCTGCTCGTTCAGCTTTGCGGCTAGGTATTACAAATGACCGCACCGATACAAGTATCATGGGAAAGGGTTAGCCCTTGCAGTTCATCATCTGCCGTAGCTCCTTTCAAACTAAGGTTGAACTCGTGATGGCAGTGATTTCGCGCAGTAGTTATCTTGAGTTTAGAATAACTTTTGTCTTTCCTTCTTTAACGCACCTTCAGGTGCAAGTGGAGCGAAAGGGGTGGGTACCTGGATGCTCTGCGCGTAGCGTTTCTTTTTGGGCAAAAAAACGATGGAAGACATTTTTATATGGCTAGTCCGGGGAAACCCGGAATAGATCGCACAACATCACCGGTAATAATATCTGTATCGAAGACAATCTACATCTGTAAGACGTTGACTGTCGATATGCCACTATCTTACTTCTGCCCTAAAGGAGAAGGGGGAGGGGGCAACTCTACGCCCATGAGTAACAATCAAGCCCTAGGAGTAATGATACAGTTTACCATGTGCTGCATACCTGAAAAGTGGAATGTAGAAGGTGATACCGCTATCTTCAATAGCTTAGTGCATACAGGCAAGAGCGTCTTTCGGCTGCTCGAATGGTGACTCAGTTTGAAGGGAGCTGCAGCAGATGACGGACTGCAGAGGCCACCCCTTCCCCATGACACAAGTATCGGTTCGGTCATTTGTGGTATCTAGCCACGGAGACACACCCCTTTACGGGTATGCAATACAGTGTGACCTGCGTTCTCAACTCATGTTAGCTGGGTTACCCCAGGAGCGTTTTATGAGCAAGCCATTCATTACCCCATGGATTCAATCGCTGCCAACGGGCGTAGGATTGGCTCCCCTTTGGGGTTTTATGGGTGGGCATCATGGAATATAACACCCACTTGGACTTTGTCATCAAGAGTCCAACATACTGCCAAGTCGCTGTCTGTCGCCTTTATTGGTTTCGCCCCATGGTTAGGAACCGCCTAAGATATTGCTGGGTCGTTCCGAATTACTGGACGTCCTAGTTCCTCATAGGGCACGGCAATTTAGAGCCTCACTTTTTGGGCTTAGACTTTCCTGATTTGAACACGACGCAGTACAGTAAAATTCCGAGTTACGTTTGAATTATCCGAGAAGAACAGAATTTTGAAGAAGCTGAGCATTTAATTCATATTTTTCTTTTGAACCCGCTCCAATCAATTCCCGCAGTCTGTTAAATCAGGCAGTTTTTTATCGAGCATGTCTATACAGTTCCTTAATATTCCTCGTTTATAAAGGTTCTAAGATCAACTTTCTGATGAGAATCACCTTAACCGCGATCACACGAGCTCCTATTGCAAATATTTTACCTTTCTTTTTATAACTGAATATGTGGTGGTAAAAGGCAGATATCTTCTTTGCTTTTGACTCAATGGTACATTTTAGATCGGTTATAAATATTTTAGCATCATATACTGCATATTAATTTTAGATTTGATTCAATCAAAATGTACTGTTTTTTTAAAATTTATTTTATTTGAATTGAATAAGAATAATTGTGTAGAGTTTTTGTACATTCAAATTTAGATTTTGGCTTTTTAACCAGCGGGAT
This sequence comes from Stenopsyche tienmushanensis, assembly GCA_008973525.1. Taxonomy (NCBI): domain Eukaryota; kingdom Metazoa; phylum Arthropoda; class Insecta; order Trichoptera; family Stenopsychidae; genus Stenopsyche; species Stenopsyche tienmushanensis. Next base: position 654,742 of record WACJ01000016.1, read on the forward strand.
TTGAAGCATTTAAAATTCTAATTAGTCTATCTATTGTCTAATTCTAATCAAAAGGAGTTGAGGCACTTCAATAAGAAATATGGGTTTAAATTCTTCAATAAACATATTGAAGAATTTAAACTTATGTTTTTGACAAACTAAAGGGATGTCATATTTTTGACAAACTTACGCCAATGTTGAAGCTAAAAAGCAACTATATATAGATATATCTTAGACATGATCTTTCCGGGATGATTCCCCGACCATATTATTATAATATAATCCCGTAGCACTCACTCACCGGCTGAAAGTTTTCGGGTTGTATAATGTCGAAGATTTCAGCAGCCTTCACATGCTCCTCTATACTTTTTCAATTCAAACTTGCTTTGCGAGCTGCGTATATGAGGAAAACTTTTTAATACGTTTTTTTCGTTATCTTCCGGTGGCTGTGCGCAACTACCCTGACATTAGGTGAAGATATATTTCGATGAGGTTCTACTCGTTACGAGATCAAGGGTGTACTTACCGACACTTGGTCGGCGCGGAGTCGCCGAGAGCCGCTTTATAAGGGTGTTTGCCTTCCAAGAACTCTTCGGGCCTTCATCATTGATCTCAATTAGGAGGACATATTTGAGTGCCTATCTCCACGAGTGTTCATATTTTTTTAGCACACATACTAAAAATATTTTATATTTCTCCTCACGAGAGGAGTACATCTGTCGAGGGATGAAGTCGCGCGAAGAGTAAATTGAAAGCAAAAGTATTTTATATAAATATCATATAAAATATACTTTAACATAAAAAAAGGATCATCCAAATTAACAATCTAATAATTTAGTAGCTGTATGAAATAATCACAAGATTTTATACAAAAGTAGCATTCGAAAACTTTAAAGAAAATTTACAATTTATCTGCATTATTTGCTTGCTTAAGATAAGAAGCTTAATTTTGAAAGACTTTTGAAAGACAAAGACAAAGTTTAAATCTTTATTATCAAACTACTACAATGCATCGTTGTATATTGCTAAAGTAACTAATGATATTTATTCTCATTTTTCATAATATGCATTCATAATAAATAACAATTTCATATTTAATGCAAAAATATATTCATTCATAGCCATATCAGATTCAAACCGTGCAATTTTGTATTAAAGCATTAGAAAAGCGCAAAGATACTGAAATATTTGTATTTTTTTTTTAATATTGCATGCTTGAATAATAACAGTCATACTGATTGACAAAGACTTTGATTTAGATCAGCAAGTGGTTACTTAAATGCAAGAATCTGTTTAGGTCATAATTTTAGCCTTGACACATAACACTTGATCTGACTGATTAATTTATATTAAAAGTATAACATATATTCTTATCTTTTAAACATAAATAATAATATTTTTCTTGGTTAATGATGGTTGAGGGATAAAACAGGATAATTTTTATACTAAGAATCATGAAAATAAAATCAAAACCACAAGCATAATGAAAAAATATCATTTATATTAGGTCCTCCCAAAAGAAATCCATTATCTTTGTACGCTCTCAATTTAATTAAGTTTGTACCTAGATACGTTGAAATAAACATCTCTGTATGTCTTTTTCTGTTATATAGATTATATACTTTACTTTATGGATCATATATTTTATTATTAAGGGTAAACATGAAAGAACATAATCAGAACTACCATCTAATTTTGATTAACTTATGCTACGATCTTAAATCGAATCAGATCCTTGTCAATCCATAGTTACATTATCACAGGAACTTTAATTTCTAACATGAATTGTACACTTTTCATTTAAAACGTATTGATAAAGTTAATGATATGTTTATTTGGATGCCGCACGAACTATCAGCGGATAACAAAGCAGAGCGCATCTGTGTAAAATTAAAATAAACATAGATAATACTGATATGGGATCTTTCAATAAGGACGCTCAAAATTTGTTAGATTTTAGCGCTCATATTATTAAAGCAACGTCCACCAAATTTATTGTGAAATATTTTTGAATTATTGAAATTTTTATCTAACAGAAATCGTACACCTCACCAGTACGTTGAAGGCTACTAAATCGAGACGTTCTCGTCGAAATCTATGCACTTGGAAATAGTGGCGTAACTATTAATTGGTGAGCTTAGACGACGTCTAATCTATGTATACATATATGTTTTTCAAATTGTTATATTATCCTTTCCCTGCCGGTGATGTATTTACTACACCTCGACTCTAATAATGGGAATATCGATATGAAATATAATAGATACGGAGTTCAAAATTTTTGTATTCTTCCGTAATATAATTACGAATCACATCAAAGTATTATAGTATATAAATATTCGTCTGCAGTGACGGAAATAAATAATTTGTCGAGAAATCGGGAATTTTGCGAGTTTTAGTCCGTGTCTCAGCAGAGCACGAGTAAATGAATCGGTTTTTTGCGTATTGTTTATGTAAAAAGTGACGTGATCTTGTATGCTATCAACAGTGCTTATTTACAATTGACTCTGCCTCGAATTGATGACTGTCTTGCGCTAATAGGAGCTGACAGAAAGTAATCGGTACAAAGCGAGTATGCCATCGACGATATCATAGATTTTAAATTTGCTCACTCCTCAAACACGGTCAAAAACTAAGTAGTCACCCTAATAATAGTAACAATAATATAATAATAATAATATAATAATAATAATAATGGATTTCTTTCGGGATGACCTAATATACAGAGAGATCATAAATAATCAATTATATCAAATTTAAACGAAAAAAAAATTGTTACGGTTTTAATTATTCAATCAATTATATAATTTCCGTTATTATTTACAACTCTTTGCCATCTTTCGGGAACAGTTTCAATCTCTCTTTTAAAAAAGAAGTTGACTTTAACGAATAATGGTTATTTAGGTGAATTTCAACTTCTTTTACGTTTCAAAACGTTTTATTTTCAATGAAGTGCCTAGAACTTTGAATAAATAATAATCAGACTTTGCATTCAGATTCAGACTTCAGACTAGAGAATTCAGACTAACTTTGCATTTACTCTAATCGTGAGCAATAAATTTGTGCATTGATAGTTTCTCCTAGTTTTAGAAACTCAAAGTGTATTATCCCACCACAATCCCACCATATGCTCAAGAGGACTTTTTTTTATAGTCAGAGAAGGTTTAGGAGTTGGCACAGCCGGTTGATAAGTTGAAATCCACTGCTTAGCTCTTTTAATATTGTCGTATAGGTCCATTTTTAAAATTACCACTTGAGAATCTTCGAAACCATCGTTGACATTTGTTGACTTTAAGAATTTGGCCTAAACTCCACAAATTTTCTTAGAAATGTTCTTAGATGATGAATATGTTCTTCTGACGGCTGTGTGTCTGACATGGTGTAGATAACGAGTTTACTTTTATCTGTTGGTGATTAAATGAGGTTTAGAGTCTACTAACTACTAACAACACGCTCTCAAAATAATTGATTACACATACGGGTCCCCCTAATATACAAAATATATTGTTAAAAATAAGTTTTCGTTATTTTTGTCTTTGATGAATTTTGGATTCATTAAAAGGTATTCGCAATAATTTAATTTTTTTATGCTCGGATGTTACTTTATCCCGACATTTTATCATTTTTATTTTCGTCGTATGGACATTTGGATGCGAAAAAAATAGTTTCACTCCATATTTCGGTTCTCGTTCGTAATGGAAAAAGGTTGGAAGCCAATTCATTCGAGGTTTTTCTCGCTTTCAGACACTTAGTCCGTAATATACGGCTCGCGTAGAGGAGAAGCACTCGGTATAATTAGCATGTTTTATTTCCTAGAAGATCATATTTCTCGGGATTAAGCAGGAGAAAATGGGCGGGCAAGCATCCGGATCTGCCTAATGTTATGTAAAGGGGTGGAGAATTGCAGCGGAAGTGGTTGCATACCGCAACCCTCTCACATTTTCATCGGGGCGGGATGCATCACCTGCGGAGCGGGTGGAATTACGACCATGCCTTCGCGAGGCGCCACTGAACGTCTCATAAAATATTTTATTACCTGAAAAGGCTCGAACCCAAGGAGTCAATGGAAATATTTCATTTTGCCAATTTGAATTTATAGGAGTATTTTTTTGCTCCGCGTTCGCCGAAACATAAAACAGATAGGTCTATTATTTTATTTTATTTTATTTTATGACTTTTATTAAGGGTGTTTTTTTTATACACGGCAACGGTTCATAACTCCTACGGACGAGGATCCAGCATGATCTTTTTACTGAAGATGAAATATAATTCTGTTTACTTTCGCCGAGGAAATATATTGCCGAAATTATTCAACCGTTGTAATATATTGGACAGTATTTCTGTTATTAACTATATTATTGAAATTTAATAGGACCAACAGCAAGTAAGGAACATCGAGAGATGTTCCCCATAATATGTTCGATAATTGAGATGAATTGTAAGTTATTGATATCGGAACCAAGCCTGAACAAACAACGATAGTATATATTCCGCTGAAACAATTAAACAAACAGCACATACCAAAAGCAACGTTTTTGAGCAAACAAATCGTTATTATTTTATATTTGAACAATCAAAATAGAGCATTACAATTTGTGTAAATATATAACTTATATAGGGTCATCCAAATGTGACGCCTAGATGGCGTCCTTAGATTGCTCGTCGGGATGGCCGCGCTAGCGCACGTGGCCATTATTCAATCGGACCGTGATGTTGCTAGACAAATATATGAGAATAGACGTCGAATAGAAAGACTCTTTTCTCTAAATAACTATTTATTCCACACGTGAGATAGATCTGGTTGCAGGAAGGACGACCTCCCGCAGCCAAGGCTAACCGACGGCTCTCCCGATTCCCGCCTCCTGCGCGTCACTACCCAAGCGGCAACGGTGCACGCGCAAAAAGCTATCCGTCGGTATGCAGATGCAATGTCTCCGTAGGGCCACAAGAGATGACGCTGTTAAAATAACACATTGCACCCGAAAAGAGACATAAGATGTCGCTGTTAATCTGGCGAATTAAATCTGCTCAAATTAACAGCGCTACTACGTGGGGATGGTAAATCACCCACGCTACAGTATGTTTATTTTGAATGGTACTCAAGATTAATATAAAGTATTCGAATATTTTTACACGATTGATAGCGCAGATCTTGTTGACAGGTCAATGATTGATTCTCATTTTATTTATCAAAGATTACGGTATGTTATCCAACAAGAGCGCGCTGATCCTGGATCTGGATATTTAGTATCGCGCAGGGAAATTCCTGGTCGATTACGGTGAAATCCCGAAAATCAACGGAAAGAGCATCTCACTATATGCTTACGCATCCAACGATCACTCCAGTTCACTGAACGTCTACGGAGGTTTTCTCCGATCTTGGAATGCCCATACAGGGATCCGTTCATGGATGCAGACTGTTTTGTGAACATATCCAATCGTGAGGCGCTTATTCGAAGTGTTAGTGCTCTGAAATGCGGACCAGTTGGACATACAAACCTTGTGGCTACTCCATTTTCTTTTAGGGCATTTAGGGCTATTTGCGTTAATTAGAAATGCATCCCAGGGCTCTTCTATGATCTCTATGAAAGCTTAAGCTCTTACAGCGGCTAGTAAGTATAGATGATTTGCACCACGAGGGACTAGAATTAGCCTTTCTCATATTTAAATTTTATATCTATATATTTAGTTTAATTATTTATTTCTATAGTTTAAAATATATAGCTTTTGCATGGTCCTGACATGGTCCGTAATAGCAGGACCAATATACAACTTGGGTCAAAAAAGGATGAGTATGCCGATTTTATATTTAGCTGATTGGTTTCAGAAATTTAAATAGGACAATAGAAGCTTATAGGATGAACCGAAAACGGGACGTCCCTTTAATTTTGATGACTGGAATATCTATGGACATATAAAATACATCGGAAAAACGAATAGGATGGTTATTATGGAGTAGGATGGGTACCACACACTTTGACCAAACACAACAAAATCAGCAACGAAAGACGTGCTACGCCTTCTTGGAATCACAAAAAATGAGCCCCTTTTTGAACGAAAAGAACTCCGAATTCTAACCCCTAAATCCGGATTAAATTTAAAAAAAGGTAATTTTGTGCATATGGTGGGATTTTTATTATATTTATTGAAGTGCTTTCATATATTTTTAAATATGCCAAAAAAGGGTATACGATCTACGTTTTTAGTAGTTTATTTACATTAGAAACCGCTAGACCAATATGCGCCAAAATAGTGCATACGCTAAACGTCTCGCATAACAAACTGCGTACACAAACAATATTTTTACTATGCCTATATTATTCCCGCAAGCGTAAACAATGAGTTAACAAAGTTTTATTGCAATCGGATGAACGGTATGACAACGTATTGAATACGGACAAACAAACATTAATTTTTATATACTAGATGTCGTATATAAAATTCTTGCTATTGATAAATTCAACCTTTTTTAAAATAAATTTTTGAATAATTTCGGGTCCGCCTAATATCATATTGACGCTGTTATATTTTCAATTCTTAAAAAGACTTTTACCTCACTTTAATATATTATAATAAGACACTGGGAAAAATATTTAATATATACATTTTCACGCTGATTCACCAAATAAGCAGTAAATTTCTTTAAATTTATAGTTTCCATAAATTAGACCCTTTTTATCGTCCGTTGAGGTTTGATTTATTAAGGTCGAAGTGGTGTACATGTTAATTAAATCATGTCCACCATTTACACATTATGAATTAGCATGATAGGGATCGCACTGTGAAATTGAATACATTTTATGGCCGAATTAGATCTTTTTCTTTGGTGTAAATCTTCCTTGGTATGCCATCGAAAGCTCGTTTGCGTCTTCGATAAGTCTTCCGGGCAAACATTAGGAATTCTAAAGCGGAATATTTAATTAGCGGGACACTTTCTGCCCATTTGCTGTAAAATTCCGTAGGACCAAACAAAACCGGTTGGAGGCAACTTGCTAGTGTGTTTCCTATACGTTAGTTTTCCACTTAATTTACATTTTCTCCGCACTTAGGCTTTATTAATTTTCCCTTTGGAATTGATCCAAGTACTTACTTACTCATGCCCCGGCGTCGGAAACTTAATTAATCATAACTTCATCTCGTCGTAATTAATATAAGTTGACGGCGAGTGACGGTTAGACAGCGGACCGCGACACATTGTGGGTAGCCCCTGAAAAAAAATCAAAAACTGATCATATCAACATCGGCTTGCCGACTTGCCAGTGCCAAGTCTTGTTAGCATTTCCTCTTTTGCCCCGATTTTATTTTTATTTCCTACCTCTTATTTTTATTGCAGCCCCCGATGGAGAGCCAAGGCAAAAACATCGTACGACCCCACTTGATTTTTAACCATGATCCTTGCTAATTGACGGTCGTATGCTCTTCAAAACACTCAAGGGCTCATTACATTTAGCAAATAGCATAAATCGTTGAGAAATAACTTTAAGCATTTTTATCGTCATCCAAATCCATCAAAATTTCGTCTTAAATGTCTTATATTAGACGCAGCCTACAAGGATTCAAAAAGGCAGTTTTTGAACGACTTTTTACCAAAATTTGAAATATCCTATGTTGGGAGAGAGAGGGTGGATCAACTTTTCGAAACGAGAATCGCCCAAGAATCTTGATCTAGAAAATATTATTTTTTTAGATGTTTTGGGGCTGGATTTAGCCATATTTAAGGAAGAGACTCACTGCCATTGGGGTTTCGCAATTAGATTCTAGCAATCGGAGTTACTCTCGGTTGGAAGATTATAGAGACAGACAAGCTATTTTATATCAAATCTTTCACATTTTGGTTCTTCTTTCGTCGGCAAATAACAATCATACAGCAACATATATGTTTTTCGGAATGAGGCCTAGTGTTATCCTGTTGAAGTAACATTTGACAGCTTATCATTGCTAAAGATCTGTTCTGCTTTGGAACAGTTATATAACCGGGCGAAATGGATGGAGATGAACGGGCGCCAAATAGAAAGTCTCTCGTTTTAGATAACTATTTTATTAACCACGAAACTGAGATCTGGCTGCGGGAAGGACGTCCTCCCACAGTTCAAGGCTATCCGATGACTCTTCATAACATTTCCCTTCGGTGCGTCACCGCCGAATCGACAACAATGCATATATGCAAGAAACCATCACTGTCGTTATTGCAGACGCAATATGTCCGCAACACAACAGAAGATGGAGACATCCCCACGTAGTAGCGACATCGTCCATTTCTCTTCAGGTGCAATGGGTTATTTTAACAGCGCCATCTCTTGTGGCTCTACGGAGACATTGCACATGCTTACCGACCGATCGCTTCTTGCGCGTGCACCGTTATCGCTTGGGTAGTGACGCGCAGGAAGCGGGAGTCGGGAGAGTCGTCGGTTGGCCTTGGCTGCGAGAGGTCGTCCTTCCTGCAGCCAGATCTCTCTCTCGTGTGGAATATATAGTTATTTAGAAAAGAGAGTCTTTCTATTCAACGTCCGTCTATTCTCATCTATTTGTCCAGCAACATCACGCCCGATAGAAGAATGGACCCGTGTAGTAGCGCGGCCATCCCGACGAGCACGTATAGCCGCCTTGTGTAACTAGATCTCTTTATCTTGTCGTAATAATGAAAACAAACAACATAATTAGGATCCCGTTTCTGACACCAGTGTAACATGGAGAGGAGGCACTCTCTAGACTAGTCCCGAATGGAGGTGGTCGGATATGAATAGAAATATTCTCGTCTTATCTGATGTTTATATTGATGTTTCTAATGTTTATTTCTAGCAAGACGGTATTACATGTCTACTCAAAAAAACTACCTAAATGTCAAATAAAAGTTATCTTATTCATTGTCAAATTATTTAACAATGAATTTCTGATATTAATATATTTTTAAATCATAGTAAAAATGAACTCACGACGTTAATTATCTTATAAAAGTAATATATGTGTTTCCTGAACCGTGACTTGTTAACGATGATATATCTCAAAATTACGATTATTTTTCTGTCTAAATACAGTAATTCTACTTACATTGATTTATGAACGTTGAAATACATCAGAGCAATGAATATTTTGATATGCTTATGATTTTCTTTCGCTACCCTCAAAATACGCCCCTTGATCTCGTCGCATAAGAAGGTACACACAAGGCTCTGTACACTCAAATACATTGTGCAAATGTTTTGGCAAGGTTTATTCCAGAGACGTTTGATGTGCCTAAAATAATCATGTGAAATATGTCAATGGAAAATTTCAAACAATCTGAAAGTCCCTGAATTATCGATATAATTATTTATTGAAACCCTTCCGCACATACCTTCCGCGTATTCGAGTGTATTAATAATGTACATCCTTGACAACCATACAAAAAGTTCCCTGCAGAACATTTACGGCAGAGTTTGTCGACATTGATGGATCGAGATATTTGTGCGGAATTGTCTCTCTCCAAAATCAAAAGTGATTTCCTCATGAAAATTTTCCGACTTTTCTTCCGTGAACACTTTATCTTTATTATAACATACGTGAGTTATCAATTTTCCGTCACCCGCCCGCTATAAAATCGCTGAGATGCGAAGGGCTTTTTTTTGATACTCTGGGGGTAATTTTGATTTCATTTTCGGGCCCTCGGAAAGTGTATGATCGTCGTAAAATATTTTGTATCATGTAGCAAATAATCTTCTGTCACATCCGGCAATTTTGAGTATGAATGCTGGAAAGGTCAAAGAGTGCTCGGACAGTTTGATAAAAATGTTCATAAAAACGAGCGTGGAAAATGTTTTTCCGATAAATATAATAATATTGAAATTTCCATATGAAAATTCCAATCGACGAGCATTGATATTTAGGTCATTTGAAATATGCTCCGGATTAATCCAAAGACAATGCGTTTGAAGATGGAATATTTATAGCTTTCGTGGTCGTCTTCTCTTCAAATTATATCTGATAGAAGTGCACTTTTATATTCAAAGATACTTTAGAATGTGGGGCGAGTAGTAGAGCGGTGTCAGCAGCAGACTCTTGAAATATGCTCTCAATGGCAACCGTCTAGCTTTCCAGACCTTTAAGGCTTTATATACATAGAACCGATCCATTTCTGGAATCTGCACATGCTGGAAAAATTGCCATATTTTCCGCACAGAAAGTATTACACCTCTTATACTACGCCCGTGGGTTATGATATGAGGAAAAAGCCGATATTAAATGACTCGGCAAATACGTTTTCCTGGCTATCCGTAAATTGCATGAGGTATTATCTTTATTAAATAAATGGATTGATTTCAATGCTGACGAAATTGAGTTCATCCCGTAAAAAGAGTGTATATCAATTGCGTAATATTCAATTTGGTTGGAAGTCTTTCGCTTCATTTTTCCACGCTAGAAATTGAAATATTCATTTTAATAAGCTATCGTGAAAATGCAGTGGATTCCACGTGGAATAAGCTAGCTTAAAGGTGCTTAAATATCGTATTATGATGTTTTTGTACTTTCCGTGGAAGCTTTAAGTTATTAATACAATTTCAGCGTTTGAATTTATAATAACAAAGCTCATATCTACATTAAGCTTAATAAATAGATAGAGCTAAGATAATTTATTTTCACGTGCAAGCCATTAATATTAATATTGCTCTAATATTATCGGTTCAGTGTGGCCTCGCGTGCGAGTGATGCTCATTTCGCATCAAACTGAGGTTTCATGACACACTCTTCATTTTCAGAAAGATTTTTCTATGTCGCTTTCACATGAATCATGGATAAAGCTTCCAAGACATTTAAAGTGTGTGATTCTCTCCAACTTCTCATATTTATCATTCAAAAAGTAATCGTAATAGTAATCAATAAAGTAAAGTAATTGTGTGTCAAACTACCAAATACCATTCCTATTGGTTTATTTTAAATTAAGCTTGAGACAAATTTTAAAACTAGGCATAATAACGGCATCCAAAATAATTTGCAAGTCTTTCAAGCCGATGGTCAATAGCACAGTATCGGATCAGCAGCGCGGTTAGCGGGTCCGTGGCACGGTTGGCGGGACAATAGTTCTGCGATGTGGATATTCAGTCAGTAGTATATTTGGTGGGGTGATACAGGAGTGGAGGCACAATCGACAGGTGAAAGCACGATAGTACAGGTTAGACGCCCGCCGGTGACTGATTGTGTTTTAAAATTCTCTCCCTTTCTCTATTCGTCATTTCACTTGAAGAGACACATTTCACAAAAAATCACTTGAAGACCAAAGAGTTTTATTTATTTAAGAAAAGATAAAAATACATTTCAAAAATAGATAAATAAAACACTAAAAAAATCATCAGATATTTAAATGCGAGTTGATGACCGCGCGAGTCCCCATTTTCGTATAACACCATCATTGGGACTGATAAAATTCCTATATGCTGAGACACGGACAAAAACTAACTTAGTTTTTAACCGTGTTTGAGGAGTGAGAAAATTTAAAATCTATGAAATCGTTGATGGCATAATCGCTTTATATCGCATAATCGCTTTCTGTCAGCTCATCGGACTAAAACTCGCAAAATTCCCGATTTCCCCACAAATTATTTATTTCCGTCACTGCAGATGAACACTTTTATACTATAATACTTTGATGTGATTCGTAATTATATTACGGAGGAATACAAAAATTCTGAATCCCGCATCTATTATATTTCATATCGATATACCCATTATTAGAGTTGAGGTGTAGTAAATACATCACCGGTAGAGAAAGGTTAACATAACAATTTGAAAAATATATGTGTACTCTATATATATAGACTAAATATGCCCCTAGACGTCGCCTAAGTTCGCTAATTAGTAATTACGCCACTGTTTTCAAGCGTCCAGATTTCGTCGGGAATATTTCGATTTAGTAGCCTTTATCGTGTTGGTGAGGTGTACGATTTCTGTTTGATAAAAATTTCAATCTCGAATTTTTCGGGATTACGTTTACTAATCCCGGGGTTCATAAGTACCTAAAACTGTCCGGGATCCCGGAATTGTGATATTAGGTCGTACCAAATAAACGTTCGGAATTCGAAGATGTGAATTAAAATGCCATAACTTTAATGAATCATAATTTATTCAATCAAAATCATCTTCATAAGTTTCAATACTCCCAACGACGAAAAATGTTTAAATCTATTAAATAGAGACCTTATAAATAAGTAAATTGAGTAATTTTATATAAAAGAATTCAGCCATAATGGCTTCCCTGAGTTTTAATAAGGAATAATGTAATATAAATCTAATAGAGGGTTTCAAAAAATTTTGAAAGCCATATTGTTTTGATATTTGGAAAATAATCATTATTTTAGCGTTCTCACAGATTCACAATTGACAATTAATTGACGCATTTAAAACGTGATTTTTTTTTTATAATTAGTTATCCATTGAATCTGTTTCAGAATATGTTGTTAAAATATATTGTAGTTTAAATGTTTTTGTTTTGCATATCAAACTCATTGAATTTTTAAAAAAAATAAAATAAAATTCAAAAATATATTTAGAAATTATATTTTTTCACGGTTAAAAATACATCAGATCAGGATATATATGGCCTTAAAACACGTGTCGTTCTTTACAAAGGGTAGTGATTACAACCCGTGTTTGAGGGCTTTGGCATTTCAGGTATCGGTAGATGATGATATAGGATTGATGTCTTAAGTTCGAATAGAAGGCGGACTTAGCCGCGTTGAAGGTTGCTAGTAAAGCTGAACGGGTTGAAAAGCTAAGCCTATAAAGCGTAAGAAATGTGAGTTGACGTAGGAGTGAAACTTGAGTCGTTATTGGGTGGCAACCCGGCATTTGGGGGTGGCAGCCCGCCAATGTAGTTAAGTCATTAGACCTGAGGAAGGCCTCTCTAATTAGAAAGGTTCGCTTGTCGACGGAGGTCCGACAAAACAAATTACCTACCTTTTAAAGCGCACGCTATCCTGCAATCTGATTTTGCCCATTTTTTACCGAACAAATCCGATTTCCGCCCCTGAAGGAACTGAAAAAAGATTTTTTTTAGTTTTAATGGCGCCTAGATCTACGATTGTATATTAAAATAATTTAAAGAAACACTAATGGCAGTTTTACTTATTTGTGCGATAATTATGCTTTATGACAATACAATTTCTTAAATAAAATTGATAATTGTTAATCAGATGAAAAGTGGAAATATATATTTTACAGGCATGAATACAGAATGTGATTTAAAATTTGTTGCTATACTTGTATGCCTACCACTTATCATCTACATAAATCTACTTTTCTTGCGGAATCGCGCAGCATGAGTCAATCTTGTATATCAATAAATTATCATTAACACTATTGATAGGACTCATTCCCAGAGTGAGTTAATTTTTATACATAAAATAATTATTAGTGTAAACTTGATTGTAATAAAAAACAAGTAGAAACTGTTTTTTTATTTATTAAATATAGATATTTTTTTATATTTTCGCGGACCCTCGGTAATGACATACATCTAATGTCAATAAAGAATTGATAAATCTTATTTATTCTTCATAATATTGCATGTTATTTATCTGTGTTCTTTCAATGGAAATTAATTCCAACCGTTACGATACCCATTTCCAAATTGAATACGTCCTCAAAGGGTTAATTCTCAATTTTACGATTTAATTACTTACATATAAACGACCCTTCCAAATCACCTATGCAAATATTTTGGAAAAGAGAGCACGCAACATGTGCGTGCATACTCACCAAAGTTTTAATGTGTGTTGATGTCGATTGTATGCGATGCGTTTTTGTCAAATATAAGTGTTCTTAAAATGATTTAATAAAATCGGTTTAATGTTAATACAGATACAGTCTGTCTTTGTGCTGTCTGTTTGTCTGTAGGAACGCTTAGTATTAATCTAGTCTAGAATATTGAAAATCATCTACATATTTTCAAATTTGGAATTTTTAAAAATATATACAACAGAAATCGTACACCTCACCACCACGATAAAGGCTACTAAATCGATACATTCTTGCCGAAATCTGGACGCTTGGAAACAGTGGCGTAACTATTAATTGTCGAGCTTAGGCGATGTCTAGGGGCAGTAGCTGTCTAGTCTATATATATACATATACAGAGTGCATATATATTTTTCAAATTTGTATGTTAACCTTTCTCTACCGGTGATGTATTTACTACACCTCAACTCTAATAATGGGTGTATCGGTATGAAATATAATAGATACGGGGTCCAGAATTTTTGTATTCTTTCGTAATGTAATTACGAATCGCATCAAAGTATTATAGTATAAAAGTATTCATTTGCAGCGATGGAAATAAATAATTTGTCGGGAAATCGAACTAGCGAGTAAATATGTGATGACGATAGCTCCAACGAGTGTGGAGGCTGAGCTGAATTTTTGAGAAATTTTAATTTTTTAGTGTTTTATTTATGTTGTTTTTTATATTAAACTAATGGAATTATTAGTAATTTCTTTCTAATTCCATCTAATGCAATCCCGAAATCCCGGGATCGAAATTTTGTCTCGGGATTGGATTCCTTAGCTTCAAGTAATTCGGTCCTACCAGAATCTTTTTTCTCGAAATTACTTTTTACAACCCGGTTGACATGATATTTCAAGTTCTAATTGAGGGATTTACTTCAAATTTAATAGGAATCTTATCCATATAACGTTCGATTGTTCTTACCAAATTTATGTCAAAATTTTATTTTTAACTATTTTTTAAAAAATATTGAAAAAATTGGACGAAAAAATGATTTTGTGAAAATTATAATTTTGAACATTGTTTGACCATTTTTGTAAATTTGGATATAATATTCTATATAATTCCATTGTGCCTAATTTTTATTTTTTTAACGTTTCCACGGATACATAAACATGATTATTCATATAATTATGATTAATTAATAGCACATATACAGCATTTTGAGATAAATTATAATCCCGGACATGAAATAAGACAAAAGCGACTATTCAATATGTACCTTAATGACTTATGACCGAGCGTATGATTTATATGGTACGGTCGTAACCCTTATTCTTGAATGGGCGTTAAAGAGGCCCAGTCTCTGCAAAGTACAGCTTATGGCTATGGAATGATGTCGATGTTGATACGCACAAAATATCATGAGAAGATTCATATGAAATTGAATGAATGTGATCGTTTCGATCTTGGGAAATATGGGGGTGGCTTTCGGTTTAATTGTGTAAAATGATCGATCATATCAATTGGCGATATTAATAGCTTTCAGCGTTAATATTGCAGAGATAATGAATATTATTCGATGTAAAAAGAGGTTTTCGGCTCGAGGTGGCGTCAGATTTTAATGAGATTTTATACAAGTTCAACTAGGCAGAATTACTTTCATTAAAATTTTCCATCGCCCCCGAAATTGGATTGAATGCTACAGTATGCAAGAATTAGACCTGTGAAATATAAATGAGAAAATTCGTAGGCCATCATATTACAAACGTGGCAAACGAGCGAAGTTTTATAGACGTGTTAAGTTTATGAGGCAAACTTAATTAGTTTTTTTCTCACTCACGTGCGGAGGTCGGGTTGGGGGTGGCGTGCGTGAAAATGGCTATTCGGATGTGTTACTGGGGTACGCCCAGGAGCTGAGACGATTTCTCAAAGTAACCATTATGATCATTATTGTTATTGCCGACATCCATTGCAAAGGGACCGTAATTGGGTCCCATCCGTCGACCAGGAACGGTGGGACCCACACTCATTACGACTGACATGACAAGAAAATACAATATGGGCTGGAATAAGAAAATAAAGTGTCACATCGACCCTGATGGAACGTGCTTTAATGCTGACGCCGGCTTCTTCCTCACTCATCTGTCAACTGGATGCATTCTCATGTCTTTGAGGTATCCTCGAGCTCCCTGCGTACCCTTCAGGTGTCACCAGCGAGAATATTGCCTCCAACTAACACGCGATTAAACGTACATTTTCTTTGGATGCTTGTGTTTCTTTTAATGCGAAATGTTATTTTGAAGCCTATTAAGTTGATGGTTATTAGCTTTTGGCAGTTTATTTTGTAGAGAGACCTGGTCACGTCCTAAATATAATAAATGAATCCATACGGCATGCGGGCACGTTTGCTGAAAACTAATTTTGATAAATCAAGCCCATCTAATATATAAAAATTAATCTTTGTTTGTTCGTATGTAATGCGCTGCCATATCGTTAATCAAATTGCAATAAAACTTTGTCCACTTATTGCTAAGAAGTACGCAAGTAACATAGACATAGTCTAATATATGAAAAAAACAATGTTTGTTTGTCCGTATTGAATATGCTTCTATATTGTTCATCCTATTGCGATAAAACTTTGTCGACTTACTGTTTACACATGTGGAAATAATATAAGCATAATAAAAATATTGTATGAATGCACCATGTTGGCGCACATTGGTCTGCTGAAATGAAGTTTGGGATGCGGGGACGGGGAGAGAAAGAATGCGGGCGCAATTCGGTGGTTAAATTTCTTTTCAAATAATTATTAAGCACCATAAAATGGATGCAATGAACATACACGAATAAAATATGCTTCAGAGCGGATGTAAAACTTTAAGAGCGATTAAAAAATAGTAGGAGAAGTTGGAAATAAAATTGAGGCAGGGAGCTAGTTTAGTCAGTTCGAGTTTTGAGTCATCATCTTGTTTTCTTTCGCCCCATCTCTCTCTTATGTGGACCTCTTCTACGAACCGACAGTGAACGGACCCGCGAGGTCGTCCGCTTGAAAGCATAAGCCCCGGCGCGGAGTGCGGTTGCGATATTGCACTCTGTATCCACATTGTACGCAATAATATCATAAATGCGTCTCAATCATGACACACTACCTTCTATGTGAAAAATTAAAAGCATTATGAAACTCATCTAAAGGCTTCATAAATAAAGTGCTATGATATTTTTTTATATTTCAGATTCGACGAATTCTCTAACATGTGAATCACAATAAAAATGTGGCTCGCTTACCAGTAAAAAATGATATTGTACGCAAATTATCATCCACATGCAATGGCGCAGTTAATCTGTGCAGATTTAATTTACCAGATTAACGGCGGAATTCGTAAAGAGTCGTCGGATAGCCCTGGAAGCGGGACGACGTCCTTCCCGTAGCCAGATCTCTATCACGTTTAATACAAATATTTACTCTGACGCACAGAAATTACTCTTACGAGGGTCATCCGGAAAGTTAGATTACATGCACTGTGGGAGGGATTCTAACGGTCAGTTTGTTTGATTCCGCGTGTTTGTCGGCCATTTTGTTCAGTCACAGTAAATTCTTCCGATGAAGAGGCCTTCACGCACTCCCGCCATCGCTTTTTAGATTTTTAAGGTATAGTGACACATCCACGTATTATCCCCAGTCATGCGAAATTCAAGGTGGCGCTATAAGTCACATTACTTGCGTATAAATTACAAAATGAAAAATCCAGGTGTCAAATTTGGATTCCCCTTTATTTCAGTATTAATAACATTGGACATGCTTTTTCTATTGGTTAGGAAATTATATTATTTTTTTATGTTTCTCGTATAAAGTTTTATATATCATGTGTACTATGTGCTGAAATTTAGAATTCTACTTTGTTACAAGTTCAGATAGCAGTTTAAGGACATTCAGAAAATAAATTAGGTCATATCTCCAGATTATGGCTATAAGCTTTGATGCTTGATAGTTCGGACAGTGACTTCATAAAAATGGGATTTCATGGAACTTGCATTTTTTTTCTTTGTATAAATGTGCTTTCAAAGCGTATTCTTATTCTGGCCACGTCGGTTGGATAATGGAACAGCAAAATATATTTAAAAGTGCGATTCACCGCATCATTACGTATACGCCCGAAGAATAACATCATTATAATTCAATTTCCGGAATGGATGTTTTAGCTCGAAATACACTCATTCATACTAACATGATATTCTTTTCACCGCGGAGAGCACAATGAGAGTTTTTCCAGCGTTTCAGATATTTTTGCTCTTTGGAATTCCAACCGTCGTTAAGAAGTTTTCCTTTGCGTATTGTGATCCGGGAAAGAGAGCAGCACTCATCCTTATCCAATTAAATACACTTTAAAGCATGCGACCCCATTAAATTTATTCCCGCTTCAGACGGGAAAATTCAACGTGAAATCGGCCAATATCGAAGAGAAAATGAGATGGGTAGCCGATGGAGAAAATTTCAATGTGCTCCTTAATTCGATTGTGCCCGTGGCAGCCGAATAAATGCTGGGGGCTTTCCCACTAGTCGAATAGTTGGAACTCTAATTGAAATAACTGTCCTTGGTTGGTAAATTTACTTATTGATATTAAGAAAATATTTCATCCAAAAACAGTAAATTCAATTTTTAAAGGAAAGTATCTAAGCTCAAAGTGTACGAAGTTCAAATTAAGCACACTTTATGTCCTTTTATAATAGCAATTACATTAACAAAATAGCGACTGAAGCATCCAAAATGATCTAAGATGTTAGCAGAGAAGTAAAAATAACCAACCGATATTAAAGCTAGTTTCAAAAATTTAAAACAATAGATTAAAATAGAAAGAATTTCAATTTTCAAACTCTTTTTGAATTTTGGGGTACACTCAAATCTCTTTTTGTGCGATTTCGAAGTTATGCGGTTTTAAAAAACAGAAAATCTACACAGAATAATGATGACATTGACACTAGATATACTATTTCTTCCGAAGAAGAGAGCGATTTTGAATCTTATCGAAGATCGCTACGAAAATTATCAAACAGCGATGATAATTTGTAATTAAAACAATTAGAATTTCTCTAGTGGATGTCTAACATTTGAGATGCCAGATGTCAGACATCCTTAAAATTTTACCAATGATGCAAGACGTCCTTTAAAATTAGCAAAAAAAATATTTTTTTATTAACTTTTTTTGTGCGATTTTGGATATATTTTATATATTTGTTTCAAAGTTATGCAGGTTTTAAAATCCATGGAACGCATCTTCACTTTTTCTATGTAAGTCAAAGCTTTTTTTTGTGCGATTTCTTATTGTGGAATTTTTTGCGGAACATATCTATCGCACAAAAAAAGGTTTAGTTGTATATTAATGCTCACGTCTCATCTCCTATCATGAAATAGTCCAAAAAAGCTTCTCCCTATTGTGTAAACCGATCTAAAAATTCACTTGCGGTGATAACGCAATTTTAATGATGCTTTAGTGTTCTCATTTCGCACTTGTTCTTTTATTTTTTGCACAAGTTCATCAGAAATCACCAATAGTCTCTTACTTCTTGCCACGTCGTGTGTATCAGTCATGTGGTTGAAGTTAGTTAAATCTGAACAATCTAACCAAATTCGTGACATATTGTCGACTCATCACATCACTACCATAAGCTTCCACAAGCTTCTATGAGATGACGGAAGATGGTGGAAGTGCGCGACGACCTTTCCATCGGAAGAATTAACAGTGACTGAACAAAATGGGCGACAAACACGCAGGACCAAATACACTAACCGTTAGGATCCCTATACGCCAGATGCGCCAACTTCGAAACAAAAAAATCCCCCAGCCTCGTGAGACCTTGTAACCTTACTTTCAAGATGACCATATCCACGCCAAGACGTGCATCATTTTTGTCTACTTAATCAGCCCAGCGTGGACAAAATCTTCCGACGTATCTGCTGCCATTCGGCCTCAAATCTAATATGGATCGAGATATTCTATTGTGGCGAGTTTCTTTTTGTCAGAACCACATGATTCATTCAATCTGAGAAAATAATCTGACAGCTGAAAAATAGTCAAAAATATAAAATACACCTTGACTATTCAGAATTTATATTTAAAATTTCCAAAAAGAAACAAAGCCCATTGCAATTGAACGTTTACTCTCAGCCTAGACTTGTGACTCACGCTCCGGTTTTCACGGGTGTCAGATCCGCAAGTCTTATCTCTCGCATGCCAATCTGATGACCACACTACGTGATTCACAAAATACATCTACGATTTTTCGTCGAGGTAAATCTTACCTCACGCATTTTTAATCAATATTTTTATAATTTTGTATTAAAATATGGTCGTAATATATTTGAATGACAACATAAACCCTACAAATGGACGAAATAAGCTGCTGAGGAAAATACTATGTAACAAGTCCGAAGATTTTATGACATAAGCTAATTCGTCTTTCATGATAACACGTTCTACATCTTAAGCTTTATCGCTACTCTCATAAAAAAATTATATGTCTATGCAAATCTGATTGGCGTTAATTTTGAAATGGCAGCTAAAATGCTTTCATGCATGACCACATGTAAAACTTCATTACTATCGATATTCCCAGCTGAAATCCATAATGTCCAGAATAGTCCATCAGGCTGGTCATTTTGTGTCCGGACAAGTTTGAAAGGACTCGAACCCTCATCAAACACCATTAGTAGTCGGGTGCATCGGCAATTGTGTCACGTCCTGCTACGGATAAGTGGTACCGAAATATGATTAAGCCGTCCTTCACCGCAGGATGGGTCTCATCATCCGTGGGAACTTTGCTGGCCATTCCTGGGAACGAATCGGAAAAGTTGGGCAACAGGCATTTGCATAATATTTACGTGTTCCGTATAGCTATCGGGAAAAACTTTAAATCCCGCTACTTTGGGCATTAACACAGATTGCGGGAATATTGCGAAAACTTCGGATATACCCCTCGGACAAATACAAATATAATGCGTTGCAAATTTTGTTGTTGTTGTGTGAGTTAAAAAATAAATGCGCCTTCGACCTTTGCCTTAAGAGAAAATCGCGCCAAAGGGCGGTTATAAATAAGGGTAATTGATTCGACCCTTGTTTGTAGCTAGCAAAAATACTATTATCTTATATTTGTATATAATTTAACGGGCCATAATCCATTGTTTAGTTTTTGCCTACTCAAACTCCTTTTTATTTAAGATAATCCATTATTTTCGCTTATTGTCATAATAATTCAATTAAGACTCATATAGTCAGTTTGCCAAATTTATCAAATATATGAACGCAATACAATCCTTATATAAACCGAAATTAATCTAAATATTATTAATATAATACTTTACCCAAAATATATTTTATTCAAGTGGTATTTATGATACAAGCTTGGATTTTGAAACAATATGTCACTCGACGCAATGAATAAGATGCTATATAATTATATATCAATGAACATTTGGAAGATAATGATTCCATTTGTCCAAAATTTCCACCAAACAGTAACTTTTTTGTGTTCCCTTAATAATACAAGGATTTTCATCACCCCATATAAGATCATTTTGCTTATTGATG
Source organism: Stenopsyche tienmushanensis (assembly GCA_008973525.1). Classification (NCBI taxonomy): domain Eukaryota; kingdom Metazoa; phylum Arthropoda; class Insecta; order Trichoptera; family Stenopsychidae; genus Stenopsyche; species Stenopsyche tienmushanensis. The sequence goes on from WACJ01000016.1 coordinate 676,001, forward strand.
AATCCATCCATTGTAAAATGAGCCTCATCGCTAAATGCTATTTTGTTTGAAAATAATGGATCTTTCGGTCGTTATTCAATAATAATATGAATGCATTGTTATAATAGTTAAAATTGTACAACTTTTTTTAAAAATAAAAAGGCTTATTTTTTTGAGAAAAACATCATATGTAAATATTATATAATACGTTCATCTAGGCGTTACATTTGGAAGACCTTACACATTGTAACGAATTGGATTGGATTAGAAAGATTAATTTGAGTTGAAAAGGTTTAACTTTAATTGAAAAAGGTTTAACTTAGTGTAAAAATACAATAAGAACGATACGCATTGCTTAATTACAAAAATATTCGCGCGATCAACGCCAGTATCAAAAGGGTTATAAGATGATATATTAGAGAATTTAATATTTTAATTGTTTTTACTTTCTGAATGTTCAGTCATCTAATGACTTCTGATGCGGTGTCCGCAGCCAATTAAGGTGACATTCGGAGACTGCCGCAACGGTGAAGGCAACGACAGAGCGGCCGAAAAATCGAACGGGGTCGAATCTTTTTTATTTCAAGTCATGACAGATTAATTTAAAATGAAAAAAGTTTAACTTTAGTTGAAAAGGTTTAACTTGAATTGAAAAAGTTTTAACTTGAAATGAAAAAGGTTTGCCTTAGCACAAACATACTATATTGTAGCGTGGGCGATTTGCCATCCCCACGTAGTAGCGACATCTTATATCTCTCTTCAGGTGCAATATGTTATTTTAACAGCGCCATCTCTTGTGGCCCTGTGGAGACATTGCACCTACCGACCGATCGCTCCTTGCGCGTGCACCGTTGCCGGTTGGGTAGTAACACGCATGAAGCGAGAATCGGGAGAGTCGTCGGTTGGCCTTGGCTGCGGGAGGTTGTCCTTCTTGCAGCCAGACCTCTCTCTCTCTCTATCTGTAGTGCGGAATAAATAGTTATCTTGCGAATCAAATCTTTCCATTCAACGCCCTTCGTATCCCCATTCATTTGTCAGGTATAGCTTCCAATCACGGGATGCCCATTCGTCGTATCAGCGATCCGAAAAGCGGACCGATTTGACACACAGATCTTGTCAGCACTCCATCATCTTTTATGAACTTTTGCACCATTTTATATGATCTTTACGATCATGGAAGCTCCCTTAGAGGCTAACTTATACAGGTGGCTTGCACCAAATGAGATCGCGAATGAGTCTAGACTTCCCCTCTTACCCGTAAAAACTATATTTTTATCTATATTACTAATTTATGCTACAATCTTAGCTATTTTTTTTTAGTTTCTCCAAATTAAACCCAATTGTTTGATTGGTAAAGGCTACGGTTTTTTGTGGCTTGAAAGGTATTTTATTGATTAATTTTCTACATGTCAGATAAACGATGAATGCGACCTGCTGTTAGATGATGCTAAGGCTGCTTAAATAAAAACGAATAATTAAGCGTTGCGCAACATAGTATGCTACTTATATCCTCGCATATGGCAACATTTATTTTAGCTTAATTTATGGCAAACAAACAGCCGACTTATTCTATTGAACATTTCCAGATTCAAATAAATATGGTCGCTGTATATATTAATTGTGAATATTTACAAAAGATAATCCGTTGGATTGTGTTTGTATTATCCCGATGTTAATTAATTATTTTTGGAGCAAATAACGTTGTGCTGTCTTATTATCAATGGGCTCAAATATTTTCTTTGCTGCTCTGCGAAAGCTGTTATTGCCGAGAGTGAATTGATCAATCTCATGGAGTTGTTTGTATTAAAAATAAAATAAGAAAACCCATTTCCCAGAACGAAATGATCGAAACGAGCAATTCAATATAGCCGTAGGAAAAAGTCGAACGAAGAAGAGCGTGTGTGTAGTATTATTTTTAAAAAAATATTTGAAGTTATTTGCGACCTTTGAACCAACTCATTGTCGAACCAGCGCAAAGGGTGGCAATAAAACCTGTTCGTTTGTAAGGCTTTTTGCTATTACCAAAAATATTTTTCGCTTAGAAAAAATTCTATACCGGCACACATATCGGGCGAAAATATCCAAGTGGAAACTGTGTCGATATTCTGCGAGGTTCTCGGAATCTTCTTATATTTTCTTCGACACTTTTACCAATAATACAGGTCCATTATATTTCGTCGCATTGGAAGTATTTTCACGAATACCATTGTGGCGTTTATTAACTCGGGAGAAAGTTGCTCATTCCTCAGGAGAGAGATGTGGGTGACTTGGCATTGTTTCGCCGATCTGCCCTCTTCGGATTGTCTCGCCAAAATTGTTCCAGGGGGTACGAAGTAGGTGAGTGTTTGCTCTTGGGAGTCGGGAGCTTCAACTGAAGGGTGAACTTTATTCAGTTATAAAACTAATAATGTCAGCTCGCTTTGAATACAAAGGATCCGTCGTTTGCGCAGATTTATTCTCAAATATCCCCAGATAAAGCTACGCGTTTAAAAACTTAAAAAATACACAAAACTAATAAAGCCCGAGAGTTCTCGTCTGTCGAGTTCATATAACTCCTCGAGCTAAGTCCGTCCGTAAGCCTCACTAAATAAATTTCATAAGAACGTATTAAGTGCCACAACAGCAATTTCGGTCGTTACCCATTATAAGATTATTTGAAATAATCGCCTAAACCTGAAATTACTGAATCAACCCTTATCACATTTCGGTGCCTTCGCACTGAAAACCTGAGTCATCTTTACCTCCATTTGGGGTCTCCTAATATCTTATACACCTACCTAGGAATACCTTCTTATTTAACTCTATCAAGGGACCCTTCAGGTGTCCTCATAATAAATTCAAGGTATCAATGGAATCCATAAATATTAAACGGACCTTTTGCCGATGAGGTTAAGGGCGATGTAACATTCTTTATTATCGAAAATTTACACAATTAATATTTGCAAAATAGATCGACCACTGAATAAATAATTTATTATAGAGCCTTTCGCTGTAGCAATTTGAGCGGGCGATTAAATGACCATAAAATATTACAAACCTAAGTGATTTAAACAACATCACACCCATTTTAATCATAAACATCCAAAAATATTAAAACCTAAATATAAAATGATTTACATTTTTATTTCGTCGGATGTTGAAGGAAATACACAAAATTATATTGAATAATCATCGACTGAACATGGTCATTTGAAAAATTGCTGTACGTCGCATATCTATTGAAAATTTGCACATTAAAAAGCTATGCGCAAGATGAGTGCTGCATTTGCTCATAAAAACAAAAACATCTTTATGAGGATGTTTCAATTGTGTGATGATGAGTTTTTGTTCCGCTCAACAAAAATGCACAGCATGGTGCAAAACTTGAATTTTAATAAATCCAAGAAGACACGATCAATCTCAATTTCGAGTGGCCATTAGCGTTCTGAGCGCAGTGGAAAAAATAGTTAGATTTTTGTAATTTATAACTAAAAAATAGCTAAACAAAACTAAAAATTAGCTCATTTGGCGCAAGCTACTTATGTGAATTAGCCTTTGGGGTGCTTCTGTGATCGTACAGATGATAAAATGCTCCGAGGTATACATTTATTAAAAAAAAAACGCAAAAAGCCCTAAAAGTTGAGGACAAAATGTCTGGGTGCCCAACCGGTCCGCGTTTCAGACCGCTGACACGACGAATAAGCGCCTCGCGATCGGATGCCATGCCTATATATATCCACAGAACATGATCTGTGTCCATGAATGGATCTTTGCACGGACACTTCAATATTAGGGAAATTCGAAACCTGAAAAGCGACACCCTAAATTACCCGTGCCCTGTGAGGAACTCCAATAATTCGGAATGACCCAGCAACATCTCAGACGGTTTTTAACCGAGAAAAAGAGCTGATAGAGCTGAAGGCTGACAGTAGACACAGACAAATGAACAAGTTGAAATCGGACAGATGCCAACTAAGCAATGTTAGACACTTGACAATAGATTGAATGCCCTACGATGCTGTTCAATCTGTTCAGATTACCCTCAGACTAGTCACATAGTAGTGTTTTCTATCATTATTTTGATTCCCCGAGAAACTTTCAGGTACTTACTAGGTAGCTGTACAAAGAAACAGTCAAAACAATGGATTTTAGATAAGGTTGGTAAGAAAAACAATCAACATTGATTAAATCGTGGAAGTACTGTAAGAAGTTTCGTGGTTAAGCGATTGGACTCGTAACTCAATCATCTTGGGTTCAAATCTATTGAAAATGCGGCTGGCGAACGCATCTTTAAAAATATATATACGCCATAAAAAAACCATTTTAAAATGCTAAAATGATATTTGACTGTTGTTGTGGCACAACTATGACCGGAGTACATACTTGCTTTTCCATAGTCACTCGCTGCTCCAAATATTAAAATTGATTAAACCAATTTGCTTGATGAAATTATTAATACAATTTCATATTTGATTGCCATATTATAGATTGATTAAATACACTTTGTTCTGGTTGTTGAAATTATTGCATTGTTTGAATTTATTTGTGATTGCTATTTATGTTACAAATTGGATTGATTGGTAACACTTGGTTTGGTGTATTTATTTACGTTTTGTTATAATATTAATGGGATATGTTCAACAAATTAACTTTTTTATATTTGCAATGATAAAAATAACGTGTTTCTAAGCAAAAATCTTATTTTATGTTATGGAGCCAAATTTGGGATCTGGATTGGATAGGGAGCTTTGATGAAAAAAAAAATTGTAAATGGAAAAACTCAGAAGTTCTATATTGTTCATAACAAGGAAATTGCTTATATACAAACTTGTATTTCGAAAATAAGTTGATAACTACTTAGAATCTCCCTATTCTACGAGTCCATAGAAAGAAATCAGAAGTAACACCGAGATGTATGAAAACGAACTACACAATGTTGTCGTTTGGTAACAACCTCCTTTGTTTACATGAGCCACTCAATTCAAAGGCTATGGACACTCCGTCGCATAATTCAATACAACCCTCTAAGGCTTGTTAGCATAAATTAAATAATCAGTATGATATTATTTGGTATTGTTCCAAAAATTCATCATTTGGATGCCCATGTAACTTTTAAGCCAAATGCGATCCACCTCCCAATTTGGAGCCGGCGTTTGTATATCAAATCTGTGATAACTTACATCTGAGCATCAAACAAATTTCATTAACCCGGGAAATTGGGTCGCCGCATATAACCGGTGCACCGGTGTCAAATGAAAGCATTTTGTGTACGATCGCAGGGATGCATTTAGCGGTGCCCTAGGGACACAATCAGGACCGTAATAAACCTTTGACTCCATAATAATACGAGCCCAAATAGGTTCGGAGCGGAACGATTCTAATCTAATTGGGCGTTCATACATTTTAAAGTGTATGAAAAACAGTTTTTGCTATTATTCAAGCGCTCGAACGAGCCGTCGTTTAATAATTGAGTAAGCGAAAACACTCAGCCTTCCAGGGATGAGGTCTTTTTGAAAACGTAGTGTTAAATGGGTAGATGTGTAGTTACGTGGAATTTTAAAGCACAGACTGCGAAGATTTTTTGTGTTTTTCCATAAAAAGGAATAGAGCTGGGAACAGAAAAAGATTCGTTTTAAATTTTTAAGCCCGGCGTTACGTCAGACTAAGCGAGCAGGTAAATTTTATTTAAAAATCAGACATAGAGGCAAATTCGTTTACTGTACTACCGTCTGAAATTTTTTGCATAGTTCCTGAATCAAACTGTTGGATTGGTGCAAAAACAATTGCCACTTTACTCAAACTAAAGACTTAAAATTATATTTTTCATGCAAATATTATATTCAAGATGCTATATTCGTTATAAGATGTAGGTAATCTCCATGGAAAACTTTTCAAGGGAAAGTTAGAAAAAGGTTAAATAGATATATTAGGGGTATCGATAAGTCCTTGCCGATTTTGATAGACGTCTGTTTGTGTTCAGACATGGTGAAGATCGCATCTCCGCTCCGACAAAAACCATTTCTGACTCCGAAACCCGGATTGACGACTCGCAAAATTCTTTGCTGCATTAGGTGGGATATTCAATGAATTATTAATTATGAATTTATGAAACCTGACTAGAGAATAACTGCAGATGTGTATTGTCAACAATTGGAAAGGGCGAAAAAAATTCAAAAAAGAGTCAAACGTCGAAAATAAATCAGGAAGAATTAAGTGATTCTGCAACACGACAATACATGATACAATAAGGCGAAGAAGATGACTGAAAAATTCAGGGAATTAAAATGGGAAGAACTTGTACACCCTCCATATTCACCAGACCTGGATTTGACGGATTATCATCTTTATCTACTCAAAACCAGAAGAATTTTTCAAGTGGGATTAAAAAATACGAAAACCTATGTATAATATAATAGTAGGTAATAACGGAAGAAATTATGTTTTTTAAGATTTTGTATATAAAAATGATGAAATCAAATTATTCCTTTTATTGTTAAACAATCGGCAAAGACTTTTCGATACACCTAATATTTTAAGATAATATTTATTTTACAACTATTTCAAATCATAGGCATCCTTGTACGACTTTATTAATAGTCATCAATTAATTCATATTTTTATCATTACAATAACTTTTGCAAATTAGTAGAAAATGGTGTTCGGACTGTGTGTGATCCTTTCATGGACGCGGATCACATTCTGTGGTCGTGTTTGAGCGTATCGGCCAAAAAAGACACTCTCGTGTGCCTTATCAGAGGTCCTTTTTTTGGACCTCTTGGTCACAGGGACTTGGTGGCCGTCCTCGGTGCCTTTTCGGCGTTCAAGGCTTTTTGCCATAGTTTCGGAACCAAATGCGCCTTGGACGGATACTATTTTTAGTATCCGTCTTCTACCATAACAAGTCATTTATACTGTTGATAAATAAGTGCCGTTAAAATGCCAACAACTTTTGCATGAACTCAATGTATTCATACAAAATGTATACGGCGCGTAGTTATTCCTTTGTGCATTCCATAATATGATAAGTAACTTGGCAACTTTTCCCCTTTCTCGAAACGAACCCTTAAAAAAATATCAAATTCATCGAGGAAAATTCAGAGATTTCCGCGAAAGTATTCACGGTCAATTGCAATTTAATTACTTCAAAAAGAACTTTGCAAGAGTTAAGCTCTGTCTTAAAAACATATCTTTCATGACAAAGACAGTTTTTGAAGTGATATTTTTTCGTGCTTCGGACAGAAGGAGACCTATTAATTTTGCGTTAGAAAACAAATTTCATTTATCAAACAGTTTTTTCAATTCCAGCATTAACATAATCTAACGGTGCAGATTGGCGGTGAGAGAGACGATAGAGGTCTGGTTACACATTAAAGTAGTTGTCTCTTAATATAATGTTTAGGGGTTGTTAACAAAAGGGGCGCCATATCCATGACATGAAATGTCATAACAATGTAATGTGACTACTTGCAATCTGACTTTTGTCAAAGCAACCCCTTGATGACAGATTGTCATATACAGCCGTTCCCCTTTTTAACAACATTTATTATCCCATATATATTCCTGTTTTATGATAAAGATAAACATCATTGTAAATTCCCATATATTAAAATAAATACATTGTAAACTTTTTCTAAACGCTTTTGGTTTTAAATCAGATTATGGATTAAATATTCATCATCCCAATACGCATGCGTCCGTTCGCAATTCATTTAAAAACCTTTTTGGATACACGCCCAATAACTCACGAAAGTTTCATTGCAATCGGATGAATGGTAAAGCAATGTATAGTCTGCAAACAAATAAATAAATTTTCATTTGTATATATATATATATACACTTAGGTCTGTTTTTATGCGATATATACGTTCCTCGAGGAGTTGCATGTAAAAAATTCGCATAAAAAAAGACGAACTACATAGAAAACTGAAGGATAGGTTCCATCATTTTTGAAAACCGCATAACTTCAAATAAATGAAATAGAATGTACCAAAATTCGCATAAAAAAAGTTTTTTAAAAAATCATATAAATAAAAGCATCATATCTTAAAACTGCTTTATTTTACTCGATAATCGTACAAATTATTGTCATCAGTCAGCATACATTTATTCATCATCTTTTTGTGTTGAAATCGTCTTTTTTAAAATACAGTCGCTGATTTACCCATTAAAGAGGTAAGTTGTGTTCGAATTCCAGTGATTAAGAAAGATCGTTCTTACTCGTTGAGCTCGGAGACAGACAGAGATGGAGAGTGTCTTGCACATTAAGTTTGGAGTGAAACAGAGACGGAAAGAGTAACTTGCAGGACGGAGATTGTGAATGTGAGACAGAGATGGGGGAATATCATGCGTATATCATACGATTGTAGTGATCGTACACCCAAATTTATCGACTAATAATAATATGTGAATGATATAATGAATCGATTGCATGTGTATTGTTTATGTTTACGCAAAGAAATAACCGAATATTGTGTGCTATCTACAGTGTTTATTTATTTAATACAAGTTTCATACACACTGCGACGGTCCTGACAGATAAGTGAATTTGTAACAAATTTGTAAACTTTACGACGATTTAACCATTAATTTTTTATACAGTTCGTGATATAGAAACATGCAACTCTTAAGTTTTTGAGTTGCCTGATTTGAGTCGCCCTATACACACTCACATTTAATAGTTGTAATTTGAACTAGTGTTAATTTCAATTTTTTTTATATGCATTCGCATAAAAAAGCTTTGTCCTCTATAGAAAAATGAGGGATAGGTTCAAGTATTCTTGAAAATAGCATAACTTCAAAATCGCATAAAAAAGATCCGCATAAAAACAGACCCAAGTGTATATAGATTTACAATTACAAATATTACGCTTTGAACTTCATTTTGAAAAAGTGATGTATTTGTCACACATTTTTCCTATCCAAGATCATAAAATTATTTTTCTAACTTAATATCAAAAATGTATTTCATTTATATATTTTTAAATAAATGAATAATATCAAGATAAAAGGCATAGGGGATGAAAATTGCTGCATCGAGAACGCTTGAATTAATTTTCATTTCATCACAAAAATATGGCTCTGTTTTAAAATTAAACTGAAATATTTATATGGTTAACTTTGGGTGAACGAATTATAAAAATGCAGCTGGGGAAAAATTCATTTCCAACATATGTTGCACCCCATTTCACTTTACTCCGATGGAAAATTTCTTACTTAAAAACATATTAATAGGGGATGGAGTGCATTAAGTTTGATATTGAGACTGGAAGTTATTTTTTATAACTTATTTTGAATTAAATTTATTGCATATTATTAATATGATGGTAGTCCCAGAAGTACCCGACCTAACAAATAATATATAATAAAATGGAAAACATACCTATATTTTATCTATAGTTATAAAACGATTTAAAAATCGACTTTATTACTGTGAAACATTCGATCGAAACATAATCACGACGCTGTTTTTGTTCCATTGTGAGCAAACGCGGTACCCGTCTTGCGCACAGCTTTCTCATGTGCAAATTTTCAGTCAGTATGCGATGTTTAGCATTTTTTGTAATGCTTATCATGTCTACTAGCTCACACACATTCAATACAATTTTGTGAATTTTCTTCACCATTTATAGTCTTTATGCTTTTTTTATCTCCATTTGCTCGGATTAAAGCGAAAATGTATGCGAATCAAAATTAATCAAATTATGCAAATGTGTGTTTTTGTATATATATAATATCATCAAATGAAATTTGCTCCAGAAGGGTGAAAAAAATATGGTAAACGAGATCATTTTATGGTGAATTACGACACATTCATGCAGCAAATTGAATTATGGAATAATAGACTCACGTCCCATCATACAGATGGGCATAAGCGGTTCCCGTTTCCATATTAATGCAATCCCATATTTGTTTTGAATGTTCAATTTAATTTCGGGTCAAGACGAGAGCAAAATAAAAATATTATGGATATCTTTCCAGAATGGCCGCTAAATAATTGGGCATATTTCATGGCGTAAGCCGAGGAAGACTTCTGCGCCCTGAATATCAAAAAGCTTGCGAACACGAAACAAAAGCTTCCTTTTTTTACCCCGGCAAACCTTTTTGCGTTTTGTTCTTCCCTCTTAAAAGTAAATGTGTATTATAACATGCATATTGAATCCTTTATAATAGAATGTATGCATATTACAAAGCATCCGGTGACCCGAAAACTTCTCGCGGAGCAAAGTTCAACCCTCTGTTGTTTTTAAATCGGTTATCTAGTCAATTCCATCGAATTAAGCCGGCCGGGGTTGCTCCACATTTTGTTAGTTAAATCAGTGAGTCGAGAATCCAATACAAGCTAATTGTAAAAATCGAACTTTGTTACTTTTCCGAAGTTTTCAACCGGAATTTTCGACTTCCGCTCAGTGATTCGTTCGCGAGTCGTTTTGTTATGCCCGAACAAACGGGCTTAAAATGGTCACTTTTGGATCACATGTGCACAAATTCAATCACATAAACTAGCAAAGTGGTCAACAATCAAATTTTACTACCCCCCACTGAACATCCGATACAGAGATAGCTGAAATATTCAAATCGGCGTTATAAATTAGATTTTGATGGGGTCTTTCAATAAAGACGCTCAATTTTTAAATGTATTATAAATAAAACAATATTTTTATAAGATACTAGCGAATACCCGGAATGCGTTGCAATGCCACACTTAAAGATATAAAGTGTATGTATTTTAATTCAGTTTATTGGAATGAATTTAGATATTTTTAATTACACTGAAAGACGGGTATACGATCGCGCTTAGTAATTATTAGAGAGTATATTAAGATTTCAAATATATATCTTTCCGATATTTCGATTCTCCTGTCGGACTCATGGACGCGGAATAACTGCCGGTGTCTTAGTGATGCTCCTTGTGAGCATCCTGCGTCCGGTGCTGCTAACGTTTTTCGATTTCCATTGCTTCTCTTGCAATTCTGATGCCGAAATTTTCGACGATTGCTATGGTTTTTGTACCATCAAAATTGATATGATGATCGTTCTTGACATTTTCAAGTACTGTGGATTTGTAATCCAATTGCAAGACTGCGCTCTGATGCTCTGTCACCCCGTGTGTGATATATCTATTGGTTTTTTTAATGTACGATACGATGCAGGCTGAGCATTAAATCACATAATCACATAGGTGTCAGTTAAGTTTGGGCTTTCAACAACTTCGGAGTGTTCAGTGGACATTTTCGGGCATGACCTCCGATTGCAAGGCGTTCCTTCGTTGTGTCAGTGGTCCGAAATTCAGTCCGGTTGGACACGGAAACCTTGTGGCCACTCCATCTAATTTTAGGGCTTTTATAAAAGTTTTGGAGGAAAACGCATCCTCGGGGCTTTCTACGATCTCCATTGGGTCGTAGAGGCACTTCCTTGCGACCGGTAGCGATTAGTAGATTCGCACGCTATTTTTTGGGGCCGCAAGTTTTTAAACTCTTCCCTATCCTATACAACATATATCTATGTAATTATTTTCATCTATTTAATGTTTAAGCAGTTTTCATCCATATATTTATCGTAGCCTAAGAATCTCAAAGTAAAATTAAAAAAATGTAGCTATCTTCTCCCACGCTTAGAGCGCAAGTGACCACAAGAAGTGGAGAAGGAGCGTGTCCTTGCAGATATGGAATTTTAATTTCATGGTTTTGCACCATGCTGTGTACTTTGCGATGCGAACCATCTGGCAAGAAATGATTTGGGCGTGAGCAGCCCACAGCTATCCATGTGAGAAGCATGCACGCATACCCTGTGTTTTTCTGTTCTTTGTTGATGCTCGTACCGAAAACTGCACACGTTTCAATTCGAATAGCATATCAGTCGGAATCATTGGGACATAACTTCTTTTTGAAATTTTTCATTTCAAACTGTAGTTCCGATGATATTATTCGTCTTTTTTTTCACTAAAAATCTGGTACAGTTGCTACATGTCGTGGCTGATTTATGTGTCGAAGAAAAATTATAAGCACGTCAATTTTCAGTGTTAAAATACCCAATTTAAATATATTTTTATATATAATGATAAACTAACTGAATGTTGTCCTTATGTTTTGTTCTTGACTAAATGCTTCTTTTACCTTAGTAAAACCGGGCATGCCATTACCGCCTCTCAGTATAGTTGACAAAAGGCTTATTTTACCTTAGCAAATTTGAATCGGACAGACACACATGGATTTTTATTTGAGGACATCAATTGTTTGTAATTTAATTGCATAGATTTGTAATATAAAATAATCTCAAAGGAAGACAATTTTTACTATATTATCATATTATAGCATAATTTGCCATATGCTATTGAATAATTTACAATAAATTTAATAACATGGCCGCTATAATCTTAAAAACTTTGAGCGTCCCTATTGAAGGGCCCCATATTTATGCAACATGAAAATAAATTTATATTAATTTATTCAATGCTTAAATTGAAATAAAATCAAAAGCATCTGCGAGATCGGATTTGAATCCCAACAAATGTTGATTAAACATTTGGTCCAATTTAAACAGATTGAAATTGATATTATTGAAAAGAGCCAATATAACTTAAATCGGTCAGGGATCAATATTTTTGTTCGAAACAAAATAATTATATACTAAGCAATTTGAAGCGTATTATTTGTATTTTTAAAATAAAGTAATTTCGCTGCCGCACCCAGTATTTAACACATTACGTGCGGGGATACATTGCGCGTGTCTGTCCTTTAACGCTGGCAATCTTTCAACGTCGTACACACTTCTCTTTAGAGATTATTTGGGTAAAGGTTGGGGTCGTTTCCAGGACATCACTCTTTTGGATATTTAGTAGCTTAAACGTTGATGATACACGATTAAACATCATTGTTCTTCGATAATTATAATCCATACAAGTTATCAGTAATAAATAAACACGAATTAGGTGTAGTATTTTACAACTATATGAAGACCTGGTTGGTGTTAAATAATTAAATCGAAAGTAGTCCTTATAGTTTCTTTTAATTTATCAAATTGCTATGCCATAAGGAGATGGTTAATAAGTATATTAAAATTTTTAATAAATATATCCGGGAATAAACAAGACGTTCAATATTTATTTTTATAAACAACAACATTTTTGGTGCTATTTAGTGTGGTTTTGTAGGAATTGCTAGGAGCTCTAGGATCTTTAAGGAGAGATATTAACATCTAAAATATGTAACATCTGGTTTTGATAGTCATAAATATGAAATATAAACTTGAAGGGTGCATTTAAAAAAGGGAAGAACCATACATTTCAATAGCTGTTTTCGGATACCCCCTTAAATGGCTCTTAAATTCGAAATATATTATTTGTAGTTGATTACAAATCAGAACTAATCTCAGTAGTTTTTATCAATCTGTGTGTTTGTTTTGGCAGCAGTACATTCAGCCAGCATTGGGTCAAAGTATCAAATTCCATTTTCAATCTCACATTCAAAAAATCTTTATGGACAATTTAGAAAGGTTTTGGATCCTTGTAGAAAAAATATTGTTTTTGTAAAGAAATAAAGTCAAACAAAGAACTCATTTTATTGTGCACGTATGACTACAAAGCGGTAACCGAAATACAGAATGTTGCCTATGCTAGCGAATAAATTCCGTCCGCATTTGAAATATAGTAAGTGAAGTTTCGTTTTTCTCTTTTCGGAATACAAAAGCCATTTTCGTTTACCCGGAAGGGTGTGATGATCGTTTCGTGTTTAGATAAATTGTATGATTTTTCAAAGACTTTACGACTCGATCGGCAACTCGGTCTATTCCCCGGCGAATTGATGGTCTCCTATATGTCCCGCCGGGTCTCTTCGACCCCCGTATTTGTTTCGCAACTGTTGCCTTCCCTTATTGCCTTTTTAAAAATACGCAGACCTGAAGGAATATTGTTTTTGTGACATGACGTCGCCTGAATGATAATGTCGAATCGGGAATAAGAAATCGCGCTTTATTTATAGTCGGGGAATAATGAAGGGTTCTTGTCGCAGAGACAATATGGCGCATTATGATTATTACGTTTGGATTGTCTCACAAATCAGATGATTGATTGAATTAAGTTGTGTTTGTGTTCATTTAATTATCACCACGTGAAGGGATTGTTGTAAGGATTCGCTTTGATCACGTGTATATGCTTTTTGAGTGATATGAAATTAGCTCAACTCGGCGAATTCTATTAACGTTCATCGAACTGACAACAGAGCATATGTATTATCTTTAATTAAAAAATAATTGGAAACGTTTGAGATGCTACATAAATCGTATGCTATGGCAAAAGCTAAATTATTGGCACATAAGTACAATCAGCCCTCCTATAGCGTCCACTTGGTTTGCGACATCTTTTACGTATAAAATACGTAAGGCCAATGTCCTCTTTTGCGTGTTATTAGCTTGTACTTATTTACAAACTAAAAACGTACTGTAGCGTGGGCGATTCACCATCCCCATGTAGTAGCGCTGTTAACAGCAACATCTTCTATCTCTCTTCAAGTGCAATGTGTTATTTTAACAGCGCCATCTCTTGTGGTCCTGCGGAGACATTGCACCTGCATACCGACCGATCGCTTCTTGCGCGTGCACCGTTGCCGGTGGGGTAATGACGCGCAGGAAGTGGGATTCGGGAGAGTCGTCGGTTAGCCTTGACTGCGGGACGTCGTCCTTCCTGCAACCAGATCCTGCCAGCCTGCAAGCACACCCAATAAAATATCCCAATTTAATTCCTGAACGATCTTCTAGTTTAGAGACAACTATTGTCATATTAGCACATTTTTTTTGGGCACTGCCGCGCGCTAGCTTGCAGTTGTAGCAAACAAAATTGCGTACCGCATGCTACAATACTCTCAAGTAATTAATATAACATTATATTTTTAAAAAAATCATTTGGATTACATATTAAATCATCTGTTGTTAGTTAGAAAATATCTAAACGTACCCCGATCTAGAGGCACATATTTAAGGCATTTTTTCAAGTTCGATATAAAAAAAAATATATATTTACATATTATAATGTAGGTTGGTAAAATAAGGGCGTGTCCTGGTTAATATGTTTCCAGCTCTTCTAATTATCGAAAATACAAAAAAATATATTCTTAATTAGTAAAGTTGTCGCTGATTCGGTTTTAATTTTTTTAAAATGCTTTTTAAAAATATTTCGACATAAATCTGGTAGAAACGATAGAAGAATACACGAAAAAGCTTGTTACTAAATTTGAAGTAAATTAGTTAATTATAAATTGATATATCATGTCAACTGGGTGAAACGCCTTTGAAGATTTCAGACTCTGTTGCCGTGTCACTAAAATAGCTATAACTCCGTAAATAATTAAAATTTTTGGAATTCCTTTGGAAGATATATTTTTAAAGATCTAAACTTGGAAACAATGCAGAAGAAAAATCGATTTTTTCAAAATTCTAAGATGTATTATTGGGTGTGTGAATAAGTTCTCGCCGTTTTTTATGAAAATAAACCCTTTATTTTAAAATAGTATTAATTACTTTTGCATAGCTTTCTGGCAGCATTTGAATTCCATGTTCATCATTGACCTAATGATGAACATGGAAAAAAAAGAATAGATTCGAGAGCGACCCAAATCGGTTGTCGGGACGCGTTAGGATTGTAATGAAGGATCTTCTATGGAGAGTCTTCGAAATAACGAGTCAATAAGGGGCACCGACAGAGAATCTATCGTCAGCCTGGCACCTCTTATCTTCGGAAAAGACGAGTTGAAGGGCGCAATGGTGGAGCGTCTATAGACGCCGCGGCCTTGCAGCGATGCTCTTCCATTCCGCTTGCCATGCACAGGCACCATTGCGATTTCTAGCTTAGAATGCGACCATATCAAGGATGCAACAACGAAGGCATGCTGATCATGCTGCAAAATTGCCTTGCCGTGTCTTTGGGCATATTGTGGTCGCTTTTCTTTCAATCGGCTCAAATTCATCGATTGCTTTCAGTAGAGAACTCCTGTGATGGTTTGGTTTGGTTGTGTTGGAGTAGTTCATAGCACACTACGACCAGCTGATCTCACTAAATACAGAGCAATGTCTAGTTTTTATCGTCAGTTACGATACGATTGAAAATTTCGAAACGGCAGGAACTTATTCACACACCCAATAGTTCAAGACCAAAATTATGTATAGTAATAAAAAAATTAAAATATGACATGATATTAAATTAAAAATTATAAATATCCAGAATGTATTGAACAACGTTTTAAATATGTGGGCATAAATCATTACATTAAATCTATCCATTAGTTGAAAGATCTCAGTGTGGAAGTGTTGTGTGTGATTTCTACTCATATTAACACATCATCCAGCTTAATTAAAGAGCGGAAATTTGAAGATGAATCAAAGGTACGCAATTTCTTATCATAAATATTGATAAACGACAGAGAAACTCTTAAAATGAGATCTATTATGTGCATATTCAATAGCTTTGTAATGCTGTGCATTTCGTATTTTTAAACATCTTCGAATCTATGTATTGTAAACGATCTCGAGTGTGGGACTTAAAGTGCATATTTATCTTAAAGCAGCATAGGAAAATAAATTGAAGACTCTAAAAGCCTTTTAAGTTGCCTGAATGGCCATAAAACGTATCTAAAATATTGATTCGGGCGATACATTTGGAAGATGTCTTGAACTTTTTAGATGCGACTCACCGCCATAATTTTATTTTTAGTTATGTTTTTTGGGGAGCGCTATTAAAAAATCATAAATCAACTCTCGCTTAGGCAAAATTTTCAAGGCGTTAAAAATGCAAATCCCTTGATTAAATAATGAATACTTCGCAATCCTACAGGCACCTGACGTTCATTTTTAAAGATGGCAAAAAATCTTCGGAATCGTATCTGTCTTACAACGAAACGACAATTCCTTATATATATGCGTAGACTTAAAAACAACGCTGGAAATGTTCGTAATGGAAAGAAAAGTTTCGAACGCGTATTTTGCATATCGTTACAGGACACAAAGCGGAAATACGAGAAAAGTCATCATTTATCAAAGGAGCTTAAAAGATAAAAAGGGAACATTCTTTCGAGATTGACATGAAACAATACAGTAATTAGTCTAATAATACCTTTTTATGCATACTTTGCGAATTTAAATATTTTAACTTGTGTAGCATAATTACGCATAGGAATCGCAGCTCGAACGTTTGAATTGAATACATTAGAAAACGCCTATAATTTTGCTTAATGCTCATTTCTTCGGTCCACCATTTGAATACAGCATGACAATTTTATGATTTATAATTGAGAGTGACAGCTGTTTTGCCTTATGAGAGTCATATATAACAATTTAACCCATTGGCTACGGGACGCGTACTCAGAGATGCGTCGCTTTTATATATATTCATAGAAAAATACGCATATGAAGATTGGCTGAAAAGTAATGCACACATGCTTGTAGAGCGTGAACAAAAACAATTCTTACGCTTCAAAATCATATATGTATTTTTCAACATAATCACTGTTAAGGCTTACATATTTCTTCCAACGTGATTATGTCATATATTTTTGAGTGATTCGCCGATCATTTTGAATCAAATCGTCAATGAGTGCGATATTTATCATCTGTGTCTGCTGCGTCCGTTATTTTATTATCCATTGATTTACAGTAGATCTATTAATAGCATCGTCATCATAAGTAGCCTTTAAATGACGATGATTATAAGTAGGAATCACTTTTTCAGCAGTTAAAAATTCGATAATAGCACGCTGTTTAACTCGAATTAGAACACTTCTTCATACTTCCACTTCTCAAAATACACTAAATGAACGCAATGATCTCATATCTTAAATTGAGAAGAAATTTTACTTTCATATGCCACGTGGCGCGTTTCTCAAGATCATTTTGTTCGCGGTATACAAGCATGTGTGCATTAGTTTTCAGCCTACCCTCGTACATTTATTTAAAAAAATAATTTTTGAGACTTTTATAGCTGAAATATATAATCATTGTTAATGCCTATTTTCACACATTTAATATATCTGTTTAAATAAAAATATATATGAAATTAAGCGCCTTTAAACTCATGTTCATAAACATAACATCAACATAAAGATTTTTCCGATCAATATTTTTTGTTCATTAATCGATATTGGAGTGATTTTTTAATAATTTCTCAAATTTTCGGCTTAAAATTGCGATTGCTTTGAGAGATATGACTTTTTTTTGTAAAAAAATGTGTTTCCTGCGACTTTTTTAGTGAAATGCGCCCGTATTCAATGGGTTAAAATGCTTCTTGACGCAAAGCAGGTGTTCGAAAATGACATCATATTTTTTTGAAAATGCTCGCATAAATTATAACAGTTGTCATTCTTAATATTAGGGGTATGCAGAAGTAATGTCGTTTTTTTTCAGTGCGCTTCAAAATAATTTTTGATTTTCTTGATTTTTTTTTTAAATACCTATGCCCTTCTCGTAAAATCAAGCGGATTTTGATCGAAAATAGTCTGATATACAGGGACTATCTTATCCAAACAAATTGTTGCTTTAAAACATCACCATACAAACATAGGTATATATGTTTAATGCAATAGTCGTTTAGGGGTTGAAACAACCTTTTTTTTACCGCGCGGCTTAACACAAAAATACTCATAACTTATGTTCTATCAATGCTATTTTAGTAAAATAAAAAATATTATAAAGCGTATAATACAGTGCATAAATATGTAAAATAATTGATTCGTAAATAAATCTATAAAGTCCAAAAAAACTAGATTTATTTATATATTTGTCTGAAGAAGCGATACAAATAAATAATTTTAAATTAATTCCACAAATAAACTATTATCAAAGGCTTTAGAAATCGTTTTATATGATTTACGTATTTATTATATCGAGTGACTGCCAAATTGCGGTTTCCTGAGTGTTAATCAAAAATATTTTCGATCTAAATTTGCTTTGAAATGTACGAACATGGACTCATTAATTTCGATCGTCAATGGAGATGTTATTAATTGTCTTTGGAAGCATCCATTTCCGAAACAACGACGTTAATATACAAGTATATTACGAGGGTCATCTAGAAAGTAAAATTGCAAAGACTTTTTGGTGATATTGTGTCGAAAAAACTTGGTTACAAGAAGTTGTGTGCAAGATGTGTGCCCAAATTGCTCACCGTCACCGATCACCGTCAAAATCATTTTGCATCATTTTGCCCAGGAGGAGAAGATTTATCTGGACTCTATAATGACGGGGGATGAATTATGGGTGTGTCACTACACCAATTTTCGATCCTACATAAAATTTGTAACCTTACACTCTGGATGACCCTCGTAATATACTTGTATACGAGCTATTTTTCCGATGGAAATTTAAATTCATGCATCATTTATCTTTATTTAACATGCACCAATTAAGTAAGTGAGCAAAGCCGAGGTATAGGGCAGAATTACAAAGGAAATTAGTTGATTAAAGCAAACCGTTTTGAGGGGTTCCGGCAAAGTCAAAGATCTTTCGCTACAAAAAAAAAAATCAATCTTGACGATTAAAAATAAGCGTTTCGTAATATTCTCAGATTGAGAATGTGTTGAATGCGAGCCCAATATACGTTTGATCATTGTATTTCAAGCACGCGGATATAATAGGATTATTTCTTGGATGTATAATAGGAAGTTTCCCATATGCTTATTATCTCGTGTTTATCTGTTGAAATAATAAGGCTTTAGTGGGACGTGTTATCGTATCAAAGCTGCAATAGTATCAGCATTGTTATCTGCCATCCTATTGTCTTGACAGGCAACTGATTCATTATTTTCACAGCAATTATCACATTTCAATATAAATGTGATAAACAAAATAATAGTGAAATTTGTATTGCATAATTTGTCGTTTGTGTTTCCGTAAGAACTTTCGGAACGTAAACATGCGAAAAATATTTTAAAATTTAATTAATGCATGCGCCAAACTCTCGCGCGGTTGGAGAAAAACTCCTAAACTCCTAGAAAAATTTAAATATATACATGTTTTTTTGATGAAAATGTTAGCTAAAATATCAGGTTGTCTTTATGTAATTATATAAAAAATAATATCTGTTTATTCGTTTGTAATGCGCTGCCATACTGTTCATCATATTACGATAAAACTTCGTTCACTTATTACTAAAGATTGCGCGAGTAACATATGCATAATCTAATATATAAAAATCAATGTTTGTTTGTCTGTATTTAATGCGCCCCCATACCGGTTATCCAATTGCGATAAAACTTTGCCAACTTACTGTTTACACTTATGGAAATAGCATATGCATAATAAATATATTGTATGTTGGCGCATATTAGTCTGGTGAAATGAAGTTTGGACTATGGGGGCAAAAAGAGAAAGGATGCGCACGCAATACGATGGTTAAGTCAGTTTTCGAGACAAGAGCGATTATTAGCATTTGCCCAGATGAAGCCCAGACGCTCCATGCCTTTAGGTTTCTGATAAGTCAATGTATCCTCCGACCCGTTACGGAGTTGTGTTGTTATCTTGACTGCCACTCCATCAGGGTTGGTATGTTAAGGTGTGATATGCAGAAGCTATCCTGAGCGCGCTTCTGCAATCCACCCTAGCCATGTTAGCATAGCCTTTTCAGTTTTTAATCTTTTCGTTAGTGAGCAAATTTAAAATCGATGAAGTCGTTGTTGTCATAATCGCTTTACACCGATTACTTTCTGTCAGCTCCTAATCAGCGTAAGACAATCTTCAGTTCGAGGCAGGGTCAATTGAAAATAAACACTACATACATACAAGAGCACTTCCTTTCTTTACATAAACAATGCACAAAAAATCGATTCATTTGCTCCTCCTTTAGAAGGAAATGATAATTGAACAAAGACTCATTCAAAACGCAGCGAAGAACGGCAAGCAGTTAAATAAACAAACACTCTCGATAACACACAATATTCGTTCATTTATTTACGTAAACAAATAACACACTTGAAGTCGATAAATTTGGGCTTAACGATCTTTTTTTTTTTTTTTTTTTTTTTTTTTTTTTTTTTTTTTTTTCGAAGGAGGGGAATCTTCAAGAAGACGCCTCCTTCTGAGGTAGTGTGAGGTTTGACTAAGCATTGGTAATGCGTCTCGCTAGTATTTGACTGAGCATCGCCAGACTCACTAAACCCCTCCTCCGGTTCCGCCGCCACCCGGCTACCGCGAAGTATTGCTCTAGGGTGGCGGTATGTGTCCCTCTAGGGCCTCGTGTTAACGTGAATTCTTCACGGTTCTTCTATTCTTGATATATCTCTGCTGGGTTTTCTCGCTCATGGGTTGAGGAGGAGGAGGATGCTTCGGTTCGTGTCCGACGTCTCAGTCGTTCAGCATCCTCCTTCTGCAGCATAACGCACGCGACGTATCTGGACAACGCGTTCCATGCCCTGGCATTGGTTAGCATCGTAGGGACCATGTTGCTGGGAGTGAGTGAATTGACCTCAAGCTCCTCCCGCAGTGTATCCCTCTCTGTGCTCCAAGCCGGGCAGTCGAATAGCGTGTGCGCGGCATCATCCAGCTCCGCTCCGCAATGGTGACAATTCGGACCGGCCTCTTTTTGAATCCTGTGCAGGTAGCTACCAAAGCAGCCATGCCCAGTGAGTGCCTGGGTAAGGTGGTAGCACAGCTGACCGTGTTTCCTAGCTGTCCAGGGCTTAAGGTCAGGGATGAGCCGATGGGTCCATCGACCTTTGGTGGAGCTGTCCCATCGGGACTGCCATTCCACCATGGTGGACTGCCTAGCTCTTTGCCTGGTTTCCCCGGTGCGTATAGCTTTCCTTTCTTTTGCGAGCAGGTCGATTGGCGGAATGGCAGTCAGTGCCAGGACTGCGTCTTCTGACACTGTGCGATATGCTGCTGCGACTCTGATCGCGCTTCTCCTTTGTACTCTAGCCAGATTGAGCCTGGCCCTTTCGAAGTGTAGTGCCTCGGCCCATATTGGAGCTCCGTACAATAGTACCGAGTGCACCACCTCATTATATAGTCTTCGACGGTTTGTCTTAGGGCCACCGATGTTAGGCATCAACCTAGCTAGACCTTCCGCAATACTAGCCGCCTTTGTTGCGGCCTTCTCCGTATGTGTAACAAAACGGAGCTTATCGTCAATTTCAACCCCCAAGTAACGGATGGATCTTGAGAACTTGATCTCACAGCTCTCGATACTCAGAGGTGGGGGCGCAAGCTTTCTTCGCCTAGTAAAGAATATGGCCTCAGTCTTCTGGGCGGCGAGCTGCAGTCCAGCCCCCGTCAGCCAGTTCCTGACCCTCCTTAGCGTGTCTTCGCAGATTATTTCGAGGTACTCCGTTTTGGCGGTGACTAGTATTGCGACGTCGTCAGCGAAGGCGACCATTTTGGCGCCCTCCATGAGCGGTGTCCTCAATAAGCCATCATACATTGCGTTCCACAGGGTGGGTCCGAGCACCGAACCCTGTGGAACTCCCGCGGTGACTGGTCTTTGTTTGCTCGTCCCGTCGGCTTCTGTATATATTAGTGTCCTCTCGTGCAGGTAGCTCTCCACCATTCTGGCTAAGTATGGCGGGACGTCAATTTCCTTCAAGGCCTTGTTTATTAAGTTCCATCTTGCGGAGTTGAAGGCGTTCTTGACGTCCAAGGCTATCATTACTACGTGTTTACTTGCCTTGATACTGCCACCCCACGCCTGTTTCACCGTGTCAACGACCTCGGTGACAGCGTCGATTGTGGAGCGGCCTGCACGGAAGCCGTACTGTTGCGGGGATAACGAAGGTTCGATAAACTGCTGGAGTCGCTGGAGCAATAGTCTCTCCAGCAGTTTCCCTAGCCCGTCCAACATGCACAGCGGTCTATAGGCCGACGGTCCCGATGTTGTCTTCCCTTTGGGGATGAGCACCAGCTTCTGGCGCTTCCAAGGTGGTGGGAAGATCCCTTCCGATAAGCAAATATTAAATACCGTTAGCAGGAGGTCCGGGTCAATGCCGGCGACCAGGCCGATGACTATATTGGGCACTCCATCCAGTCCGGGGGCTTTCTTTGTCGCCAGACGCTTTGCAGCCTTGGCGAGCTCTTCCACGGTGAAGGGGGGTCCCGTCTCCTCAGGTGTTCCAAGGGATATGGTTACCGAGTCTACTGGTGGTGGGCTCGGAAAGAGCTTGTCTACCGTTGCTTTGAGGTTTTCGGGGCTGCTCAGGAACGGATCTATTTTCGCAGATCGGAGTTTGCGTCTCACGATCTTGTAGGGTTTTCCCCACGGATCTGCGTTCACAGACTCGCATAGCTCGTCCCAGCACTGTGCTTTGCTTTGCCTGATGGCATCGCGCAGTGCTTTCCTCGCATTCTTGTATCCTAGGCGCAGTTCATCGGAGCTCGGGTGTCGCTGCGTCCGGCGGTGCCAGGCGATGCACTGTCTCCGTAACTCAGCAATGTTGTCGTTCCACCAGTATACCGGCGCTCTTCTTGTTCCCGCAGCACGTCTAGGCATTGCAGCGTTGCAGGTGAAGTGGAGGAGTTTATTGACTAGAGTCGTGATCTCCTCTGCTCCCGCTCCACTTGCCGCTGCATCCGTAACCATTTTACGCTTGAGGGCTAAAGCCTGCTCGAGTGCCGGTGCGTCTAGCTTACCGATGGCCCATCCCCCGTTTAGGTTCCGGCTGTGTATTGGTGCACAGCCGCTAATCTTAAACTGAATGTATCGATGGTCACTATGTGAGTAGATATCAACGACCTTCCATTCTCCGACTCTTGTCGTCGCCGATTCACTGACAAATGTGACATCGATAACGGAGGCACTCTCCCTGCGCACGAATATGTGCGCGCCAGTATTCAGTGCGTGGAGCCTCAATTGTGCCGCCATGTCGGCGAGGAGAGCGCCCCGCCTATCAGTCCTAGGAGAGCCCCATTCTGGGGCTTTAGCGTTGAAGTCGCCTGCAACGATGACCGGGTGGGTAGAGGTTCGTATACTGTCGGCTAGGCGCGTAAGGTCGCCCGCGAATTCGGCATACGTAGAGTTCGGTGAGAAGTAACAAGAATAGATTCTCATTCCTCCCGTCTCTATCCAGGTCCAGCCGTCGCTGGGATCCCTCGGAGTTCCAGTTATGAGTAGCTGAGGAGTAGCCACCCAGATCGCTGCTCTGTTGTCAGCACTGGGAATGAGGCGCGGATTGTTATAGTTTTGGTACTGCTCGGAGATCAGTACGAGGTCCGCTTCCCTTTCCTCTGCTATCTTCTGCATGAGGTCTTGGGCCGCCCTGCAGCAGTTAAGGTTTATCTGGAGGACGCTGGCCATTTTTTAGCTTTGTGTATCGCTCTTCTATGTGAAGGGCACTCTTTCGTCCCCATGCTGTGGTTCGTATTAGCTCCGGCTCCCTTATCCTTACATATAAGGCAACACGGATTATTTGTGCAGGTGGCGGCCTTGTGTCCCGCTTCTCCGCATCTTCGGCACATTGTTGAGCGATCAGGGTTCTTACAGTCCCTGGTCGTGTGCCCTGTCCCCTGGCAGCGGTAGCACTTAAGGATGCTATTTTTCCTTTGTAGGCGGCAGTAAGTCCATCCTATTTTAATTTTCCTTGATTCAAGCAGCCGTGCGCTAGCCTGAACGGGGACAGAGACAATCGCCAGTTGAGTGCCCCATGATCCAGACTTGAGGTACTTGATATTGACATCCTCTGGTGCAAGGTTGGTATCCCTGGTCAGAGCCGCGATGATGTCGCCCTCCTCCATTCCTTCCTCAATATCGAGGATGGTGAGCGTCTCCATCGGCACCATCTTCCTTATCCTGGTTTCCGCCCCCAGGGCTTTTGACATATTTTGTACCAGGTTGGCAGTATCGTTTGAGTCCTTCTCAAGTTCTATGACGACTGCGTCACCCCTCCTAGATTTCCTGATTGAAGCTATTTTAGCTCCTAGCTCGTCCGGATTAACATTTTTCCGGAGAGTCTTGAGAGTTTCAGCATAACTTGCCCCTTCCTTGCCCTCCTCCAGAGTAATGACGATCGCGTCTCTTCGGGTGCGAGGCTTGCGTTTCCGCTGCGCTTGACCTTTTTTAGACGCCTGTCCTTGGTGATAGTTCTCCTTCCGCATCTTCTTGCGGTTGGCCACTGTTGTCCACTCTGTGGGCAGTGCGACTGTCGGCGATTTGGCAGGGCGAGGTAGTTGTGCCTGCGCATGCGGTCGCACCTGCGGTGGCGCCTTGGCCATTACTGCTCTCTCCGTTGTGGCTCGTTGTATATGTTGGCTCGTAGTTTTGTGCTTTTCCCTTCGGGGAGCCATCCACTTGGCCGCTTTTCCCGAATTAGTTTGGATAACATTGTTTCTTAATTATTTTCTCTCCTTTGTACATGTTTGTGTCTCTTTGTCAGTCGTGGGGATCTTTTGGTGCACCGGGGTTTCCAAATCCACTAATGCGTGGACTAAAAGTCGTGCTTTTTTTATCCCTACTTTCAATTTACCATGGACGGTTGTGTGGGTATCAACATATTCGTCCATCTCGTCCAAGACCATTGTTAAATTTTCCATGATATTTGATTCCATGGTGTAGATCCGTTGTAGGTATAAAACACAAAGTTAATTGATTCGAACAGTCATATTGTCACAATTATATAAATACACCCATACGCAGCGTGCTTTAATTACTGCACTTATTGTATATTAATTATTAATTGATAGTTATCAATATATTAATCAGCGTGCACTAATATAATTTTGATCGCTATTTATACGGCGCGGCGCAGCGTAATCGTGAAACACACAAAGAACGTCTGCATTCGACTCCGGTCTAAATACAACTCTGGGCTTAACGATCTATACAATCATGCGATGCATATGAAGAAGCTCTCCGTCTCAGTCTCCCGAACTGCGCTAAGTTCTCTCTGTCTCTGTCCGCCTCGGAGCTTCAACGCACAAGAGTGCTCTTTCTGAATAGTGAAGGTCAAAACGGACATTTCCGATAGTACTCCCATACAGGTTAATGGATCCACCCATATTTTTTTTTAGGTGACTTTTAGCGATCCCTTGTTATGGGACCATTACCAACCATTTTGACATGGTCTTTCATGGTATATATATATGTTTTTAAAAATGTGGTTGCCAGCCACATCTGTGGGATTCAAGTTGCAATGGATCAAGTTACGAGTCCAACCGCTTAACGCGGGTCTACCTACAGGTACCACCCATATTGGGGTATTGAATGAACAGACTTATTGTGTAATTACTTGCGTATAGTTTTTGGTACTCCGATCATCTTTCGTCATCAATTTCCACCATGGAGATCTCAGCCCACGATTTTTTGGACTGAGAGCTATTCCTTAGCTTTCCAGATCGAATATTAGTAGTTCACACGCATTCTTTGACGATTTCTGGGGATCCAAAAAATTTTCTTCGACACGCTCATCCAGGTGATAATGTCATATATTTGTTTACATAATCAATCGATAAGTTATAACTAGGGAATCCAATACAGCGCCAAAATTTCGATCCCAGAATTTCAGGATTGTATAAGACCATCCCAAGATCAGTATTTTCAGTAGTTTTAGAAATTAAATTGATAAATTTGAGTCCATTTGTTTAATATAAAAAATAGTATGAAGGCGAAAGAATTGTATTTATTTAAGAAGAGATAAAAATACAATTCAAAAATAGATAAATAAAACACTAAAAAATTTAAATATTATTTTGAAAATATGGCCGAAGTAAAATTAAAGCATCGAGTGTTTCGTCATTTAGTCTGGATCTGATTTTGGAAGTCAGGCAACTTTCTGCTGAAAATGCTCACACATCCTCCACCCTCGCTGGAGGTTTCGTCATCAGATATTTAAATGCTAGTTCGAGTTGACGATCGTGTGAGACCCCATTTTCGCATAACACCATCAATGTGACTGATAAAATTCCTTTCTGCTGAGACACGGACTAAAACTTGCAAAATTCCCGATTTCCCAACAAATTATTTATTTTCGTCGCTGCAGAGGAATACTTATATACTATAATACTTTGATGTGATTCGTAATTATATTACAGAAGAATACAAAAATTTTGAACTCCGTATCTGTTATATTTCATATCGATATTACCATTATTAGAGTCGAAGTGTAGTAAATACATCACCGGTAGGTGAAGGTTAATATAATTTTTTTCGGAATTACGATTTATAACATGTATTTTAAGATTTTTGGGCAATGGTGCACGTATCACTGTCGCACTAGCAAAGTTTTCAAAAGCAACATTTGCTTAAATTGTCTCTTTTTTTTGCTTAAATTTAGTTCTTTATCATCTTCATCTGCTGAAATTTAATGTTTTTGGATTGCATAAACCTTTTTGCTTGATTTTTTTTATTCGCTTGCTGAAATAATGGCAAATTTTGTCTGCAGCGTTTATAAAATTAAATGAGCAAGAGTTTCAGCGTAGTTTTTATAATTAAGTTATACTGTCACGCGTTTCCTTCTGCTCCTGAACGAATAGTTAATTTCCTCACAAACAAACCAAGACTTCCTCTTTACCAAAAGAACTACTTTTAGTTTTATGTATTCAGAATTAACTTCAGCCTCTTGTGATATACGACAGGCTTCCGCTCGCTTTTTTGAATTACAGGGCATGGCCGGATGATATATATGCACGTTGAAAATAATCGCCGTTTCGCAATAAAATCCAAATATGGCAACATATAATGCGCAAGTCGAATATTTTTTCTCCCCTATAATTACTTGGGGCGCGCGGAAAAGTTCAAAAGCCGCGCAAAAAAAATTCGGCGACACGAACAACGCAAAGTTTATGAAAAGATTTATTTTCAAGCGTGGCTTATTCATCGCCTCGAAACTTGGATATCTCTTGAATGCGAAAAAAACCAGGTTGGCTTTCTTCTTCCTTGGGTTCACTACTAATTACTTATGTATGCATTCATTTCTTTTCCATCGAAAAGAGTCTTCATCCTACTGGAGATGCTCATTTTTCTCGCCTGGAAAGAACGCGTGCACTTAGCTCTAATTAGTTTTTAATGCAACGAGATAGAATCAGTAGTTTAAACCCACAAAAGCGTTCATCTGCTTTTTCAGTGTTTGGGATAATTTAAAAATAATTGCATTTATCCAAACGACTATTATTTTTTTCCGTCCAATTTAACCACCCATTGAATAATCGGATGCAGTCTTCCCATGACAAAACTCCATGAAAATTGTCGACTTTTCCGAAAACGATTTGTTGGACGCCCGTATACTAATTTTAAACTCACACTGAAAATTCACAACCTCGACCTCCGGAATCAGTTAGCCGAATCCTTGTTAAGTTAAATCAGATAGAATTAGCATAGGATCATAGAAACAAGATAAATCATTTAGCATCAGGACTAATTTACTGTAAATTTTGGAGTTGTGGTTTTTGCTCAACAGTTCTAAAACAAGAATAATGCTGATCCTAATAGACTCAATTATCTCACTGTATATATTAATAATACATCTTCTTGTTCGAGCTTTGTTTCTATTAAATTAACTTTGCCAACAAAGAAAGTTTCATGATATCTCTACGAAATGCATATCTTCAAATTACGGCAATTTTCCTTGAAATTCAAAACGTAATTTGAATAGTAACAAATACATTTATAAACTTTTCGTTCGTTTCTATTCGCATAAATGTAATCAACATTACATAAAACCTTTTTAAATGTACACGTAGATGCTATATTCTTATGTGCACCGCCTTTATTCCACAAAAATCCAATTTTCTCTCAAGACCGCGCAGCATCATTCAATCTTGTATATCAATAAATGAACCTTAACACTGTCGATAGCTCACAATATTCGTTAATTTCTTCGCTTAAACATGTGAATAATTAAATAGTTGTGCTCTGGCATATTTCTGGACTATCAATATGATAGTCTGGCGATTGAGTATCGTTGGGTTTGGGAGGGGAGGGGGTTGCCAGACTATTACTAGCTTGTTAAGATAGTACCAGATTAGTTCAAACTTGCTGAAGCTAATCAGAAAATATAGAAAATTGAAAAAAAAAACTTATAAAGTATTACTTAATTATGTTGAATTTTCAGTAGATTTTAACCCCTTCCCCTCCCAAACCCAACGGCACTCAGTCGCCAGACTGTCATAATAGTAGTTTGGAAACACGCCAGAAAATAACTATTAAATTATTCATATGTGTTATAGGATTTTCAGTTTTTGCTGCGAGCTCTTGGTATATATGTAAACTAAAGCAATTTTTTTTATATGAATTTTTTAAATATTTAAAGTAATATTTAAATATTTATAATAATATGACATTGATCTCGGTACACTGTGTTAATAATGCACGAAAGAAATGCATTTCATTTATTGCACTTTTGAAATTAGTTTTTGTATGGACGCGGTAGAGCAAATTGTCTTATTACTCCTTACTCCTAATTACAGTTGGTCGGGAAGATAAATAATAATTTGTAGTATCTCCACGGCCTCAAAATAGGCTCTTAATTATATAATCCTTTCTGTATTTTTTTGTGTATGTCATATTTAATTCACAATAATAATGCATTCGTCAACAATATTCATCTCAGTAGCATATATTAAAGATACACTGTGCGCATGCGTATTGAGAATCGTTTGTAATGTGTTCGTTTACATCGCTTTCATCATGAAGACGCCATGCGCATGCGCCGCACCCTCTACTCTGCGTGTATCTATACAAAGCATAATGTAATCACTTCATGTTGCCTATCAATTTTATTATATATTACACAAAAACAGATCGCACACAACTTCTTGTAACCAATTTTTTGCGCGACGATCTCTCCATCGGAAGAGTTTACTGTAACTGAACAAAATGGCCGACAAACACCTTAATTTCTAAACGACCTTTGAATGTATCAAATATTGATATTTAAGGTGTAATTAAGTGTAAGGTGTAAACTGTGAATGCCACAAAACACAAACATTGTATTGTAGGGGTGCATCCCAACAAATTAAATACTTTTAATAATGAAGCAAAATTTAGTAATAGAAAATAAATGTCAGTGGGAAAAATTAATTAACCGAAGCAAAATCAAATGTCCTGATAGCCTCCCACTGTCCGGATGTTTAACATATCCATCTAGTGTGTAGTCCTCTCGTTTTCAAATCTGTTGTACATATGTTTCAATACAAAAAGAGACAGCCCATTTATTTCTATTTGGGATGATAAATTTAACATATTATTCGTTTTAAAGATTTCATGTTTCATAGTGACCTCAACGATACTTCCTCCCCTTTTTTGGCCCAGCCTCAATTCAAGTCCACCTTCTTAACAGTACATTTGTCCGCCAAGAATTTTCCTGACACTCCATTCTTCATCCGCGCGAGTCATTTTTTTTTCGTCCGCATGATAAGCACTCCCTTTCTTCCCGGGGAAATACATCATCTTCATTAATAATGAATATGCATAGAAGCATTTATGAATCAAATTAAAATTAATGTTCTGTCCAAAACTCGGCTGATATTTAAAGCCGTTTTAATTATTTAGCCAGAACCACTTCCCCTACATGTATAAACTTCCATTAGATTACATTTATCCCATTCTTGACGGATACAAGATTAAATATGCTAATGAAGATCTAACATTGCGTAGGAAGATCATTTGCCGCAGCAATTAGGTAAGAGATTACTTCAATCCACATGTTTAAATAATTGAAAATTCAGTCAAGACGCAGTGTCTTTGCTCACGGAAAAACAATTAAAATTCAATCTGATTATGTTAAAAATGTTCTTGTAACATCAAAGAATTAATGTCAAACCGTAAGACAGATTTAACTTACATCGTCGTCCATTGAGGAATTGTTATATATACGGTGCATTTAACAATGATTAGTAAATTGAATAGAATGAGCAGTTGGGTGCTGCACGAACTATATTCATATAAAAATATAACACAATCCAGTCCGCTGTATTTTGTATTAAGTATCGCCTGGGGTTCGCATAAGTTTCATTGGACTTATATTTGACCCTCTTAAGCCTTCCGTCAATAAAAGTGATTCGGCTTAGGGAATCCAATCCCGGGATTCCGGACAGTTTAAGGTGCTCATGAATCCCGGGACTAGTAAACGTAATCCCGAAAAAAATCGGGATTGAAATTTTTATCTAACAGAAATCGTACACTTCACCAGCACGATGAAGGCTACTAAATCGAGATATTTCCGCCAAAATCTGGACGCTTGGAAACAGTGGCGTAACTACTAATTAGTGAGCTTAGGCGACGCCTAGGGACAGTAACTGTCTAATCTATGTATATATACAGTACATATCAAATTGTTATATTAACCTTTCCCTACCGGTGATGTATTTACTACACCTCGACTCTAAAAATGGGAATATCGATATGAAATATAATAGGTACGGGGTTCAGAATTTGTGTATTCCTCCGTGATATAATTACGAATCACATCAAAGTATACAAGTATGTAAATATTTATCTGTAGCGATGGAAATAAATAATTTGTTGGGAAATCGGGAATTTTGCGAGTTTGTGTCTTTGCAGAAAGAAATTTCATCAGTCACATTGATGGTGCTATATGAAAATGAAGGCTCACGCGGTCATCAACTCGAACTAGCATTTAAATATCTGATGACGATACCTCCAACGAGTGTGGATGTGATTCTGGAATTCCAGGATCGAAATTTTGGCTCGGGATTGGATCCCTTAGTTCGACTGGACCTTCATACATTTTTTATGGAAATTATTAGTAATATCCATCCTCCCACTTCCTTTGTACTTGTCAGCTAATTCCAGTAACATCTTTTTACCTAACTTGACTCTGGCTTCCTTCTTTTTTTCCAGTACACAGATAAAAGAAAAATATCATATAAATATAGGTTTTTTCAAACATATGATGCAAAAGGATTTCTTGCGTCACAACTGCACAATATGATAAAATATTTTATGGAGCGATAGGGTTAAAATCTCCTTAGGGAGCATAAAGAAAAATGTTATTTCTCATACTGGGTCTGGCCAGAACACTTTCATTGACGGTGTAAAAAAAAAAATATCCTTTTTTCTCGGAACACAAGAATTTTGAACTATTTTTTAATTCTAAATTTTGTAAAATCTATACATGGTTACTATTAAAAACATTAATCGTTAATGCAAAATGAACTGACCATACCATCTTATTTACCAGAAGAATTAAAGTAAGCGAACCGTAATGAGTTAAAGCCAAAATTCGCATCGATTGTAATTCTAGTCGCGATTTCCACTTACATTAATTATTCTCATCATATAATAGGATGCTTGTGGTATACTTCATTTTGATTATTAAAACCAGGCAATATATAATATCGACCATTTATTATAAACAATCAAATACATAGAAGCGGATAAAAAGACCGACTTTAATTAACACGAAGGGGGTAATTCTGTAGTAGAAAAATGCGCGCCCACACACTGCAAAAATTACCCATGACTAAATTCAGGGGTTGAACTGGGAGGTTCTACCACGCCCTCTGTATTCCCCAAGCTTAACTCTATCGTACTATATATTTGCGTATTTGGAGCACAAATTAAAACATACATTATTCAATGATATTGACGATTTAATTGGCAATATTTTATTGGAAGATATTTTTAGATGAGTGAATTATATTAATGGTTTTCATATGGCTGCATATTATTTGAACAATTAATAACAGCTGACACCGCAACAAGAGCTTCTTGAACTAAGTCAAGAGCCCCATTATATATGCTGTAAGCGGCCTACAGCTCTAACTTTGTTTCAAAATAATACTGTGAAAGTTTTAATCAGCCATACGGTAGGAGTATTAAAATACAATCTAAATGAATACTTTGCACATTAAACACACCTTTCCATATCTATCTAATTGTTGTATCTCCCCTAAATAGACCCTAAGTAAGGAGGGAGATCGTAGAGATCTGTGCTGCTGAATATCCATCACGAGAAAAGTATAAAACATCTCTATCTTATTATATTAGATATATCGAAAAGTCTTTGCCGATCGTTTAACGATTCATTACTACCTACTATATCAATTCCTCATGTAAATATGATTTTCGACTTAAGTTGCATTTCAAAAGCGTTTATCCTTTAGAAAATATGTTAAAGATCAAAATAGATGATAATCCATTGGTGTCAGATCTGGTGAATATAGAGGGAGTGGAAGTTCTTCCGATTTTAATTCCCTGATATTTACAGTCGTCTTCTTCGCCTTGTGGGGTCATGCATTGTTGTTTTGGAGAATCACTAAATTGTTCCTGATTAATTCTCATTTATTTTTTTGCTAAGCTTTTGCAATTGCTGACAATACACATCTGTAGTTATTGTTTCGTCAGGTTTCATAAATTCATTATGAACAATTCTTTGTATATCCTAACAAACGCACAAAATAATCTTGCGATTGTATGGATAGGGGTTTTCCAGTTTTAGATTGCAATCTTTCAAACATCAGTTAGCCGATTTGAATTTTAAAAACCATAAACGACAGGTGTAATGGCAAAACTACAAATCAAAATCGGCAACGACTTATCGATACACCTAATATAACCATATCTCGCTTTATTACCTAGATACGTTCCGTAAGAGTTGGCCATAATGCGAAAAGACGTATAACGGAGATTCTGAACTTCGCTAATAATACAGTACTTTTGGCCGTATAACGAAATATTAAGGGCCGTAAATCGAAAAAAAAGTATAGGTTCAGACGTAATCAATTAATTTTCGATTGATATGTCAATATTGTAATTCGTCATCGTTTGTCAATGGATGAAATGTAATTTGATTCGAAATATCGGCGACAAAGACAAATGTGCCGAAGCAGATTCTAATCGACGCTGGCAATTTACAATTCCGTCGGTATTTTGGAAATTATTCAAAATAGTTGAAGACTAACTTTCAACCTTCTGAGAAGTCCGATCCGACAACCTTACTTTTCTTTGTTCGAGGAATACATTCAATTCATACTTGCCTCTAACAGGAATGTTCAATGAAAGATCAAAGATAGCCTCAATTCATATCAAATCGCTCAAATCATGTTTGAAGTTATTAATATTTCGCAGAATTAAATGCGTAAGCAATTTTTTCATTGGTGAAAAATATTGATAACGATTTAGCGACGTGGGGGTACAAATCTCCCCTAATTTTTAATATTTTACAAATTTATGTATCCAATTGAAATACAAGACTTTTTGTCATTTAAATATCATAATTTAGATAAAAGTCATTTGGTTATTTATAATTAAATAAATAATAATCGTGATATTTAACCCCAATGTAAAAAATACTATAAGATTTTGAATGCAGACATCTTAAGGACGTTTTTATTGAATTAGAGAAGAGTCGCCGAATGGTGGACGTTGATCAGAAAAATCAAAGATAAACGATCTATTCAAATTAAATATTTGAAGCTTTTAAATGACATAAACTTAAGAATGGCATATTCTTCCACTGCTAATAACTATGTCATACTTTATACGCGCATGTGCATAAATAAATCACTTTTGGTCTCACGAGTATGCTACATGACTCTTAAAATGCTCAAATCAATGCCATTAGTAGATGTTAAGAAATATCTTAATAAATACATTATGAAGATTAACTTTACGATATGGCGACGAGGTGATTCCGCGAAATTCCACAAATTCTCATGGGAATCGGATCCAAAAAAAATGGATGGTTTCGATTTGGGATTTACTGATTTACAGGCCGTTTGGGTATATTTTTTGGGAATAGTTTACAGTGTGTATTTTTAAATTCATGAATCTCAATTTCGACTCTCATCTGAGCCGAAATTCAACTTCACCTGCGTCACTTATAAACGTGATATGGTATCCTATTTGATAACGCGAACGTACGTGTTTTGAATTTTAAAAGCTCCCACGAAAGCTCTCGTCTAGCATTTATTTTGATAAATCGAAGGCTAATATTGACAGCGTTGAAGTTCAAGCTGACTCTGCCCGTATTGAATATGCATGCGAATCTAGATTATTAAAAATATTATAAAAATAGTCGTTTTTGATATTTGATGTTAATGTTTTTATAATAATATTTTTTTCTAATTTGTGTTTGTTTTTATGTTTCAGGTGAGTTATTTTTGCAGTTTCATAAGCGTGACATAAGAGATTTCAAGATAAGTCTCTATACATTATTTATTTTTAACTCATTCCGGTACGCTTATTCAAAAACGCGTGTTTCGCACAGGGCTTTTGTACGTTAAAATGATTTAAAAAAAATATTTTTCACTGTAAAATTCAGTGATTTCGACCAGGGCTTCAAATTAAAATTGAATCGAATTCGAAAATATGGTTTATTTGGTAGATATTTGTGTTAATACAATATGTGACTTTCGCCATTATTATATAGAAATTGTTTGATTGTATTATGCATTTTTTTCGGCTTATCTCTTCCTATATATGTGTTAGGTACACAAACATAGGAATCCTAAACTTCCAGCATCATTCAATTATTATAACTTCAATTTGTCGCTTTTATTATATTTATTTCCTACATTATAACCTTAATATTCTAGATATTTTTGAAATTTTATAAAATATTTTAATAAAAACGAAAACCGATTACGAAACCATGATATCGACATTATTTCTGTTTTTATGACATTGAATATATAAAACAAGTATGGTCCCAGAAGTATCCGACCTAATTTAGTCTCCTTTCAGCTCGATTTACTCGCATAGAATCGCCGAGCTCCTCAAAATAGCCACCCACCGCAGACGCCACCTCTTCATTGTTGGCTAATCTTTTGCCACTGAGTAATTCAAACTTTGATGTCTTGATGAAACAACACTTTCTTTTTAGCCAAATGCGGCCATTTTTCTTGACTTTTGTCAGGCAGGTTGATTGTTTTTTTTTATTTTTAATAATAATCCCATGCACATCCCAAAAATTAACGACATGACCTCATCTGCAGATAGAACTGTCCTTAGCCTTCATTGGAACCGATTCTCGCCTTTCAATCCATTATTTTGACTATGCGGGAATGGCGTCCGTTCGCGAGGTGCTTATTCAGTCAGCGGTCTGAGAAGCGGACTGATTGGGCATACAGATTTTCTAGCCACTCTGTCCTCTTTTTGTGATCTTTTATGATCTCTACGATCACAGAAACTACCCCAAAAGCATATTTATATAGGTGACTCGCGCCAAATGAGGTCGCAAGCCCCGGACATGGATATTAAATTCAGGTTTTGCATCTTGTCTCAAATAGCGGGATTCCATGGTTGTGACTTGACGCAACTTTGTTCGAGTGCGAGCAAACACGGCATCTATCTTGCGCACAGCTTTCCCAAGTGCAATTTTTCAGTCAATATGCAACATCTTGATAATTCATAAGGTCTTCGTTTAAATTCTGCCACCCAATATTTTACTGTTGTTAACGAAGGAACAGACTCCATCTAAAAAGACT
This sequence comes from Stenopsyche tienmushanensis, assembly GCA_008973525.1. Lineage (NCBI taxonomy): Eukaryota > Metazoa > Arthropoda > Insecta > Trichoptera > Stenopsychidae > Stenopsyche > Stenopsyche tienmushanensis. The sequence goes on from WACJ01000016.1 coordinate 712,304, forward strand.
AAACAACAACCTAGTGTCTTCAATCTTGAAACTTAAACTTTATAAGGTAGGCACTTTGTACTACAGTATGTATTTTATTTAAAATAACAACCGCCATTTATACGATAAATCGGTTACTTCTCGGACTACTTTCGTATCATGCAAGTATACGAACCACAAGTTGAAAATCAATATTTTATTTATATATTAGTTAAAGCGGAAAGAAATGTCATTTTTTTGTTATTTAGAGAAAAAAATATTTTAATTAAAGCTGTACAATATTACTCAATTAAATAATTTCTATTGTTATTTATAATTGCCTTCCATAGATTAGGTAGCTTTTTAATGCCTCTTTTGTAAACTTCGGCCAGTTTTCCACTAAAGTAAGAATCCAAATGATTTTTCACTTGTTCCACAGAAGTGAATTTTTTATCGCGAAACGAATGTTCTAATGACTTGAAAAGATGATAGTCTGAAAGTGTAATATCAGGAGAATATGATCGATGTTGCAGCACTTCCAAATCCAGCTCCCTTATTTTGTTCTGCGTAATCCTTACTGCATGTGGTCTTGCGTTATCATGCTGTAATATTCTTCTTTGGTTGTTAACTAACACTGATCGTTTTTTGAGCATTTCCACTTTTAACCTATCTAATTGCGCACATTATAATTCTGCTGTAATAGTTTGGGCAGATTTTAATAATTCGTAGTGAATTGCGTTAAAAAAATCTCACCAAACACAAAGGAGGACCTTTTTCAAGGATAACGACGGTCGATTTTTAGAGGTTGTCCTGATTTTAGCTTCTTTTGCTTTTAATCCTTTATCGAATAAAAACAGTAAACAAGATCGCAAATTGGTCTCATCTATTTCTGGCTTGGACATTTTCAATATGGCTTACAAATATAAAAATATTATATAATAAATGACAGCAACCCAAGTCAAACTGACGGTAAAGGACGCAACCAAAAAAATGACATTTCTTTCCGCTTTATCTAATACATATATAATCAGGCAATATTTTTTATTAAAAATTGCGGCCGCGAATGAGTTAAACATCATATTTATATGAAAGATAGTCATTATTCTTGAAATTTAATTTTCTAACAAGGAGGCGATGAAAAGCCTCTGTGTTCTTACGGCCTGCTTCAAAAATTTCAACAAAAAGATGCGAACTGAAAGGATATTTACAAGGACGTCGTCGCTTATGTAAATAATAGCCCTTTCCGGAAGGACTCATACACGCGCTTGTTTATAGCCCTCATTGTTGTATCAAAGCTCTTGCAAGTTTCTTTCCGGATGTGCATGGCGTGAACTCGCAGCTTCCGCGAGTCTAACTTTTATCTCTGCTGATTTGGGAGCGTTTAAGGGCGGGAAGCCATTGTTCTTTCGCAAATCCAACAACCCTTCCAAGCCCCCCTCGGCGGAATACAATCGCAGGGTGTGTTAACATTTAATTGAGAAAGTTGAAACTTGATTTAGGTGAGTACACACGCAGCAGGCTCGTTCACATTTTACGTCTCGTTAACCTTTCGTTCGCATTCCGCCTTCATTCCGACTTCATTCTCAGTCAACCCTTTGGGTGCCGTTAAATCGTGTCCTCGATGGATGGTCAAAGTAAAGTCATTCTACGAGAATTAATCTTGATGCGTCTCCATTTAAGTCTTATCTATATTTAAACGTCTCACCAATTCAAATGACTATAATCAAAAGATTTCAACTTTAATTTAAATCAAAATTAACAGTCTGAATCAATACCAAATTTTGCCTTAAAATTAGCTTCAATCCACTGCAAGATGTTCTATAATTCAGAAACGTCCAGCTGATGCATCTTTTCGAGCACGAAAAACATAGTGCCAGTTGTTTGCATAATAGTTGAAATTTGACACAGTTGGACTTAATTTAACACCAAATTTTCAACATAGATTGAGCATTAAAACAATTACTATAAATGCTGCAATATTATTATTTTCCATAACGTAATAATGCTAAATGCAATGATATAACACGTGTTTAGGGCAATATAAACGCTTATATCTATGATCTAAATATCAACTCATTCCGGTCCACCAAAGCATATTTAAATTATAAAAAAATATATTTTTTTTATAAAATGAAGCTTAGTCATATTTTGTATTTTATGACATTTCTACGCGCACCATGTTTAAAGCCATTGTTATATTTAAGTATATATATATATATAAGTTCTTGTGAAGGCACTCAGAAAATTTCGTTTTATTATATCAGCTGGTTTAAGAATTATACTGATTTTTACAAAAAAAATTTGTAAGCATTTCGAAGATTAAGCTGACCATAATGTGTTAATTCAATGAACATAAATGTGTGCACCCACATTTCTATTCCATTTAATATTTCTTTTAATATGTAACTGGCAATTTAAATTATATTTATTTTATAATCCACAATGAATTAGATAAAAAATATAGAAAAATCTTGTTTTTATGCGAAATATTCGTTCCACGGGGAGTTACATACAAAAAAAAATCGCATAAAAAAAGACTTGAACTACATATAAAACTGAGTAATAGGTTCCATTAATTTTAATAACCGCATAACTTCAAATCATTGTGATAAAATGTACCAAAAATCGCATAAAAAAAGATTGTTAAAAATTCATATAAATAAAAACACTACATATTCCATTGTAATCCATCGTATCCATGCAAGTCATCGATTTCAAGTGTGATGTTTATGTTAACGCAAAAATTTACCGAATATTTTGCGCTTATTTATTTAAATACAAGTTTCATACACGCTGCGACGGTCCTGACAGATAAGTGGATTTGTACAGATGATAAGTGGCGAATATACCAATATAGGATCTAAGTTTATCGTGATTTTAAATTAGCTCACTACTCGCACTAAAACGCATAACTTCAAAATCGCATAAAAAAGATCCGCATAAAAACAGACTCAACAAAATGGCCGATCAACACGCGGAACCAAACAAACTGACCGTTAAGATCCCCCCCTACATTCCAGGTGTGCCAAATTCGAAACAAAAAAATCCCCCGGCCTTAGGAACCCTTGTAACCCTACTTTTACATCACTCAATAAATTCGTAGGATTTTTCACATGCTGTCTTGCGGGATCATTTACGGTTTTTGAGCATTTTTTGTTCAGGATTGGCACAAAGCATAATAAGTATTTTTATATTTTGTTAGTATTTTTAACAAGCCATTAAAATTTATTGATTATTAAGGGTTGTCTCAATTTATTAATAATATAATACTTATAAAAACAGTTTTCTGCACGGCATTCTGAACAATACATCCCAAAATAGATTCAATTACATAGCAAAGATCATTCAATGAGGCAGCCCTGATGACATTTCTTGATTTTGTTTAAAAATGTTTATTTTTGTACGAAAAAACATAGCGACTCACCGGTGAGTCGCCGTTAGTCAAATGATCAAACTTTTTTTTCGTCATTTATTGTCATAAAGATTTATATTTTTAAATCCTTTAGCATCAACAGCAATATTTTCAAGCTTAATAATCTGATTTGCCTTCTCTAACATGACTTGTCCGGTTTCATGCCTTCAAACAAATAGGTCGACGGTTTTAATTTAAAGTTTCGTCAAGTTTCGTGAGGCTAATTTTTTCTTGAATTTTTCATTTGGTTCCGAGAAGTATGAAGTTGTTCAAAAGCGAGTAAAATAATTCTAGGAGCTCATATAAAATTGTAAATTTAAAAAAATATATATGGAAGTCGTACAAAAGCCAAATTACATCATACGTCAAATGACCTTTGTTTGATGGAAATTTTGTTAAAGTATTTAATTCATGTGCTTATTATAGAGTATTAATGTCGAAATTTTGTATATAATGGCTTTAATAATGGCCTTTCTAAATTTTGGCCCTTTTGGCAAATTGACTATCAATCAAACAATATATTTGGGTGCAAAATTCCAGATGCTGATATTACATCAAAAAAATGGCTTTAACGTCTGGATAAGTTTTTAATTTGAAGATTTATATTCATAATTAGTTTAATGCGAATGATAAATTGTATTATAGCCAAAATTCTGTATATTCTCGCAAAAAAAACCCGTTTAAAATTGCATTTGGAGCCTTAAAAGGATCCTTTTGTTCGTAAACAGCATGTCGAAAGTTTTCACATAAATATTATTCCGAGTCGCAAAATTTTCTTGTTCGCATCACAGCTGGACATATCTCACCCCAAAAATAAAATTAGTGTCATTCTCAGCTTGTCTGCGCCAGAAATAAAAAAAAGTCGTTAACCCTCAAGCTTTGACCTTAGCAACCAATGTTGGGCCGCTCATGATTTGATTTAAAAGGCCATCTAAGCAAATTCGCTGAAAAAGCGCTTGTATTTTCTTCGCCAGTAAATACCCCGTCAACAAAGACGTTCATGGCATCACTTAGGGGCAAAGTGGATTGATTTTAAAATATTTTAAGGGTAAAAATAATTTAACACCGTATTTATTAGTCATGCAAATCGGCTACTCGAAGCATCACTTTTCAGTTGGATGCTCGCATAGACGGTGTCAAATCGCGTCCCTTGCAGACACGCTCTAGCAATTTTATCAAGAATCTGCATTTTCATGAAACTACTTCATATATAGCCATAGAAAAAGTATTAGGTAGCCTCCATTTTAAAATATTTCTCATATTACATATAAATTTAAATAACGCCTCCCTCATCCTGTTTGATCGTTCTCTGGTATGTGTTGCATAAAGCAATCAGCAGCACTTTTTTTTATATATTACACAAACACATCATCTTGAGAGTGCGAGCTTTTAGACAATGGAATAAAGCCAACAACCCTCAGACACATCGATATGATTCAATTGTGGCCATAAAAAGTCACTCAATATTGATTGGTATTACTAAGCATTCACAGAAATAGCATTTTCAGCACCGTCTTCAAAAAAGTGTAGCTTAATGGATCCATTTATCTATGATTTATTTGGATGCAGACATCTTTTCTGAATAAAATGAGGATTTTCATGTCTTATTCGTTGTTCAATAACAATATAAACGCGTTGTTGCGATGTACAAGGTGCATCCCAAAAGTCATGAAATATCTTGTCTTCATGAAATATGAAATATCCGGTACACTTAAGGTTCAAACCTCCCATTTTTTTAATTAAATGTTTTAAATGAATTAAAACTTTTTTTGGATGTAGGCCAGTTTTGGCTACAATTAAAACTTCTGTACCCTTGGTCCAAGACCGTTTACGTTAAATATTCTCATAGAGTGACTTCTGTACCCAGTGACAAGACTCTTCAAAAAAGGTTGGCTATTATGTCGTTGGAGAAGAAGATCGCATTTTGTAATACGCTGAAGTCTATCTGAGTCAGTTCATGAGGAAGTCACACATCTGAACGATTGATGTAGCCCAATTTTGTCAGATGTTCATGGAATTTCTAACTTGTTAGCTATTTCGCGGACAGTATATCGCGGGTTTTCTTCAACCATGGCTATGATTAGAGCTGTATTCATTTGCGAAAGAAACTTATGGAACAACATAATATAATCGCTAGTAATTTTTAGCCAGACGATTTTTCAATTGTAGTTTTATCAGCAAGATTTTAATGGTTTTAGCATAGAATAATGATGTAATGCTCCATTTATAGCTACACGTCAGTCAACGTAGATTATGTCAAACGGCGATTGTAACCATTCACGCGTTAACCATCGATCGGTCTTCCTCGTTGTAGCATAATTTCATTAATCGATTATGGCATTTACAATTTATTGGCAGCATATACTGACATAGCTTTATCCAGTCTTCATACCTTATACTTTTAGACTATCGATTGATAGACTGATCTATGATAATATTAGGGGTATCGCTTCTATTTGAGCACAGTTTATGTCCGGATTAAAAGAATCGTTCAGTAATATTTACCAGTAAAAATGTACCAGCTACATATGTCTTTCGGATCATATGAAGCTGGACGGATGGATGTGGATGGACGGGCGTCAGACTAAAAACTTTCTTTTCTGGGTATTTTTTTATTCAGCACGAAAGAGAGAGACCTGGCTGCGAGAAGGACGTCCTCCCGCAGTCAAGGCCAACCGACGACTCCTCTCGACTCCCGCCTCCTGCTCATCACCACCCAACTGGCAATGGTGCAATCGCTAAAAGCGATTAGTCGGTAATTCCAGGTGCAATGTCTTGCATGGGGATGGTAAAAAATTTCGTCCTTTTTTTAATAGCTGGAAACCCCTAAAAATGGAAAACCCCTACGAATAAAAACGACAATGCATGACCCCACAAGGCCAAGAGTATGAATGAAAACATCAGGGAATTAAATGGGAAGAACTTCCACACCCTACATATTCCCCAGATCTGACACCGATGGATGATTATCTTTTTCGATCTTTGATAAAATTTCTAAAGGATAAACGCCTTTGAAATGCAAATAAAGTCAAAAATCATATTTGTACATATTTTGACTCAAAATCAGAAGATTTTTTGAAAAGAGAAATTAAAAAACTTAAAGACTAATGAAAGACTGTTAGTTATTCCGCTCATTTTTAATTATTTTTAGAATGATTTAGGTATGATATGTCTATTCAAATTAAAATGGCGTATATAGTGTTCCAAAGACTACATTGGCTAAATATGAATAAATTAATTTCCTGGATGAAAGTGGTATTGCAACTGCAAGCCCTGTTTGCCCAGACATCATAAGCTTAAGGGGAAGTGCTTCAATCTCGGTTCTGCTCGGATTTTACTCCCATTCCAGAGCCGAAGAACAAAAAGTTATTAGGGACGAGCCCGATAATCCTGTCAGCACACTTCTTACATTCTTTATTCGGACCTGGTGATGAATTGCGCGATCCCAGTAGATCCCTGTTTATGGCCCGAATTGCGGAATAAATAACGAATATCGGTTAAAATATTTGATGCCGAGGCTTAATGTAAATGAGGGGAAATATTTCATTCTATCGGATATTTAGCTTTTATTTTCCGACGAATTCATTACAAAGAACGGAAGCACGAATTTTAAATTAATTAAGTCGAATAGCAGCAACTTATATAGTCTTATTTTAATGGGAGCATAAGGAATAATTTACGTCATGGGGGTATCTGAAATATTACTTCCTTATTAAAATTGTTCCCCGCTCGAAGAAAAAAAATCGAACGTCTGCAAAGCTGCTTGTAGGGATGCTCCCTGAAAGTAAGGAATGAATCGAGCAATTTAAGCGATTCATTCCGGAGATGACGGTGTTTAATTTCAGGGAAATTTGCAAGAATTTCGCTCCTATTTATTAAGCAATTAGCTTCATTAAAAGTATAAAGCAAGTGTCAAAAAAGTACCATCTTATAATATTTCATGACCTATTGTTGATTCTAGATTTATATTATAAAGGCACAGATTTTTGACTATTTAAACAATTAATTTCACTAACACTAGAGTCAGATTTGTCTTTTTTGATAAAATAAATGATAGGAAATGTTGTACATGAGTTTGATTTGCTATCGTTTTAAAGGCTCTTTTCTGCGAAAACTGTACACGTACATACGATAAAACTTATCAGAATTAGTCGAACAATGATTATTTCAAAAATTTTCTAAATAAAAATGCAAAAACGGCACGTATTTTTGGCACTACCGATAATTAAGATCGAATTTCTTAATAATTCCGATATAAATGATGATGAATCGGTTTTGTGCGGCTATAGGGATAGGAAAAATGTTCTAAAGGCAGAACAACAAACAAAAAGTTTTGTTGTGCACCTGTCGGGATTGCAAATGATCCATTATGACCATCTCTGCCAGAACAGTAACGCCTGAGTTTGTTTCCTAACAACAGGGGAGATTAAAAGGGGTGTTTGTAGAAAAAAAAGGTCGATTCTCATTAATAAAGGCTGTATCTAATTACACCATTCCAATGCTTGAAATTGTTTTTATTTCAATACAGCATTTTTATTACATTAAAACAGTGTATAACTTTTTTATTAAATTAAAAATATTTTTTAATTATTTTTTATCGAACTTAAAAAAATACCCAAAATTTGTGCCTCTAGATTGGTACACCCCCTTAATATTCTTATTAAATTATTTATTTAAATTAATACAATTTATTTATACTGCCATCTATGAAGGAATTTTGCTAAAGTATCAAATTTTTCATTATATTTATATCGTCACCCAGCTGAAAATCTTTAAATGGTTTGAACCTTTGCTAAAATATTTACGGTTTCGAATAATATTTTAAAAGAATTTAGAAATATTTTGAGTAACGCATAGATGTCACTTGTAATACTTTTAAAATGAAAATATTTAATAATATCTACATCATTATTTTCATATATATATTCATATTTCGAGAAAGTATTATCTGAATTGGTTAATATTATCATGAAATTCATATTATTCAAATGTGACTTTTATAGCCCAAATACAAATATGTATTCGACCCTTCTTAGCAAATAGAGCATAAGTTTCCCCTTTTTATGATCTCAATCCAGATTTCTCCTCCATTCGTTCCCCATCATCGATAGATTCAACGTGGGCAATATGAAATATGTCATATAAACAAAATATAGTTTGCCCGCTATGGGGGATGTTGTGAAAATAGGAAAAACATTTAATTCGATGCGAGAAAGATTTCCGCTTCCGGCTGTAAACACACGCCTGGGAGCATTTTCCACACCGAACAATTTTCTTTTATTGTCGATGTGAAACATGGCAATGCAAAACATTACGTGTTTACAATACAGTATTTTTAGCGGTCTACAACGTGGCTGGAAAAACAACAAAAATTCAAAATAGCACCGCGAGAAATCGCCTTAAAATCGAGTGGAAAACTATCGAGAAAAGCGCTCCGAGGATGTAAATAAATCGAGTTATTTCGTAACATAACAATGGATTGAATTCGAAATTAAATTTGTCAAAATGGGTTATTTATTTTACGACCACGCAAAAATTAAATTGAGTTTGTGTTCTATAAATTAGCAAATAAAATCGAATCAGCTTCGTAGCATTGACGTACGAAGGTAGCAATTATGGAAGCCCGGTTGCTTTTAGACCCTAATATATTTTTCTTGGACCAATTATTTTGCTACCTCTTAAGCATTTTATATATAGGGTCCCACAGGTTATAATGTGGAGGTACATTAGACAAGATTGTTAATTCCCTTTCCTTACATTCGACCTAGACAAACAAGATTGTACTTTGTATAATAGGCTTAACTTGAATTTCCGTTTTGGGGAAAAAAACATTTTATTTTCATTCTAAATGGCTTCGAAACCAATTTATATCGAGGATTGAAGCCTTTTGACTAATAGAATATTGTTTATAATATGGCAAATGCTATGAATTTACTCCAATAATTCGATAAATTATATCATCGCCCATTTTTTTGGCATTTTATATCTAAATATACAAAAATAATTGTGTGTTGGTAGTCGTACAGTCGGTTTGTTACGTATACATTCTTATACCGTTCATCTGATCGCAATGAAACTTTGGGAAGTTATTGTGCACACTTTCGTGAATGTTTTAAGGACTAGCACAAGCATTGTTATATATTTCTGCTCCTGCATTAATTTGCTCTTTCATCTTCCCGCAACCATGGCTGACCGGCGACTCCTCCCTCCTGCGCAGACAGAAAACAGTACACACGGTAATGGATGCTGATTCTAAATCTACAAAACTAATAACGACATTTAATATTTTTCATGAATGGGTCTTCGTTTCCCAATGTAATCTAATATATAAAAATGAATTGGGTTTTGTTCGTTCGAAATGCGCTGCCATACCGTTCATCGTATTGCAATAAAACTTCGTTCACTTATTGTTAAAGATTTCGCGAGTAACATAAGCATAGTTTAATATGTAAAAAATAATGTTTGTTTGTATGTATTTAATGCGCTGCCATACCGTTCATTCGATTGCGATAAAATTTTGTCAACTTATTGTTTGCACTTTTTCAAATACTATAAATATAGTACAATTAACTTACTGTAGATCTTATATATAAAAATCAATGTTTGTATTTTTAGAATTATTACTTTTGTGGCAGCAACGTGACGGGTACCAGCTAGTTCCTTAATGAATAATCCGATTGGGGAAAATATAATGTATTATGCACTTATTTGTCCACCATACAATAATCATGAACTTTTCTTGATGCTTTGACGATTATCCTGGATGATCAACCATTGCCCAGATATTTTTATTGTCGTATGAAATACTTTTTTCATCACAAGTAATAATGCGATTAAAAATAATTGTTTAATTATTATCAAATAAGAACACAGCCCCAATTATCCATTTTTGTAAGCTTTCTTATTAAAGCGCGATGACGATAAATAGACGTGACACTAAAACATAGTATTTTATGTAGATTAGACACTATGGCTTTTAAATTTTCATCACCAACGACGGCTTCGGCTGTACATCGCATATTGACTGAAAATTTGCACATGGAAAGCTTTGCGCAAGTAGGGTGCCGCGTTTGCTCACAATGGAAAAAAACAGCGCCGTGATCAATTCAATCAAATGATGAAACTAGCACGATTTTATATAAAAAAAAACAAAGCTAAGATTTTATGGGTTGGGAGAAGTTTAGTCTTACTCATAATCTTATTTGGCGTGAACTATTTATGTGACCTATCCTTTGGGGTTGCTTCCATGATCGTGCCGTGTGCCCAATCGGTCTGCCTTTCAGACCGCTGACATGACAAATGCGTGCCTCACGATTGGTTGTCATAACCAAATATAAAATATAGTATGTTTGTTCATATGTATAATAAAATCAACAAAATAAAATAAATTTCAGTATTTCTATCATTCCTAATTAAACAAGATAACTTAAACAAGATAACAAACAGCTGACATTTGCGTTTTTTGTCACTTTATGTGGCTTTCACCAGTTACTGTCCACTCAGCTGACTACCAATTTAACTATGGAGTATAAAGTGATGGATCTAAGTTTCATTTATTGTTATATACCGTATGAAAGAAAAAAAAAATTGCGCTGAACAACTTCAAACAGCGCTCTGAATTGTGGACGCATTGTTCTATTTTTTTGAGCTTTGAACAGAGTTTTATCATAGGCAAATGTTGATACAAAATGTTGAATACGCTGTCTTTTGGTGTCTTTGGAGCTTTTGAAAATTACAAAAGTAGCTTCACTAAAACCACTGTAACTTATGAACTAAAAGTCACACAATTATGAAATTTTGATATTTTTTATTTGAAAATTGTTACTCCCTAAAAATGATATAGATTTGCCAATAGTGGTGCCAACTATATATAATATATATCATCCTATAAACTTATATGACAAAATTAATATTTAATTTGACCTCATAATAGTTTGACCTAAATATTTCAATATCCTATTTTCATTAAAGCTTATATAGTTATATATATATATATATATATTTATAAAGCTACTCGAGATTTTTTTATATACGAGCTTGTGATTAAGCTCTAGTGGAAGCTTTTCCCATCATCTAATATAATAACAATCAGGGATGATGGAACATCCATATCGACTTCCAGTCAGGTCGTTAAGTATCAATTGTCTCCTCGTAGGCGGCGTCGCAGCCTCCCGTAAATTGAAACGCACCCCCGCCCATATCGAGCTTATTCATTTCCACCCCCCCCCGCCCAGATATTTTACGCCGGGTGTAATGTGTTTACCTCGCGTGTACTACGCATAAACAAGGTTTATCCACCCACCCCCAACCCTTCCGCGGCTACGTGCAACGGGGTGATTTTTACCTCACCATATTTTTAATGTCGCTGTTTGACGTCGCTGATTTACAAAGAACATTCTTTGCCCGACACACCCTCTACTGAATAATATATGGCACCCTTTGTTGCCAAAGTGTTTTGGCGGTGAGGATGTTAAAGCGAAAAAAATGCTCCGCCAGCATGAAGTGGGATGAAAACATCTCGGTAGGATTAGTGAGGGGACATTTTCAAAATGCTCGCGAAAAACAAGGCCACACGACCGAAATGCAAAACCTTTGCAATCTAAATAAGGAAAATGTGGCTAAAATGAACTCATAAATATCCCCGGGCTTATTATATATTATTTTGCTTTGCGAAATTTAAATGAATATTTAAAACGATGATTTAAACTCCAATTTATATTCCAAATTAAGTTCCTCTCTGCCTTGAGGGTCAATTTCCATGGAGTAGATTAACCGAAATAATATAAAGCGAATTGCTTAGATTACGATTATTCATTAACCTTTTAAACTTGTAAGATTCGAATTAACCCTTAAGCAAAACAACAAATAAAGGTTAGAGCGTGACTGCGATTGTTGTTTCGTTCGAATCAGAGGTGGGCAACTTTATTGCCACTGTAGGGCGCAAATGTTGACGATCGCCCGGGGCGCAAATATAACAGGAATCATAAAAGTCCTTTCAGAGAAAACGACGCCCAGGGCAACTGATATTTCAGACCCCCCCCCCTCGTTCAAAATTTAACCGCGCGGAAACAAATTTAAAATACTGATAGCTAGTTGTAATGTGTTTTTAAATTTAAATCGTATCTACCAATACATGCACACAATTATGTAAATAAATAATGAGAGTATCGAAAATTTATGTCGTTTTTTGCTTGAATTTGTTATAAGCAACATTTTTAATTATTTTGTGCAAATAAAGCATATTTGCTTTTTCAGTATTTATATTTGTTTTCATTATTATGCTATGAAGGGTAGCTATAGTTTTTACAGGGGGACTGTTTCTCATCTTTCAGATATTCACGAAACTTTTGGGTTTAGCATCATCAAACTGTGCCTCGAGTTTCTTCAAAATTTCACTTGATTCCACGCCTTCTTTTACAAGAAAACGAATAATTATGCGTTGCGCAACAGAGAATGCAATGTATCGCCTTCTTTATTCAGTAACGGGGTTTCCTGGTATATTCTTTATTAGATTAGAGAAGAGTCGCCGCAAGATGGACATTGATCAGACCTGTCAGACATAACATAGATAAAGGATTAGGATGAGAAACAGGATTCTCCGGCCAACAATAATTTCTACATAGTGGAACTTTTTATTAATAAAATCAGTAGTTTCACGCATGTTATGAGCAAGGTATTTTTTTCTCTTGATTAGTAAAATAAATCATATCTTCCTCCCTTCCTAATTTGAGACAGGGCTTCATCTCTTACAAATATTATCGGAACGATTGTTCAATAGTAGAAATTTCAACTAAATATCCTAAGATAATTTAATTTTACATGCTATACTTTTAATGGCATTCAGCATTTTCAACTTTGAATTCTGCGAACAATAAATATTGTCTGCAGAGGCCATCTTAACGACCCCTGCTGTAAATCCTCCCACGCAATAATACCGAACTAAGTACATTTAATTCTAAAAATAATCTATCGTATTTACAGTCGCTGAAAGCATAACTGTATAGGATTAATTGAGCTTTTTTTCTATACAAGCAAGCTTTGAAACCAATCTGGGCATATGGTAATCAGCTTTGGGGCGGCACGAAGAAGACAAATGCTTAATCCAACTAAAATAATATTTTGCACAACACAATAAATGCTCTTAGTACGACATCAATTGTGATTTTAAAATCATTCATGAATTTCATCCATTTTTCAACAATTAGAGACTTAGAATCGCAATTATATAATGTTGCTTATTGCATTCATTGTGGATTATTGATTGAGGATAAACCATCTCCCAAGTGAAAACAAAATCCTAGACCTAATGGTGAAAAAAAAATAAAAAGGAGAGCAATTTATAAATATTTAAGGGAATATTATAGTTTAGGTTTTTCGATTATAAAAAATCGATTATGTTTTTTTTGCATTTTTTTAAAGATTAAATATTTAAAAATATATAATTTAAAGGAATTTCCAAATTTTCAATTAATTAACGAAGTTATAGCTATTTTAGTGACGCGTCAACTATGACGATCCTACTGGAATGAAATCTTTAAACGCGTTTATCTCGAAACTACTTTTTTCAATACGGTTGACATGATAACTCAAATTCTATTCAGCCGACTTACTTCAAGTTTAATAAAAATCTTTTTTAAATAATTGTCTATTGTCTTTACCAGGCTTAAGTTAAAATTTTAGTTTAAACTATTTTTTTTAAATTAAAACTGTGAAAAAATAAAGTGCAAAAATTACATATTTTTAAACAGTCGCCATTTTGTGAAGATGAATTATTTTTTTAAAATTGAGGTACGGAACTATAGCAACAACTTTTATTTATTAATAATAATTATATTCTGATATTTTAAATGATTAAAAAGATAAAAATCGCGTCAACTAGGACACGTCTTTTTTTTACGCTTTACAATTTACTTTTAATTTTTATTTATCTTTTTTAGTGGTTCAATATTTTTTTATATATCTAAAAGTATCAATAATAATTGATTAAAAAATTATGCTAAAAATATTTTTATAGTTTCCTTGAAAAACTTGAAAAAATGCCTCAAAATATGTGCCTCTAGACTGAAATATCCTTGTTCAGATTTTTTATAAACGAGTTCGCTAATAATTGGCTTTGATCTTCTTATTCACTTGGCATCTGATTTATAGTTTTTGAATTTTTCCTGTTGTCAAATATATTTGATTTAGAAGCAAAAAACGAAAAAAAGATAGTAAAAACTATCTTTTTTCGATATAAAAATATCCCCCAAATTCGTATTTCTTTAATATCAAAACTACTCTAATACAGGAAACTAATGAAAATACAAAAGAGTGAGATTAGTAGAATAAGATTTTCATAGTCCCTATTTTTTTAAATGAATCCTGAATTCTTTATGAAATAATAAGGTTAATATATTTCCTTCGATAACTTTAAAAGCCATTTAAACCGGAGATTTTTCGACCATATTTTTGAATGTTTGCTAGTGCAAATATTATGAATGGTGTTTATCCATGACCCAGGGCATAAATTAAAAGCTCAGACTTTTAAGTCAAAAATTTTCAGTCGAGTGCATGCGTTTCTACTCCATAAAATATTAACGATTGCATGTATGATTTTATAGTGCAGTTTGCGTCACATTTGAAACAAATCTGAATAGTTAGATAGCGGATTAGCGCCATTAAAATGGCTTTTGGCACACCTATTCAGTCTTGGATGATGGCATTAACATCCTATTGTCTATTGGCTCAATATCCAAGATATTGAAAGCAATCAATTGTGGTTATTGAGTGACCATAAATTGATTCAAGCATTGATTCAGGCCATCGAACTAAACTACATGCCGACAACAGATAAGCTTTATAGCGTTTTCGTCCAAGTATTAATCCGTATTTAAATATTCTGATTGTTAAATCAATAAACGTAATGCATATTCATCATGCATCAACAACGGAGGCATAAAAATTTTTTATTCTATTTATTCCAATAAGAAAAATGTGACATATTGTCGCTACAAGCACTTCCTATTATAAAACTTTTGCCCATGTTGTTCGCCAAGTAAACGAAAAAGTATCGCTTAAATCCTGAAGATGACCACCGACGATATCCATCATTGGAAATATCGTGGACGACTTCCAAACTTTTAGTCTCCTTTGCGGAAAGATTTCAAGTTGATATCGTCTGTATTTTCGAGAGAATAAATTCTATCCATACTTTTCGTACAAACATTCAACTTTTGACAATCTGAGCTTTTAAAACAGCTTTTCAACCATCACGGGGTAAAAGATAAAAACAAATTGCTAGTTTGAAGTTAAAATCTAAATATGCACAGATGCAATAAGGACGCTTGATTTTTAAATATTAACAAAACAAATTGTGTCCTATCATATATCACTTCTGACACCAGTGTAAAATGGAATGGGATCACTCTTGGGGTAGAGTTTGCGGTCGAGCCGTGCGATAAGATGTAGCAAATGTAATAGCGTTGTTAACCTGGGCAGATTTAATTCTCCAGATTAACAGCGAAATCTTCCGTCTCTCCTTTAGGTGCAATGTGCTATTTTAACAAGGTCATCTTCTGTGGTGCTGCTGGGACATTGTACATGGAATACCGAACAATCGCTTCTTGCGCGTGCATCGTTGCCGCTTGGAAAGTGAGGCGCAGGAGGCGGGGATCGAAAGGAGTGGTTGGCCTTGACTGCGGGAGGACGGCCTTCTCGCAGCCAGATCTTTTTCTTTCTCTCGTGCTAAATAAAAAGTTACCTAGAAAAGAGAATCGCTAGTTTAATATAAAATCACACAGCAAAACACATTTATTTGCTCATGTGATTCGATATCATTGAGCCTAATATGATGCTCGTTATAGCCGAGATTGACCGCATATCAGAATTTAATATGTGTCTGTTTATTGATGTGTTTTTATATAAATTTAAGCGCTTTGACCATATAAATTCACATTTCATCAATATCATTTGCATTTAAAGTTTGAGATATTTTCAAAAATATATTCTGAAATAATATTTTTTTTTTAGATTTTTTGTGCTTTATGTGTTTCAGTTTTAGGAGAAATTATTATAAAAAATGTATTTTTTCCATTGAATGGACAATTTTCATGCCTAAATGGCCGTCTATGTTTCCTCGAAGAGATAATAATTTGCTACATGTTTTAAAAGCATGTAAAAATAATGTGGGTTGTTATTATATGTCAGTTTTATCATTATTTTTTGCGCGGAGAAGTTCTAAAAAATTGTAATATTCAAATATGACGAAGGCAGCGTAGGATTTCATCCCAAATACAATGCTTGTACTTTTTCAGATGTGCGTACAGATAAAAAGAGATTGATGTTCCAAAAATAAGAGAACGAAGTTCTCGTGCGTATATTTTTCATACTATCATCATATTTGCTGAAAAATGACATTGTATTTGCGATTTTCGCATTAAACTTCACATTTTATGACAGGCCTGTCTACCGAGCTTCCGATTTTTGTTTATCGATGTAAAGTTTTCTCGTTGTTCGTAAACCTAACGAACGAAAACTGCTTTTAAATGGCAACGAAAATGATGCTGTGTAGATTGACTTTCGGCAGTCGATTGTTGCGGCGACCTTTGATAATAAACCGAAATTATTTCATTATAGTTACGGTTTCAGGTATTTGCTATTAAGGGATGGCAACCTGATCGCGAATAAAGGCTGTACTTGACAAGCTAGGGACAGAATACACCGCAGGACGAAAACCGGCCTCACCGCAAACTAATCAACATACAAATTGGTTACAAGGATAACCAAGTTACAACAGGATCGGGGGTGCTCTGAATTCGTACCACCGCAAATATGTCATAGGGGTGCGTATTTTCTCAGTGCGTGCATTGTTATAGGTCGTAACCACCCTGTGGTTTGGTGAATTTTACTTCGAGCACTCAAAACTGCTGTTGTAGCTTTCAGTACTGGGCGAAAGTGATCCACGGAGGATTATAGTGAATAAAGTAGACTTAGCTCGTTGAGAAGCGGACCCATGTTTGCATCTAATGGTATATCCAACTCTGTGTCTTTGTCACGGTTTATATACAAAGTACTAGAGTTTAGTTGCTAGCATTTGCTACCATGTGCTATAAATCAATTCAAGTTCCTTGCAAGTATACACGATCAAAGTGCCGAGACAGCAAGTAAATTTATCCACAAATTACAATAAAATCAACAAGGAACTTCAAGTGTATCCTTCAATATATCCTCCAAAGACATTTTCCAAATTCTAATTATTTACGAAGTTATAACAATTTTAAAGACGCGGTAACTAAGCAGATCCTACCAGAATGAAATTTTTAAATGCATTTTTTCAAAACTACTTTTTTCAACACGGTTGACATGATATCTCAAGTTTAATTTAATTTATTTGCTTCAAATTTAAATAATTTTTTTTAAAATATAATTTAACTTTGTCCCTACCAGGTTTATGTCAAAATTTTGTTTTTAATTATTAAAAAAAAAAAATTAAAACGAAAAATAAAGCCAAAAAATTTTTTTTTTAAACAATTGCCATTTTGTTAAAATAAATGTATTTTTATTTTTTCAGGTAGGGACTATAGCAACATTTATATTTATTAATAAACTTTTACATTCTTATACATTATTATAGGATCCTATCCTATAATACCCATCCTATTCATTTTGTCGATTAGTTTTAAATGGTCTCAATGGAACACTAATCTTTGCGATAAACCTCCGATTATTTACCGTGGATTTGACTCGATAAGGAATATTAGTACATCGTTTACATAATTCAGTAATGGTCCTGTTCTCGGTTCATCTCTTAAGCTTCTATTAACCAATTTAAATTCCTGGAACCAAAATTAGCATCTGCGGACTTCACCAAAAACACTTTTGAGTGTTTTACTGGCTATGGTATTCCAATCCAAATCAAAAAAATGTGAACTTTGTTAGTTTTGGGTCTGGCCATTTTAACCTTAATAATAATTAAAATCTTTTGCACAAAAATAATGCTTAAAAACAGTTTAACAAATTAAATAGCTTTCAAAGATGTTTCTATCACTGTGTATGGACACAAACTGAGTTCAAACATAAGGTCTCAAAATACGCGAATACTTTTCGATACCCTTAATATTATATTTCGATACCCTATATTTGGTATTAGCCCCTTGAGAGCTTTTATCTTTCAATACGTTTTCATTAATGACATATATGTTCTCATAATTAGGTAAAGCGGAAAGAAATGTCATTTTTTTTTATTTGGAGAAAAAAAACATTTTAATAAAAGCTGTACAATATTACTCAATTAAATAATTTCCAATGTTATTTATAATAGCGTTCCACAGATTAGGTAACTTTTTAATGCCTCTATTGTAAAATTCGGCTAGTTTTCCACTAAAGTAAGAATCCAAATGATTTTTCACTTGTTCCACGGAAGTGATTTTTTTTATCGCAAAGCGAATATTCTAATGACTTAAAAAGATGATAGTCTGAAGGTGCAATATCAGGAGAATATGGTCGATGTTGCAGCACTTCCAAATCCAGCTCTCTTATTTTGTTCTGCGTAATCCTTGCTGCGTGTGGTCTTGCATTATCATGCTGTAATATTCTTCTTTGGTTGTTAACTAGCACTGATCGCTTTTTGAGCATTTCCGCCTTTAACATATCTAATTGTGCACAGTATAACTCTGCTGTGACAGTTTGGGCAGATTTTAATAATTCGTAGTGAATAACGCTAAAAAATCCCACCAAACACAAAGGAAGACCTTTTTCAAGGATAATGACGATCGAGGGGTAGAAACAGGTACTTGGTTTGAAGAAAGCCACTGTTTTTCCTTCTCGGACTGTTGTAGAGGACCCACTTATCATCCCCAGTAACGATTCCTTTTTAAAAATGGATCGATTTCATACCTGGACAATAGCGATGAACAAATGGTTATCCGTTGTTCCAAGACTGTTGATGACAGCTTGTGCCGTACCCAAATTCTATGTCTATGTTTTTTCTCGAGTCTTTTCAAACGGTCTTTTACTGTCGATAAGGGACAGCTGATGTCTAGCGATAATTCCTTTATTCCATATGTATCATAGATGCTCTAGGTAGCTTCCTAGCTAATACTTTATTGAATAAAAACGGTAAACAAGATCGCAAATGGGTCTTATCAAAATCTGGTTTGGACATTTGTACTTTGGCTAAAAAAATATAAAAATATTGGAAACAATAAGACAAATAACAGAGCTTCAAAATGACACTAACCTTGACGTATTCACTGGACAGCAACTCGAGGCAAAGAGGCAAACTGACGGCAAAGACGCAACCAAAAAAAATGACATTTCTTTCCGCTTTATATAATATTTGAGAAAAGTATCAAAACGATTTTTTTTATGCATACATCTGATTTTTGCTTTCCGGGGACTATTTTGCGGGATGCGTACAATTATAGCGTATTTACATACGTCAATAGGTATATCGAAGTACTTGTTTGGCAAAGTAAACAAGGTCGTTTCTATCGGTTCTTCGATTTCATTATTCGGTTTTGCCCTCATTCACAAACGATTGTCATTGGCTTTCGATCAACTGATGTTATCGATGATCATTGAATTATCGATTGTACATCAACGCTCTGTATTTTAAATCTGCTTGCATTCTAAGGAGTATACGTTGTCTTGTACTCCATTATCCCGAGGAAACTCATTATTATCCTGTTCAACGGCATTTGAAACGAGTCGTTCCTCTTTGCGGTATTCCGAATTAATCCTGTTGTGATGCCATTAAGAACTATGATGCTACAATGCATATTTACAAGCCAAGAATAAATGACTTGTTGTTGAATACATATCACATTTTGGCGAAATAATTCCTTGCCATATATTTTCAGAGTATTGATTTTCATCAGTAAATTGTATGTGCTTTGTTTCAGAAATGATATAAGATTGTGGTTCTTTTTTCTCAATATCGAGTCATCCATAAATTTGTTATCCAACGGATTTGTCGGAGAATTATTTTGACATTCGCAGACCAAAGAAGTGTAATACAAGTCCAATTTTATAAATAAGAAGTATTGGAAATTTTATTGAATATTACATGGAATAGACTCCAGTGACCACATTTCGCTTCGATGATTGGCTCATTTTATTTGACGTTAATGTTTGCTCAAAATCAAACTTGACGTTGAGGGAGATGCTGAAATTCGAAACGTAAGTGGATTAAAACAGATATTGGCTTATGATCAAATATATTTTGTTTCATGGCAAGAATTGACTTTTGTTCACTATACTGAGGGATTCTCTTGGCTGAGAGGAGATTATTTGAAATAGGTCTTTGCACAATGAGATATAGTACTTAAAATTAAAAATTTATAAGGCCAAAATAAGGCGATTTTCGGTCGTGGCTTATTTTATTATGATAATAGCTTTTGATTTATATTTATCACCAGATAAATCGAATTTAATTACGCTTCGTCAATTATAGACTTCAAATATTATTCATCAATTGAAACGGATATTTGAATTTAGCCAATTACATTCAGAAACCCCAATATACGTGTGTTTGCTCAAAGGCAGAACTACAACTTAATCAGAATGCGGCAGGGACACTACCTTTTTTTAAAAATAAATAACATAAACAGTATTGAAGTTATCAGCTTAATTATTTTATTCATATTATAGAAAAACACTTAAAGTTTATATTTATTGCATTTTCAAGTTTAAATCATCAAAGTGGCTTCCTAGTTCCAAGTTCTAAACAATACAGGCAAAGTACGCCTCTAAGGCACGCACGCTTCTCCAAGGCAGAGGGATCTGGCTGCGGAAAGGACGTCCTCCCGCAGTCAAGGCCAACCGCCAACTCTTTTTAACTCCCGCCTCCTGCGCGTCACCACCCACGCTAAATTTGAAGTATATTATTGATTTATGTGGCTTTATATTATTTATTATAATTCTAAGAAGACCATCAATGATTTAAAATGACCCTATATCTGATTTACACGTGTAGGGGTACTTTTACAACATGATTTTGCCATCAATGTACGAGTGTATGATGAGACGCAAGACGCCCGTCTCTGTCTCAGATTCACTAATCTTTCTTTATCATTCGAGTCTGTTCGCAGCATATGCGGGCCTACTCATCAACGAGTTAAGAATTATTCCTATTTTTTTAAGTATTTATTTTCTTAAATATTAATTTTGTAGGCGGTGGGATGATTTATTGCCTTCCTTTTTATAGGTCAAACCGATTTTAAATTACACGCATCGTTGCACATTGATCTATACAAGCTAAACAATTATTATTCTATCTCCAGCATTATTTTCAAGGTACAAGCCCTCAAACGTGCCTTCGAAATTGCTTATCGAAAACAACTTAAATTGATTGTTTTATTTAAGGATTAACATCGCTTCGAATTATATATTCACAAAACATAAACAAGATTCTTTACCGAGCCACCTAATAATGTACGACGGGAAACCGAACACGTTTCGACCCAATTAAGAGAACAAAGATATAATTTTAGCTGCTGGAGTCACAAATATTATATTATTCAGGGACATGTTGAAATTTGCGTATCTCTCGTATACGGAGAAAATACGTCAAATTCAAGGGAACACGGTCGTAGGTGATAGAGCAATTTCCTGTTTGGGGGGGAAGTTTTCGGTTCAGATTTGGTATATTTACGTTCCGCTTCTATTTGCTATCAACCCTCATCACAATGGAAGATGTAATTTAGTTCGGGGTAAGAGTAAAAAATTTTGTCTGTCGGTTTCAGATCCGTTATCAATTTACATGTCAAATTTCATCAGGAGCAATCGTCGAAATGTGCAGAGGAGTAAATCGAATACGCGGTGGAAATCATAAGATTTGCGGGGTCGACTTTATTAAATTTGGCCGATTGTGAAGGCTCCCCTCGAAAATGTTTCCGCAATCTTTCGGGACAAAGGGATAATATATTTAATCTATCAAAAAATCGCTTTTAAAAATTTGCGCTATTTACATTTGAACGTTCGGGGGAATCTTTGATGTTCCATGTTAAGGCTTCTGAGCTACCTACAAATTAAACTTGGACGTCTGATTAATAGCTTTGGGTTATCTGCGAAATCTTTCCGTGTTTGATTTTGATTATCGGCAATTTAATCAAATATTAACTAGGGATTAGTTCATATCGAAGTTGTAAAAAGGGTGCCTATTTAAATAAGTAAACTCAACCCTTAAGAATTATGATCGAAGTTTGGCGTTTTGTGACGCCCAGATCGATATGATTCAATTGCGACCATAACAAGTTCATAGTAACAGCATTTCTGGTAACATCTTCGAAGAAAAGTGGACCAATGATTCCATTTGTTCAAAATGAACACTACAGTAACTTTTTTTGGATGTATACATCTTTCCTGAAAAACACGCTGTGAACATAATGTCAATGGTTAAAATTGTACTACTTTTTACTAAAATATAATGTCTTTTATTATTTAAAAAATGTTATTTATAAATATGACATACGACGATAATCTAAGCGTCACATTTGGATAAGTAGCTATTTTTATTTTATGATACTTAAATTTACTTTAATTTTCCCCGCGTAGTAGCGCTGTTAATCTGAGCAGATTTAATTCGCCAGATAACAGCGACATCTTCTGTCTCTCTTCAGGTGCATTGTGTTATTTTAACAGCGCCATCTCTTATGGCCCTGCGGAGACATTGCACCTGCATTCCGACGGATCGCTTCTTGCGCGTGACCGTTGCCGATTGGGTAGTGACGCGCAGAAGGCGGAGAGTTGGGGAAGTCGTCGGTTAGCCTTGGCTGCGGGAAGTCGTCCTTCCTACAGCCAGACCTCTCTCTCTTGAGTGGAATAAATAGTTATTTAGAGAAGAAAGTCTTTCTATTCGACACCTGTCTATTCTCATCCAATCGTTCAGCAACATCACGGTCCGATATAATTTAAATTCTTCATTTAATTAATATAAATTAAATTTCTTCACCAAGTGAAGTCCATTTTATATAATTTTTAAGATGAAACGATTATCTAATTTATCGTTTTCATTAAGACTATCAACAAGTTATCCTAGAAACAATTTTATTCCATGTTTGCATCATCAGTTACTTATTTCACCAATATTTTTATAATAGTTTTTGTAGCCATGGTGGTGCTCAATTCTTGATTGAAAAATAATAGCATAAAATGGCCATATGTGATTTTGGTGGGATTTTGATTTTGATATTTTACCCTAAAAAATATATATTATTTTACTCGTTAATATTACTGAAAAATAGTTCTTTAAAATAAAACTTCATAAAAATTCAATTCGACTAGAACATATGTTGAATTAAGTCTATTTTTACCAGCATACATTCAATGTTGATGGTCTTATTATTTAGATTTGGTTAGAGTAAATTATAACTGGTAGTAACTTATTATATTAAAATAATTTATCATAGCTATTTTGTGGTAAAAATTTCACGTCGAACCAATTTCAATCATGGTTAAAATAAGATTCTTCGTAAACTAATGATAAATTGTTCAGTCTGAGACAAGGTAAAATGTCATTGACGCTGAATTTGTGTACGTCATTCGATAGTTATGAGAAAAAAGGGATATTATGAAAAAGGAGAAATTTTCATAAATTCCAAGTTTTAATACATTCTTCTTAGAATCCAAGTTCCAATAAAATTTCAGGTGATCATGATGGACTTTTAAAAAGTTCAATGCACCCCAAAGCTCTCGACTTGCTCAGACATGAAGTGCATAATTATGCAAATCCTTAAAGTTGGATTATTAAGTTTTTTCGATGCTCTGCGTGACGAAGAACTTTTCATTTGCTTGTAGGATTTTTAATGGGGCGTTTAGGCAAAAATTTTAAAATTACCGACGACTTATAGAATGCTGTTGGGAAATTGGTTTTTAAATCCGTAATTAAAACACTCGTGCCAATGACGGCAGAAAAATAATCGCGAAGCTTTTCGCCTCGCACAAAAAGCTCTTCGGCGCCTTGCGGGCTGCCGGAGAAAAATATTTGAGCTTTCATTTTAATCCCACAAAACAATTGGTTCTAGCTGCTTTCAATCAACTCGAAAAAAGATACTACAATGTAAAAATGCTTGGCGAATATAATTTTCATTAAAAATATCTTTATTAAAGTAAGTCTTATAAAAGTACGTGTTTTCTTCAGCGTTTTCAAGATCAAATTAAAAGGATTTACGCATTTATTTTCATGGTTTTTTAAAAAGTAGAAATTTTTAATGAAAAAATAATGTTACTATCCTCAGTTAAAACAACGGGGAAAAATATCTTGTACGCTTTCAAAGAATAAAACTTAAGTAAGAGCAAGTTAAATTGAACAAGAGCTTAAGTATTTTAAAATAATTCAACACTGAATATGTTAGCTATGAATATGATGGAAACGCTTTCACCTTAACTACTATATTTTATTTACGGAGAGATAGGTTACAGCTATGAAACTGCGGGAAGGACATCTTCCCGCTTCCCGCAGAGTCCTTAATAAGACGCAATGTATTCGCAGGAAGACAGAATATGTTGCCATTAATCTTTCAATTTAAGGATAATTAAGATTCATTTTGAATTGCCACCGAATAAATAGTCTAAGATAAAATTTCTGCAATAAAAAAACTCATTCTTATATCACATTAACAAACTGGTAAACAATTTTAAGCATTTAATAATAAATTGAATGATTTTTGAGCTTATCTTTGATTAAGTTTTGATTTTTATGAGTGATATTAATCGTCTGAATAATAAAAAAAACATTGAAGTCAACCGAAATATTATCAATGCTAAAGTCCCTGGCGATGTTATAAATTTGACTTGAATAAGAAACTTTTAGTTTTATAAATAGGGGAATCATCCGAACAAGTTGAGATCGGACAGGCAGCGACTTGGTAGTATTTGGTCTCTTTTAGATAGAGTTCATACTCTGCGCTGCTGTGTGGTCTGTTCCGAGCGCCCTTAAACTAACTGCACAGAAGTGTCCTCCACTATTCTTTAATCCTCGAGAAACATTACACACAGAGCTTCCAGGTACCCACCCATTTCCCTCCGCGCCTTCCAAAAGGAGGCGAGGTTACTGAGAAAGATCATTTTCAGACTATATGCATCCAAAGGTTCGTTAGATGAGGAAGTAAGAGATTATACTAAAGTGCAGTCACTCAGGACTGCAGGGGATACCTCTTCCTCATGGTACTCGTATTGGTTCGATCAGTTGTAGTGCCTAACCACGGAGACGATTCGCCCCTGTATGATTTAAGTTGTTGAAGATAATGGTGTCGCCTTTTGCACAAAGTCCTCCTACTTCTTTTGTAATCGCCAGTTCCACATTCCACTTTATGGATACACGCCATATTAACTGGGCTACTCTAGCAATTATTCATGAAGATGCTGAAATTCCTCTCAGAGGTCACTTTATAACAGCGTACCGTTTTTCTGACACCAGTGTAATGTAAAACTGTATGGGTTTTGGTTTAACGTGCTACTTTTACCGGATTGCAATCCAGCCATAAAGTCACTGATAGCAGACAATAAGTTGTCCGCCTTCTCACAAATCTCAGGGTGTTTGCCAGTTTGTTTTTTATCGGACCGGATGAGATATCAGAGATCAAACATGCTGACCTCGAAGACAGATTCCCCCACTCTCCACCGCATTGCGCGCGCATCCTACCTCTCTTTTCTCCCGCGACGCAAATACACAATGATTGACGTTAAAAATAAATATTTTGAAATTATCTGAAACATAAAAAATATAAATGATATATATAGTTTTTCTTATCATACGATGGCCGTATTTTTAATGAAGCTTTTAAGTTGTTAAAAAGTCGTTAGAGTTGTGCCAGGACGTTGACCATTTAATGTGCTATAAAAGCGAGCTTTTTAAAGCTTTAAGACTAATAAAACCGATGAGCGATTATATCCTTGTAATATTGTGGATTGAATTGTATAGATTGAATAAAAATCGGGAAACTTTTGCAAAAAAATATAACACACAATATTGACAAAGTCGGGAGCTCCATCAAACAAATTCCCATCGCTCGTCTTGTAACGGAATGTACATAAAGCTTATGGTGTAGGAACTTTCATTTCATATGGTTCTCGGTATGATTTGCTTTGCTTTCTTTCTCGGGTGGTTTTATTCGATTCCGCATACGTTTGGTTCGGTACCAGACAATAAGTCAATGATTGATTGCGACAATGCTTCGACGGCGCTTCTTTGAGATTTCACTTCATTGCATTATCTGAGCCCTGACGACGATGGAGGCACATAAAGAAGCGTGGCACGCTTGAGCACATTTTACCAATTTCTCGCTATATGCACTCAATTTCCCTGGGACGTAAGTAAGGTCCTCGGCGGGGAGGTTGGTCTCGGGAAGGGTTGCAAGAGGAGAAACGCGCCTGAAATGGAAACAAAACACTGTGGGACATTGCGACGGACGGGATATTGTCGAGGGATGCAAGGAGATGAAGTGAAGACATCATCTATATTAAAATCAGCCTGGAGCTTTCCACCAGAGCAAACCGTCCTTTTTCTCTTATATAGGCAATGGAATTTACGCACAATTTTAGCTGCGGAGCAGGTTCCTTTCAAACTAAAAAGCGATCAAAATTTAAATAAACGATAAACAAGTAAAAAGCATTCAAAATACTTTTATAACAATTTTTGACACTTAAATTATTATATGTACATAATATTGTAATGCATTGAAAGTTGCAATAATTCAATCAAGTTCCCGTGCTGTAACTTTAGCCAAGTCTATCGAAACTCTAACCACCTTGTATCGAAAGTGTATGACATTTATTTAACAATAACTAACGTAAACTGCTTATATACATAAAAGCAGCTTTGTAGATTTTATTTTAATGCCGGTATTTACAATTATTCAAATTTCGAAAATTGTTATAAATGTTCTTTGCGTTAAAAGATTGGTAGACTGTAACTTTTATTATTTATATTGTATTAATTTTAAAACATTGTGATAGTATCAATACACGCCCCAGTTTATAAATTATAGCTTTTTTATGTGATAAAATAAAATACAATCAGATTAAAAAACGACCATATTAAATTTTAAGGAATTTTGTGCTGTTAATTTGAATAAAACAAACTCTACCTACGCTTACTACCCACTAGTCAATTTCCAATCCAATTCAAAATATGTAGGTTTTATAAAGTGTGTCCTTATGAATTTTACGTGGTTTATTGCTTCAGGCCACGTGTAGCGCGGGCTAGGATCCAAAAGCATGCGTGCGCTCGCTCTCGCCTCGAAGACCGACTGTCTCCCTCTCTTCCGTGAGCGGAGTTCAGACGGCGTATTACGTGCGCATCCTTTCTCTTTCTATGTCCTGTACCCATCATCAGACCAATAGGCACCAACATGGTACATCCGTTAAGAGTCTCGTAAAATAAATTCCGCGCATAAACAATAATTGTGCTAATTTAAAAACCTTTTTGGATACACGTTCAATAATTCACCAAAGTTTCATTGCAATTAGATGAATGGTATAGGAATGTATACAATACAAACATACACATATACTTACATACATAGTCCCATAGCCTTACATAGATTTAAAAAAATAGCAAATTTCGTATACCCAGTTCTGAAAGTATTCATTAGGTTTTTATTTCTGTTTATTTTTTTGAAATACGACATTTTCAACTGGTCGAACCTAATGATCATAATTTCCAAAGACTCTTTCTTTTGAAGTTTTACTCAGATTGACTTGAAACTTTGGTAAAATATTCTATTCTAAATGAATTTTAATACAGAGCTCATTACGTCAAAACTTGGTTCATTATTAATTTGATCGTCTTAATGTTTAATCATACATTTCGTCGATTGATAAATTCACATCTAAGCCACTGTCGTTTAAAAAGGACACCAAATGGACGAGCAAAAAATTTTTTTGTAGAAAGCAAAGGGTGACAACTTAATTTCAAATTGACTTAATGCCATGTAAGAAAGTTAAGGTCTATGCGAAAAGTCGTCAAGCGGCGAAGGAAAGTGCGGTTCGTCAGGGAGAGGATAAAGTTTTGTCTTAATTGCTTCATCCAGCTGACTTGACTTCTTACACGCTCTAACCAACACTCAATTGAAAATCTCGGTGGAAAATCCCACCTTAAACTTTCCTGCCATAAAACTGTCTCTTCGAAGAACTACTCAGACTTTTAAAGACACTCTACGTAGATATGCTTATATTATTTTACATGAAATAGGCGCTGAAGTGACTAAGTACACATCCGTAAATGGATTTTAGACTCAAAATGTTTGTCCTGTGATAATAATTGAATGTATTACATCGTACCATATGAAGATTCGGAATTTTTGCTAAACAAATTCGACTATATAAAATTGACAGATGCCCCATAGTCTTCGATTGATGTTGTTGATGATATTTCCAGAAAAAAGATTTCCAATATCGAAAATAAATATTAAGTAGACAATTCTAATCAATGCACAAATATTGTAAACTACAGAATTTTCCCGCAGCTTATGAATTCCGAACGTTCATGTGATACATCCTAATGTAACAATAACCAAAAGATTGATTAAAAAAGCACTCCATTTTAGAGATTGGGAATGCATTATTAACAGGCGTCAGTTATTCCTAGAAGGGTGGAAAATTTTAATTTAAATAGCAAAATTAAAAACTAAAATATATTCTTAAAATGTCATCAGAAACTAGAGTACTTATTTTAAAGCATCAGTTCAATCAAGAAATGTAAAATAATCAATAAAGATGAATAATTAAAGAAAACTTCATACCGAGAGAGAGATCCCAACTGCGAGACTCCAATGGCGATAACCCAACTCAAAGATAAAATACATTTTTTCTTGAATAAGACTACAACGTCGTTTTAGAATACTTTCAGGATAATTTACTGTTTCGCTTTTTTGTTTATGAAATTGAATAAGCGTTTATGATTAGATAAGACCATTTCCCTATAAACCCATTTTATTTTATGTAAGAATACATGTTTGAGGAGTGTATAAAATTACAATTGGAAAACGAAAGTCTGCATCTACTTGTGCCGACTTCACTGATAGGTTTTATTTTCATACATATAATCCCATAAAATCCAGAATCGTGCTCTGGTTGCATATCCACATTTGTGCCATATTATGATAATATTACGATGCAAACTCTCATCAGAACAGATTTGTCTTGTACAAGCAGAGTAGTTTTACATTTATTCAATAATATGCAACAGGTGACTCCAGAATAATTCCGGATTTAATGCGTAATTGTCTGTATGTATGTATTACATTCACTTCTATACCATTTATTTGATTGCGATGCAACTTTGAGGAGCTGTTGTGTGCATTTACGTGAATATTTATGAAGTATAACAAGCATTGTTTGTGTATGCGATTTGTTTTGTGAGACATTTAGCGGATGCACCATGTTGGCGCATATTGGCCCGGTGAAGTGAAGCGGAGCCGAGAGGACAAGGAAAAGAAGGATGCGCGCGCAGTGCAATAGTTGAACACTACTCACGGGAGAGTGAGTGCGCACATGTTTTTGTATCATAACCTTTCAGCCCTCACTACACGTGATCTCAAGCAATAAATCACGTAACTGCACTTATGCGTTTCTTTTCAAATAATTACTAAACGCGTGTGGCACTACAACGTATACCGGGTATTCGCTAATATAGTATAATAATACATTTTATTCGAGGCTCAAATGAAGGAAATAATTGGGTTCAATCATTCCAATTCTACTTGGAGTTTTTATATAAAATTAATAGAAACATGTTGAAAAGTAGGAAAGTACATGCTCTAAATCTTAATCTAGGACATCCTAAGAGTGAATTTGAAGAACGAAGTGTAAGACGAATTTGTCGCCAGTTAGTAGAATGTGAAGAACATTAGCCGAGAGCCGGTACAAACACGAACCTCGCAAATTCTTGATGAATAAATAGCGCTCAAAAGACACCCCTGTGTAGGGGCGGTTAGTCACAAACCATAAAACACATCGTGTAGTACTTCTCTTTGTGCTTGCTCGCAGGAAATCTTAAGATGCGCCGAGTTTGCCTGATGCTTTCATATCATGTGGAAACCATCTGCTGCAGTTTCGACGATTTCAATTTCAAACCTCTAATATTTGAAATATTATTCTTATCTAGTTACTCGTATCGCAAGTTTGCGGAAACGCTTCGTCTCTCCAGCGACGGAGACAGTTTCAGCAGACTCTCCAGTTTTAAGTGAAAACATGATTTATGGAATTTTGTTTTTGTCACAAGGGCTGTTTGCTGTCCGAGTTTCATTTTGACATCAGATATTGAATAATGATTTATCGCAATCAATGGAAAAAATACGGTTAAACGCAGTCATCCCAACAAATACAAGCATATAATATACAATATAATATTGTTTAAGTGTTTGAATAAAATATTTCCTTTATTACATGAAAAAAAATAGGGAAAAATGCCTTTTTACATGTTGTAAAGGCACCATTATACGTTTAAATATTTTCAGATTATTTTTATTTTTCCAAGTAGCTTTTTTATTCTCTTCAAATTTGTTTAAGCTATTTTTATTTTGCTCGTTGGGAACTCGGCGCAGAATAAAATGCCCATTTTTTTTAAATATATAAAATAAGCACAAAAAATATAGGGTAAATTATGAAAATGCTGATAAACTGAAAAGATAAAATTTCTTCCAGTAATAATTCAATTGGTTCAAACGTATTATGCATATAGT
Source organism: Stenopsyche tienmushanensis (assembly GCA_008973525.1). Lineage (NCBI taxonomy): Eukaryota > Metazoa > Arthropoda > Insecta > Trichoptera > Stenopsychidae > Stenopsyche > Stenopsyche tienmushanensis. The sequence continues at coordinate 743,336 of WACJ01000016.1, forward strand.
AATTAACTTAAGCAAACTCTTATTTCATCTTTAGTAACATATTTCCATCGTTAGATTCTGCTTGTATCATCCTCTTATTATAACAATGTTTCTATAGTATACAAGTTAGTTTGGGTTATCACAATATATTATTCACAACTGTACGTGTAGACTCAGCTTTACTCTATAAAACAATGTTATACGCGGAAAGATAAGATGCGACGAAACCGTTCGAAAAAATGAATGAATATTGTGTGCTAATACAAAAAGCTATCAATATCAACAGTGTAAAGGTGCATTTATTGATATACAAGCTTGATACAAGCTGCGCGTTCCTTTTGTGACTTTTGACTGGTGGCTATGTAGTACAAGGTGTATGTACAAAAAGTCATGAAATATATTATTAGGTTGGGGAATAAGTTCATAGCGTTATTATCAAAAACTTTTATTTATATAGTTTTAACAATAAATTAAATAATGATGTATTCGTCGTTGCTGTTTACTACCTCCTCCCATCTCTCGATCAATTTGTCGATGCTGTTCTGCCAAAAATCACCCAGTCTGGTATCGAAGAATTTTTAAGATCGTCTTCGTTGTTAAAGGTAACGCCTCTCATATGGTTAAGCGAATAAGTTGCTAATCCGTCGGTACAAGGTCTGGAGAATACGGCGGATGCTGAAGAATCTCCCATCCGAGCTCTTGGAGTACGGCTTTGACGATTTGTGCAATATGGAGCCTGGCATTGTCGTGAAGGAGTATGATATAGTCTTATCGACGGGATATATTCAGTTGAATAGCCTCTTTCACGCGTTGTAGCTGAGCTATGTATAGCTCCTTGTCGACCGTAGCATTTCTTTCGAGCATTCCCCAATGCACCATGCCTTTCTCCGTGTCCCACCAAACCCAGATCATGATCTTCTTTGGATGGAGATCTGGCTTGGTACAAACAGCAATTTTCTTTGTTGTTTTTGTTAAGCTCGTGAGGCACCTAGGCTCCCAATTTTTTGGCAAATTCCATTGAATGAAGATGATTGAGAATCGTTTTATGATCGCGCAAGGAAGAGTAGGTGTCGAAAATTTTGCATTTTACCTCCTGGATATTCCATTTTTGAGACTCAAAGGTAAGAAAATAATAAATTATTCAAAAAGATTATTAACACAGATTTGTAGTTCAGAAAAATCTCTATCGAATTAATACTATGCACTTTTCCAAAAAGCAAAAAAAATGTTGTAAAATAAAATAATATAAAAACGCTACGAACTTATTCCCCAACCTAATATTTTAAAAAAATTTATCGACAATCCCGGTACAAGAAAATATTTTTTACATGGAATCTCCCATGCCCGGTAAGCCCTCTCGAATGCCTTGAGGTTTCTTCTCCTCGGTTACACACCATCTGAGATGTCGCTAAGTCGTCGCAGATCACTGAACGATCACTAAATAGGAAAGGGCAATTTAGGGCTTCGTTGGTTAGGTTTAGGCTTTCACCGACTTCGGAGTGTCCATGCGGAGATCGTTCATGGATGTAGACCGTGTTCTGTAGACATATTCACCGGTGTCCGATCGCGAGATGCTCATTCGAAGCATCAGCAGTCGTAAAAACGGACCAGTTGGACACGAAAACCTTGTAGCCGCTCCCTTTAATTTTAGAGCATCTTTGACTTTTTTTAAGTGTATCTATCTATATATTTATTTTTATTTAAAAACCTTGTTAAATATACGTAGATTATATGCTGTGTTTATCAAGAACTTTATATTTATATTACTATTCGGTCTAAAAGATTGTACAACGTTGTTGAGGAAAAAATGACAAATACCAATTATAATATTTGGATACTAATAGTAGTAATAAGTATTTGTATGATTCTATATATATTACAGTTTGGGCCTACAAAACAATACATTTAAGTGCTAAAAGCTTGTTTGTGAGATTATAAACTAAAGACGTTGAAAGGATGTAAATACACTTATGTTAAAAAGTAGAAATAAACTTACCTAATGTTATATGATTTAATTCGTAGATGTTTTTTTGCGCAAACAATCACTCAAAACTCAAATTAGCCAAAGTGATCGCGAATCATATTTCAAGTGGAAATAAAATCCCACCCAAAAAATTAAGACGTTCCCAAAAATTTCCAAGAAATTTGCTCGCTCGCATTTCTTCGATAATTTTACGATGAAAATTATATGGAGCTTATAATGTACTTCCGACGATTACAATGGCTGATAGCATATTCGAGCAAACGGTCTCGGAGGAAGTGATTTTCTGATCCATTATAACAACATTATGATTGGATGGTAGCAAAAAACGGCAAAATCGGCAAGAAAAAAGTGCCTAAATTATAAAGCAACGTATAGTCGGGCGGTTGGGTGGTGTTTCGTGGTATAGATTAACATTTCGCTAAATTACATCAGACGTTTTCACGTCAAAGTACTGAACTCGGCCATTAATTACGAACAGATAGTTGGCGAAGAGTTTCGGTCTTCGACGAACAACTTGTGCTGATGATAGAAATCGAGCTCTCCGATCTTCTCAAAGGAACGTGACAATTATCCGAAAGAATATGTTGGAAAATAATGTTTTCCGCCTCATTAAAATGTAATTTTAGCATCACACAAATGGAACGTATTATGCTTTGAACTTGGGTTACAAACGGCTTTACGTACAGTTTAATCTTGGATAGTTAAATTTGTTTCGAAACTCATCTCATTGTGGGATACGCCATGAATTTTAATTTTTGTAAGCTATTACAATTATTATTATGATATATAGCATATTTGATACTGTTTTAAAATATGATGGCGTTAAAACTATCAACACTTTAGCTCCATTACAGTAATTTTAGTTTCCAAATTTGAAAAGATTCTAACCCCGATGTGTTATGGAGACATTTTTGAATGAGCTCTTTTTTCAATTACTCTAATTGCAGATAGTTTTCTATATAGTATAGTATACCGTAAAGTATATTGTGTATATAGTAGACAGTATAGTACATATAGTAATATATGGTAGACAATATAGTGTATTATATCAAGGATAGCCAAGCATTTGATCACTATGGACGAAATAAACATAGATAACACTAATATAGAGTCTTTAATTGGGACGCTCTAAATTTGTTAGATTTTAGATGCCATATTTGTATAGCAATATTTATCAAATTTATTATGAATTATTCAATAGAGTAGGCAAATTATAATAAGAGATAGTGAAGAAAAATATGAAAAAATAAAAGATTCTTAATAAATGAAGATCGCTATAATTCCTATTATAAAAAATAAAAATAATTTTACTAAAAATGGTAATTTTTTAGCATTATTTTTTAACTTTAACTTAAACACTAGTTGATACCCGGCGCGTTGCTGCCAAAAAACTAATAATTCTTAAAATATCGTTTGAAATATGAAAGAGTTATCTTGTTTAATTGAGAATGATAGAAATAATGAAATTTATTTGATTTTGTTGGTTTTATTATAAATATGAAAAAACATACAAACATTGATTTCTATATTAAGATCTACTATAAGCTATTTATATTATATTTATATTATTTACGAACGTGCAAACAATAAGTTGCAAAAGTTTTATCGCAATCGAATAAACGGTATGGCAGCGCATTAAATACGAACAAACAAACATTACTTTTTATATATTAGACTATGCTTATGTTACTTGCAAAATTTTTATCAATAAGTGGACGAAGTTTTATTGCAATCTGATGAACGGTATGGCAGCACATTTCGAACGAACAAAACCCAATTCATTTTTATATATTAGATTTAATTGTGAATAACGGATTAAAAGCGCGTTACAAGCTTGATAATGAACAAGGCTCAATAAATGAACCTTAACACTTTTGATAGCACACAATATTCGTTAATTTCTTCGGAATATTTCTCAATGTTCAGCTTGCATGGCATCTACTTTCTGTTGTTCAGATATTTTTGCCTAATTATATATGCGAAAATAAAAAGACAGGATTGCCGCGCAAGCCTGCCAGTTTACTTCTGAAGGAGTAAATTTTACAAAGCTCAGCTAATGACGCCACTCCAGAACAGTCAAGGGAGAATATCAAAATTGGTCAACGATAAGAATGATGGAAGCATCTTAATTATCGAAACAAACGCCTGCTGTCGAGACAACACAAACGAAAGTCGTCTTATTTTTGTTGAAAGAGCTTAATAGCTTATCCAACGATAGCGATTTCAGTTAATTATACCAAAATTTTATGACGATTAAAAGATTCTTTAGAATATCATTTTTTGTTGAATTAAAAAAAAATAAAAAATATATATTGAGATTGTTTAGACGTGTATGGGTACTTTTACGGCATGACTTTGCCATTGATGCACGAGTGTATGATGATACCCGGTCCGATAGGGTTAATTGATCATATTTTTATTGTTCGACGAAAATCAGACTCCATTGATGGCATCAGCCCGTAAAAAATGCGTGTTGCCTGAACCGTAACTCGATATAAACTGACTATATAAAATCTCTAAAGATTTATTGATTTCTAGTTTATAAAGTAATGTAGCTGTATAAAAATGAAAATTGTTGATTGTAAGATATCATTAAAAAAATATATTAATGCAAGTTTTGCAAATAATATTTTATAAATAAAACATGTTTGAGGATGTCTGGATTCTAAAACTATAAGTTATCGAGTGGTCAAAGGCTGTATATAAAGGAGTCTCGAGGGAAACTGTCATTACTATGAAGCTCGGTTGAAACATAAATTCCGAAAATGTGCTTTTAAAAATATTTATTAAATTATTAATATTTTATAACTTGTTTTTTTTATAAAAATGAGTTTTAAGACTCTTACGAGTGCAGATAAATCATAAACGCTTTCAATTATTCATGGCATGTAAACGCTTGCATTCAACCCCTAAATAGACATATACTATGCCTCTAAGCTTAAAGTGTTAATAATTCACACCAGCAACGGGGTCAGACGTTAATCTGTCTTGTTCCTGTCTTACATGTCTATAAACCTGCTGTCCCCTATTGGAATACGTTATCATGTATTGGTATATAGCTTTTAGTCTGTAAATCCCAAGAGCAACCCCAGAACTTGCTCATACATTAATCAACTGTACGTCTTTAAGGATTGCGTGCATGTCAGCATCGAAGCTTATAGATTCATCTGGATACTTCTTAATTTACATCGTCATTGATTGATTAAACGATGTGCATAATATGCAAGCTTGTGCAAAATTATTTCATCATATTTCTAATTTAATTCGATAGAAAATATTGGTCAACGACAGAGGCAATAAAAAAACAAGAAGGAAAACATATTTCATAGCACGTAATGGGAAACTCGATTAAGGGCATGAATAAATGATGCACCCCCTTGTTTTGAGGGAGGAAAATTCATTCTCATTGTATATTGAACAGATAGTAGAGCACGGCTTTTTTAGCAAATGCACTTTCAGCCGGATGCTGAAAATTAATATCCACAACGGCACAAAAACGACGAGAAAAAATCTTCAGCATACATGGATACAGTCGATGTGTGTTTGTTTCCTATATTCCTATATTCTGTGCGCTCATAAAGCATTAATTGTATATTGTGCGAGAATATAAGGGCTGTTGGTGAAGGCTCTGGTCTTTCCCACGCGCTTTTTATTAATTGAAAAATATCGCTCAGGTCATATTACCTGCAATTTTTTGACGGACCCTTTGTGCCTTATACACCCTTGTGGCTTCAAATTATGGAGTCGCCACAAAAGCTATATGTTCTATACTTTGCGGAAACGTGAGCAGAAAAACGATATATAATTGACCTTTTCATTTCCACTGCCTTCTATTTCTGGATTTTTTTTCGGCGGAAAATCCAAGACTCGGTATGAGTGGAATAAATATCAAAGAAATGTTCTTTATGCTTGTTTTTATTTACTTTTACATACTGTGGAATTATTTTATATTAATTTATTAAGCTTTAATTTCATTTGAAAAATAAAATATTGATACAGTAAAAATACAGGAATAGTCCCAGAAATATACGACCTTATATATAGATGGTAGTTGTTGTTTAAAACTAATGACTATGGTAGAAAGTACTTATCTAATAAAGCTTAAGCTTTCGGTTTAAAGACGCTACGTTGTTTAGTATTTGTTTGGCAGGCATAAATAATGGACGTTCTCAGTGAATTTGTTAACAAGGAAAAAATTGATCATCGTTATGTGATCTAATACTTTTATTTGAAATGGTCTCAGTCCAACCAATATCAAAGCCGAGCTAGATTCCACTCTGGGGAAATCTGTTCCTTCGTTTAAAAGAATAAAATATTGGGTGGCAGGGTTTAAACGAGACCAAATGAGCTGACGAGATGAAATCTCAATGGTCGACCAAATGAGGTGACCACGCCAGAAATGATGAAATGAAATGAATCCACCAAATTGTATTGGATAACCATAGATTGAAAACACTCAAGCTAGCAAATATGGTAGGCATTTCAAAAGTTGCTATACATCGTATATTGCCTAAATTTTGCACATGAAAAAGCTGTGTGCAAGATGGGTACCGCGTTTGCTTAAAATGGATCAAAAGCAGCATCGTGAAAATGTTTCGATCGAGTCTTTGGCGATGTTTCACAGCAATAAAACCGAGTTTTTGCATCGAACCATGGATGAAACATGGGTCCATCACTTCACATGGATGCGCGTGTAATAATTTTCATTGATTTTCTAAAAAAGAAAATCTAAAAGTATACTATGTTGACAAATATTTTTTTTTTTCAATTTTGTGTGTATTCTTTGTTAGGTCGGGTACTTCTGGGACCACCCTCGTACGGATCCGTTATTTTTTCGGGTTATGTATAGCCGGACGGATGGATAGGAATGATCGAGCGTCGAACAGAAATACCCTCTTTTATGGATAACTCTTTATTCAACACGAGAGCGAGAGATCTGGCTACGGGAAGGACGTTCTCCCGCAACCAAAGCTAACCGTCGACCCCTCTCGACTTCCGCCTTCTGCACAGAATATGAATAGGTGCAATGTGTTTTTTTAACAGCGCCATCTCTTGTGGCCCTGCGGAGACATTGCATCTGCATACCGACCGATTGCTTCTTGCGCGTGCACCGTTGCCGGTTGGGTAGTGACGCGCAATAGTCGGGAGCCGGGCGAGTCGTCGGTTAACCTTGGTTGCGGGAGGTCGTCCTTCCTGCAGCCGGATCACTCACTCTCTCTCGTGTGGAATAAATAGTTTTTTTTTTAGAGAAGAGTCTTTCTATTAGTATAGAGTATATAGTACTTTCTATTATTATATTTTATAGATGATTTATGATCCCACACCTCGAAAGGTTTTCGAATATATAAATACATTATGCCTTTATACAACACACAACAGCCAAACGAATAAAACAATGGCGTTTCTTAACATGTTCTTTAAAATTTACATATTCATAAAGATCATAAATAATATAAATGTACGAAATTAGCCCTCTTTGGACTCAGTACACATAAACATATCATCATAGCATAAAATATTTTTTAGGAACAATATGTTTTGTTCATTGATCAATATAGACCTAATAGTTGAATAAGATCACCAATTTTTAGGTTAAAATTACGATTACTTTAAGAGATATGATATATAAGAGATATCCACCGCGATATACTTCTTTTTTAAATGTGTTTAGCCCTAAGCCCGGGTTAACCATGATCATGTTTATTTGGTATTCTTGGAAGTATATACAAAAAAATCATTTTTTTAAAATTATTTATATTAAACGGAATAATATTAGATGTCATTATACCGCCAGAATATTCAAGGAATTAGTCATGATTGTGTAAAAAATGTTTACTTCGCAGTTTCGTTAATAATGATAAAAATATATATCGCTTTGGCTTAATTTAGCTTGAAATTCTTCACATAAACTTTGTTAAATTGTTTCCGTTATCGGAATACTTTCGATATTGTTCAATTCTAAATATTTCTCACCAACTTCGAGGATCAAATTTAATTGAAGACCTCATCGTTTTCGCAATTGCTGATTTTATTTCAGTGAAGAGCAAATTTAATACTCGCTTTAAAATTCTCTCCATTTTGTCCGTTCAAAATTGTCTCACCTGGGACATATTTGATATACGACGAAGCTGGGAAGTCTTCTCTCGAAGTCCCTAGAGTCGATGTGGCGGTGAGATGGTAAAGACGTAAGATGTTATACGAAATGTGTTGCACCAGACCGGAACATATGGCGGAAAATTGAGGGGACTCTCTTCCTGCAGTGAACCGGAAAAGTTGATGCGGATGCAGATGCGGACATTCGACAGGAAGCCGTAAAACTGCAGGGTTGAACTTTTTTTCCGGCGAAAAATTTTCATTGATTGGATCACTTTATGATTAAATTATTGTCATTACTAACTGAAAAATTATAATTACGATAACCAAAATCAAATCAATCCATATTAATATTTTAGAATTTAAATTTAAAAAAAAATGTGGGAAATAAATCGGGAACAAATGGGAAACTTTTTAATTAAAATGGATCATTTAAAGTTGATGGAGCGGTTTTTTCGGTGAGCACTGATTTCAAAAAGGACTAGCAATTTTTCCGCAATTTTCATCGTTTAATACTCTAATATTTTATTTTTCCATGTTTTTAAAAAATCAAGGGAATATCTTTGAGTTCTTTGTTGAAATTTAATTTATAACATATAATTGTGAAGCACTCGGGGATGATTAATTTAAGTTTCCGCACTGCTTCGTATTTACGCTCTCTACTTGTTAAAAAATATATTGCTGCCAATATAAAACGGTGTAAAATACTTAATTAAAATGGAACTTTTTTAATAAAATTTATAAGGCTTTAAATTATTTTTTATATAAAAGATTTCATATTTAGGATGAAAAAATCAAGATTATGCATTTGCCTTAAGGATCCATATAGATTATTATTGGATGGATTCAACTTGGAGGTAAATGGGGTATGGTAGAATATTCTACTTAAAGTTCTGAATTTTAAAATGTAGCATATTGTCATGGTGAAGAGTATATCGTAAAGTTTTCTTTTTACTAGTCACGTTATAACTTTATTTATGAGGTTCTTTCAATAAAGATGTTCAATTTTTAAATATGAATTAAACAATTTATGTATAAGATATGTACTTAATTTATATTTCATCTGAAAGAATATTTTATGGCATCAATTATGAAATATAACATCATTTAAATGTCTGTCACAATTTAACTTGAATGACATGTATTCGGGATGTTCAATTTTTGATGACTTTATCGCATAAATCTGGATGGCGTTCATAATGTTGAGTTTGAGGGTCCCAAAAGAAGAGTTCTAATCTAATAATTTATGTTATAGCCGTGCGAGATAACCACGCCCTCTAATCACTCGCGCAGAATGTCAATCGTGGCACGCGTTGAATGATACTTTTCGCTATACATTTTGTCAAATATAAGCCATATAAAGTTAAAATCGTCCCAAATCTAAGAATTTTGCTTGTTAACATTACAATTTATCCAAAAATGAGATCGATTCATTTTTGCACAATTTCAATTCTATGAACGTTCGCACGGAAACACCGATAAAAATGAAAGTAATAATAAATTTAAAGCAAAATAAATTTAAAGTCAAATATAATAATTTGGATCGATCGTCTCGACGGAGGCAATCATCAACCCTTTGAACGTGGGTCAAATATTATCCCCACGCAATGGCGCTGTCAATCTGTGTAGATTTTATTCACTAGATTAAAAGCGAAATCTTCTGTGACCCTGTGGACACATTATGTCTGCAATAATGATAGCTATTGCTTTTTGCTCGTGCACCATTGTCGATTCGTCGAATAGCCTTGGCTGTGGAAAGACGTCCTTCCCGCAGCTAGATCTCTCTTTCGTGATTAATAAAGAAGTTGTCTAAGACGATAGACTTTCTATACGACGCCTGTCTACCTTCATCCATCCGATCGAGTACATATCAGTCCGAGAGCAGAACGGACTCGCATACGTGGGAGCGAAGCGCTGCCCGGGGACTATGCCTCGCGAGTTACAATGGTGTCAGAAGTGGGATTGCGGCATATGCACTCCATTGATCCAGAGCAGAATTGATTCGTGCTTCTATTTCTAATAGAACATATTTTTTAATAATTATGAAGTTTATTTTTTATTTTTTTAATTAAATCAAACATTACATTTACGATTTATTCTCACTAATCAACGGGTTAACGCGTTCCATATTGGGAACCTAGTGAGTTCATATGTAAATCCATTTTTCTCTAAGGAACGCGCAGCTTGTATCAAGTTTGTATATTAATAAATGCACCTTAACACTGTTGATATTGTTAGTTTTTTTGCATTAGCACACAATATTCGTTCATTTTTTTGGGAGATTTCACAACGATTGATACTTCAGCGAGTTTGATCTCTAAAAATAAACAAATTTGAAAGGGATGAAAAAATAAAAATATTCAGACGTGTAGGGGTATTTTTACAGCACAACCTTAGCACCGATATATGAGTGTATGATAAGACAAAGACACCTGCCTCTGTCTTCGATGTTCAGCATTTAAAGCAACAAAGTCGTATTAAATTGCTGAAATACACTATCCTTATCATGTATTTTTAATAGATCTGATATTATTTTGACAATAATATGAGTAGACAAAGATTAGGGCCAACGTCGACATCCAAGTAGTCCAAATCGATATCGCAAATAATAAACGGGCTCCGGGACGTGATCGGCTTTCTACAGCCATGTGGGCTAATTTCGTAGGAAGAACGTGTTTTCGCCAACTTTCTCTCGGCGAATGATTTGTCAAACTTCAGACGTTTGGGTCTTTTGTCGCAAGCCAGCCATGTGTGAAAGTCTACCCGGGCATCCATTCTTCAAATTCTTCCAGAACTACTCCCGACCAACATAAACAGACCGACGCACATTCTCGCCGAGGGCGAAAATTTAAAAACGAATCACGGAAAACTTTTTTTGCCTTTTAACATGGATATGACGCTGGCTCGTATGTTTTACGACCGAGACGAAGATTTACGCACTCGTCTGAATTATGCCCGAAAATCTAGTCATGGAGATTTTCATAATTCTCCCATAAATAAGGGAGCATGTGACGAATAAATGTTAAGTCGCGTACTATGACTCCTATGTAGATAGCATTGTTGTGGCCATAAAAACACTATGAAAACATTTGATATGACATATCAAGCATAAATAAGCAATATTTCCACTCAGCATAGCCATGTTCGTGTATAAATCTGTTCGTATTTAAACTCAATGCATTAAATACCTGCCGTTTGAATTGTGTTCGCAGTGAAAACTCCAACAAAAGAGATTCATATTCAATTTCGAACATCCTCTTTATTCGCGCAAATAAGTTATCCGAGTTCTTTTTCATCTTCCGGCTCCTTAGACAAATAAAAAAATGCGAAATTGTTCGTTAATCCAATTTGACTCACGTATGTTTTACGGCTGGGACATTTTACTGCCGTTTGCGCTCATTTGCGGAAACAAAGGCCATTTGCGATGGTTGGAAGCTGAATGGGAGGAATTGTTACTTTGTTATACTGAGATTTTGCACGAAAATATCAGGTGAAATGAAGTAGGCTATAGAGCAGAAGAATAAGCTTGAGAGCCCATTTGTATCTTTAATGTTCGCTGATGTTTTACGTGTTCCTTCTTTCGTTGCTGCAGACCCATTCCGCTTTATTACACTGATTGGACCGAAATGAAAATTTTAATTTGGACGCTCTATTTAACAGCTATTTATGAGTTACTTTGTCTGAATAAGCTATTATTCAAAATGATAAAACATTCTATAAGATAAAATAGCCGATTCAATAACGGAAAAAATATATTTACCTCTCAACATTGTCTCCTTTCAGATCAATCAAAAAAGTCATCAACCACCGACTCTCTTTCTCTTTAACTAATTGATTTTGGCCATTCCGATAAAGGATGTGTGAACCGGTGTAATTTTGATGAAACGACACTTTCTTTGTAACTAAATGCGGTCGTTTTTAATTGATTTCATCACTCAAACGCTACAATTAGTTCACATAACACTCGCCATATTTTGTGGATATATTTGGTCATGGCAACCAATCGTGAGGCACCACGCATTTGTCATGACAGCGGTCTGAAAGGCGGACCGATTGGGCACACGGCACGATCATGGAAGCAACCCCAAAGGATAGGTCACATAAATAGTTCACGCCAAATAAGATTATGAGTAAGACTAAACTTCTCCCAACCCATAAAATCTTAGATTGTTTTTTTTTTATAAAATCGTGCTAGTTTCACCATTTGATTGAATTTGATCACGACGCTGTTTTTTTCCATTGGGAGCAAACGCGGCTCTCTACTTGCACAAAGCTTTTCGTGTGCAAATTTTCAGTCAATATGCGATGTACAGCCGAAGCCGTCGTTGGTGATGAAAATTTAAAAGCCATAGTGAAATTTAATCTACATAAAATACTATGTTTTAGTGTCACGTCTATTTATCGTCATCGCGCTTTAATAAGAGAGCTTACAAAAATGGATAATTGAGGTTGTGTTCTTAGTTGATAATAATTAAACACTAATTTGTAATCGCATCATTACTTCTGATGAAAAAAGTATTTCATACGACAATAAAAATATCTGGGCAATGGTTGATCATTCAGGATAATCGTCAAAGCATCAAGAAAAGTTCATGATTATTGTATGGTGGACAAATAAGGGCATAATACATTATTTTTTCCCCAATCGGATTATTCATTAAGGAACTAGCTGGTACCCGTCACGTTGCTGCCACAAAAGTAATCATTCTAAAAATACAAACATTGATTTTTATATATAAGATCTACTGTAAGTTAATTATATAATACTTATATTATTTGAGAATGTGCAAACAATAAATTGACAAAGTTTTATCGCAATCGAATGAACGGTATGGCAGCGCATTAAATACAGACACATTAAATACAAACATTAATTTTAATATATTAAACCATGCCTATGTTACTCGCAAGATTCTAAGCAATAAATAGACGAAGTTTTATTGTAATCCAATGAACGGTATGGCAACGCATTTCGAACGAACAAAACCCATTTTTACGTGATATTTTTTTCTGTAAAGGATTTAGCATTAAAATAACTTGGAGCTCTTCGAAACTTAATCACAAATTCTTAAATGCAAAAGTTAAAAGAAATTTTAAATTTAAGTACATTTACGGTCAAACCTTCTATAGCGTCAAGATAACGACCACGCTATAAAAATTAGGTATCCATAAAAAATGTACACGTATTTAGTTTGTTAACAAGTGTAATTTATTAACATGCGCGATGTTGACGTTCTTGTGTATTTTTCCCGTTGCTTAGGTACGGTCCCAAACGAAGTGGACGCTATAGGAGGGTTGACTGTATATTTTTAGCTACAATCAATATCTAATTCCAATTATTTATAGATTTATGTCTATTTTAATGACGTGGAAACTCCAAAAAACCCAGTCCTACCAGAATGAAATATTTTAACGCGTTTTTCCTCGACTACTTTTTTCAGCACGGTTGACATGATATCTCATTTTTTTATCAATCGATTAACTTTAAATTTTGTACGCATTTTTTCTATATAATTTTTTATTGCCTCTACCAGATTTATGTCAAAATTTTATTTTTAACTATTAAAAAAAAATAAGAAGCAAAAAATGTTAAAAATAAAATTATTATTTTTTGTGTTATTTATTTTTTATTGAGCTTAAAAAATCGCCCAAAAATTGTGTTTCTAGACTAGAATATCTCCTTAAGGTTTGGGTTTTATTATAAATTTAAATAATGAATTGGGGTACATTCCAAATATATTATTTATAATCAAAAACTTAGCAATATTTGCAATTTTTTGGATAGATATTTATGTTCGCCACGTTTTTAAATTATGAAGCCATTAGTATGAATTTATTCGAACTTTATCGATAGAGAGTAGATATTTCTTGTAACTAAATATTAGGAAAATGTCAAACTTCTCAATTTCAAAGGCATAAAATTTCAGCTCGCAATTATTTCGAAAGCTTATGGCTTATGGCGAATTTAATTTTCTCAGTAGTTAGAACATAGTGTCGAATGACCTTCTGGCAATTTTAGTAACCAATTCTCTTATTCCATCTCAATTTCTCGTGGACCACCTCTATGACTCTTCGTTTGGGACCCGTACAACCTTCGCGTAATCCTCTCACAAACACGTGAGGTCGTTGTAAGTAAACGAGACAAAGAAAAGTCTATTTTATTTGCAAAAGATGTAGGAGGCGGGATTAAAAGGATTTCTTCAAAACGCTCCAAAAAAATATGTCGCCCTATACGTTTTCGTAATTTGGACTTAATCGCACTCGGATAAATGTTTACATTCGCGCCTGTAGTGTGTCGTGTTATTCTTTAGAATGCTGTTTTACGTTCCACGGTTTGTAGAGTAAATATTTTTTATATGAGTCCCGGAATTCAATTTCACGTTCCAACATCCAACAAAGGGACTGTAAAAACTTCCCCAATCGAGTCTATATATCCAAATGGGCGAACATTTAATTCGATATAACGACAAACGTGTAACGGCCCTATTCCACATTGCGTGCGATTTTCTCTTTTTTTTCGAGTATTGCGTCACTTTCACGCTTTTTCGCCATTCAAAGCTCAAACCTGTTTGCCTTAATGGCCTTCAGCAAACATTTCAGCGGCGGTTTAAGCAAATGCATATTTCGGATTCCTTCAAGACTGCCACGGCGCATTTTCAATCCACCCAAAGGATAAAAAGGGGGAAAGAAATTTCGTTGAGGAGCATAATATAGGGCAGGTTGAGGCGATCGATGGATTTTGCGTCATTATCTATGAGAATTCAATCAAAAATATTCATATATTATACGCAATAATGATGTTTCAAGCGCGAATATGGCGGATGAGGTAGCAGTTCCCAATTGAGTTTCCTAATTTTTTCCTGGGTTACTTTAGCTGCTTGGGGTCTAGCATTATCATGATGCAAAATCACGCCTTTTCTTGTTGACGAAATTTGTGTGTTTTTCTAATAACTTTGCATTTAATCTGTCTAATTGTGAGCAATAAATTTGTGCATTGATAGTTTCTCCTAGTTTTAGAAACTCAAAATGTATTATCCCACCACAATCCCACCATATGCTCAAGAGAACTTTTTTATAGTCAAAGAAGATTTAGGAGTTAATACAGCCTTAATATCCATTTTTCATCACAAGCTTTAATCCGGTGTAGAAATTGCTCATTAAAGTGTCTAATTATAAGCGATGTACAGTAACTTCGTCGTTGATCCCTGTTTGTGTCGGACAAATGGTGACGAATCCAAACGCCCTCTCTATAACTTTTGCCAATCGCGTGCAAGTGTCTTTACACTGTTGACCAAGTAGCCTCAAGTCTTAACGTTATTTATGTCACACTTAATTTTGGATCTGAATCAATCTGAAGCTCGGTATCGAATTCAGAAGGTCTCACAATTTGGTGGTCATCAACTAGGCTATAATTGCCACTTGAGAATCTTCGAAACCATCACCAGAAAACACCAGAAATTTTCTTACATGTCTGTGTTGCGTTACAACCCATTTTAAAGTGGAAGATCATAAGATGACGAATATATTCTTCTGACGATTGTGTGTCTGACATAGTGTAGATAACGAGTTTACTTTTATCTGTTGGTGAATAAATGAGGTTTAGACTCTACTCAATATGATACAAATAAATTCACAACCTCTCTAGTCGACGCGTCAACGATAACTTATATGCAACAACACGTCCTCAAAATAATTGATTACTTATGGGTCCCCCTAATATGTTCAGTTAAAACCCTGTATTTATGCAAAAATATTTGATCATTTGACCATTCTCATGGGAACGCAACGGATCCGGCTTAGATTTTGTATGTTCAATTAAAAAATATATCGATTTTAAATTGTAACGCGTAGCCGGGAACCACCCCGCTCCCACGGGTTCATTCTGCTATCGGATCGTGATGGAGCCGAGCAATGGGATGGAGGTGATCGGGTGCAAATATAATCAATATCGTCTTAACTTGTTTTGTTTATTGATGAAATGAGAGAAGCGAAAGATCTAGCCGCGGGAAGGACATCTTTCCGCAGCCAAGGATATCCTACGACTCTCATCTCTAGCGCATCATCATAAGACGGAAAACGGTGAATACGTAAGAAGCGATAAATGTAGATGAATTGAATATGTATAGATTAAGGCCGGGTGGATTTTAGACTCCACAATGCCCACCCTCAAAAGTCCAGGGGGGAGCCAACTCTATGCCCGTGGGCAACGGTTGAACCCCTTGGTTAAAGATGTGGAGTAGAGGTGTGCAAAAGTAACCTCGTCGGTTTGCTCATCAAAGGCTGCTGGGGTAGTCCAGCTAACGTGAGTTGGGTGCGCGGGTCACCCTGTGCTGCGTATCCATAAAAGGGTGTGTGGAACAGCCAATTACAGTAGTTAAATATTTAAAGCGTTCCCATAGGCACATAACAGACAAGAAACAAATAATTAATATATACCTCGTTCAACACAGTCCCTTGGTTTCATAAAAACGTTGCGTAATACAAGTTCGATTTATACCGGAATCAGGAACGAAAACCGTTATTTTTCCCGGAACAAAAACTGTAACTAAGTCGATATTAATGTTTGGAACGTAACTGAAACAAAAACCGAAATGAAAAAAATAACGGTTCGAAGCCCTGATTATTATATAAATGCATGTTATACAAAGTCATAATTCATCAACCGTGTTATATCAAAGCCGCATTATTTAAAGACAGTGTTATACGATGACTCATGGTGTATTTTCTCGATCTCAAGACTTGATTTAATTAAAGGTTACAATGCTGTTTTCATATAAATTTCGTATAAACATCTTGTAAGTTGTTAAACTTTTATGGTATACAAACAAATTTCATTATTTCCAAAATGCTATTTAATTTCGATTAGCTTCTTTCTTTGAACATCAGCTATATCATGGCGAAGAATTCGTAGAATTGACGGTTGTATAATATCTTCACGAATTTCATCTGCAGAGTTTTTAATATACCAACGATGAAATATAAATAGCACAAGCAATTTCGTATGAAAAATGTATTTTTCTTGTATTTAATTATTTATACAAGGCAAAAATTATATAAAATCAAAGAGAAAATATACATTGACACATTTATGCAAGTGTATGGAAACGAGAATGTAATTCGATTGGTGTTTAGTAAATCGGAGACAGAGACGGATGTCGTGCTGTAAAGGCACCCCTACACTTTTAAATTAAAATTTAAAAATGCATTATTTTGGTACTGAAACCGAAGACACAGATGTGTATTGTTTATGTAATAAACGAATATTGTGTGCTATCAACAGTGTTAAGGTTCATTTATTAATATACAAGTTTAACTCACGCTGCGTGCTTCTGAGAGAAAAATGGAATTGTATGGGCGATTTTTTACATACGAATATAGTGTTTATGTTTTAATCAAGGATTTAAAAATACCGAATTAAAATTAAAAAAATTAAGTCTCAATGTTGATATAAAGTAATGGAAAATGATTTTATGGATAAGATATATGCCGATAATTTTCAAGCCAATTCACTTATTAGTGGAATGCATTGAATTGGTGAAAATTCGCATCAAATGGTGTTTTCAGCTGAAAATTTTCCAGTCCGAATGCAACGCTATTACCTCCATGTTTGCGGTTGAAACTTTCATGACCTTAATTCTTGCATGTATTTTCGCTGCGAAACAAACCTGATAATGGTCAAGTTAATACAATAAATGCTTGTACAATATTCATGAGACTAACATGTGTATATTTCTGAAAGTTTATTACGTGCTCCCATAAAAGTGATAAAATAGAGCCTTTTTACGGACCTCGCATCCACAATGAGATGAAAATTGTTCAAACCGAAAATCGATATTCGTTTTATGCTTATTCTAGGAAATGCTAGATTATTTTTGTATGAAAATATCTGAAATTTCCGAAATTATTCGAGTGGCAGACTCAAATTCAATAACCCAGTTCGCTCTCTGCTTACTTAAGATAAGAAGTTAAACTCGCTCTTGTTTGACTTTTATATTTTTGAACCTCATTTCAGCATCCTTTGGTGCATTTATTTTTTTGTCCCGACGTCTTAGGCTCGATTTAAAATCATTTAAGCCTCCTCCCCTATACTCGCGCGTAAATTTATTTTCTTTGAATATCGACGGGATCGAAATTTACATGCTTTGTCGGTTCGAAAATAAAGTGTTATGTATGTGGGCTTTAAGAAGAATCTGAATCCGTTTTATGATTGTCCTATCAGTGCGTCAGGAACACGTCCCGAGGGCCCTTCACCTTTCACTCCGGAGCGGTGAGTGCTATTTCTGAGGAGATAAAAAGAATTCTTTCATACACAGGATCGTGATAAATGGCGCAGAAAAGTGGGACCGCAACTCAATCGTATGGGTCCATATTGATACCACCTAGTTTATTTATGGCCGCGATTTTTCTCCATTATTTTATCTCTTCATGTGTCGGAAAAACACTCGTGCCCTATGGACATGTAAAAAAGTTAAACCGGAAATAAAAACAAATAGCATCCGGATGAAAAACGTACATATCAAATCCTTTCTGGATGGATTTTATACAATTTTTTTGAGTAAAAATATTATTCACAAACAAAGTCATACTGAACATTTCTTATTTATTCAAACGAGATTATTTAATATTTAAATACCATGTTGTTTATTGATTATTGGAATGGTGTATGGATAACTTCTCTTTTTTGCACGGTAGTCTTTGTATCGGTATTCGCCGTGCAAAAACAGAATCAGATGTATTTTAGAAATCTATTAGGTTGTCCCATAATTTTTTTTCACATATGAACACAGATCTAGTCATAGCTATGGTTGAAGAAAACCCGCGATATACTGTTCGAGAAATAGCTAACAAGTTACAAATTCCACGAACATCCGTCCATAATCATCTGACAAAATTGGGCTACATCAATCGTTCAGATGTGCGACTTCCTCATGAACTGACTGACTCAAATAAACTTCAGTGTATTTCAATATGCGATCTTCTTTTTCAACGACATAGTAGCCAACCGTTTTTGAAGAGACTTGTCACTGGAGATGAAAGTTGGATACTCTATGAGAATATCCAATGTAAACGGTCTTGGACCAAGAGTACAGAAGCTTTAACTGTAGCTAAAACTGGCATACATCAAAAAAATATTTTGCTATGCATTTGGTGGGACTGAAAGAGGGTAGTTTATTATGAGCTACTTAAGCAAGGTGAAACGATCAATTCAACAAAATATTGCTTCCAACTAGACAATCTAAAGGATGCAATTGCCAGAAAAGGGCCAGAATTAGCGAACAGAAGAGGCGTTGTTTTTCATCACGATAACACCAGGCTTCATGTGTCTTTGCGTGTCAGAAATAAATTATTATCATTTGACTGGGATGTTTTACCTCATCCTCCATACTCTCCAGACATTGCCCCTTCAGATTATTATTTATTTATTTCGTTGAAAAATTATTTACGTGGTAAAAAATTTAATTCAAAAAATGATATAAAAATGTAACTTGATTAATATTTCGCCAACAAATCTGGGAAATTTTGGCAAGAAGGCATTTTGAGGCTTCCAGAGAGTTTGAGAAAGGTAATATAATAGAATGGATAATATATTATTCAATAAATGTTGATGTAATGCAAATTATTGTTTATATTTTCCTTAATATAAAAACGAAAGAAACTTATGGGACACCCTAATAGCCCAACAACCGGCTCCATAGAGCCGGTTCAAAACAATAGCTTATTTCTGTAATATTCTGCTTAAAATGACATAATGTAGATTTTATAAAATTATAACTTCAGAACAAAATATTAGAGGGTATTCGAAAAGTATTTGCCGATTGTTTAACAATGAAATTATTTATTTGATTTTTTCATTTTTTTTTTACAAAATTTTACAAAAAATAATTTCCTTCATTACTACCTAATATTTCCTACACGGTTTCAGATTCTTTTTTGAAAAATTTTGAGTAGTAATATATATAAATATGATTTTAATTTCAGAGAATTTGCCAAATATTGAAAAAGATTTGAATTTCAATTTCTTGTTCTTGTCACATCTGCCTTAATTGTTTCATCAGGTTTTAATAATTCATAATGAATAGTTCCTTGATTATCCCACCAAATGCACAAAATAATCTTGCGGGTCGTCAATCCAGGCTTCGGAGTCAGCAAATAGTTTTTGTCTCAGCGAAAGTCATTCAAGTCATCAAGTCTCACGTTAACGACTTAAGCTATAATAAACAACCCATTTTTCATCCTGAGTTACAGTTCGGTGTAAAAAAGGACGAACTTTTTGTCTTGACAACAAAACTATATTCAAACCCCTATTCGTCTTCCCGATACGTTTTAAATGATCTTGAACAATCGACCACGATGATTGCATCCTCTGTGGTAAATTTTCGATACTCAATCAAGGATTTGTTTCCATTATGGCTCTCAATTATGTCGTCATTAGAATTTAGGGGTTTTTCAGTTCCAGGGGTATCATTCAAACGTCGATTATCTGATTAAAATTTTGAAAATCAAGATCGACACGCCGTAATGGTAATTTCGCTGTAAATTTAATTTATGACTTTTGTGGCTTGGTGGTGTTCAACCCTTGATCGAAAAACATCAGCATATAATGGCCAAATGTGATTTTGGTGGGTTTTTGGGGTTTAGCTTTGGCATTTTATCCTAAACAAAAAAGACATTGTTTATTACTGAATAATAGTACTTAAGAAAAAATTCTGCTTTGGAAACAAATTGACGTCTATCAAGATCGGCAAGGACTTGTCGATACATTTAATATGTAGTGACTGCCACCATTTAACTGGCCTTGATTTAATTTAAGAGAGGGGCCGTTACAGAGTCTCGTAGTTGAACCACACAAACTCATTTTGAGAGTATCAAAATAAACTAATTAACCCTACTAATTGACCCCAAATAAAATACTGTTAAATATCTGCGCATTTATAAGATGTCTCCGTGGTAAGGTAGTGTAACGTTGAGGCGAGGGCGCTATTGGGGGCAGAGTCCTCGGGCGGTTTCCCACCCCCACGTGCTCGTCGAGATGACCGCGCTAGCGCATGGATCCGTTCGTCTATCGGGCCGTGATATTGCTGGACGAATGGATGGGAATAGACAGGTGACGAATAGAAAGACTCTCTTCTCTAAATAAATATTTATTCCACACGAAAGAGAGAGAGATCTGGCTGCAGGAGGGACGACTTCCCATAGTCAAGGCTAACCGACGACTCTTCCCGATTCCTGCCTTCTGCGCGTCACTACCCAACCGGCAACAGTGCATGCGCAAGAAGCGATCGGTCGGTATGCAGGTGCAATACCTCCGCAGGGCCACAAGAGATGGCGCTGTTAAAATAACACATTACACCTGAAGAGAGACGGAAGATGTCGTTGTTAACATAGATAATTTAATCTTCTCAGACTAACAGCGCTATTGCGTGGGTATGTTAAATCGTCCACGCTACAGCAGTATAAGACCGAGCCATTATAAATTATATGAAAAGAGAGGATATCCTACACTTCTTAAAATTTGGGTTTATATCTTTATCGCTTTTCCAATAGACAATATATATATATACGTTGTAATATTAATCAATTATCGGACTCATTCTCAAAATTGTACAACAACATGAACATAAGGATTGGAGATCATCCCTTAATAGTATAGCTGATTCATGGCATAACTTGAATAAATTAATTGGCGATTGTTTCGTGCGAAATATGATGGAAACATATGGTGGTTTGAATGTGTCTTATGAGCTATTCTAAAGTCTTAATTGGATAAGTTATTTATCAAGCTTGAAAGCATTTATGGTGTCCAATTCGGTCGGTTTAGACCCTTGGGAAAACCAAGACTATGGCGGACTGATGGCGAAGCAGCTGACGTATAACATCTGAAATTACAATAAATAGATATGGGCAACAATGTGAACGAGGCAATTCCACAGGGAACTTACATTGAATAAATGATTTTGATTATTAACTCCGTAATTAATGAAAGTTCACCATTGTAAAAAATATAGGGCGTGGCAGGGAAACTACCTTATTTTAAAAATAAATAACACAACCATAATAATAGATATCTTTTTAATATTTTTTTATCTTATAGAAAAATATTTGAAGTTGTTATTTATTTTATAATAAAAATTATATCATTAGGGTGGTGTCTATTCTGGTCAATACATAGAGATATTTTCAAATAAATTCAATAAACTCTAATGATATAATTTTTAAAATATTATAAATATAAACATTAAATATTTTTATTTAATATAAAATAATATAGAAATTAATATATTTTATGCTATTTTGTTTTATATATTTTAAAATAAGGTAGTTTCCCTGCCGCATCCTGTAGTATTTTGTAATGTAATATCTCAAAACGTCGGATGGTTTTACAATGTTTACATTATGATTGACAATGGAAGTAAATATCTTGAGGATCAATATAATAAATATATTAACTCCAATTATTACTCTTATTTAATTTATTAAATACTAAGAAATCTTTATAAAGCCTTCTAAATATTACTTCTATATCTTTCAGCATGAAAAGTAACACCAAGTACCACGCAATCTATTATAGGGGCTGTGAAAAATGGTCACGACCTAACGCCAAAATTGATTATGTGCACATTATTCACGCCATTTTCACTAATCGGGACATCGATGGATCGAATAAATTTGTCCCGGAGTATTTATGAATGACGGAAAAGGGTTCTGCCACCGCCACAAAAATATAAAAGAATTATTAAGCTTTCACACAAACACGACAACGTATTTAGTTGGCACGTCATTCGATCGAAATCAAAAGTTTCGCTGTCGGAATTAATTTTTTCACGCCGAAAACGGCAAAAGACGTACATTTTATGGCGACGAAGCGTTGTATCCTTCTTGGGATTATATATAGCCCCATTCGGAAAATTTACAACATAAAGCCTGCATTCCGTGGAAAGTTCATTCATAAAATTTACATTTTTATAGGTCGCAGTATAGTTCTATGTCTTATGTTAAATATTTGTCTTGGTTTTCTTTATACACTATCAAAATAAATACAAGAGCTGAAATTTAAGCTTCAAGAATTACATGCGATGCTTTTTATACCGCTTTATCATACAAGTTCAAGAAATTGAGATCCATGTTAAGTAATTGACTGACTGACCTGTTAGGATTTATAAATATTTTTGGCGTACATCGATGGGATGATTAGTTATCTGATTCAAATTCTTATAAACTACTAACCGATAACCAGCGCGTTTCCGCCACAAAAGTAATAATTCTAAAAATATCGTTTGTTGGTTTTATTATAAATATGAGCAAACATTGATTTTTGTATATAAAATCTACTGTAAGTTAATTGTACTATATCTATAGTATTTGAAAAAGTGCAAACAATAAGTTGGCAAAGTTTTATCAGAATAGAATGAACGGTATGGCAGCGCATTAAATACAGACAAACAAACATTGCTTTTTATATATAAGACTATGTTTATGTTACTCACACAATTTTTAGCAATAAGTGGATAAAGTTTTATTGTAATTTGATGAACACTATGGCAGCGCATTACATACGAACAAACACAAATACATTTTTTTATTCTGGCGGATAGTTCCAAAAAAAGATAATTTTTTTACAATCCTTCTATAGACAAAATCAGGGAGATTTGGTAAAATCTATACATATCTAGATTAAAAATACTCTTAAATACTAATATTCATCAGCTGTGATCAATTTAAACATTTTAGAAAATAATATCAATCATCTCACACATTTTTCCCTCGTTAATTTAATAAAATATCCCGAAATGATTAAGTGGGATGGGGAGGTGGCCCACTTGCGCCTTGTTATTCCGCATTCGCAAACATTCAAAGATGCGGAATAACAAGGACTCCAATCCTTTCCATGTACGGTGTTGTGTAATGATTTAATCTGATATTATATTAATTCGATACATATATCTTGGAATCTTTTGAAAAAAAAATAACCAATTTATATCCCAACACTAATATTATTATACAGCTTTAATCCGTGTGGTTGGAGACCACAATTTTTTCCTATGTTATATCCACACTTATGCTTAAATCGTTGATAATATTTCTGTCAAATGAAATTGGTATTTCAATAAGAACGCTCAATTTTTAAATGTAAAAAAAAAAAAATAATGTATAAGATTTGTTTGGTGACACATATTCAGGAGGTCTGATTTTCGATGAATTTGTCGCATAAATCTGGATGAATTTGCTGGATGGCGTTCGTTATGTTAAATTTGAGGGCATCAATTGTTTGCGGTTTATACACGTAGATCTGATATTTAAGATGGCTTCAAAGGAAGAAGTCCAAATGTGTTAAAATGTATGATCTTGGTGGCCAGTTTACGTTGCCGCTGCTCGTGCAGAATGTCCATTGTGGCACGCGCAGTGTGGCACGTAACGCCGTCATAAAGGAACCACACATGATCGGTATTTATATCATCCAATTTAGGTTACAAAAAATTTGCTTATTAAAACACATCTGTCAATATTTTAATCGTGTGAAATATATGTAAATGTAATCGGTCGGTAAACGTCATAGAATACGTTTAAATTCACAACCCATATACTTTTTTTTATAAAGAACGAAAAAGTGAATTAATTTTGTTCCTTCAATACTTCCACTTTTCCAGGGGTGCTCAACTTAATTGATAAGTTTGCGTGATTTGTGCGAAACTCGCCCGAATTCTAGGCAAAACTAAATGCGGAACACCCAGACGGTAAAGTGTTAAACCTTCGATTAGTAAGCTAATTTGTTAATGAAACTTCATTGGAAATTTAATTGAAACGTGACAATATAATAAAACAGATCGTTAATATAATGTTTGACATCATAATTAGAATAAATAATATTCTACCAGAAACACTTGCACAGAATTGCAAATAAAGCGTTATGGCGCCGGATCGTATGCGTGCATACTCACCAAAGGGTAAATATAATCAACCTTATCTAAACAATATATTAGGTTGTAGATAACTTCTCTTTTTTGCACGGTAGTCTTTGTATCAGTATTCGCCGTGCAAAAACAGGATCAGATGTATTTTAGAAATCTATTAGGTTGTCCCATAATTTTCTTTCACCAATGAACACAGATCTAATCATAGCCATGGTTGAAGAAAACCCGCGATATACTGTTCGCGAAATAGCTAACAAGTTAGAAATTCCGCGAACATCCATCCATAATCATCTGATAAAATTGGGCTACATCAATCGTTCAGATGTGTGGCTTCCTCATGAACTGATTGACGCAAAAAAACTTCTGCGTATTTCAACATGCGATCTTCTTCTCCAACGACATAATAGCCAACCTTTTTTGAAGAGACTTGTCACTGGGGATGAAAATTGGATACTCTATGAGAATATCCAACGTAAACGGTCTTGGGCCAAGGGTACAGAAGCTTTAACTGTAGCTAAACCTGGCCTACATCCAAAAACAAATTTGTTATGCATTTGGTGGGATTGGAAGAGGGTAGTTCATTATGAGCTACTTCAGCAAGGTGAATTTAACAAAATATTGTTTCTAAATAGACAATCTAAAGGATGCAATTGCCAGAAAACGGCCAGAATTAGCGAACAGACGAGGCATTGTTTTTCATCACGATAACGCCAGGCCTCATGTGTCTTTGCTCGTCAGAAATAAATTATTATCATTTGACTGGGATGTTTTACCTCATCTTTTTATATTCTCCGGACATTGCCTCTTCATATTATTATTTATTTTTTCATTGAAAAATTATTTTTGTGGTAAAAATTTTAATTCAAAAAATGATATAAAAATGTAACTTGATCAATACTTTGCCAACAAACCTGGGAAATTTTGGCAAGAAGACATTTTAAGGCTTCCGGAGAGTTTGAGAAAGGTAATATAATAGAATGGATAATATATTATTCAATAAATGTTGATGTAATGCAAATTATTGTTTATATTTTCCTTAATATGAAAACGAAAGAAACTTATGGTACACCCTAATAATTGATGACTTTTAACTTTTTGAGATTCTTTGGTTTTGTAAAATCAATTTGACGTTGAATCTAAATTGAAAGCATTGATTTTACTTTATGAGCTCCCACCGAATCATCCAGATCATGCGACCGAACAAATGTTCTGCAAGTAATCCTGGATCATCTACATAGATTTAACTACTGAGCATAAAATTTCTATTGTACGTTCAGGTTGCAGAGGCGTTATTAAGGTTTATTGCATTCCAGGATTAAGCGTATTAAACTATGCGATTAGATTATAAATTATAGAGATTTACTAAATGTATTGTTGTGGTAAAATCGTTAAATTATGAGTTGGCGTGACTGTCTGAATTCCCGGTGAGCTCTTCGCAACCCTCGGCCGATTTGAAGCCTCCCCATTTTCAGCGCAGATTATTAATGTCCCTTAATGTTGCCTATCGTATAAAAATAATGATGATGTTTCCTTTATTCTTTCCTCCTTTTTCTCTCCCTAAATTCTTTTAAATCCAATGACGACTCCCACAGCCACAGTCGTTATGAGTAATGCTCACAAATTAACATGGACTGGAGGGAAAACTTTGGCTCTTTATAATTAAGTTTACTTTTCACGCTGAAAATTTATTCGACCTTAAAGTACAACAATTCGAACGAATTTTCCGCTGGGCATTTTATTTGAATTGCGTAATCGAAATCGATAATCGAATTATAGTTGCGCTTAGATATTTTCCAGCGTGGAATTTCCGGAAAGAAGGGTTGAGATTTTCAGATGCCATCATAATGAATTTTCCGCTGCATTGATACGGCAGGATATTTCCGGGGTACTTAATATTAATCTGAAACCAAAGTGCGTTCAAGCTGAAAACTTCGGCGAGACCGGTGCGCTCCAATTGATGCTTTAAATGGAAATTGCAGTCGAATATTATGATATTCCCGGTTTTTGATCTAAAATATCGATTGGCTGATTGCTGTTTGAATTTTTTTAAATATTCATATGCCATCAGATTCAGCCGAACGAACGAAAATTTTATGACTTCCATGTAATAAAATTCAAATTTCAGATATTTTTTATTACCATCGGCCATTTTAAATAGGATTTTTCCATGTAACTAAAAAAAATTGCATATGCAGTCGATGCATAAATGCAAACCCTTAATTAAGCAATTGGTCTAGTAAAGTACGCATCTTAGGTTCAAATCTACAGAAAGTGCGGCCAAATTATTCAATACAACTTTATACCCAAAAAAGCACGCTAAATTATATTTGAATCAATCATTTTTATATAATATGTTTTAAAAAAATGTTTAATTAAAGTAAAATACTAATTCTACTGGATCTAATAACTATTCCTAATGCCCATTGCGAACGAGCGTGGTTTATTGTGCATGTTTTAATAGCATGCCCATTATTAATGCCTAAACGTTTTAGCACTTCATTGCAGTAATCGACATGCTAGTAAACCATGCATGTTAAATCACGCTCGTGTGCACCGAGCATAATGAATCAAACCTTTCTCAAAAAATATTTTTTATGATTATTAATTTAATTTTTTAGAGAACCTTTTTAATTATCTTTTTACTCCAATGCCTTGTCATTGAAGCGTCGGAGTGGGGGCACTCGCGGGGCAGAGTCCCCGAGCTTCATCCCGCTCCCACGTGCTCTAGATAACTCTTTATTCAACACGATAGAGATAGATCTGACTACGGGAAGGACATCCTCTCGCAGCCAAGGTTAATTGACGCGCAAGAAGCGATCGGTCGATATTGCAGACGTAATGTGTTCACAACCACACAGAAGATGGCGCTATTAAATTGATACATTGCGCCTAAAGAGAGACGGAAGATGACGCTGTTAACCTTTTGAGGAGTGAGCAAATTTAAAATCGATGAAGTCGTTGATGCCATTATCGTTTTACATCGATTATTTTTCGATTCGAGACAGAATCAATTGTAAATAAACACTGTTGATAGCATACAAGCCACTTCATTTCTATACATAAACAATACACAAGAAATCGATTTATTTGCTCCTGCTTTAGAACGAAATGATAATTAGACAAAGACTCATTCAACAAGCAGCGACAAATAAATCAACACTGTCGATAGTACAAAATATTCGGTAATTTCTTTGAAATCGAAATCATTACTAGTCGATAAATTTGGGCTAACGATCTACACAATCGTGCGATGTATGCAGGGAAGCTCTCCGTCTCTGTCTTCTGAACTGCGCTACATTCTCTCTCTGTCTCTGTCTGTCTTCGGGCTCAATGTACAAGAGTGCTATTTCTGAATAAATCGCAGACCCTGCGTTGATACTCCTTTAGGGGTTAATCTGGCGAATTAATTAGTCCACGCTACACCATCAATTGATTTTCATCATACTTTTAGATCTTCTAAGAGTTTGCCACAAGTTTTTTTTTATAAAAAATTGACGTTTTAAAAATATACAAAAATATAAAAAGAAAAATAAATAAATAATTTCAAAACTATTTAAGTGTAAATGATAAATGATTAAAAAAATAAACGTACCTTGATTGACACAATTTCAACCCTTTCTGTTATTTAAAATTTAAACAAAGATATTAATTAATAAATATGTGGCTTTTTTATCACAATTTAATTATTTTTTTAAAGTAGTTTAAAATATTTTTTTATATAAATCTGGTAGAAACGATAGAAACGTTACTTAAATGGATATAACTCCATAAATAATTAGAATTTTTAAAATTTCTTTAGAATTTTTAAAAGTTTTTGTACAAATAGGCTGACGTTTTGTTGATGATCCTATAGAATTGACTGTAAAAGCTGTTTATAAATTGGCAATCGATTTATTATAAATATACCCCATAGAGGTCAGAATGTAATCAAAATTAGTTTGTATCGAGACACGGTTCAGGAAACACATATTTATTGATTATCATTAGCAAATGAATTTATTTTCTGATGAAATTATGATGAAGAACGAAATATTTTAGAGCTCCAACCGCATTTACATTTTTCTTGGAATATCTTAATATACAATATAAGCATTTTAAAAAAAAATCAGATCGTTTGAAATACATAAAATGCTACAAAGCGCGATAACGAAGCAAGTTAGAAATAGTCGCATTGTGCTTGAGTGGTGTTAAATTATTTCCTCGAGGAATTTATGAGGTAACGACGGTAATACATATTGCTCGTCCCTTCTCGTGGAAATTGCAGGATACAAAATAACGACTTCCGTCAGATGTGGCATAATACTCGCTTAATAATATTATCCTATTATCCTTTAGAAGCCATTTCCTCTCGAGGTACTTCCACGAAGGCTCTAAATGGCCATTATCTAGCCTCGCAAGTTTGTTGTCTTAGGACATTTGTTTATGGCCATCAAATCTCCATCCATCAAAATCGATCCGTCTCGCGATAATCGCGGATTACGACGAAGCCCTATATAAATGGCCATATGCTCGAGACGCTATAAATTCGGCTTTAGAGTCGTTTTCACGGGGGTTGATGCGCCCGTTGCATTTCGCCAACCCTCCGCCGTATAATTTGCAGAGTAAACAAGACTTCGCGCCGTAGGAGGTGCTTCGCTAACCAAAAAATGGGTCGTTTGAGGGTGTAAATCAACCCGGTGCGGTTTTATGGTATTGTTGTTATGAAAGTTTATGATCAATAAATAAAGTTTGCCAGCAGAAACTTTCTTAAAAACAGGCTTGTTGCTTATTCCGTGGTATCATCATTGGGTGAAAAGCAGCATCACAACACTAAGTGCTAAGAAATTTATCACTCTTTTCAAGTTATCCACTGTCATTGGGTAATAGTTAGACATAAAGACTTTTTTATTGATTCCATACAGAAATACATTATTAATGTATTATATCTATCAAATTTATCATGGATACATAGTTTGTAAATATATATAACGGACGAAGTTGTAAGAAAAGTCCGTAAATACGGCAGGATATAAAGTTCTTCGCAAAGCGCAATTGAAAAATCGGAAGTTCACAGTTCGTTAAAATAGTTGTTACTGAATTTAATGACGCTTTCATACATTTCAACCATTCTACAAAAACATAAATTACAATACATTTAATGGGGGTCGTTGATGTTTATTTCAAAGTTGTCAATGCATTGCAAAACGTGTTAGTTTTTATCGTTTGAAACTATATAAATACACTTAACAATTTCCAGCTGTATGTACAATTCCATTTTATGTTTATCAATATTTAAATTGACGTTCAGAAATTATGTTGTTTTCATTGATAAATCCTATAATAAATTCTATAATTGAATTATATGCACGCTGAATACTTAGTTGATACGGGCGGCGGCAGATGTTATTACGACTCGATATCATGAATTTAAATAATTTTGTAATATTTCATGCTTGAAAATGAACACGTTGCATATAAATATTATATAAAGATTTCTGCATCGTCGGTATTTTTTTATTACTAAAAACTTTCTTATTTTTAATACTGTAAATGATACGCCTAATTGTAAAAAACTGTTTTTCTCGAATATTTGCTATGAGGTTAATTATAGTCCCCGGGCCGTTCCCCGCTTCCACGTATTCTCCAAGATGCTCGCGCTCCCACGCGGGTTTGTTCTGCTTTCGGACCATGGTGATGCCGAGCGGTGGGGTGGAGGTTATCGAGTGCTGATAGAAACACTGTTGTCTTAACTAATTCATTTTATTTATGAAGAAAGATATTATAGTTATGTGTTTTTTTTTTCTTGTGAGAGAGGAATATTGCATAAGACACCCAAGAGCTAGAAGGCTTCAGACTAATGTCAAATTCTTACTGACTAGACTCCTCCCTTGATGTTTCAGGGTGTTCATCTGAGGCATTAATGGTGTCTATTACATGTCCTCTTTGCCTATTCGTTTTAGATATTTCTCAAAAGCAGCCATTTTATCTCAGAACTTGTGTCAGGCGGAAGGTAGTCTGATCAGATCTGACAGGTAGTATTGCTTGGCCCTATTATAGTGTTGGAGAGGCGCTCTGCTGCTCTCTCTTTCACTGCCTTCTTTGGCGCTCAGAATCTCTTCTACGTAGTCGCGCCAAAAGTCTCAGCTCTTCATGCTTGCCATCATGCTGTGGACCATGTTGTCGACGTTGAGCTCAGCTACCCCGAGTGCTTGTTCCAGGAGTTTCCTCTGGGGTGCCCAAACCTCACAGCCTATGATGGTGTGCTCTGCGTCATTGACCTCCGCTTGGCAGTGGTAGCAGTTAGCGGATGGTTCTTTGCCAATCCGCTTCAGGTACGTTCCGAAGCATCCATGCCCCGTGAGTCAAGTGGTACGTCGTTTCACCATATTTCCGTTGCCAGGCTTCCCTCAGTTTCTGGTCGTGTTCACTGCATTTTTTTTTTTATTATTCGTAATCTAAGGCCTTCTTTTTTGCTTGGAGTCTAACGGGGGGATTCCAGCGATCACGAGCATCCCTTATTCAGATACTGTTCTGTATGCTGCGGTGACTCGGAGCGCTTCCTGCCGTTGGACCCGGGCCAGTTTCTTCCTATAGCTCTCGTGTCTTAGCAACTCGTGCCATATCGGGGTTCCAACAGAAGGATTGAATACAGCTTGCGGGAAGAACGCCTTCCCATGGCCAAAGCTAACCGACAACTCTCCTCCCTCCCTACTCTTGTGCGCAGACAGAAAGCAATGCAATTGCAATAAGATATAGATATACAATAGAATTTATTTCATCAGTCTCTTCTTCTACTTTAAGAGACCTTCTACATTTAATTATATTATTTTTGCAATGCCAGGACATTTTGGTGTTGTATTTTATTAAATTATTTGCAAAATATGAATCCAAAAAAAATTTGTTTGTTCTCATTGTTATATAAAAAAATACTATATACAAATACTAAAAAAATTAAATTCTGAAAGTCCATTAAAAGATTAAATAAAAGGTCCTGATTTACAACAAAGACTATTTCGTACGCATCGAAAGTAGTCGTAATTTGAGTCTTGAAAAACTGTAAATATCACAGCATTCGTGATCATTTTAACTGGAACCTTTTTGCACAAACTGTACAAAAATACCTTTTATTCTTAACTTTATAAAAGTGTAAATTTAAAAATAATTTAATCATTGGTTGAATATTTATTTCAATACAATTTCTCTCTTTGTATTTCATCAAACTGAATGTAGAAGCTTTATATCGTCGACATATGAGCCTTTTGAGTGCAGACGCTACTGTATACACTTCATTTGAAGAGTTGACCGAACAAAGTATACCATTAAGGGGTGAATTTAATAATAAATCAAAACTAAGGATGCTAGAAAATGGACTGAAATTTCAAATGTTCTAAAATACAAACATATTTCAAAGAGAGATGTTGGCGTTGATTAATTCTCAGATACGTTTTACCGAAGTATAAATTTTAACAGAAAATGCTCTCATCAGACAAAATGTTAAGAATTTATTATTGAGTTTTAAACAGCCTTAAAATATGTTTTTATGAATTAATATTCCATTGAAAAATTTTGAATGTCTTTACACTATACACTATTGACATTTTCGGAATCAATCTTATATTTCTGGAATATATCCAGTTTTTTATTAATATTCTTTTAACTATTCTTGCTAAAATACCTGTATTCGGGATACATTCGTTGAACTCTTTGCCGAAATCAAACATTCAATTTTCCAGTACGTTTAATCAGAATCATAGGATATATCTTCCAACAAGACTTCTTAACAATTTATTTTATAACGAATTTTAAAAAAAAAAAAATAATTAAAAATAAATTTACTTATTTTTATTATATAATCGCTTAGATTTTTTTCGATAAATATCAATATATTGGACTTATTCCTAAAAACTTATTATAATAGTTTGGATCTATATTTGATCTGTATATTGTAAATTTTCGCAAATACTCCCCGCATCTGGCGAACGACAATGCTATGCATAGTCCGACGGGAATGTGTTAACATAAAAATTGCCGATGCCACAGTTTATCATGTGTAGCCACATGGATGAATGGGAATGGACGGTCGTTGAACAGAAAGACACTCTCTCTAGGTAAATTTATAGTCAGCACGAGAGAGAGAGATCTGGCTGCGAGAAGGCCGCCCTTCCGCAGACAAGGCCAACCGACGACTCCTCTCGACCCCTGCCTCCTGCGCGTCACCATTCAAGCGGGAACGGTGCACGCGCAAGAAGCGATCGGTCGGTATTCCAGGCGCAATGTCCCCGCAGCGCCACAGATGACGGCGCTATTAAAATAGCACATTGCACCTAAAAAGAGACGGAAGATGTCGCTGTCAATCTGCTTAGGCTAACAACGCTATTGCGTGGGGATGGTAAATCATCCACGCTACACTACGCATAATAGATGCACTCCGGTGCATTGTAAGACATTGACCTTGCCGTTGCTTAAATAAAAGATGCCGCAAACGAAGTAGACGCCATAAGAGAGTTGACTGTATGCCTGTCTTCGGCTGGTTGTTAGATTTCACGTTGCCCAACTATAAAATCCTAGGGGGGAAGCCAATCCTGCGCCCGTGGGCAACGGTTGAATTCCTGGGGTAATGATGTGGAGTAGAGGTGTGCGAAAGTAACCTCATCGGTTTGCCCATCAAACGCTGCTGGGGTAGTCCAGCTAACATGAGTTGGGAGCGCAGGTCACCCTGTGCTGCACACCCATAAAAGGGTGTGTGGAACAGCCGATTACAGTAGTTGGTGGAGACTATGTCAAAGTCTCACATTGCCTAGGCTATACTCAACAGCCTAGGCAAATAGGGGAGAACGGTTTTAAGCTGTTTAAACGGCGACTCGTCTCCGTGGCTAGGTACTAAGAATGACTGAACCGATACGAATACCATGGGGAAGAGGTAACCCCTGCAGTCCGTCACCTGCTGCAGCTCCCTTCAAACTGAGGTTGGACTCGTTGTGGCAGTAAGCCCGTGGTAGTATTCCCCTGAAGTTTTGCTTGACCTTTGTCTTTCCTCCTCCACCGTACCTTTCCTGCGGAAACCTTGCCTCCTCTGGAGGGCGTAGAGCAGAAGGGGTGGGCGCCTGGACACCCTGCACGTAGCGTTTTTCGTGGGGCTCATGGATCAGTGGACGACACTCTCTGTCGACAATACAGCAGCGCAGGAAATAGGTTCGATTAAAATGAATCTTCAATCCAGTCAGTCGCTGTCTGATGTCTGTTTCCTTGTGTATCCCTCTCTTTCCGGCTAATTGCAGGTTGTAGTTTCACTTTTCGTGACTTTTCAATCATTTTGCCCTACACATTTCAAATTTCACTTCAAAACATTTTCATGCAATTAGGGGTTAGTCGGTTGAAAACTTATATTTCTGAATCGACTGTCATCAGCATTTTCCGACCAATCCAAGTACTAATGAAATACTTCTATAAATTAACAAGATCACAGGGGGTGTTCTTATGGAATAATTGGTATTAAAATGAGGACATATAAAATTCCTCGGGAGTTCGAAGACAAAGCGGTGCCTCCAGACGTCTCGAGACATCCCGGATTTATGTGGTAATTACGGCAATCCCCGACACCATTGTGATTTACACAAGACCATTGCGGTGCGTTAATAATTCGATCACAATAAATACGAATTTCACGCATGTGCTGTAGCACTAAATTATTCAATTAGCAAACGAGCTCAGTGTCACTTAGCGCCGGGGGTTTCAACCCTGTTTTGGGTAGATGGCCGAGCAATTTGCAGATAACCACTGAAACGCTTGAATTATTAATTGAATTTACATTTATTTGTGTGGCTTACGTTGCCGCGATAACAATAAATTATTATTTGTTGTCGAGGAATGGAGGAGCAGATAGCGTCTGTGCATTGTAAAGGGCTGCCATGATTTTTTAATTGAATCTGGTGCTATCGCGAACAAATGGCAGCACGCGGATATATTTGCATTTGACGTATGAAATGTCGTTTATTCAGTATTTTGCATAATATTTCACGCGATAAAAGATTATTTCGGTAGGCTTTGAACCGAGCAACTCATTGTTGATAACCCTTTAGGTGATTATACATTCATTGTGCTTAAATGGAGTTTGAAGATCTCACCATTATGCGATTACGGCCAACCTCGAAACGTTGTTTTCATGGTCTTGGAGTGTCCGTATACTCGTTTGCTAAATATATTAATAGAGTATGTTGACAAATACTTAGCAGGACAGCTTTGTTCGAAACTTTGCATTGTGGTTAAAGCACTCTAGGCTATAACACATCGATTGATGCAACATATGGCGAAAATCATCCCTTATTTTTGAAGCCACTAAACGAAATCAATTCAAATATGATGATCATGCATTAAATCTGAAAATTATTCATAATATGCTTAAAAACTTGTATATGATAAAAAATGATGTCCCTATTCTGTGTCTCACGCGATCTCCAGACCTGACACCATCGGATTTTTTTGTCTAGGGACATACTTTATTCTTGGCTCACATGGCTCTCAGACCTGACACCACTGGATTTCTTTGACGGTCCATATTCTAAACACCTGTATAATCCAAGGAATTCTGTCTTAATTTAACTATAAGTGGAAAACATTGGAAAATAACCAATCAAAAAATTATTCTACTAAATAAAGTATTTTATGGAGATTGTTCTCCTTAATATCATTATATTAATATTTTAAATGATTTTATTACTTTTAAATCATTAAATTCATTTGCTAAAGGCTTTAAATGCTGAAAATCTTAGAGAGAAGTGGATATTTTGCGTCTCATTATACACTCATATATCGATGGCAAGGTCTTGCTGTAAAGGAGCCCATACACGTTTAAATATTCTTTTTTGAGTTTTTTTTAAATTTTCAAGTAGCTTTTTATTATCTACATTGAGGCTTTTCATCAATTTACAATAAATTTAATATATGTATCTTTAATGACATAGTCACTATATTCTAGTAAATTTAGAGCATCCCTTTTGAAGTACTTTATATTTTGCCCCTATCTTTAAAAAAGCATTTTTCAATATCATTGGGAGTTGAAATTTTACTCTTGATAAAATGAAACTAAAATTAATCTTATGGAGTTATTTACTCCATCACGTATATCAATTACTCATATCTTTATCACAAGTCATAATTCATAATAAAGTCCATGTTAAATCACAGAATTTTCTTCGCTATTCTAATGCGGTTAACGACAATTCATTAGGAACCCAATTTTTTCCAAGCAAATTTGTATTATTATATGTATTATTTGCTCTTAAAAACATTATTACTTTCCTGTCTCATTAATATTTCCAATAGCATAAATCTATCCAATGATCAAAATACAACAGCGAAATCTAAAGCAACGTAGTATGATCAATGTAAACTTTATCTGAAAAATGTATTATAGAGATTTAATTTAAAACAAGCCTCCGACGTCCCATTAATGAAAGTTTTCAAACAGTTTTGCAATTAAAAAGTTTCATTTTTACAAAACTAATTAAATAAAAGCTACGTTTTTTGCCAACTAACAGACTCAAGTCGTAAGACGAGAATGAATTAAGTGGACTATTGCCCTCCTCCGGTTATACTTTTCCATTTAATACAATCTTGCCCGTTTTCGTTCGCAAACAAATGTGACTGTATTGTCAAATGAAGAACTTTTTGCCCGCTTTCTAATTAAGTCCCGTCTTCAGCTGAAACCTCAGACGCTAATTGATATTTACAAATCTTTTAAATTGTGACGTGCTCGGGCGATTTCGTCCAAAAACAGAGCTCTGGCGTTCGATTTTTTTTTTGCAAATTCGCCTGCGTCATCTTCGCGGAAGAAAATTAAAATGGAGGGATCCTCTTTTTTGCTACAAGGATCTAAGCATCAAGTGTAATGAGGTTTGAAAAAGGGTTTCTTATCGCACAATCCTCGGATTAATATTAATCCACTCAATTTTCAGGTTCAGATGTAATGTAACGTTAAATTTTTATGGACCATAAAAGTTTTCGGGACACTTTAAAAGACGCTTTTACGAAATCTGCGGATCGCAATGGATTTCTACGGCGGAAATTCTTCAATATACACAATGATTTTTTGAAGCAAGTCTTCTATAGGCGCGGTAGAGCAAATTGGCTTGAACGTCACGAAAAGTGAAACTCCAAGCCAATTGTAATGTGTCCGTGTCGATTGCATGTATTAGTATAGAGACCCTATGCGCATGCGCCGCGCCGCCTCTGTTATGTATGTGTCTATACGAATCGTAAAGCAACCACTACACCAATAGCAAATCTATTTTTTTAATATATTACACAAAGACACCTTCATTCTTCTTAAAATCTTTCATAACTTATCATAAGAGCTAAGATGTTTAATATTCTATGACGTCCACGCTTTATTAGTGAATTTTCACCCAGTGGACCACCTGGGTGAGCATACTTAAAGGTGTTTTTGCGGACATCTTGATAGTAACTTTAAGTGGGCTTAAGCGGGAGGGAAGCTTGCCCTATGCTGCTTACCCGTAAAGTGGAATTGTGGTAACTGCTGATTACAGAAGAAACAGGAAGACTTACAGTTACACTGGTGTCAGATATTGCAGATCGTTAAGATGCTGAGCATTCTGAATCGGCCCAATTCATGTTACAGGATACGATTTATTTTTAAATTAAGCATATTTAAAAAAATGTACAATGTTTATGGTGCCCACCCAAAAAAAGCCCCCCAGGAGGGCAACCCTACGCCCATGGATAATAGTCGAGCCCTTGTGGTAATAGTGTATAGTAGCCACGTCAATTTGCTCATCAAATGCTTCTGGGGTAACAAATCTAACATGAATTGAGTGCGCCGCTTACCCTGTGCTGTCGCACTACAAATGTCCGAACCAATACGAGGACCATGGGTAAGGGGAGAACCCCTAAAATCCGTTATCTTTAGTTTCTGACGAGACATGGTCGTTTCGCTGTGTACGTAGTGAGGCTTAGCATCGTCGACAGTCCGGAGTGTCATGTAAAGGTGCCGTTCATGGACATGTAGGACACAAAAACCTGGTGACCCGCTTCGGCGCTTTTAGGCGCCTTGTTTTGGGTCAACATATCTACAAACCCTATGGTAGACATGGAGTAAG
The DNA here is from genome assembly GCA_008973525.1 of Stenopsyche tienmushanensis. Taxonomy (NCBI): domain Eukaryota; kingdom Metazoa; phylum Arthropoda; class Insecta; order Trichoptera; family Stenopsychidae; genus Stenopsyche; species Stenopsyche tienmushanensis. The sequence goes on from WACJ01000016.1 coordinate 781,396, forward strand.
TAGAGAGATCTAGCCCATGTTCCAAAGTCCATTATATACTGTAACCTGTTTCAAACCAAGGTTGGACTTAGCGTAGTAGTTCCTTTGCGCTTTAGCGTAACCCCGTCCTTCCTCCTCTAACGCACCTTTGGGTGCACGTAATTTGATATGTCTTCCTGCGGTAAATTTGCTTCCTTTGGAGAACGCTTGGAAGCTGTCCTCTGTGCGTAGTATTTATCGGGGGATCAAAGAGCGGCGTACAATATTCCTATGTGGCTAGTCCAAGGGCAATCAGAACAGACGGCACAGCAGCGCTAAGCGTAGACTCTGTCTTTTAGAGTCCGATTATAAGAAAACCATTAGACCAATAGGGCGCCTATTTTATTATATATGACACAACACATAACATCTTTTAGCTAATTCAAATCAAGAAAGTAACATATAAATTGAACATTTCTTAGGATTTAAAATATTCCCTTCTACCACACAAGAGACTTGTGCATTTTTAAAATTAGATTATATTAGACTACTAAAAAATGTAAGCATGTAAATATAAGCATATATATTACATAATTGTCGTATGCTGAAAAGACTGAAACGATGTGGTAGCTAATACTTCAATTGAATTCCTGCGCTTCAGTTTAAGCAACGTCTACCAAAGCCTTAGCCACCTTGCATTGAACATAGACGACGTTTATTTAACAATAATAACGATAAGCTACTTATAAACGAAAAATCTGTTTTATAGATTTTATTTAATACCAGTATATATAATTTTTCAGTTTTTGCATTTTTTTAAATTAATTTTTGCAACGCTAAAAGACTGGTAGATCGTAACTATCCTGTTTTACATTGTTTTAACATCGACTTAAACAAAATTTGGCTTTGTAAAAATGAATGTAAAATTTCCATATTTGAATTGAATGTTTTTAAGCAGCTTAATTTATTTTCATTTAATATTGTTTACATTTGTAGCATTTTTGTGCCAAAGTGTTTTTAAAACAAATGTATGTTTTTCAGCACTTATGATATAAATTAAGCTTGTTTGAATTTTTTTAATAAAAAAAATTAAGCTGGTCTCCTCATCCGAGACTCTCTCTTGTTGTTAATAGCATGAGAAAGCATTTTTTCAGCAAAAAACGGCTTAAATGATAATGTTAAAAGTATCTTAAAACAACCGAAAATTATTTTTGCCTAAAACCACAGCCTTGAAAGTAGATAATATTGCGTCGTTTTGGATTTGCGGATTAAATTTTGCAGACGGTTAAATTGCCGCAGTTATACTAATTTCACTGAAAAATGTATAATTTAATGGATTCTCGACTGTTTGATATAGTTTCAGTATTTGCCCATATTGATATTTCTACGTCTCGAGATAATCGCCTAATTAGAAAGGCTGGAAATTATTTATAGTCTGATAGAATCGCGATTCTCGTCTGGATCGATAAAAGGTCGCGTTTAAATTCGAGGCTCATCCGCGGAGGCTTTTAAGGACGATGAGTTAATAATTATACATAAAAACGAGTATGATTTCGTGGGCAAATTTGTATTTTTTCGCAATCGATGCATAATAAATTAAGGGGTTATATTAAGTCCATTTTTGAATGCAGAGCTAATTTAAAGCCACGAAAAGCATCGGATTATGGAGCCCCCTTTTAGGATCAGTTAATTTTTAATCATCACTTTACACGAGGACGTTAAAAACCTAATCCTGGCTTAATTACTTCCTGTTATATTGCGTGTCTATTAAAACTCGAGTATTCGCTGAAACAGTGTTCATTAAAATACTTCATATTAATTTTCGCTCCATTCTGATTGCGGGCAGCCAATAATTTTGCAACGTGGTATTGTTAAGTTATATTTGGCAGATCGTTGTTTATCTTTGTCTGCAAAGTCATTAACGAAGTTTACAGTAGTCGGGAAATTGTTGTACAACTGTCACCAAGTTACTATTTCGCCTAAACGGAACGAGTTGTCTATTTACACTAAGCTATTGAATGCCATGTTTCATTGGTAAGTACGAGGGTCATCTAGAAAGTAACGCTACATGGAATCATGAGGCCGGAGGATTGGTTTGTTTCAAAATTGGTGCCCAGAATGTTTATACAGGAGTACCGTTAAAATTGCATGACCACCATGCTTAAATTTTTTAATTATTTTGTACAAGAAGGAAAAATTGAGATTGGACAGACAGTGACTTAGTGGTATATCGGACTCTCCAAGAGGATTGCCTCGGACTAGTCACACAGGAGTATCTTACAAAGCTTCCAAGCGCCCACCCCTTTCGCTATGCGCCTCTCCAGATGAAGAGGACGTTCCCACAGGAAGACCAGTTTCAGTATACACTGTCACCGAATGTGCGTTGAAGGAGAAAGGAAAAGGTTACGCTAAGACGCAAAGCCACCATCACCACGAATCCAACCTCAGTTTGAAAGGGGCTATAGCAGATAACGGACTATAACAACAACAACATGGAGACCCTCCGTGCTGTATGTTAATCTCGCTATTAGGGATCATGCCAGCCAGCTTTCAAGTGCAATCCGTCAGGGATGCATAAGGTTTCCGCGTCCAACTGGTCCGAATTTCAGACCACTGACACATCAAAGGAGCTGCATGGTCTGGTCTGTGTCCATGAATCTCGACACTGCAGGGGCTTCCCCTTCCCCGTGGTACTCGTATTGGTTCGGTTGTTTATAATACCTAACCACGGAGATGAGTCGTCATTCGAGCAGCCAAAAGCCGTTCTCCCCTGTATGTACTAGGTTGTTGAGGATAGTGGTGTCGCCTTTTGTACAGTCCTCCTGCTCCAGCTTACCATGTGTTGCACACCCAACTCATGTTAGCTAGGCTACTTCAGCGAACGTTTTTTAAGTAAGCCGATTAGGCTCCTTTCGCCCACATCTACTTAACATGGATTCGACAGTTACCTATGGGCGTAGGGTTACCCTCTCCCCCTGAGGTTTTATGAGTAGGCAGCAACTGGAACAGGAAGGGGAAACTTTTCTGTTTTCTATCATGACGGAGGATGATACATGGGTGAGTCGCAGGTATATACAGAATATATATATATATATATATTTTATAACTTTACTTTCTGGATGATGTTAATAGCAAATGTATTTAAACGACACTTTGTTTTATTATCATCGTATTTTTTCGGGGAAGGTTTTATTATTGCTTATATCGAATTTGAATCCAGGAAGTCTTTTAAAGCACTGTAGGCTTTCGTAACGATAATTAAATCTTAAATTACGTCAACGAGCAGTGACCTGTTTAGGAATGCTTAATTATCATATTTGCGATAGACCGTCAAAGGGCAGATTTACAAGATTGTCTTTCATCTTTGAATATAGTGTTTATTGATCAGGAATTGATGAAATTAGCTCCTTAATGACGTGTTTATAATACGCCCGCTTATTGTTTAAATATAGATTCAAATCACGTGTAATACTATGTATGTTAAGCAAAGGGTATAATATTATTTCGCTATAATTATATTAAGCCTATCACAGAAAACATATTATATAATACGTTCTTATTTGCTCGAGGGTAGGTGACTTTCGCCGGTTGCTGTCCGCTCGGTTGACTGCCTATTTAATTTTGGAATGTAGTGATGATCTATTGTCTCCAAACAACGCTCTGAATTATGGACGCGTTGGTGCTTTCGATTGACTGTGAGCGAACAACAACATATGGGCTTGTCAATAGTGGCGCCAACTGTATGTTATTATAAATAATTATTGAGTGATCTGTTATAAATATTTATATTTTAAAAGTCACAAAAATCTTGTATATAGTGAAAAAGTTAAAATATGTTTTTCTTTAATGTTTGTTATCTTTATTATGTTAACGAATGAATTAAAACTTGGCTATGGATTGTTTGATGGAATTGCTTACCATTATAACCCCATGAGAATGACTTAATCCGCGTCGTCGTGCCATTTAAATAAATTTCAATTTCCGAAATGAGTACATGCGTGAGTACACGTCGTAAATTGCTGTTTATTTAAAGTCAAACGTTAATTTCGTAAAGTTTTCGAACCGAAGGCTTTTATTACTTTAGCCCGGCGAGTACATAAGCGGAAACAGATGAAAATATTAATTTAATTTCGCTCGGTGTGGTAATATAATTTCTTGTGTGGCTTCGGATAAATTATCATCCACATTTGTATGATTGTTGCTATTCGCATAATGGGGGTTGTTACATAATGGCTGCTCCTGAGAGACCTACCCTATAATGGGGGCTTACCTGGCTCTCGACAGCCTCGGTTCACTTTTCACGCCGACTTTAACGGGTTATGTTTGTCCTGTATGCTAACTAGTCTTAACTAGTATGGACGTTTTGTTTCGACGACAATGCCCAATTTGTGACAGAAATACGCCGAAAGCTTTCAGATTGCTTGACAGATTTTAATAAGGGAGCATGGACTATTTCATCCTATGGGTGTTCGAAATTTTCGACGTTTCGATAGAAAAGTTTGGTTATTACACGTTAAATATATATCGAGATTATTGAGAATGTTAAATTACATTTTGAATGATTTGATCTGTTTTTGACGTTATTGGAAGGGTGCTTGTTAGACAATGTTATATTAAATGAACAGCTGTTTCAAGCTACTTTGTTTGGCGTGATTTAACGTCTCTTCCATGTAAGAATACAAGTACCTCTCAATCAGCAAAAAAATCTTTCTATGAGAATTCGCGTTAATTGAAGTTAATATTCAACACTAGATTTTAAAAAAATCAGCCTTGAATATAACAAACATCATTTGGTAAATTGAAACGTCTATGTATCGGCACGCCGCACTTTTGGCCGAAATTCCTTGCAGAGATGTACCGCTGCTTTGCATTCAATCAGTTAATAGGCATTTTTTATAGTCCATGTGTTAAAATAAGGGTTTTTATATGACCCTTCACAATACTCAGCCTGTTTTCTTAAAAAAAATTAAAAGAAAGGAGAAAGAAATTTAAAAAAAAACAGTAGGACCTAAAATTTTATACCAAAAAATTGATGAAAAAAATTTACAACCAATTCTTCGATTCATATATCTATGTAACTATAATAATAATTACGTTCTTACCGCAGGATGATAGCTGTAGGCCCTTTCACCGTGAATAGAAGGAATTACTTAAGGTGATAGTGGTTTTTTCAGCACTCAACCACTCCACTGTTTGGTATCACTGCGATCCGAAAGCAGAATGAACCCGCGTGCAAGTGCGACTGTCTTGGAGAACACGTGAGACTGGGTGCGGACCGGGAACTCTTGTTTGCTTCTCAGAGTGCTCCCAATCCATGTTACACTGGTGTCAGATAGCACCGATCGTTAAGATGCTGAGCATTCAGGATGGCCCAAAAGCACGCCCAATTCACGTTACAGGATAAGAGTTATTTTTAAATTTGGCATAAAAAAATGTACAATGTTTATGGTGCCCACCCAAAAAAAAAAAAAATCAGGAGGGCAACCCTATACCCGTGGTCAACTGTCGAACCCTTGTAGTAATAGTGTATAGTAGAGGTAGGGGAAATAACCCAACTAGCATGAGCTAGATGCGCCGCTTATTCTGTGCTGCGTACCCGTAAAGTGGAACTGCCAATTACCGAAGAAGCAGGAGGACTCTGTGCAAAAGACGACACCACTATCTTCAACAGTCAAGTACATACAGAGGAGAATGACTTTCGGCTGCTCGAATGGTGACTCGTCTCCGTGGCTAAACCCTACAAATAACCGAACCAATACGAGGACTATGAGTAAGGGGGAACCCCTGAAATCCGTCATCTGTTGCAGCCCCCTTTATACTGAGGTTGGACTTGTAGTAGTAGTGACCTTGCGTAGAAATTCCTTTGCATTTTAGCGTTCTTCATTACACCTCCGGGTGCACATGATCTTTTGTTTTTGCGAAGGGGCGAAATCTTCAAAAGATGATTCTGGTGGTAGTGTGAAATTTTTACCCACTAAAACTCCCCTCTTCTTCTGCTACTACCCGGCTACTAGCTAACTATTGCACAAGGGGGGCAGCGATGTGTCCCTCTTGGATTCTTCTGAATTAATTCAGTGGGGGTTCACTGGTTTTTGTCTTCTATTTCGTTTAGCGTCCTCTGCCTGCTGCATAACGCACTTTATGTATCTGTTCTACGCATTCCATGTCATAGCGTCCTTGAGCATTGAAGGTATTATGCTGTTGGGTGAGAGCTAGTTTTCTTCCAGGTCCTTGCATAGGGTACCATTGTTAGCTCCACAGTGATGGCAATCCAGGCTTTTTTTCTTTTCCCATTCTATTGAAGTGGCTACCAAAGAAGCCACGCCCTGAGATAGAACTAGCAAGGGCACTCGGAATAGACTAAACATCTCAAAAGTACTGTATTTATCCATTCTTCATAAAAGGAAAGTACTAACCTAAGAGTTTTTTGGACTGCGTGTGGGTTTTTTGGTTATTTTTTTAGTTGAGTAATCTCAAGTAAATTGGTTGCGTTCACACTAAATAAGATGCGCCGAAAGATGATAAGAAATAAAACCATTGAAAGACAGCTGGACTTCTGCTTCTAAAATTACTCTATTTCATTTTCTTCGGCTGTAGAAAAGAATCTAATTTTCTTTGTATATTAAATATGCTTATATTTTAATCATATTCTACCCTAGATTACTAATCATTAGTCTCATAGACTACAGGACTCGAAACGCATTCGACATGTAGGCATGTTTCTGAATCTTTCCCACCCCGCCAATAAGAATAACTATTATTCTGACATGTTTTACATTTATCAACTAGATATGCCTCAAATATACCCTAAACAACATTTTCATTAGATTGAAGGAATTTCATTTCTTAAAGGCTGATATCAAATATGTATTTAGCCTTTATTAAAAAGGTTCTTCCGTCTAAATTTAAAATTAACATCGCAAAAATTGACATCACAAAGCTTTGTTTGGAAAGAATATATAAATATCTCAAATAATTTACTTTCACAGTTTTATTTCGCAAATGTTTGATTCAAAGGAAAGATTACAAGTATGAGAAAATTTTTTAGACGCACAAATCTGAGAAATATTAAGTAGGATGTAATTTTTTTAGCTCTCTTTATCGGAATTCTATTTCTGAGCAAAAATATGAACGGTTGAAGTGAAAAAATTGGAACAAGTTTTGAACTTCGACTGTATTGAAAAAAGCAAGACATAGTTCACGCATTGCTAAATAAAATTTATATATTTGTTCCGAAAGTAAATATAATCGTATTTTCGCCGAGAAAAACACAAAGAAGACAGCTATTTCTATTTCGAGCCAAGGTTTCTTTCGAAGTTCATAAAAAGAAAATAAACAATATACGTATGAAAAGGCTTTGATTACATTCTCCAACATCAAAGGCTTTATCTTTACGTGTGTATCCGTAATCAACATACAACCTCGGCAAGTTTAATGGACTTTTATTGCCTCTATAATAACAAACTCAAAAATGGTTCTTACATATTCATGATGTAAAGGTAAAAGTTCTGCTTGTAATTATGCCTTAACCCTTCCAGGACGATATAAGCACTAAAAAAAGTTGACCCAAAGCCTAAAATGTTTTCCGGGAATTTAAAATTTCACAGCTTAAAAAAACACAGGTGATCTGCTTAATTAATTTGGCGTATTGTTGAAAGCTCTATTTGTTGACTGATGGAGCTTTTTCGGCATTTGCATACATTTTGAAAATCAATAACTCCATCCTTTGAATTAACATTGCGAAACGTTTAATAAGGCAAAACAAAAATACCCAATGAAATTTATGTATCGAAACCGCCATAAATAAGCCATATTAAAATGTCCATGAAAATAAATAAAATACGGGATTTGGTGGTTTGCGTCATATGTGTCACAGTTTACTTGCAGGGCTAAATGGCCGTTGCCATACTCGACCCTTTCATTTATCATTTTTTTATTAAAAAAGGAAGAAAATGTTGGGACTTAAACAAAATTAAACTTTTCAAGCAACACACCCACCCCTTAATTTTTGCAAAAATATTTCATTACACACGTATGTAAATTTATTAAACAACATAGACAAAACGTATAAAAATTTTGTTGAAGCATTGTCTGAAATTTAATTTGACTCTTATCACTTAGCATTTTCTATTATCTTGTATCCCGCAAGGAATAGCCCCTGCAGCAAATTCATTTAAAGTTAGGGGCTGCTGTTACAAGGACGATAGGTTTATGTGTTTCATAACTTATGATGTATTTAAGTGTTAACATCTCATCTCATACGTTATTGATTTAGTCTTATTTCTGCATTTAAATAGCTTGTAATCTGATGATAATCCTCAAAAATATTTATGTTATTTTTAGTATTTGTTTTATTTAATCAATGTATTATATTCGATTCTACTTTATATAGGATGTATTTTTAAAAGCTTATTTGAAAAACATTATGACACTCACAGTCGATCAAAAACACCAACGGGTCCAAAATTCAGAGCGCTGTTTGGAGCTGTTTCAATGCAATAAAAATGATTTTTATGCGGTATATAACAATAGATAAAACATAGATATATCACTATACTCCAAACTTAAATTTACTGTGATCTGAATGGATAACAACCGGCGATAGCTGCCTAAAGCGATCTCCAATGACTCCAAATGAAAAATAAAAAGTGCAAAATGAAAAAATCCTACGGACTTATTAAATGATGCTATATATATATATATTAATAAAAAAAATCAAATTTTTACCATTATTATAGTTGTTTTGCCATGATAATAATATTTATATGCACATTTTTCAATATATCAAATTTTTTCGAGAGCTCTCACATTATTGAGAAATTAGAATGTCTAGTTACGTTAGACAGCTTTGATCTCTATAACCTTCATTCTAATATAAAATCCTTATAGTTTAAGAGCCATTTACAGAGATTTAATTACTAATTAGTCATTAAAGAGGTATTTAAGCATCATCTTGGCGATATGAGTTCTGTTTTTGATTAAAATTTAATTGTTTTCGATGGTTTGCTTTAACGAAAATTTTGATATATTAAATTAAGCTGTCTGAAGTTGAATCATAAATTATATGCTCTTTCTATTGCGATTTAGTTTTAAAGTCGTTGTTTATCAGCATCATGAGCGCTCCGAGTGACCCTCAATCGTGGTTTTCGCGGTCGAATAAGGCGTCGATCAGACACTGCCGCAACGGCGAAGGCAACTAAATAGGGAACTGAAATATTTCAATTATTTACACTTAAAATGTACAATAAATTCATCATTTTCAACTAAATTTGAGAGTCTACTAGAAATACCCGACCTAATAAAAACACATATTTTAAATCAACAATGGCCTTTATTGTTGGCAAATCTTCGCAATAAAACTCGAATTTATTGTTGTGAAATATCGTCAAACAGTCGTTTGAAATGATGCTGTTTTTATTTCATTGTAAGCAAACTCAGCACCCATCTTGCGCACAGCTTTCTCATGTACAAATTTTCAATCAATAAGCATTATTAAACACTTTTTGAAATGTATAGCATGTATTTTGCTTGTTTAATTCTAATAGACAGTCATACAATAACATTTTGTGGATTTTATTGAGCATTTCTTGCGTGGTCGCCTCATTTAGTCTAACATTGCGATGTTTGTCTAGGCAATTCGTACGGCCTCGTTTGAATTCTGCCACTCAATATTTTACTATTGTAAATATAGGAGCAGACTCATCCAGAGTATAATCTAGCTCGGATTTGATGTTGTTTGGACTGAGGTCTTTCAAATAAAAGTATTTTATAGTATTTGTTTATAACAACCGCCATTTATATGTCAGTTCAGGTACTAAAAAAATATATATTCAATAGTGCATATTATCATTGAGAAATATGCTTTGCGTTTTGTAATAAAAATTAAATCCATCTATGGGAATGAGTTTCTTAATCAAAAAGGCCTTATGATTATTCATACGAGCTGTCGCAGAAAATTAGCTCACGCATTTTGATTAAGGAGACATGTCTCTTTCAATTACTTGATGGATTAATGCATTATTCATGGTCGGAATAAGATTGTTGGTATTTAAGGAATAATTAATTTTTGTTTGTATGCATATGTGCTCATATCAAAGCTTGAAAAATAGCATTCAGTTATAAAATACAAGGGATATTAATAAAGGTTTTCATAGAAGGAACTGAGTGAAGTTATTTAGTTTTTCAAAATAAAAAAATTGATGGTGAAATGTTGTTTTTTTTTGTGTTTCAACAAAACAATCTTGGCTCCGTTGAATATTTAAAGATAATATTTTTCTCGGTTTTATCAATTTTTTTGGGTTCAAGTATTTTCATCTCGCTGTTGAAAAAATGCTCCTTCGCTATCCTGCAAACCTTCCCATCTTAGGGTCGTCGTATTTCTTCGAAAAATATCGTTGTGGAGACCTCAAAGGTTCGTTCGTATACGTATAGAAATATATCCGAATGTGTAATACGACCTGCTTTACCGTTTCATAATTTTCATCCGGCTTAGCATAACCGCACGTTGCTACCACTTTTGCGAAATACCGTTTCCTTTCCTCCGAAAGTACTAGGTGGTAATAAATGAAGTCTCCTATTTTAACCCAATAGTTTAAGTGAAGTGGAAAACCACGTTTCGCTACTTTGAATCTTCGGAATCTTATCCTATTAAAAGTTTAGTCAATGTTAACTTTCCTAATATTCGATCGGAGTAAATAGATGCACGAAAGCTACGAGCCTTTTAAATTAAGTCTCGAAACTCTTTATTACATTTGACATAAAAGCTGCAAAAAATACACTCTGTAGTTAATGTCTCACTAGAGAATTAGCCACAAATTAGCCCTCCTCTTAAAAGTTTCACTGGTGTCAGAAAAAATACCAAATGGCATAATGGTTTTCTCCAATAAGACCCTACTAATTTTGATGCGATCGATGAATGTAGACATCATTTACAAGCACAAACAGAAACGTATCATTTGTTACTTTGGATTGTAACCGCTAAGGAGACATCCGTTTGTGACAGATTACAGCCATATTGAAATGCATGTACGATACAATTTCAGAACAGATGTTTCATTGATTGGAATGCTTGACAACCCCATCTAATCAAACGCTATACAATGTCCTATAAATGGCAATCGTGTGCATACATTTATTTTGATATGGTTGATTAGCTATTATCGTTATTTAATAGATACAGATCAAAGAGCTCATCAACATCTATTATGCAAGTGTGGGATATATATTGACGTACACGATTTGTGAGCTTTTATCGCAAGCGCAATTATGATGAAGCAATTAGCCGATTATTGAATTGTAACATGATTTCGAACCGAAATTGAACCGAAAACCGGTAAAATATTTATTTTTGTCGGAACGAAAATCGGAGCAGAATCGGTTCAAAAATGGCGGTTTTTTTGTTCGATGTACTGTAATCTTTGCTCGTCTGTACGCTCCTCTTGTTAATTGTCCTGTTAAATCAATACATCGGATAGTATTGTAATCAACCCCAATTTCCAACTAATAATCTTAAATCAACATTTCTATAGCATCCGTTTATATAAAACTTTCTTATAGCGGTAAAATAGAGTAGAATCAGAAATGGAAAATAATACGTTAAATAACGAATCAGCAATCCCTTTGGAGAGTAAATTCTACAATATTTTTCATGTAGAATGAAGTCAAATTGAACCGAAAACCTGTTTGAAATTGAACCGGAACGAAAACCGAAATGAAAAAAATAACGGTTCAAAGCCTTATATGATTAGCCTCAAAGATTTTATAAAACCGTAGTGAAATATTTAAAAACATCAAAATATAATTTTATTCAGGCAATTTTAGCACTTAATTTTTTTTTAGAGAAGTCATATATTTTTCGACTTTTTTTTGACGTCCATGGCAATTTTTTGAGCTCTTAATTTCAGAGTTTTCTTGGCTTGATTAATAATTCAGCGCTCAGCACACTCGGTGAATATTAATGTCTTGCGAGTATTAGGTTTAAGACGGGTTTTGAAATCTTGCTGACGCTTTAAAATAAGTTCTCTAGTTTCTAATGACGTTTGGGCTCGTAGTTTCCTATTTAGCTACTTTAATTAAAATTTATGAGACAATTCCGTTTAAAAATAACTCATTTGCCGACTCGATTAATGGCTGTCCAAGTTTCAACTTTTCGTGAATTTTAAAAATATTTTAAATTACACCATAAAAATATGCATATGCGATGTAATAAAAATACGAAAGACTGTGTTGAAAAACCGACACAAGAAAACAATATTAAGTTAATCCTACATATAAAGTTATGCATGATAGAGCTATGGCCTCACGTGCGGGAGAAGCAGTTGTTATACTTTTATTCTTCTAAAGGAACTATATCAACCGATCTTTATATAAAATCAGCAATATTTCATAACATATTTGGCTTTCAATAAATGTATTTCAATAATATTATTAAGAGTGAACGTGACAAAGTGAACAGAATGGGTATTTAGGTGCCGCACGAACTGTCTGCGGATATCAAAACATATTAGTGTAGTGAAAAATCGTTTGGATTCGTATTTTCAGTCGATATCATTATACAAGAAAGGAATAGAAAATTGCGTTTAGGCGGAATTAAATGTTTAATAAACATAGTTTTAAAAAATTGATTTCTTTCGGGATAACCTAATATTAGTCATAGATTAATGAGGCTCATTTAGAAGGTTAGTTTACAAAAGCTTCTGAGGCCGGGAGATTTATTTTGATTCGAAGCTGGCACACCTCGTATGTAGAAGGGATTCCAGCGGCCAATTTGTTTGGTCTCGCGTGCTCATCGACCATTTTGTTCAGTCACAGTAAATTCTTCCTGGGTAAAAGTCATCGCGCACTCCCGCCACCTCTTATTCATGCGAAACTCACTCAATCATCCGTTTTTTAACTTTACAGAACAATACCGCCACAAATATTCATAGAAAGCTGATTGAATGGCACTGATTGCTTCTTGCGCATGTACTGTAGTCGGTTCGATAATGACGCGCAGAAGGCAGGAGTTGTCAGAGGTTGTCAGAAGATGTCCTTCCCGCGGCCAGGTCTCTCTTTCGTGATTAATAAAGAAGTTATCTATAGCAAGAGACTATTCGACGCTTGTCCACCTCCATCCCATCCGCCTGGTCACATAAACGGCCCATACACCCGGTTACATACGACCCGAAAGCAAAACGGACCCGCGTGCGAGCGTGGCTATCTCGGTGAATACGTGAGAGCCGGGCACCGCGCCCTTTAATCACCTTATATTTTGAAATATTCACATGAATGTTTTGAAATTTAGTCTTGAATGACTATTTTATCTGTGTGTAAAAACCTCTAGATAAAAACCTAGATATTTGGAATGTCAATTTAATCTATTCCATTACTTCTTATAAATCAGGAAACCAAAGATGGTTTATTCAATAAGGACAGGATAACATTATTTTTTCCCCTTTTGCCTTGTATTGCTCCTGTAATGGCATAAAATTAGGTGTGAGAGGGGTGTGAAATAAATTTTGAAAATACCTCCCCCCCCCCATATTTATATGTGATAATTAAGAGGAATTTAGCCATCATAACCGGGTGACATAACACGCCGATTATACGGCAATATAAAATTATTTTGTCGCCCCGCATAAGTCCCCATAAGCCCGGAAGATTACCCCCGGCTTATGATTTTTCCACAACCCTCCAGCCTGCCTCAATCGGGATGATTTCTTTTTCAGCTTTTGGTTTGTAATATCGGAGGGCCGTTCCGGCACGCCTAGCCCACAAATAATCCTGTGCGATATCTTGGAACGGCAGTATAACGTCCTCGCAGATTGAATGGGGTTGTCATACAGTTTTATGGGACAGGTAACACGCAAAGGGCCGCAGTCGAGTGAGACTCGTTAAGTTTATGGGGTCAATATAGAGTCCAATCCGACCCCATATTGCCGCGAGAAAAATCTGCGGGCGCGCTCTTCGAAAACATGTTTTGCCGGGATCGCTCTGGAAGGGCGGCCTTTTTTTGATATCGGTAAACACATTATGCAAAATTATTCCAACACTTTTGCGATAAATTCACGAGCTCTTATACAGCCGTGGGATCCTGGAAAATTGAATAAAGCATCTTTGATTTGGGCAACAAGTACTTTTGTGTATTTTTTTGTAAGGATCTGCGGTGCGTACTGTATTTTTCTTATCGCATTCGGAAAGCCCGTATATTGGGATGAATTTCATCTTCCACCCCCTAAATATATTTTATGATACATCGAATTGGAAATGACGAATCCAAGCATTTTATTCTTATGATTATACAATAGTCTTATAAAACCTGAAGATTTTAACTAAAACACACCATATTTACTATAATTTTTAATTTGATTAATTAAAGCTAAATATATTCATATGAAATATTAATTTGATTTACTAGATCTATTTCATTTGCTGAATTTAGGTCAGAGTCCCACTAATTGTGTTGACTGCTCTGCTATTTGATAGAATTTTATATTGAATTATCAACCCCCATCCCAAATACGTTCAATCGAATTTAGATTTATTACAAAACATTCAACATCAACCTATTTTTGCTTATTATATTTAAAGCTGAATGATCAAGTATACATATATATATAATAATTTGTCTCATACAAAATATTGTTAATCCATGTATTTCCGTGGGAACGCTCAAAAAATCCTAATCAATAGTCTCTGCTACTATAGCAATTTAAATTCAATCTACTTAGTCAGATAAATAGGATAGTATAAGTTTTTATTAATACGTTTTAGTATATCACTCATCCCCATGCAGTGGCGCTGTTAATCTATGTAAATTCGCCAGGTTGTCAATCCGGCGGTGGAAGTCGAATAGCCTTGGCTGCGAGAGGACGTACTTCCCGCGGTCAGATCTTTCTATCTATAGTACCATGGAGAAAGAGGAGCACCTTAAATCTATCATCTGCTGTAGCCCTCTTCAAACTGAGGTTGGATTCATGGTGACATCGCATAGTAGTTCCTTTGTGTTTTTTGCGTTTTAGCGCAACCTCTTTATTTCTCCCCCAATTCAGCGCCATGTAGGCTAAAAACGGTCTTCCAGTGGGAAACACGTCTTCTCTGTAGGTTGTGTAGTAAAAAGAGTAGGCGTTTGGAAGCTCTGCGCGTAGCGTTTCTCAGAGGATCAAAAGAGCAGTAGAAGACACACTTGTGTGGGTAGTCATTCTGTCCTGTCTCAGCTTGCCCAGCTACATAACAAATTGATAGGAAAACGGACCCGCGTGCGAGCGTGGTCATCTTGAAGAGCACGTGAGTGTGGGACGCAGCTGAGGGACTCCACCACGCTACGTTTCATTGGTGTCAGAAATGGCGGCATTTAATACTGAGCTGCTCTTGATAAGAGGCGTCGTTTAATGACGCACGCCGAGAGCTGTTGTTATGCTGCCAAAATCACAATGTTTTATTTCTGTGGGAATGCGCATAAAAATTTTAACCACGGCAAATATTGAAAACTATTCCAAATAAAATCAATAAGGATCTGGATTTTTGTCGGGAAATTTAGAGGTGCATTATAGCAAATTGGCTTGAACGTCATGAAAAGTGAAACTCCAAGTGATAGTTGATCGAAGTGAACCGCGCATGCGCCATGCTGCCACCACTATATTCGTAGCGTAAAGCAATTGCTACACTGGTGGCTTAGCTATTTTATTATATATTACACAATAAGTTTTTATTCTAACGAGCGAATTTATCTTTTTTTTATTAAAAATTAGCGAATACCCGACATGCGTTACAATGCCATACTTAAAGAAATAAAGTGTATGTATTTTAATTCAGTTTATTGGAATTATTTTATATATTTTTAATTACTCTGAAAAACGGGTATACGATCGGGCTTAGAAATTTGAGAGGTAAATTTAGATTTCAAATATATATCTTTCCGATATTTCGAGTCTCCTGTCGGACTCATGGACGCGGAGTAACTGCCGGCGCCTTGGTGATGCTTCTTGTGAGCATCCTCCGTCCAGTGCTATGTTGGGCTATGCATTTTCGTCGTAAGATGTGGTTGCTTAGCCACACGCGTTTAGTAATAATTTAAAAAGAAAGACTGAGAGGTTAGGATTGATATACGTATGCGTACACTCTCCCTTGCCTCGAAAAGCGACTATCTTCCTCACCATGCCCCGCGGCCCTGCCACATCACGCGGCCAAGCCCCGCCCCGTGAGCCCCCCACCACGCATGGCATTACTTCTTTTACCTTAGCAAAACCGGGCATGCCATTACCACCTCTCGGCATAGTTGACAAAAGGGCTTTGTTTACCTTAGCAAAGCGGATCGGACAGACATTTGATTGATGGCATTATCACCTCTCGGCATAGTTGACAAAAGGCTTTGTTTACCTTAGCAAATTTGGATCGGACACACATTGATTTTTATATATATAAATTATCAAATATTTGAACATAATAATATTTTTTACATGAAATAAAATTATGTTAAATTAAATGGCCGAGAAGGCGATGAAATCCGATGCTAAATTGTTGATATTTTAATATCGCGTTTTAAATGTGCAAAATTAATTTTGCACCATGGATATTTGGACTTTGATTTCGGCATTAAATACATTTGATTTTATCAGTTTTCAGTGAATATTTCTGAAGCTTTTAATTTGTGTGTGCTTGTTTATTGTTTGGGCCTATACATTTTTATGGCATTCAAATTAATAGAGAAATTTTCAATGAATCCAATTAAATTTCGCATAGTGTAATCCTTTCATCGGAGAGCTTAATTGGAAATTGTTTTATTGCGTTGAAACATTTATTTAATTAAGCTTCGCACCAAATCTACTTTGTGTTTAAAGCTCAATATTTGTCCAAAAATTGTCAACCGTTTATTGTAGCGTTTCACTACACGTAAAATTATTGATATCCACATATTGGATGTCGTATTTGGGAAAAGATTAAGCTTTCGAGCCGAATGTGTATTAAGGGCTGTCTTATGATATTGTTTATTTAATTGAGACATAACATTCAATAAAATATTGTCGGAGCGAAACACGATGTTACTATTGGCTTTTGTCAATATTGACAATAACGCTGAAGGCAATCACGGTATTGACATCGAGCTTCGAGTCGATAAATTGCCAATACAGCCTCCAAAAAAGAGCGTTGTTATATTGTCGCTAAAAAGAAGACCCCCGAGCTAATTCAATACGTCCGTATAGCCAAAGCCGCCCTTTTTATATTTTCGTCCTTTTGTTTAAGCAGAAAGGACGTCACTCAAGTACAAAGTAGCCCCTCCATCATCACGCACTTAATGAAATTACTACATAAGCTCTACTTAAAAGTCCTGTTAATTTTTTTTATCTTCTCAAACTCCTCATATACGCCAGGATTGGCCCTGTTAAATTTCTCGCCTGGAAATAAATAAACGCGACCCGATCCCCGAGTCCGAACAATGAAAACGGGAAGGTCTCCAGCTTCCACCCTCCTTTCGCCGGTTATGAATTGTGCGACTGTTGGGCTTCACGTGATTAGAGATCGGACTCTTCGCTTGGCAAAGGAAGAGATAACATTAGTTAGGAGCTTTTGTTGAAGGAACTTTAGCCGAGGAAGCCGCCGCTTTGTTACTGTCTTTTGGCAACGAATTGGACCACCCCCCGAACTTTGAGCACCCTCCAAAGGTTGTTATATTAACAAAGTTACCGAAGTTCTTCGTGTATTTTATAACGTTTATAGTTGCCACCAATATCCTTGTACATAGTTAATAATAATGCCCGGGTTAAATAAAACTTTCACAATCATAATCAAGGTATTGTTAATTGTGGCCGACTTGCTTGGCGAATTTGATTTACTTCGGAACCGTAGCGCTGTATTAACATTTACATGGATGCGAATGTGAACTGGGGCCATTTTCAAAATTAATAACTTTATTATTCGATGTTGAGTCCAGAAATTCGGAGGAAAATCAATATTTAGCCTTCTTGTACTTGATCCCTTTTAAGGTATGTTGACATTCCGTGTTTACTTCGTTTCTGTTTTAGAAATTATTTCAGGCTGTAAAATTTAAAGCCTCGACTTAAATCAATTATTTCAACGGTAACATACCATCAAAAACATAGGGTCAACCAAATGTGACGCCTAGATGCTTTTTATGTTATGTTGCCAGGGGGGTCAAACACTGATAACTTGAAAACATGAATAATCCCAATCATCAAATTTCTACATGGTTTCGATGATATTATCATACTTATAATACAAATTTTTATTTCATAATTTAAATACTCACTATTTATTAAGAAACATGCTCATAGTTAACCTGTAAGATAGGATGCTCGCGTATTTGCGAGCGAATTCCAGTGATTCAGTAAGAGTACTCTTGTACGTTGAACTCGGAGAGAGACAGAGACGGATGCAGTTAACTAACTATGCATGGGAGACAGAGACGGAGAGCTTCCTGAATACATCGCACGATTGTATAGATCGTTAACCCAAATTCATCAACCCAATTTTAAGCGTATTGTCCATGTTTACACAAATAAATGACTTATCACTTAGAAGAACACCTCACCTCAGTATTCGAGAATTACCTTATTATTCAAGTATCAAAAGCTAAAAAATAAAATTTAAAAAAATATATTTTTCAGGCACGGATAATCCATACCCAGATAATCGAGGGTACAATATATCTATGCTACGAGGGTTATATATAAAGTAAAGTACCAAGGGCTTCTATGACCGGAGGTGACTTGTCGGCCATTTTGTTCAGTCACAGTAAATTCTTCCAATGGAGATGTCATCGCGCGCTTTCGCCATCTCCGGTCCATGTGAGATCCGCACGATCATCCGTTTTTTTTAACTTTGCAGAAAAATACCGCCGTGAATATCCATCGAAAGCTCATGCAAGTTTATGATAGTGATGTGATGAGTCGACATCATGTGACGAAGTAGGTTAAATTGTTCAGAAGAGGCCGTAATGATACTCAACGACGAGGGAAAAAATCAAAATCTTTGGATCTTTGGCAATTTTGTTTAAAAAATCAAAATTCCCAAAGATCCAGTCAATGTATAAACTTAGAACAACATTTTGAAATCCATTCTTAAAATTATTTTATCATTCACATAAGTTCAAATATATAAAAATGACTGTCTGTAGTGTTGTATATTTGGGGTCTATACATTCCTTAACTAATAATCTGATTGTGAGCATCGTCTTAAACGCTTTTGAATTAGTCTATTTGCATAAAAATATTTATATGTATGTTTGTATTGTATATACTCCTATGTTATTCAATCGATTGCAATGAAACTTTGAGGAGTTATTGCGTACCTCCGTGAACAAGTTATGAAATAAATGGGGATAGAAAAGATGCACATGCAATGCGACAATTGAGCTTCGCTCACGGAAGAGTGGAAGTTAGTTGATCTTCGAGGCGAAAATGATTGCGCGCATGCTTTTGGATCCTAGACCTTTTAGCCCGCGCTACACGTGGCCCAAAGCAATAAATCACAAGTGCATTATTGTTATAAATAATTATTAAGCGCATGTGGCATTGGAATGCATACTGTGCATTAAATTTTATCAAATAATTCAATCAAATGGGTTAATTCCCATATTATGTCTTCTCTCTGTTATATATCCATTAAACTATGGGATCCCATAAATTAAATACATTATTGGTATTTAATTTTTATTTCAAAAATATGGTTAGAAAATATTTAGGATTACCGTCGGATATATTTTGCCTTTGGCCCCGACGGTGGCCCAAAGTGGATCTCTAAAATACGCTCCTATTCTCGTTGAAAGTTTACCTTCACACGCTACTATTTTATAGTGGACACTTTAGCCTTCAAAGTCTATGGGATTCAGGTCTGGTAGATGTAAAAGCCACTTTCATATGGAAACGGAGCTAGAAATAATTACAACGTCTCGTTATTTATGCGGACTTAATGAAAAACGCTTTAATATCGTGGTCCAAAAACATAAGCGAAGGATGTTAAATGCATGAACTGAATGGCTTCCTGCTTTTCCTTGGTGACTCGCTGCTTCGAAATTTTATTAGGCGTTAGCGTGTAGATATTCCTTTGAATATTATCAATATTTTTAAAAATATCAACACAGTCATTTCAGTACATACCGTAAAATTAGAGACTTTCGTCCCTTATTTTTGATGACTTTTCTAAGCAGAAGTGTATAAACGGCACGTATTTTTGGCACTACCGATTTATTGCTTTGGATTTTAATCAATTTCGATAAAATTTGAATAGGTCTATTCTTATTTTTACCACTTTAGCACTATTATTATTGAAATAATTCATTATAACAGTTCTATTTTAAAACAATTAGAAGAAAGTTAGTAACATTTGGTCTGGTGATTATAATATTCAATAAGTTTTTTTACATAATTATTTTATTGATTTGATCTTTTTGTTAGTTATATCATATACAGTGTTTATTATTTAAGCACAACTAGTTCTTTGAACCTCTCGAACAAATAGAACCACCTTAGCGTGAGTCCCTGGAGGGTATCCAGGGGCTCACGCTCACATCCAGAGTCCCGTTTTCGATAAGAAATTATATTTGTGTAAGTAAAAATCCGATCCAATTTTAGATTCCGAATGTAGATACAGGCGATAATTGGAAACCATATTTCATACGCTGCATTGTTATATTCCCGACCGACACAAACTCAAGAGTACACATAGAAAAACCTTTCGAAACAAACCGATGAATATGATTTTCTCCGCTACGCTTTCCATATCGTTTCTACTGAGAAGAAATCGGATATTTAATTGAAAGCTATGAATATGAGCTTAGCACTGGGGCCAAGTACTTGGACCGCATAATAGGGAAAACAACAATGATTACACAAAAAGGTACGAAAACCGGATGAACCGGTCGGAAAAACTTATTGTTCTGCTCTAATCGAAAATCTGTTATTTTCTTCCGGTATACGCAGCATTAAAAAGATTGCCCCGAAAAGAAGAAACGGAAAAAGAACAAATAATAAGCTAATGGGTCACTTAACGGCCACGGCAAACACATACCGATTTTCTTAAATTAGATCGCATGAGCCTTTCCCCCGAATCGATTTTCACCTGTGGAGACCCAAAGCGTGCTATTGATAACACAATGAAAAAATCGGCAGTCAAAAATCCGGATAAATACTTCATCGCAGCCATTTTGACTGGGCCAACAAAATTGTGTAATCATTAAGAAAATATTTGCGCTTTGGCTTGCTGCAATCAAACGACAAACTTTGGTGATTTCCGATTGAAAATGAACTTATTTATTCGACCCATTAAAAGCTTAACCGATAAATATTGAACATTGCAGCTTTTGAAGAGATGGGCTTAATGAGAGTCAACAAAAGCGCGAGTACAAATATGAACCAATCAATGCTCTACAAACTGATGGAATCGACCTATGAAAACCGAACCGATGCTAAATATTTAATACGAAAGGACACTCTGATAATATTTTTGATCACATAAAGCTGGTATTAAGCTAAAACAACAATCGCCAGATCAAGTGTTGACAATTTAAAAATATATATATACTGGTAAGTGTAAGTAAGTGGGTAAAAGAGACGTGTACCTGGTTGACACAATTTTAAGCCCTTTTATCATTTGAAATAAAAAAATAAAAATATGTTAATAATTAATTAATATATTGCTATAGTTTCTACCTCAGAAATAAAATTATTTTCACAAAATAGTGACTTTAAAAAAAATCACTTTTTTATAGTTTTAATTTTTTTACAATAGTTAAAAATAAAATTTTGATTTAAATCTAGTAAAAACGATAGAAAATTATATATACAAGTTTTTATTAAATTTAAAGTATAGCAATCAATTACAACTTGAAATATTAGGTTGTCCCATAAGTTTCTTTCGTTTCTTCCGTCCATTATCATCTGACAAAATTGGGCTACATCAATCGTTCAGATGTGTGGCTTCTTCATGAACTGACTGACTCAAATAAACTTCTGCGTATTTCAACATGCGATCTTCTTCTCCGACGGCATAATAGCCAACCTTTTTTGAAGATCACTGGAGATGAAAGTTGGATACTCTATGAGAATATCCAACGTAAACGGTCTCGGACCAAGGGTACAGAAGCTTTAACTGTAGTTAAACCTGGCCTACATCCAAAAAAAGTTTTGCTATGCATTTGGTGGGACTGGAAGGGTGTAGTTTATTATGAGCTACTTCAGCAAGGTGAAAAGATCAATTCAACAAAATATTGTTTCCAATTAGACAATATAAAGGATGCAATTGCCAAAAAACAGCCAGAATTAGCGAACAGACGAGGCGATGTTTTTCATCACTATAACTCCAAGCCTCATGTGTCTTTGCTCGTCAGTAATAAATTATTATCATTTGACTGGAATGTTTTACCCCATTCTCCATACTCTCCGGACATTTTTCTTAATATGTAAACGAAAGAAACTTATGGGACACTCTAATATCATGTCGACCATGTTGATAATCTAGATACCCCCTTAAATAACGGTTTCGTATTGTAAAAAGCATATATTTTGAATATGAAACTCATTGAGTCTAGCTTCAATCCATTTTTTTAACTATTGGAATTCAGCCTTTGATTTCTGAACTTTTTTCCGAGAAAGTTGCTCTTCAATCCTGATCCGCCATTATTGCGTTTTACAATTATTTTTGGTATGTTTATATGAAAAATATCGTTACAGTGAATTTAATTTAGCTTGCTTATGTGTAAAAAGAAGCTAATAACACTTGTTCTGGCGTATTATTATGAAAATTTATAAATAATGGTTGCCAACATATTTGAAAATTTAGTGAGCGTTAATTTTTAAACTGATTACATCAAGAATTTTTATCAAATAAAATATCATCATTATCATAGTGCAGTCATAAACAGTCCCCTGCAGAACTAATGCTTCGACAATATTCATTCGTAAGAGGGGTTCCCGTCAATCGGATATGTAGGGAATTTATAGAGATTGAGGAGTTTTGCTGGAGCTGCAGTACAAAGAGTCCCCTCTTTTCTGGCAAGGACTTTGCCGGAATAAAGTATAGAAATAATTTTTAAAATGCTAACAGACCACGAAAATTATTATCTAAAAGATGTGTTTGTGTAATATGTAATAAAAAAGCGAGCCACTGGTGTAATGGTTGCTTTATGCTACATATAGCCTAACACACACACACACACACACACACACACAGCAGAGTCGGCGCATGCGCGTAGTATGTCTATGATGTATGAGACGGAGACGGAAATAATAAAAACTATTTTCTCTCTCTTTCCGACTAACTGTTGGTGCGAGTTTCAATTTTCGTTAGATCAGTTTTTGAACGACAATGGTATAAGCATTCCCATGGACACAAAACAGACTAAATATAATTTTGTCTATTCATTAATTTTAAGCATCACTTATATTATAATACATATTTAACATTATATGACATGTTTCAAAATATGTTTTCAAGACATTATCATCAAAATTTTGGATTTAAAATATGTCAATTGCTCATTTTTTAACTTGAAATTATTTATATTTTGGATAAATAGTAATTGAATATATTGTTCTTTTTCAATTTTTGAATTATCGTATTTAAACTTGTAAATATTTAAATGATCACCATCGCCTCGCAGCTTTAAAGCTCGTTATAAAACTTTCTTAGACTAAACTAATAACTTCGTTCTTACACTTCCATCGATGAATATTAGTTATAGATTTTGACTTATTACATACCAAGTGATGATGTAAAAATTAATTTAATAAACTCAATTGCTGTGTAAATTGCAAAATATTTCCATGAGGATTGTGCGATTTTTAAGTTATTTTAAACGGGCTTTAACACGCCAGTAACCGCGAGCTTAAGTTACATCTCCATAACAATTTTTCATGCTTTCGCTGAACTGTCATCCCTCGATGCAAAGCCATAACATATCCTTTACGTCATGAATCAAGGACAACAAAGGATACACGGGGAGAAGTAAAGATACGTCTGACACGACATAAAACACCGCCGTATTTACTTGCGAACACTGTTTTTCTTTTTATCCTTTTTCGAGAGCATTCATTCATTATTAGGGGGAGCCGGCAAGAATTGCGCAGTTTGTTCACGGTTCCTTAAATTCTACTTCCTGGTCCCATTTTTCCTTGTTGCGTCAATTAAGTCCCAAAGTCTACATACTTTCGGCTAAACAAATACAGCCAAAATTAGGCGCATAACGCAGTGATGAATGGAATTTTCGCGTGACGCTTTACGCTTTATAATGGATGATAAATCAGCGATTAATACTTGGCAGGCTTAGCCTCATTCAAGCATCCATTTAATGTCGTTTGTGAAATCAAAAAAAGGCGGTGCATGTTGGGCTTAATGATGGAATTTAGCCGAAAAATTGTATGCATATCTTGCCGCTGGAAAATATGTGGGAGCGCCGAAACGAAGGATAATTTCCTTCGTTTCCTCTTCCGATATTTATGAAAGTTTTTAATAATCGCATTTCAGGACGTCTACTACCTCTTTGAGTACCTTCGTTAAAAGTTATGAACATTCATGTTGAAAGAGTGGGCGCGATTTAGATTATACCCATAAAAGCACTGTAGGTTGCCAACCTCTGCTACAATAAAATATAAAAGCACAAAAGATTTGCAGCCATTCTTCAGCTGAAAGCTCATTTATGGCTTCGTTTTATTTTTTTGGTTTCGTCTCATACGAGCTATGTAATTCACTACTATTTTTGACACGCCCATTGCATATTTTTCTCAACATTACAGTTACATATGATGAATATGAGATGAAATTAATTATTCCAAAACATATTTTACTATATTTTTTAAGAATATTTGGCATGTCCAAAGTATCCTTAAGGCTGTATTTGCTCTTTCCTCCAGTTCTGATCTTGAATCACCACATGTTGTGAGAGTAAGTTCATCAGCATATGCTGTTAGTAAGCAATCCTGCAGGAGTATCAAGTCATGGACATCATCAAGCAGGATGTTCCAGAGCCCGGGCTCCAGATCCCTGTGGACATCCCATTGTCAGGGAGTAAGTGATAAGCTCACTTCCAGCCGGTGCAAAAACAATCAATTTGTCAAAATAGCTACGTATTAATTTCATTATGTTATTAGGGATCTTGTATTTACCCAGTTTGACGATAATCATTGTCCACCAGGCATTGTCAAAATCTCCAGAGAAATCCAACAGAATCGCAATAGAGTAGCGTTTGGTGGTTGATTCTGTGATAGATAGCACACTGGGGATGGCATCAATGGTGGACTTCCCAGATCTGAAGGCAAACTGTTTTCCGGATAGTGGACAGTCTCTCTCAAGAGCAGTATTTATCCTATAAGCTATAGTTTTCTCCAGGAGTTTTCCCAGAGTGAAAAGCAACACTATGATCCAATACGCTTTTGGGTCTTCTGGTTGTTTGTTCATCTTTGGTTTCGAAAGAACGGCGACCAGTCTTCTCTTCCAGCAGTCAGGAAAGACGCCAAAATGTCCCAAAATTTATATCAATTAAATTAAATATCTTAGTTATAATTTTAACAAATAGGACTAAGCTTATTTTTTTAAAATAAATTAGATGCGCAATTAAAAAAACTCTGACTCGTTGATCAGGAATCCCGCATATGCTGCGAGCGGACTCGAGTGGTAGAGAAAGATTTCTCTCACATTGATTGAAGAGATTGTAAACCGAAGACAGAGACGGAGAGAGTGGCTTGCGTCTCTTAATACACTCGTGCATCGTTGACAAGATCGTGCTGTAAATGTACACGTCTATATATTCTCATATATAGCAATCCATAGCGCTTAATTTTCAATGGCTTGACTCATGATGCGCGATTCTTAGAGAAATGTAGATTTGCGTGGATGATAAACAGTGCACATATAAATAAACCATCTATGTTTAAGTCAATTTAAAATTAACTCACTCTTTAAGAAAACGAATCAATAATTGTTAAGCGTTCCCACGCATATACAAACGACTTTTAGAAGATCAATTTAATTTTTTTTAAAAATAATTAATTAAATCAATGGATTGTAGTAGGAAAAAAAGCCACTCTGTCCTTGACCAAGAATATTCTAACTTTCTAAAGTTAATTCTAAGTTTTGCAATGTTCTTATAAATGTTAACACTGAAACATCTTACATTCATTAACAATTTAATTATTTGCGAAACAAAGTTTGTCTATTTTCATTAGTTTAATTGACATTAAGTTCATTGTATATAATCTTAATTATTTAAAATACGATATGGAATTTTAGATAAATTTATTTTTAAAATGAAACACATTGTTTAAGACAAATAAAATTTGCGGATAAACAGCGTTCCCACGGAGGCTCATACGACAGATTAAATGATGAAGCCCTCAAGCTTCGGTATACTTATTCAATTAATTTATATTATGAAAGATAGCGATGATTTTTGATTTTGTTTTGAACTATAAAAATGGCAAAAAATACCTTCTTTTAATCACTTAAGCGACTCACCGGTGAGTCACTACATTTTTTCATAGAAAGAAGATAGCTGTATAAGAAATGCTCAAAACCCGTAAATAGTCTCGCATGACAACATATGGTACACAGTCAACCTTCCTATAACTTCAACTTCGTTTGCGGTGTCTTTTATGTATGTAACGGATAAAACGCTATAGAAGGGTTGACTATACATGCATTTTCTAATACACACAAGACATCTTTATACAATAAAATATATAAGCAAAAAACTTTTCAATATATTTTAAATCGCTAGGGGTTATAGGGAAAAAATATCCCGTTGCTATAAGATGACAGATGGATATCTTTATTCGAATCCAAATAAAAATGCATGCTATCCAATAATATTTTGCGCGGGCAAAGATGTTAACGTCTTTTTCATTCGAGAGCTCAAATTCATTATCTGAATAGGACATCGTAGCGGTGTGGTCGCGAATTAAGCGGCGACTTTTAAAACACCATTTCCGCTAATGTATATAAACTTTTTTTAAGTAATCCATCCAGTCAGGACATAACTCTTTACGGGTAATGGGCCTTGACTCACCCTCCCGCCCCAGAGGGAGTTGGTAAGTTTTTTTTACATTGTGTGGTTCACACATAAATTTGGCCGAAGTGGTTTATTTTTTTATTCTAAGGAACCTAAAAGGGGAGCAGATTTTCGTGTAATCGAAAATTAAATCGGCATTTTTTCCCTCGGACCCAACAATTATATTACTATCGATAAAATATGTTTCATGGCAAAAAGGTTGGTAATTACCCCTCAAAGAACACACTGTTAATGCGTATTATGGCCCCAAATTATTTTCTAATAGGAATCACGCGTGTATGCAAATGCAATGTGAATAAGGGATGGAGTGTGTAAGAAATTTATTCTGCCGTCATTTTGTAGCCATTATATTTTTTATTGCCCTTAAATAATAAATCAATTTAAGCAAACCGATTTTAATAATGAAGTAATTTCGTGTTGTCTCACAGCTATTAATTACCATCTGACGATGAGCTTATCCCTAAAAAATCCAAGCATGTCATTCTCAAAGAAACGCAGTGCGTGGTTTATTTGCAGTATGTACGTGATTTATTGCTTCAGACAACGTGTAGCGCGGACTGACGCGACTAGGATTCATAAGCGTGCGTGAGCTCGCTCTCACCTCGAAGACTGACTGTCTCACTCTCTCTCCGTTAGTGGAGTTCAAACGGCGTACTGCGCATGCATCCTTCTTCTTCCCATCCCCATGGCCCCGCTTTACTTCACCAGACCAATATGCGCCAACATGGTGCATCCGCTAAACATCTCGCAAAACAAATTTCGTACGCAAACAATTCTTGTACTAATACAAAAACTTTTATGGAAACATATTTAACAAGTCCTCAAATTTAAATTTTATACAAAGATTAAAATTTAAAAAAATGGTTGTGTTAATACAAAAAAATATTTTATAATTGAATAGAAATTTACAATAGTATTTTTATTTGATAAACTTCTGGACATTTTACCCTTAACAATAAAATAATCTGTTGCCTAAAAAAAATGCTTAAGCATGGTTCTATAAAATAATTAAATTACAAAGATGTTTCTTTTACTGTATCTGAATATAAACTGAGCTTAAAATTAGGGTTTAAAATCTTTCGAATACTTTCGGGTCTTCCCAATATATATGTGTAACGTTGAGGCGGGGGTGCTCTCGGGGGCAGAGTCCCCGGGCGGCTCCCCGCCTCCTCGTGCTCATCGGGATGACCGCGCTAACGCACGGGTTTGTTCTTCTATCGGGCCGTGATGTTGCTGGACGAATGAATGGGAATAGATGGGCGTTGAATAGAAAGACTCTCTTTTCTAAATAACCATTTATTCCACACGAGAGAGAGATCTGGCTGCCGGAAGGACGACCTCCCGCAACCAAGGTTAACCGACGGCTCCCCTGACTCCCGCCTCCGGCGCGTCTCTACCCACCTGGCAACGGTGCACGCGCAAAAAGCGATCCGTCGGTATGCAGGTGCAATGTCTCCGTAGGGCCACAAGAGATGGCGCTGTTAATCTGGCGAATTAAATCTGCTCAGATTAACAGCGCTACTACGTGGTAATGGTAAATTGCCTACGTTACATATGCATTGACGTCAACAGAGATCGCTTAAGGGTTTAAGCTTCCCTAAAAAATAGATTTTGTATAAATCGTTTTGTATGTCCGTTCTGACAATCATCAAAAAATATCTGACTCGCCTAATTTCTAATTGTCTTTCATACCGTTAATATTATTTTTATTGCCATGCTACCAAGATGAAATTGAAAACGTATATCACTTACGTTTCATCTATCAATATGATGTGTATTGACGTAACGAATAATTTGTTTATTCTGTATGTAATAAGAAATGACAATCAATCATATTATTACATTCTTCGATTCGTTTTCTCTCCTCTTCGGCTTATTGATTCACGTCAATAGCATAAATCTATTTAAAATACTGGTTCATGTTCGCCGCACAAATTGATATTGAGTTTCACCACAACCACGAATGAAAAACACTAAAATAATATAAAGCTTAATGAGAACGAAGACATTTTATTAAAAAGTACTTCCAGCCTTTTTCCTTAATTGCTTAAGAATTGTATCATTTTGGGCGCTGATTGCATAATTAATGACGTCGTCATCCTTTTGATGATCGTCCTTTTTTATGTCCCCGCTGTGAAAAATTGTATCGCGATGGTAATAGAATGAAAGCGTCCCCGGATCGCTTTCCAGGCCGGGGGGCGTTCCTCCCCTGGGAGTTCCTCGTTAAGGCGCCGTGGCCCACGTCTTCCGACTGCCTTGCTTTAAAGAAATTACCTCATCAGTACAAAGAAGCCAAAGCAACACCACCCTTTCGTCTGCTGCGGTCGCTCCCATTCCTCTTCCTCCGGGCCGCCCTGTACTTCCCGGTCAATTTAACTTTGACTTTGCGCTGGAAATTTTTAACCTAGGACAAATCAGCGGCCACGGAAAAGAAAGTTGTTTGATCAATCGCCAACTTTTGGTGTGGAAACACTTTAAACATCCGATACATTACGAGGGATGTTTCAGATAATCATAACATCGAGCACGATCAATAAATACATTAAGGCACTGTAAATCATCCCAGGCACAGTTTGCGAGACAAACAGCGGTTATTTTGTTGTTGTAAAGACGTAGGAAATAAGAAATAATGTCGACCAATAGTCTTGGCCATGGAAATACGCCTTCTTCGCATTAATCATCAGCGAATTCGCAGCTATAATTATTATCTCAACACATAATAAGCGTCTCGATTGATGTAGATCATATTTTGTGGACATGTCAAGGCATGACGTCAGCGGTTCGAAATACGGACCAGTTGGACATACAGATCTTATGACCACTCCAATTTAAATTCAGGGTATTAAGGGAATACAGGGAGAAATTTATCCCCATGAAAATCTACGATTCCTTGCGGATGATAAGAAATAAGTAAGATTCCATCCGTGTTCAGAACGCAAGTGGTCATAAAAAATTAAGAAAGAGCGATTCCTTGCAGACATGTATTTATCAACTTTATATTTTGCACTTTTACGTGCATTTTATTGAAAGATCTGATTGGCGAATCCAATATATAGCTCGGTTTAGAAGAGGATCATATAATGTGATATTTTTTCTTCCACTCAGCCCTTCTGTAATCCGATAACAAACGAACCCGCGATGACCGCCTAGGAATAGGCTCTATTGTAGTAATTTAAGACGGTCTTCTAAAATATGATTTCTTTCATCCTTATAAGGCATTAATATTGAATAATTGGTTTATGTATTTGAAATATATTTCAAGATCTTATAAGAAGATATTTCAACGTTCGTCTTTAAAGTCTCGCAGTTGGTTCTTTCGATGATCCTCATCCATTTTTTCCGCGTTTATACGTAAGTCCTATAGCAATCTGACTATTTAATTAATTTCTTAGAGTTATAATTTTATTTAATGTTGCTTATGGTAGTGTTTTATTTAAAAAATAATTTAATCGTCATAAATTTATATTTGAATTAATTTTAAAATTATCATCAGGCTTGGTTATAATTAATGTATACAATCGAACTTTATTTTGCAAATCGAATCAATTATTAATGAATTTAGGATGTCCTGATGTTAACATTTGTTAGAATATAGGAAAACGTAGAAGTTGTACGAATTAACTTTGTAAAGTTGAAACAATTTCGGGCATAGACGTCGTAATATTAAATTGTGTGGGTCAAAAGTACTTCTAAATTCTATAGTTTTTATAGCACGTTTTGGTTTATTAGATATATAGGATGAAGCTAAATTAATATTAACATGTTTATATTAATCCATTTGGATCCACAATCCAATAAATAGTCAAGGGTATAAATAATCGAAAAAAGATACTCCCATCACTGACCAGAAATAATATAGATTTAATAATGACGTCAATTTATAAGGAATAATAGAAGAAAAGGGCAGCGGAAATGAAAGAGGGATGACCGACAGTATTTCAAGTTAAATGGCAATTGATTTTGTACTCGGCCGAATTGAATTTTAGGACCTTATCGGTAATTTTTCACGAGATTCATTACATTTTATTGGGTTTATATTCAAAATGTGGTTTCTATTTTCGGCTCGAATAATATGTAAGAGTATGTGCTCTTATTTCATGTTTACGCCATGTCTATTTATCCTCTCAAAAGACAGCACTTTAACCCTTCTTGTACGTCACGCAGTGCTCTTTAGAGCGTCAATCAACGTTGTCAGTGGTTCACTGCACTCAAAATACGACCTCCATTCTTCGATTTCGGCCCTTCGGACGATATTTTCCAAGGGATGAGTTTATACTTCAGCCCTGTATCGCCTGAGATATTATTTTGCGCAATGGCGCCAACGAAAATAACCATATGCCGGCGTACCCAAAATGGGCTTTCGGCAAAGACTTGCTAATCCCCGGGGTATTTCGAGTTTGGGAATCGGGTAAAATTTAATACAGTCTTACTTGATTCTTTTAATGGGCGGAGGTTCTCATTTATTTTGAATGTTTTATGGCGTTTAAAAAAATTAAGATCAAGCTTACAAGTGTGTGCTTTTCTTTTGTATGCTCTTGAATAAACAAGTTTTATGTGCTACTAAAACCGTAGTTGAAAAGGCATTTTCTTTTAACCTTTATATAAGATTTTTTCTGTGACAAAATGTATAAAGTTTTGAAGTGGAGACCTTTTTAAATAAATCATTGTAAAATTTGTCGTCGGTGAAAAAAGGTCCCTCAGTGATATAACAACATTACCACACAACCAATTTTAATATAAGTTTTGAATTATACGTGTAAATAAATTTGGATTTTATTAATCCTTTCGATGGAAGTCGACACTATGTCGCCAAATGGATTTCGACTTATATACCAAAAAACC
Source organism: Stenopsyche tienmushanensis (assembly GCA_008973525.1). Classification (NCBI taxonomy): domain Eukaryota; kingdom Metazoa; phylum Arthropoda; class Insecta; order Trichoptera; family Stenopsychidae; genus Stenopsyche; species Stenopsyche tienmushanensis. The sequence continues at coordinate 813,191 of WACJ01000016.1, forward strand.
AAAAAAATACGAATGGAAAGGGTTAATATTATACAAATGTTAATATAATTTAATTTTGTTCAACGTTATTACAACACATTTTTTTTTGTTAATATTAAATACATGCCATTCTAATTCATTGTTTTTTTTTTTTTGCGAATTTGACACTTGAGAGACTTTTGGAGCAATTTAAGTTTGGGGGCCTTAGACCCACTCAGTCCTCAATAAATTCATACCATAAAGGCACCCCTACACGTCTAAACATTTACAATATGTTTTTATTTTTTAATATGACTTTTTTATCCTTTTCAAATTTGTTTATTGCAGAGGTGATTATAAACACACATAAATTACTATACACTTAAACCTATTTCGGTGCAGTAGATTTACATAGAAAAAGTAAAGATGCTATCCATGGATTTTAATTACAAACTTTAATTTAAATACAAACTATCATCGCTGTATTATAATTTTCGTTAAGATTTTAGAGATGACTTAAAATCGCCCTCATCTTTGAAAGAAATAGTATATTCATTATCAATGTCATCATTGTTCTTTATAGATTTTCTATTTCTAACAATATGATTCTTATTTACTTCAAAAAAACAGCGTATTTTCAACTGCTGAAAAAAGTATTTTTTCAGTTTTAATTTTTTTTAAATAGTTAAAAATTAAATTTTGACATAAATCTGGTAGAAAGAATAAAACGTTATATATAAAAGATTCGTACTTAATTTGTAATAAATCAGTCAATTAGAACTTGAGATATCATGTCAACCATGTTGAAAAAAGTAGTTTCGAGAAAAACGCATTTAAAAGATTTCATTATGGTAGGACCGGCTTAATTGCTGCATCACTAAAAAAGCTATAACTCCGTAAGTATATGGAATTTTAAAAATTTCTTTGGAGGATACATTTTTAATAATCTATACTTAGAAAAAATACAAAGAAACAAAATCGATTTTACAGAATTCTAGACTAAAATACCCCCTTAAAGTGTATGGTAGTAATTCAGCGATAACAGATTTAAACAGTACAAAATTGTATTTTTTTTTACAAATTTCGATTATTATTGATGATTATTTTATATTTTATCCTGAATATCTTGATAAGTACTCTTTATGAAATTAAAAAAAAGTGCACATATGGACTTTTTTTTGATACAAAACAATGTTAATCGCGGAAAGTCGAACGGAACAAAATCTTCCGACAAAATGAACGAATATTATGTGTTAATGTATTTCTTTTTTATGTATGTATGGGTAAAGCTATTTTTAAATTCCTAAATAAAATACGAACAATATCAACAGTGTAGGGGTTCATTAACATGACAAAAGCTTTATATACGCTGCGAAGTCCTGACAGAAAAGTGGATTTACATTGAAGCATAACGTGTTTGTTCTCCGTACCAAATGGGTTAAGTATCTTTTTTATGCGGTTTTGAAGTTATGCGATTTTCAATAATAATGGAATCTATTCCTCATTTTTCTATAGAGGACAAAGCTTTTACATGCGACTTTTTCTCAAAATAATGTCGATGAATTGCTCGAGGATACTCTCTTGAACGACGATGATATTATTGGTTTGATGTTATATAACAGCGAAGAAACAGAATATATTTAAGTTAAAAAAAATCCTGTCCCTTTTTACTGTAAAGGTTATACAAGAATCTAGTAATTTTTTTATGCGATTTTTGGTACATTCTATTGCACTGAATTGAATTTATGCGGTTTTTAAAAATAAAGTTTTTTATGCGATTTTTTTTATGCGACCGAAGTGTAATTTATATCAATGCTGCTATGATCTTTGCTACGTAAATTAATATATTTTGGGATGTATTGGTCAAAATTCCTTGTAAAAAACTATTATTAAACTATCATGTTATGATAATCCTGAACAAAAAATGTTCAAAACCAAAACCATAAATGAATATGCTAAGATACACAAGTCGCCTTTATACAATAAAATATTAAGTCAAAAAACTTTTTATGCAATCTCTAATAGTTCTGAAATTCGCTGGTAGTTAAAAGGTTAATAACATCAATTGTTACATCACAATTGAAGCAGATTTAAATAAACGAATCCCCAATCTTGATAGCATCTAAAGATAAAGTCTTCATTCGCAAGACCAATATTTCAGTCGGAGTGCGTAATAAATACATTTGCGCGATATTTGGACATTCCGTGCAAATAAATCAAGAAATCTATGGCTACTCGCATATTTATACAATTTGAACGAAATTTTATTCGAATTTAATTTGAAATAAATTCGAATGAGAGTGAGTAAAACGAATCTCAACTAACGAGTATTTATTTGAATGCCTCCTTGTCTTTCCGAGTCACGCCAATCAAAGTGACGTTATAAACGACAGACGTTAAACGTGATGATGGAATAAAATAATCGCTTTTGAGCATGTTTATATTAAAGACCCTATATACTTTCAATACAATAAATATATCATTGTCGCGATTTGAGCAGTATTTAAAGGCCAATCATTGATGTTGATAAATATGAATATTAGGTAGACTTAAAAGTATTAGAATATTAAAAATATATATATTTTGTTTCGGAGTTAGCGCACCTGCCTTGTAGAGAGGAACATAACGATCAGTTTGTTTGATCTCGTGTGTTTGTCGACCATTTTGTTCAGTCACAGTAAATTCTTCCGATGGAGAGGTCGTCGCGCGCTTCAACCATCGCCAAACCATGCAAAATTCGCACGTTATTATAGTTGATCAAGGCGTATTGTACCCATCCTACCCCGTAATACCCATTCTACTCCATAATACCCATCCTATCCCGTAATACCCATCCTACTCCATAATACCCATCCTATTTATTTTGCCGATGAGCTTTAAATGATCACAATATTTGTGGACCTGACTCGATTAAGGATGTTAATGAATCGTTATCAAAATTCAAAGATCTTTGCGTTTTCGCTTCATCCCTTAAGTTTCTATTTAAGTTTCTGGAACCAATATTAATATTTAAAAGTTAAATAAAAATTATGATTTTGTCGTGCTTTGATAGTTTCCGCAGCCTGAAAGCTGTGGGGGTCTGTTATTGGCGTCGTGAAATTTACGATCAAGTACAAAAATTTTTCACCCCCCCTCAAGGGTTTCGCGCGAATAAAATTTTATTACGTTGCAAAATCGCCGCACGGTTTTGTCCGATTGGAAATATAATATTTTGCGTATTTAACACTCCGTTTTACGGATGCGTATTTTGCGAAGGGTCGGAAAAGCGATTAATATGCTTTAATTACCATTTTCACGCTATAAACGCATTATTTGAAAGCCGCGTAAAAGATTTGACGTTGATGTATAGCCGCCGAATTCGAAAGAATTCACTTTGGCATTTTCCGATAACTTTGTTAAGGGTTAATTACGTCGAAAATGTCATTCGGGAAAGTTTTCCGAGGAAGGAACTTTCTTTGTGGGATAAATCTATTTTTGGTGGGATTTTTTCGTGTAATTTAAGTACGGAAAAGCTCTTCGGAAATTGCGATTTTTTTCGACGAAGAGGGGGGGGGCGTTAGCAAGAAACGCTTTGAGGAGACTGAGGGTGTGAATGAATATCATTTTGGCGGATAATCTTCAGATCAATCGGGTTGTGTATACGCCGTTAAAGCGCTGAGGAAATCAATTAATTGAACAATTTTCTAGACAGTGAAACGTATTCCACCCTTGTAGGAGATTAGGGCTCGTTTCAGCGAACGGAAGATTAATCTCCCGCGAAAAGACTTTTTTGTTAAACATCGCCCGTTTGGGTCGATATATAGTATTGGGACCTATTTTGAATTTAATTTAATTTAAGGGTAGTTCTTAATTTGTTTTATTTTTATTAATTTATTTTTATAAATTGTGTTGTTTGAATGGCGCTTGCGCGATGAGATAAAGTTCGTATTCTACTCAGTCACTTTCGCGTAACGCTCGGAAGCTGACCTCTCCCCATAACGTCCTAGAATCCACCCCTTGTAACACACGATAGGGATAAAGTTTTAGAAAGCAATTGTTTATGATTTTCCAATATTTTTTTCGTATTCATATAATATAATTTACATTGAAAATGCTAAAAAAAGTGATTTAAAAAAAAGTTTCCATAGCATCGTTAATTTTGAATCATACCTTTAACGATTTGATGCGATCATCAATTAAACAAATTTATGAATTATTTTTTTAATTCAAAATTATTGTTCAGTGAAATTTTGTGATTAATAACAAAGTGATATTTGACCAGCATAGTGCCAGTCCAGTACTTCTCAAACTTTTTTCACACATGTAAAATTCGACGTGTAATGAGAATTTCCCTACGTTTGCTCTGCCGCTGTGATGGTGGACCCACTTAAGATCTTTTGGGTGTTAACCAACAGCACTTACTTAGGTAAGAAAAACTCGCTTTGTATTTTTAGCACGGGCTCTTATTTTCCGACGGAAAATATTTGAACGTTTGAAAGTGTTTACACAGAGAAGGAAAAAAATAATTAAGATATCTGTTTTTTTCGTATTTTCCTTCTACGCCCCTGAGAGATGAGGGTCTAATGAAAAGATCAAACTTCATCGCGTGTGAAATTCTCATTTGTAACCTCGCGGAGTCAAAAGAACTTGAGGCTTTGTCCATTGCAGATATAACAAATTGTGTTTATTCTGTTCGACATCCAATTACTTGGATACCATCATCATGTCCTTGAAAAATCCGCAAGGACCTAATTTATAAAACCACCCTTATTTTTTTAACAACCCAATCGTCAAATGAAATCAGTCCCTTAATTGAAATAAATCGATAATTAAGCACTACAATACAACAGATCCACCCCTAAATATCACCCAATGCGCTTATAACGCCGTACGAAAGTAACTACATCATAAATTAAGCCATTTATGATCAATAGTGACTAAATTATGCTGCCAGTGTTTAACATAAATTTTGAAGCAAATTGAAATTCAAGCGTTCCATTATCATTAATATCACCCACATAACGACCCAGTAATATTATCAATTAATATTTTAAGACAGCAAGTTCTCAAAATCCCGTTATAAAATCCCCAGGATTATAAAAAGTCGATAATGGCTTTCAAAACAATGAAAGACGGAGATAGTGAGGCGCAGCCCGATTAATAAATTTATTGCTCGCAAAAATAGCGCCTTTATGATTAAGACGAAATCGTTTCCCTCGAAAGCTCATTGTTTCGCGGTTCAAATCGACCTTGGATTGTACCGTAAAAAGGTATCATTGTACCATAGTCCTGGCGCTTTAAAATTCGCCAAGGATTTGAAAACCTCCAAGCTCGAATCCCCGAGGATTCGCTATGATCTAATTGAAATAATATCGTGAAATAGTGGCGGTTTTGATTTAAATTCGTTCTGGACGCTATATGCGGTGTTTCGATGGCCTCATATTGGATAAATATGGAGAATGTGATGAAATTTCCCAATTTAATCCTTTGATATTCATGTTGTACCGGAACGTGCATTTTCGTATGACAAAATGACTCATTTTCTATTGGTCATTCTTGGACGTTTCCTGTGGATTTGTGAATATTTCATATCTATTGCTCGTGTACCATAAATGAATTGCAGACTCCATTCCAATCCTTTGAATTTTACGTCGAGCTATTTTTTCAAGTTTGGACTAAGAAAATGACCAGACGTAGATCATGTTCTATGGACATTTTCAAACATGATGCCCGATTACATGGCGTCCATTCGTGGTATCAGCGGTCCAAAAGGCGGACCGGTTGGGCACCCCAGACCTTGTGGCCACTCTCTCTTCTATAAGGAATTTTTGTGATATTTTCGTTGATAAATACGTATTAAGGACTTTCTATGATGAGCAGACATACACACAATACAGATATATATATAGCAGACTCCTCCAGAATATAATCTAATTCGATTTTGATATTAATTGGACTTCAGCAAAAAAAATAATCTTACGGTTAAGCCGGATTTAGATATAATAATTCTTTGCGGTCCTATGTCGAGTCTAAAATAACTCGAACTATAAAATATAATGCCTATGTATATGTTAGTAAAATGTACAGCTTTGGTAAAAAATAATAACTTAAAAATTGAAAAAAAACGTTTTATCTTAAAAATATCTAAAATATTTAGGGACCGCAAAGGGTTAATTTCAATGGCAATATAATGAATTAGTTCATGAATTAACAGTTTTAATATTTAATAATGTACGTGTTTATTTGTAAATAAACATATAGTACGGGAGACCTTAATAAGAACTTGCGAAATCAGAATAATTGTACATAGCGGCATTAAATTAAAATTTATAAAGCTGCTTTTTTGTCTACAATTAGTTTACGTTAGTAATAGTTAAATAAACGTCGTTTTTTTGTAATAGAAGGTGGCTAGAGTTTCAGTAGACGTGGCGAAAGTTAGTTTTTGGGCCTTGAAAATTATGGCTTTGTGTTGGATTGAATGCTTGTTTTTTGATTGAAATTAAAATAAAAAACGATTTAAAACAAGGCGAAGAAAATTGATCGCTCATTTGACAAAGAAATGTTTTTCCCTGCGAATGATTTCTCTCTTTCGTCGGATGCTACGACTTTTTAATCGGAGACGATTTCGTGACAGGGCGAAAAATTGAGTTTGTTCCAGTCGCGTCCTTAAAAAGTCCTTGTTGAATTAAAAATACATTTGACCTCGTTTCAGAGTCTAAAAAATATTAAAAAAAGGCCGGGGGGGAATTTCTAGTAAACAAAAAAGCGTCCCTTCGCAAAAGAATCCGTCAGCTTAATACTTGTTATAAATCAGTCATAATGCCCGAGATGTGAATTGTTTCAAAATGCCCTTTTCACTATTATTTTGTTCAAAATATTTAAATGCTATTCGCGGTTCAAATTTTTGCTTGCTTGGGGTTGTTTTGGAGGAAAATGTGAAGGCATACGGTGTAAATAATGGAGAGATAAAGCTCACGTATTGCGGCAAATTCATTGTAGCCTTTGTTGTCTCCCCGTGTGAAAATTTACAATCGAATTTGACATCCCCAAGCGGTTATCTCCACTCCTGCCAAAGTTGTATTTATAATAATTTACGATTCGGGAACAAAAAGAAGCTTAAAAGTGCTTAGATATCCTTGTTTATGCGAGCGTATGGACGTGATTGGCCCCCGAGAAGGGCGTTTAAATACGGTCGTATAGCAAACAAGTCCATTGGAAACTGATCGGAGCGTTCGATCAATCATCCTGAACAAAATGACCGAGGAAGCTGTCAAATATAATATATATCCATTAATAATCATGCTTTTATTTGATAGCATCGGACGCGGACATTTTTCTAATCGGGCGGAATGGTATTTATACCGATACACGAACGAGCTCCTCACGCAGACTTGCCAACTTTTTAAGCTCGTTTTAGTCGCAAATTAATATTTGAGCAGTGATACAGCAGAGCAAATACGGATAAGGCGATGTTTGCTATTAATGATTAGTCCTTTGAACGTGTTAATCGTAGAAAATTTGTATTTTCGAGCAAAAGCGAGCATCAATGTATGATGTTTGAATAGGGAAGAGCTGCCTCCGTTTTATGATAATATGAAGTACGCCCGAATCATTAAAAGCCCTCAATCGATACGTTGACATGAAGACATATCGAAACGTATGACAAACTTCGAACGTTTCAATATTAATTTCCTTTCAGCTTGGAAGTCCTCAGAAAAGCCATTTGGTATTCAGTGGGAAACACCAGCGTCCAAATATTACAGAAATTGCACTCATAATTCATACCATTTGCATGAAATTCCTAGTATTACATTAAAAATATATATGCCATCATGTCTTATAACGACCCATAGATCATATCATATCGAGTATCCTAGTCTAGAATTTTGAAAGATGAAAGATTCAACACGGTTGACATGATATCTCAAGTTTTAATTTATTTATTTATTTCAAATTTAGTACAAATCTTTTAAATATAATTTTCTATAGTCCCTACCAGATTTGTGTGAAAATTTTATTTTTAACTATTTAAAAAAAAACTAAAACTGTGAAAAAATAAGGTCAAAAATGACTTTTTTTTAAAGAGTCGCCATTTTCGCATCGCCGATGACTAAAAAGCTTAAAATCGTGTCAACCAGGACACATCTTCATAAATGGGTTCATAGCGATCGTTATTTGTAGTCTTTTTCAGTTTAACAATCGATGATATATCGTTGTTTAGCATCCAAATGGTTAAAAGTTATAGTGCATCTTACTCACACGTTAATGCGATTAAATAATAGAGAGGAAGATAGCAAATAGACTTTCGTTCATCAAAAAAACCGTAGCAGTCAAAGGATTAATAAAATAATCTGGAAATATCAAATATATTTATATCTATATATATAAATGTCTGTATGTATGTTTTGTATACGCTCCTATACAATTTATCCGATTGCAATGAAACTTTAAAGAGTTATTGTGCACATCTTTGTAAACGTTTTCGAATTAGTATAAGCATTGTTTGCGTACGCAATTTGTTTTGCGGACGGAATCATTTCGTATCGTTTTTTATCAAGTGGTGTTAATATTGTTCATAAATTTTGGCGAAAATTATTAATTTAAAACGGATGACGCGTATGTGTCCGTATGGACACGTCGGGCTTAAATGAGTTTTAACGTATGTAGACCCGGTGTCATACTAAATGTTTGAACTCTGTAAATTTAACCGGATGGCTGCCCAGCCATCATTCATCAAAATTTGTCTGCATTTTTTATCAAGCTCAACACTATACCCTGTCATTTTATAATTAGTTACACACTTGAGTGCCGTGCCATGTGTTGAAGTGCCACTTACTTAAATGGCACGGATTTTCAAATGAATTTCTTGCCTGAAAATGTCCTTCAAATTGACATAATTAATGACTGCTAGATTCGGCAAGCTCTTGAATATTTCCCCGAAAGTGCCATAATAATTAGAAAATATTTTAAATTTGTATTTAATATACAAAAATAAATATTTCCGAGCGGATGCTTTTGGTGTTGTTTTATAATTTTGCCTGTACCGTTGCAATTTAATTCAATTATTTTGCATTCAGCGATACGCCTGAAAATACTTCGCCTGAATGATAAATTTTCGTTCTATTTTAAGCAAAAGGAAGCTGAAACATGGTACATTGATCATCTACCTTTTTCTTAAACAAATAAATTTCAGCTCCGGCTAATGTACATCGTAAGTTTGAAACTACACTTTGTGAGCCTTCGGAGACTCTCGAAATGCTTCGAGGCCATGGAGGCTTTTTGCGATCTCAATAGTTAATGTCACGAAACTTTTCTCACATTTTCAACAATTTCATGCATAAATAGCTCAGAGTTCCTGGAAAAAACTGACATTGTCACTTTGATATATAATGCAAAAGTTGCTGGATTTATTTGACGGCAAAAAAATAATCGGACTTATATAACGTAATTATAAATGATCCTTTGTAGACGAACAAAGGATCGCACAGGAATGAAATGTTTCGGAGTATTTCACTTTGGAAACTTAAGCGACGAAAGTATTGTTTTTGCTCAAAGTTGCTACAAAAACAGGCCGCACTCCAGGATTAAATTAAAACAAATGATTTTTCGAGGACGAAAGCACTCCTAAAAAGTCCTTTTTTTTCATGGACATCGACTGCTGAAGAAAAATATTCGACACAAAAAAAATTACAGTGTGCTCAATCATTGAACATTATGCTTCAAATTGGTTTTGAAATCTTTGACATTTATTAAAAAAATCTCGAATCAAATATCTTTGTCGTAAATGAGTAGTCGCGCATATATGCGTTCAGAATATTGAGTCAATTGAACAACGGTGTTAAGGTTCATTTATTTATATACAAGCTTCACACACGCAGCGCGATACTGAGAGAAAAGAAGATTTATGTGGACAAAATGGTGAACATACGTATATAGCATCTATTTTTAAGTCAATTTAAAATTATCTCACTAATCAAAGGGTTAAATAAGGGCGATTTCTTAAGAATGAATTCTAATCTAGAATTTTGTAAAAATGTATTTTATTTTTTGCATATTTTCAAATTATTCGATTCTAAAAATACACTCAAATCTCTTTTTGTGCGATTTTGAAGTTATGCGGTTCTTTTAAAAGCAATTTTTTGTTTGTTTTCATAAAGAGTATGTATCGAGATATATTGAATAAAATAGAAAATAAATCATCAACTTTAACGGAAATTTAGAAAAAAAATATTTGGGACTGTGTAAATCATATTCTGGTTAAGAGTTTTGAAAAAAATTGATTTCGTTTTTTTTTTGCATGTTTCCAATGTTTCGACTTTTAAAAATACATTCTCCTAAGGAATTTCCAAAATTTCAACAATTTACGGAATTATAGCTATTTTAGTGACGCAGCAACTTGGTTGGTCCTACCACAATGAAATCTTTTAACGCGTTTTTCTCGAAACTACTTTTTTCAACACGGTTGACATCATATCTCAAGTTTTAATTAATTATTTTACTTCAAACTGGTTACGAATCTTTTACATATAACCCTCCATTATTCCTACAAAATTTATGTCGAAATTAAAACTATTTAAAAAAAATTAAAACTGACAAAATAAGGCCAAAAAATGACTAGATCGAATTTTTTTTTGAGTTTAGGACTAATTATGAATTATATTGTTGGAAAGAAAAAATCTACACACACAGTTTATACTATTCCTTCTGAAGAAGAGAGCGATTTTAAGTCATATCGAAAATCGCAACGAAAACAATCATACAGGAATGATAATTTGTAATTAAAATAATTAGAATTTATCTTGTGGATGTTTAGGATTTGAGATGCCAGATGTCAGACATCCTTAAAATTTTATAACCATAATTTAACTTTTTTTATGCGATTTTGGATATATTTTATAAAGCTGTTTCAAAGTTATGCGGTTTTTAAAATCAATGGAACACATCTTCACTTTTTCTATGTAAGTCATAGCTTTTTTTTATGCGATTTGCCGCCAAACGCATCTATCGCACAAAAAAGGTCTAAGTGTATATTTTTGCTATTTTGTGAAAAAAATAACTAAAAATAAATGTTTTTTTTTTTAATTTTAGATGACCAAGAAGGGTTGAAATCATGTCAACCAGGACACATCCTTTTTTTAACCTTTTAGCCACGTCTACCGAAACTATAGCCATTTTGTATCGAAAGTAGATGATGTTTATTTTGTAATAATTAACAAAAACTACTAGTAGACAAAAAAAGCAGCTTTGTAGCTTTAAATTTAATGTCATTCAGTACAATTATTCAAGTTTAAAAAAATGTTATTAATATTCGTTACGTTGCATGTTGATAGACTGTAATTTTCTTAATTTAAATTATGTAAACACTGACTGAATTTTTATTGCTGTCTCTCATATGTCATATGAGATGAAAAGCACAAAGCATATATCGAAATTATTAAATTTTAACAAGGAAAAAATATATTTAAAATTTCAAATATTTTGGCAAAATTTTGTATAAACATTTTTTTATTTATGTGTTAACTAGCCTATAAAAAGGCCGCGTTTTAAATATGCTATTTTCAACGGTATACTTTTAATTATGATCGTTGAAAAATTGACTTAGACAATTGTTAAAACCATCCCTCATTATAGAATCAGCAAGCTCTTCAAAAATATTCACCCCATTATCAGTTTTATCGATTAGACTTATACATGCATTCTTATTTGCTTGATGTATGAAGGATTCTTAACGCGTTTTAATCCATTGGATTTGTTTTTTGTATATATTAATGATACCGTTTTCCTGTTTTAATGTTACAAATTTGTATTATATAGTGAAATTCCGCGTTATACAGGGATAGAAATATTTCTATATATATACAAAAGGATTACGACAATTTATATACTTAAAGCTTTTAGCTCCGGTGTCGCATAATAATAAAATAAAACAAGGAAAAAGCACTGCTTTAGCATGAATAAATAAAGTGCTTTCATCCATTCAAAAAAATGCTTTTCAACTTTCACCCGAAGTTCGACAAGCAAAATCAATATATTAATAAAGTGTTGAAACTTTTTTTTATTAATAAATTTGCACGGATGAAACTTATTTTTCCAAGTGCAAATCCCTCAAGGGTCGTATTTTATCCCTTCTCGGAAGACGTAGCAAGTCGAAGATTTATGTTTTTATAAATTCGCACCGTCCGAAGGGCTCAATTCTTTATTATTTAATTAGAAACACGTCATGTGCTCTGTATCCTGAATTCAAATTGGGACTTCATCAAATCAACTGTCAATGCTCCCGGGTCCATACATCACACGGATGCAAATCCGGATTAAGGTGGCTTGTGACATTGGCGGACATAACATAAAGGGTGAATTTTCTATGGTAATTGGTTTGATACAACCCCTCTTGGACTTCGTCCCCTGGACGACTAAGCCGCTGTGCTCCGATAAATCTAATATTGAATTACTGGTTGACTAAATTTGTACTGCTACGTGCATACCTGTCCGAAGAACTTCCGTTTGAAGCGATCAATTTGAAGGTAATCCATCACGTATTAGGTGCATTGGAAAGTCTTTGCCGATTCTTTAACAATGAAATATTTAATTAATTTTTTAATGATTAATTCTCGATGTTTGATTCTCATTTTTTTGTTTACCCTTTTCGATTGCCGACAATAAACATGTGCAGTTTCAACCCCCTATCAATTGTTTAAGACAATTTTGATCATCAATAACTCGTTTTACGGCCTAAATACGTTCCAGTAAACTTGTACTCAAAACGAAAAGCCGTATAACGATTATAATATACTTAAAATTTGCAGTAATATCTATTAATATTTTACAACTTTATATCGCATTGATAGAGTGGTCGACACTATCCACCCTTGTACATAATAAAATAAACGAAATATGTAAAGAAAACAAATATATCGTCCATTTTTATCTTGGATGATTGATATTTTTGCAAACAAAGCATGGAAACTCAAACGAAGCAATGAAAGTGAGATATCACATCTCCACTTAAGGAGAGAAATTGTATACATATACCTAAAAATATATATAAAGATAAGACAATTGGAAGAAGTTAGAGGCCATCTTTGTCAAAATCGATGGATGGATGGTTGATACAATATTTGATGGATTAAATTGTTTTATTGATATTGTGATGGATTTAATCAAACAAAGCGATCTAATATTATGAAATGATGTGGAAATTGTCATTTTAAGTCGTATTTAATTTTTTATGAAAGCTAAATATTCTTTTAGTTGAAATATATTGTGATTTTTATTTGTAAGAGGGCTGCGTTTGCACGCGGGTTCGTTATGCTTTCGGACCGTTGTGATGTCGATCGTTGAGATGGAAGCAATCGGGTATCGGTAGAAATGAGGTCGATTTAACTAGATCATTTTATTTATGAATAGAGGGCTTACAGCTATGAGTCAGCGGGAAGTACATCTTCCCGCAGTCAAGGCTAACCGATCATCGACGCCAATTTTTTTTAATCATCTTATTTTACATCGGCAGGGTGTTTTTAAAGACGATCATCTCATGCTTTTCCATGTTTCGATATTGTTTGAAATCAGAATAACCAACGAAGTTTACTTACTTCAGAACTTTAAATAATTTTTTCAACCAAGGCTAATAGATTTGGACTCAAAATCTCCCCATTTATATTTTTCGCTATGATAATTCATCTTAAAAGCGTTTAATATTCAAGCTTTCGAATGAATATGCTGCAGCATGCATCACTTTGCAAATATTATTATATTTTGTAGTAGAAATGTTTGAATGATTAAATTTCCCTCAGCAGAAAATAAGTGAAATATTGCATAGCAATTTTGTAATATGAAAATATTTCATTTTATGAAAAATATAAGGTTTATCCTTTGTTAAAAATATTCTAGGGACTAATACGGATGATCGCAGGGACATATTGTTTTGTCGAAGATCAGAAAAAAATGCTAATTTGTACGAAGCCCTCTGCGATTCCAATGCCCCTGAAATAATGTTAAATATATATAGATCGCTTTGGCTTTTCGGGTGGATGCCGAAAAAATTTAGAATTTCAAATATCTTTTTATTAAAACGAGGGATGCATATATTTGCATTCGGATGAGCGAATAGATTATTAAAAGCGGATTGGCAAATAGAGCAGCTTTCGCCGGAGCATGGATCCCTTTTATCTGCGAATATATCAAATAATTTCTTCCCTTGCGGATCGCACCCCGCCGTCGAATAATTAACCCTGCAATGACCACCCGCCTTGCCGAAAAACAAAGGCCCCGTTGTTGAGCTGAATTATTAATCGAGGACCACATATCGTCTTCCATTGTCTTCGGAACTGACAACTTACATCCGGACAAGGACCATCCGTCACACCTGGACTCCTCAAGATATTCAGAAATGCTTATAAGCACCCATTGTGCTCGTAGGTACTTCTGGGCGCCTGAAAACATGTGGGCATTGCCGTATTGTAAATCTTATTTTTGAAAACACTAATTTACGCGGTGGAAAATGAGAGGGGTTGTTTTATAAATTTGTCCGCCCTCAGCGGAAGAAGCGTTTATTCCCGCAGGTAGATGTGCAGAAAGTATATTATTGGGGAAAGCGTTTTTCCCACGTGGGTAAATATGAAGCATATTTATGGGCCTGTGTTGTCGCAATTTTTCTTTTGCGTAATTTACGCTACTTTGTTGAAAAGAATTTCCGTTCAGAGCAATATTTTTACACGTTTTAGCACACACATAAACGTGACTGGAAAATGTTACCCTTTGTGCGTAATAAATGAGTATTTCACTATGGCGTTGTGTAAAATAACCCAAATTAAATCGACTAGGGAATAAATTACGCATTAGAAAAACTACCGTGAAAACATCCCGACAATGTGCCATTAATCATGCATATTCATATGGCACTTTAAAGCGGTTTTTATAATATATTTTGGCTTTCGTTTTTTATCTCAACAGGATCTGTTATGGGGGATTATTTATAGTTCCCGAAACGTTAATAAATCCGCCAGAATATATTCAATGTCGGCTCATTTTATTTATATTGTTTTAGGGTCAATAGAGTAGAGCGCAATTTAAGGGTGGATTTCGGTGTCTCTCGTGGTATTTGTGGCAAGCGTTCAAATATGACGAGAGGCCTCTTCGGGGAGGGAAGAAAAAAGGGCTCTAGCAGTTTTTCTTCCTCTCGTCGGTCATAGTGACTCTGAAAACTTGACAAAAGGATGTCAAATAGTTGAGAATATGTGCAAACAAAAGGCAGTCGCGAGTGGGTAATAAGCCCTTTCGAGTGACTGTGTTTGTTTGATCTTCACAGTCAACAAAATACGCCCTTAAGAACATTTACTCCTCGTCTTCATTTTGTACTATTTGACTTCACATGTGAATAATATCAATATATCCCGAAATACTTCTTATCTGGCCGTGTTTGCAAAAAAACGTGATTTTACACTTCTTACATCAAGCATTGCTAACATATGTAGTTTTTTTGTTACAAATATTTTATACAAACACAATCGATTGATTATTGACATTTTGGATTGAATTATAGACTTTTATCATCCCTGAATTCAAACTAAAAAATTGGGGCTGATATATATAATTATATTTGCGATATAACTTAAACATAAACATATTTTCATCCCTCACTGAGAGTTCGTTTTCTACCTAAACATTCTTAACACATTCCAAGCATATTTGCGATTATTGTGTTACACCCTTTTTTAACCACTTAAGCGCCAATGACTCACTATGATTTTCTTCAGAATAAAAAATATTATTTTGGGACACATTAATGAATCCAAAAATGTCTTCAAATTTAAATAGATCTTGATTTTCAATCTTATTTTTAAATAAATTCAACAAAGGTCATCTCATTGAATAATCTATGCTGCGTAACTGAATCTATTTTGGGATGTATTAATCAGAATGTTTTGCAAAAAACTATCAGTAATAAATTAAGACATATCGGAAATATCCATTATTTTCTATTGAGGTTTGCTTAACTTTCACAGTGCGGATATATCCGTCATACCCACTCTGCATGGACTTTGGTCTTGACGGATATATACGTCATATCCACTTAAAGGGTTAAATAAATTTTAAAATCTAAATCTATCACTACTTATGATTTAATAGGAGAATTTTTTAAAAAATAAATTTTTGGCAATATTATGAGCAAAAAAGTACAATTTTCGGTAAAATTTACACCAAATATTATCTTTTAAAATAGGTTGTGTTTAAAAAAAATTAAAAATCTTTAATGTAATCACTAGTCAATCTTATCAAGAAGAAATGTGCAAAATTTCAATAAGATCAATGTATTCGTTTTTGAAAAATCGTGTAAAAGTTATTAAAATGCGATGTGTCGAACCTATTCATCGGAATTTCAAACGGCTCTCTATCTTAGAGTTTTACTTGGATTGACATAAAACTTTGAGAAAATATTCTTGACATGTTATACTATTAGATTAAAAATATTAAAAAAATTCTAAAGACATGTAAACCATATGTAAAAGAATGTTGAAGCCTCCGTGACCATATGCAAATTAACGTGCTCGAAATATCAAAATTTAATATATACTTGATTTTTAATAATTCTTACTGATTATAAATACATGCAAATTTAAATTGTCTAATTTTCTTATGAATTTATATTCCAATAAGCGTTCATTTTCTTTGTATAAATCGTCTTGTATAGGGGGCGGCAGGGAAGTTACCTTATTTTAAAAATGAATAACACAAACAATAAAGAATATATTAGTTTAATTATTTTATTAATGTTATATAAAAATATTTAAAGTTTTTATTTATTAAAAAAAGCGTTAGTCGGGTATTTTTGAAATAATTTTCGCTTAATAGCATGCATTTTAAATAAGGAAGTTTCCCTGCCTCACCGTGTATAAAAAGACACCATAATATAAATTCACATCCAAATTAAATTTTTATTTTTATATAAAAACGTTGATCCAACTATACAGTTAAGCCCTTATAGACGATCTTATTTAGATAAGAAGTCTATTGTACGTCATAACTAGTTTTTTCAATGGCCAATTCTCGGCTAATGTTTCTTATCTGAAACAATTTTGTTCCAATATTTTGGAACATTAGCACTCTCTATTACTACATTTTGTAAAGGCATGAGTGTGTTCAAACACACTATGGAAATACTTACAACGAAATTACTCTTATCTCTTTATCTACATATAACATGCCATTCAGCACAACATACATTTGGCCATTCATTTAGATGCTAATGAATTCTTTTTAAACTTTCAACAGGGACATTACCCTTTTAAATGAATCATTCGACAAGAAAATGGTTCACTTATTTTCTACGATTAAGTTTCATATATCATATATCAAAAAGCATATTTTTTGAAGTGATCTCAGCAAGATTTCTTCCCCTTTTTAGCTTTATTTGACATCCAAACGTCCAAGACGTCCAGAGTAAATGAAATTTTTAGTACAATAAAACATTTGCATATGACATATGTAGCATTTACTTTAATCATAATAAAATACATTTGAACGATAAAATATTTAGATTTTATGCAGAGCCTTTGTTACAATTCAAACATAAAATTGAATGGAATAAGATGAATTTAAATTTGTACTTGATATATTATATTCATAAAGACAGATAAATGCATCTATTAGCTTGGTATTGAAACATAGAAAAGACAGTGTTGACGTGGAAGTCTTTCAGTTTTCCGATTTAATTCTAAAAATATATATTTTACATAAAATTGGCGAAACTCGGATAAGTACGCTATTCAACGAACCGATAGCAAACGAACCCCGGGAGGCCATCCGCTTAAAAGCGTGAGCCCTGACGCGGGGTGCATTTGTGTGACTGCGTCCAGTGCTTCCAGTTTATGTAACAGCATAAAAGCCTTTGAATGGTCGAATATAAATATGAATAACAAGTTTATCGTATATTCAAGATTGAACTCTTTTTATTTAATCTCAACGACTGCAGAATAGCAAGGACCTCTTCGTATATTTTTATGTGAAGTTTATGCGCCACAATAAAATACTGTGGCAAGTGCCCATTTTGTGAGGCTAAAAACTTGAGTCATAACTATTGAATTGAAAAATTGAACCATAAAAGGTTAACTCGACAAAAAAAACCCGGAAGGTTTTGAATTAACTTCGTTGAATAAATCCCCGATCAATGCTAGATTAGGGATTGTATGAATAACCCCAATCATCGATATTTCCGCTCCTGTTCACCTGTGTATTATGGCCACCATACTGATTGACATCACAAAAGTTCCAATTTATATTAGAAAATTTTGCGCTGGAAATATGCGATCAAAAATTCACAAAGGGCGGATCGGTCGAGCGGGTCCTTTTGACGACAAAAATGTACACGATCGTGAAAACCTAAGTAATTTTTTAAAAAGCAAAGAATTTTTCACTCGGCGTAAGTTACATTTTATTGGGGTAATCTTTGTGCAAAAAACTTAAACGAAAAGCTTTTATAGGAGGCCTGCTTTGAAAGCTTTATTTACTTCCCGATTCAAAGACATCTAACGCAGATTTTCCGAATCTTTAACAATTTTATAATTTCTGGACGACTTTGGCTGATATTTTGCGCACTACGGAGGCTTCATTTTTTTAATTGGTTCCTACTTGTAATCAAATTATAAGATTGATCATTTAAATGTAATTTGAAAGCATTTATATTGACTCAAAGCCTTGATAATATATATAACACTCAATGAAATTACTTTGATTTACATTTTATCTGGATCTTATTGAGCGCTCCCAGATTTTATATTTTAATATTATCCTATATAAAATATATGCTATTATTACATTTCAATCCTGAAACTAGCACTGGAGATCTTTATTGGCAAATTTAAGATGCTTTGCGTCCATTTATGGCATGCTTTAATGTTTCCATCAACAATTTAAAAAAATAGTTCTGCTCTTCATAAATAATGGTACCATGAACCCTTTCATAGAAAGATGATTTTGTAACGTGAAATGGGTGCGCTCTTGCAGCTATCTTCCATGTAGAACAGGTAACAGACAGACTTACTGGATTATGCCCCAGATTAGCCACACAGAGAGAGTATTCCACTGATCTTTGAGCCCCGCTAGAAACGCTTTGCGTAGATCATCCAGGCGCCCACCCTTTTTGCTCCACGCCCTCTAGAGGAGGCGAGATTTTTGCAAGAAAACCAGCTTCAAACTATTGCAACCGAGGATGCGGCGGAAGAGGAAGAACAAAGGTTCAAGCTAATTCAAAAGAATACTACCACGGGACTGCAGGGATTACCTCTTCCCCATGGTACTCGTATCGATTCGGTCATTTGTAGTACCTACCCACGGTCACCGACGAGTCGCCGTTCGAACAATCTAAAACCATTATCCCATGTATGCCTAGGCTGTTGAGGATAGTGGTGAGCCTTTGAAATAGTCTCCACCAACTACTGTAATCGGCTGTTCCATACACCCCTTTATAGGTGCGTAGCACAGGGTGACCTGCGCACCCAACTCAATTTAGCTGAACTACCCCAGCTGCGCTTGATGAGCAAACCGACGAGGCTACTTTCGCGCACCTCTATTCCACATCATTACCCCAGGGATTCAACCGTTGCCCACGTTCGTAGGGTTGGGGTTCCTCCCCTGGGGTTTTATGGGTGGACATCGTGGACTCTAACATCCACCCGGTTCCATGTAGAACAGCTTAAATTAAAAACCCGCCAATTCTGACACCAATGAAACATGATAGAGTAAAGGCGCTCCCGTGGCTAAATCGCCAGACCACTCCCCGCTCCCAAGCATTCTCCAAAATGACCACACTCGCACGCGGGCTCATTTTTCTATCGGATCAAATAGAAATATTCTTATCTTAGCTTTTTTTAAATTTTTACGACGAGTAAGAGAGAGAGGAGAAGGACGTCTTCCCGCAGTCAAGGCTAAACGTCGACTCACACCTACTGCGCATTACCACTAGACGTTGTCATTTTAGACGCAATGTGTCAGCTGCACCACAGAAGACGTCTTCTTAAATTGACATATTACATCTGAAAAGAGACAGAAGATACCACTGTTAATCTGGCGAATTTAATCTGCACAGATTAACAACGCCATTGCGTGGGGATGATATTACACTCACGCTACAATTTATTAAACAGAAACATCCACTACGCTATGCGCATGCGCCCCGCCGCCTTTACTGCGTGTGTATACGTATCTATGCGTAGCATAAAACAATCACTACATCAGTAGCTTACCTATTTTATTATATATTACACAAACAGCAAAAGTTACAAGCTGAGAAGTTACACTTCTACTGTGCGAGAGTTTTGCGCAAGTATTAGATCCACAGCATTTCAAACCAATTTATTAAATCTTTTTCCTACAGAAAGCTCAGCATCACACATCAAATATAATTTTTTTCCAATGGCTTCACTTTTTCTTTTGATTCTAATAAGTCTAATGTTGTCGGTAATTAAATGATTAATTATACGCATCACATATATATATCATCGTTGTTGATGATACGGGATGCGGCAGGAAAACTATCTTATTTTAAAAATAAATAACACAAATAGTATAATAGATATCAGTTTATTTATTTTTTCATGTTACAAAAAGACACTTAAAGTTTTTGTTTATTATGTTATAAAAAATATATCATTAAAATGATCTCCGTTCTGATCAATGCATTGTGATAGTCGAGTTTTATTTATTATTTTCATTGTTTTCAACATATCGATGGATATCTTGTCAATGGCAGATTGAGTATTGTTCTTAAATTGATCCAGGATCTTTGGACTTTCAGATTGTCTAACATGCTCGATATTTTTGACCGCTTGAAAAGTACGCCTCTGAGGCGATCGCACGCCCCACGCTCATCTATTACACGATCGTTGTTAAACTTACATGATAAAAAACGTTAGATCTTATTCTTTCGATTGTGATTTTTTTTAGTATTTTTTTAATTATTCTAGCTCGAGAACGCGTGTTTCAAATAAAGAAGTTTTCCTGCCGCATCTTGTACATTTTTAGCTTGGATTTTCACATATCAATCATGATTATGATAGTAAATAAGTCTGCCTGAATAATTATTCCAATATTATTTGAAGTCTGAAGGTTGACGAAAAAGCTTACGGAACGTCTGGAACTCAATCGCATATTAAGATCGCGAAACGAATTCGAAATTGGTCTGACTTTTCATTTTTAACTGCGGTATATATTCTCACGGTTGATTTATTTTTCTCCATGCGAATTGAGTTTTTCTGAATACTTGACTGACATATTAATAAAAACTGCTGACGTTCGTATCGCTCGGTAAATTAAGCTCAGCCTTGTAATTTGAATAGTTATTTATATTCAAGATTCGGAGAAATTTGATAAATCCAAGAAGGACTAATATTTATTTTGCACGACAGCCCCCTTCACAAATGCTCAGGGTATAAATTGCCTTCGAAAACGTTGGTCAAATAGAATAAACGCTTTGTTCCGTTGCGTTCGACTGTATATCATTTTTATTGCTTTTATCGCTGCAAAATGTAATCCCGGTATAAAAAATGCAAGTTTTCCCTATGTATTCCCATATTTATACATTACATATATCGCTCGTGCGGGTTGACAAGCAGATATATATATGTAAATTCATTGAAAAGCAGAACATTGAAACTAATCGCGGAACAAAACGGAAAGCGTTTTAATTGAGTTCGGTTAAACCTAATTGAAAATGAATATGAAAGCAACGGCGCAAAATTGACTTATTCAATTTAATTCCGCGTATGAATATATATCGATTTCCGCGTACAAATAAAGCACGGCGTATATATATATTAGTAATGATGAGAATGTGGAAAATGACACCCTGGGGAGCTCATAACTGCGAAAAACCAATCATGCTCCGGAGAATATGTCAGGTCCGATTTACTACCATTGAATTTTATTTTTATTATCAGACATTTTGCAGAAGAAAATATATTTTCGTTTATGTCTCTTTATGCCAAAAGACCTAGGATAGATCGTAAACAGGCCGCCATCACAAAGGATCCTTGGAAGAATCCTTTATTTATTTTCACGCGAGCTCCGAGCATATGCTTAAGTGTCGTCAATGTACCTTATAATTCAGCGTTCTTGCTTCGGAAATAAAATAAATATTAGGTTGATGCTTAAATAACGTCTTATATATTTAAGAAAAAAAAAGTTAATATATTTAGAAAAACTTTATTAAACATCTCACTTTATCACGTCAAAAAAATCGTTTTTTTTTTTAATCTCATTTTTCGAAAGGACATGTCTTTAGGAAAGTCGCCCATAATTTTGGTGAAGAAATTCGGATTATTTCAATGCTTTACAGCTAATTCGCGTAATGCGCTCGAAGCAATCACTCCATCCAGACTGCATCCCAGTAGTTCTGAGACCTGTACCTGCTTTTGTTTATAGACCAGAGATTCCTATTGGGGATCTTTCTTATCTTTGTTCTAATAAGGAGCAAATGAAGTAAAAAAAATTTTAATAAAGTTTTAAAAAAGGCCAATATGCAAGTGAACATCAAGGGCAAAAAAAGAAAGAAGTCTGTATGAAGTGCTTCGAAAACCGAATAGCTTACTAATAAATTAATATAAAAAATATTTAATTATTATGGCTTAGCTATCCGCCTACATCTTGATTCAACAAAAAAATAAATAATGCCATTTGGGCCACATACTATCACAAAATTTCGACTGATGAAGCCCCTCAGCATTCATACTATCCGAAAGGCTCAGATTCTTGGTGCTAATTGCAAAAACATGTAACTACAAGACCATTATATTTATGCAAGCAACCACCCTATCTCACAGAAGATATTCAGCAAATCTTAAGAGCCATTTATGAAGAATTTAAGGTCTGATAAATTATTGAAAAGATGTCTTGGCTCGTTTCAACGAGTGCGTATGTTCCCTGGTACCGAAATATATTTTTTATGGCAAAAATTACCATAAAATGCAACATATAATGCAGCCTGCATTTTTAATGAAGTATTTATACTTAATTTAAAAATAATGGACGAAAAGATGCATTGCGATTCATGGAGACGCGCAACTAAGAACGTATACGCCTTACCAACTGCCAAGGCTCCGAATCGTCTAAATAAGCTAGAACAGTTCACAGATACGTCAAATCAGCCAAAAAAGAAGAGGCTAAGGTAGCTGAAGATTTTTTTATGAAGCTGGAATCGCTGATTAGTAGTATATTTCCCTTTTCAACAATTTTGTGGCACTTCAAACTTTAAACGCGTTTTTCTCGAAATGACATTTTTGCATGTAGCGTAGAAAGAATTTTGCCAAATCAAGTCACCGATTGATCTGAAATATTTCGAGCTTATTTTAAACATATATGGCTATAGCATATTTACAAAACCGGGTCAAAAAGTTTATTATATGTTATGTTTTATGTTAAAAAATACCTCAAAAAAAAGTGTTTTTTTCCAAACTTTTTTTTAAACCAGCGCCATTTTGTTACTTTTATACAAAAACTATTCATTAACGCTACTGCGATAGCGACATGCTTATAAATTAATAATCTTTTTGATTTTTTGTTTCAAGTAAGCCTGAATGAAAAAATTGTTCCACACCATGGACTTGTATTTTTTTTGACATATCATTTTGATGCTTTAAAAACGATATAATATATATCTTTGTAAATTACGAATTTATTTTTTTAGTATTATATAAGAGTGCCATAATAAATCTCGAAAAGATTAATTTCATTATATGGTGTATTTACTGAGAAAAAAATTGTTAAAAATTGCCTATTTTTGGCCGTCTTAAATCAATCAATTGCATTATTTCTATCATTGTCAATGACTGTCTTCCATCGTTCCGTCGATATATATTTAATTTTGTAGAGATAATAACAATAGAAAATCTGAAGGGGTTAAATTGGGAGAATAAGCTGGATGCTTTAAAACATCCCAATTGAGTGCCTTTAATTTATGATGTGTCATAATTGCAGAATATTGGCGCGCATTGTCTTGATAGAAATCGATACCCTTTCAATCAAGTTAAGTCAAATCAAATTCTGAATTTAATTTTTGCAGCTGTCCACAATACTTCTCATCATTAATTGTTTTGCCAGGTTGCAATAACTCATAATAAATAATGCTCTTCATATCCCACCAAACACAAAGCATTATTTTTTTAATGAAGCCTTGGGAGTGATTAATGGATAATTTCCTAGTTTGATTGTTATAGACAACCCATTTTTCATCCCCTGTCAATATTCGATGCAAAAATGGTTCATGCTTTTGTCTCGCACACAAAGAAACACACGTGGCAACTCGGTCTAGCAGGTTTGCGGGTGACAAGTTGTGCGGGACCCAAACGTCTTACTTGGAAACCCTTCCAATGGAATTCAGATGCCACCATAGATTGATTGATATCCATTTTCATTGCGATGTTCCTGGTATTTTTACGGAGATCGGCTTCAAGTATGGTTTTCAGTACAACATCATCGGGGGTTGAAGGGCGCCCAGATGATAAATTCTCAAATCTGAATTTAGCAAACCATCGTTGACTATTTCAAACATCGATACATATGACATATTTTTGGTTGCCACTGTAGCATTATGTTAAAGCAGTTGTTTAAAAATAAATCATAATCATAGTCTATGTAAAATACGACATTTCTTATGCATCGACCTAATAATAACACATGCTATCCTATAATACAGGACGGCGATACGTGCAATATTGTATCGTTCGTGACAGGTAATACTTGCATAATGACGGACTAATAATTCTAACCTAATTTAGTCCACAGACGTAAAAAATACATTTCTTTTCATACTATCAAGCATCAAATTACAATAATTGTAATAGTGTTCTTGAACATGTGCCATAATTGCATGCAGACATGCAAATTATTTAAGATTTATTTTTTTGAACAAACGCAATGATAATATATGCCGCTATACGAATTTTGAATATTAAATTATCGACGGTGCCGAAAATACGTACCGTTTTTAATAACACATACGGACACATTCCAAAAGTCATGAAATATATATTGTTTGAAAATATTTGTTGACAATATCAATACAAATTGTTAATATTCTTCAAAATACTCTCCATGAATATTTATACATTTTTTTGCGGACTCTTCTATGCCCGGGTTCTTCCCATTCCGGTCCCTTTTCATCAATATTTCTAGAACATCCAGGTAATAGGTAGTATTCTTGTGATACAAACTCTTTGTGGATTACACATTTGGCGTCAAAAAAGCTGTAAATTTAAGGATTTCTTTCACCTCATCCAATCAGTTCGAATACATTACGATCATGTGGAAAAATAATATATTTCATTACTTTTGGGATACACGTTGTTTAGAGGAAATTGATCGCCAAAAAATGTCGATACACAGTTGAGCGAGTTAATCCAAGTCTCTCAGCTAATCCTTCAATGGAAATACTTGGATTTATCTCCACTAAATCTCGTACACAACTGAATTTTAATTATTTTTCTATTCTCATTTGCTCATGCATCAAAAAACTATTTTATTTCGGAATATTACTATTAAAAGCAGTAAATAATCTTCAAGCAATTATCTCAAAAGTGCCATAATTTTCTTCTTTGCTCAATATAACTAATGAAGCAAATTTTCAGACATAGTTTGCTTAACAAACCTAATAATTGGGTGGTGCTTTGTCTTGACAATTAATAAAAAAAAACATGTTTAAAAAAATGTGGCCTTTTATTCGATGGTTTGATTTTGCTTTCTTTAGTCATCCTTAACAAATTTTACCAAATGATTGAATATTCAAGCTCTGAATAATGCAATCTTCCAGTCTTGTCTTTTAATAGCCACCTCAATATTATGATCCTAATCCCAAATTTTTGCATAATGAAGTCAACCCTTCTATAGCGTCGAGATAGGGACCACGCTACAGACATTGACCTTATGTATTTTACCAGTTGTTTGCGTAAAAGACGCCGTAAATGAAATAAACGCTAAATGATGGTTAATTATACAAATAAATTTTTGATACAAACTAAGTACGAAAATCTATATTTTTTTGCGTTTATTAATTTTTTTAAGAAAAATTATCAAAGCATATTTGACGGTAATAAAAATATTTTCCAGCTGAAATTTTATTATTTCAAAATAAATATATACTCTTTCTTGTAGTCGGCTCTTTTCTTTGCTCGTCTTAAGATCTAAGCTAAAACCACCTCATGAAGGGTCAACCTTGTGAATTAGCCCTTTTGCTCTTAAGCGGATTTCCGTCTTACTTTTAAAAGCACGCTACTCTTTATAGATTATCCATAGAATTTCATCCAGGACACGTTTATTAAATCATTTATTTTGCTCACAGGGCGTGTAAATATTTTTGCGAAAATGATTTATTAAATCTCATCCGACGTCCTCCGCCCTATGGATTATTTTGATTGAATTTACTTCCCCTTTATCAGATCCTGTGGAGTAAAATTGATGTGGTCGAATGGTAGAGAGCCCGAATTAATTAACGCGATGGCAGAAAGTTCACATAGTAAATCGGATTTCGGACACACTTCGGTCTAGTTTAAAATTCGTCGGTGTCGGGATTCGCATATATCACCTGGATAAATATGTCCTCGTGCCCTAATGGAAAAATGTACGGGTGTGCGGCTAATTCGGGATTTAATTTAAATGCGAAACCGACTGTCAAAATTATTTGCGCACTAATATGAAATAATTTGCGATTCTGATTGAGGTGTTTCCAATTGGAAAGCTCGAAAAATGTAATATTTTGGCAGCGGCGGTGTGTCGTTTCCGATTTGCAGTTTGTTTTTGTTATTTGATTGGACTCTGGATGGATAAAAGGCGTCAATCATTTTACAGATAAAGTTGATTGCCATATGGAGTGAATATTTTATCAACCAGGGAATGAAAAATTGAAATCAAACAAGCATTGATGGAAGAATATTTTTCGGGAAATACATTCCTAGCTGTGTGATCAATTATTTGGAACTTTTTTCTGTCGCTGGAACTCGATAGGTATTTCATTTTTAAATCAATGACCCATTTTTCTTGCCCAAAGAGTGAATTAAATTGAGAAGTATGTAAATGAGAAATTAATTAATGGAAAGCGTTTTTAAATATTAATACATTTTTTTTTAAATTATTGATAAAGTGTGATTATTTCTTAACTGAAGGTTTAAATCTAAATCCCAAGTATAAAAAAACTGTTTTGCAAATACGGCGATTATTCTTTCAATCAAATTTTGTACGTCCATAAACAAAATAAATCCATTGGCGTCAGGTCTGGAGACCGTGCGAGCCACTAAATAGTGCACGTCCTTAGACAAATAAATCCAGTGGTGTCAGGTCTGGAGACCGTGCGAGTCACGTACTAGAGCATATCACTATACAAATAAATCCAGTGGTATCAGGTCTAGAGACCATGCGATTCACGTAATAGGGCATGTCCTTAGACACATAAGTCCAATGGTGTCAGATCTGGAGACCGTGCGAGCCACGGAATAGTCTTCAGGCAAAAAAGTCTAGTGGTGTCAGGTCTGGAGACTCATTTCTCGAGAATCATCAGGAAATCATACATATCTATGTACGAGAGACTATAATCCCTATGTAGTCGGCATCCGCGCTACATGACTTGCCCAGATTGACGCTTCGCCGTACATGTCCATGACCTCTATGGCTTTGAAGCCTTAGATCTCACAAAAAATAAATAAAAAATAAAACGGGTTCATAAAGAAATGAAACCTCCATATAATTACAAAATTAAATTGCTCCGAACATTAAACACTTAAGAGACTATGCTTTGTAACAAACGGTTGAGGTAGCGATTTTCATGAAAGAATGCACCCATAAAAATATCACAAAGAAGATTAATTGTCGAATTTGCAGTGCTGACAATTGCAGTTTTCTGCTGAAAGCGGCAATTTATTTAATCTTCTTGAAGCGCCATAAAAAACTGTCGCATGCTTCTTCGTATCCATAAGTTTCTAGATTTAAAAATTATAATCTGACGATCCTTTGTCGTTATGATCCTCTGTAAAGCAATTCTGGCTGGAAATGAAGACAATATAAATTGAAAAAAAATTTATATGAATTTGGACAAAATAACAGGTGTATCGAAAAGTCTTTGCCGATTAACAATGAAATAATTTATTACATTTTTTCATTTTTATTTATCTTAAAAAATATAATTTTCTGCATTACTACCTGCTATTTCCCACAGGTTTTTGCATTTTTCAATTGTTGTCACAGACAACCCATTTTTCATCCCCATTCGGTGCAAAAAGGGACAATTTGTGTCTTGATAAACTGAGCTCAAACAGACATCTATCAAAATCGGCAAGGACTTATAGATACACCTAATATGTCATACAAGTTTGGATGACTGCCATCGCCCGCATCAATTAACTATTATCATATGTAACTCATACGTTTATTACAATAACTTCAGTAAGTCATTTAATTTTTTATAGAGTTCACATTTAAAAATATCGCATTAACTCTGTGTTCATAAGTTTTGGATGATTTCCGAAATTAATGTAATATAATTGAGATGTAGCCGAAAAAAATCTCAAGGAAATGTTCCTTTGAGATAAATTTTCTAATGGTTCCGGTGATTAATTGATATTCCTGCCTTTCATTATATAATTTCTTTACGGATCTTTTTTTAAAGTCTGCAAAGATTTGTAATCCGTTACAAGTTAGCACAAATAGAGTGTCATAAATCAGAGAGGCGTTTTATTCAAGATTAGAACTTTTAGCACCGCGTTTTCTTCTACTTGCTCCATTTCCGTCGAATAAAAAAATACAAACATTCCATCTTAGCTAGTATTTTATTCTTTCCATAAAGCCTCCAATTATTACCCTCTTTTGTCTTGTATTTAAATCTATGGTCTCCATTTTCTCGAGATTACAAAGCCAAAGTCTTCCCTTCGGAGTTAAATGATGATTCTTAGTTAAGTACCTTTTTTTCGTTATTTATGACACGATTAACTGAGCTTTCGTTTTCATCATTCAAATGAAGCCCGCGCCGTTTTTAATTTATTTAAATAAAAAATACAAGCGCCAAATTAATTAAACGCGGAACAACGTCTTTATTTGGAGAGTCTTACGAGTGCTTTGTGGGGCTAATTTATGCTCGGGCTTGAACACATTTTATGATCAATTTAACGTGAAAAACATGTTTTATTTTACTTTATTGGGCCATTATGATATAGATGTTTATATTAAAAAAATATGGTGTATTAATTTAATAATATTTGGGATGTTCAGGGAGCATAAACTGATTAAAAGTCGAAAAAAGGCATGAAAAATAATTTTAATTTAATTTAAAATCACTGATTTTTATCCATCTTAATTAATATTTTACACTTCCAATTAAATTGAAAAGTTAACCATTTTAGTGTGAATTAAATCGTCAATATCAAAACCTGACTTAAAATAATAAATTCGTTCATCAGTATTTATACGGGGTATTTCAATAATGACGCTCAATTTTTAAATGTAAATAAAACAAGTTACGTATAATATATTTACTAAATTTTAAATTTATTTTAAAGTATATTTTATGGCATAAATTATAAAATATAAAATTGTTCAAATATTTGCCGCAAATTTGTTTGGTGATAAATATTCAGGAGGTCTAATTTTCGATGAATTTGTCGCATAAATCTGGCTGAATTTGCTGAATGGCGTTCGTTATGTTGACTTTGAGGGCATCAATTGTTTGTAGTTAATACGTATATATCTACAATTTAGAATAGATGTAAAGAAATAAGTCTAAATGCGTTAAATTGCACGATCTTGGTAACCAATTCATCGTGCCCTCAAATCGCTCGTGTAAGATGTTCATCGTGGCATGCGCTGTATGACACATAAACGCATCCAATTTAGACCACAATAAGCTGCTAATCATCTATTTGTAATGTTATGACAATGCCAGTTTAGTTTAGAAGTTGCTATTGAAGCTTGGTAACTATAATATAACAATTTTATAGCGTTTCTATTGAAACAAATATTTGCTCAAAATATGACCTAATTAGGTTGTCACTTCTTATTCCTCTTCACTTTTCTAATATATTTTTATAAATATATCCTTCAACTGCATGTAAATCTGAATCTGATGATCGGAAAATTTAATCAGATTTATTATGTTTGATGATGATGTTAATAGCCATCTTCTATCATTGAAGATGAAAAATATTTATTTATTTATATTAAACATTTTATGAAGGATTTTCTTATATATTTCGCTATATTTCTACCATCACCGTGTTGCAACGCTCATTTAAAATGGCAAGGATAGAAACGCCGATACAGCACACAAGTCTGTGAAAAATGCAATTCTTGTAGAATCACGTATTCTGTTTTCAATCTTGATCCCAAACTCTTCATCACAATCCATTGTTTATGCAATCGAAGTGGAATCGAATCCTAGACAGATTTATAGGTAGCAACGTCCTCTAATATCGTCCTCACTTTGTTCCACCGCGTTGTCTTTGTTCAAGAGTGTTATCTTTGGGTCTTATCGGCATTCGATAACCACGAGCGTTATGCAAAAAGTAAATATTTTTCCAATTTAAAACCGAGCAAAAAATCGAATGCGATTCGAATATATATCGTGGAAAAACACCGCCAATTCTGCGACGCATCTCATTGACAGCTTTTCATGTTCGCGCGTCAAACATTTGACACACTGTCAAAGTTACACGTCGGAATAACGCCGCCGCACAAATTGGCTCAATAATTTATCGCGGATTTGGCATGGGGTGTCGTATCGCGACATTGACAAAATAAGAACGATGGGGGCTAATTAGCGGGGGTGGATAATAAGATTGTGTCTCGGGCCTAGACGAAACGGAAATACACACTCCTACCTGGGATCGAATGCATGGGATTCCATTAAAACTTATAATT
This sequence comes from Stenopsyche tienmushanensis, assembly GCA_008973525.1. Classification (NCBI taxonomy): domain Eukaryota; kingdom Metazoa; phylum Arthropoda; class Insecta; order Trichoptera; family Stenopsychidae; genus Stenopsyche; species Stenopsyche tienmushanensis. Next base: position 844,010 of record WACJ01000016.1, read on the forward strand.
TGACGCACCGCAGAGTAAATTTCGACGAAAGCAATCTAAACTTTTAACGGTTCGTGGACGCCGAAAATTGTTTTTAAAGGAAAACTGTTTAAAATCGAATAATAATGCCGATTTTAGGGGATCTAAATACCTTGTATAAATGCAAATTTGCAAAAAGTGTGACGGGGTTTCTAAATACTGCGTTTTTCTCATACTCATACATAATATTTTTAAGCAAGTTTTCAGCAATAAATAGTCATTTTATTCATGAATTTGTATTCTAGATTTAAAAAATCAGAGATTTATATTCATAAACTTATTTAAAAATTGCTTCTCCAATGTCAAATAAGTAGCAAAACTGGAATATTGTCGACATTAAATGCAATTGTTACTAGTGTATTTCCTAAAATATTAGGTTGTCCCATAAGTGTCTTTCGCAATTGAACACAGATATAATCATAGCCATGGTTGAAGAAAACCCGCGATATACTGTTCGCGAAATAGCTAACAAGTTAGAAATTCCGCGAACATCCATCCACAATCATCTGATAAAATTGGGCTACATCAATCGTTCAGATGAGTGGCTTCCTCATGAACTGACTGAATCAAATAAACTTCAGCGTATTTCAACATGCGATATTCTTCTCCAACGACATAATAGCCAACCTTTTTTGAAGAGACTTGTCACTGGAGATTAAAGTTGGATACTCTATGAAAATATCCAACGTAAATGGTCTTGGACCAAGGGTAAAGAAGCTTTAACTGTAGCTAAACCTGGCCTACATCCAAAAAAAGTTTTGCTATGGATTTGGTGAGAATGGAAGAGGATAGTTTATTATGAGCTACTTCAGTAAGGTGAAACGATCGATTCAACAAAATATTGTTTCCAACTAGACAATCTAAATGATGCCATTACCAGAAAACGGCCAGAATTAGCAAACAAACGAGGCGTTGTTTTTCATCACGATAACGACAGACCTCATGTGTCTTTTCTCGTCAGAAATAAATGATTATCATTTGACTGGGATGTTTTACCTCATCCTCCATACTCTTCGGATATTGCCACTCCAGATTATTATTTATTTCTTCCATTGAAAAATTCTTTACGTGGTAAAAATTTAAATTCAAAAAATCATATAAAAATGTACCTTGATCAATATTTTGCCAACAAACCTTTGGGAAATTTTGGCAAGAAGACATTATGAGGCTTTCGGAGAAATGGAGAAAGGTAATAGAACAGAATGGATCATTTATTGTTCAATAAATTTTGATGTAATACAAATTATTGTTTATTTTTTCCTAATATGAAAACGAAAGAAACTTATGGGACAATTTAATATTTATCAAATTAAATAATTTTCAGCACAATTGCAGATAATTCAAGAGCTTTTATTAAATGAAATAAAACATTAAATCGCTGGGGAGGATTTCATATCTTTATAAATTGATTAAATTTGAATTAAACGCTGTTAGAATGGATTAAATCTTGGTATCTTATTATAAAAATCAGATTCAAATACTGGGGGCAATATTTTTTTAATAATACCCACAATCTGATTTGAGTTAAGTCAATCTTTGCGTTTATAATGATCATAATTTGCACAGGGCGCCGAACTCTCGAATCCCCATTTCGTTGTCTTAGTTACAGCGACAGTCCTCGACTGTCGCTTTATTCAGCCGCGAAGTCCGCACCGGGAGGTCATTAGAAGCACAGGGTGCTCTTTATTTTCGATGATGATCCCAACGCCGACCCTTGCATCTCATTCCTATGGAGGATTGCGGTTTTCAAGAAGTCAAAAGATGGAAGGGAGAGACAATCAAAATAAATTTATATATATATATATTTTTGAGCTTTAGCTTCCAAAATACATTAATTATGAAATCATAATTGATAATAATCATAGAAACATTATTGATTTTAATATTAGGGGTACCAGATGAAAATTTTAACACATTTATGTGAACAAATTGAATCGATGGTGTCGAGGGTGATTTAAAATATTTCGAAGTAAAAATTGAGACTTGAAAAATAAACGTCGAATTGGAAGGGTAGTAAAAATTGACAATGAGATTTTATGCATTGAAGTTAAAATAAATCCAATCAAATCTATTCAACAAATAGCAGATGCATTCGAATACCCTTGGTCTTGTGTACAACAATATTTTTAACTAAATTTCGTCAAGTTGGACATGATCCAAAAGCTGTCAAATTCCAATGGATTTTTTTTTTCTAGTGAAGGGTAAAATGTAGAAATATAAGGAACTCCGTTTATAGAGCACGTCCCTAGACAAAGGAATCCAGTGGTGTCAGATCTGGAGAACGTGCGAGCTACGTAATAAGGCACGTCCCCTGGCGAATAAATTCATTGGTGTCAGGTCTGGAGATCGTGTGAGCTACAGAATAGGGTCGCCAAAAGAATTGATTTACACGATAGAGGTGTCCACAAAAGATGTCCTAATTGAAGGAATAATTGCCGCCTTTGCAAAAATGAACAACTACATTTGAAATAAGAGAATGATATTGGTCTTGCATACGAAGCAGAGATGGGCAATTTGAATAAACTTTGTAGATAATTATAATAAAAACGTCTTAAGCATAAAAACATTTTTTTAATCCTGACCCTCGCAAACTGGTAGCTCTTCAAGTTTAGCTACTTATTGAATGATTTGTATGACATATAGCATATCGATTTATAGGTGAAATTTTGGGTATTTTTTCAAAATGTTGAAAAAAAATTCTTTTTTGACAAACCTGATATTTAGAACATATGGTCTATGTATTAAACATAGCAAAAGACCCCCCTTATCCCTAAAAAAAAGCTTTGACGGTTCATGTGCAAAACGCCCTGTATTTATATATTGTATATAAATCATTAATAATTTTTTACTGCAAAGTTCCTAGCCACAATTGAATTGCATTTTTTTAGTTTTAAAATACCACGTTGCCGTAAAAAAAGGAAATTTTGATCCCGTTGTGTCCTCTGATAAAAATTCAAAAAGACAGGATATTCTGCAGACACGTTTTCATGGTGCAGCGACCCTATGTCTGAGGATAATTCCGACGACCATCACCAGCAGACGTCATCTCCCACCCTTGTTTTATTCGTCTGTTTTCATGCAATTTGCCCCTTCGTATTATTTCGTCTAATTTACATTCACGGATTGCTCACACGACACGAATAAATAATAGTACATGCTTCCCATATCGTTCAATGTCATGCGATGTTAATTAGCTCGTTTGTGTTTTGATTTGCGTGTGGAAAAAATATTAAGGGTGTAACGAGTAAGATTCGAGGGATGAATAGTACATCCAGGCCATAATAGTAGTATTATTGTGTCTCGAACGTGGAGGTAAATTGTCAGCATGGGTTGCCACGTAAGGGAGGATTGATTGCTTCCGCTCTCGAGTCCCAGGAGACCATTCTTCTATTATATCAATAAGAGCTACCACATAAGTCTTCATCATGCTCTTCCAGCTTAACGTCAAAGCCTTGATCTATTATTATCATCCTATCACATTATCATATCGCGCAAGTCGGAATCCATCAACATTTTTCATAAATTCGATATGAAGCATCCTTCAAATATGTGTCTGCAATTTGAGAAATATTCGGCGTTCCAAAGAAAAATGCTGATTTTTTCATGATTATATTCGAAATCATCGAATTAAATTATTATTTTGGTCTTATTAGTGCACAAATCCGATCTGAATAGAATTGGGACGGTCTAAATTGATTCAATACGCACAATTAGTTTCCAATCAGTCGAACTGCAAATTTATTGGAGCGGAAAGAGCACATTATCCATTCTTATATCTGCATAAAATACAGTCAACCCTTCTATAGCGTCCTATATATAGAAGCAAAACATTATAGAAAGTTAGGCACCCATACAAAAAATTAACAGGCTTGGTTTGTTAATGAGTACATGTGAATAACACTTTCTGTTTGCGTTAAAGACGACGCAAACGAAGTGGACGCTATAGGAAAATTGCCTGTGTGCAATAAATACTCAAGATTTATTGAAAATTCAAGCAAATTAGAGTAAAAATTTACTTCAATCAACCGAATCTGTCGCTTGGGGGTCAATCAAACTGTTGACTCTTTATTTTTTTGGCAGAAAATATGCGACCCAAAATAATAAATCGGATTTTCGGTTGGTCGAGGAACGAAATTCGTTGACTGAAAATTGCATTGCGGTCGGACATTACCAATTTTACACAACGCTCGATTCGTATATCAGGATGACACAATTTTATGAAATCCATTTATCCGAGGCTTTCATGTGTAAATTTAATATTCTGCATATTTTTTATAAATTGGATTTGAAAAACCATTATGATGAAAATCTTCAACAAAGAACGCAAATTGAAGCTGACGAGTCGCTGTGTATTTAAGGCCTTCAAATGATTAACAACCCTTTTATTGATACCAACATAGTTCTAATATATATCTGCATTTAAGAGATAAAAAAATACTAGATTGAATTTTCATATTCAACTAGAATCGATTGCAAATGTGATTAAAATCATAAAATGCCCTTTAAATCGCTCGTGCAGAATGTCCATCATGACATGCGCTATGTGTAGTGTCGTCCAGTTTAATAAGCACTGTTCTAAGCAATTATCAACTTTTTTAGCTGTTTTTAAGGGCGGCAATCGCTTTAGACGCTTGAAAATTAGTCGTTTTACATGGTATCATTTAAAATTTTTGACGTTATTTTACAACAACCTTATGTACTAATTTATTTTATTTTTTAAAAAACAAAATGGCGGAGTAATAAGGTATTCTGATTCATATTTTTTACCATTTTCTTAATAGTTTTTACCCCAAAAAATAGTTAATTTACGCGAAAACCTTAAAACTTGAGGTTAGTTAACTAGATAATATTATAGTGTGAAACATCTCTAAATTTCAGCCAGATTGATTGATAAATTTTTAAGCTACAACTGGCGAACATTTTGAAAATGCAGTTTCGAAAAATCTCGTTTAAAGTTTCAATACGATAAAACTATCAATTTTAGTGATTTACCAATCAATCAATGATTCCAGGCGCATATAATAAATTTTCAGCTTTCTCAAAAAGTTTCTATAATAAAACTAAAGGTAAAAAATATTTAAACAAATTTATTATGAAAGACACTCCTACCTGACCTGACACCCTTTTTTGATTTAACGTTATAAAGGATTTGCCCCCTTTAAATTCCCCAAATAAAAATAAAATATGAATAGCATCAACAGTGTAAAGGTTCATTTATATTTATATTGCTGGTTGTGGCAATTTTTCGACGAAATTTAGGTCAATTTCCAACTGCTACGGAGCCCAAACAGTAAACACCTGGCTTTATCTATAAGTTTACATTAAGTTCTCAGATAGTTGAAATGTATACGAATGCAAATGCAAAATTAGTTCTTGGGAATGACGAGAAATTGACTGCCTCAGGTTCTCCCGTACACTCTCACGCACGGTAGCGATGTTTTTAGCAGACCTTGCATATCGGCAATGTACGGGTATTGGTTAATTATTTATCAAACCAATCAAAACTAATTTCGCCTCAATACAACGATTGTGACGAAGATAAAAATTACGTAAAGCGTGGAAAATTTCTGGAGCGGAGCACTGATTTTGTGATTTTGAAAATATTTTTTTCATAATTTGCACAAGTTTTTCAACATTATAATATTACATAATAATTTGCCTTATACTATTAAATATTGCACAATAACTATATTACATGTTGCTTTAACAATATGGCTGCTAAAAATTAACAAAGTTTGAGCGTTCATATTGAAAGATCTTATATATTTCAATATTTTCCAAAGTATATATTTAAATTTTCCTACTTAATATTGTATTAATGCCTTTTTAAATCTGGTTAATTTTACAATAAAGCATTTTTACAGGTTATAAATAGGATGTTTTTTAAGAACTAACTAATTAACAAGGCTGCATAATGTTGTTGAAGGTAATATGTTATAATGACTACTTTATGATATAGTGATAGTTTAGGCTTATTAATAATATACAATGCTAAAACGCTTGGGGCTTATTTCTAAGATTATAAACTTAAGTTGTTGAAAGATTTGAGAGGATATGAATAGACTTTACGTTTGTAATAAAATAGTAAAAATGAACATAATTAACGTAGTTTATCAATTAGTATATTGATTTGTGCATTTTAAATATGTATATTTGAGTTATATAAGAAATAAAATGAGTGTCAAATAGAAATTTATGAGTTGTTAAATTTGAACTGAATTAGGAAATAGTATTTAGAAATAATGAAAGAGAGGTAAATTGGAAGAGCGATCAAGAAAGAAACTTCCTCCTCTTCCAAAACTCACTCTCCCATCCGGTATCATCCTCCTGTTTGGGGATATCAACAGAGCAACAACCCAAACTACTCAAATCATCGCAATTCGCAAAGCGTTTGGGGCGCCTTGGTATCTCCGAAGCTCCCAACTCCCCTTTGAAGCCGACATTCCCCTTCTAAAAGACCACATTGTCAAACTCTCCTCTAACTTTTTCAATTCCCTTTCTTTCGTTCAAAATCCAATCATCAAATCCCTCTCTTCATACTCGAGCAGCTGGATAATGAGACCCAGAGCCGTATTTAACTACAATTTCAACAGAAAAATCAGACCTTATCGATACCCCAAAAAAGGTATCGGATGACTACTCACTATTCCCACAACCGAAGCACCGACGGTTTATCATCCCTCTTCTCTCGATGCATCCTAGTTATTTCTATATTCTCTTGTATAAATTGTGTATAATTTATACAAGAAAATGTAGAAGAGAATGTCTGTTTTTAATTTTTTCTATGTGTTTAACGTATAACATTTAACAAATTGCTCGCCACACAAGGCACAATTACAAAATCAAGAAGGCGTTGGTCCAGGACCAGGACCTCCAACCATAACAAATCCAATAGAGGTAAAATGAGATGGTCAGTAGATGATGCAAAATCGACGTGCATGGTCTAGAAATTATAGTTGCAGAGAGATCTCAGCTGCGATACTGCAGAATATGCCAACGGAAAGAAGACTTCTTCCCGCGGTCAAAGTTATCGGGTAACTTTTTCATCGTCATATCTGGGCGCTTGAGTAATATGCTGTATTATTTTGGCTGAAGATTTTTTTTGTATTTATAAATAATTAAATATAGGAAGAGTAGATAGATGTTTATATATTAAGTATTGCAATGATTAGCATTCTTCGAGAGCGGTTTCGATTCGGCTTTCCATACTTAGACAATAATAAAAGCTAGTGTAACGGGGTTGCTCCTCTTCATCCCTCTGAAGAGCTCTTTCGCCCACCTGAGCGGGCTTTTGTGGGTGAACAAATTAAATTCTGAAGCTATTTCCATCGTTCCGGAGTGGCGTTTACCTCCATCCTGAATAATTTATTCCATTTGTGCGAATCCTCTTGTTTCGTGCATTGAATGGGTGCTTCTTTTTGCAGATTGTCAAGGTATTTACACGATTTGCACGGTTACAGTGTAATACAGACACCCCATTGTAAGCGGGCGCCGTTCCACCGCGACTTCTTCATTAATTAAACGCTCACAACAATGCCGTTATCTTCGTCACAATAAATTTAATATACACGTTCGCGATATTGCCACCATAAATCTTTACGCATAAATAATGTTTGATCTTTATTATACGGGATCCGTGAAACAATAATCTCGTAGGAATTTATACGAAACTTCCCGAGCTTTATTTGCTCACTTTCGACTGCTCGATGGACGCAAATCTTCGCAGCAACTTTGCCGGGGATCTTCATAAATAAATAAGTTTCCACGGCCGAAATAATTTAATGAAAGCAAATATCTCGAAATCCCTCCCTACACATACAATTTAAAGCGAAACTTTCGATTATTTAAACTACTCTTCAGCGATGATATTGCTGGGGAGATTTGTTAAAGCATTTAAATTACACGCCGCCTCTCTATAAGTCAACGGGCTTCAATGTCTCGGGCCTTTTAAATTTAATCTTTCTTGCTCAAACTGTACACGTCGTTCAGAATATTGAGCACACAAGAAGACGTAATTTTAATAATATTAGTCGTAACTTGAATACTAAACTACCAAAAGTGGATGCTAGAATTTAATCCCTAATAATAATATTTAGGCTGTTTACCAGAACGAAGAATTTTTAGGTACATCACATCCTTGAACTTTATATACGAGGTTCGTCCAGAAAGTAAGGTTACATTTATTTATGTGTTTAATTATGAAATATCAAGCAATTCTTCATGAAGATGATCAAGTATCACACCCAAGCATTTTTTCGTCCGATTGATATTCTTGGTGGAATTGTTCTGTAAAGTCAAAAAACATATGATCACGCGGATCTCACACAGACAGGAGCGCGTGACGATTTCTCCATCGGAAGAATTTACTGTGGCTCAACAAAATGGCTAACAAACACGTTCAACAAATACGTTATTTTGCTTGTGATGTTAAATCCAAAATGAGTAATTTTAAGCCAATATGCGTTGCAATGCCACGTCTTGTATAACAAATTGCGTACACAAACGATATTTTTAATATGTCTATGTTATTTCTGCAAGTGTAAAAAATAAGTTTACAAAGTTTTATCGCAATCGAATGAACGGTATGGCAGCGCATACAATACGGACAAACAAACATATTTTTTAAATATTATACTATGCTTATGTTACTCGCATAGTCTTTAGCAATAAGTGGACGAAGTTTTATTGCAATCTGATGAACGGTATGGGAGCGCATTACATACGAACAAACAAAGATTATTTTTTATATATTAGATTATATCATAATAACTCATTCAATAATTTTCTACCGAGGGTTAAGTCGTGGATTCTTTTTAAAAATACTAGGATTCAAATAGTAATATAGTCTTTAAATATTGCATATGCATATGCAATGGATTAAAATTAACACTCCTGCGCCTGGCTGCATTCTGGTGGATTATTGAATTAATTAGTGAATTATAAAAAGGTCCAAGGTATTAACTAAAAAAAAAAATGAATTAGTTATTTTTTATGGAGCGAAAATCGTGACCAAACTGATAAAAATATTTGGAACGTAACCGAAACAAAAACCGAAATGAAAAAGATAACGGTTCGAAGTTCTGGAATATTTATAGAAGTAACCTGCAATAATTAAGATGGGTTATATTCGACAAATAAATCTTGAATTCTAATTCAAATTTAGGTTGCCATCTTATCCTTATTTAATTATATCTGGAATACAATGGTAAAACACCATATAAAAATCAGGGCTTCGAACCGTTATTTTTTTCATTAATTATATTGGTTTATTAATAATTTTTCTTTCAGGAAAAATACTATTTTTCCAGTTTTCGACTCAGCTCCGATTGATTCATTTTTGAAATTTTTAAATGTTTTTTTTGTATTAAAATTTTAAGCCGAAAACCGATATAAATGTTTGGAACTGAACCGGAACGAAAACGAGTGTGTCATTTTTTTTTTAATATTCGGAACCAGATTAGATTTAAATTTTGTTTGTACAAGATGCATCCCAAAAGTCATGAAATATATTTTTTGCCACATCCCTACTGGTTGAAACGTATTCGAACTGGTGGTATGAATTAGGTGGGACCTTAGCTTTACAATGCATTAATGCTCAGTCTGCAGCGAGCATCAATAGTAGTTTGAAGAATATTATCGTATTGTATCGATATGTCGATAAATATTTTAAAAAAATGTATATTTCATGACTTTTGGGATACACCTTTTTATGTAGATATATTGCTTTTAATAACTAAAATTATAAAAATCAGCATTATAAAAGCAATCCTAACCACTGTTTCTAAGCTTATGAAGTATTTATATGGATATTTCCATCGACGACGTACAACGCTCCATCCAAAACGACTCCTATGTTTATGTAAATATATAAGCAAACTGCGGCATTTACACGAAATTAATTTATGGCATACTCACCTCCGTCGAGAAAAGTTGGAATTTTATTTGCCCCGAATAAATAAAAGACAAACTTGAAAGAACGACAAAAAGCTTGTTTATGTTATCTCACACTCCGGTGGGATGGCCGCTTGTTGTCACGACGATTGTCGGGAAATTTATGCCTCACAAGATTTCTTCGCATTTCGTGGAAATTGAAAATTAATTTAGGCCTTGTATATCATCCGCATATTATCAAGATTCAATCCTACAGGAGCACCTCGCGGTGGTGCAATCTTGGGGATTGTACAGGATTTGGGTCAGAGGCTTGCGGATCGACGCCGTCGAAATGTCAATACGGACTCCAAGTAAACGTCGGGATTAACACAAAAGTGTTGAGACCCATTCAATAGATTACTTTAATATTTGTTTTGGAAGCAGGTCAAATGTGATACTCGATTTGGTAAACAGAAATTTCAGTGCAAAATTTATGATATAAAATCCCATAGCTTGAAATAGTTCAATGTATATCACTTATGGACTTGTTAAAGTAAGATATTTTGGAGGCATATTCATTTGGCATGTAAAGTTTTCTTCGTTCGTACACGACGATAGACTTTTCGCAAGAGTCGACGACGACGCAATATCGTTATACGTCTGTAATAAGGTTATCTAGGATTATGTTCATCATCATTATTGATCCTATTGATATTTTTTTAATATTCATATCAGTTCGATTGCCGTTTTTTTCCGGCAAAAATAACGGTTTTATCGGTTTTCGTTCCGACTCTAAGCCTTATAATATTTTGAATCAATCTGAAATCCTAAATTTAAGCCATGATCTTGTATAAAAATAATGAATTTATGGAGCTAAGTTTCGGTGTAAAATGAATTAGAGCCTCTGAAATAATAATTTAGGAGGCTTTATTTGAGACAAAATCAAGGCTACACTCGAAAAGGCCTCCTTAACACGGAATATCTTTTAACAACCGAAGAAAAGAAGCACACGTTTTTCTTTCCAACTCATGTACGTGTATATTCTTGTGTTACCGTCGAAACTCTTTCGGGAAGTTTTCAACGAAGTTTGTTTTGCGTTAAGCTCTGTCTTAAGGGTGTTTTAAGTTTCCCATGTCGTAACATATTTGAGTTACTAATTACAACCCTTGCATGATTAATATTAGGGCGTTGTAGCGAGCAACACAAAAGAATATTACGTGCCTCGTAAGAAATAATTAAATATTTCAAATTGGTCTTTCAATTTTGCGGCATAATAGTCTCTGCGCGCTATCCAAGGAGATTTTATCTCATTTTTTTGTCCAGAAACAACAGAGTGCATCGTATGACTGGGAAAATATTTTGCATGGAAGGCTACAATGGTTTTAAAATTCAATTAAACTCTCATTTAGATGAACGTTAACGCTTGCATGCACAAAATCACTTACAATATACGTTCTTATTTGAAAATAATCAAAGCTAATGGAAAATTGTATTTCCTTTGAAACCGATTCGTTAGATAAAGATAAATGGATTTGTTTTCGAAACAAGGATTACATGCCATAGCTAATTTTTAAAAAGTTTGTTTTTCCAAGAAAACTGAGAAATTAATTGCATTTTGTAATCGTTTATAATCACATTTCTCAAGTATCATTCAATATAAATCCTAATCCGTTTTTCATGAAGGTCATCCAGAAAGTAGAGTTACAACATTAATATAGGATCGAAAAAAGTTTGTATTTAATTAAAAATCACTTCAAAATCACAAGTTCAGAAAAGCTTATCCTTCCTGGGCAAACTGTAACGTTGAGGCGGGGGCGCTCTCGTTGAGAGATCTGGCTGCAGGAGGGACGACATCCCGCAGCCAAGGCCACATTTTGCATAGCATTATGAAGTCTTTAATTAAATACATCGAATTTTATCATTTTGTAATTGGTTTTCTGTAATTTCTAATGAAGACTTTCATCGGCTTGGTATATATTTTTTCTGATGTATTTACGTAATCAAGAGTCATAATAAATTAAGGCTTAAAAAGGTGGCCTTCTGACGTATTGATCTACATTTAATTGAATTGCTTACATTACCCAAATGTATTTCAATGCGAATGTGATTTTCAGACGAGTCCCTTACTTTGAGCAGATTTTAAGTAACCATTGAACATAATTAAAAATCTGATCTGATAGCTAAATCATTTAAATTAGTTTACATAAGCCTCTGAAAATAGAAGTCGAATTATGCCAGCGAAGGTCATAAACATTATCACAAATCAAAAGAACGTCTTTCCTGTCAGCTTTCTTTCAATTAGGGCTTTATTTAAAGTATTTGTATTATTATATAATAATCTGATCAATGTACTTCAAAACAATGACTGATTCTGATAGCTTTTTCCACAGCCAGACTTATTTCCAAGAAAATCAAATCAAGATTGACAGAGTCTTTTTGGAGGCAAATTTTGCTGTCAATATTTATAGAAAGCAGCTTTAATATCTCATTATAATCGATATTTTTTTATTATATTTTGTATTATTTGATCAAAGTTAAAAAAGTTTTCGATTGATGAATTTAAGTTATAAAAATGTCACAAAAAAATCAACAGCAGCAATTAATATTTAGATAAATCAAGAAAAAGGTAGTGATACTTTCGATCAAACACGTTTTTTGCATCCAATCACAGTATTCCACACATTATCTCACTTTTTACTGCTTTAATTTAAAAATATTTTTAACAAATTATAAGATGTAAAGCAAAAAAAAAATAGCATTAAAAGAAAACGAATAATTCCGCGTTGCGCAACAGATGATGCTACTTCGCGCCTTCTTACTTCTGCGATAGGATCAAGAAATTTCCTATTCGATGGAATAAATATTTTTCTTACTAAGAGAACTATGTAGAAAAATAAAATAGTCCATTTGAATCACTTATAAATTTGTACAGTAAAATTCCGGTTTATATTTGAATCACCTTCGTATTTGATTAAAATATTATTAAAACAGAAATTATCGACTAGAAAAATACGTTTATGCAAAATTTTGGAAAGCCATCCCGAAATAGCTCTTTTTTTTACAGAGGGTCCCATTTTTATTACCCATTATTCCAATCTATTACCATCAATCGACTTTCACGTGCACATTCATCATCCTTCAATATCTTGCTGTGTAACTTTAATAAAACATTACTGTTACTGAAAACAATGTTTTAATAAATATGTATATTTGGTTCTTCTAAGCACATTTAAAGTTTTAAAGTGAAATTTGTATAGGCGCGGTAGGGTAAATTGGCTCGAACGTCACGGAAAATGAAACTCCAAGCGACAATGTATTTGTACTCCCTGCGTCTTCATCGCATATATCATAAATATGCTACGCGCATGCGTCGCGCCATCTTTACTGTATACGTTTCCATATGTAGCAAAAAGTTACCACTAGACCAGTGGTGCGCCTATTTTATTATATATGACACAACACACACCGCAATACTTTAGCTAACAATTTTTCTGTTATTGGTATGTCATCCGTTTTTGACGCGAATATCTATCGAAAGTTCATGTTAGTGATGTGATAAGTCGACAACATATCATAAAGTGGATTAGGTTGTTCAGATACTCATGACGATGCAAAAAGTAGGAGACTATCAATGATTTTTGACGAATTTATGCAATTTTTACAAAATGAACACCATGTGGTGCTTAACGACCTTCACGAGGAATTTCCTGGCATTTCTCGAAGTCTCCTTGGTGATATTGTGTTGGAAAAACTTGGTTACAAGAATCTGAGTGTAAGATGAGTGCCCAGAAAGTTTATATCAAGGCAACATCAAAATCATCTATGAATTAAATACAAGCATTTTTCGACACTACATAAATGTTTTAACCCTAATTTCTAGATTACCCATGTACTTGTCCTTGTTAAAGTGTTTTTATCCAAATTCTCGTAATCCTCAGCTGTATTTTTTGGGTTAAGTATAAAAATAATGTTACCATGCTTCAATTGTAGCTGGTGTTTATCTGGTGTTCCCAGCGAAGAACAATTATTATAAGAGTGCATGTTGAAAGTGAGCAATAAAGCTCAATGTGGCAGCTTAAATCGCATTGCAAATCCTTTGGCTGGAAGGTTTTACGAGTCGGAGCCGCGGTCCATGATTACGGAAAGCTGTTATACATGAAGCCCAAAACAAGCGCAACCAAACTGCATTCTCCTATGCACGTATATCAGAGCTTTCAAAAGTTGTGTTCCGCTGGACGATATTATGTTTGTCTGCACTTAACTTACAACTGCATTCCGTGATGCACGGCAATGCCAAACTGTACAAATACCTCGGCATTTACGGGAGCACACGAACAAACATATAATTCATGGCGTCCCACCTATTATTATGGCAAAATTTAAATGCTTGATATTCCTTCGAATTACTTCAGATTATATTCGGACTCATGCTATTTAGAATTTATGCTGAAATCAGCGCTCGGAATTTTTTTTTACTGGAAGCACTTTCTATTCTCACGATTCGGGATTTTCGAATGCACTTACGTAGTGGCCTTTGTATGACTGTAGGATTTCGTTAAAAATATCGCTTTGGGGCTCTTTGTCCTCGGCAATTCCTTCCGGGAGCGCAGCTCTCAAAAATAGATATCACGTACTTTGCAATGTTGAAGTCCCCATTTGGTGTCATCTGTTGTTCCATTTCCAGGTCACATACGATGCAAATTCCATATATTTCTCTCCGGCGAACGAATCGTCGTTTTGTGTTAATACAAGACACTCAATTCGGGATAAATCCTAATAAATAAAATCGTTCCCATGCTATAACAATACCATTCAAGGATGAGAGTCGCAGCCGCGACACGAAATAAGGAGCCATCCGAACTTTCGCGTCGCATTAATTGAATTATAACATTTGCACATTATAATCAAAATATTCCAGTTGGAATAATTTAACTCGAATTTGAGCAACACCTCCAACCGCCTCTTTCATGAATATTAATATCGGAAAATTATGTTATTTCAGGAATCTTGGATGTAATTCAATATCACATTCATACCGATTCGATCTAAAATATTTTATTTCAGAATAAAATGCGAATAACCAATTCATACTGATCTGAATATTCTAAGAAATTGATTTTAAATAAGGATACTCAATTTTGGAGTGTAACATCGTTCAAATATCCGCCGCGGCTTTAGCTTGGTGACACGTATTCGGGAGGTCTAATTTTCGATGTTTTGATGACTTTGATGGCAGTCTAAGGGCGTTGTGACATGTTGTCGACTTATTACAACCATAAACTTCCACACACACGTATTGTTCAAAGTTGAAGGCAAATTCAAAAATGGATGACCGCAAGGATCTCGCACGGACAAAAGTGCGCGACGACCTCTTCATTAGAAGAATTTACTTTGACTGAACAAAATGGCCGACAAATACACGGGGCTAAACAAACTGATCATTATGATCCATCCGGCCTCAGGAGTAGGCAATCCAATCTCGAGCTATCGATCCCGGGATTTCGGGATTGAATAAGACGATACCGGGATCAGTCCCGGGATCCCGAGATCGAGATTTTCAAGTCCATTTGTTTGATATAAAAAATAATTCGAAGCCGAAAGAATTTTATTTATTCAAGAATACATAGTCTGATTTTGTTAGCCTTGCTGCTGAAAATACACGCTTAGGTTCCACACTCGTTGAAGGTATCGTTATCAGATAAAATTCCTTTCTGCTGAGACACGGACTAAAACTCGCAAAATTCCCGACTTCCCGATAAATTATTTATTTGCGTCGCTGCAGATGAATATTTATACATTATAATACTTTTATGTGATTCGTAATTATATTACGGAGGAATACAAAAATTCTGAACCCCGTATCTATTATATTTCGTATCGATATTCCCATTATTAGAGTCGAGGTGTAGTAAATACATCACCGGTAGGGAAAGGTTAACATAACAACTTGAAAAACACATATGTACTGTATATATATATACACAGATTAGACAGCTACTACCTACGCCAAAGCTCGCCAATCAGTAGTTATGCCACTATTTCCAAGCGTCCAGATTTCGGTGGGAATGTTTCGATTTAGCAGCCTTCATCGTGTTAGCGAGGTGTACGATTTCTGTTCGATAAAAAATTCAGGAGTCACTGTAATTTTATTTTCTAGAAAATTTGGAATGTAATTTAATTTCGTTTTATATTGATAAAGTTATAACGAAAAATTGTTCGCTAAAATATTGCACCGTGCGTTGTGTCATATGTAATAAAATAGTCTTTATGCTATGTATTAACACGCATACAGTAGAGACGGCGCAGCGCATGCGCGTTGCATACCTATGAAGTGTGCGACGAATACGGAAAGAGTACAAACGATTCTCCCTCTCGTTCCTGACCAACTGCCCGCTTTGAGTTTCATATTTTTTACAAATACACATATGTTTTAAATATAAACAATAAAATATATTTTTCAGTGACAGTAAGGTTTTTTGTTCCAATTTTTGCTCGTTAACTTTAGAAAGACGATCTCTCCATTGGAAGAATTTACCGCGACAGAAGAAAATGGTTGACAAACACGTGGGATCAAACAAACTATGTCATCGGTATCCAACCTAACCTAACCTAACAAATTTTGAGTGTCCCTATTGAAAGACCCTTGTACATTAAACGTTCCCAAATTTTCACATAAATATGTAGTGCAGAATATCCTATGCTCCAGGGATCCGCGAACTCCACTTTAATAACCACTGTTCTAAACAATCTTTCAACTTTTCAAGCTGTTTTTAAATTTCCAAAATAAAATAAAATACGAACAGTATCAATAGTGTAAAGGCTCATTTATTAATATACAGGATTTATACACGCTGCACATTTCTGAGAGAAAAGTACATTTACATTAGAGCATAGTCTGTATGTGTTCATTCACGGAACTGTAGGATCTCGGTGGATCAGTTGACGTCACTGACCCTCAAATCGCTCATGCAGAGTGTCCATCGTGGCATGCGCTGAGCGGTACATACATTCTTGTTTAAACGACATATTGTCGCTATCCACATTATCCAGTTTAAGCTACAAGAAGTTGTTTATCATCTGTCTGTAGCGCTCATGTTGACGGTTATGGCACCAAATACGCACCAAATCTGCACCAAATAGTGACTTTCTCTGATTGCATTTGATGCTGTTGAATCTCGTGTGGATTTATATTGTCCCAAATCTGAAAATTTTGCATTTTAGCTCACCTATTTATACAAAAATGAATCTCGTCAAATTTATTTAAATATTTAAATCCTAAGACAAAGTATTCTCTGATGATATTATAAAGCATTTTTTTGATATTAAAAAAATCAAAATTTAGATCCCATTTATAGTTTGGACGTATTCACCTAGCGTGGCTACAATAGAATGGTTGGTTTTCAGCTAACTGAATCATTTGATGTCATTTATCACCATGGCGGAATTCCTCTCTTTCTCACTGGAAAAGCAAATATATATATATATATACAGTGAAACCTCGATTTTACGTTTTCCAAGGGACCCTGAAAAAAAAACGGTAATTGCGGGAAACGGTTAATGCGGGAAAGCTTCAAATAATAATAAAAAACAACTAAAATCTTAAAAAAACATTTATTTATTAGTTACTTGTATATATTGTATATAAAATTTATTTTTTAAAAAACTCCTTTATGTTTGTTTGCTTCTTTGTTGTTTGGCACTTTAATTGGAACAAAGACGCCTCAAACTCGCGTACTTTTCTAAGAGCGGATTCATCTATTTCCTTGGAATAGAAAAATGATTTAATTTTTTCGAAGGCCAATAATGCTTCTGTAAATTTCGGAATAGATTCGGTATTATGTTCTTCGCCATCTTCCTCTTCACTGCTGTCATTGTTGCATCACATAATGAGTCTTGCCGCACTTTTCAATTGTTTTGCGAATGTTACTCTTCATAGCAACAATCGTGTTTAGAGTTGATGGTGCTAATCCCAGACATTTTGCTATGTCAATTCGTTTTTCTCCTGGATTGTTTTCGACGTCTTGAATTATTTTCAGCTTCTCAGCTAGAGTTCTAGTTTTCTTCATGGGTGGCGGCATTTTAGTTTCAATTTGGAAAAAAATTCGATACGAGATGTGAGGCAATATTGAACGCAACTGACTTGTACAAATTCAGCTACGCGACTAAAAAGTTTGTATGTACAGGAATCATTATTACCATGAATTTTAAACAATTCAACATTTGCATTGTAACGTAGAGATAAAACGGATTGGGAAATTCCCAACCTCGATACTAAGGAATGTTGGACACCGATGTTCATCAAATCAGTCAAATAAAAGACGATAGGTTTTCCCTCTTTAAGTGACGATCTCCGAATAATCGACAATAGCGTAGATAAGGTAAACCTATTATCCAAAACTTTGGGACTAATCACCAGGATTCCCAGCACTTAAGCGACAATAGCACACAACAGACGATTTCGAAATCATTAAAATAATTCTTCAAAAATTATCCTAAATCCTTAACAAATACTAAAATAATAACTCCATTAGAAACTATTATTAAGAAAAAATAAAGATTAAAAACAAAAAATACACAGGTTCGGCGAAATTGATAATACAATCATTAAAAACTTCTCACGAAAGTTTTCAATGCTTGCCTGAAAATCGGTTATTATCCCACATTATGGAAATTTGCAAAGGTAATTCCGATTCCAAAATCAGTCCAAAAAAATGATCCATCCCGAAAACTATAGACCGATCACTCGGCTGTGTCAAACTTGCTTGCCGAGATACGGAGAAATATGCAATAAAAACGGTCAATCGGGATAATATTTGTGACGGGACCAAAATATTTAAACGGTTTATCGAGGAAATCGGTAAATCGGGGAACGGTCAATGCGGGATTATTTAACGTTGTTCTTATGGGAGTTTGACGGGACTATAAAAAATGAACGGTCCATCCGGGAAAACGTATTATGCGGGAACGGTTTATCGAGGTTCCACTGTATATATATATACTTAGCACGTGGAAATAAAACTAAAATCTTCCCCAGGACACTTTCTTCTCGGGGAAGAAAAACCTATCCGGAACACACGATATCGATCTCGGCCTGATTTATAGAGCGACTTTAGGATATTAGTTTATACTTCTAACTATGCATCATTTTCTCGCTTTCCACCCTTATCGGATAATCGGGGCGAAGGAAAAAGATATGATAATACCACCCCCTCCATATAATTTATACCACTTCATATTTATGCGGGGTATATGAAAAGAGGTAATATTATTAGGAACAGTTCCCGTGTAAGAGTGTCTGAGGAATATGTAAGCACGAGAAATATTACCTTCGTATTTATCATTTTTATATTCACATATGGATAGGGTAGTTAATAAAAAAAAATCAATTTTATCCGGGGGCACGGTCGTTGGATATTTGTATAAAAATGATAGAATGCGACGGTCCTGGGACGTCGTAATTTATTCCCGATGGAGGCGTTTGCTTCTGACGTGGCTTCGCTTATTTGATATTGATCATGTTTTCCATGATGGATGTAATAAATTGATCCTGAATTGATATTCAAATAATATTAATCCTCTAAAATGTATGCAGAAATGATTAGCGTGTGATGCATTCAACACTTGACGCAAGGCATTATCCGGGTCGAAGGTGATTTTATATTATCTTTTTTTGATCAAACTGGGTTGATTTTAATGAAATCATTTACTATGTATAATATAAATACCAGTTTTTCAACAACATCTGGTCTAAATTTTGATTAGAAATATAAGAAGTACCGGAAAAGATAATCGTTTTTTAAATGAAAGATTTGAATGCCCATATTTATTTATTTTTAATATATTATTACAAAATGTGATTTCCATCGTTCAACATTATCTTTCTATACTTGTATGGAAACATTTTAATACCTCTGCCATAGAAAATCATGGGTTTAGAACGAAAATATTCTGTAAATCCATTTTTAGCACGACTTTATTTTAATCATTTTTCCCATTCAAAAAATGGCAAACAAAGAGGGGGTCGATTTTTAATTTATTTCTGCCGCTAAACGAACTAATTATTCACAATCAAGTTTTGCATTTATCGTTTGTCCAGGTTTAAGGGTATCAAAATGAATTACCTCACAGGCTGTGCTTCGGTGTTGGTTTTGCTACCCAAAAATTCAAAAGCCATTGATTTTTGCATCCATGATTGAAGTAATATACCCATTTCTTATCTCCAGTTATTAAATGGCGTTAAAAACGCCATTTTTATTAGTGAAAGTTGAAGTTGTTAGAACCTTATACGGTCTTCCACTTCCAGGGCTAATTTTCAAAGCGAATTTTCCAGATGGAAATTTCTGGAAACAATTTTAACATTTGCGTACATTTAAAATATCACCCAGTATATCAAAAATATTTTTAGTGGCGCGATTTGCAGTCACTTTTTAAAGAAAATGATAAATCATTAAATTCTGAATAAATTCTTTCCTCGGCAAAACTCGACCCATCGTAAAGTGCATTGTTAAATTTGAATTTTACAAATCACAATTAATTCTTGATGATTATAAGCACCGAAATAGTACAAAATATGACTTAAAAATGCAACAGCTGTAGCGCATTTAATAATCGAAAATGATCAACAAATAAAACGATTACCATTTCCGGTACCCCTCATATTTACATCTTATAATACACTTCGATATAATTTTTTACATTATATGCATTTATAAGAATATGTTCGCTATTAATATCATCTGTATATTTGAATCTAAGATGAGCGAAGATGAAATCAAGCAATATTGTCATATTAAAAGTAGTAACACTTGATTTGGCGCATCTAAATATATTTGTTGATTGTTTACATTAAAAATATATATTTTGAAGAGCTTCAATCCAAAATGTAATTCCGACGGTGATTGATATCGTTTGTTGGACAAATAATGTATTTTGCTTGGCTCTGGATATTGTAGTATTTTTTGAAAGATGGCAAATATTTTCGAAGAATAGTGGACATAATAAATTACGGGGGTTGAAAATAAATTGTAGTACAATGCCTCGACAATTGTATCACAAGTTTTGAGCAAATCTTGCAGATTTACCGGGAAATCCTTCGCGAATTCATCCAAAACAGATTATCTGCTGATATTATACTTTTGTTCCAAATAACGAATCGAGCTTTTCAAAATATTATTTCTACCGCATCTTGTTTTCTCCGAGGTGGATCTTCTCCCCCATCAAAGTACATTAAAATTAATATGTGAATGTTTGTATTTTTCCACATTTATATTTACATAGTGCCGTATAAAGTATATCAATGGGAAACGAATTTTCTTCTGTTATTTGTTCTCGGGTAATGAAACAGCCAAAGAAAACCCATGGGCTTGCTCTCGGCCTTATATATATTTTTCTTGTTTACCAAAGACAGATGCCCCTCTGAATAAAAGGTCTCTTAACGATATCGCTTTTTTGCTCGGAGAACGAATTAAAAAAAATTCTGGATGTAACGTCTCAGTCCTCCATTATATTATAAGAAATAAATAGTATGTCTTGTGTCGCTTCTGCAAAAAGCGTTTTTGTCGCGAGTGTTGGCGATCTTTTTTGTGTAAGCCTTATAATTAGAGGATTTCTCTACAGCAATATATTGCGAATAATCTTCATGATTCCGAGGGACCGCTGGATGTATTTATTGGGATCAAGCGAAAGGAGATTTAGAATCTTGGATTAAAAAGGAATTGTATAAAGCGTTCAGATATCAATAGAATAATTTACTCTTAGCAAATAAGCTATTTTTACGGAGCTATCACAAACATACTGACGCTATTTTTTTAAATTAAAAATGACAGAAATATAATGGGAATCGAAGCAGGATGTTGATATTAGGGGGACCTGAAAGTATTCGAAAATTTTGAAACCTTATCCAGACTAGGGAATCCAATCTCGAGCCAAAATTTCGATTGCATTAGACCATTCCGAGATCAGTCCCGAGCATCAATGTGACTGGTAAAATTTCTTTCTGCTGAGACACGCACTAGAACTCGCAAAATTCCCGATTTCCTGACAAATTATTTATTTCCGTCGCTGCAGATGAATACTTATATACTATTTTACTTTGATGTGATTCGTAATTATATTACGGAGAAATACAAAAATTCTGAATCTCGTATCTATTATATTTCATATCGATATTCCCATTATTAGAGTCGATGTGTAGTAAATACATCACCGGTAGGGAAAGGTTAACTATATATTTATACATTGATTAGACAGTTACTACCTAGCTCGCCAATTAGTAGTTATGCCACTATTTCCAAGCGTCCATAATTCAGTGGGAATGTTTTGATTTAGTAGCCATCATCGTGCTGGCGAGGTGTACGACTTCTGCTAGATAAAAATTTCAACAATTTGTGAGTTATTTTTTAAGTAGAACTATTGTTATACAAGATTTTTGTGTGAGATTTTTTTATTACTAACCCGTTGACTGAGTAATCGCGCATATATGTGTTCAAATTCAAATAAGCATTCTTGCATATTGAGTGCATAGGACATTGAGTCTTTCGTCTCATATACTCGTACATTCGATGGCAAGATCATGCTGTAAAGGTACCTCTGCACGTTTATAAATTCTCAAAAAAGCAATCCGTAATCAGCAATTAAGTATGGGATCTTCTTTGAATCATAATAAATAGTAGAAGGCCACAATAATCAATTGTATACTTAAAACTCAGCGTGGTACACAAGTGATTCTATTTGAAACGCTATTGTATCGATCAATTCAAATTTATCAATTTTAATCAACGAATTCAACAAATGCATTATTTTGTTATAAATACAGAAGAAACACATATGTATTTTTTATGTTTACACGAATGAATTAACGAATATTGTGTTCGGGGTCATTTATTGATATACAAGCTTGACTTATGCTGCGCGGTCCTGAGAGAAAAATGAATTTAAATAACAATGCACTAAAATTATTAATCCAGTCAGATCCACGAAAAATAATCGAGAAGCCATCGGAAAGACTGTCTTTTTACAAAAAAGGAATCAAAAGACTGCCGAAGTTATGGGAAGATCTGTTGAATAATAAAGAGAATTATATTTTATAATTTTGCATATAAAATTATTAATAAATTTGAACTTTTTATACTAAATACGCGAATACTTTTAGATACCCCTAATATTTAAATTATTTAAATTAAGTTACTGTTGATTTTATTTATGATATTGATGAATTCCCGAGTTGGATTATTCTCTTATTATTCCGTATATCCGAATAAAATTTAATTTTACTGATTAGTTGTTCGTGGATTTATTTTCAAATTCAAATTTATTTTTTACTCATTTTAAAAAATATCATGTAATCCTTACAAAAGGCTATTCAATGCAATGTACATATGCATTTTTAAATGTGTGCAATGTGTGAATGCGGGTCGGTTAGTTTGTGCGGGCGGCGGCTCATATAACACTCAAGCGCCATAAAAGTCATTTTTCTCCATTTAGCTAAAAAATGCATGCTATTTATAACGCGCTGTGTGCATGTGGATGTTGGCTTTGAAACTTTGAAAATTGTTTTCGTCAAGTTTCATCGCTTTTATAGCTTTATACTTTGAAAGAAGCCAAGTGCAGTAAATAAATCTAGACATTCCTTTAACACTTTTGACGTCCATCTTTTCTGTTTAGATTCTTTCCAGTGGGGGAATCTGTGCATGCAGCTTCTCTTTGAGGATTTCATACACTGTTGATTTTATGGTTATTAACTTCAATTCATGCTTCGTCGATTTTCACAGGCATCTTTGGAGATTCCACGATTTCGTTGTCAGATCGAGACCACCGCAATTGTGGTTTGTCGTTAGCAGACTTTGAGCTCTTCTTTTATTTTGCGGGATAAAATCTCTTGAAGCTTTTCTTTTAAAGACCTCAAACTCGCTTTTATTGCGTCCGTCTTCCATTATAATGCCGGCATTAACGATGCGTTCCTTTTTAATGTCGATTTTCCTGGTTTTTTTTGCACTGCAATAAAGTTTGATAATGACGGAGATTTTTACGAAAATCTTATTTTTCGACCTGGAACACTTTAAGATCCTTGAACCCAGAAGATATTTATAAGGAAAATCACTGCACTTTCAGACCAATGCTGACCTATATATAGGTCAATAGGAATAACACATTTTTTAAATTTAACTCACATCAATAAATAACTAATATTTTTATCAATATAAATTCATTCTCTCCAGCTTTGCATAGCCAGAGTTTCAATCAAGTTCGTGGAATTGATTTCGGGCTTCGCCTTTCAGGTTTGGACGTTCTCCAATCTCGGAATGTTCATACGGAGATCAAATAATGGACGCAGATTATCTCCTTTAGATATGTTTGGACATGGCGTCCGATCACAAGGCGCTAATTCGTTGTATCAGCGGTTCGAAAGGCGGACCGGTTGGGCACACAGACATTGTGGCCACTCCCTTCTCTTTTAGGGCTTTTGGATGGATATTATATCGACATGGACATGTATATTAAATTCAGATTTAACACTTAACTATGCATTTTTGTCGAGCGAACTGACATCGTCCAAATAGTGGGACCAATAAACATCTCGGATCAATGAAAGGTCTCCATGTTCCTTTTTTCAGACGTGAAGCTACGGACCCTTGTTTCAATCATGGTTATAAATCGACGCAAAAACTCAGCTTTATTGCTGTGTAACATTGCCAAAAACTCGATTTAAACATCATCACGACGCTGTTTTTGTTTCATTGTGAGCAAACCCGGCGCCCATCTTGCGCGCAGCTTTCTCATGTGCAAATTTTCAGTCAATATACGATATACAGCCCTTTTTGAAAATGCCTTCCATGTTTATTAAGTGGCATTGTATGCTTCCTTTATATACGATGTTGAGTACGAGTATTAAAAACATTTTTATGCGAAAATTCATTCTTTTGCAATACAAAGACATTTAATATATGAGAATAACTGTCATATTTCAATTGTAGCATATTCAGCATATCAGAGGGACACATAGGCTTGTTTTACATTTAAAAAATATCTATTCCAAGCATATTTTCAAAGGATTGAAAGGATCATTGTCTACATTAGTAAAAAAAAGTTTTTGCGTGTAGCATATGCAAATTTCATCGCTCAGCGTGCTCCAATTTCGTTCGATATTTGAAGCAGTATTTCGGCTTCCCTAATATGAATATTTGCATACAAAGATGTATTAAATAACTATTCCTCTTTCCGTGCAGGATTTACATTCGACTTTTATATTCCGAAGCAATATTTTCCGGGAAAAATGACCATTCCGCGGCGATTTTTCTTCGGGCGATATGCAGATTTATTCACGAAAAAATTCACTCCGGAATACGTAATTAAAATCTGTGTGCGTCGGTATAATCCGACGCTTTGTTTTATTTATTCTTTGTATCCAAAAAATATTTTGGTGCCCAAACTGGATTACCTATCCGTTCGAAATAATGAAAAAGTTTTTTCTGTGCTGCCGTGACTTCGGTGGGAGCTCCAAGCGACAACTCGGTAATCCCTTGAGTACTGTCCTAGAATACCAGTTTAGTACAAATTCTCGGATCATTTGTCTTTGATTCCGTGTCGATAAGTAGGAAATGTCTCCGTTGTAAAGACATTGCTCGAAATTGAAGATTGAGTTCGAATACATGAGTATTTTTTAGGAAAAATGTCGATAACACCACAAATACTTTGAATCAATTCAGAATGGCGTCTAATCAATTGTTAGGTATAATTTTTTTGTTGGTAAAAAATATTTATTTATTAAAGAAATCTCAAACACTAAACAACAAAATAATTTTCATCATTTTCTATCACTTTTTGTAAAGGTAAATTTTCAATTCCCTTTTTGAAAAAGTCCATTGCTTTTTCATACAGGATTATTATATAGCACCCACTTCATATCTCCAATTACAATTCGCAACAAAAACGGATCTTCTTCATATCGAGATGCACAGATTGTACGGCATAGATCGAGTGTCATCTGATTTTTGATTATAATTTTTTTTACAGGAAAATAAAACTTACAATCATAGCTTCAACGTCATAACAAAAAAATTATGTTTACTGTATTGTGTCTCAACACAAAAGAAATAAATTTTCATTACTTTTAGTTTTACCTTTTAATGGAATTTTTTTTATTCAAAATATTATATATGTCAGACGGGTCCGTTCTTCTATCGAATCATATACAGCCGGACGGATGCATGGGGGTGGACGAGCGTAGAACAAAAAGATTCTCTTTTATAGGTGACATTTTATTCAACACGATAGAGAAAGAGATCTGGCTGCGAGAAGGACGGCTTTCCGCAGCCAAGGCCAACCGCCGACTCTTCCTGACTCCCACCTCCTGCGCGCTCCAACCGGCAACGGTGCAGTCCCCGCAGTACCATAAAATATGGCGCTATTAAAATAACACATTGCACCTAAAGAGAGACGGAAGATGTCGCTGTTAATCTGGAGAATTAAATCTGCTCAGATTAACAGCGTTATTGCATTGGGATGTTGAATCTCTTACGCTACACTACGTTTCGCACATAGACCCTATGTCCTAAGTGTCAAGGTTGTCGAAATAGATTTTTTTTTCAACATTTTGTAAGAATATCCAAAATTTCACTTTTAAAACGTCATAATTGTCAACTTCTAAATTCTTTAAATACAAAAAAAAACAATTGTTTTGAAATTAGTTTAATTTCAAAAAGTTTTCTAGTCTGTACCCTTTCCAACGATATGCTACATGTCATACAAATAATTTAATAAGTCTTATACAAATAATTTAATAAACTTGGTACCAGTTTGCCAGGGTCAGGATTATGAAAATATGTTTTATACTTAAGATGTTTTTATTAAATTTATTTACAAAATTTGTTCAAATTGGCCACTTCTGCTTTGTATGCATGCACAAAACCTTTTCCTTATTTCAACTGCAGTTGTCTAAAGCATTTCATTTTTCATTTTTGCAAAAGCGGCGACTATTCGTTTCGATAGGATTTCTTTTATAGGCACCTCTGTCGTATAAATTATTTTTTTGCACGTCCCAAGTCGAAGAAATCCGGTGGTGTCAGGTCTGAAAACCGTGCAAGCCACGGAATATGGCACATCCCCAGACATAGAAATCCAGCGGTGTCAGATCTGGGGATCACGTGAGCCATGAAATAGGACCGCTTTTTTACTTCTCAAACATTGCTAATTTTTCTGCATCCTGTTTCGAGTTGTTCACAATAAACGATCACTGTAATGATCGGACTGGGTTTAAGCAATTCGTAATAGGTAACTCCAGAAAAATACCAACATACACAAAGAAGGATCTTCTTTAATGTTAGTGTTTATCGATGGGTCAAAACAGGTACGGAAGAAAGCCATTGTTTATTCATACAAGATTATTGTAAAGTACCCACTTGTTATCTCCAATTACAAATCATGACAAAAACGGATCTTCTTCATATCAAAATAGAAGAGATGCACTGATTATACGCCGTAGATCGAGCATCTTCTGGGGCAATTCATAGGAGACCCAAATTCCTTGTTTGTGCAACATTTCTATACAATAAAGATGATCCCTAACTGTAGATATCATCTAATTTTTTCAGTGCTTCGTTTGCCTCCATTCTCTGTTTGGAACAAAAACAGCAATCATATAAACTATGTTTATTGGACCGTGTCTCAAGACAAACCAACTGTGAAATAGCTCATCGAAGAAATTTTGATTACTTTCGGCTTCACCTAATACACTGACGTTTTTATATCCATAATCTGTTTAAGTTACTGAAGATCGTTTAAGGGTTAATCGATCCCAATTATCAAATTCAATGAGTTTTGATGCGAACTATAATCGCTAATGGAAATTAAAGTGGTATTTAATTCCCGTCTCTTACACATCATCCTTCCCGCATTTATCGGCACTCTACAGCTTTGACTTTATCTCGAAATTTCGCTTCCTGCTCCCAAAGGGTAATAGAAAATATTCAAAGCAGCTCATTTCCTCGGATTCGTCTTCTTTTCATATTTCTTCGGCCGCATTTATCATGTTAACTTATCGCTTTATGTTGGTAATAGAAAGTGCCTCGCAACAATGCCGACGTCTTCGGGCAAAATTCAGTCGAGATAACAACGGCCAACGGTAATTTTAGTACCTTGCCAAAACGCTTTGAGAAGTGTGAATATCTCTTTTGGAAATAATTGTAATGCTTGTTTTAAATTTGAAGTGAATTTTACACAGGAAGTTGTTTATACGAAAGTTCATAGTCAAGGGGAATGTAACAAAAATGTGATTGTCTTATTTTGTATTAGGGATCAATTTAACTCCATAACACCAATAACAAAATGGGTACCACAGCATTTAGAAGGCGTGTGGTACCCATTCTATCGAATAACACACCTTATTCGTTTTAAATATGTATCCACAGTGGTCCTTGGTAGTCATAGTCTACGATAATTCCTCGATTTTTCGCCGTGGATCGGATTCGATCAAGGATTTTAGTGCACAGTTTTCCAAATTCAAAGATTGCACTATTATTGGTTCATTTCTTTACCCGCTGAAGAGTAATCGCGCATATGAATGTTCGAGCTCAAGTAATATATAAATAGTATTTTCGAATCGAAGACAGAAACGGAGTGAGTGTCTTGCGTCTCATCACATATTCGCACATTAATAGTAAGATCATGCTGTAAAGGTACCCCTACACGTTTAAATATTCTCAAAAGGAACATAACACATATTTATGTTTATGCGAAGAAATGAACGAATATTTTGTGCTATCAACAGTGTTAAGGTACATTTATTGATATACAAGCTTGACGCAAGCTACGCGGTCCTGAGAGAATATTCAAGTGAATTTGCGTGAATGACCACCACTCCGAACTGATTTAATAAGTCGAATTTGTTCACTATATATAAATACTGTTTGAAAATGTATATGTTATTCGATAAAAGGAAGTATTCGATAATCTAGATTGCATTTTGAGTTCGATTCAAAATACACTTTTACCGACGAGAGACTAAATTATTTAATCCACACTTTAGAACCCAATGAATTGTTCAAGCCCTTGAATTGCTTCATCCAGGTTTCGAAAGTTTTTTTCCCCCCTATAAAGTACTCCAAGCGGCGATGAAGTTAAAAATCCATCGCAGAGAGATCTGTTGAATAAATTACACGTAGTAAAACCTGACATTTTAAAGTGTTTAATTTAGAAATGATTATCTATGCCGTATGTTGTCTTGCTCCATCATGAATCCGTACTTATTTTTCGGAATTAGTTGTTTTTCGGTACAAATTTTCGATTTTATGACACTTGATGATGAACTTTGGTGTTCATCGACATTTTCGGATTAAAGATGAGCACACCTCCAAGTTTTGATTAATTAATTTACTTCAAATTTATCACAAATATTTATTTTATAATTTTCTATCGTTTCTACCAGATTTAAATCAAAACTTTATATTTTACTATTTAAAAAAAAATTAAAACTGAAAAAATAAGGCCTATAACTTTTTAAATTTAATTTTTTTAAATTTTATTATATACTAGCCGATACTCAGCGTGTTGCCGCCACAGAAGTAATAATTCTAAAAATATCATGTGTTGGTTTTATTATAAATGTGAATAAATATACAAACACGGATTTTTATATATAAGATCTATTATAAGTTAATTTTACTATACCTATATTATTTGAAAAAGTACAAAAAATAAGTTGGAAAAGTTTTATCGCAATTGAATAAACGGTGTGGCAGTGCATTAAATACGGACAAACAAACATTGATTTTTATATATTAGACTATGCTTATTTTACTCGCAAAATCCATAGCAATAAGTGAACGAAGTTTTATCGCAATCTGATGAATGGTATGGCAGCGCATTACGAACGAACAAAACCCAATTCATTTTTATATATTAGATATTCTGAATAAGTCAATAAATATTTTGGATAAAAATATGTAGAAAAAAATCGTAATTGAAAATCCGAAGCTTCATGTGTAACAGAATTGATTGATTGTGGAGACATAATTGAACAAACCCGACAAATGGTTCCAAACGATGCCGTTACTCCCTATGGAATTTGAAGCACACTTTCATTTATCCAGATGTCTAAATAAACAAAGCCTTCGTTACTGGAGTGATCATAACCTTAGGGAACATCATGAAAAGCCTCTACATAATTGTGTTACTGTTGCAATGGAAAATGCCTGTCAACTTGGATCGATATATTGAAATGATTCAGAATAACTTATATCCAACATTTAGCAATCCATATATATACATTTTTAGCCTGTGTGATTATTTTTTATTGGCATGACTTAAAACTTGAAAGCTTTCAATAGAATTTTTAGTTGGTTTTTCTGAACTTTCTATAATAGAATTCATAACAAAAATGATAATATATATGTAATTAAAAAGGATGAAAATGGTAATCAAACATGCTGAAAAGTATTTTCATCATGGTAGTCTTCTTATGATATTACATCTATTTACAGGGAATAAAAAATTGTTTAAAAAATATACAATATCAATCAAATCGTTCAAAAATTGCTCATGCGGAAATTTGCAATTCATTGCGCATACAATTTGAATATGAATTAAATTATCGCGGATTTTGTATGGGAGTTTATTTCATACGCGCCATCAAATCGGCAATCCTTTGCGTTTTACGTTTTGAATTTAGATCTAGCCAAACATACATATTTTATTGTATGAAACGTGTTGAAATTCAAACTCCGAGAGTTCTCCTGATTCCAATAACATGCCGAAGTAATATTGATGAGGCAAAACCAATAAAACCACCCGCGTCTCGTGTTCTTGCCCTAATTTCTTGTCAGTAATAATTCACAAACCCACCTTAAAACAAATGACACATTATTACCCATACAAAGTGTACGGTACAAGCGCCTATACCTGGCTCCTGACACTAATCGCTTTCGGGGAAGGAACCCTTCGAATTATCGCAGAGAAATGCTTTTAAAAGGGTTATTTATTAATTTATTCATTCCCTCGTTGACGTACATTACCTTATCGCGGGCGTAGATTCCGACTTAATAAGCTTTTCTTATTCAAATTTCCACAAATCATATTAGTGAGCGACGTACGCCGGGGCCGTGTATTCCTTGATGCAATTATGGCGGTGGGTTGCCCGGCCAAATTGACGGAAACGGGAAACTGATATCAAATACAGTCAACCCTCCTATAGCGTCCACTTCAGTGGCGTATTTTACATAAGCAATGAGAAAAATACGTAAAGTCAATGCCCCGTAGTCAGTGTATTAGCAGTTTGTATTAATATTTATCCATGACATAGCGCTGTTCGAAGTTGGTAGCGCGTTTGTTCAAACTCAATCAAAAGCAACAACGCGTCCACAATTCAGAGCGCTGTTTTAGCGCAATAAAAAGTATTTTTTCATGCGATCTATTACTACACTGCAGAATCAAATCGGCAGTCAACTGAATATACAGTAATCGGCAAATCGATCATCTTGTTAATGGAAGAACCATCAATAGTGAATATTATAAGGCGATATTGATGCATTTTATGGAATAGATTGCGAAAAAATGAACCAAAACGAAAAATAAAAAATGCTTTTTCATCAAGACAATGCATCGTGTCACAAATCGATCGCAATAGTGGCAAAATTGCACGAATTGCACTTTGAATTGCTTCCCATCCATCGTATAATCCGGATCTGCTGGTCGTTTGTTAAAACTGAGACCAAAGATAAATCTTTCTTTAAAAAGACATTGAAATGAATGTATCATTCTTGATTGGAGAATATGTTAATGAATAAACTTGTTGTTTATTAAAAAAAGTTGATGTTTCATCGGTCATCCTACGAACTTATTGAGCGATGAATTATAACAAATTTTGTCAGCATTTTCGTGCGTTTTTTTTTTTAAATTATATCCCCAATTTTTAACAAATATCAGTTCAAGAACTAACAAAGCATCCCTATTGTTAAAATGGACATCTTTTTTTATATACACATTTTGTACGAGTTGCATGTCTTCTTTTACGCGGTTTATGCATTCATCATTTCGAACGTTAAATTTGAATTGTATAAATATTCGCAGAAACAATTTGATATCATCCGAAGCTTTTGGGGGTTGAAATTGCAGGGACTAATCTTTATTAAATTGTGCTTGTTGATGCGTTGCCAAATACGGTTTACAGTATGCTCTTAATGAACCTGAGTGAAATTTAAACCTAATTGCAGCAATGCGATTTATGTCCCGTGATTGTTGCCGCATAAATTTTGCACAAATTTACCCCACCGGACATCGGATTTTTAAATGGCCTAATATTTGTCGGCATTCTGAGCAGCTATTTCGCACGCAAATTCTTGCAACCAATTTTTTCTGATAAAATATCACCGAGAAGACTTTCAGAAATGTCAGGAAATTCTTTGTGAAGGTTGTCATGCATTAGATTGCGATAATTTCGCACTTGTTTTCCAATTCAAAAAAAATAAATGACTGCGCGAATCTGGCATGATCGAGAGATGGCGGGAGTGCGCGACGATCTCTCCATTGGGAGAATTTACTGTGACTGAATAAATTGACCGTTAGGATTTCTGCTACATGTCAGGTGCGCCAAATTTGAAACTAAATATTTCACCTAGCTTGATCTATTTTACGTAAATTGTGCGGCATTCAGTTCATTACAAAAATGCAGGAAAACCACTCTTCAGATTTGATTTCTGTGTCATCATTTAATCAGAAATCCCAGGGCTTCTGCAAATCCATTTAATCCATTCAGCCAAACCAATTTAATTTCAATTAATCCCATAATACGAACGAACGATTGCTGAGACATTTTCTCAAATCTATTAACTTAATTGACTGCCCTCGATAAGGATGTCCTTGATAACGGGATCATCCAGCCTCTGCCGATAAATGGATGTGCGATCGTCATAATTGATAGACGTTTATTTTTGGTCGAAATTAGAAATCCGCAAAATATTTTTGTGAATGTCTCCCAAAATGGATAAATGTTAAAGACTCATATTTCATGACTGTGTTGTTATGACTGCGCCATGGATGCTGTATTGTTTCTTAGTCATCAATCATTCCACAATACAAGATTAATTATAGCAGAATAAAGCCTCTTAGGAACTCTTTCTCGTAAATACCATTTGAAAAAAATAATAAATGTTAGATAGCCGAATACTCAAAGGACGAATAATTTGTCTCACTTTCGCGGAAAATATATAGCAGGCTTGATATTTGTCAATTGTGATCAATTTTGCAAGATCATATCCAATCTTTATAAGGTTTTATACATCCTTTCGGCATTATTGAGCATGTCACATTGCGATAAGGAAATGAAAAAAAAGTCAAAAAAAGGCAATCCTGTTTTCTGCTCGAGATAAATTCCTCGCCATCTGGATAAAGTGCATTTTTTTACTTGGAGGGGTTGTGCATGTTGAATTGAATATTGCACCAGGCAGGAGTTTTTGTTCCCATACTTAACAAAGGGAATAAAACATGAGACTCCATCTTGAAAATTCAATACCCGTAAAAATCTATCCGAAGCAAAAAATAAAATCCTCACAATTATGGCTCTCGAATAATTACACTGGAATTCTTGCTACCAGATTTGAGCGCTGAATAATTTAATTTCGTCCTGAATTTCGTCCCAGGATCGCTATTCAAATTCGGTATTATGCGTGTAAATTCTCCGATTTGATTTTGCAATACTGTCGCGGAATAGGAATTAAAAATAAATGTTGATTTTAAGCCGCCGCCGCCGCCAAAAATCCTTTGGCGTGTTATTAAATATGTATTCGTTAAGTTCGAAGTCTCTCGCAAAAAAAATCCGAAAGGTGGCAGCCCGTCTTGAAAGCTCGTTTTTGTGTGCCCTATTCCATCAATCCACGACCGTGAAAACGCTGCCATAAATTCAAATATTTAAAGTTCCAGACGAAATGATTCTATGATTTTAATCAATCTTCTGTTGTGTCGTTCTGATTATTCAAATTCTCCGAATGCTATTAAAATTGATTCGTCTGAAGTTAATACTAACGTCTATAGTTTACACCTCCTATATATCAATAGACAGAGAAAGAAATTCTGTGTCTATCAAGTACAGTTTGCTTATATTAAGTGAACCCGAAAGTATTCGGAAATTATGATACATTGGTTGGAATCGAGGATTTATCGCAAGGACTGCGATCCCAATGAAGCACTGGATAAACACATTTAAAACTCATCGAAAAAAACGAATAGGATGGATGTTATGGGATAGGATGGGTACAACAAAATAGTCTTTAATATACTCAGCGGCACGGAAAGTGGCCGAAATCAAATTTAAAAATCCAACTAATTGCCTTATCTCGGATTGACTATAAATAAGAATATTTTATACTTACGATGGAATATACGGGGAATAATCTAGTATATAAAAATGAATTGGGTTTTGTTCGTTCGAAATGCGCTGCCATACCGTTCATCAGATTGCAATAAAACTTCGTTCACTTATTGCTGAAGATTACGCGAGTAATATAAGCGTAGTTTAATATACAAAAATAAATATTTGTTTGTTCGTATTTCATGCGCTGCCATACCGTTCATTCAATTGCAATAAAACTTTGCCAAAATATTGTTTGCACTTTTTAAAATAATATAAGTATAGTACAATCAGCTTACAATAGATCTTATATATAAAAATCAACAAAATTAAATAAATATCATTTTTAGTTTTCTTAATCAAACAATTATCTTTCAAATTTCAAACGATATTTTTAGAATTATTACTTCTGTGGCTTATAAAACAAAATGTACCAAAAAAAAACTTTTTATTATGAACAAAAAATTATAATAGATTTATGGTTGATTATTAAAAATTTCAAAATGAATTTTCAAATTAATTTAGATAATGGCATTTTTAACCATTTTATATATTACTTTTTTCATTTATTAAAAGAAATTGTTAGTTAAAAATGCGCTGTGTGTTATGTAATATATAATAAAATGGGTGCGCTACTGGCATAGTTGTTTTTATGCTACGTATAGACATGCACACACATACAGTAGAAGCGGCGCATGCGCACAGTGTCTGTGCACGTGTGTGTGTGTGCGACAGAGAGAGTAATAATGATTACACTTCTCTTTCCGAACAACTACCGCTTGAAGTTTTCGTCTAATTCAGCCCAATTTTATTTCAATAGTTAATGGAATAAATGTTTAAAAAAAGATTCTGAAGCTTATTCGTGATATATTTGAATATTCTTGAGAGTTATTACTGTAAATCTATCTGTCATAGATATCATGGATATGTATGAGGAAGCGTCAAAGTCCGTCCATCTCTACTGTATCGGTCTTAAATTTGAGACCGAGTGGCAGCAGACTCGTCAAAAGACCATTATTTCATCTGAGACGATCAGAACTGAGATTCATCAGAACGAGATTTCCCAGACGCACGATGGCGAATTTCAAAAACCAGATCTTCACGACTACATGTATTTTTTACTTCGAATCGGCGGCGGTTACGAGGCGTAGACGGCGCTTCTGACTCCAGACTTGAACCCTATCTCGAACTGCAAGATATTTCAATTTTTCGAGAATCATCACCCGGTCGGAGGCACATAAAAGATGTTTATTGTGCGTAGATAGCTGAGTTTAGTCAATTTTTATGGAAATTAGTTTTTTTTATAAGGAAATTGGAAAATTAAAGCTTTCCCGGCAATTATAAATACTCTTACGTTACAGTAAGTTGATTTTAATATTAAAGGTATATTTAAAAAATAATTAAAGACTATATTTTTTATTATAATACATTTTGGAAAATTCTCATACGATCATTCATTTGATATGATTCCCCTCCGTTGAATAAAAAAATCCAGCCACGGTCCTTTTTTATTCTCGGAAAGAATGCTATATAGTAAAAGAGGGTGGCGAGTGGTTTATGGTGCTCTTCTGCAATATGAGACGCCCATTTTAGCATCGAGTTGTGGTTAGCCTCCAGATATTTAACTCGGGCTTTCCACTCGATTTCGTTCTTACGGGACTCGGGAGTCTAGAAAAGGATATTGTTGTCGTCCGACGATAAACATTACAGTCTGAGTCTTTGCCTCATTGACCTGTAATGTCTGCCGAAGAAAATATTTTGATGGTACACGTGGTGTTTCGTGGACTTTGGTAATAAGATAAGGGCTGAAAGTTCACCGGAGCGTACTTTGTCATCAACGACTAACGCTAGGTTGACTTTGATGTCGGCTAGCTGATCTTGTCAACGAAAATTGGATATATCGACTCTGCAGAATGAAAGAAATATTTCAAAAATGCTCGAGGACCTGAAACGTTACATCTAAAGCTTTTTATTTAAGTAAATAAATAAATTTGCTGTGTAAAACTGCGACGAGCTAAATTTTGTGAATTTATTTTGGGAAGCACAAGAGACAAACTTATGAATAATAAATATTTTCTAAGCTCTAATCTTTAATTTCAAATGGGAATAAAATGCTACTCGACTTTAGAATAACACTTTGTCCTCACTGTTCGCCCGTAAG
Source organism: Stenopsyche tienmushanensis (assembly GCA_008973525.1). Lineage (NCBI taxonomy): Eukaryota > Metazoa > Arthropoda > Insecta > Trichoptera > Stenopsychidae > Stenopsyche > Stenopsyche tienmushanensis. Next base: position 880,393 of record WACJ01000016.1, read on the forward strand.
TGAGTCACTACCGGTCTTGGTTTTTAAGATTTGAATCGAGAATTTTTATCTCCTCCGAGGAGAACGCTCTGGGATGCCATTAAAGTTAAATGAAAACGTGTTAAGAGATTTGGTTGAAGCTGATCTCACGTTATCTTCTGAACAAGTTCGTTCACACTCTCAAGCAATGGAAGTTGTCCAAGATCGGTCAGTAAATTGGACACAGAAGCTCAAACATAAGCTTTTGCTTGAGAGCTGATGTAGCAAAATGATAATTCCCCGGGAGATAAATCAATTTGCATTTGAATCGACGATGTTAAATATGCATTTAAGCATAATTTTGCGATTAATGCTAAGCATTTAAGAAAATCACTGCACCTTTATTATAAAGTAGTTGTTTTGCAAATTCTTCAAAACTTGCTTAGATTCCAAGCGATTTTTTTTTTATATAGTGGATCCGGAATGTGTTAACATGCAATGGAGACGCTCTCGGGGCAGCTTCCCGCTCCCATATGTACTCTAAGATGGTTGTATGCGGGTTTATTTTATTTTCGAACCGCGGTGATGATACAAAAACAACCGTCACAACTATTTTATTTAATTTATAATAGCCTGTGGGAAGGACACCTTTCCGCAGTCAAGGCTAACCGATGACTCCCATGCACGATGAAAATTATGCACGCATAAAAAGCAATAAATTAATACATGTGATGAATTTTTCGTGGGGTTTATAACCACCCAGTTTGAAATTTTTATTTATAAACTGTAATTATAGATCCAATCTATCTTCGAAGCGATCATTTTTATTTTATTTTAAATAGTCCAATTTGAAAATTGCTGCTCGTTTATTTTTTGCTCGCGGAACTTATTGGGCAGACTTTGTACTCATGAGTTTATCTCTATTGGCAGAGCGCCATTTAATTTATCTCAGTCTTCTCTTCACTTTTGTTTTTCGAACAAATAGAGACTATATCGATTCTTGTATTATTATTTTTTGATTCATATTTTTAGCAATGGTACGTGGACGCTCTTGGGATATTTTTATTTCAAGCCCTTAATCACCGACGCGCTAATATCGTACGTGTAAGAGACAAATTATATTTTATTCCTTATGGATATCGATCGATCGCATCAAGGAATTAGGGAATCCAATCCCGGACAGTTTTAGGTACTTAAGAATCCCGAGATTAGTAAACATAATTTTGGCGACAGGTAACTAAGCCTTGGAAACAGTGGCGTAACTATTAATTGGCGAGCTTGGGCGACGCCTAGGGGCAGTAACTGTCTAATCTATGTATACATATATGTTTTTCAAATTGTTATAGTAACTTTTTCCTACCGGTGATGTATTTACTACACCTCGACTCTAATAATGGGAATATCGATATGAAATATAATAGATAAGGGGTTCAGATTTTTTGTATTCCTCCGTAATATAATTACGAATTACATCAATGTATTATAGTATATAAGTATTTATCTGCAGCGACGGAAATAAATAATTTGTCGGGAAATCGGGAATTCTGCGAGTTTTAGTCCGTGTCTCAGCAGATAGGAATTTTATCAGTCACATTGATTGTGTAATATGAAAATGAGAAAATTTAAATCACATTTAGAGCGAATAACTTTTTCTAACCCTTGAGTTACTTTGTCTTGATTTTAAAACTCTTATTGCTTAGAAATACTCTTTATCAATCACGAAAGAGAAATCTGGCTGCAGGAAGGACGTCCTTCCGCAGTCAAGGCTATCCGACGATACCTCACACATGACACATGACGGCAACGGTACACGCACAACAAGCGATAGATGTTATTGTCGCCGTTATTCCGACGAATTAAATCTACATAGATTAACAATGCCATTGCATGGGGATGATATTTCGCCTATGCTACACAACCGATAGTTGTCTTTAGTCGCAATATAAGCCCATTAGAATTGGCTGCTTAATTTTTAGTTTTCAATGCACGTTTTCCTTTTCATGAAAATACGATTTTAAGAAAAAATTAAATATTATGCCTTTATTTGTTCACTATACAGTAACGGTGAGCTTTTTTGATGCATGGAAAGCTTTGGCATGTATCCTGGAGTTTTAGTCCATCCTTCCATAATTAATTGGATTCAGATATCTTTGATTTTGGTATATTAATAAAGAATGGTGGGTCCATCTGCGAGACTTTGAATGACGAACCACTTTCTCGGGCATTTTCAAAACTGGTGAATTATTGCACTATAGGGTTTATTTTACTTATTGAGAAGAAGGACCGTTATCTTGATTGTTATATATAGGATGCAGCAGGGAAAATACTGTTATTTTTAAAATGAATAACATAAACAGTATAGGCAATATCACACTAGTCTACTGCATAATCTTTAATAAATCTACATATTAAAAAAACGTTATATGCTGTTCTTTCGAATGAATGCCATTTTAGTATTATTAAAATAATTGTCGCTTCATTTTACACATTTCAAATAAGGAAGTTTCCCTGTCACACACAAGAATGTCGCTATTTTATCATGATCACACCACGTGACTCATGAGTGCATTTAAACAGTTGTTTTTCGTCGATTCTATCAAATATTATAATAGTTATATTGTTCTCGTTGTGTGTATATACGTGTACGTTCCGAAGATGCTTTCACCCTTTTATTTTCGGGAATGAAATATAACAACATTCCGCGCATGTCGGTGGGAAAAAAAGGGAATCCTGCTAATATATTGACCTCGTTTGCGAAGAAAGAGGGCAAATATCATTAAATATTAATACGGGAGCGGAGTACGTTTGACCCCAGTAAATAAATAAATCAGAGATCTTCATGTGAATGCGCTTAGAACAACAAATTATGTTATCTTTATGTCCTTCATAATGGAAACACGTCTGAATTACTTGGGAATTTATTTATTCATTTTTTTGGGGGTCGTTCCCGCCTGATGGACGGTGTGGAATTCGGTCAGGAGTGTGGTTATTAATTTAATGGCTACATTGGAATATAATTATTCGCGTTGTAGTCCGTTCGTCCGATTAGGTGCTTAATTACCGTGGCGATTTTAACGCATCATCGACCGGCAGACGCATTAGTGACGTATGGGTTTTGATGTGTTGGCGACGTTCGTCGTTTTGGCGCATTGTAAAGCTGAGGGGGATGAAATTTTTCATCGCTCCTTCGCCATTTTTCATGTGCATCTAAATTTAAAATTAAAACATTTCAGCTCGTGTTCAACTGGGTCGAGCTTTATGAAATGTTAAAATTGACCCAGAAAATTGAAGCAAGAGCGTTATTAAAGAAGACGATGAGTTTAATAAATTATCCGAGCAGAAGCGGCATTATTCATATTCGTCTCAATTATCCTTAATCTTTCGGCAATTGTGTAGAACATTACTTTTTAATTGCTCCAGATTTAATTCACAGTCTGATGTGGGGTCCCTGGTATTCCAGGGGGGGCTGCGTGTTTTTCACTTTTAAAATGTAATGACCTCTTTAAAAACTTAATCCACTTAGGGAGGCTGCGCTGCAACCCAACCGTCTGACATCTGTGCCGCGGAACGTTCAAGTGAAGCCGTCTCGGATAATTTTAATTACAGTGTCTTTCTCTTCGGACTTGTATAATTTATATTTCTATGATTGAAAATTTGCTTGTTTTTACAGTGACAAAATTCATCCGGACCGGCATCGCCGACAAGAATGATAGTCCGCCATACTTCGACAAGGCCCTCTACGAGGCGGAAGTGGACGAGAATGAGGATATCCAGCACACTGTACTTACTGTCACCGCCCAAAGTCATAATGAAAGTAAGTTTTTTTTAATTTTATTTTTGACCCTTTTCATAATCTTCAACCACCATCTGGCATTCAGGGGGATTCCCCCTCAATTAAATCATATTTTTTTATTATCTTCACTACATACTTATATACAATACATCCAACCCTTCTATAGCGTTGAGATAGCGACCATACGATTTCACATCAGGCCATCTTTTTGAGGCCCTTTTTCTAGTAAAAGGGTAGCCGTTAACACATTATCATGTTGACTGGGTTGCAGATTTTCTACTGTCAATGTACAGCAAACTGTTTATAAATTGCTATGAAAAAATATAAGGGAGGACTTATTTTCGATGGCTTTGTTGCAAAAAATTCTGGAAAATTATGTTGGCTTTGAGCGGAAAGAAATGTCATTTTTTTGTTATTTGAAGGAAAAAATAATTTTATTAAAAGCTATACAATATTACTCAAATAAATAATTTCTATTGTTATTTATAATCGCCTTCCACAAATTACGTAGCTTTTTAATGCCTCTTTCTTAAAATTCGGCCGATTTTCCACTAAAGTAAGAATCCAAATGATTTTTCAGTTGTTCCATAGAAATTATTTTTTTATCGCGAATCGAATTTTCTAATATCTTGAAAAGATGATTGTCTAAAAGTGAAATGTCAAGAGAATATGGTCAATGTTACAGTACTTCCAAATCCAGTTCTCTTGTTTTGTTCTGCGTAATCCTTGCTGGGTGTGGTCTTGCATTATCATGCGGTAATATTCTTCTTTGGTTGTTAACTAGCACTGATCGCTTTTTGAGCATTTCCGCTTTTTTATATAATTGTGTACAGTATAGCTCTGCTGTGACAGTTTGTCCAGGTTTTAATAATTCGTAGTGAATTACGCCAAAAAAAATCCCACCAAACACAAAGCAAGACCTTTTTCAAGGATAATTACGGTCGAAGGGTAGAAACAGGTACTTGATTTGAAGAAAGCCACTGTTTTTTCCTTCTCTAACTGTTGTAGAAGATCCACGTCTTATCCCCAGTAACAATCCTTTTTAAAAATGGATCGATTTCATCGGATGAACAAATGATTATCCGTTGTTCCAAGATCGTTGATGACAACTCGTGCGGCACCCAAATTCCCGTATTTGTATTTTCCCCAAGTCTTTTCAAATGGTCTTTTACTGTCGACCAGGGACAGCCGATGTCTAGCAATAATTCCTTTATTGTTTTTCAATGATCAGATTCTACCAGAGAATTTAATGCGTCATCATCGATTTTTAGAGATTGTTCTGATTTTGGTTTATTTTTCAAATTTCTGTCACCACTTTTGAATTTTTTGAACCATCTATGACATTTTATAATATTCAATATGTTGCCATATGTATCACAGATGCTCTGGGTAGCTTCTTTTGCTTTTAATCCTTTGTCGAACAAAAACAGTAAACAAGATCGCAAATGGGTCTCATCAATTTATGGCTTGGACATTTTCACTATGGCTTAAAAAATATAAAAATATTTGAAAAAGTAAGACAAATAACAGAGCTTTAAAATGACACCAACTTTGATGTATTCACTCGACGGCAAAAACGCAACTAAAAAAAATGACATTTCTTTCCGTTTTATCTAATATTGCTCTGAGAACAAAAGCATAAAAATGAACAAGTAGGAAATGTCTTATGGAGGCAAAAAACTGGAGATTTAATAAAAATTGACAGAAAATTAAATAAAGACGGTTATTGGGAAACGTTTCTAGAACGGAGCACTGATTTGTAAAATTAAATTTAATAATTTGTATTCATCACTCAACAATTAATATATTTTTTATTAATTTGCCATACAATAATAAATAATTTGCAATGTATTTGACAGATATTTCTTTGATAATAAACTTTGAGCGTCCCTATTGAAAGACCCAATATCTTGATATGTGATGAGGAGAGTACGAACAAAAATATCGATACCCTCATTATTGAAAAATAATCTGAAATTAACACAAAAAATAATTCAAGCGAGCGTTCCTACGGAATAACCAACGACAAGTATTTTAATGGATTTTCAAGCTTTGAATACATTTTTCCTACACCCTCAATGCCGTCCAATCTCTGAACGCAGAGAAAAATATTCATCCATTAAAAACGAATTGGTTCATTGTCGGAAAACTTGTAATAATATTTTGCTACCACATTTAAATAAAACTCCGCCATTCCCTCTATTTACACAGGGTGTAAGTTCTATTAAGTCGGCGTGTACATAAGACTTTGAAATGAATGTAAAATGTAAAGACAAAGATTGGCCGTTAACATTTGATATTATAAAGTACTTATAAAGTGGGCTAGTATTTGAAGTTTTTAAAAATGAAACACGGCATAAATTTTAATTTGGTAGATGTCCAAGTAATTTTTTGATCTTTCATCCTTTCCAATTGCTGATAATACACATCTGCAGTTATTGTTTCGCCATGTTTCATAAATTCATAATTAATAATTCCTTGAATATCCCACCAAACGCATAAAAGAATCTTGCGGGTCGTCAATCCAGACTTCGGAGTCGAAAATGGATTTTTTCTCAGGGGAAACTTTTTTCTTTTTTATCAACCTATTTAATCAAAATCAAATCTATCGGGTTAATGTGAATTTTGAATTTCATTTAGAGCTTTTTGTTAGATTTTGATAATAATTACTTATAATGTATTTTTATTATTCTTCGTAGTCCAATGCATTATGGCATTTATTTAATGCTTTCCTCTGTCTGCAATGTTTTCGTTTTTCACGTGATTTTCCGAGATTTTCTTGACAAGCAAATCGAATCAAACTCATTTTTGCCCGTTGAAATGCCGTCCGACACAAGGCCCGAAATTATTTACCATTTTTCTATGGAAAAATAGCAGCCTTATCAAGGCATTGTCTGTTTGGGGAGCGTTTCGCCCGAAATTATTTTTCGGGATTTGAGCGTCGAGCCGTTGATATTTATTACCTCTTATGAAAATGTGCTAATGAAACACCCTTTGAACTCAAAGTTTCTTTACCTTATTAATTAGGATGATGCTCAAGTTTTAAATAGGGCATAATTTAGATGCTAAAATTCGTCGTTGCTGCGACCGAGTTTATCATCCCGTATGATGTTCTGTCCAAATATCGGCGGCGTTTCATCCCGGGATAATCAATTTTTGGATCTTAAGAGATCATTATGGATATTTTTATCCTGGAGCGAATTTCCGAAAGTTTCGCACGCTACGAAGCCCGATCTTCGTATTAATGAACCAGAAAGTTTTCTCTCTGCCGGTGGGATATTATTTGCCAAAGGAACCAGGAACAGAGTCACACGAAATAACTTCATGAAACTTCAGCTGCGGAATTTTGTCACTACGTAATACGCAAACTAGTGTCGAAAATTCGAATCGCTCGCTTGTATTTCTCACATTTTTTCGTGTCTTCCATTCAGCAAAATTTGCTTTGAAGTGTGCTTCATTTTGCGCATTGCTTGTTTACTTCCATTCGCTGAAGTGGAAATAATTGCACCCCAGAACGTTTTTTCGCAAAACATTTCGACAAAAAATATTTTTTTCGCCTGGTAAACAATGAATATTAAAGTTCTTTGTTGATGAAAACGCCAATGGTTCAATGTTGACGACCATTTCTAAATGGGTTGCTTTAACTGATTATTTTTTTTGCCCAAAGAAAAACCATCCCAAACTGAATAGATTCATTGAAAAAATAATAAGGGTGATGTTATCAGTCATGTCAGATTTTTCACTTTGATTTTTTACAGCTCCTAAGAAGCGATACCCTTTTTTCGAGACCTCCTTGTCTCCGGGATAAATTGCGTGAATCTATTTAAAGTGACTTCTATCAGGTGCTCTAGTCTAAAGTAAAGGAACGTCGGGATAGGTCTCTGGAAGATAAATTTGCGAATTCCATCGCTACCATATATTTTCTTACAAAGTCGATGAGAAAAAGAAATATTTCTTTCTGCCTCAATGCGATTTTCGCTACCCAAAAATGTAGATAAGCCAAGAAACATTTTTATAAAATATATCCACTTGATACACAATCAACTTTATCCATTTTTCTCGCCTCTTACAAACTATATCATTTTGAACATATCAAATTTAAAATATAATTACAAATGGCTCTTCATATAACAGCATTAGATCGATCTAGTGCATATTCAACATCATAAAGATTGGATATTAATACGCTTTTACAGGCAATTTTGTATTGATATTGCATGGTCAAAGATTATTATCCCAATTATAATCGCTTTTGTCGAAGTATGCCAAAGCAATTCTATCTTTCATATCTCAAACATCAAAAGGACAAGCCAAGAAATACATCCACATGTTCTCCCCTAACAAGTGAGACATTTTATTTGTGACTTAAATAAAACATTCAAACACATTTCTTCCTCTCTCATTACTGCCAAGTGTAATGTCTGCCCGTGAAAAAATACTAGGGGGTGTTTTTTCATCCTCTTTTGTCCCAAAACGGGTGGCAAAAAACCTTTTCGCCCCCGATTTAATATAAGCGTTTCGCACTCCGGCGAGAGGCAATTTTGGAAATGTATACACAAGATTTTGCTTTTATTTTTCCGTTTGCACACATAACCGCCCATATTAAATAATCTATGTTTGGAAACCTCTGGCTTTTTGAATTTGGGCCCGGATTAAGCATACACGTTTGTGGGGCAAATTGAGTAGCGGCCGTTATGACAATGCTTCAATTAAATTAAGCGCCACTTAAGCGAGGCACTTTCAAGTACAAAAATTAAGCGTAATTCGTAATTCTCCTCAATAGACACAAACGAAAACGCAATTCAAAATGACCATATTGATATTTGAGGTCGACAATGAGCGGTGATGCTTTAAATTTTGAGGCACCGCTACACCAATAACCATCAATAACGATCGATATTGCAAAGCAAAGCAATTTATATAAATATGATCCAGCAGAGACTGTCAAACCGCTGATAACAGCTTAGTGTTTGATTAAATATCATTTCATTGTATAATTTAAAAGCTAGAGAACGTAATAATTTACTAAACGCAAGCACTTTGAAGATGCTCTTGAATGTTCACCTTTTAAAAAAATACATCTTCCTTTGATATTCATTAAAATATAAAAGTCTCCCTATCGGGTTTCGATTGTTCAAACTCTTGTTAAAAAAATATTCAAAAAAATTAATTCACAATTCTCATATGTGTTTCCTTAACCATGTCTCGATACAAACTGACGTTAAGATTATGAGGAATTAATTTTGCAACATTGTATTCGATTGCAGTTTTACCTATGATTTGCTTTTAAAAATTAATGATCAATCCAGATCATAACTATTATTAATTATTATTTTAATGATTTAAATTTAATATCTGCATTCATTTTTAAGCCTTTTTTATTACTGATAGCAAATTTAGCATGAAATAAATAGCGTTGCCTTTATTTGCCCTGCGCGTGCGCAAAGCTAGAATGCAGACGCGATGAAAAAGATCGACCGAGAGTCTTGGACGCGGAAAAACTTTACATTAACGAACATCTTGTTTCTTCTGCTCGGACTTTCCGCGTTTTTAAATGAACGAATCCACGTAGAATTATTCGTCTTGAAGCATACGCTTATATTAGGACACAACCCAGAGATCCGCTACATTATGTTATATTACCAAACTGCACTACGAAGCTAGTCCCAGAAGTACACGACCTAAAAAATAAAAAACAAAAAATTGAGAAAATTTGTTTGTTTCTCTATACAGTCTCATTTCAGTTCGATATAAGTCTATATTGAGATGCTCGATTCCAACTGATGCATAAAGAAACAATACGAATTCTAACGCATTGATTTTGACCACACATATGTAAACTGACGCATTATCTTGATGAAACAACACTCATTTAAGCACTCAAATGTTGTAATTAGTTTGCATAAATCTCGCCGATAATTTATGCGTGCAATTGCCAAGCGTTCATTTGCTGTGTCAGTGATCTGAATGGCGGACCGGTTGAGCACACAGGGCTTGTGGCAATAAATTCGCATTATGATTGATTGTTTTCCATTTTATCCCATTTGCATTTAAAAAATCTGACGTCATAGCTTCATATCAGTCTATTTTTTTGACTGTTTCTTTGTATCAAGTGTGAAATGATGGATTTATGTTTCATCCATGATTATGAATCGATGCAAAAACTTGGCTACATCGCCAAATACTAGATTGAAATATCTTCATGACACTATTCTTGTTCCATTGTGAGCAAACACGTCACCTATCTTGCGCACAGCTTTCTCGTGGCCAAATTTTCAATCGATATGCAATGTACAGCACTTTTTGGAAATGCCTACCTTGTCTACTTGTGCACTTTCAGTCGGAATTCATCCAATACTGGATGACCACTAAGATGTTCATTTTGGAATACTGTCGTAGCATATAAATAGTATTTTTTTAAGATGAATCCAAAACAATTTTTAAGGAGATATTTTGAGACTTTTTCGTAATTTATATGAAACCTAGTGATATAAATTGTCATTTCATTTCATCAGGTTGTAATTCGTGCCGTCTGTTGATTTGATGAGCCTTTCTCAGTTTTTGTTCTTGCGTTCCCTTTGTGGTTGGTCCATTTTTTTACTCGGTGAGACGAAAAAATAAAATAAACGTAGAAGAAACAAAAGACCAAAGCGCAAAGTCTGACTTGATGTAAATTGAGGTAATAGAGTTTCTGGCAATGTTTGAACGCCCTTCCCCATAATGAAATGCTTTACGACTTTACATGAATAAGAAAACAGACCCTTTTGCGTGTTGTGAAATATTCAGTATAAACTTATGACGCCATGAATATGTTTAAGAGTCTTCGTATTACGTGCCATTTATTGGAAGTTTAAAAATGCAAAATCCGCCTATTGGTCTTTGCCTCGGGGAAGCTCTATTCAAGGAAGTTTTTCTTCGTCGGCTTGGCAAATATAAATCGTTGCCGAAATTTTGCTTAATTATCCCGAGTTGGATCTCAAAATTACGCTGGGCACATTTGCATAAAAAAAAATTAAATTAAATATATTTTTGCAAAAATAAAAAATATTCCCTGCGTTCCTCCCCAGACGCAGGAAGCAATGTGGAAATATAACAGATGGCTGTACAAGACTAACCGGGCAAATGGTCACTTACCAAAAAGAGACTGGCTTAAAATTACATTTCGCAAAAAATGAAATACCCCACAAAGGGAGATATTCATCTTCAAATATTCCCCAAAAAATATTTTATATGTCCAGCATTTTGTCAAAAAATAAATTTATCAAAAAGTCAAGCCTTACTTCGATCAGCGAAATCATCGATAGTTCAAAGCGCTTCGTTGTATACCGAATTAAGCAATATTTAAATTTTAAAGCCACAGAAAATCAATAAGTGTGCAGCACCTTCGAAGGGAGGGTGCCTTAATTTGATACCCCATTCTAACCAATGGCTGCAAAAATCTCGCGCCCGAGAATTCAATTTATCACGTCGTAAATTATGAAAATTGTTTTAAAATTGATGAAATTCTAGGGCGGAGATTTTTTTTTTTGGGACCCTCAGTGATATTTTTTAATCAAACGCTCATTGAATTAAAACGTGCTCTTGAAAATGGCTCCCTTCATTCGCATAAAGAGATCAGAATTCTTAAGGTTAATTAAAAATTAGAATAACAGCTTAAACGAGATAACTCCCCGATTGAAATTTTCGCCGGATATTCCTCAGAATTTCAAATGGGGCGCTGAAGGAGTCAATTTATATTTTATTGGTATTTATGGGACTCGAAAATAATTATGTCAACGAAAACGATGAAATTCTTCCGGGGTGTAATCGAATTTGATTTGTTAGTGGCATCGAAAAGTCTTTGCCGATTGTTTAGCAATGAAAGTTCGAAAAAGATGTTTTAATCCATCGGAGGCGGATCTGGTGAATATGGAGGTTCTTAAAGTTCTTCCCATTTTAATTCCCTAGTTTTTTCAGACGTCTTTATGGCCTTATAGGGTCGTACATTGTTATATTGCATAATAACTAAATTGTTTTTTGCTTAATTCTCGATGTTTCACTCTCAATTTTTTGTTCATCCTTTCCAATTGCCGACAATACACATCTGCAGCTATTGTTTCGCCAGGTTTCATAAATTCATAATTAATAATTCGTGAATCCAGTTTTCGGAGTCGGAAACTGGATGGAACTGGAATACTGATTTCACCGTGTCTGGGTACAAACTGAGCTCAAACAACGTCTATCAAAATCGGCAAGGACTTATCAATACATCTAATATATAAATTTAATACATAGGGATATCCAAATGTAATATATATGATGATGCACATCCTCGTGTTATTCAGAAAAGATGTCTACATCAAAAAAAAAATACTTTTAGGTTTGCATTTTGGGCTAATGGAATCATTGGGCCACATTTAAAAAAATAAATAGGCGTCACATTTGGATTACCCTATATATTGATTTGTTCAATATAAACCCTACCATCATAATATATTAAAAAAAACTACTACTATAAGTTCCATGAATGTATTCGAATGTAGATTTGAACATATCTTCCAAAATATATAGACTTTCTATTGTACATTTGCCAACTAATTTAAATTCTCATTGTCATTTGGCATGTATTTATTTATAATATTTTATTATATGCGGCTTTATGTATAAATCCAAATAATTTTTCTACAAAAAAAAAATCATATATTACATTATAAACATTTTTTTTATTTATAAACATTTGCAGTTTGCATTTAATTCGGTTGCATAGAAAAACATGTTAAATGATTTTAAAATTAAATCCGCTTATGTTTAGTGGATTTAATTAAAAATGTGTCTTAGAGGAGCGTGCTAGTACATCTGCCGACACCCGCACCAACTAACAATACTGGCTATAAATATAACCCGGAATTTTGCTGCACAAGTTTATTAGTATTCTAATATATAAAAATGAATTGGGCTTTGTTCGTTCGAAATGCGCTGCCATACCGTTCATCGGATTGCAATAAAACTTCGTTCACGTATTGCTAAAAATTTCGCAAGTAATATAGGTATAATCTAATATATAAAAATTAATGTTTGTTTGTCCGTATTTAATGCGTTGCCATACCGTTTATTCGATTACGACAAAACTTTGCCAACTTATTGTTTGCACTTTTTCAAATAATATAGATATAGTACAAATAACTTACAGTAGATCTTATATATAAAAATCAATGTTTGTATGTTTTATCATTCCTAATTAAACGAGATAACTCTTATTATAACTCATAAAGCCGATGATAAAAGTTTGATTGTCTACGATGTCTATCCAAAAGTCTAGAATGAAAATTACCTCGGGGACTATTTGATTGAACGTTTAAAGGGTAGTCCAGCAGTCTTGCGGTATTAAGGCTGCATGCCGCTTAATGATATATCATCCATATAAAATTCCAGGAGAGCAGCATTGCATGGAAATGGATTGCAGATTTCATATCGATCGAAAAAGTAGACAAAACTGACTACTATGTGATAATATATACATGTATTATATTTATTATGCTACCATGCGAGAGAGATACCAACTGCGAGACTCTGATGGCGACGAGCCTCGTCCTCTAGTATGACCAACGCTTACATCTTCTCTCATCGAGGCGCCATTCTCCATCCCATCCGGGTAATATATAAACAACACTATGAGCACTGTTGTTCATACATCTGCTGTCGCCCGCACAAACTATCGTTGGATGTCTAGAATCCATGATGCCATACTCTTTTCTTTATTGTCTGTGATTTTAGAATATCTTATAAACACAGTATTATATATTCGAAGTGTATCTAACCTGCTCTGTTGTTTCTAAATGATTAAGTGTGATTGCAAGGAGGATAACCGTAAGAGGACTTGTTATCTCCGGCTGCAATTCTCCTATACCACCTTTGGGCAAAATGTAATTTATCCCTGATTATAATGACAAAGCATTAATGGGTTCGTGGTATTCCTTGCGCAAATAAATTTTGAGCAAACTTTTCCAAAATACGTCCGCATCAAGCATAGAATTTAAGCCCCGGAATGCTTTGACTCTCGCACGTCTTCCCGATTATGAAACAACTCTTCCGACGTCAATCTTCCATGGCAGATTCTAGGATGAGCTTTTTTATGCGGCGAGCTTTCGCTCCGAAATGTTCACAAGTTGTAATTGTTGGAGTGTAAATGAAATATTTGTCTCGTTAATTCAACATGAACTTATTTTCTTGTTAGCTAGGCGATGTCATTCCAGACGTTGGTTCCTCGCTCGTAATTTGGAATATAATAATTCCATTTCGCGTGTTGAGCACTCATTAGTGGAAAAGATTACATCCATATAAACACGTGTAGAAGTTGGCTTTCACAGTTTTAGATAAAGCCTCGGTTGCTCTAAATAAATCCTACACTCAAACGCAGTTTTTCGCAGAAACGCCGCATTAATCATTGTGATATTCGAGCAATGAAAATAAACGAGTTCTTTGAAATTAATTCCGCTATTATGACGCATTTTGACATTTATATTTATGCTGTAGAAACTTGCATGCAAGACCCATGGAAGTATTTTTCATGTAAATTTAGATTTATGACTTGATATGGATATGTTAATCTAATATTTCAGCCATTAATATTTTTCATCCTTAATTAACTTCATTGGCATCATAAATTTAATAGCAAAATCGATTACTTTTAGCGAGATTTAACAAATCACTCGACAAGTTCGTAAGATTTTTTTTTTGGAAGAGATTGCGAAAAAACGATCCTAAATGAAGACGAAAAGATTTTAAGATGGTATTCAAGTCTAGAGACACAATTTTTTTTAAAAGACATACCTTAGTTCGCACGATTTCAACTAAAGAAAAGAAATATTTTTAATAAGTTAAAATGTCAATACAGTTCTTTCAATAGTTAAAAAACAAATTTTAACATAAATCTGGTAGAGACGATAGAGAAGATTATATAGAGCAATTTTATAATCAATTGAAATAAATTACTTAAATAAAACTTGAGATATCATGTCAACTTTGTTGAAAAAAGTAATTTCGAAAAAAACGCGTTTAAATATTAGGATGTCCCATAAGTTTCTTTCTTTTTCATATTAAGAAAAAAATAAACAATAATTTGTATTACATTAAAATTTATTGAATAATATATGATCCATTCTATTCTATCATCTTTCTCCATCTCTCCGGAAGCCTCATAATGCCTTCTTGCCAAAATTTCCCAGGTTTGTTGACAAAATATTAAGACAAAATATATCAAGGTACATTTTTATATCATTTTTTTAATTAAATTTTTTACCACGTAAATATTGTTTCACCTTGGTGAAGTATTTAGAAACAATATTTTGTTGAATTGGTCGATTCACCTTGCTGAAGTAGCTCATAATAAACTACTCCCTTCCAGTCCCACCAAATGCATAGCAAAACTTTTTTGGGATGTAGGCCAGATTTAGCTACAGTAAAAGCTTCTGTATTCTTGGTCCAAGGCCGTTTACGTTGGATATTCTCATAGAGTATCCAATTTTCATCTCTAGTAACAAGTTTCTTCAAAAAAGGTTGGCTATTATGTCATTGGAGAAGAAGATCGCATGTTGAAATACGCTGAAGTTTATTTGAGTCAGTCAGTTCATGAGGAAGTCACACATCTGAACGATTGATGTAGCCCAATTTTGTCAGATGATTATGGACAGATGTTCGTGGAATTTCTAACTTGTTAACTGTTCATTTGCGAAAGAAACTTATGGGACAATCTAATATTTCATTCTGGTAAGACCGGCTTGGGTTACCGCGTCACTAAAATAGATATATTTCCGTAAATAATTAAAATTTTGGACAGAAGACAAAGAAAGGGTCAAAAAAATCTTAGACGACAAATTTGGAAGATTAAACTTGTCAATCATTCCAATGCCACCTTTTTCCCTACTTATTTTAACAGATATTCAGAGAAGGGTGGGATGACACCTTCTTTCTCGGAATAACAGATAATAATTCGCCAGATTAACAGCTACATCTTCCGTCTCTGTTTAGGTGCAATATGCTATTTTAACAGCGCCATCTTCTGTGGCGCTGCGGGGACATTGCACCTGCAATTATCAACTAATCGCTTCTTGCGCGTATACCATTGCCGGTTGGGTGGTGACCCGCAAAATGTGGGAGTCGAGAGCGTCATCGGTTAGTCTTGGCTGCGGGAGGACGTCCTTCTCGCAGCCAAATCTCTCACTCTCGTGCTGAATAAAGAGTTGCATAGAGAAGAGAGTATTTTTATCTGACGTCCGTCTATCCGTCTGGCTACACACAACTCGAAAGAAGAACGGACCCGTGCGTTAACGTGGCCACAATTGTTATATCGCCATTTGATGGTGAAATGGCAGAAACTTATTCATACACCCAATATTTTTTCCCAAAAAAAAAAAACAAGTAGAGATGTCAATACTAATGATCCCGGTGTTCAAATAGCAGAAATAAAATAGAAGAACAGAGCAATCAAAGATAAGAAACATATTGATTGATAATTAACGTTTTCAAGAAATGGCATGTTTGATCAATCAGTTCCGTTCAAACAAGCCCAAAAAAATAGTTCTGCTCTTACATGGAACTACTTTAAAAGAGCGATAATGCTGCTAGACAATCTGAAGTTTTAAGTTTACAAAAACATATGATGACAAAAGAAAAAGAAACACAATGAAAAGTTAAGATAGACGCACCAAGAAAAAAAAAGAAGTAAAAAAGTTAAGTCGGCTTGTATTTCGCATCTGATATACAATGTAAACACTATCAATTCGTTGTAGTCATCCGAGTTGACAACTTTGATAAATTGCTTTTGTTGTCGCACCAACGAGACTTTTTTCCTTCACGCATTTCCTCCCAAGTCCATGGACGTGTTAACTTTATATCGAATTTCATATGCAGATTCGTATCGAATCTATCCACTGTTTTTTATTATCCAAATAACATTGAAATAATACAACACATATATTTTCAGTCAAACTCTTTCGAATTCAACACTTGGCAAGGAGAAAATTTCAAAACGTATGTGTCCAATATATGGAGCACTTTTAGACAATATATCCGATTTGTCAAATATATTGGCTAGGTTTCAATTGAGATTTCAAAATACGATTTCCTATTTGGACTATTGGCACATCTTTTGTAATGATATCTTAAATTAAAGATTTTCTTGAGGAATAAAAAAATGTATGTATGGAAATATACATGTATCATACGATAAATGCATATTATTATATAAAAATATTTGCATTGAGAGCAGAACAAACCCGCGTGCAAGCGCAACCATTTTGATGAGAACTGGGAGCGTCCCAGCTCCCATGCTACAATGGTGTCAGAAGTTCACGCTTGGCATCGAGGGGTATCCGGATGAGTCTTGGGAGTGAATGTGTGGTACGGCCCGGGAATCTGCCCCGAGTGTGACCCCGCTCCTATCTGATCAGCAGTTCATTTTGTGATAAATCTTCATAGACTAGTTTAATAACTCTTTGAACTTTTGCAGTCAGGGGTGGCTTATGGTGGTGGAAATATTGAGTTCTCCTCTAGCTTTAGTATAACGCCATTTGCACCAGCTGCCTTCGCTTACAGGACCATTTTGATGTTGAGGATTTGCGTCTGAAGAACATTTATCCAGCTGCTTTACCACCAATTCCTTTATTATTTTTCTTAGCATTTTTAGCATAGAATTTTTAGGTGCTAAAAAAGTGATTCCTACTAAGATCATCGTCGTTTAAAGGCTATTTATGATGACGATACTAATAATAAGTGTACTATAAATCGATTGGTAATACATTTTCGTAGTTGCAAATCAGAAAAACCCATAATTGTTGGTGAAACACGCAGTGGACGTCCGATCACTACCACAGACAATATATATTAGATAAAGCGGAAAGAAATGTCATTTTTTTGGTTGCGTCTCTGCCGTCAGTTTACCTCATGTTGCTGTCGAGTGAATACGTCAAGTTTGGTGTCATTTTAAAGCTCTATTGTTTGTCTTACTTTTTCAAATATTTTTATAATTTTTAGCCATAGTGTCCAATGTCCAAGCCAGAAATTGTTAGAACCCATTTGCGATCTTGTTTACTGTTTTTATTCGATAAAGGATTAAAAGCAAAATAAGCTACCCAGAGCATCTGTGATACAATGGCAACATATTGAATATTCTAAAATGTCATAGATGGTTCAAGAAATTCAAAAATGGCGACAGAGATTTGAAAAATAAATCAAAATCAGGACGACCTCCAATAATCGATGATGATGCATTAAATTCTCTGGTAGAATTTGATCATCGAAAAACAATACAGGAATTATCGATAGACATCGGTTGTCCCTGGTCGACAGTAAAAGACCATTTGAAAAGACTCGGGAAAAAACAAAGACGGGAATTTGGGTACCGCACGAGTTATCATCAATGGTCTTGGAACAACGGATAATTCATCGCTATTGTCCAGGTATTAAACTGATCCATTTTTAAATAGGATCGTTACTGAGGATGAGAAGTGGATCCTCTACAACAGTCAGAGAAGGAAAAAACAGTGGCTTTTTTCAAATCAAGTACCCGTTTTTACCCTTCGACCGTAATTATCCTTGAAAAAGGTCTTGCTTTGTGTTTGGTGGGATTTTTTTGGCGTAATTCACTACGAATTATTAAAATCTGCCCAAACTGTCACAGCAGAGTTATACTGTGCACAATTAGATAGGTTAAAAGCGGAAATGCTCAAAAAGCGATCAGTGCTAGTTAACAACCAAAGAAGAATATTATAACATGATAATGCAAGACCACACGCAGCAAGGATTATGCAGAACAAAATAAGGGAGCTGGATTTGAAAGTGCTGCAAGATCCACCATATTCTCCTGACATTGCCCCTTCAGACTATCATCTTTTCAAGATATTAGAACATTCGCTTCGCGATAAAAAATTCACTTATGTGGAACAAGTGAAAAATCATTTGGATTTTAACTTTAGTGGAAAACCGGCCGAATTTTATGAAAGAGGAATTAAAAATCTACCTAATTTGTGGAGGGCAATTATATATAACAATAGAAATTATTTAATTGAGTAATATTGTATAACTTTTATTAAAATAATTTTTTTCTCCAAATAACAAAAAAAATGACATTTCTTTCCGCTTTACTTAATATATATATTATATATATTGCAAACTCATCTACGATTTGATCAAAATAACAAACAAATCACTTAAATACGTATTGGAATATCCGAAATAAACGTGTCAGCTTCATTATTAATCAATTGGTGTACCCTAAAATCTGTACACGTTGAGTACCACGCCACACATCTCGTTCTACAAGCATGTGTGCATTGGTTTTCAGTCGATGCTCGTAGCCATAAAAATGCGTGTTATATGAATATCGCGTTATAAAAGGGTCATCATATATATATATATATATATAGGGTGATCAAAAGGAATTCTCGGAATACTCACGATAATTATATCATGAAAACGCTTTATTATTTAAATTTTGCCTTCTTTGCGAACTTACAAAGGCATCTTTGGCTTTTTGCGGTATTGCGAAGGCAATTAAAAATGGAAGGTTGGAAATGAAGAATTTCCACAATACGAATTATTCATTCCTCTCATATTTATTTATGCGAGAGGGCCCTTTCATGAAGGTAGCCACATTTTTTTCGCATTTCGGACTGGCGCGTAAAGGGCATATCAGAAGCGTACTATATATTCTGATGTCTCCTGCATCAAACGTCAGAACTCTTTTATTACCATGGAAAATGTGGAAAACCCTCGTTTCACCTTTGCATTTAAATGTACTCGTTTATATTGTGTATGCGAGAAGAGGAGCAAAAATTAAAATGAAAATGACAAAAGTAAAACGGTTTCATTTTCAAAAGCATACATTTTCATTAAAGTGGACAGATAACATTACACATTTGACTTAATTTATATTCAACTTCAAAAAGCGTATATTTCATACCGGGATAAAAATTTTAATTAATCCTTGAAAGTTCGCTCGAAATAAAAAATATTTTCCCCCTTTATGGAATTAGCAAATTTGTCGGCTTTTAAATTATTGCGCCCCATACGGAAATGTTAGAAACAACGCGGGCCTAATTTCCAAGTCATTTCCCATCTGAGATGACATCAAAAAGAATTGCGTCCTCCATCATTTCGGGCAATTAATGTCTGAGTATATCATGAAAATCGCCTTTTTATACTAGCGTAATCCTTTGGAATGCTTTTCATTAAAGTAACGACCCTCTTTATGCGTAGACTCATAACCTGGTACCTGTTTACAAATCTGCCATTAGCTACCTTTTTTTTGGGAAGTGCTTACAAAATCTCGCAAGATAGTTGGTGTTTCGTAATTTGTTAGATTACCATCTTGGTCGTTAAGCGGTATTACAGCAATGATTTTGTAATAACTGTAAACAGGGCAATCAGATTCGTATCTGCAATAAATAAATACATACACATTCTATTTCGAAAAATGTCCTTAACCATTTTAAAATTACAAATTGATCATTTATACAAGGGCTCGTCCAGAAAATAAGGCTACAAGGTTTGGGTAGGATCGAAAAATACTTGTATCTAATTGAAATTCACATGATACTTCAGAAATATCCCCCGTCAATGTCCAGAAAGCTTTTCTCTCCTATGCAAAACGATCCAATATCAACAAGGAAACTTCGAAAAATGTCAGGAAATCCTTCGTGAAGGTCGTTAAGCGTCATACAGCGGCTATTTTGCACTTGTTCTTAAACTTTTTGTACAATTTCGTCAGAAACCACAGATGGTCCCCACTCCTTGCCTCGTCATAATTATCAGTACAATGTTCTCTGAACAACCGAAACCACTTCGTGACATGTTATCGACTTATCACATCAATACCATAAACTTACATGAGCGCGCGATGACTTCTCCATCGGAAGAATTTACAGTAACTGAACAAAATGGCTGATAAACACGCGCGACCAAACATAAAAAGCGTAATAGTTTTCTACGTTTAACAAAGAATTTATATTAAATCAAGCAGATTTCATGTTTTGAAATATGTACATTACGAGGGATGTTCAGAAAGTAAGTGTACTATGACCATAACGGGCAGTGATTTTATGTTTTTTGAGGATTGACAATACTGAACGGTAGAGAAAGATCAACAAGTTGCGTGAAAGAAGTTGGTAATAAATCCTGCCAAGTGCGATACACGTTCTGTAATCCCCTTGACTTGAATTGTTGAGGAGTTTTTGAGCTCTATTGTATGAATATGTGAAATTTTCCAAAATTTCAAAACCATGATTTTGGGCAAAAAATCTTTGATATTTTGGTACGGTATCATTTTGGTCGAATTTCTGCCTCAAGGAGAAACTATTGATGCACAACGATATTGTGAGACCCTAAAAAATCTCAAAAGGATTTCGATGCACGACAACGCTAGTCTTCACACAGCTTAAATCACCAAGACGCTCTTGGATTAATACTTGACGCCTTCAGATTGTCATCTTCTTGAAGGTATATATGGGTGAAATTAAATTTTCAATCAACCAACAGAGGCTCTGAAGCGGGGGAGAGAGCTGGCGGAAGATTTCTTCGAAGAGGCTATAAAGAATCCTGTGTCACGGCTCATCACATTTATTGGACGAGATGGTAATTATGTGAAAGTCAATAAGTGTACCAACAATAAATGTCCTGTAATTTAAAAAAAATACATAAAAATCGAGTACACTTACTTTCTGGATATGTCTCGTACTTTAATATTTTCTTCATAAATCAAGTATATTGCTAAATCCTATTATTTTATTTTAATATAAACTAGGTGCCATTAATTTACATTCCAAATTTGTCGAGTGATCGCGGAATAATATTAGCCCCTTTGTGCGCGATTGCGGTAAAGTACTATGCGATCTTGTATAACGCGACCGCGGAGACTTGAAATCGCGATCCTTTTACTTCGCATGTGTTGCGTGTTGTAGTGCAGATGCGAATAATAAATAATTTCCCTCCATCTTTAGGCATATTCATGTTTGATAAAATGGTCCGTGTGTGGAGTCTCGCAGCTTGATCACTTCTGAAGACTTTTAAAAATTGAATTTTGATTGTAAAATATTTTTTGTTCCTTGCAAATCAACAGCCACACAGGCTATTTGCAAAAATTTTAAAAACATATTATAGCTTCAAAAATATAATAATAAACTTCAAAAATTTTAAAAACAGTAATTTATAAGAAAAAGGCTTAAAATCATAATCCAAAGAAAAAATATTACTTTAGATTTTTAAAATATAGAAGAAATCTATTTTTTTGTATTGTGCGTGAGATGGCCATATTTTATATTTTTTTTTAAATTTAAAAAAATTAACATTCGTTAAACTTTTCAAAAAAAATTAGGCTAAAGCATTTACTTCTGAAATACATTATCCATTGTATAATTTCGTAAGCACAGCTTAAAGGCAGCTTGGGGGCTAAAGTCTCGCCTAAAAAATTATCCTTTTGTAAATTATACATCCTTTTATAATTTTAAAAGTAAAATTACAGCCTATCATAATAGTTTTGGGTTTGTTAACATTTTTATGAATTTTTTTCTTTAAAAAAAAGTATCTTTATGCCTTTTTATTATAATAATAATTTAATATCACGAGGAAATCTGTGAGTCGACATCTGCTATACAAAAACCTATCCAATATAGACAGTGGGAATCCACTGTCTATATTATTGGCTTCATCCGAATGGATGAAGCCAATAATTGACGCTTCGCCGTGCATGTCCATGACTTCCATGGATTCCATTATCATGTAGATTTATTATAATTTGATTATACCAAAATCAAATTTTAGATTTTGAATGGCAACAAAAAGTATACTTCTATTTTTACTGAAATCGTTGTTTTTGCTTTTGTAGAACTTTTAATTGTTTTTAAGATACAATTTATTTCATATTTGTGAAAACTTTAATGGACGTTCCTCTTATTGAAACGCTTCGGTCCCTGGGGTACTAATTAAGAATTTCGCAAGTTTATAACGAGCTCTTAATTTTGCAATATTCTCAAAACATAGACTCAGGCCGAGAAATTTTTGCTATGTAAGTATTATACAGAACACACTTTGTGCCCTTAAATCACGGCCGCCCGCTACAGTAATTCATGTCGCCCACGCAAAACTGCGTCCTTAGGTCAAAACGAAAATAACTATTTACATATACATTCAACGCAATTGTAATACAGACAAAGGCTCCCTTAATATTATTTTGCGATAGAACATGTTGATTTAAAAGTTTTAGTTTTATCGGACGTATAATAAAACTCCAAAGAGCAAAACTAGGTCTCGTTAAAAGTGATCGACTTGGCAATAGACTTGTTCTAATAAAAAGCCAATGTATCTATAGCTTTTTGACCTCATAGTCTATTTAAGCTCTTCATATACTGAAAGCTTAATTCAAAAGTACTATAAATAAGAGATAAAGGGCTTCAATTGATGATAATTTTTTTCTTGTCAATAAGAAAGAAAATATCCATATTTGAGGGCATTTTTAAGTCCTTGTAGATCAATTTAAAATTTCTAAGCATCCATCAACATCTATTAATGGTTGACACTTCACAGTATATGATGTTTTTCTGACAGCTTCTTATAATAAGAAAATAAAAATATATATACTTTTGTGATCGAAGATAATTCGTGCGGCACTCAAATGACCATCCGCGTTACCAATCCGTTTACATTTCTATAGTTCGATATTTTTTAAAACCAAATTTGAGTCCAATTGACGCTTAACACTTTACTGCCCACACAAATGCTGAATCGACGCATATTTTTTTACAAAATATGCCAAATTCGGATAATTTATTGACATTATTATAATATATTATCACATCAGCCGATTTCAAATATATTTTGTGAAATATACTAGTAATAGCTGCATTTAATGTTGACAGTATTTCAGTTCCTTTGCCATTTTACGCGATTTTCAGGATAAAAAAATCGAAAAAATATCAATGAAATCAAATCTATTTACTATTGTACATTCATATACATTTGAGCTTTTAATGGTTAACACTTTAGGGTAAAAGACTATATAATACATTCAAATAATTATATTATTTTCATGAGTATTATTTTAATTATATATCTAGAATTAACTAGTCAAAAGAATACCTAGTTACCACTACAAAAAATTGAATCAAAATGATAATACCTATTACAAGATGTACCGCCTAAAGTGTGTTAAAATCAGAAGATTAAGATAGAACTTAAATAGTGAATTTAAATGTGGCCGGACCTAACTTTGATTTCCAAAATTTAATGCGTTGATTAGGAATCTCGCATACTCAAGTTGAATACGGAGATTAGTGAATCGAAGACGGAGACGGAGAGAGTATCTTTCGTCTCATCGTATACTCGTACATCGATAGCAACGTCGTATTGTAAAGATACCCATACACATCTAAATATTCTTTTAGATATGTATTTTTGTGTGGTAGATGCACAAAAAGAAATCGCACAAAAAAAGATGACTTACATAGAAAAAATAAAGTTGCGTTTCATAGATTTTAAAAACCGCATAACTTTGAAACAGCTATAAAAAATATACCCAAAATCGCACAAAAAAGTTTTTGATGTGACTCAATGTCATTCTTTTCTTCAGACGAAATAATATATCCAGTGTCAATGTTATCATTGTTCTGTGTAGATTTTCTTTTTCCAAAAATATAATTCAAAATTAATGAAGATATCACTATAGTCCCTAACTCAAAATAAATAAATCACAAAATGGCGACTGTTTAAAAAAAATTTAGTCAAGTCATTTTTTGGCCTTATTTTGTCAGTCTTAATTTTTTTAAATAGTTAAAAAAATAATTTTGACAAATCTGTTAGAAATAATAGAATATTATATATAAAAGATTCGTACCCAGTTTGAAGTAAATTAGTTAATTAAAACTTGATGTCAACCGTGTTAAAAAACGCTATCGTAAAACTTAAGTCACACATGTGTATTGTTTATATTTACGCGAATAAATAAACAAATATTATGTGCTATCAACAGTGTTAGGGTTCATTTATTTATATACATGATTCATTCACGTTGCGCGGTCCTCCTCAGAAAAGTGGATGTGTGTGGATACTTAAGGAGTATTTTTTCTTAATCAATTCGATCAATTGTCTTAATCCAAGTTTAGCCTAATTTTCTAAATTAAAAAAAATGCCGATATTATTAATAATGGATTATCGACTCGACTGTAAAAGGACGTCAACGTGAAGCCTACGGTCGGTAAAGTGTTAAAGTAAGATTTGCCGTATATATTGCTTAAGATTCTAGTCGTCTTTTGGAGGTAAAATATTTCATATTTTGCAGATTTCAAGCTCTCTGTAAATCCATTATAAACCAAACTGTAGATCCAAAGTTTTTCCAGGGACATAAATCCAAGGCAAATCTTTGCGCCACAGTGTGTCTAAATAACGATATCAATATTTTTTCAGCTCGCGCACATAAAAGTATGCGAATAAAAATGATTTATGCCAAAGCACAGTAGAACCCGTTGATAAATGCAAATTTCATTTTGTTACACAATTATATTATCATGAAATTTGCCATTCGTACGAAACTGTCCCAGGTTTTTGTATCTATTTTTGTGACCTTATTCAAACTAGTCGTAACAAATAGCAGTTTATCACCGCGATACTTACGTGACAAGCCGGTTTTATATTCAGTCTCCTGTCTTGGAGATAATCCATGGCCACATTTTCCGTGACAACTCGGAAAATTGTTATTTATTACTTTTTTGCGTCCGCCTCGTCGCAAAAAAGGACCTTTTTTGCTCTAATAGAGCGTTGTTTGCCGAGTCTATCGGCCGATTCGACCGACGCGAATTAATATTTTCCTCCGTCGAAATTTTTCATATTAGCTGAAAAATTGGGGCGAAATCGCGCAGTGGTGTTTCAGCGAAATTCGCGAATCAAAATATCATGTAAGCCCAAAATGGAATGTTTTTAGCGTGCAAATCTGATAGCGGTGATTTATAATGCAATAACAAAAGTATTAATGGTTTTTAAAATAAATCTCGAATTGGATTTATTTAAGTAAATGCCTAAATTATTAAACCCCCCCCCCCTCTTTTTTATGATGAATGTTCTGCTTGGGTATTGTGAAAATTTTCAGGAACGCTGAACAATTGTCGTGTTTTCGTTTCATATGTGAAATTCAAATTAATCTTGTGGCTGCGTTTGTGGTTATCAAACTCGCTTGGAAGATATTTTTACCTTAACAAAAATATTTCATGTGAAGATTTTTTTAATTTTTTTAATCATAGAGGAGAAGAATACAATTTTTTCATATTTATTAATATTTTAATAATTTACTATTGAATCCTTTTCTAAAAACTATCTTTTATCATACAATTGTGTAAGAAAATATCTTTAGTATAGTTTGTTTGTGGACATACCTATACCTTTTATCCGATTGAACTTTAATATATGATTGAGCATGTATCCAAAAAGGTTTTTTGATTAGCACAACTATTGTTTGTATGCGGAATTTGTTTTGCGAGACGTTTAACGGACGCACCATGTTGGCGCATATTGGTCTGGCGAGTGACGGGAAGAGGAAAGATGCGCGCGCAATACAGTGATTTACAAAACACCATAGGCGATCTTCGATGCGAGACGATGAATTAGGGGGACCCAAAAATATTCGCGTATTTACAGTAAATTTTGCTTTATGAGGGCCGTTTCTTTTAATTTTTAATGCAAAACTTCTATTTATAGACCATAAATTATGCAGTTATAGTTTCTCCGGTTTAATTAATTCACAATAAGTTTTTCGGCCAAGGCATGTGGTACCCATCCTACCCCATAACACCCATCCTATTCGTTTTACCGATGATTTTAAGTTTTTTTGCACAGTGATCCATGGGGAACCAATATTGGCACCTGTGGACTGTTATTCAACATAAACATCTTTGAGTGTTTTACTGTTTTTGTTACATTTCAATCCAAATCCAAAAAAGCAGCATACAATGTCGGATGGACTTTGTTAATTTCTGATCTGAACGCTTGATAATAGTTCTAAAAACAAAGATGCTAGAAACAAAATTATCATTTAAATTTATTTATTGAAATCATTCAGATATTGCATTCATTTCACGCTCGTTAAACAACAGTATCTGATTTGATAAATGCCATCACCCGCATCAATTAGCAATTCCGCGTGCATATCCACCCACTAGCTGATAATCATCGAGTATCTCCTATAAACGATGGATAAAGTTTTGAGATACGAATACAATATTCATTGTATTGTGAGGAAACCAATTAAAACTTTCATCATCAACTGATATGCTACAAAACCAAAGGATCCAAATTCTTAGAATTTAAAGCTCGAATTTCAAAATATTTACATTGGATCAATAATGGCAAGTTTAGAAGTTTCGGGTAAGTTTATAAACTTGCGCTCGAACCTATCATATATACAGGCATATAATTGTTCGGAGAATGCCCTGCCTTTCAATGCACAACGTATTGATCTTTTATAAAATACATTAATCTATATTATGTGTCAATGTAGCAGCTCTTTCTATTCCATGTCGAACATTGAATGTGAAATTTTGTGCGGTTGTGTCACATTTTGAACTTCATATGCTTTCAGCTTGAAATTTATGCCTCAGTTGCGTGATATTAGATCTAGTTCAGGCTAATGTTCAAATTGCTTGCGTCGTAGGATTATTAATTGCTCAGTTCTGATACATTTGTCAGTTGTTTTATATTTGGAAAAAAGCTTCTTCGGTGCTACTTTGTCCACACATTCGCCGAAAGCATTACTCATTCCATGGCTGCTGGAAGGCACGATGAAGAATTGTTCGTGTCTGATTACATAACTTTTGTCTTTCCACGTGTCCCTCAGATTATTTGACAAAGTTGGCATGTACACAAAAGCAACGAAATCGATTCGAACGAACATCTGGTTGAAGCTCGACAAAGGCTGGTAGCTTTATGAAGTCTCGCGAAGCCTACAAATGGTGGGTGATGACCCGGGCTTTTGTGGGAATCCTCGGGACGGATGCTAGAATGGGTTGTACCTGTGATAATGACTGTTGCGTGCTTTGTATTTTCCCTCATTTTCCCAAGGGAACTTAATTTTATCCCTTTAGTTCAACAATCACGGAGCACGCCATTCTAAACAAAACCAGCAGCAGGAACAATACTTTCCTCAAATATAAAATACGAGTGTATGATCCCAGACGTACCTGCCCCGAATGACAATGAAAATGACGACTGTGTCATACTATTTTTTTTGTCGGATTAAATCTTGTTAATTATAACAGGGAATGCTTCAAAAAGCACATATTTCCATTTCATACAAATGATAAAAAAATAAATTCCCAAAATTTATAAAGACAAATACAAAATTCATATTTTATATGTACATATTCATATGGGATTTTGTTCTGGAATTTCATAATTGAAAATTTCAAAATATAAATCACACACATTCATATTCATTCTGATGTTGATGGCATCAAAAATCAAATTAAATATTAGGTTATCCCGAAAGAAATCCATTATTTTTTATTTTACCTAAAACTTTCATTTAATACGAATCCGAATGATTTTTGATTGGTTAAATCTGAAAATTAGAATTCCTGTTAGAATTATAAATGCTTTTTAATCTCCATCATCAAAATTTAAAGGCCGTCTTAATTTTATCCCGATTTAAAGCATCTAAAGCCAAAATCAGCATGAATTTATCGTTAAGATGGATCCAGAAATTTAATTGAGGATATTTTTGACCTAAGTTGCGTTTAGCTTTTTTGCGACAAAAAAAATAATTCAGGTGTGAAAGAGTTAAGGGATGTTCTAAATATCTTTAATGTGAGTTAATATAACTCGAGTCGATATATTTATTCCAAAATTGAACGATTGATGAAAATAAGGGTACAAATATATATTGTATAAAAAAATAATATATTCAAAGCTCTCATGCGTGTTTCCTGAACCGTGTCTCGATAGAAACTGACCATAAAAAGGAATCAATTCAGAAAACATTCGGGTTCTCTGGGTGTGGTAAATTATCAATAAAAAGCATAATATGAGGGTCATCAACAAAGTAAGGTTACTTTAATGTATAATATAGGTTATATTTATGTAGAATCGAAAAATGCTTGTATTTATTTATGTATTGTCGAATGAAATAATTTGTGGGGAGAAATCACCATCTTCCGATTTTCGTTCTTCTGTTTGGCGACGTTTGGACCTCGTTAGGTTGATGTGCCTCTTCAGAATCTGATTCTTCGTCTGAATAAATATTTAAATGATAGACGAAATTATCAAGATCTTCTATGATCTAGTGATGTATTTATTTGACATTTTACATATAAAAAAAATCTTCCTTTTACTTTACAATACATAATTATTCTAGGAAGAACACAAGGGAAATGGTATTAGTCGTTCATTTTATTAATTATGTATAATTTTTTTCGCAATATTTATCTATTTTTTTCTTATCCAAAAATATATGATACAATTAAAACGATTTTAGCATATTATTGATAAATCTATGTAGTATTTATAAAAAAATATGCAATCATATTTTATTTGAAACTAGTTAGTACCAAAAACAAGTTGGCAAAGTTTTGTCGCAATCGAATAAACGGTACGGCAGCACATTAAATACAGACAAACAAACATTATTTTTTATATATTAGACTATGCTTATGTTACTCGCGAAAACTTTAACAATAAATGGAAGAAGTTTTATTGCAATCTAATGAACGGTATGGCAGCGCATTTCGAACGAACAAAACCCAATTAATTTTTGTATATTAAAAGATTAAAAGCGTGGCATTTAAAATAAGACGCCAGGGAGTGTGGACATACATGTATGTCGATACTCTATCTGGGACATGAGAGTTTGGACATATATGTATGTCCATACTAATCAAAGGGTTAAAGAGTTCGATATACAATATCGCCAAGAAGGCTTCAAGAAATGACAGGAAGCATAAATTTGTCATAAATCATCGATGGTCTCTTACTACTTTTCTGGACAATCTAATCTACTTTATAACATGTTGTCGACTCATCTCATCACTACCGTAAATTTCCATGAGCTTCTGATGGATATTCGTGGCGATGATCGCATGGATCTCGCTCTCGATGGACGGGAGATAGCGGGAGCGCGCGACGACCTCTCCATCGGAAGAATTTGCTGTGACTGAACAAAATGGCCGACAAACACGCGAAACCAAACAAACTGACCGTTAAGATCCCTCCAAAAAATAATATCAACAAGCCCAATTTATATTCTTCTCATTTATGAATATTAACATATATTCAAGTTTTATTATCTTTATTGCATGTTTTATGTTTCAATTTTCTTTTATAATAAGAGGATCATTTCCTCGTATCTCTTGTCGATTCCGCGCGGTTAATATCACTTTGGGAAAAGTTTACGATCTTTGAAACAATGAAATTCATTTTTTACAGCCGCTCTCCGGGATTTATTTCATAAACATGGGGTATTTTATTAGGCGACCATAAAAATGACTATGCCCATGAAATAGTTATGGCATCGAATTAAGACGGTCTCGCGGCCAACTTGCGGGATCGATCCTCGAATGATTTATGTCCGTATATCGTATCATTTATTGTGATTGAGCATCCCGCAGAATGGATACAAATGCTGCGGAATTAGGTTTCTGCAGGCGAAATGTGGAATATTCCAATGAATAAATGCCATATGATATTATTCTTCCGCTTCGAATTCTCCACTTGGAATTGATTCGCTCGTCTTCGACGTCAAACATCCTCGCTTTGATCTCGTACCATCTGATAAAACTCGCGAAAGTTATCTTTGTTTTGCATCAAATTTCTTTCAGGGTTTTCTTTTTTTCGACATCGAATGGAGATTGAGACTGACGTACTAAACATAAGCGTAAATTGAAAAAAAGTAGAAGTTTGCTTTTATGTAAATTTTGCGAACGTTTGCAATTCTTGCGGGATGATGGGGGCTTTTCGAAATGAAAATCTTTTAATGAAGAAAGTTCCTTGCGACACACAACATGAAAAGGAAATTAAAAATCAATATATTCTCTCGATTTTGTCAACACGTCTTCTATTATGAGATTTTTTTGGCTGAAGTGGGTGTACGTCCAAGTTTTTTTAAGTATGCTTTTAACTCCGCAAAAATCGAACAAATATTTTACAGCCATAAACTCCATTTCTTTTTGTACTTTCTCAGTGCCTTAAGTGCCTTTGACGTTTATGCGCCACAGAACATTTTGATATTTTTTCTATGGCACACCCAGTTTAACTCAATTTACGTCGTACACAATGTTTTCGTCTACCCCATAATATCCATTATAATATTTCGAAAATTTTCATGAATTTTCATAGTAGTTTTTAATTACTATATTAAAAATTCAAATTTGTTTGTGGCAGCCCTAATTTTGTGTGTGGCGGAAAATTATAATTTTATAATAACATGATTAAAAATTTCTTTATTATAATACGTTTTCATTGTCATATAAATATAAATAATATTGCAATCTATGATCCAAATCCAAAAAAAGTTATCGAAATATATTTATTTTATTCAAAGAATCAAAAGTGTACAATATATAAACATAACAATTTATAAATCACAGATATTAACACTCTGTTTTTTTTTTTTTTTTTTTTTTTCTTTGAAAACGTGCATGTACCCAGGTTGAGATTCAACCTATAACAGCACTCGCTAAATTACCAGACTCAACTTGTGAAATACGCAGGTGAAAAGTAAGTAACAAAAAAAAAAAAATAATAATAATAATAATAAAAATAATCATAAATAGAACATAGAACAACATAGAATAAAAATAATAAAAAATAATAATAATACTAAAAAAAAAAATAATAAATAAACAAATAAATAAATAAATAAAAATAAAATAATAATAATAAATAAAATTAATAATAAATAATAATAATAGAATTAAAATAAAGTAAAATATATATAAATAATAAAATAAATAGATAAATTTCAAACAAAAACAATAATAAATAAATAAATAAAGTAAATAAATAAAAACCCAAAAAGGCAATAATAATAAATAAATAAAGTAAATAAATAATACAAATAAATAATAGTAAGATTTAAAATTAATAATAGTAAAATAAACATCAATATATAAATAGATAGACTAATTAATTAAATAAGTAAATGACTGACAAACAAATGAGCAAATAAATTAAATAAGTAAATAAATTGAATACATAAAATAGGTAAATAAATAAATAAATAAGATAACTCAATAATTGATAATAGATAAATAAAATAATTCAATAATTGATGATAGATAAATAAAATAGTTCAATAACTTAAATAGATAAATAACAAAAATAAAAATAAATAAATCAATTTAATCAATTCAAAGAGGGAAATGGAGGCAAACGCACGGCCACTGTGTGGGTTACGAGAGTGAAAGAACGAGAAAGTTGGGGGCGGAGGCCTAGAATGTTAAGTTACAGCGTCAGCCACGAGGGTTCTTGGATCGATCCAATGCGCCTCGTAGTACTCACCTGGAGCGCCTTTAGCGCCGAAACTTGTGCAAAATGCATTGAAGGCGCTGAAGGCACCAGGACGGGCTACCAGATCCCTGTGTCCCACAGGCCCCTCACGTGACGCGCGCACTCGGCATAGGAGCTCCTCTCTTTCAGATGCCATCCCAGGACATGACCACAGAATGTGATCTGCGTCCATGCACCGATCACCGCATGGACACTCCGAGGTGTTCGCGAGGCCAAGCCCCATTAAGTGAGCGCTAAAACGGCCATGTCCCGTGAGGAACTGTGATGTCCAGTGATTAGGACATATCCAAGGAAATTTATTCCTCCGTTGAACGGAGTCGAAGAACAAATAAAGATGGCGCCCAGTGGTCGAAGATGACCACCTACACTCCCATTCCTCCAACGCAGCCCTCCGTGCCCACTCTCTCAGATCTCTCGAACCCACAATCGTCACGTCCTCGGGATTGAGGACTTGTTTGCCGACTTTAACTACTTGTCCGTTTTCCCGTCGAAATTTGCAGGCGCTGACCTGCATTTTTAGATCGAGGGGTAATATTCCAGCTAGTACCGGGAGGCTGTCTGTTGAGACTGTCCGGTAGGCCCCGGTGATGCGGAGTAGCGGCAGTCTTTGTGCACTGTTAAGGCGTCTATGGCTGGTTTTGCACATGCCGTATCTACCTAGTCTTTCGGACCATGCCCCGGCTCCGTATAGCGCAATGCTGACATATATGGCATCATAGGCGATGCGCATGTTATCCCTGCTAAGGCCCCAATTCGCTCCAGCAAGTCTGGACATCTTGCTAAACGCCCTTGCAGCTTTGGCAGTCGCGTCAGCGATATTTTGTTTGAACTGGCATCCTTCGCTTAACGTGACGCCCAAATAGGTTGTGTGCTTTTTGAATGGCACCACATCTCCGCCCAGTTTGACTGACGACGCGCGTAGCCCTTTTGGGCCTTTCAGCATGATCCCTACTGATTTTTTGGGCGCGAATGTAAGCTTGTTTCTAACGCTCCAGTCCCAAAGAAAGCTGGTGACCTCGTTAGCTCTATCCGAGATTTCTCGGCGAGATTTCCCGCAAACCAATATGGTAAGGTCGTCGGCATAGGCTACGAGGTCACAGCCGGTTGGCAGCGCAGACTGTAGAACGTCGTCAAGCACGATGTTCCACAGTAGTGGTCCCAATACAGAGCCTTGCGGGCATCCCATTGTGAGCTTGCGTTCAATCATCTCACCTCCTGCCTGAGCAACGACGGTTCTGTTAGACAAATAACTTCTAGTGAGGTTGATCAAATTGGTGGGAATTCCACTTCTTCGAAGTCTAATAATGATCAAATCCCACCAGGTTTTGTCGAAAGCTCCTTGGAAATCAAGAAGTAATGCCATAACGTATTTGGAGCTGGAATTTTCGACTATGCTGATGACCTTTTGTAAGGCATGCACAGTCGACTTCCCTGGTCTGAAACCGAACTGCTTGTCAGAAAGAGGCTTAGTGCCTTCATAAGTCAAGTTCAGTCTGTTAGCCATTATTTTTTCCAGCAGTTTACCAAGTAGTGGAAGGAGAACGATAATCCGATGGGCCTTTGGCTCGCTGGGTGGTTTTTCCGTTTTCGCCTTGGGCAGTATCACCGCCAGTCCCACTTTCCAGCAACTGGGGAAAACTCCGCAGCGGAAACATTCTCTGTAGATATGACAGAGGTCGACATCAATTTGGGGGTATGCACGCTTGATTATCCTGCCATCAATTCTGTCTATTCCCGGAGACTTCATGGAGTTTAGGTTTTTAACCAGTTCTTCTAGTTCTTCCAAGTCGGGCAGAGTAGCATTTGGCCCCTCATGGGAAGTTTCTGATGAGGCTTCTGCTCTGATGGCTTTGTGTATCGGCAGGTCCGTTTCTGGAGTGTCATGAGGTAACAGAGTTTTTAGTAAGAAGTTCATGGATTGAGTCATGTTTGTGGCAATAATGTTCGTAGTGGGGTCCCGGATTCCAGCACTGACTTTGCTGGGTCCCGTGGAAATGGCTTTGTATGCTGGCCCCCAGGGGCTTGGCCTCCTCTGCTCGTTAATAAACTCTCTCCACGATGTCAGCTTAGCCTTACCAATGGCCATCTTGTATTGGGCTGCTAGCCTTTTCCTAAAGACAGCAAGTCTTTTTAATTCGTCAGGAGGGCAGTTTTGTTTGTCTCTCCTGGCTAGTTGCCATTTCCTCCTCGCTCTGCGAAGGAGCGCCCTTTGTAGGGACAATTCTGCGCTCTACCAAGGGGGTACGGACTTCCTTGTGGCGGAAGATCTTCCAAGTCCATCCTCAGCGCCTCCATGATAGCAGCATTGAGTTTTTCTGCAGCTTGTTCCGCGCCTAGAGTATGGCAAAGTACGACACTGTCAAAACTCTCCATTTTTTTAGCTAGAGGCTCATCTAGCTCCTCTATTCTTTTCCTCGATCTAAAGCGTGGCGGGATACTAGACACCTGTATTTCTGCGTTGTTTCTGTTTGCAATCTGAGGTAGATCAAAAATTCGATCAAAAAATCGAAAATCGAAAAAAAAATAGGGGTATCGAAAAGTACTCGCGTATTTGGTATAAAAAAATTAATTTCATGTTGTAAAAAATATCTGTTGTACAAAAATAATGTTCAACAGTAGTTTTACAAATAAAATAACTTACAAAGTTATTTCCGTCATTGTATCATAAGGTCTCAAAATACGCGAATACTTTTCGATACCCCTAATATGAAAACGCCTCATCATAGCACATGAAATATTCCCATAGACTAGTTTTTGATAGGGTTGATTAATTTATGGATACTTATTGTGGGAGCTTGGATTTAAATCTGGAAGAACAATACTTTAATCATGTACGGTCAACCCTTTTATAGCGCCCACTCCATTTGCGGCATTTTTTGCGTATGGAACTGGTTAAATACGCAAGATCAATGCCACATCACGCGTGTTAGTCACTTAATATGTTGACAAACTAAATACGTACAGATTTTGTATGGGCGCTTAACATTCTATAGCGTCGTTCCTATATCGACGTTATAGAAGTGTTGACTGTAATATATTATCTATGAATTATTTCAATATTTTTTCAAGCTCTTTGACTTCATTATGCTATAATATGTTCGCGGAACTATTGATTGGTGCGGGCGATGGCAGATTAAGAAATCCGTATTTTTTAATCAAATACAATACTCTCATTATTGCAAGCTGTAATAATTATTTGATTGAAATATTCAACTCATCTTTTTAATATTTAAAAAAATTTATTGTGCAATTTTTGCTGTAAGTGTTGATAAATTTGTTTATTAAAATCTAATCAAAGTCTAAAGCTATCCTTGACCGTGATTAAAAAATGGGTCGTCATCAGAGTCTCGCAGCTGAACTAACTTTTACTGTCTTTATCCACGATCATTTCGATTATACCAATAAATATGTTTTTAAAATTCTTCAGCCATCATTTCAGGATTTATTTTTTCATATTTGACATTGCAAATATTGTTGTTAAATGTTATTAAAACCCACATCTTCTGTAGATTTGAACATAAAATGATTGAATTATTAGTTTGATCGCTTAAAAACTGGCCTTATTCAGTCATTTTAATTTGTTTGAATCAGATATGAAACTAACCAACATGGTCTTTAAATATAAAGTTTTCATTTTAAGCTTTATCACAAGTGTAAAATATTCTTCATTTGAAAATACAAAGCAATGAAAATATTCTGTAATATGCGGAATTGCACAAGAAATTTAACTTCCTCCGCCAGTGCAACATTATGTGCATTTAAGCTCTCAAAAAAAGCTCCCTGCGAAATACTGTACTGCGTGTAATTTTCAAAAGCTCGTTTAAATGCAGCTTTTATCCAGTTAAAGAGCATCTTGTTCAACTAACATTTTTACTTAATTACATGCTACGTTGAAAGTTAACATTTTCTCAACGCTAAAATATTTTCTTGAATTCTGCCAGACTTCAAGGAGGAATGTGTTCCTTGCTCGCTCCGAATGATATCAAACAAAGTTTTCAAAAAGCGAAAATATAAAATTTTACACGTATAAATTCGATGAAATAAACTCATTCGAAAGTTGCACCTTTCGAAATATAATAGAAAGTGCATGCTTTATTTCGCCATGAAAAGTTCCTTTTGAAATTCCACTTCGGTGGGAGTGTTTTTGTGATCGCAATTCTTCAATGGCGGTTTTCTTTCAGCAGCTGACATCCTATCTAGATTAGGTAACCGATTCCCAAGAGTGCACATCAATATAAAAACGCTTCCAGTTCATTTTCAGACGATCTTCTAGCCGTTTTATTTGACTTCCCTGAAGACGTCCATTTGAGCTAAAATACAAAACTCGAAGATGGAGCGCTTTCAGTCGCGTCTGAAGGGGTTTTCTGTCCAACCGGATGGACAAATTTATTACTTTGTCAATGCAATCGGGAGATGTTTTCTATTTGGATGCTGAATAACATCATCGATGCACATCTCTTTATCAATTTTAAGTCAATAATGTATTTATTCACAAGAAAAAGATATACGATTAAAGGGTTATACTACATTGTGAGGTCAAAATCAAGGATCATTTTCTCGAATTTATTGTGAAAAGACAAAACACTTTATTTAAAATTTTCTTTTTTGTATATGATATTTAAGGTATAAAAAATTTAAATATAAATTTTGAATTTAAAATCGAATTTTTCAACCACTTTAAAAATTTTGCCCCACATAAAACCTTTGGGATATTATTCTTTAAAAATTTAGGCCAATAAAATATGCCAAAAAGTATACATTCCCTTAAGGAGCGATTGAATCACACAAATTTATTATGTGGATTAATCTTACCAACCACATCTCACAACCAGGGAATCCAATCCCGGGATCCCGGACAGTTTTAGGTGCTCATGAATCCCGGGATTAGTAAACGTAGTCCCGAAAAAATCGGGATTGAATTTTTTATCTAACAGAAATCGTACACCAGTACGTTGAAGGCTACTAAATTAAGACATTCTGGCCAATATATAAACGCTTGGAAACAGTGGCGTAACTATTAATTGGCAAGCCTAGGCGACGCCTAGGGGCAGTAACTGTCTAATCTATGTATACATATATTCAGAACATATATGTTTTTCAAATTGTTATATTAAACTTTCCCTACCGGTGATGTATTTACTACACCTCGACTCTAATAATGGGAATATCGATATGAAATATAATAGATACGGGGTTCAGAATTTTTGTATTCCTCCGTAATATAATTACGAATTACATAAACGTATTATAGTATATAAATATTCATCTGCAGCGACGGAAATAAATAATTTGTCGGGAAATCAGGAATTTTGCGAGTTTTAGTCCGTGTCTCAGCAGATAGGAATTTTATCAGTCACATTGATTGTGTAATACGAAAATGAGAAAATTTAAATCACATTTAGAGCGAATAACTTTTTCTAACCCTTGAGTTACTTTGTCTTGATTTTGAAACTCTTATTGCTTAGAAATACTCTATCAATCACGAAAGAGAGATCTGGCTGCAGAAAGGACGTCCTTCCGCAGTCAAGGCTATCCGACGATACCTCACACATGACACATGACGACAGCGGTACACGCACAACAAGCGATAGATGTTATTGTCGCCGTTATTCTGACGAATTAAATCTACATAGATTAACAATGCCATTGCATGGGGATGATATTTCACCTATGCTACACAACCAATAGTTGCCTTTAGTCGCAATATAAACCCATTAAAATTGGCTGCTTAATTTTTAGTTTTCAATGCATATTTTCGTTTTCATGAAGATACGGTTTTAAGAAAAAATAATATATTATGCCTTTATTTGTTCACTGTACAGTAACGGTGAGCTTTTTTGATGCATGGAAAGCTTTGGCATGTATCCTGGAGATTCATCGGCATTCCATCACTATCCAGATCTTTTCATTTTGTTGCGTTTAAAAATAGGACAAAAAACACACATCCAAGCGTTCGTGGGTTTTAAATCCCGTTCAAATTGTTGAAGTCATAAAAATAAATTTAGAAAAGCAACTATGGCTAGAAAATTTAAGTCTTTTTCATTCACGGTCAATATTTGATTAACTGAAATTCCGAATCTTCATGTGTAACCATGTTTATCTATCATCTAATAAACATATAATTTTGGTTATTACATAATAAAGTGTATGGAGCAAAGTATTGAGGCAATAAATCCAAGAAACTTAAGCTAAATTGAATATATTTGCACTCGGCATTTGGTACATATCCATCCAATTTATTGAAAAAAAAAACATTTTTTTTACCATTGAATTGTTCTGTAGAAGCTGCGGAATACTTTTTCTAAGATGTTGAAATTGGAATTTTATGATGACTCTAAGCCACAACGTAAAAACAGTATCGGTCATATTTAAGGCTTTACAAATGTTGCGAAATACAATATAAATGTAAATTTATTGTAAAGGCTTTTGTGTAAATTCCCGGCAAAAAAGATGTTAGTAAAAGCGTGTAAAATATGATGGGGAACATTATCATATAAATATGTGTGACATTTATTACATATTTAGTATTAATGGGGGGGTTCCAGAATTGGCACACACGTCTCGACTACGACTCCAGCGACGCCCACAGGGAGAAAGTTCGTGGAGAAAACTTTATTTTTCCAGTTTGTCCATCGGAAAGTCAAACAGATTTCCGTGACGTTCCTCATGGATATCGCAATTCGTTTGATGTAGAGCGAAAAAAAAATATGAAATCATTTTGTCTCGGACAGATTTTCTAAATGTGTGCGTAATCGGTTGTCTTTGACGACGAGAACAGTCCACTGGCCCGTAATGTTACAAAGAACAAACGTGGGTCGACGTATATTCCTAACTCACGGCCAGTCCTAACATGTCATTACAACCTTTTTTCCGAGACATTTTACCCTTAAATGGTTCCTTTTTCCGATGGGCCTGATTGTATTTTTGAATCGCAAAAACAGAGAGGAATTTTCGACCCTTTTCGATGCTGTTTTCTTTAATATTCATGCTCCCCCGAATGACAACGCATATGGGTGTGCCTAAGAAACGCGTGGAGATTTACGCAGGGGGATGAAAGCGTACAGGGTTAAATCAAATTAAGCAGTCGAATATGAAATACGATGTTGATATTTATAATTGTGACTTTGGATATTTTATGCATGCATACGTCGATAAAATACCAAAACACCGTAACTTATGTATTCCACCGGTTATCTAATCATTTAAAATCAACTAACTAAATATATGTCGTTTAGGTTTCACATTGAATTAATTCAATGTGGACTATTTCAATTTGTCAAAAATTGTCATAAAAAAGATTAGGCTATCTTTGTGTAATATATAATAAAATCCGTTAAACGTCTCACAAAATAAATTCCGCTCACAGATAATGATCGTGGTAATGTAAAAACCTTTTCGAATACACGTTCAATAACTGAACAAAGTTTCATTGCAATCGGATGAACGGTGTAAGAATGTATACCAAGCAAACTCCTCGCTCCACGACACACATTCATTTTTATATATATAGAAGATTACAAAACACAACACAAATCAAATTTTCTTATAAGCTTAAGAAAATTCATTTCTACCGTGCAAAATTCTCACCCATATTATTTTAATATACGAATTTAATATTGACGCAATTTTATTACAATAAAGCCTTCGTTATGAACTTTTGCTTTTTCACTCCAATTATCGCTTTGGATTTTTCCAAATTTTTCGCTTTGGATTATCATATACTTTGGTCACTGGCTGTAATGATATCTGCATGTTCAATTTTATTTGGATTTCCATTTTAGGGACGTCTTTAGTGATCTTTTACATTCCTTTAAATTTTCTTCCCACACATATTTTCGCCATTTTATGCCTTAA
Source organism: Stenopsyche tienmushanensis (assembly GCA_008973525.1). Lineage (NCBI taxonomy): Eukaryota > Metazoa > Arthropoda > Insecta > Trichoptera > Stenopsychidae > Stenopsyche > Stenopsyche tienmushanensis. Next base: position 920,510 of record WACJ01000016.1, read on the forward strand.
TTTTATTGTTTTTAAAAATTACATGTAATGAGACAAATTTTCCCCATCAATTCAATACAAAAATAATACAATCAAAAGTTCCATTTTTAATGGTAATGAAAAATATGTGTTTCCTGAACCGTGTCTCGATACAACTTGATTATAAAAGGATGAGTCTTAGAATTCAATTATTTTTCGATGTTGCTTTTCTGAAGCCTTAATCTGTCGTTTTAAACTACATTTTTAAATAATTATTTATTTAAGGGTGGGGGGTGCTTAATTATTCTTGTCTTTCAAGTAGTTTGATTCATGCTTCAAGCTCAACGTAATGGGCACGTTTTCAATCCACATTCCGACTTCAAACATTTGACAGCAAACCGCCACTATTACAGTTCGCTACTTTACCGACTCACAGACCGCCGAGAGCTTCCATTCAACGATAACTTCTGAACTGCATGTCGAGCGTTGTTTAATTACAGTTTGAGTGCCCGGTATTATATGCGAGTTTCCCAGCAGAGCAAAACGAATTTAAATCGATGCATCTAATCTGCAAATTTGAATTTCAACTACGCCGACGATGTTATCAAATATTCAAATGCAGGAGCTATTATCGCGTACAAAATTGAAGCTCAGGTCACAGGTGTACTCCTCGGTGGCACACCATTCTCTGAGAATAGGTAAATTGTGAACACGAAATGGGAGGTTCTCCACCGTCTTGCCTGCCATGTCATAAGGCTATTCATCTTTTTGCATCCCCACAAAAAATATCCAAAATGAATAAAGGAGCAAAGCGCTTGGTTTATGGCTCACCAATACGTGCCAGGATGCTTACTAATCGATTATTAATACGAAAATAATTGTGATTTGGCCATAAAAAGAATCGTCCTTTTTGTCTATTCAAGCCGACATAATTGAAGTAGATATTTTGCACAAAATTTATTCAAAGTCAAATTGTTTGAAATTCAAGCGCTCAAATGATTTAAGAAGCCTTCAGATGTGCGAAATAAACGCATAGTTCTAAAACCTCTTTTCGATGAAAATATCCGATTGAATGATCTTATATTGAGATTTACAAAGTTGTTGTGGTCTTAAAATATTCATTAGAAACGCTCGACGTTAAAATGGTTGTTTTAGAAAGTGTTTTTCCGTGAGATCGTCTGTAATAATCTGCATGGTATCAATTATATCTGGCAGCGAATTTTAGCAATTAATATTGAGATCGTTTAAGAGCTTAAAGATGAAATCATTCAAAATATTTGTTCCCCTTCAGACAATAATACAAAAGCGATTGGGTAATATTTTCTGAAGCCACACACAAATTTATTAGTGATATATAAAAATATAAATGTGGTATATTATTTTTTTTGCATAGTTTCCTTTATTAGAAATACATTTATTCCATCAGATAATAAGCTTTTTGATCCCGTGTCTGAAGAAAGCAGGTGCTTGCTCCGAAAATCAGTTGCGCACGTATTGTTCGACCGCAGCGTTGTCTTGAAATCGTTGCCCTCCTAATGCCTCTATAAACACATTGTTGTTATATTGGAACAAATCTAGATTTTAAAGTAGGTATTCCCAATATAATTGCATTTTGGCGTATTAAATATCAAATTAGGATGCATTTTGGCATATATGTACATAAATTTGTGGAATTAATTCTAGCAGAAAATGTCCTTTATCATCCCAAAATGCAGTTGCTATGAACTATGATCCAAATATAATTTCCTACCACCATACATGAGGTAAAATTATCCATATTCTCACTGTAAGGCAGAAAACACAAAGTATAAGGCTGAATTTTATCTGGACCCAATTTAGATATATTCATGACTGCATTCATGCATTTTAATTCGATCCTCTTATTGCTTTCTTTCGTACTGTATAACATAAAATATTAAATATACATAAATGTGCATTGCATTGAATATCATCCCTTGTAAAATTCTGCTTAGCTGCATCCTGGACCGGAAAGATTTATGGGACAATTTGAATCAAATTTTCTTTTGTGTGTGTCTTTTGTTATGATAAGTAACTGCCTTAGTAGCTTTTTAACTTGGTAGCTTAGTATCTAGTAGCTGGCATTAGTAGACCGAATTCACCGTCTATTTTTCATGTAGACAATCAAACAATAAAATAACTTTCGAATCCCGAAATACCATATCAATCGCCAGAGGACTGTTTCTCGACTTTTAGTTTGAAACTTTTGCGCCCAATCAAACACTTAAGTCTTACACAGAGTCCTTAAAATTTTCCTTGATTTTACGCCTTCGTTTACGAGAAAACTAATAATAACGCGTTGCGCAACACAGGATGCAACTTCTCGCCTTCTTTATTCAGTAACTGGATCAAGACACTATTCAATATAGAAAAATGAGATTTGATTCTTAACCATTAATTTTATCTATTCAGTCGTTATAAATTCCTTATTTGTAATTTAAAAATATTTACCATTATAGGCTTTTTAATTCTAATTCATAGTGATTTATTTTACTTTGATTGCTTATGGGAGTGGGAAATTTTTGAATAAAATAGAACAACACTTCAATTGGCGGAGGTGTCAAATTTTAATGTTTTAACGCATTTTGCTCAGACTTTGCTCCATTTTAAGACGATTTATATGAATATGAAGTAAAATTCTGGACCAAATAAGATACTTTGAAGAATACTGAATCGTATATCTTTTTGACTTCGTCCCAATATTAATATAATGCAAGAATTTCATCACAAAGCAAAAGTCCAATGATGGAATGTAACTCAGGTCTTTATGTAACTCAGAGAGCGATCCGCTACGAGATTACAGACAAGCAAGCGGAAAGAATACATCTTTCCGCGGCCAAAGCTCTCGGTAAGCTCTACATTACCATAATCCAAAATATATTTATTTTTAACCATATGTTTGTTTTGAATCGAAATATTGACGTTATTATATAACGAAATACTGATATTTACGGAACATGTTTTTAATATACCGGCTATCCTTGATGAAATTGCCGAAAAGCGAAGAATTCGTGTCCGGCTGACAAGATTTTAATATTAAAGTATGTCGCAGCAGGTCGTCTCTGGGTAACCAAACATCTATCGATTTAATTTCTGCGGCTTCCTGAAACTGGCCCGAAGCTGATAAGGCCACAATCTACCAGCGCCAGCCCATCGTGTCGCAAATGCCTCCATATTTTACCTTTAGTGGTTTTTAAAAATATTCGAAACATAAGTTATTGCCTCGTGTTGGGTGGTTAACACGCTGCTTTCGGGCGATAAATTGCAATTCTGTCGTTTGAGCCTAGCCGGGTATCCCGCAATGTAAATTTTGGGACAGTAGACTTCATCTACGTTTGCCCATTGTTTTTTATTATATCGTCAATATAATATGACGTCAACTAAATATAAAAATCAATTTTCAGAGGGATGAAAAACTTTGGATGTGTCACTTATGTTAATGATCCCCAGATTTATCATTTAATTTGTGTAATTTTATCAAATACGCATTTTTAAAAAAATATTTTACAGATTTACATCAAATCGATGGGATCAAGACTGACATATGTTTAAAAATTATTAAATGCAAATTAATAAAAATCAAAATATTTGCAAATCGGCATTGCTTTGAGCCTTGATATTTATTTTATTTTTGAAGCCTTCCAGCGGATATACTAATCATTTTCGGAAGCCCAACTTAAGCTTTATTTACATAAAACTTGATTAAGAACTCTCAATTTATCCATTCAAAATAAGTAGGATTAAATTCTATTTTTATATTTCATCCTTCAAAAAAGATCCTTTTAATATACAGCCACCCCTCCTATAGCGCCCACTTCGTTTGCAGCGTATTTTACGTCGCAACGAATAAAATACACAAGGTCTATAGTGTTTTGTTTCTCAGCGTTATAGAAGGGTTGACTGTAATTTTAAGCATTATTTCAAAATGAACAAATATTATGCGATTTAACATCTTTTAACCACTTTCTTTGGAGCTATCTTAAATCGTAGATCTATGCGTATAAACAGCAAACAATCCATAAATGTAATTCAAACTCAAATGTTTGTGTGACCATATGGTTACATTTAATATAATTTTTTCAGATTTCATTTCAAATTCGCTGCTAATGCCCTTTAAAACTCTAAAAAACAAACGTGATCATGTGGTCACCTAACTTATTTTTAATAAAAATATTTTTTCCTGAATGGAATCTCAGATTTAAATTAAACATTGTTTCATATTGTTATAGAACTTGATGAAAATATTTTCATGCTTCAATAATTTCTTCAAATAAAGGCAGATCAAGAATTAGTATAGCCATTGGTATTTTGTAGTTTCTTTATGCTCAAAAGCTCGAAAGCTTCATAAAGATACGAATTTAATTAAAACTCTTCCAAAAATTTTTGGCAGTAGGATGCACAAAGAGGCAAATCGTCTTATCTTGTCCATGGAGAGCCTATTTTGGGCTCGCCGATACCATACATATATTTCGATTTAAATATGTATGGTCGTATATTAACCAGGAATAAATATCTAATGGCAAGGAAGCAATCCTTTATTAATAGAGGGAAATTTGTCTGCTCATTCGACCGTAATGCCAGCGATTCAATTTGTGTAATTGAACTGAGAATATTCTGGATAATATAGGCTTTGTGTGCCGTGGAGTCCTTTGTATGGGGCCAATCGTCAGGAGGAATTTTGCAATAATGAACAATAATAATCGGGGGATAACTTCTATTATATTTTTGATTTTCGAACGAGATATCCGCTATAGATTGTTCGTCTGATCAAACGATTTTGCTCGCCGCTATAAGGCGCAAGGTATTCTAGGCATTCAAGAACCAACAGCTATCTTCATGTTTCGAAATAAATACATCTCAAATATTTCGATGAAACCCTAAAAACTCCCTTAAAATTGTTCCAGCATTCGATCAATTACGGAACACGATATCAAAGGCCTTCGTATGACTAGGCGCTTTCGCGAAAAAAGCTCTATACGCATTGTAAAATTTGACACATCCAATCAAGGATGTCTTCCATAACAATATAACAAAGCCTCCTTTTGTCCGATTTCTCAACATTCCAAAGCTGCACGACAAATATATTATATTGGAACGAAATTAGGCCGATCTTACCGAGCGGCGAAAGGCCACGGAAATCAGTCGGAGGGCCACAAATCCAGGATCATAAATCAAATCCATATCTTTTTTGAACTGCTAAAAGCGCAATAAATTGAATAATATAATGGGTCCTGGCTGGAAAAAAATCCGGGAAGAGATAGTCGTTTGTTAACGTCAAGCGGTCACGTAAAAAACAGGATTATCACGTAATTACGTGGGGATATAGATGGCGTCGTCGGTTGACAGCACGTTTTATTTCCACCGATCAAATCTTTGAAATGGGTCCCATCGCCAAAATCTATCAATCAAATATAATTGTTCATTTTATTGTTCTTTTAACCCTTTGCTCGCTGGCACTCTACTATAACAAACTATCGTATGAAAAAATTTTGGATAACAAAAAGTCTAAAAAAAAAATTTTCGGCCTTATTTTTTAAAAAATAGCCAGAAATAGAATTTTGATATAAATCAGATAGAAATTATAAAAAAATGTATAGAAATAATTTATACAAAAATTGAAGTAAATCAGTTAATAAACACTTGAGATATCATGCATTGAAAGATTTCATTCTGGTAGGATCGGCTTATGTAAACTTGGAAAATATGCAAAAAAAAAAAATTTTATCCCACACTAGAATACGTGAATAAAATTTAATTAGGGATCTTCATCCGCTATAAATGCGTAAGGATTAGAATTAGTCTGACGGGTCGAATATCTGCTGGTTCGTCCGCCGTCGCATTCATTTTGAACCGTGAAACTGCACTCCACATCGAATTGAGCATCGCTTGAATTTATGATCGCTGAAAGGGTCCAAAATCCAAATAAAGAGTCCTACCATCAGCTGGAGCGATGCGAAAAAGTAGAACCTTTATGTTACGTCAATAAAATTAATCTCCTTCGCACTCCAAAATCCTATTTGTTTATTAATAACCAATAGCTCTCGTTTAATAATTAAGATATTTTTAAATTAAAGTTTCATCTTTAAAACGGCGTAGCACGGGCTATCATCATCATTAGGGAATCCAATCCCGAGCCAAAATTTCAATCCTGGGATTTCAGGATAGCATTAGATAATCCCAGGATCAGTCCCGGGATCCCGGGATCGGAATTTTCAATAGTTTAAGAACTTTGATAAATTTGATCAAAAATGTTTTTTATTTAAGAAAAGAAAAAAATACAATTCATAAATAGATAACTCGCAAAATTCCCGATTTCCCGACAAATTATTTATTTCCATCGCTGCCGATGAATATTTATGTGCTATAATATGTTTATGTAATTCGTAATTATATTACGGAGGAATACAAAAATTCTGAAGTCCGTATCTATTATATTTCATATCGATATTCCCATTATTAGAGTCGATGTGTAGTAAATACATCACCGGTAGGGAAAGATTAATACATCGATTTGAAAAACATATATGCACTGTATATATGTATACATAGATTAGACAGTTACTGTCCCTAGGCATCGCCTAAGCTCGTCATTTTTCCCGGGATTACGTTTATTAATCCCGGGATTCTTAAGTACCTAAAACTGTCCAGGGATCCCTGGGATCCGGGATCTCGGATCCCAGGATTGAATTCCCTAATCATCATCTTCGTGTAATGACGCCATTAATCTATGCAAATTTAATTCATCAAATCAACGGCGATATATTCCGTCTCTCTTTAGGCGCAATGCGTCAATTTAACAGCGTCATCTTCTGTGACGTTGTGGACACATTGCGTCTGAAGGAACGACACTGATCACTTTTTTTGCGTACACCGTTGTCGATTCGGAGGTGGCGCGCAGGATAGGGGAGTCATTAGGAGTTGTCGGATAGCCTTGACAGCGGGAAGACGTCATTCTCGCGGCCAGATCTCTCTCTCTCGTGATTGATAAAGATGCTATCTAAAACGAGACTCATTCTATTCGATTCCCATCTTCAACCTCCGTCTGGCAGTGACAATATGGTTATTTCTTTGCCTACCAAAGAAAAAATATGTCTATTTTTGCCTTTTTTAATCCTAGATCGCTAATCATTAGTCTCACAGACTACAGACTCATTTGACATCTATGCATATTCCCTAAGTTTTTCCACTTCGCTCCGCTCGCAGATTAGTGACCCAGACGTACTTGCTGCATGTCAATCGTTGTAACTCGAAATAATTAGTGATCTAGGATTAATGACACTGTGCTCATTGGATCAAAAATATTGTATTATTGCATAAAATCATACCCAAAAAAGGGGCAATGCGTGTTTTCAAAATATTACTTAGTATTCATGAGACCCTATCGCGGAAAAAGGCTTTTCTCTGCTCCTTTCAACCCACGCCGTTTAGGAGGCTGTTAATGCCGCGGGAAAATTACGTCATCCGCAGATTATAATAGTGCTATAAATCAATGCTTTCTGCTTCTGAAAAACGATTTCCTTTTGATCTATGACTTCAATGTTTTCCACGAATATTAAATGGAATGCTATAAATTGAGTATTGGAACTCACCGTACAACAATGGGAGGGCGGGAGGAGCTCCCGTTCGACACATTGAAGTGTACCCGATTATTATATGGAGGACTCACTTTCAAAAAGGAAACAAAAGCTGTCACTATCCTTTGTTGTTTAGCCCTCGGTGTCAATTTCATTAAGAACGAAGGGAAAATCAAATTCCTGAAAAGTAACTCGATTCACTTTGTAGGGATATCCGGATGTAAAATGTACCCATAATTGAAATCAACGCTCGAGTGAGGCTCGGGTCATAAAGGATCCAAAATAAATTTAAACACGTTAAATAAGGTTGAATTTATTAGCTGGACTGGGTTTTGACACAAACCGTCGTTGGTTTATAGAAATCGTATACCTGATACAATACCATACGGTCAGTTCTCGACTTCGACTTACGACGGGGTCGTAAGTCGAATTTTATATTAAAAAAAAATAGTATGAAATGGTTAATTTTCTGTTTAATTCTTCTAATTTTTCCCTATAAGTAAACTACTAAATTATTTTAAACTCTTTTTATTTTTCTTCAAAATATTTTTTACGACATAATGTAGCGGTAATGTTACCTATCGATTCATTTGGAGGCTCTTGGGTTTATTAAATCTATATATATAAAAATGAATGTCTGTGGTCTGTGATCCGTTTGTCCCGTATACGCTCCTATATCATTCATCCGATTGCGATGAAACTTTAGGAGAGTTATTGTGCGTCTCTTTGTGAATATTTTAAAATTAGCACAAGCACTATTTGTGTACGCAATTTGTTTTGCGGGACGTTTAACGGATGCGCCATGTTGGCGCATGTTAGTCTGGTGAAATGAAACGATGGCCGCAAGGACGGAGAGATGAAGGATGTGCGCAATACGACGATAGCACTCGAAATGCTATTACTGTAAATGCTGAGCAATACCAATCAATGTTGAGTGACTTTTTATGACCCATTTCCAGCAAGACGGCGCTACATCTAGGCATCATATTTGGATGGCCCTTTAGTAATCCAGTGCTATATTGGACATTTAGAAATGGTTCAACTAAATGCCTTCCATTGAAAATAATTGTTATCAGAATCGTTCAAAAATAGAGCATTTCCCATACAAAAATTAAAATTGTAATAGTTCCATGCATCTGCCTCCGTTCCAGCTGCTGCGATGTTAAATTATTAATAAATTTAAATTTATGTCGAAAGCTCGCTAATAAGCTTAAAAGCTTGTTAAAATAACGCCATTTCTTCAATTCATCAAACTTTCTCGGGCCTGAATAAATATTTGAGACCTCCGCGAATTTTCCAAGGAGATTTCTCGGATAAATTTTGTATCAATATGGCGCTATATATTTTTTCCACTGAGTTTCATGCGCCGAAAAACGAATCTCGTAGATTTGTGCGGTTCCAATGGAAATTATCAAATATTTTCCGAGAAAAATTCGATAAGCGGCCTACTTTTATGATTGCAAAATCGAAGAAATTCACTCCCTTTGCGGACGATTTTTTTTCTTATTCATTTTAACAATATTTATGATTATTATCATTTTTGAATAAATTTACCAAATTTAAATATTAGAGCTTCAAATAAGGGATATCTTTATTTAGGATTTCCCAAAATGTCTTCACATTTTAATAGACCTTGTTGTTTTTATAGATAAATTCAACAGAGATCACCAGGAGTGTCCGTTGTATAATTTTTACTACGTAGCTACATCTACAGAGTGTATCCCAAAAGTCATGAAATATAAGTGTTTGCCATACTCCTATTGATCGCAGCGTGTTCAAACCTATTGGATGAAGTGGAAGAGACCCTTAGCTTTACAGTGCATTAAAGTTCGGTATATTGTGAACATTAGTAGAATCAGGATAACTGATTTAATGCATCTTGGTTCCGAGATCATATCACGATGCGCAATAGCAATTGGCTCAACAAAAAAGCTGTCAAAACTCACAAATTGATCAAACAAGCCTACGTAATGCCAGAGTGTCAAATGGCAAACATTGATAGCCCTGAAATCGAAGACGACCAGAATGATCAATACCAATGGGAAAACAAAATTGATTGTATTTTTTGACAATAAGGGTTTTTTGACAAACAGAAAATTTCTACCTCACGGACAGACAATCAACGCTACCTATTAAATACAGGGTGCGTACCAAAAGTAATGCGTCCAAATTCATAAAAAATCATGTATCGCTTCAATCGCAGGTATCGAGACACGGTTCAAGAAACACATAACTCACTGCCGATTAATTTTTGAATTAAGTAAATAATGAAAAAAATCTTTTATTATCTTTGTTTTTAAATGGAATATTTTCAATTTTTTGACTTTTTACAAAATATTCCCTATTCTCGTTTTAAGAATATTATAATTTTGTATCCATCCTGTTGAAATTTTGAAAATTTGACAAAAAACCTGTTGCAATTGAGAAATGCAGTATTTGTGTCAATGTGACATAGTTGTAAAATATTGCACAGATTTTTTTTTTTCAATCAATCGTCAATTCGAGATAGAGTACAGTTTCGCGGATCAAAATAAATGCGATGGCGGACGAACCAGCAGATATTCGACCCGTCAGACTAACTCCATTCTCTGATTGATTATAACTTTTTTAACGGCGAGCTCTTAATACTTACGTTTAATTTAAAAAATATATATATCTCGAGTTCTAATTAACTAATTTACTTCAAATTTAATAAAAATATATTCTATTTAATTATCTTTCTATTGTTATCACCAGATTTATGTCAAAATTGAATTTATAACTATTTAAAAAAAAATAAGACTGTGAAAAGATATAGCCAAAGAATGACTATTTTTTAAACAGTCGACACTTTGTGAAAATATTTTTTTATAGGTAGGGACTATAGCGACATATTTATTAATTAAGAATATTTTTTATTTTTGTACTGTTGATAGCTAGAAGGGCTTAAATCGTGTCAACTAGAATACACCCTTTTTTACCCTATACACTTTGTCAGCCTATAACTTTTTAAATTTTTTATCAAACTCAATAAAACAATTCAAAACCAAAAATGCTCAAACTATGTAAATGATCCCGCAGGACGGCATGTAGTACATATCCATATGCCAGGACACATAATTCGCATTTAGACAAATTCAAACTACTTTTCGCGTAATTTCAAATGTCTTATAATTTGTTGGCAGTTATTGTTATTTATAATCGCTTATTTTTTATTCGTTTTAATGCAATGTACATCCCCAAAATATCCAAAGCATAAATTAATATGTAAAACGTTTTTTCTTAGTGGAAGAACAGGATATTTCCACAAAGGTAGGAATAACGAGCATATTATGTGATTCGCATTAAAATATGTTGTTGGGCTGTAAGAATTATAATATCTGACGTTTTCCCAGAGGAAAATTCAAAAGCTCAAAGAGCTTAAAGTCTTACCGTTTTTAATATGCAAAGTTACCAGCATGGAAGAGAACATCTTTTATTTAATAAGATATGGCACAAAAACTTTATTGCCCAACAGCGCCTGACAGAGTCACATTCACATTTTATACTGGCATGTTCTTTCAATTATTCGTCATCCTCGTGGAATTTAAAGACGATATTAAAAAAACGCGCTGTTTACAAGTTCGAGTGATGAAGCAGGACTTCTGTCCTAATTATATAAAAAAATCTCATTAAAAAGTTCGGGTTGAGGCTCGGAAATGAGTTTTAGTAGTGTATTTAGGCGTGCTTTGTACGAAAATGTTTTAACTCTGGCAAACAATTATCAACTACATTAAATAAGCGTCATTTTGGTAATCGTTTAATAATACAATTTTGTCTGTACGTCATTAAATTGTATATATAAATAAATATATTTTTTAATAATAGGGTTTTTTTTTCAAATAAACTTTTATATTACAAGAGGCTATTTAAAAATACAAAAGGAGTGTCTTATTTTTCTACATAGTTCTCTTCATTAGAAATATATTTATTCCATCGAACAGGAAGCTTTTATATCCCATCGCTGAAGAAAGAAGGTGGTTGCTCCGAAAAACAACTGCGCACGTATTGTTTGACCGCAGCGTTGTCTTAAAATCGTTGCCATCTTAATGCCTCTGTAACATTTATGGCGGGAACACAAAGGGTATCGAATGAAAAGACTCTCTTCGCAAGATAACTATTTATTTCGAACTACAGGTAGAGAGAGAGAGGTCTGGCTGCAGGAGGGACAACCTCCCGCAGCCAAGGCCAACCGACGACTCTCCGATTCCCGCTTTCTGCGCGTCACCACCCAACCGGCAACGGTGCACGCGCAAGAAGCGATCGGTTGGTAAGCAGGTGCAATGTCTCCCACAAGAGATGGTGCTGTTAAAATAATACATTACACCTGAAGAGAGATATAAGATGTCGCTGTTAATAATGCTACTCCGTGGGGATGATAAATCGCCCTCTATAAACATATGGTAGTCATATTGGGCTGTTAGATGGGTATCATCTAGCAGCTGACAGTGGTGAGCCTCATCCACCGTCTACAGCAAGTAAAAAATCAATTAATAAATACCTTTCGAGTCCCAAAATACCGTTCCAAATTCAGACCATCGCGAAGCTTTTGAGCCCAATCACACCCTTGGGTCTTATTTAGAGTTGTAAAACCGAACTATGCCTCAATCTCATCAAAATTTCACTAGACTTCACGCCTTTGTTTACTAGGAAATGAATAATTACGCGTTGCGCAACAAATGATGATGCTTCTCGCTTTTTTCAGTGACAAAATTTCGGGTTATATTTGAATCCCCCTCGTACATATTAAGATAATAATATGTATAGGCAATACTTTATTGTTTTACATACAACATAATTCAGTAAAAAATCTACAGGTTATTTTGCACATAGATCGACAATTTTTTTTTTTTGTTAATGGGTCTTTTGCTACATTTCACACATAGGCCCTATATCCTAAGTATCAGGGAAAAACTACCCGAATTTTTTTCTTTAAACCATTATAACATTTTTTTATCTGAATTTGTAATAGCAAGAAATAACTGTTTTTGTATTTTACAATGTATTTTTGATCTAAATATTTTTTTAATGTTTAAGATTGTGAGCATCTCTGTCGCGTAAATTAATTCCTTTACGTGTCTCTAGACAAATAAATCTAGTGGTGTCAGGTCTGGAGACCGTGTGAGCCAGGGAATTGGGCACGTCCCCAGACAAAAAATGTAGTAGTGCCATGTCTGTAAACTGTGCGAGTCACGGAAAAAAGCATGTCCCCAGACAAAAAAATCCAGTGGTGTCAGGTCTGAAGACTGCGCGAGTCACGGAATAGGACACGTCCCAAGGCAAATTATATCAATTTTATGAAATCACACGGACTTTGGGTGAATTTTAGCGCGGAAAACCCGGATTATAAAGTGTTGAGAGGGGGATAAAATTGAAATCTTACGACAGTCATCGCCCAAATATTTGATTTCAATTGTTATCCAAATGCATTCTCAGCATTAAATTAATCCATTGATATCATATTTATTTCATTTATAAATGAGCTTACTGACACCATGGAACATGTTTGAGAGAAAAACAAAATTCCCCATTGTATGATGTCATTTACTTTGAAGTTCTTGAAAGTCGTTGAACAAAACGCAAGGCACGATAGCATCGTTGACCTGTGCCAAAGGCACTCCATATAAGCTAACGCGCAAACTTTTGAAGCGACCCTCTCACTATTATTCGTATGAAAGCATTTGAAAACAACACAGAATGGGTGTAAATCTCATTTAAAACGAAATTCTCCTCCCGGGCTGCTCTCGCGTCGTTTCACAATATTTCAGGTCAAAATCATCAATCAAGCTTACCTGTTTGTTCGCATTCGGCAAGATATTTCTAATGAATTTATAAATTCAATTTTGCTAATACAACAAACACTTTATTATTCCGTGGGGTATCAATTGATTTTCTATGGTTATTAATTACTAATGTCACTCAACGAAACCAAATTGTTCCTGGTGAATGACGTGAAAGGTTACAACCCGCGTGAAACTCGCTGCGGGGTGAACATTTTGTAAGCTCGTTCTGGGTAATTTTCAATTTCAGTGTAGTGTGAACACAAAAGCGGTGGTTGTGATACGGCTTATTTGTCTATTGAAGGCTTTTGAAATACTCTTTAAAAACAATATGTAATGACGGCGAAGAGAAAATTAATATTAAATTATTAACACATTAATTTCGGGGTTATTCGCGCGTAAAAATCGCATATTTATATTAAAAAAAACTATAATTTTAAAATAAAAACAACTTATTTCAATAATTTCCTGTAAAGAGTTTAATATTTTAAAAGTTTTTATATCCGTTTTAAATTGCATCTAACACACGTATTTTACACAAAAATTTTGCCATTCATGTGGTCAAATTAATAAATGTGAGAAAAATGTGCTAATAGATTGAAATGAAATTTCGGTAGTGCCAACAAAAATGTTTTCTGCATTAATATATATTTTTTAAAATTATAATTTGAATTGTATTAACAGGCAATAATTAAATATAGGAAATAGGATTTTTCGATGATTTTCATTTCTCGAGAAATCTGGAGATGGGTGTTAGACTGCACGATGCCCACCCATAAACCCCTAGGGGGGAAGCCAACCCTATGCTCGTGGGCAACGTTTGAATCACTGGGGTAATGATGTGGAGTAGAGGTGTGCGAAAGTAGCCACGTCGGTTTGTTCATCAAACGCTGCTGGGTGCCCAGCTAACATGAGTTGGGTGCGCAGGTCACCCTATGCTATGTACCCATAAAGGGATGTATGGAATAGCCGATTATAGTAGTTGGTGGAAACTGTATCAAAGGCTCAAAACTATCCTCAATAACCTAAGCATACAGGGGAGAATAGTTTTAGGCTGTTCAAACGGCGACTCGTCTCCGTGGCTAGGTACTAAGAATGACCGAACCGATACGAGTACCATAGGGAAGATTCGTCGACTCATGATAGCAGTAAGCCCGCGGAAGTAAGTCCCTTGAATTTAGCTTAACCTTTGTCCTTCCTCCTTCATCGCATCTTTGGGTACACATGGTCTGAAGCTGATCTTTCCCACGGAAACCTCGCCTCTTCTGGAGGGCATGGAGCAAAAGGGGTGGGCACCTGAACGCTCCACTGGTAGCGCTTCTCGCCGAACTAAAGGATCAGCGGAAGACACACTTGGTGGCTCCAAACTATTGGACCTCCCAGTTCCTCACAGGACACGGGCGATTCAAGTCATCTTCCCTTCGGTTTGGAATTGGATGTCTTTCGGAATGTCCATGTTTGAGCACGTGGACATGTTAGCCGATCGCGTGTTTTGGTCATGTCCAGGCATGGATGCCGATTGAGAAGTTCTTCTGCGCCGTGTCAGATGCTCCGAGTCAGGACCAGTTGGACACAGAGACCTTGTGACTGACCCTAAAGTTTTTAATGCTTTTAAAAAAAATGTACAAATTTCGGCACTAAGTGCGAGGCGGGCGGGTTCTACGGGCCAGTGAATTAGATGCTGGCTTGTGGTTCACGTGTGCCTCTTTTTCTTGTCTTATTTTTTTTCTTCTTATAATATGTCCCTTCATTCAGAATAATTATGAACTCCGTTCAGTGTTGGTAGCGAGTATCCCTTCCTCCAACCCCAGCAACTTTTTCAATAACTACGGTGGATCAGAGGAATGTTTCTCGGCATCATCCCCTTCTATTAATTATTTAACGCCTGGTACGTTCTTTTGCTTGTATTTGAGTGTTTGCGATGACCAGATGCTTTTCTGGCACCTGGATTTCTGGGTTTCCCTCAAAAGATGTCCGGAGGAACGCGGAACAGACCATACAGTAGCGCAGGAAATGGGTTCGATTGGTAATGAACCCCCAATCAAATTAGTCGCTGTCTGGTGTCTGTCATATTTTATATATTGGTCATTTATAAAAATACAAAAGCAGTATCTTATATACATAGACAATCGGATAGGAAGCTTTTTGATCTCATCACTGAAAAAAGAAGGCGATTGCTCCATAAATCAGTTGCGCACGTATTGTTCGACCGCAGCGTAGTCTTAAAATCGTTGCTCTCCATTATATCCCATTATAATTGGTTTGTTTAGGATGGGCCGCACGATTTCATGCAGAAGGACAGCTCAAATTGGTTTTCTTCGTATTTTTTTTTAACAATAAATAGCCTTAACATCATCTATCAACTAGCAATAGTAGACCATATTCACAATGAAATCAATAAAATACTTTAGCCTAAAATACCATCACATTCCCGATAGATTGTTTCTCGACTTTTAAGTCTCCTCAAAATTTAGCTCGATTTCACACTTTCGCTTACGAGAAAACGAATAATTACGCGTTGCGCAACAGAGGATGCTATTTCTCGCCTTCTTTCTTCAGTAACCGAATCAAGAAGCTTTCTATCCGATGGATTTTTTTCTTATAAAGGGAACTATGTAGAAAAATAAAACACTCCATTTGCGTTTTTATAAATCATTAATAAATCGTACAGCAAAATTCCGGGTTATTTTTGAATTCCCCTCGTAATTAAAATTTAAAAAAAACTAGAAATATGGTAAACATTTAAAATTTATTATTAATATATGTATGCATTGCATTGCTTCATATCATTTTTAAAATAGTCCCTTAAAGGCATAGGCCATCTAAAGTAGAATCGGACATCCTTGTTCTCTCTTTTGGCTAAAAAACCCAATTATCAATTAAATAAAACGAAAACAGATATCTATTTAAGCTTATAACTACAAACAATTTGTAACAAAAATCACATTCTAAACAAACTCTCAACCGTCATAAAAAGTAGATAATTAAGATATTTCTTCTTTCTTCTAAGCTACGTATTATATCCGTTTTCAGGCACACACAGTTTATATAAGAGACTTTTTAGAGATTGAGTATATTATTTGGAAGTTTTTCGTTGCCTTCTTGCATATTTCTGAGTATTATTTTTCAAATGTTACCTATTATTGCCCATTAAAAATTTCATTACGCTGGCATTTTATTTCATTATTCAATCTTTTATACAGCCTTTTTTCCCATTTAAAGAAAATCACTGTAATTATCTTAGTATTATATATAGCTACTATTTTTAGACTTGCGAGAACTCAAAGCTTTGTGAGCTTATGTAGTTATCTTCGAGTCGTATATAATTATTACATAAGCTCAGTCAGAACTTCGTATATTATCATTTTAATGATGGAATTTTTAAGTGTCCTTCGTAGTTCAAAGAATATTATTTCCATTTGGACAAAATCTCTTTTTTAGAGTTCAATAAAATTTTAGCTTTCTTTTATGATATGAAAGAAGTTTTAATAGAGTTTATTTGAGTTTTTCAAACCAATTCTGAGTTAAGCCGATTAAGAACTGCAATAGAAGTTCTTATCGCTTAATTTTATGCCGATGATCGATCTTCGAAATAAAAATAAAATATCAATTTCGTGGGCAGACTTGATTCAAAATTTTTCCATGAATAGTCGTATTCTTCTGCCAAATCGTCGCGATTATCATCGCGTCTTTGGAATCCCTTCAAAAGAATAAGCAACTCGTTGAGGAACAATATCGAGACTTGGCCAATTTCCCAAAATAAATAATGAACATAAAATCATTCGACGTTGAATCGTTTTTCCGGTTTCGAGCATGTTTATTCAGCCATATTTCATGAAAATCTTCAATTTTATCGAATTTTCTTCGCATGAGAATCAAAATTCATGCTGTAAAAGCTCTATGCTATAATAAAAATTAAATATTGTAACGTGGATGGAAAACAATTTGAATTTGCATGCATTAATGAATCGTTTTGAAACACCTTTCCAACTAACGAACTCAGTATTGTCTTCGCTTGGGGGTGGTTAACCGAAGGCTCTAGTCCAATTTATCAACAGATTAGGCTACATTGTCTCTATTGATTTGATTGAATTTACGATTAATTCAATAAAAAAATATTTTAGACAATCATAGAAAGTAAATTTAACATGTTATCGATCGCACAATGTCGAATACACTAACGCCAATCATAACTCATTTTTAATTGAAAAAGGGTAAATTTGTAAGACTTTATTGAATTCTTCAATTGAAATACAATTTACAGCGATTCATCGATTCGGTTTCTCAACCCTTAAGCTATAATTCAAAATAGAAAAGCTAAAAACTACGTATTTATTTTATAATTATGATTATTTTTCCCCTAAACTATATTTTCTTATACTAAAAATACAATTAACTTTAACAGTATACCTATAATTTGATCATATATTTGTACCCGGGCGCAAAGTTAAAAATCACATGTCCGCCTGCATCTCGCAAGGACGAGAAATGGCGAAAGTGCGCGACGACTTCCTCATCGGAAGAATTTACTGTGACTGGGCAAAATGGCCGATAAACACGCTTAACCAAACAAACTGACTGAAATACATTATAAACCTTTCCTTCAACATGATCTATGTACAACAACTCGATTCCAATTCAGATTTTTTCAGAATTTCATATGGCGTACTAAATACATATCATAGTAACGCGCGGATGTTTTTAGCACGGCAAAAGAAAAATTAATAACTATGGATAGATGGATAGATACTTAATAACAATTAATAACTTCAATATAATCCAAGTATTTTTTTCATTATTAAAAATAAAATATGTACATACAATTTTGTATTAATATTAACACATTTTTATCTGGTTATGCATTTGTGCATCTTTCGGATACTAATTAATTTTTATGGTGGTCGTTTATTAACAGTTATGGACTGACATAAAAACTCGATTTAATTGCTGTGAAACATCGCCAAACGCTCGATTGAAACATCTTCAAGGCATTGTTTTGTTCAATTGTGAGCAAACGCGGCACCCATCTTGCGCACAGCTTTCTCGTGTGCAAATTTTCATCATTCAATTTTGTGGATTTTTTACCATTTTTAATGTACAATAGTAACCTCATTTGGTCGACCATTACGATGTTCGTCTTGGCAGCTTGTATGATTATTTTGGGACTACCCTTAGTAAAAGCCATTTGAATAGACATTTAAATGTCTTTCTCTAATTCTATAATGTACACTTATATATTACATAACCAATCAAATTTAATGAAAATCAAGATCGTTATTAAAACTTTTTGTATTATGTGGTACTTGTGTGTAGTTACTCTCAGTTATCTAACATATAAAAATGAATTGGGTTTTGTTCGTTTGAAATGCGTCGCCATATCATTTATCGGATTGCAATAAAATTTCTTCCATTTATTGTTAAAAAAATCGCGAGTAACATAGGCATAGTCTAACACATAAAAATCAATGTTTGTTTGTCCGTATTTAATGCGCTGCCATACCGTTCATTCGATTGCAATAAAACTTTGCCAATTTATTGTTTGCACTTTATCAAATAATATAGGCTTAGTATTGAAACCAAATTTGGAACGTAGTTTTGTATAGTTTTGTTTTTAATTAGCGATGATTTAATGAAAAATATGTATGTTGGATGAACTAAATGAGCATATTGATTAAATATTTAAAAAAAATACGAATGAACTTCTGTAGCAAAACCTTAGAAGACCTCGAGAAATTATAAATTTGTATGTGAAAAAAATATCATCTAAAAATGAATCGCATTTATCTGTGCGCATGGTATTTATAGCGTTAATATTTGTCCGTAATTATCATACAGCATCATTCCAATACATATTATTTGAACTGTAAGTGTTTTATTCTTTAATGTACCTTATTGAGGAGCCATTTACTTTTAACGTGGAAAACGAGGCGAAAAGTTTAATGCTTTCAATTTCCAGTATTTCCGACAAATCCCCAATAACACTCGGTACAACCGTGTAGGTTCTCTCCAATCCTGAGCGGATTCTAGCACCACTACCATACTTAAATTCAGACGACCTAGATGGCTGAGCCATGTACAGAGATTGCCTGTGGAGAGGCTGCCTAAGGATACAATGTATGACAATTTATGAAAAGATACGGCATCCATTTGGATTTAAAAAGAAAATAAAACTGCCATTTAAATCCCTATTTAAAATTATCCACATTCGGATTGATTCAACTTAGCAATGCGGTGCTTCAATGATCTTTTTTTTTTTTTGCAATCTCAGGTGTCCTCGTTTCCAATCAGGATGGATGTCCTCGAAAAATTGATTATTGTAGTATCTAACGAAAGTGTTTTACGCGATTGCAAACTTCTGAAACCGATTTATCACCGTTGAGGGCGGTCGGGGCAAAATATTACCGGATGGCGCCCCCAGCCCCGAATCGGAAGATAAATTAGCCTCTTCATTCCATTACGTATTTTAGTAATGAAAGCGGGCGACTTTAATGGCGTAGGTAATGGGCTTACGTTACAAACAACTCCACAAACTTCCTGCCCCCCAGCCGGTCCGGGGGTGCCGCGAGGACCCCACTCGTACGTGGAACTCCTCCCATGTCCCGAATGTGTGGCAACTTTATTTAATTTAGGCACCTTATCTGCTTCCAAATACCGGTCCAGGTGATACAGCCACGTCAAGTGACTTTGGACGCCGTCGACACCTCACCGCTAAAGCCTTACTGCCGTTTGTTTTAATGGTTGCGAAGTTAACAGAATATTATGGCTGCCCATTCAGACAGTGCGGTCGTTACCGGAGGAATTTTCAGGAGGCTCCTTTAGGAATATGTAAATTAAATTATCTTATTCGCAATACATTCGGTGTTCCCAAAGAAATGCGGGGGCATGAGACGCAATCCAAGAGTCTGTCTGGAAATATGCTACAAATTTAACCTTCCTTAAAATACATGTAATCCTAATTTTGTCAGACCACTTCAACGAAATTCGAATCATTTTAATTTAAATTCCCAAACATTTCAATATACGCATACTTTATAAACAATTCATTGACGAAAATCCTAATCCGAAGCCCACATATTGAGCTTAAATCAATAGATTATAAAAGGAATCGTCTTTATTATTACGCCAAGATATCAGGAAGACAAGGCCTTTCCGCGGCCAAGACGATTGGTCGACACGCCTTAACTAAACGATGACTGAAACTTACTATGGCAGTGTCCATCTCTTTTATACACGACTTATATTAATAATTTTTATCGAAGCAATACGTCCGTTCTGCATTTGTTATAAACATTTGATATAAAATGACCTCAACAATTGAATCGTCAGCGATCATTTTCCAATTCGGATTTGGGACAAATCTATTTTTGATCAATAAATATCATCGACGGTTCAATATTCGACCATCACTGTCACTAAAAACCATCGTATGTTGACCATAATGGCGTCGTTGAAGGAAGCAACATCTGGTAAAAGGATAAGCCCCCAAAAAGCTGTTAAAAGGCGCCATTATCTTAAGAAAGGCTTTTGAAAATATGACTAAATCTCTTTTCGATACTATTATCTTATGCTTCAATATCATAAATTTGAGGAAAAGCTAAAAGATTGCACGATATAAAATAGTCTTGCTTGATATGCAATTTATAGGATTTTTATAGTGATGGCGTAACTTTGTTGGTTTGACATTGAAATCCTATATATTATACTTTTTTTTAAATTTGAAACCAGTAAACTGCGTAATTATATTTATATAATGTATTAGAGGGACCCGAAAGTATTCAAAAATTCAGTTGAAATATTCAAAAGTTCAGTTCAGTTTTCATAATCAATCCAAGCTTAAAGATTGGAATTTGGGTCTCTTTTCAAGAAAGACATTAATTTTTTCATCGTATACTTTCGAAAATTAAGCATTTATCATCACAATGCTATTAAAAATGATCTTCGGTCGTGACCTGTGGTACCCATCCTACCCATAACACCCATCCTATTCGTTTTAACGATGAGTTTTAAATGTGTTTCTGCATTTTTTTTAATTTCTTAAACATTATTGTTTAAGAATAGTTCTATAGTAAAAATGGTTTTAAATGGAACATTGGCAGATATTTTCCATAAATCTTTTGATAAAATTATGCTACTTGCTTATAGATATTTTTAATATTGCTATTAAAATAAAATCATCCTTGTTTAACCACCTCGAGAAGAAAATGACATTTGTAATTTAATCATGTGCTTAATATTAAACAAGCCGTGAAATTTTTAACACAGCCTTCAGGGACTCATCTTGATTTATATCTTTCGAATTACCTCATTATTTTCTACGAAAACAAGTTCATATTTTCGAAAGCCTTTCTGAGTTTGGAGCTTTTTTGCTATTCTAAAAATTTATGCAAATTAGTAATTTAACTTTTTTTTTAATTTACACAAAAATGATTAATCTATCTGGTTCCTCATTCATTTTTTGCCTCTCGGTAATTGTATAATATTTTTTCTTTCTTCTGCGCTGACAAAGCGCAAAAGTTTCGACTTCAAACAAAATTACAAAACAAAAAAATAAGCGAACGAAGTTAGATTATTCCCCCGAGGTAAGCTTAAGCTTACCCCCCCAACAATTAACGTATATATCCAATTTCCAAAGAAAGTTATATTTTTTTAACCACAATAATGCTCTTGTTAATATGTTTTCCAATGACATTGGAGCTTTTTCTAACAGGCGAGCTTTTAAGCTTAAATATTGTTTAAATGCATTTTTCCAAACAAATGTTGTTTTGATGGAATTGCCACTGCGTCTTAATTTAAATTAGTGTTCCCTGGAATAAGACAATTTTTTATGCTGCCGGAAGTGGGGATTTGGAAGTAGATTACTGTTCCCCGAGGAAAAATTTCTGTGCACCAATCTACTCCTTATTTCCTCCCTTCTACTCAAAAAGACGGTTATCGCAACGGCGTTCCTGGAACGGAATACATTTTCACCGGGATCGTAATTAGCAGTATTACTTAGTGTCGTGTCTATGGCAAAATGAGAATTTATATAAGCCGAATTGCATTAGGCTTTTCAGGTCGCTTGTTTGTGAAAAACAAATTGAGCCTGCTGAAAATTTTAAAAGACAATGTAAATAACGCTCCCTTTGGCCATTTTTCTTGCATGAATTGTAACTTTTTAGCTTTCCATGGAGTTAAAAACGCTTTTTACGGTGAAATTTGTTTAATTTTTGTCGGAAAAGGCTCCTGCGAAAATTTTTCGACCTTTCCGCATTTTTAAAAATTATTTTTTTATAACAATTAAATTAATTAGCCCGTCTTACACTTTAATTAAGAGCTTTCACAAAGCTTACGCATATATGAGTTCAAGGCTCTATTGTCAAAGCTTTTATGCAAATAAAATAAATTTGAACAGTACATAAAATATATTATTTGTTATTAGAATTTTTACTTGACTCATTTTTAAAAATAATGCAATATTTAATTCCTTACCATACCATTACCATTTTACTTCTTCAAAAATAATGTTGTTTTTTTTCAACATTCCCATGGAAATATCAATGATTTCAATGGATAAACAGACGACCGATATGTAATTTTTTGCAGGAAATATTTTAAGAGCTTGGACATTAATTAAATTTAAGGGGGTATTTTGCTTTTTTACATATTTTCAAAGTTTAGGCCATTAACAATATATTTTCTAAAGGAATTTTTAAAGTTCTAACTATTTACGGAGTTATAACTATTTTAGTGACGCAACAACCAAACCAATACTACCATAGTGAAATCTTTAAGCGCACGAGTATACGGGTTAAAATCGTGTCAACCAGAACACGTCATTTTTACCCCATACACTTCCATAACTTTTTTAAAAAATACACGAAAAAGAAACTAATTGCAATTTGTAATATTACACTATAAAATATGCATATTTTTAAAGTGTTTATACTATAAAAGTGCTTCAGAACTTTGAATATGAAGCAACAAAAAGCTAAAAATAAGAACGTCCCTGAGGTTTATATTGTCATTTTTAATATAACATACACGCTTAAAAGTCTATTTTCGTCACTTACCTCATCAAAATTAGTATGCAACGATGCAAATTTTCATTTATTTTATGCAATGGCAATGTTTAAACATATCGATAAAAAGTCATCATAAAAAAATGCATTTTAATCGCAAATCGTGAGCTTTGTGTTTCTTGAACCGTGTCTCGATACCAACTTATTCTGTTAGATTGAATTCCAAAAAATTGTATATTGCTTTCTCGACCAATTAAGATTGAATATTTTCCTTTTTAAACATTCATATTTTATTCATTATCATATATATTTTCAATTATTGTATGGATTTCGCATTTTTCTACGGTATAGTAATTAATCTTATTTTTTACAGCAATTTTATAATTTAAATTGGCGATTTTATGCCGTTCAACTCACATGCCTTTCATTTAAAGGCAATTTAAATTCCGAGATCGGCTCGTAAATTTCGGTTTATTCCAATAATTAAAAACAAGACGAATTTTCGCTTTGGTTTTTAGGCCTGCGCCCGTCCAGTCTAATAGCCAATATAATAAAATGTGGCAAACTTTATGCAATTTATAACATCTGTACGCAGGTGCTTTGAGTTTTTCCAGTGCTTTAATGGGGCTACGTTTGATAAAACTAGATTTTGCCTTTTTTAGAAAAAAAAAGGCGTTGCAGACCCAAAATCGTAAATTTTGCGAAATATTACATAGTTCTGCCGTGGCCAATTCGAAAGCGCTGTATGAAAGCTCCGGGCGCGGTTTATCTTGCTCATTTCTGCATTTTGTTTCCACCTAGGCGGAGGTTATCTTCAACCCTCGCATGAAATATTGTACATGGGAGTTCTATGGCTTAAATAAAATAAAAAAGCGTATAAATAAAACATGCAACCGAGTCGAAGTTTGTCTGTATGTAATGGATAGTTTCTATTGAGCGCTACAATCAATCAACCTCCTCTTAGTCCACTGAGAGCTTACAAAAGAAATTGCAAAAAGCTCTTGTCGTACAATAGATAAAAGTCACTGCGAAAAGCTTCTTTGCATTTCGAGCGCTCAAAGCCCCGAAAAAAATCTTTTTGTGCGACACACAAAAATAGTACAAAAAATAGATTCAGAAATTTTATGCAAATAATATTTTTCTGATTTTTTGATGAAGAAATTTTTTTTTATTAAAATTTATCGAGAATTCTCGAGTCGTCAAAAAAATCTCCAGCAAGCTTGAAGATAGGAATTTATAAACAATATTTATTCTAAACAATTAAGACATAAGAAATAATTCTCGAGAAGAAACACTAATGATGATTATAAGCATTCATATTAATATACAGACGATTTAAGCACTGCTCGCAGCATGTGTGGTCGTACTCTCTCTGTAACGCTTGAGTACGCCCGCATCATGTGCGTGCTTAATTATTAAATTATTAAAATGCACTGTATACAGCTATGAATTTTATAAATTTCGAGCTGCTTTAGATTCATTTTTAATATCGCCATCTGAATTTTCGAGAATCTTATTCATTTGAGAGATAATATTATAAGATTAGAACAGGGCAAAATCGTAAAGAGTTTTCATGCTGACAATACCAACCAATCGCTTCTTGCGCGTGTACCGATGCCGGTTTGGTGGAGATGCGCAGGAGGCCGGAGTCGGGAAGAGTCGTCGGTTAGCCTTGTGTGCGGAAGGACGTCCTTCCCGCAGCCAAATCTCTCTCTCGTGATTAATAAAGAAGTTATCTAAAAAAAGAGACTGCGTGAGAGCGGGGAGCCGCTCCGGGACTCACCCTCATGAACTTGATAGATTCAGCATCGATCTTAATCAAAATCCATTACAATCTGATGTAATGAGTCTTAAATATTAGGCGTATTGAAAAGTTTTTGCCGATTGTTTAACAATGTTCATTTTTATTAACAAAGTCTTATAAAATATAATTTATTTTTATTACTAACTACTATTTCCTACAGCTTCTTACGTTTTTCAACTCCTATTTTGAAAAATTCTTTTGGTTTTGAGTCAGGATGTGTAATATGAAGGGTATAGAAATTCTTCCCATTTTAAGTCCCTGATTTTTTCAGACGTCTTCTTGGCTTTATGGAGTCATGCATTGTCGTTTTGCAGAATCAGTATTTTTCGCCATTTCCAATTGCTGACAATATACATCTGCAATTATTGTTTCGCCAGGTTACATTAATTCACCATAAATAATTCCTTGAATATCCTACTAAACGCAAAAACTAATCCTGTGTGTTGTCTATCCAGGCTTTTACGTATGAAAATTGATTATGATTATTAATTAATAAACAAAGTATGGACTCAAATTATAGTTATGAATATCTATAGTCGAGTATTTGTCCATTCACTGGACGTAATTCATCGCGTTTCCTATTTAGGTTTTCATGGCAATTTTCATGTACCCTATAGAAGTAAAACTAACTACACGTAATAAAAATGAACTTTTCTCATAAGTTCTAATTATGAAAATATTTATACGAGATTCTTCTTTTATGCTCTGCTCGTTTATTCAGTTAGTTGGAAACTTCTTTATTTTTCTTCCTGTTTATCACACTTTCAAAATGGATAAGGCAATGTGTTTGAAACAATGCCATTTCAGTATCTTTAACTGCTTTTATCACTTACGACGTAGAAATTACCTTTCAGCGAAACTTTCACGTTAATATGGGCTCTATTCGGGGGAAACTTATGAACCTATTTAAAAGATTACAAAACTACGCATTTAAGCTAAATTATTGACCTGAGATAAGGGCCATGAAGCTTGACATTGAGACAGTGAAGAATATATATTAGCTTTCAACTGCTGCTTAAATCAAAGATGTCAGCTTAATAGTGAGATGTTGATCGTGTATTTTTTCTTGCTCGGAAATGGCACTTTGAGTCCACAATGGCTTAATGACGTTGATACAGTGAACATAAACTACGTGAAAAATATCGAAAACGACCTGACGATATATCCTTTTTAGTATTTCAGGCATGGCTCGCATTTACTCGCTCGTATCGACTCTCAACGGTTGCTTGCTCCTGCTTTTTACATAAGATTTCCATCGGATGCTAAAATTACTTACGTGACATTTTCCCAAGTCGGGTTTTCACAAGGAGAATCGATGCCCTGTGAAATGCAAAATATTTAATCAACGTCCTTAAAAAAACGTCGCCCAAATCGGGCGTTTCCTCGTCCTTAATATCCTCGGTTACTTATATTCGGTCACGAATTAAATTACCTCAACACTTTCCTTGATAGTGCATTTATGTAGACTTATCGAAGCAATTCATCTGTATATTCCTAAGAAGCGCTTTATTTTTACGCATATTTTTTAATATTCTTTGCCAAAAAAATATATTCGTTTCCATCAGAGAAAAAAAAAAGATTTTTTAATCTCACATTTTACATAATTCACAATAAACATACCAAATATGCTAATTAAAACAACAGATTACACAATTTCGCCTTAGATGAAATTTCAACTTGAGAAATTGTTTTAGCGTATACACAAAATTTGAAGTTGAGTTGTGATAATGAAAATTTAATGTTGTTGAAGTTCAACCTGACTTGTAATAACATCAACAATTTCACGTCAACAAATCGAATAATTCTCATCATAGATCGAAATTTCACTATATTATTGAACGAAATCTTAGAACAGTTTAATTCGATATACTAAATTCAAAAGCAACAATTTACCACAACAAAATCGTTCGTTAAAAAGTGTTTTCATATGAAATGTCCGATTTATACCCAACGCCAAAGTGAAACACTGTAATTGTTACAATCGACCCTCTTATAGCGTCTACTTTGTTTTGCAGCCACAATGTAAAATATGTAAGGTAATTACTTACACTCGTTAACCAAATGTACAAATTTTGTTGTGTGTCTTACTTTCTATAGCGTTCTGTTTATATATTCGCATTGACGCTATAGAAGGATTGACTGTATTTAAAAAGCATCTATTCCAAAAAAATAAATAAATCAAATATGCATATACCATGATCTGATAAACTTAAGATAACATTTCATTTCAAGACATTTTTTTTTTTTGTAAAAAGGATTTTTTTTTAATGTAGAACAAGCTAGTACCCGGCATGCATTGCAATGCCATTTGAAAAGGAATGCGCAACAACTATCCAAAATTTCATTGAAATCGGATAAATGGTATAGGAATTCATACAACACAAACATACATACATTAATTTTTATATATCTAATATATAAAAATCAATGTTTGTTTGTCCATATTTAATGCGTTACAATATCATTCATCCGATTCCGATAAAAGTTTTTCAACTTATTGTATACACTTGCGGGAATAACATAGGTATAGTAAAAATATTTTTTGTGCACGCAGTTTGTTATGCAAGACGTGGCATTGCAACGCATGCTGGATATAAACGCCCTAATAAGATTTAATTGAAACGTAACAGACATGCACGCCGCATGTGCGTGCATACTCCCTCTGACTCACTTGAGTATGCACGCAACATATGGTTGCATACTCATGAAAGCAAAAAAAAAAACTCACTTTTAAGAACGTTATGTGGTGATATAAGTTTAAAAATATTTATGTTTATAATTCTAACTTCCGAATCAAATTTATATTTTAAACTAACTAATACTATTATAATGCATGTTTAAAATAATATATAAAGATAGTACTAAAAGTACCCGATCTAACGTATAGATGGCGGTTACTGTTTAAAAATAAATACTATGATAGAAAGTGTCTAAACGCTACGTTGCTTCCGTGATCGTACAGATCATAGAATATGCCGCAAAAAGCCCTAAAAGAAGACGGAATGGCAACAAAGTGTGTATGTCCAATCGGTCTGCTTTTCGGATCGCTGATGTGAAGAATGAGCGCCTCGCGATTGGATGCCATACCTGCACTTGTCTATAGAACGATCACGATCTCTTTCATTACAAAAATTAGCCCAGTTGCGCCCGTGCTTATTACGGCCCTGATTTCATTAATCAATTTATAATCTGGAACCAATCATAAATATAAAAATAGTCAGACCACTTTGTCTGCAGAAAAGTGTAAAGCCTCCATTTTTCTTGGACACAAAGACACTATTAATCATAGATAATCTTTCACTTGTACCAAATTATAAATGGCAAGTTATTTGCGAGCTATTGAATTGAGTTAATCAAAACTGTGAAGAAAAACGTTTACCTTCAATCAGGGGAGTCAAACTCAAAGGCTAACATGGTCTAAAAAAAACTTAAAATGTTCATAGAAACGTGCTAAAAAGTGTTAAAAACCATGTTGTTGAGGTGCTCGAGAATTCGTACATCTTGTATGAGATAAAAGTATCGGAACAGTCGTTAAACAAAGTGTATCTATAAATCCAGGTAAATTGTATTGAAAAACAGGGCATTTCTGGAATATATACATTTTATTAAATTTTAAGATGTTGATTTATAAAATGATTATTGTTAAAGTACCGTCGGATAGAATGTAATTATATTTTAATTCGTATTTGAGAATTTAATTAGCCGCATTGATAGTAATATCCGAGATTATGGACGGAATAAAATAATTTGAATTTCACCTTGATTACTTTTTCGGCGTGTCCCGGCCCAGCGCAATGATTTTTCGTAAGCTCCACATAAATTCTCTAAATCGATTTGCTTTAAAATATATTCTTTCGAAAACTTTCCCCGAATTCCTGTTGGAAAATCGGAAAACTATAGAATTTTATAGACGTCCAAATGGAACCGCAGACGCTCAAAACCGCCGCGCTATAAGTATTCACGTGAGATATCGAGAACTTTTTCAGTTATAGAAGTAAATTCTTATGCGCAAGATTTATTGACAGATGAAAATCTTGAGATTTTCAAATTGAATCGAGCTTACATCAAATGCGGCTGGAGTTGCCCAATAAAATATTTAATATAAAATCGTCCACTATGCCATCAAAGCTCCACTTTCCCTGATAGCTTTAAATTTGGAAGGATGGTACACATGTTATGCCATATCTCTATTATCAAATAAAGTCATCCAAATGTAACGACTAGATGGGTATAGATATCCATCCATCCATTGTGAAATGAGCTTCATCGTTAAAAAATGGATCTCATTCTTAAACGCGTTATTGAAATATATATATCTGTTCATGGATATAATTGTACTATTTTATACTAAAATAAAGTGGCTTATATCATTTAAAAAAACGTCACGTGAAAACATTATATAAGTTTGAAATCTAAGCGTTGCATTTGGATGACACTTTAGTTCGTAAAATATGAAAGTGGTTCTTGTCCAATTTAAATTATCAACTGGAAATCAAAACATTTGGACACCACTCGAGTGGATTGATTGTCGCACCCTTTCTTTTTGCTCATAATCCTATACAAACACACTTCTATAAAATAGGATAGGGTTCGAACCCATCCCCAATGACATTTAAAGTCAATTCTCAAATGTTTTCAATTATATCCATAACAACGCCAGTATATAGGAGTGGACATAAAATAAATATCTCGCTATTCATTCAACCCTTACAATTTGAATAATACTTGAACCGTTGCGTCATCAGATGAAAACATTTATTTAATAAAACAAATCTTTCACGGCCTTTGCTTGCCTTCAGATTCTTCGTTTATGTAAAGCAGGTAATGGTTTTAATTTGCGAATCAGCGTAGCGTTTTTCATTAAGGCCTTGTCGGTCTTTATTCGCTCAGTTGCTTTTCGCATTCATGCTTTTCGTGCCTAAAATACACTTATATGAATTTGTGTACAGTGGAACATATTAGAATTCTACTATTAACTCACCTCGGTAAACAAGCTACCCTCCGGGTTTCTGGGGGGTAGGCGACGTCTCCTGCTTTCTGGGGGAGGCTGCCAGCTCATCGCTACACCTGTCTTACGCATATTGAGAGATAAGGCCTAATTTTATGTCTTTGCGTCAACTTGTGTGAAACCCGAGTCCGGGAAAAGGTCTTCCCCATCCACTGGAAGACAAATTTGTCATTTTCCCCTTGACAAGCGCCTTCACGACGCAATTTGATGTTCAGCAACGGAGAACACATCCTATGACAAGACGAGTTCTTAAAACGGTCTTCAAAAATCACATTTTTTAAGATATGCATGTTGTAAAAATACCACAACCTATTATTTGTAAGAATGCACGCACATGTTGCGGGCACACTCAAGCTATCCAAAGAGAGTATGCTCGCACATAGCAGTGCTCCACACTATTTTTTTAAACTAAGTTTTACGATCATAAATACGTTTGCAAAAAGAGTTACTTACATATCTATAGCATGGCATCAGAAGTATCTATTTGACACATCCGTTGTTATTAAAATTGAAAACACGCATATAAATCTGGATTTTGTTATTTCCTAAGCATTTGAATTGATAAGATTCTTTTGCATTTATATCGTTAGAACATCCATTATTTTTTTTTTTGCATCTTTTCTAAAGAAAAATGTAAAAATGGCACGTATTTTTGGCACTGCGGATATATAAGTAACTAAAAAAATATTTTTAAATTATTTGTGGTTGAAAACCACTGGTGTTTTATTGCAATTTCTTCAATCTTAATAATTATTATTCTAATAATAATTATTCTAAACTAATTAAAAAAATAGCTGGAATGTATTTTGTATACATTTTTAAAAGACAAATGTATTTTTAAAATATGACATGGTCAGGGATATGAAAATATTTTTATATTTAAGATGTTTTTATTAAATTAATTTACAAAATTCGTTCAAATTGGCCACCTCTGCTTCATATACACGCATGACACCTTTAGTTTAAATTTCAAATGTAGTTGTCTGAAGTAGCATTTCCACTTTCATTTTTGCAAAAGCGGCGCTTATTCCTTCAATTAGGATTTATTTTGTAAGCGCCTCTGTCATGTAAATCGATTATTTTGCACGTGTCCTTAGAAAATGAAATCCAGTGGTGTCAGATCTAGTGACCGTGCAAGCCACCGAATAAGGTACGTCCCCAGACAATGAAATCCAGTGGTGTCAGATCTGGGGACCATGTGAGCCACCAAATAAGGCACGTCTCCAGACAATGAAATCCAGTGGTGTCAGATCTGGGGACCATGTGAGCCACCGAATAAGGCACGTCCCCAGACAATGAAATCCAGCGGTGTCAGATCTGGTGACCGTGCAAGCCGCCGAACAAGGTACGTCCCCAGACAAAAGCCCCCAAAAATAATTGTCGTTCCATGTACAAAAACCCTGTATAATATATAAAAATGTATGTCTGTGGTCCATTGTGCGTTTGTCCCGCATAGATTCTTATACCATTCATCTGATTTCAATGAAACTTACGGGAGTTATTGTGCGCATTTTTGTGAACGTTTTAAAATTAGTATAATTTTTTTTGTGTACGGAATTTTATTGGTCTGATAAAGTGAAACGCAAGCATGGCATAAAGCAATAAATTACAAAACTGTACTACTGCATTTTCTGCATCGACTTTGGGATGCGCCTTGTATTCTATTGATTAGGGTCTTTCAATGAGGAATAAGTAAAATAAGATTAAGTATGAAATGTTATACCATTCAAATACCCTGAATACCTCAGGTTTTCCCGTACACTCTCACGCACAGCAGCGATGTTTTAAGCAGACCTTACATTTCGGTGACGTGTAAGTGTTGACTAATTATTTATCGAACCGATTGATTCGAATTTGCGCGAACGTTCATTGATCGTAAAATTGATTTTTAAACTAAAATTTGACAATTTGCACAAGTTATCACTATCTATGGTAATTTGCCATACATTATTAAATAATTTACAATGAGTTTTATAGATGTTGCTTTAATGATATGGTCACTATAATCAAACAAATTTTAAGCGTTCTTATTGAAAGACTATACATGCATACCATTTTTAATTAAAGGGAGTGTTTGTTAAATAAGAAATTATTTCTTGAATAGGGGATGCAATAAACCAATTGAATAAATAATAGTAACCAAAGCTAATAGAGAGAGAATAGTTGGCATATCAAAGTCAAATATAAATAATACTTTGATTATGTGGATATCTCAATCATCCCCTAAATTAAAACTCATTCTGGAATTTCGTAAGGTCTAGACTGATTTCATTATTCACAAGTGCATCTCAAAAATTTATAACCACTCGTCGAACGGGCGAGCTTAATCTCCATCTTAAAACTACTCGAGTCTAATATATCATAAAGACCACGTCTTATGGTGCTATAAACTTAAAACCCACCATTCGTCGTTCCAATGGGAAAAGCTTCGTTATCGAGAAAAACTTTCAAGCTTGTCTCCATCCAAGATGAAATCCTCACGTATGACTCTGGAAGAAAATTACACAGCTACCACATAATGCACTTTGAATTGAGAACAAAGCAAAATGTATTATCGTATTTATGAAAAAAATTCGGTTCAGATTTTCAGCCAAAAGCCAGTAATGATTGCTGGCACATTACTGATCACACAGTCATAAAATTGACATTTTTGATAAAAAATATATGCGGTTTTTTTTCGTAAATGGCGTATATTTTAAGTTTGGTTGAATGAACTGGAATATGCATTAACCATAAGGGACCCATTGTAGTTTGTATGGACATTGTGTTTCTGCTTCGAAGATTTTAATCCAAACATCGTTCCAATTTTAGTTCTTATTTTAACGACCGCCATTATATGTATTATCGGGTCTTTTGTTGTCTTTATTTGAGACTACACGCTTGACATAGAAGATTTGACAATATTTCAGAAGGACGTGATTACTTCGAAATTAAGTTTTTTTATATTTGAACGAGCAGTAATGGATTTGTATTGAAATGGACAAGGGATGATATTAGAAATTGGATTTATTTATCTTAAATATATTAAATATTTAGAAAACTAACTTATTTTCTATATATATGAATGTATGCTATTAGTATATCCCGTATACGTTTCTATACCATTCATTCGTTTGTGTACGCAATTTGTTTTTGCGAGATGTTTAACGGATGCACCATGTTGGCGCATATTAGTCTGTGAGAAGTGATGCGGTGGTTGAACTCCGCTCGCGGGATAGAGAGAGACAGTCGGTCTTCGAGGCAAGAGCGAGTGCACGCATTATTTTGAATTCAAGCCTTTCAGCCCGCGCTACACGTGGCTTAAAGCAATAAACAACGTAACTGTTCTACTAACAAATCATACATGATTTCGTTCAATATGATGAAGTTACAGATGAAAAATTAAATACTGGTATGTTTAAATGTTTTTTAAACTTTAAATAAAGGGGAAAACTGCAAATTTTCCTGAATTGTTGTTTCATCGATAAGGACAAAGAAGATACCCTCTCTCAGCCATGGCTTACAGCTCACTGTCTGTCTCGCAATACACATCCATGGCTTGCCCTAAACTGATCCAATGATTCGTTTCTAAATCTGTACAAGCTGCATCCCAAAAGTTATGAAATATATTTTTTTACCACACCCCTACTGGTCGTAACGTATTTAAATCGGTTGTATGAGGTGGGAATGAGCCTTTAACTTTACA
The DNA here is from genome assembly GCA_008973525.1 of Stenopsyche tienmushanensis. NCBI lineage: Eukaryota > Metazoa > Arthropoda > Insecta > Trichoptera > Stenopsychidae > Stenopsyche > Stenopsyche tienmushanensis. Next base: position 954,353 of record WACJ01000016.1, read on the forward strand.
GTGCACCAAAGTTCAGTCTGATGCAAGGATCAGTACAATCAGAATAGCTTATTTAATGCACCTAGGGAATCCAATCGCGAGCCAAAATTTTAATCCCGGGGTTGCATTAGAGGATCCCGGGATTGGGATTTTCAATAGTTTAAGAAATTATATTGATTAATTTAATCAAAAATTACTAATAAGTCACGGACTAAAACTCATATTATTCCCGATTTCCTGACAAATTATTTATTTCCAACACTGCAGATGAATACTTATATACTATAATACTTCGATGTAATTCGTAATTATTTTACGGAGAAATACAAAAATTCTGAACCCCGTATCTATTATATTTCATATCGATATTCCTATTATTAGAGTCAAGGTGTAGTAAATACATCACCGGTAGGGAAAAGTGTTTCTAAGCGTCCAGATTTCGGCGAGAATGTCTCGATTTAGTAGCCTTCAACGTGCTGATGAGATGTACGATTTCTATTAGATAAAAATTTTAATCCCGAATTTTTCTGGATTACGCTTACTAATCCCGTGATTCATAAGTACCTAAAACTATCCGGGATCCCGAGATTGGATTCCCTAAATACACCTTTATGTCGAGACCGCGTTACGACGCGCGATGGCAAACTTTGCAAAAAACTCGACAAAAAAGCTGCCGAAAGTCATGAATTGCTCGAGCAAACCTATGAAGCTCCAGAGTGCTTTTGTCAGCACCAAGGATGTGGATCACAAAGAGTTTGTACCTGAAGGACAAACCATCAACGCTGCTATAAACGTGGATGTTCTGGAAAGATGCAATCCCACCTTGCAATCCCAGCTTAGCTCTAGTCGACTTTTTTGTTCCCGAGGATCAAAACCACGCTCAAAAGAAGCCATTTTGATAGACAAAGGGCGTAAAAGATATGGGAGAGTCCACGGACAAAATATTTCATGACTTTTGGGATACACTTTAAATGTTCTACAGTATGTTTTCTTCGTGCGATTCATTCAATCGATCGTTTCAAAGAAAATTATTTTCGCTTTGTGTCTACAAAACGCACGAAAAATGGGGCTAAAAAATTAATGCAAAATATTCCTCACCCGATGCATTCCATTTCCGCCCGTAAACATTTAACATCCCACAAAATGGAATAAAAATGAACATTTGATTCCATGTTTGCTTTTAATTTTCCGAATGCCGACCAGGAAAATATGCATGCATACAATTTTTATGGTAATTTCCTGCGCCGGCAATAACACTTTTGCGGAATCCATTTGCACAATTATCGCATTTTTCAAGCATAATTTATACGCCGGGATATTATTTATGAGCATTTATGGAATTAACCCTGGCCGGTTTGAAAAATTTCCACGCGAAATCCAATATATTATTACGATCTCGTAAAACGTTCGCGTCGACTGGAGTATGATAATAAAGTAATTACATTGTCGTTTGGGAAGAATTTTATTTTAAAATTCTAGAGGCGAAATTAAAGTTATAGCGCGATGAAAGCTGGAGTATATTGGAATATTTAGTGTACAAAGTCTTTATTAAAAATTTCATCCAACAAACACTCACAGCCACGGAGGGTGCAACAAAATTAAATTCATCACCACGATGCACAACCATTGATCGCTCTATAACACAATAAATGCTCTGTAACATTTTTCAGTTCGGTTGTCCAACACAATCTGAAATGGAATTTATTTGATTTTCGACGTTGTTTCGTTGTGGAAAAAAAGCCTTTCATAGAAGCTTTGTTAGTGTTTGTTAATAATCTGCACCCTGTATATATCGAAAATAAGATTTCCGCCCCCAAAAAATAAATTCCCAAGTTGGGAAACATCAATTTGTCACGTTGGCCTATTTTGGGTTAACGAACGCTGACATACTGTGAGATTTATCGAGATAGCGTCAAGTTTTTAAATAAAGAAATATGTATGACTTTTTCCTTTTTTTTCCTCGTGGAAATCGTTCGGATGTTTTCCTATGTCAATTGAAAAAAAAAACCCTGGCAGATGTATCACATTAATATCAATTCGATAGAATATAAAGCTTCCGAGCAAAATATTTTGCCAAATTATAACAAATTTTATATTATTCATATAATCAAAAAACCTTATCCTTTTGAACATATTTTTTCATCGTATATTATCGTAAATTAACCGTTTCTCATCACCAGTTACAATGCTATTAAAAAATGGTCTTCGATCATAACTTGCAGTACCCATCCTACCCCATAACACCCATCCTATTCGTTTTTTGATGGGTTTTAAATGTATTTACACAGTTTGGTTAATGGTGATTCTAGTATTTGCGATAATTCCTCGATTATAACCCGAATCAAAAAAGCAACACATAATATTGGATGTGGACTTTATTAGTTTCGTATCTGGAAATTTTAGCCTTAACGATAAAAAAAACATCTATTGCAAAAAAATTAAGTTTAACAATAGTTCTACAAATAAAATAATTTACAAAGATGTTTCCGTTACTGTTCGTATCAATGATATCAAAATGGCTGATAAAATTCCTTTCTGCTGAGACATGGGCTAAAACTTGCAAAATTCCCGATTTCCCGACAAATTATTTATTTCCGTCGTTGCAGATGAATACTTAAATACTATAATACTTTGATGTGATTCGTAATTATAGTACGGAGGAATACAAAAATTTTGAATCCCGTATCTATTATATTTCATATCGATATTCCCATTATTAGAGTCGAGGTGTAGTAAATACATCACCGATAGGGAAAGAATAATATAACAATTTGAAAAACATATATTTACATATGAATTTTTCGGGATTACGTTTACGAATCCCGGGATTCATGAGTACCTAAAACTGTCCGGGATCCCCGTATTGGATTCCTTAGACTCAAACGTCAAAATCTTTCTTTAAAATCCTTAATAAAGCTTTTGCGCCCGATCGATCAAAATCAAGCTTATGATCGAATTGCTTGCATATCTTTCAATGTATTTCATTTTTAATTACATTATTTGTATGCGTTCCTATGGAAACACAAACATGCTTGGGTTAAGTCATTGGATCACAAATTAATTGCAAATTTTAAATTTGATTGACAATCTGAACTGACTGTATTGAATGCTTTTTCGATGTCTATGTATAAAAAACGCAAATTCTTTAACTTGCGCATTTTTTGATATATAAAGCAAATATTAATAATTAAAAAAATATGGACATCATTGGATAGCGTTTGTCTTTTAATAATCACAGAAGTATTAGGTGTATCAATAAGTCTTTGCCAATTTTAATTGACGTCGATTTGAGCTCAGTTTTTGTTCAGCCACAGTAAATAGAGCATCTACGTAGATTTTTTTAAAAAGAACTATTGTTCAATATTATTAACGAATCTAAAAATTGTTATCTTTGCTAAAAGTAAAATGTCTAAGCCCAAAATCGACCAACTTTTAAATAAAAATGAAAACATGAATATAATCATTTTACTGTTAAACAATCGCCAAGGACTTTTCAATACACCTAATATTGAATTAAATGTTTCAGCTTTATATGAGCTTATTTTCATTAGACTATCCAAGCATATAATTGTTTCAATGTCATCGCTAATAATCAGCAAGCCAACACCTAAGCCAGCCTACTGCCTGCTATTTTATTCATCCAGATATTTTATTGTGAATATCCAAAATCAAACATGTGTAAATGTCGAAACTCGCACACTGATTAAGCACGATACATCATAAATAAATGGAACATTTCGAATCCCAAGGACGCACCGTACTCAATTAGGCTTAAAAGGCTAATTAAATTTTCGTATATTCCCCGAGGGCCCTAGTCCTGTGGAAGGATCAGCCAAAAATAACAATTATATCTTCAATACCTGTTTAATTTTTTGAGCATTTCCGAAGTGGCTCGGCCTCCCTCCGAGCACGCACCCTCCCGCCGACTCCCTCCCATTTTTCACGGCCCTTCAATCCGACATCGTTTCTTCATCAACTTTTTTAATTTAAGCCGACAAAGTGTTGTACGAAATTTCATAATTTTCCGATTCATTTTCATCTTGAGTATTTTCTTGCATATTGTCAAACTTTGGAGAGTTTCGGTGCTGGGCGCGTTGAAAGAAGCCTTTGATAGCTTGTACGTAAAATTTTATTTGAATACATCAAAAACAAATGAACAGGATTGCTTTGATCCGAAAAATAATGATAAAACTTATTCAATCACCCTAGAAGCAATTCAATGAATATTTTTCATGCTGCCAATCATTTCGGTCGTTTACCAACATCGGCGAAATTGATATTATAAGTTCTTATGTGACTATTTTTGAGCAAAATGTATCGTATATCAGAATAAAAGATGCAATGATTGGGTACTAATATTTCAATGCGGCTGTCAAACTGTCGATAACGACACACTTAATCCGTATTGAGCGCTAGATTATCAAAATGCCTAATCAACCCTTCTGTCAAAATATTTTACTATGCTTGTGTTATTCCCGCAAGTATAAACAGCTAGTTGACAAAGTTTTATCACAATTGGATGAACGTCATGGTAGCGCATTGAATACGGACAAACAAACATTGATTTTTATATATCCAGTTATAACGGCCACGTAAATGAAGAAACTTCAATTAAATTTATTGTGAATTGTTTAGTAGTATATGGCAAATCATCATGCGAAATTATAGTGTTGAATAATGGGTGCAAATAATCAAATTTTATATTAAAAAATAGTAATCGGTTCGAGAAATGTTTCGCCAAAAGGCAAAGCAGCCCATTTTCCACTATTCCCGAGTAAGGAATCCAATCCCGAGCCAAAATTTCGATCCCGGGATTTTGGGATTTCATTAGACAATCCCAAGTCCCGGGATCCCGGGATTTGGATTTTCAATATTTTAAGAAATTACATTGATAAATTTGATCAAAAATTACTAATAAGTCGATTTGTTCAATATAAAAAATAATTTGAAGGCCAAAGAATTTTATTTATTTAAGAAAAGATAAAAATACAATTCAAAAATAAATAAATAAAACACTAAAAAATTCAAATATTATTTTTGGAAATATGCCCGAAGTAACATTAACATTAAACATTAGTGTTCCGTCATTTAGTCTGGATCTGATTTTGGAAGTCAGGCAACTTGCTGCTGAAAGCTTCCACACTCGTTGGAGGTATCGTCATAAGATATTTAAATGCTAGTTCGAGTTCGAGTTTCGTATAACACCATCAATGTGACTGATAAAATTCCTTTCTGCTGAGACACGGACTTAAACTCGCAAAATTCCCGATTTCCCGACAAATTATTTATTTCCGTCGCTGCAGATGAATACTTATATCCTATAATACTTTGACGTGATTCGTAATTATATTACAGAGGAATACAAAAATTCTGAACCCCGTATCTATTATATTTCATATCGATATTCCCATTGTTCGTCGAGGTGTAGTAAATACATCACCGGTGGGGAAGGTAAATATGACAATTTGAAAAACATACATGTACGCTATATATGTATACATATTATAGATTAGACAGTCACTGCCCCTAGGCCGCCAATTAGTAATTACGCCACTGTTTCCAAGCGTCTAAAAGTCAAGTACCTAAAAGTGTCCGGGATTGGATTCCCTAATTGTCATTGGCTGTAAATCCGAACACATATGAATATATTAGATGACGACGTTTCTTTCAGAATACAGTTTTTATTCCGGTGAAAAGTCTCAACAAAAGCAAGCTCTGCCTGCTAAAATTTTTTCACGCCATAGAAAGTTGTAAAATAGTTTTCAGCAATAACCATCCTCACAATTTGTACTTGTCAGTTAATTAGAGTAGCGCATTTTCACCAAAGATGACTGCTCTCTGACTTCCTTCTTTTCCAGTATAAAGGATACCCATTTACTAAATCACAGACCCACTATCTGGTTTATAGACATAGGGTGCAAAAATATTTTCTGTAGCACAGGAAAAAAATATATTATACTAAATATAGGGTTTTCCAAACTTTTTTCTTACGAAACATGAAGAAAAATGTGATTTCTCACACAAATTATCTGAAAAAATACCCAGATCTGGTCAGACCACTTTCATTGACTCTATGTATATGTAACGCTGAGGCGGAGGCGCTCTTGGGGGGCGTGATGTTGCTGGATGAATGGATGGGAATAGACGGGCGTTGAATAGACTATCTTCTCTAAATAACTATTTTTTCCACGTGAAAGAGAGAGAAATCTGGCTGTAGGAGGGATGACTTTCCGCAGCCAAGACCAACCGACGACTCTCCCGACTCCCGCCTCTTACGCGTCACTCCCCAACCGACAACGATGCGCGCGCAAGAAGCGTTCGCTCGGTATGCAAGTGCAATGTCTACGCAGGCCCGCAAGAGATGGCGCTGCTAAAATAACACATTGCAGCTGAAGCGAGAGGGAAGATGTCGCTGTTAATCTGGCGAATTAAATATGCTCAGATCAACAGAGCGGGGATGGTAAATCGCTCACGCCACACCACAGAAATCCGTTATATATATACAGGGTGGTTTGCTCATGGGTTACTAAATAAAACAAGTTGTGTGTGAGATATTCACTCAATTTTAAATAATATGTTATGGCATTGATTGTGAAATATAACATCGTTCAAATGTCCACCACGACTTTACATGATCCAATTTTCGACGACTGTCGCATAAATCTGGCTGAATTTCCTGGATGACGTTCGACATGTTGACTTTGAAGGCGTCAATTGCTTGCAATTTATACGCATAGGCCTGCGATTTAAGTTAGCTCCAAAGGAAGAAATCGAAAGGCGTTAAATCGTACGATCTTGATGGCCAGTTAACGCGACCTCAAATCGCTCGTGCAGAATGTCCATCGTGGCGTGCACTGCGAGGCACGTAGCACCGTCTTATTAAGCTATTATATTGGTGATATATTAGCACTAATTGATAATTATGCTATTTGCTAAGCAAAAAATGGTTTTATACTGAAATTATAGTTTATTATTCATTTAAAGCAGCGAGTGAATATGATAAATTAGGACCTTCTAAGGTCATGATTTAAACTGTGTGTTTAAGTTATGTTTAGCCTGTATTTAAAATATTTTATGATAATAACTGATATGTAATCCATGCGGAATAATATATCTATGCTTGTTTAATGTAAATTTCATTTTAGGGGATGTTACATGATTTTTTTTGTTTTGGAAAGGAAAATGGAAAGCCTTTATTAAATAGATATTTGCATGTGTCTCATTAAAAAAACAAACATTCACCTGTTTGATTGCTTAATTGTGTTTATAATCCTCACCTGCGTCAGAAGTTTATCCCATCCCAAAGTCCCAAACCTAAAACGATTCAGGGACCAAAGCCGACTTCACAAGCTAAAACAAGTCTAACAATGTTTTAGCATATTAACTGTACTACCCTTTGGGCTTGAGCTACAATAACATTCCTCGCTTTATATCTGACTATCGTTCGCTTTAGGGTTTAGATGTTTGTGCCCAGATATTTCATAGAAAACTTGAAATGAGAAAAAAGCGCAAGTCATTCCCTATATTAATAAAATACATCACGTGCCACCATGGCGTCAAACTAATAAAAATATTTATCGATGAGAAATTCCTGCTCAGAAATGGACTCAAAAAATATCGCCTCCCTTAACGCATTTCAAACGGGAAAATCTTCGAGCCCCTCCTTTTTGTTCGCAGCCATTTGTTTTTCTCCCGCTTTATATTCCAAAACATAATTTTTGAAAGTCCGCGGAAAAACTAAAATGAGTAATTTATGTAAGGGCGATGACAATATTTTATGTGTTTGTCCCCTCGGCTACGGACATAAATCAATATTCCGGTAAAGTGGGCGAAATTCCGCCAAAATGAATAATAAAATAATGCCTTTTTTACCCGCAAACATAAGTAAGAGCAACTATAAATTATTGTACTGCCAATAAAAACAATATTCGGGCGGTATAGAAAAAAGGTAAAAAAGGGATGAAAAAATGGGGCTATTTCTTGAGTAACGGCTGTGGTATTTATTCGTAATACGCTGGGATGTACTCAAGCTATACGACCTAAATATTCGCATATGAATAACGATTACATGAAATATTTCGTTCGATATGAAGATTGCAAGAGGGCTTTTTCACTTAGCCCCGTTGATGAGTAAATGCGCATATTTGCGTTCAGATTCGAATGATACGGAAAGAGCATTCTCGCACATTGATTGAATTGGATACAGAGACGGAGAGTATTTTGTGTCTCGTCATTTAATCGTACATAAATGATAAGATCATGCTGTAAAGGTACCCATACACGTCTAAATATCACTTGTGTTACACAAAAAATCACTGGTATTTGTATCTATAAATGAATACGATATTTGAACGCTGGTAACAAAAGTGATTCTATTTCAAACGCCATTGTATCGATTACATTATTTAGAAATACATGAATATTGTGTGCTATCGAAAGTGTCAAGGTTCATTTATTGATATACAAACTTGATCAAGTGAATTTGTATGGACGATAAGCGCAACAACTTAAATTCAATTCATCCCTTATTGATTGAGGCTTTAAGAAAATTGTTGCGATTAATAAAATCGCTTAAGCCGAGACTCCCAGAAAATAGGTCTAATTCCAGACTGGCATTGTTTTGCGCCGCGAATATTTATCGAAGCGTAGCGAATTGAACCGCTATAATTTTTGCACTGTCGAATTTAATCTATCAATATTTAAACCAGCACTTATAGAGACCGAAACCTCAAACCATTTAATCAGAAACCCTTCGCGTAAGTGATTTCATTAAAATAGCGGTCAATCCCGTTAGGTTCCAAAGAACCGTCCCCTAATTTTAAATAGGACTTTGTGGGCGTTCGTGACCAAATTTCGCCTCTCAATATTCCAATTTGTAGATAGAATAATCGATTTACATCGTTATATGAAATTGAATAAAATTTAAGCTGAATTATTTTTTACACCACGACATAGGACTGCTACAAATTAATCACTTGTACGTCGGCTTGATTTATTTAAACGTCTCTATATTACATCATTGGAAATTGTGATGAAGACAATTGATGTTACATTAAATCTCAATTGCTGTTTATCCGTCTATATATCCATAAAAACGCTCAAAATTCCAATTAATATGCTGCAGTTTTAAATTTAAAAAAAATGTATATTCATTTTAGCCCTTTATTTAGTTTTCAGGTATCATAATCGACATTTAAAATTAATCGCATGTCTTCAAATCGCTAGTGCAGAATATCCATCGTGGCATGCATAACTTTATTAACCATTACTTCTCTGTGATGTATTTACCACAATTCGGCCCTAATGATGTTGACTTTTAAAACACTTTTTTTATATAGTGTACCAAATACATATCATCGGAGCGCACGGGTGTTTTTAGTACAGTAAGGGAAAGGTTAAGTGCTTCAAATTTTACTTTTTACAGTGGCATATAATGCCGGTTGTGATTTTGGTCAGTTTTGGGCTTTGATATTTTATCCTCAACAAAATAATATATATTTTTTACTCTGGACACACAAGCTGAGTAGATATATATTTAAATTTCATAAGGTATATGTTATAATTTATTTTTGCTCTATTCCAAAATATTTTCGAGGACATGTGCCCCGCTTGACTAATGGTATTCTTATCGTCTTTATGGAGCTGAACAATACGTAAAATAGTGGCACCATGTAGCCTGTATCGTGTTCATTATTCTTCCTTATCAGAAAATTTGGGGAACAGTGATGAATTATTAATGGTTCAATTATGCTAAATAAGCCTTGAAAAATTCAGCGATAAATTTTGTTTTTATTTAAAAGAGTTTATAATTTACGAACTTCCAAAATGACCCTCTTAATCATACCCCGAACAAGCCCCGATGCTTTATTATACAGGCCGAACACTCGTTCTACGTTACATGATTTATCAGCACACATACGGGATATAAAATGCAGGATATATTGAAACTTATGCCGTGAAAATCCTTGTTATTACAAAGTACCACATGAAGATTCGGAATTTCAGTCGATCGAAGATTGATCGTGATTGAAGAAAATTCTGCATGTTATTTTATAGTTATAGGGAGTTTGCTCCTTCATTTACAATATTAAAATATTGCGTGACAGAATTAAAACGAGACCGTACGAGTTGCCAAGGCAAACATCATGGTGGTCAACCGAATCAGGTAACCATACCTGAAACGGTGAAAAAATCACAAAATTGTATTGAATAACCATCGATTACAAGTATTTGAGCAAGCAGATAGAGTAAGCATTTTAAAAACTGCTGTACATTGCATATTGACTGAAAATTTTGACTTGAGAAAGCTGTGCGCAACACGGTTGCCGCGTTTGCTCACAATGGAACAAAAACAGCGTCGTTCAATCGAGTGTTTGGCGATGTTTTACAGCAACAAAGCCGAGTTTTTGCATCGGTTTATAACCATGGATGAAACATGGGTGTAATTTAAAACTAAAAAATCTAGCTAATGGTATTCAGAAAGTAAGTGCACTAGATGTTTAATATTTTTTTAGAAAAGGTGTATTAAAAAAATACTACTAGTAAGATATTGTTGGTATACTTGTTGAATATTTTTCCATGTATGTAATGACTTCTTTATGCCCTTCTCGAAGAACTCTCCTGCCAGCTTCTTCTCCCATTTCAGCACCTCTTTCTGCACCTGTTCGGATGAAACTTTAATTCCTCCTATTTTAGGGTCTCACAATATTGCGCAATGTTATAGTTGGTCTCATCTTGAAGCGAAACACTGAGATCATGATTTTTTCCTGAAATTGTGGTTTTGAATCAAAAACACAAAACCACAGCCCGATACGGACACAATACACTTAATTTCTGAATATAAATTGTAAATTAAAACTAGATAAAAATAATTGAGTAAAATTGGTAAATATGCATTTTTTATGAGCGAAAAGAAGTCTAGTCTCGCTCGCGATCTCATTTAGCACGAATCACTTGTGTAAATTAGCCTCGGAGCATTAATTACCGAAAATGTCGCAAAAAATCCTAAAAGAAAAGAAAATGGCCACAAGGTTTGTTTGTTCAACTGGTCCACATTTCGGATCACTGACGCCACAAGATCGGGAAAATCCAAGCTTGTAAAGCGAATCCCTGTCCTTTAATCAGTTCCCTGTTCGCCATATTTAGCCCCCTTGAATTAATTTCGTTTTCCGAATTTTAAAAAAATGTCTCAGTGCTAAAATATTTGCCAACTGTGAAGAAATAGAGTCGGCGATTGATGGGTGTTTTGAGGATCTCTATAAACAGGCTATCGAATCAATTGCTAAGAAAAGTGTATCGAGCTTTTTTTTAAATAATTAAAGCGTACTAGCCGATACCCAGCGCGTTGCCGCCACAGAAGTGATAATTCTAAAAATATCGCTTGTTGTTTGGTATTATAAATATAAACAAACATTCATTTTTATATATAAGAAGATCTACTGTAAGTTAATTGTACTATATCTATATTATTTAAGAAAGCGCAGACAATAAGTTGGAAAAGTTTTATCGCAATCGAATGAACGATATGGCAGTGCATTAAATACGGACAAACAAACATTGTTTTTATATATTAAATTATACCTATATTACTCGCGAAGTCTTTAGCAATAAGTAAACGAAGTTTTATTGCAATCTGATGAACGGTATGGCAGCGCATTTCGAACGAACAAAACCCAATTCATTTTTATATATTAGATTTTTTGTTTAAATTTCTTTTTTTAATTTTTTTCCCTTGTGAGCCTGGTGGAAGAGAGACACTTTTTTAATCTTAATTAATGTGAATCTTAAATGGGGCAGCCGAGTAACAAACGATAGTTAGCACATTGGCAGTATGTGGACTAGATTGGGGTTAAGGGCGGCAGTGCGGAATGGCGCCCAGGGCGACCGCCCTCCAGATGAATTTTAATCCTGCGGGCGAGTCCGCAATTAGATTAAGGCGGACAAAACGGATCGGGGAATAATCGTGCGGTTGCGAGTCCCCAATAGCGTGGCTTCGATATAATACGGCACATGCATATTCATGCTCTGCTCACCGGAACATTTGCAAACGCAATTAACATGCAGCCGTTTACGCCACTCGTGACCAGAACGCGCTCCCTCACATCCATAACATATATGCTTTGAAAGTTTTGTGTCTGTCCTGAAATTCCTGTTTTTTGTGACTTCGTTCGCATTAATTCGGTAGCGCGCCGGCTAAGAGACTCGGGACAAACAGCGAACAATAACGACTTTATTAATGTTAACACCCCACTTACTTAACGCGATTTCCAAAATAGTCTCAGCCCAGATAAAATGGTTGTGACTTTTTATAAAATGCTTTTAAATTTACGTGCGTGGAATATCCACAACCACTCCAATGGGTTTTGTCAGATACCATTTCACACACCGTACAACACGTTCAACCAAAGCTCAAGGAAAATAGGTCATTTTCAACCCAAACGCATTTTATTTTCATTTCCATATCTAATTCATAAAATTGAATATCTGAAACAATGCTTAGTATTTTGAAACAATTCTCATTTATTTACGGACTTATTTATTAAATATCTTCCAGAATTCAACTATTCTTTAAACAAAAAACTTGCAACTATTTTGAACTTAGTTTTGTTTTAAAAAACTCTCTATGTTATGTACATTTTCAACTATATACTGCATGTCATACAAATCATTCAATAAGTTGTTAAACTTCTCTCGCACGGACTCCAGATCTGACACCATTGGATTTCTTTGTTTGGAGACGTGCCCTATTCCGATAGTCACACGGTCTCCAGATTTGACACCACTGGATTTCTTTGCTTGAAGACGACGATATCCTACATGTCAAACAAATTATTCAATAAGTCGTTAAACTTGATTTAATGAGTTAAAAAAATATTTTTATGCTTAGTTTTCATTCAATTAAAATTTGTTCAAATTGGCTACCTTTGCTTCTTATGCATGCATGACATCCTTTATTCATATCATTAGTAGTTGTTTGAAGTAGCATTTCCTGTTTTATTTAGCAAAGGCGGCGATTATTCTTTCAATTAGGATTTTTTGTGAGCACCTCCCTAGACGCCCCATCCCCTGCACATCCCTAGACAAATAAATCCAGTGGTGTCAGATCTAAAGACAATGCGACCATCGGAATAGGGCACGTTCCCAAGCGGAGAAATTTAGTGGTGTCATGGATCAGAAAATTGTCTATTTGCAAAAATGGACACTGTGAATTTTATAACGGGAATTAGATAAAAATAAGTTTTCATAATTTTTAAAGAGTAGCATATATAAAATATAAGCAGAAATTCAATATTACACGAGTTTATATGTGTAGCAGAAATTCAATATTACGGAATAAGCAAAAATACAATGTGAATTGAAAATTAATAAGAATAGGGCACGTCCCAAGACAAATAAATCCGATGGTGTCAGGTCTGGATACCGTGCGAGCCACGGTATAGGGGACGTCTCCAGGCAAAGAAATCCAGTGGCGTCGTGTCTGGAGACTATACGAGCCTAGGAATAGGACCTTTTAAAAACTAAACTAACTTCAAAATAGTTGTTAGTTTTTTATTCGAAGAATTTAGAAATTGACATTTCTCATTCATAAAATGATGATTTATTTAAATTAAAAGAAGTTTGCAAAATACAAAAACAGATATTATGATGATATATGGTGAAATTTTTGGTATTTTTTCAAAATGTTGAAAAAAGATCTATATCGACAACTCTAACTCTTAGGGCATAGGGACTATATGTAAAACGTAGGAAAAGATCCTCCCCTAACCCCCAAAAAAATGTTTCGGTCCATGTGCAAAACACCCCCGTATTTTTAATTTTTTTTACACAAGTCAATATAAACTATTAGGTTGTCCCATAAGTTTCTTTCGCAAATGAATACAAATCTAATAATAGCTATGGTTGAAGAAAACCCGCGATATACTGTTCGCGAAATAGCTAACAAGTTAGAAATTCCACGAGCATCCGTCCATAATCATCTGACAAAATTGGGCTACATCAATCGTTCAGATGTGTGGCTTCCTCATGAACTGATTGACTCAAATAAACTTCAGCGCATTTCAACATGCGATCTTCTTCTCCAACGATATAATAACCAACCTTTTTTGAAGATCACTGGAGATGAAAGTTGGATACTCTATGAGAATATCCAACGTAAACGGTCTTGGACCAAGGGTACAGAAGCTTTAACTGTAGCTAAACCTGGCCTACATCCAAAAAAAGTTTTGCTATGGATTTGGTGGGACTGGAAGGGGGTAGTTTATTATGAGCTACTTCAGCAAGATGAAACGATCAATTAAATAAAATATTGTTTCCAACTAGACAATCTAAAGGATGCAATTGCCAGAAAACGGCCAGAATTAATGAACAGACGAGGCGTTATTTTTCATGACGATAACGCCAGGCCTCGTGTGTCTTTACTCGTTAGAAATAAATTATTATCATTTGACTGGGATGTTTTATCTCATCCTCAATAATCTCCTGACATTTTTCCTTCAGATTATTATTTATTTCTTTAATTGAAAAATTCTTTACGTGGTAAAAAATTTAATTCAAAAAATGATATAAAAATGTACCTAATACCAGTCAATATTGAGTTATTTGTATGGCAATAATTGAATCAGATGTCATATAGGCAAAAAAACATACATTCATTACATTTAGATGACCCTTTGTAATAATATAAAATATATAAATAATAATATTTCATTTTGTTCAAATTCCTTTGTTGGCTGCAGCCAAAAAGTATTCATTTCTGGAATTCTTTCCCGCGTAGAAAGTAGCAAATTAAAATTTGCTTTCAGTGCGATGAAAGCATAATAGAATGTCAAAAAAGGGTTGTCGTCCAACTGCTGAATTAAGCCAAGGGTCTTTATTGTAAGATGGCCTTATCTAAGCTAAGAATTTTCTTACGTCAGCGCCATTGCAAAAAGGTCCCCAGGGATAACTTAAAGTACAAATTAACAAGCAATTGAGTAAAGATATACGAGCTGTGATATAAAGGCCGACGTTTTCAGCAAAACGGGCACAACAAAGATTACAAAAACAAACATTCGCAATCGGCACACAAACTGACGTCATAAAAAGCTAATTAATGGCTCGAGCCTTTAAAATGCTCTCACCCCGCAGAAACTATTAATTTCGCCTTTAGTGATGCGGTCGAAATTAAAAGTGCGCCCCGGAAATTTTCCACAGGGGTGAAAATTCGGCGTGAAAAAGCACGTGTGTCCATTTGGCAAATAAAAAAAACCACGCAGGATACAAGGGGAATATTTTAATGGTTAGCAGCCGGTCGAACGTGGAAATGGTGGAAAATTGAAAAAAACAGCTTCGGATGCCAGCTCATCCCGGTGTGAAATTTTGACGTTGACGAGGGATACTCAAATATAAAGGAAGCTACAGACTAAATTGCCGAAAATGAACTGAAGAAATTTGAATGCGTAATGACTTCATCAATGCTGGCGAGCAAATGAGCTACAATAACCTTCCTGTAGGTTCACATGGCGAGTATGGCTCCAATTTTGTTTTGTTGGAGCTCTTTCAGCCTTAATTTTGTATCCAGGGTGCCTCTCAAAGAGCAAATATTCTCAGTATAATACGCAGGGGATGTAATAATTAAAAACGAAATTTCCATAATAAAATACTCTCATTATTTTCGCTAAAAATTATAGTGTAATTATGGACAATTTTAATTGATCCGTTGGAGAGGAATCGCGCATATATGCGTTCGGACTCAAGTGATACAGAAAAAGCAATTTCACACAGTGAGTGCGATAATTATGAATCGAAGACCAGGATGAAGAATGTGGTCGTGCTGTAAAAGTACCCCTACACGTTTAAATACTCTCAAATATTTCAAAAAGCGATCCGTAGCGAAACACAAAGAATCACTTATATTTATATAAAAGAATACGGTTAAATTGGGTATGGATCATTGTAGATCGTAAGCGGTTTTCTTAGAATCATCTCATTCATCTTACTCACTAAAATCCATCCTTCTCGGAATAACTGTCGCTTCAGGGTGCGAGTTTCAAATAAGGAAGTTTCCCTGCCGCTCCCTATTAAGAAACCTCAATGCATTGATCAGAATGGAGACCACCCAAATGATATAATTTTTAAAATATAATAAATACTAAATTTAAATGTCTTTCTATAATATAAAAAAAATAATTAGACTAATATCTCCTATATTGTTGTTGTTATTCATTTTTCAAATTAGGTAATTTCCCTGCTGCACTCTGTGTATGGAACTGACAAGAAAGTTTTAGTAATATCCAAAATTATTAATGTCCTTTATCGAGAAGTATTAACATCAATCGACACCAAAGCCGGCTCCAAAAGTTTAAATCAGAAAATAGACATTAAACATTATGTATGAAATAGAATATATACAGAATGTATGATATTTAGATTAGAACCCTAAATTCCATGTGTTCAGATGCATGATAAATCATCACATAACTATCACATAAGCAGAGAACTCCATTCACATTTAATTATTGCCAATACGAAAACAATTTTTATCTTGAAAGAATAGAAACATCCCAAAATCTAAACCCGGCCTAAGCGTGAAAATCGTAAACTTATTCATTTTATTTGATGAATTGTCTCTTAATGCGGAATTTTATTGGGTTGGTGCAATAATAATGATTTAAATTGGACAAAAACATTATTTGTATCCTTGGATATTATAATAATTAACAAAAAATTAAACAATATCTTGATTTTTAATATTTGTTTCATGTATGGTGACGTAAAAACTCAAATGCGTTGTGTATGGGTTAACAAGTTCTCTTCTGGGAATTCATCCATTAAACATGGTTGTCCCGTCGATATTGATAGCGAACAATTCTAGGTCATGATAAATCCAAAACCTAAACTAGACTCATGAGAACTTGCAAAGATAATTAATATAGAAAAAAAATCAAAACTGTATATAATGGGACAAATTAAGTCATAAATTGATCGAACCTTAGTTTCGCAAGGCTTTGCTCTTTAGAATCGCTTTGACTTTCTTTGCTTGGGGACATCCCCTATTCCGTGGCTCTCGCAGTCTCCAGACCTGACACCAGTGAATTTCGTCGCCTATGGACGCGCCCTGTTCCGTGGCTCACACAATCTCTAGATCTGAGACCACTGGGTATATTTGTCTAGGGACGTGCCCTATTCTTTTGTCCGCACTGTCACCAGATCTGACACCAATGGAATTTTTTGTCTAGGGACGTGCAGGGAAGAAAGTTCAGTAGTATTTTTTTAACTAATCGCATAAAGTAATGATTTATTTAGATCAAAAAAATATTTCCAAATACGAAAACAGTTGTTCTGTGCTATTACGATTACAGATTAGTTATGACAAATTACAAGTGAAATTTTGGGTATTTTTTCTAAATATTGAAAAAGAAAATCTATTTTGACAACCCTGACACTAAGGACATAGGGCATATGTGTGAAACGTAGCAAAAGACCCCTTTAGCCCCCAAAAAAAACTTTGTCGGTCCATGTGCAAAACACCCTATATATTTTTGATGGAATTAAAATTAAACGCGTTTTAAATTGTGAGCAAATTCTTCAAAGGCTGTTTATTTTTAGCTTATATCATTTTTAAATTCCAAAGTAATTAATCAATCCAGTCAATTTCAGCAAAATAATTGTTTTTCCTCCTTTTTCACTATCAAACTCGACTTGCCACCCTCCACTATCCAATCAGTCTTCTTAGGAGATTTCATTAATTTAATCCTTCAAAAGCATTTCCTCGTCGTGCGTTCCCATTTTGAAAAATCAATGTCATTCAAGATTGATTCATCATCACCATCGGAAAACACCCGAACACCTATCTTTGACTCTTAAGCAAATTTTGAATTTTTCACCATGCGGATTTTAATTATATTTTACAACAATGCAAGATGCACCCGTAAGAGTTTCATCCGAGCTCCATCAGCATCATAACCTTCTGCTTTTTAATTAAAAGTCTCCCGACGGCCCTTTGTGCTCCAGGCTCTAACAACGTCATTGTCAACTTTAATGCAAATTTTGAATAATTAAGTACCGAGTTATCTTATTAGCGTACTCCGTACTACTCGTTATCCCCGGCTTGACATTCTATCGTATCTTGCAGAGATCCGATTTAATTTTTACAGCATATCGCCAGAATTCAGCTTTGAGCCATCCAAGCTGGAAAGCATTTTCAGAAACTTGTACTATGAACAAATACCAATTTGTTTGTATGTTGTTCTTGGAACCGATTGCAACTAAGCGTGGTGTTTAAATAACATATGATGCTTACAGCAATTCGATTATCTACAATGTGGAAAGTTTTCTGTAATTGTCCGAATGTGTTGAAACATCCAGGTGAAATATCACAAATGTTTTATGTTGGTGATTGTATTTAAAAAATATTATAAAAAAGTACAAAAAGAAAAAATAGAGAAAAGTGTTCCTAGTCTCTAGGTCGCATAAACCATAGACTAAGCGCATGCGTGATGCATCTCTTTATGCAGTTTCAATCGGCAGTTGGCCAGAAAGAGAGAGAGAACACATAAAATAACCACTATACTACTAGCTTGACCATTTTATTATATATTACACAAACACAGCTTCATCTTTTAATTAACAAATTTCCATTAATAAATGGTTAGATCAAGTTTCAAATTGAGTTTTAGTACATTGTCTTGTTGAAGAGCTATTTTGTGAATTTATTTATTATTTATTAAAACATAAGTATTGTTTATATATCATGTTGGGTTTGTTGCATTTTTTTAAATTTTATCACGCTATACGCCCACCACAAGTTGAAAACTCTTGTAACATTCATGCGTATCTATGTAGTAAGTTGTTGTGAAGAAACTCTATAAACTTTGTTTCTAAGAATCATTCCGATTTTGTGTACGGGAAGTATTATTTTGCAAGTTCTTCAAAACTCGCGCGAACTCCAGGCGACACTTTTTGCGAAACACAGTGTATTTAAATGTGTTAAAATACTGTTACCATGATTGTTTTAATTCGTTTTTATCTAACTAAAATAATGATTAACGGTAGATCGAAATTATCATGCATTTTAAATTGAGCTGCACATTATTATATTATCGGACGCAGGAAGATCAAGCCTTTCCGCGGCCAAGACGTTTGGTCGGATCTCAAAACTTAACTGTAAACCTTTTTAAATATTCGCTCGGGACTTATTAAACTAAACTTTAATTAAATTGAAATATACTCTGGCTATTCGTACCTCTTTTAAATAGCAACTATATAAATATTAGGGTGTCCCATATGTTTCTTTCGTTTTCATAGTAAGATAAAAATATGATCCATTCTGTTATATTACCTTTTTCCATCTCTCAGGAAGCCTCATAATGCCTTCTTGCCAAAATTTCCCAGGCTTGTTGGCAAAATATTGATCAAAGTACATTTTTATACCATTTTTTGAATTAAAATTTTTACCACATAAAAAGATTGTCTAGTTTTGCTATCCACCAAATGCATAGCAAAACTTTTTTTGGGTGTAGGCCAGGTTTAGCTACAGTTAAAGCTTCTGTACCCTTGGTCCAATACCGTTTACGTTGGATATTCTCATAGAGTATCCAACTTTCATCTCCAGTGATAAGTCTCTTCAAAAAATGTTGGCTATCATGTTATTGGAGAAGGAGATCGCATGTTGAAATACGATGAAGTTTATTTGTGTTAGTCAGTTCATGAGGAAACCACATAACTGAACGATTGATGTAGCCCAATTTTGTCAGATGATTATGGACAGATGCTCAGATAAGATATCCTGTCGTTTCTTTGCGAAATCATTATTAGTCGATAAATTTGGGCTAACGATCTATACAATCGTGCGATGTATGCGGGGAAGCTTTCCGTCTCTGTCTCCCGAATTGCGCTCTGTCTCTGTCTATCTCCGAACTTAATGTACAAGAGTGTTCTTTCTGAAAAGTGGATGGGGGATGCCAGGCCCTGGCACAGTACTCCTTTAGGGGTTGCACATCTGTCGTATGAATCTTTGATTGTTTTGGAACTGTCGTCCTATGACCAATGCGTGTAATGTTTAAGAGTAAGAGGTGTAAGAGGTGTAGTTAGC
Organism: Stenopsyche tienmushanensis; assembly: GCA_008973525.1. Classification (NCBI taxonomy): domain Eukaryota; kingdom Metazoa; phylum Arthropoda; class Insecta; order Trichoptera; family Stenopsychidae; genus Stenopsyche; species Stenopsyche tienmushanensis. The sequence goes on from WACJ01000016.1 coordinate 974,403, forward strand.
CGAGTTTCGATAATTTCATATAAATTCTATTACACTCTATTACTATTGTATTTTTTTGGAACACGGTGAAAATTTGAAAACCGAAAACTTTGCACGGATATCCCGTTTATTTTTAAATGTAATACCGTTTCCACTTTTCCAGTAATTTTCGCTTTATATTACAGTTTTAAAACCTATATTGACTATGTTGACGCTATATATAAGGGTTGACAAGTCTGGATTTATACGATCCATCAGATATTTATATATCATTTATATAGCATTTTCAATCTTCGATTACGATAAATATTTCATTCATATTTTGGATTTGAAACCGATTTTTCCACGAATCCAGGATCTAGCCCGTTATATCAATATTTTTGTTTCCTCCAATCACACTCACATAATCAGATGATTGGACGTATTGAATTTGATGCGAAAATTCAAACGGTTGATTGATTATTCGGCACGTATTTGCATAAATTCGGTCGAAAATATTTGTGTTATTATACACTTTCGATATGAAAAGGATCCTTCTCGAAAAACGGCTTATAAAAACATAACTTAAAATAACATTTTCACGCGGGCTTCGCCTTTTTGCTTTTCGATTGTCGTCGCCTGAAAGCCACTGGAAGAATTTATGTAAGCAATAATTTTCCATCTTTATCAAAAAGCTCCTAAGTGAAGATATATTTCGAGCGGCATTCTGCTTGATTTCAATTGAAAGACATTTTTGACAATCTTTGCACGCACGAAAGTCATTTTTATATTTACGAGTGAGTCAAAGAGGGATGAAAAATGTGTGAAAAGCATCTCCGCATCCACCTTTGAAGGGAAGATTTTTTCCCGGCTTCCGCTGCCACTCCGCAGCTTCCCACAATTGGAATCCGAAATCTTTGAAATGTAAAGAACAGATATTTCTTTCTGAGCCGTTTTTTAATGGGGAAAGGGAGCCGATAGCATTTTCCGTTCAGATATCCATCGGAAGTGTCGATGTTCGGAATGCGGTGGGTTAGCAATGATTGAGGAAGGCAGCATCCTGCATTGTCAGCCGGCGAAGATTAATAAAGCCTTGTCCTCGACAGAAAGGTATAAAAAGAGTCCGGTTTGGGTCGTAACACCACTGGAACACGCCACAGCCTCCATCTCTTATCTGCCCCTCCCTGAATTATATTGTTTTCTGGATTCCGTCCGTGTGTATGCAAAGAGACGAGAGCTCTCTTACATAAGCTCTGCAATTTCCGCATATTTACAGGAAGTACTCTGTTGCGAAACCCGCACTGAAAAATGATGGGGAAAATTATATCATACTTTATTTTTAATGTAACACAAGAGAAACCAATGAGCGATGGTTCTTTGAATATAAAACGCGTTGCGCTTTCGTCGACTTCGGAAAGCTTTCTCGTTTGACAACGTTGGAGCTTTCATGCCCTTTTTTATTATAATAGGCAATGACATCTTCTCTTTAATATCCCAAAATGTAGTGACTCTGTCCACTGAATTAAAATATGAATATTTATAAAGCATTCAAGATGCTTATTTTTATCATATTCAAATACTATATAAGCTTGAAATGCGAATGCACAAGAAAAATATCAGAGCGTCGACCAATAGTCTTGGCCGCGGAAGACATGGTATTTATGACGATTCGCTACTATCATAATTTTGGAACAGAATCAGATACTTAACATGAATAAAAACATTTCTCATCATAAGACAAAAGTCATAATCTTATCCAAATAAACAGATTTTGATTCTAAACTCATTTTTGTATTGTGAAATTAAAACATTGTTACAAAATAGATAGTACGTGAAGTTTTCTCATCTTTCTCGCTATTGTCTGAATACATCGAATGGGATCGAACGTCGATTAACATACCCAAATTACCGTGCTATTGGAATGTGTGCGAATTAATCAAAGTTTAATTGATCCTTTGGGTATTACCGTCATTGGGTCGGCAAGGATCATTAGGGAGAGCACACAAATTTACAGATGAAGATCCTATATTGCCATGACCGCTGGGGAATTTGAACGACTCAAAAATCTCCCCCGGAATCTATTTTTGCAGTCGCAAGTCGGCGGCAATAAGTGAATATTCCAGAGATTGAAAATTCGATACGATGACTAAATTTCTGCTTTTATAATTTGGAATTTTATTCGGAATTTATTTAAATTACATAATAAAATTGAAAGGCTCGGAGCGTCTTCTTGGCGTTTTCTCGCATCCCGGAAAATTTTCGTCGGTTCAGCTTTCCCTTCTGAATGAAAAACTCGTTTCACCGCATAATTGTTTCTGTGTCAACATTTGACGCAGGAAAAGCGTGAAGGATCACTAATCCAATGCCTGAAAACTAAAATAATGCCATTATTAAGAAGACTTCTTTGTAATTGCTTTTCCATTTTAAATTGCATCTCAATTTTGCATCAAAGTCTCAAGAAATAAATGGTAATTTGAAATGACAAGTCAATTGAAAATAATTCTTCAGTAAAACGCATAATTTTAGCAGATTTGGCGTAAATTTAAATATATTCAATGAAAATTTATATACAGGGAGAGCTTGAAACTTCTTATTAAAAAAGATCCAGATTCTTTCTAGTATGATAAAATTATAAAATTTAATATTTATGGTAACCTGGACGATGAAATTTTCTCCTGAAAATGATAATTTCTTTTCATAAAGCACTTAGTGAAGATGCTATCAGGAGTGCTTAAACATTCCCAGTGAGGATTCGTATCCCTTTTTTTTTGCTTGCTAACAAGAAATGAATCTCAATTCTATCAAAGCGATCTTGAATTTAAAATTGAGTCCACAGAGTAGAACTATGCAACTTTCTCCACCCCTATAAAAATATTATTGGAGCTATTTTTTTTTTTTTTTTTTGCTAATATAGCGTACGACGCTCTTCTGGCGTGAAGACGTCATTGTGATTAGTAGTCCCGACCAACGAGTCGGCTGCGATGAACGACAGAACGCATTTATAATTTCATTCGCTCGGGCTGATAGGGTTCGAATGAGACAATTACCGCAGTTTACCATGTATTTTATCCGTTTCTTACATAAAAGACACCGCAAATGAAGTGAACGCTATAAGAGGGTTGACTGTATTTATAAAATATTATCAAATTGAGATAGAGATCCAGATAAAATCAAATGCAAATTTAAAAAAATCTATTACAGAAATATTATACAGGATGTGTCCCAAAAGTCATGAAATATACGCATACAATGCGATGCATAATATATTAATGTTTATTTTTCATTTTCAGGTGAGTACCGCTCTGAATATAAGAAGCGTTTGGTCCATTCTCAAGGTAGGAATGTCTCATTTATTAATATCGCCGTATAATGACTTGTTCGTCAAAAAAAGGTACTTTGGCCTAACAAATCTCAAGATTAAAGGCATCGGCGGTTTTCGCGAATTTTCCCCCTGGCATATCTCGGCGAGAAGAGATATTACTAATTCCTTAGAGAACTGCAGATTTGTTCAGGCTTTGAAGTCCTGAGACAGGTTGGGGCTATATCATAAGGAGCGCCATTAGCGTAATTGTGTGCCCTGGATAATGTGTAAGATTCGAGGTTTTTCGAGCTGTACTCAGTATTTCAATATGTGATGCCACAGACAATGAGGCTTTTATCTAAAAGGCAACGTGCGTGTGTTTACTCGAGGCTTTGTTATTTATGAACATTTATAGGCGTTGTCTTCCGTCCTTAAAGCACGTTTTAGAAGAAAAATGTACTTATGGGATCGTTTTGTTTGGCTGTCTTTTTGTAGCTCGGATACCACAGGGACTATTGAAACGATTGAGATATCTTTCTTGGAACCAACGCTTTCATACGTACAGTTAAAAGTCCAATGAAATGTAGAACAATCATCAAATATAGCCAACTTTCTTTTTACGGCCTTATTTTAAATTATTTACATGTCTACCATGCAATTTTCATATTTTGGTCCGATCAATTTAGTCATGACCTGAGAAAGTTCTTAGGCTCCAATACTCACTCACTGCTCCAAATTATTGATAGGCATCGTTTTTTATCATAGACTTTGAGGGCATCAATTTTTTGCGATATAAACCTTCGTTTTAAGATAGCCTCAAACGAAGAAATCTATAGGCGTTATATTGCCTAGATAATTATGTCCTTAAATCGCTCGTGCAGAATGTGTATCATGGCATGCGCTGAATGGCACGTAACGCATTCTATTGGAATCAAATGTCGTCAATATCCATATTATCTAGTTGAGGCCATAAATTCGACAATAGGTGTTGCTGCAACAACATGGCCGCTTTAATCTAACAAAATTTTAGCATCCCTATTGAAAGACCCTATATTTGTTACAAATGTGCATTTATTCATTTATACCGATGCTATGGATTAATTCACAATATCCAATCAATCGTCAAGCGATTGAAAGATTGTCTTTATTATTGCACTCGAGGAAATTTGGATTAAGCTTTCGGTGAACAAGCAAGAGCTTAATGAATAATTTATGTCTAGAAACGTCGTTGAAAAGCAAAAGAACACACCGTTTGCCTGCTGTAAATCCTAAAGCAGTGTTTTCATCTTTAAATTCTTATTTTTCCTTTATCTTTGGATATTTTGCAAAATAAAATGATATCTGTATTCACTGTATAAAGATCACATTAGACGAATAATCACATATTGAAAAGCTTAAAATCTTAGGTAACATAAACTCTTTTACAATTAAAAATTCTAAACATTTATCTTTTAAGCTCCATTTTCCATCCCTTATAATAAATTTATTTATTTATCCATTTACCTACGTACATTTTAATGTCGTTTTTCATTTTTGTCGAGGATTTAATTAAGGACGAGAGCCAAAACCGCAGTCAATATATTTATACACATGGAAATGTTGCGTTACAGTTTGTGTTTATTTGAAAATCATCGTAAATTACATTCATTAATATATGCTATTAATATTAAAAATATTAAAAAGTACGATCCTAAAAAAAATATTAAATAAGCAAAACAATTTTTAACAGCATAACAATAACCCACCAAAGTTTCATCGCAATCGGATAAATGGTATAGGAATGCATGCGGAACAAACAAACAAACAAACATACACACATTAATTTATATACACATACATAAATCAATCAAGCTTTTATTAAACAAGCTAGCGAATTCGCGATTGAGAGTACCACAGCGCAATGCGTAACAGATCACAGCGCGGTTCTTAGACGATGGTCTTGACCGACGAGTCGGTTTCGATGAACGACGGAACACTTTTATGATTTCATTCGTTTGGTGATAGCGATCGAAATGAGGATGCACAACATAGTGATTAAATCATGACACGGTTGGAGAACCAGCAGATGAAGGTGTGGAATACGTAGCGAGCGGATGAAGCGATAAGTGTTCCTACGGAATCACAGACTTTTATCAATGAATGTATTTTTATAAATCTAAATATTAATCGTTTTGCTGATTAATATTCTCTCGTCTGGCTTTGCTCGATCGAAACCCACCCCCCGGATTGAATTGATAAATTTAGGTTTCACCACCTATCTTTTGGGTCTTCCATTTATTGGGTAACGTTTTTGGCACCTATCAATCAGTGAGCTTGGTCAATCCTAAAAGATCCCCCAAATTGATTGAGATAGTCCATATAATTGAATGGCGGTCGTGGTGTACCCGTTGATCACATCTATGATATGGTATATCTCCATTGTCCGCTTTTTGATATAAATTCATCGATTATTTTTTCCCACGTATAACAGATGCGGTTTCCTGGATTGCGGCTCAGTGATGTCTGAAAAAGTTTACGAACTTGTTTTGAAAATTATCGAATATGATGAAAGGAATGTATTCGTTTCGATCGAGCTTTCAGCTTTGCTGAAACTTTTTCCATTATGGCAATGCTCCGAGGCAAACAAATACGCTGCATTTCGGGTCGGCCATTTCAGAGTCCGAACATTACTTCAATAAAGATTAATGTATCCGTGTGGTCATGAGATATCTTCCCCTAGTCTTAATTTGGCCTTGGTTCTATGTAATACGACCTTCGCAGAAGGCTACCATCCCCTTATACACTTTTATATTTATCTTCGTTGTTTGAAAGCAGACCATTGATTTGACTACACCACTGAAAGGGTCCGAAATTTATTCTTCGCCCCAACTTGTTAACCTTGTTTTCTCACTACGGGATGTTTTCGTAGATAATATTAAGAAATTTATTTTTGAAAAAATCATATTGTGCCAATTTAAAGCATTGCAATACCACACGCACTTAGTATTTTCTTGAAAATAAAAGCAGTGTGTGATTTATTGCTTCAGGCAACACAGGCTGAAAGATTAAGTTCTAAAAACATGCGCGCGCTTGCTCTCGCCTCAAAGACAAACTATCTCTCTCTCCCTCTCTCGCTTTCTCTCTTGTGAGTGGAGTTCAAACAACGTATTGCGCGCGCATCCTTTTTTTCCCGGTTCCCGCGGCCCGGTTTCACTTCACCAGACCAATATGCGCCAGCATGGTGCATCCGCTAAACGTCTCGCAATACAAATCGCGTACACAAACAATGCTCGTACTGTTCACTAAATGCACACAACAACTTCTCAAAGTTTCATCGCAATCGGATGAATGGTATAGGAATGTATACAATACAAACATACATACAAATATTTATTTTTATTTATGTGGATACCGAATTTATTTGTCTGGAAATTCCTTATTCTATATATTTTACCCAAGTACCCAAGATATCATCGAATTTAATTAATACTATTATAATCATATCTAATATGATTGCACGTATTTGTAAAATAGTTGGTGCGGGCGACGGCATGTGTATGGATAAATACATTCTTGCTATCTTTGTACTCCACTGGCGCTTTATGAATGTATATCATATCGAACTTTAAATTAATAAAAAAATAATGCGTCTTTTAATATTAAAAACTGTAGTTAAAGAAGCAAAAAAATTAGCCTTTATATTTTTCTACACATCTATCACAGATATTCTTTGTTTAGTTTAATCAATCTTTCAGCAAGATATAACATACATTTTCAGCTTAGAAATTACTAAATTATCAAAGCTTGAAAACCGTTTGTCAGCCGTAACTACCATTGCATGAATATATTATATTTGCGTTCAAACGACATCATTCTTTTGATCTTTGTCTCATTTTACGATTTATGAATATAGAGAGACACGGGATATTGATTGATGTATATCCCTTTGCACTTTGGTATCGGAAAGCTATTTTGCAAATCTCCAGTGAATTGAAACGGGAACGCATAGACCTAAGAGCGACGCACTTTCTTCAAATTGAATTGTCTTTAGTTGAAACCCGTTAAAGCCATAAAATAATATCAATATATATTTTTAACTCCGAAATATTAGAACATTTTGTAAATGCCAATATTTAAAACATTGGTTGACTCTAATGATGTACTTTATCAAAGGCTAATTTGATGTCTAAGATGAATCATAGTATAAAATAAGCCACAAACGATTTATATTTTACAACATATAACACTGTTGTAATACCGTTTTAATTGCAAATACTACATATTTATAAATGATGACTATTTTAATCCAATGATCCGAGCTTTCCCCCTCAAAGCTTATTTTTGAGGTAGTAATAAATATAGCTGCGGATTTCGTTAATTAATCTCGTTATAATTGTTAAATATATATATTTTATGATAGTTCAATTCTTGTTGGTTTGCTCGTTATAACCGTTATTTCGCTATTACCGTGCTTGTTAAGAGCAATTTTGATTGTATATAAATTATTTTAGATTTAAATTCAAAATGTATTTCTTTCGGACAAAAATAATGTCAAAAAGGATGTATTATATATGTGCACTTCTCTAAATCCATCAGTCGTCATATATACATTTTAGAGTATATGCGTAAAGGTTCTTTGACATCCGCTCAAAATGCAAATGCTCCAAATGAATAATGAATTTGATTTCCACACACGTTTGGTATTCGAATTTCAAAAGATCCTCCCTTGTAAATTAGCACACATGGTCATTCGTAACTGACCTTTATCTCGGCGTATAATTTTGGGTATCCCTTTACGGTCGTATGCTAATTGAAATCTATTTATGAAAACATGATCTTTTGTAGATTTCGGACAGGCAGGATCCTTGAAAATGTCCCTGGCGCAAATGCAGGGCCTCAGAAAGAGTTTCGCCCTTGATAAGCCGCAGGCGATAATAAAACTATGTATAGTGGCGGTGGACCATTAGGGGCCGTAACCGGCCATAGGATCATGGCCCCATTCATCCCCATTTGAATTAATTGGATACGACAAGCGTACCCACTTACCACCGCCACAACTATCTACTTTCACTTCTCCATTTTGCGACCATCCTCCATCCAGACATGTCTGTGGAACACACGCATACACGTGCGTACATATTTGAATAATTACGACCGGGAAAACTTCTGGAGAAAGCCTGCGAGCGTTTAACCGAATTTTCTCGTTCCCGTTTCGTTTGAGGCTTTAAAACAAATCTCGCATTGTGTTATCTCAACAAACGTATCATGCGAGATTATTTTATGTTATAATAGACGAGTGTTGTTTCAAAAAACAAAGCTTCCGTGGAAGACTCTTATATCTCTTTAGCGGATGCGGGAGAGGATATATTAAGGAATTTGGATAAGCATTTTACTTGAGGCTTTTTTTATGACAAGTTTTTCATTCGTAACAAACTCGTCCCGAATCAAATTATTTCACTCGACGAAAAGATGTGCCGTATTTATGTACAATTTTTATGAGCGATACAAATTTGTGGGGGCGTATTCAAATTCAGATCATATGAATAATCTCGTGGGCGGAAGGCGGGATAATCTCCTGGATTCGCGTGATCATTGAATCATGCCTGTGTTCAAATAACGCGAAATTCTATGATTTATTTACAACATAGACAGCTTTAAGTGTATGAATCTGTTTGTGAAATCAGCATAGAATTCAATTCATTTATACAAAAAATGCCTACTTAAACTGTGGATTCAATCCTTCAAATATTATTTTTATTTAGAAAAAATACCCTTGTTTCAAGATATTGATATCAATATTATTTGAATAAAGATATTCGATCCTAAATGTTGTGGCACATACGAAGGTAGTCCCAGAAATGTGTTTAATAGCTTTGATACCCTGTTTATAGTGAGAACCGTCGAGCTCGATCAACCATCAACCACCGATTCCATCTCTTCATTGTTGGTAAATCGCTTACCACAAATACTTTAACTCACTGATTTTACCACCACAATAACAAATGTGTGAACTAATGATGTGGAGTAGAGATCTTGCACATGCAACCTCATCGGTCTGCTCATCAAACGCTGCTGGGGAAGCCCAGCTAACATGAGTTGGGTGTGCAGGTCACCCTGTGCTATATACCCGTAAATGGGTGTGTGGAAATTCTGATTACAGAAGTTGGTGGAGTCAGTACAAAAGATGTCACCACTATCCTCAACAGCCTAGGCATACAGGGAATAACCCCAGCTATCCGTCATCTGCTGCAGACCCCTTCAAACTAAGATTGGACTGGTGATAGTAGTGACCCTGCTTGATTAGCATACTTTGAACTTTAGAATATCCCATATCCTTTCTCCTCCAACGCCACTTGTTTGCATATTATCTGAAGCCAGTCTTCCTGCGGGAACTACCCACCCTTTTTGCCCCACGCCCCCGAGAGGGCAAAAAGTGGGGAAAAAGAGTGGGCACCTGGACGATCCACGCGTAGGGCTTCTCATGTGATCAAAAGATCGGTGGAAGATAACTCTGTGCAGCTATTCCTTTGTCTCCGGGTGGGTATTTCACCCTATGATATCTATGATACCTATAGTATCCATAAAACTCTCGGGGGGGGGGGGCAACCCTACGCCTGTGAGTAACAGTCGAACCCTGGAGTAATGATGTAGAGTGGGCAAAAGCAGCCTCGGTGGTTTGCTCATCAAACGCTGCTGGGGTAGTCCAGCTAACATAAGTTGGGTGCGCAGCTTACCCTGTACTGCGTACCCATAAAATGGAATGTGGAACTACCGATTAAAAAAGAAGCTCTGTGTAAAAGGCGACACCACTATATTCAACAACCTGGTGTATACAGGATAAAACGGCTATTCAAACGGCGACTCGTCTCCGTGGCTAGGTACTACAAATGACGACATTTGGCTTCCGCTTAAGGGCACAGAGTGAAATGGATGAGCACCTGGAAGTCTTGTGCGTAGCATTTCTTGGAGGACTAAAAGAGCGTTTACACCATCGAGTCGGTGTCTGTCCAGTCTTTCTGTGTCTGTATCCATGCGGAGATCCATTCACGTACGCAGACCGTTTTCTGTGGACATATTTGGGTATGGCGTCCGAACACCGGACGCTTAGTCGCTGTGTCAGCGATCCGAAAGGCAGACCAGTTGAGCACACACACCTTATGGCCACTCTCTTCTCTTTTAGGGTTTTATCTGCATTTTCTGTGATATATGCATACCTGGGGCCTTCTATGATCTGTACGATCACAAATGCACTTCCAGAGGCACATAAATAGCTAGCGCTAAATGTGGCTGCGAGCGAGACTAGACTTCCTTGCAATCTTAAAATCTATATATCTATTTATTTTTATCAAGTGGCCCTCGAAATTGAAAATGACGTCACGATGCTGTTTTTGTTATATTGTGAGCAAACGCGGCACCCATCTTGCTCACAGCTTTCTCATGTCCAAATTTTCAGTCAATATGCGATGCACTTTTGGAAATACCTTCCATATTCCTCGTTTAAATTCCACCTAATATTTTACTATTGTAAACAAAGGATCAGACTCTTACAAAATATAATCTAGCTTAGCTTTGATATTGATTTGATATTGTATCACATAACGATGGTAATTTTTTCCATGTTTATAAATTCACTGAAAACGTTTACTATTGATGGCCGCTATTATATAATGCATTCGAAGCGATTTTCTTAAATAATTTTAGTTCTCGTTATAACCGTGATTATCTACATATTTATGTGATTTGATAGTTTTAAATTATGAAGATTATAATTAATTGAGCGTTGAATAAAACCGAATCAGATTTAAGTAAAAAATATTGTTTAACATCGGTAAGGTCGTCTGAAAATCCATTTGTGTGTCTCGAGCTGACGATATTTATCCAACTGGTCGTCTTGAATATCTGTTTATAATTCTTATCATATCATCTCCTTTATTAGGCATGTCTTTATTTAGCCAAACTCCACGAGTTTACATCTAAATGATGAAAGTATTTTCGCTAAATCGGTACAATGGTGGCTGTCAAGCGTTGCGTTTGTGAAGGCCCGTATTCAAATCTAGGAGCGGCTTTGCGTCATGATCAGGATAAAGCAATCCTCTCAGCCGAGCTCAATCCTGCCAGCTATTCAAAGAACAAATCAAATACGCGTTCTTTCAGCGACCCAGATGTTTTCCAACTGTCACACAATCAATGAGATTGGTTTCTTTTTTCAGCCTCCTACATAAACAAGGAGCTTAAGTGCGGAATGCTTTTTACAGCGTTCATCACAGAGATTAAATCCGTTTTGCTAAACCTCTGCTGCACATTACAATGCTTTTTGCATCGCCCGAGTTTCGTTGCCACTTGCAGGCGGGCGTTTTAGGAGCTTTAATATATCATACGAACAATCCCTCTTAAAAAGAGTTTTTACTTTGTTGAATCGCTTTGCGACAAAATTTTCCTCATAAAATAAAATTTTCAGTCCTGCGATAAAATTGATATCAACTTTCTTTGAGCTTTAAACGTCGCACACAATGCGACTTCGTATTGTACCTGCGTTTCGTTGAAACCTTCCAGCTGAGCTTTTCAGTGTATCCGACTCTAAAGCTTACATTTTTATAATGCATCATGTGCACGAAAGAGAAACGAGCAATAAGCTTAAACGTATGAGTTTCAATATTAAATTCCTTTTAATATCCATTCAAACAAAAGGGGATGCAAAACTATTGAGCGATCATATAAGTATTAAATTCATATATAATTGTAATATAGGACCTCATGCTGACTCATTGGGGCCACGTTATCTTCGTCATATGCTACCTAAAAAGTACCATCAAGAACGTATGCCAATTTGAAGAGTTACTGCAAGACGTGATCGCACCCGATCACCTCCCTGGTCGAATAAGGAGCTCGGATAAGGAGGTGGAAGCGTTTGCCTTTCATTAACACAGGACTACTCTAAATAAAGCTCCGTATTATGATGGTATTTTTTCCTTTTTAAGAGTAGACTTTAAGGGCTTTTATCTGCACTCATAGACAGCATCAAAAGAGGATCTTGAAAGAGAGGCAAACAATTAAAACATTGAGATTTCTCAAAATCATTTAATTACCTATTCAGCGACACAAAGAAAAAAAATCACAAAATTGAAGGACTCAATATGAGACGGAGTTCAGTTTCACGGATCAAAATGAACGCGGTGGCGGATGAACGAACAAAAATTGGACCAACTCAATTTTAACCCATTAATAGACTCTCGTTTCCACCTTTTAAAAAAATGTTAAAATGCATCAAGATTCTCAGCTAAATTGAATAAGGACACAAAGAAAATATTTAGCATAAAAACGCATGATGCATTATAAGATTTAGTAATGATGATATATATTCTATTTCAATTTGCCAAATGATATCTTATGCAATAGATACTTTGTGGTATCATACAATTGGTAATGTTCACAAACATTAATATCTCCCATTACAAATTCCTTCTGTACATACGACATGGCTTATGAATAGAATAAATAAGCTGCTAATTATTAATCCATTTTAATAGCTTTTGAAATGAAACTTGTATAGACGCGGTAAGGCAAATTTGACTGAATGAGACGAAAAATGAAACGTCTGTGTCGATATGTGTCTATACGCAGCATAAAGCAATCAGTAACACTTTTAATATATTACACAAACACAGCTTCATATTCTAGCTAACATTGTATGGAAAAAATAATAGAGAAGAAGACAAATGATGACAGAATGTAAGCCTTTAACCTTTTGAAGAGTGAGCAAATTAAAAATCGATAAAGTCGTTGATGTCATAATCGCTTTACACCAATTACTTTCTATCACCTCCTATCAACATAAGACAATCTTCAGTTTCACACATTAATTTGCTAAAATTTAAAAAGAAATGATAATCGGACAAAGACTCATTCAATAAGCAGCGACGAACAGACAAACAAATAATAAACCTAAAATCATTGTTAATCGATAAATTTGGGCTAACGATCTATACAACCGTGCAATGTATGCGGGGAAGCTCTCCGTCTCTGTCTTCCGAACTGCGCTACGTACGTCTCCGAGCTTCAATGTACAAGAGTACTCTTTCTGAATAGTGGAGGGTGGGAACGCAGGGTCTCCGTCAGTACTCCCGTAAGGGTTAAGAGTAAAATACAAAAAATATTGTATTAATATTAGCACATTTTTATCTGTTTATGCATTTGTGCGTCTTTCGGATACTAATTAATTTGTATGGTGGTCGTTTATTAATGGTTATGGACTGACATAAATACTCGACTTAATTGCCATGAAACAACACCCATATTACGCAAAGCTTTTCGTGTGCAAATTTTTCATTAAATTTTGTGCATTTTTTTAACCATTTTTGACGGGTTCATCTCATTTGGTCGATGCGATGTTCGTCTTGGCAGCTTGTACGATTCTTCTGGAACTACCCTTAGTAAATTACTTTTGAATAGACATTTCTTTATCTTTCTCTGATTTTATAATGTATGTATATATTACTTAACCAATAAAATTTAATGAGATGTCTCCGAGCTCAATGTACAAGAGCGCTCTTTCTGAATAGTAGAAGTGGGGGTCACAGGCCCTGGGATAGTACTCCTTTAGGGGTTAAAAAAGTAAAATTGCATTAAATATGCACAACGTTTGTATCGATAAATCCTTTCTACCCAAATTTTGCTATCCATTATTATTTGAATTAATTTTTTTGTTTTGGATTCTCGAGTAAAAGGATTTTTATTTAATTTTGTATTTTCAGGAAAAAAACACTTGACAACTTTGTTGTTCCTATTCATACGAATTTTTATCCAGATTCTCGGCCATCTCAACTCTCCTGTGTCGCATGTTATTGTCATTAAATGACGCTTCTCATCCAGACCGCCGTTTCTGACACCACTGTTTCATAGGATTGGGGGCGCTCGCGCTCGAATGATCGAGTGATCTGAATGCACTCAACATTTGAGTGTATACTCATCAAAGGATAGGAAAGAGACTAACATATTCAGCGACTATCTATTGCATTTATTTATACATTTATTTGTTTTGCTTCTTCATACAATAATATATTTATAAAAGCATCGTTTTTCCAGCTTGATAGATTTATTTTTGAATATATTATTTTGAACACTTATGCACTATATCATACGCTTTATAAGACTTTTTATTTTATTAAATTAGCATAAATTCGAAACAAATTATCAGCAATTTTGTGAACGTCGCGCGGATTGAATCGCCAGAAATGTGCGGGATTGCGTGACACTCGCTGGATTTGGCGGTCCCCTGAGTGTTAAAAATGACAATTTAAACTGTCCCAAATTATATTTCAGTGGAAATCATATTAAAAATCGATGATATTGTCCAATATCTATTCGAATTATTTAAGATCGCCATTTAATATAATGGAACACACTCTGCAGAATCCGGAGAATGTCGCAAAACTTTCCAATTGTACTTCTTCTATTCAAAGTAGTTAGACATGGTGACACTTGGCCGAATGTAATCTTGGTTCAATATCATTCCTCGTTTGTTCATTAATGACAAAACTTCTTCTTGGTGAGCAAGCTTAGCAAAAAATATCCTGCCCTTTTAAAGCGTCCATTAAGCTTCCATTGAAATTTGGATACATTAAAAAACGTATGCAGCTTTAACAAATTCCTGAAAATTGCATTTTTACACGGTCTTAAAATTTAATATCGTACTATATACATACAGTTAAAGTTGTGTGCTCAGCTTTATGCTGTAGTAATACTACACTGGTAGTTGAGATTTTATGTGGGAAGTCCATTAGGGGCGTGTGTACTTATCGTGCCATCGTGCTGGGGTTAAAATTGAGTGTCATACTTTTCTCTAACTGTAACAAACCTCATAGATGTTCATTTTCTTCGGACGAAGTTGTCGCAGAATATAATCCCATAAAAAAATCAATTATGGAATTAAATTTGACAATCTTTTTTATTGACCTTTGATTGGTTGGGCTTGATTATTGCACGGGAGAGCGATCATGAATTGCATCCAATACACAAACACAATTGCTAATCAATTCGATATTCAAATATAAAAGCAATTCGTCTTTGAATCCAAGAATCTTTAGCAGTGTTCCAGCATATCGGAACAATGAAATATCGCTCACCAAGGTGGAAGTTTAGCGAACATGAAGAATTGAAAACTGCAGTGATAAATTTGCTAACTTGGTGCAAATTTCCGCAGGAACAATATGTAAAGGATCGCTACTCAGCTTGATAAATTTTCACTTGTGTTAAAAGCAAATTAAATAATTCAATAAGAACCCGATACTAATTAACACATTCCAGTCCACAATGCTTTTCATAAAATATCATCTGGAATATGTGCGAGCATTGAAGAACATGCATGCTTTGTAAAAATCGATATAAATCTCAAAAGATTCTCGCACGTTGAATGCGGATATTAGTGAATCGGAAATAGAGACACACTGAGAGTGTATCTTGTGTCTCATCATACACAAGATTCTACTGTTAAAGTACGTCTATACATTTAAATATTCTTAAATATTGCAATCTATGATCATACGGGGTCTTCTTAGATCGTTGATGGTCTTCTTAGAATCATAATAACTAGTAGAAAGCCACATAAATCAATGATATACATAAAACTGAGTGTGGTAACAAAAGTGATTCTATTTGAAACGCTATATAATTTAACGAGTTTACGCGAAGAAATAAACGAATAATGTTTTATATCAACAGTGTTAAGGTTAATTTGTTAATATACAAGCTTTACTCACGCTGCGCGATCCTGAGAGAAATTGCATTAAACATCTATGTTTAAGTCAATTTAAAATAATCTCGATAATCAAAGGACGATATTCCAGTATAGAGGCACACATTTTGGGCGTTTTTCCAAGCTCGATAAGAAAGATACAAAACCCCTCGCCGTCTTCTGCAATCTTCATCGTGGCTGCCTCGCGCAGCCACCATGAAAGGGTCTTGAGTCGCGAAGTGCTCCGAAGTCCGGACACGCCCATGCGCTTCTCATCTTAGCCTAAAGGGCCTCAACGAGAAGCGACAGGGCTCCGTCCTTCAGTAGCAATGGGGCTCCACAGTCCCGAGACGAGCTCGCAGCATATACGACGGAAATCCGTATTTTACCTCCGTAGAGGGGGCGGTTCTTTATTTCCGACCGCTCATTTGATCACACCGAAAAGGAGGAATCCTCAAAAGGAATTAGTGTCAATTATTTTTTCGGTACTATCCTGTTAACGGGGGGCAAGCATATTGGTGAATTGAAAACGTGATAATTTCGACACAATTAAAACAAAAAAAACCTAACCTAACCTAACCAGATAAGAATTTAAATTTAATTAAAAATAAAAAAAAATATTAGTAGTCGTTTTCAATTCACCAATATGTTTGCCCCCCGTTAACAGGGTTGTACTATTTTTATATATATATTTTTTAAATAATTAAAAATAAAATTTTGACATAAATCAATAGATAATTGTATAGAAATCGTTCGTACTAAAAAAAAATGTAAACCATTGGAATTATAGAAAAAGTTTTGAAGAATATATTTTTAAAAGTCTCTAAAAAAGGCAGCGCAAAGAATGCATTTTCAAGTAAGCGGACCGGAATGAGTAATATAACAATATGTATATTATTCAGATACCAAAAATTTTTCATGGATCATTTCATATCTCTCAAGTATTATTCTATAGTTTTTTAATCCTTTTTAATCGCATTTATTTTTGTATGTGTAGCACAAGATTGTATAATATTCAATATCGCACGTTTTTCAGTTTTCATACTCGAAATTTAAAATTAAAATGTACATTTCTTATCATTTTTTTTATTCAACAGAAAATTTAAACAACATACATAAGACACTTATACTTAATAAGTATTTTGATACTGATCCATCAATAAAAAGGTAAAATCATACTGAGAAAAATTCACATGTTTAACATAATTTCGAAATACGAGTGGAATTCAAAATGCATTTGGCAACATAATTTCGACATACGAGTGGAAAGGGTTAATATTTTATCGTATCGCTGTATCGTAAACATGTTATTGGATGTTCAAAATGCATGTGCAGCATCAACATTCGGACTATTCGGGACACGAGGATAGGATAGCAATAATAAGCAACGCTATCCACAAAGACATGTGTCCTTCATCCGGAGAGATTCACAGATGGTATGAATCGCATCTCAATATACCATTTGATATGCATCACATATTTGGCATCAAATTACAGACGATCCAACCAACAAATGGTCATGGATGAGACCACCAAGTAAATAAATGGAACAAAATCGATTTCGATTATACTTTCGTATGTAAGTTTGCTTGTTTTTGTGTCGATACGTCTCGGGACTTTCGGGCTTTTTTGCTGTATATAAGTCCCGGGACATTCAATGAAAAAGTACCAGGACTTTGTGATTTTAAATGTGCCTAATATATTGTACAAGCGTGCCGAAACACTCGAAATTCGTCGAAATGTCCGATTTGTATTGAATGAAAGCAGGTATAACAGGGTACAAGGCATTAAAAAATGCAACACGTCTGCGACCAACTGATGTTGTATTAGATTCCAGAATCCCATCAAAAGAATTCCAAGAACAACTTTTTTTTGACGCTATAAAGTGAGGTGACCCCTTAAAAAATCTATACGTAATTGAAGAGAAAATAAAAGTCTCGAGTCCCGATAAGTCCCGGGACATTGAAAAGGCCGAGATTTCAGAATCTCTAGTTCTCACAGTATGTAAAATGATATGGAGTTACAAATGCACAACAACTTTTTTTATTGATTATTAGTGTTTGTTTAAAGATTTTTATGGATATATGGAAAAATACAAGCTTATAATATGTCGATGTCGTATTAGGGCTATCGAAAAGTATTCGCGTATTTTTGAGACCTTATTTTTTAATTCAGTTTTTTTTATCCAAACACAGTGACGGAAACATATTTGTGAGTTTTTTTTTCGTAGAATTATTATTAAAAATTATGTTTGTATAACATTTTTTTGTTTTATTATTAAAAATTAAATTTTCAGATCCAAAACAACAGGAATTGTATGCTGCTTTTTTTAAATTTGGGTTGGGATGTCACAAAAATCAGTTAAAGTCCGCAGATGCCAATATTAATTGCAGAAATTTAAATAGGGATAAGCTTAAGGGATGAACCGAGAATGGTACGACATTCGAATTTTAACAAAGATATACTAAAATGCATAATCGAATCAGATATACAGCAAACAGTCTAGACGTTATCGGAAAGAATGAAATCCCAATCGAATACTATCCCACTTCTGACACCAGTGTAACATTGAGGCGGGGGTGCTCTCGAGGGCAGAGCTCCCCGCCCCCACGTGCTCGTTGGGGTGGCCACGCTGGCGCACGGGTCCGTTCTTCTATCGCAGTGGTTCCTAATCTAGGGGGAATTACCCCTACAGGGGTAAAACAGGTGTTCTGCGGGGGTAATCATGCTGGTAATTTTTGGTATGTAGATAATAAAATGGCAGATCAGCGCCATGTGGCTGAGCACAAATTTTAAAGAGGGGTAAAATCAGTTTCCCTGATAGGCCATAGGGGTAATCATACTGAAAAGGTTAGGAAGCACTGTTCTATCGGGTTGCGATGTTGCTGGACTAATGGATGGGAATAGACAGGCGTCGAATAGAAAGACTCTTTGCTATATAACTATGTATTCCACACTACAGACATATATAGAGAGAAAGAGAGATATGCTGCAAAAGGGACAACCTCCTAACCAACAACAACTAACCTAATGGGACAACTAACCTAACCTAACCTAACCTAACCGACGACTTTCCAGACTCCCGCCTCTTGTGCGTCACTACCCAACCGGCAACGGTGCACGCGCAAGAAGCGATCGGTCGGTAAGCAGGTGCAATGTCTCCGCAGGGCCACAAGAGATGGCGCTGTTAAAATAACACATTGCACCTGAAGAGAGATGAAAGATGTCGCTGTTAACAACGCTATACGTGGGGATGATAAATCGCCCACGCTACACTACCAAACCCACAAAGTAATCTTACGGGTCGTCAATCCAGGTTTCGGAGTCGGAAATGATTTTTATCTCAGCGAAAGCCATTGACGTTTACGACTTATCTTGACATAAACAATCCATTTATCATCGCCAGTCACAATTCGATGCAAAAAGGGACGAACTTTTTAACCTTGACAATAAAACTTTGCACTTGTTTCGTCGCTCTCTTTTGTTATCGTCGGACAGTTCGTGCGGCATCTAAACCATCATTCGATTTGTCTTCCCGATACGTTTTAAATGATCTTGAACTGTCGACCACAGTGAATGTATCCCCTGCGATAGCTCTTCGATACTTAATTGTGAATCTGTTTTTACTATGGATCTCAAATATGTCGTCATCATAATTTAAGGGTTTCCTACTTCTAGAGGCGCCTTTCAAATATCGTTTATCGAATTTAAATTTTGAAAATAAAAATCGTCATAATGGTAACATTTAATTTACAGAAAATTTGTCTTCGCCGTGTCTGGATAAAATCGGCAAGGATTTATCGTTACCCCTAATATATAGCAATTAACTTTTTTAAATAAATTATATTTTTAAATAGTATATTGTTCTAAATCCATGATTTATAAAATTCAGATGAAATCGTCAGAGAATATGCACATATTTGCATAGCAATCAGACATTCAAACGAACGCTTGGGAAGAACTCAAAGAGTAAAAAGCTGCATCCCGAGGACGACTGTTTGAATTGCTTCGTGCCAGGATCGTAGCTTCGCATTGTCATCGCATCCTTAGATAAGATGCCATATCTTTTCTTCCCTCGGGACGTCTCCGCAATAGAAATAACGACATTCGTATCTCGGAGTCCATTAATCATGGGCGCTTTTCGGTTTCGCGATAATTTCGGCAGGCGAAGCGAAGCATCCGCGTTGTCTATACTTACAATAGGAGAAAGTGATTATCATTCTCAGGTTACCACATGATGTGTTACACGTTCAATTCCACTTGGGCTTAACTTTGATACTTGTCAGTATTGCGCATTGCGGAGAACATTACTTTGAAACTGCTAATATGATTTCGTTTTCGTTACTATCTGTGCCAGCAGTGTGGATTCTCTCACTCATGATCCTAAATGGAATTGAAGTCGTAATAAATATGTGCTGGAGTAATAGCGTGATGTCTTTGACTTTATCAGACGTGGAAATCTATTATGACTTCCCATTCATTTTCGTCATTGATATCACAATACCTGTTATGTTAATCTTTTCCAATCCCATTTTTTTGAGTGAGAGTATCACAAACTCTTAATTAATTTGGTGCGTTTTTCAGATTTCACACTCAAAATTAAAATAAAACGTTTTCCATCAGTTTTTGTTCCACAAAATTTAGTATTTAAAAATAATACAGTCTTTCAAAGATAAAACTTTTGGCGACATAATTTCAACATACAAGTAGAAGTCAAATCCCATTTGACGATATTATGTTGGCATACGATTGGAAATGTTTAAATATTGATCATATAAGTAAACTAGCCTACAATTTTAAGCTTTAAAATTTAAAAAAGTTATAGGCTGGTAATGTGTAAAAAAATATGTATCCTGGTTGACACAATTGCATCCTTTATAGTCTTTTAAAATTGAAAAATAAAAATATTCTTAATCCTTTGAGTAGTGAGCTAATTTTAAGTCATCATAAACTTAGATGCTACAATCTTTTGCCTACCACTTATCATTCATACAAATCCACTTATCTGTCAGGACCATCGCAGCGTGTATAAAACTTGTACACAAATAAATAAACACTGTCGATAGCACACAATATTCCGTCATTTCTTCAAGTAAACATAAACAATACACATGAAATACGCTTGAAATCGATTAATTATATTATTCAGATTTATACAATCGTACGATGTACGCAAGATACTCTCTCCGTCTCTGTTTTTTTCTAAACTCAACATGCAAGACACTCTCTGTCTCTGTCTCCAAGCTCAATGTTTAATAATGATCTTTCTGAATCTCTGATATCGCTTTAATTCCTAGGTAGGTTTCTCTGAGGTCAGAGAAAAAAATATTTTCACAAAATGGCGTTCGTTTTAAAAAATAGTCATTTTATGGCCTTATATTTTCAGTTTGATTTTTTTTTAAATAGTTAAAAATATTTTTTTATATAAATCTGGTAAGAACAATAGAAAATTATATAGAAAAAAATCTTATCATATTTTAACTTAAGATATCATCTCAACCATGTTGAAAAATGTAGTTATAAAGCGGATTCAAATAAACTGTGGAATGTTTCTGTACAAATTTATTAGAGACTAACGAATACCCGGCCTGCGTTGCAATGCCACACCTATTGATTGATTTGTTGTGTGTTAGGTCAGACATTGCTTTGCTTGGCGGATACTCGCTTTTAGAAAAGATGAATGATTGATTTATTTATTTATTGATTTGGAGAGGCATATGTTGGATGCGGTTGCTTAGCATTACGCACTTAGTTTGAAAGGCAGTAGTAGAGTCTAGCGATGTATTGCTGTGGGGCTGAGAGGTTTTTTTTTTTTTTTTTTTTTTTTGGCCCATTTTTGAGAAGGACCTGAGTCCTTGGGAGGAACGAGATATTTATACGTCTCTAATTGGTGGGTTGGGGGATTCGGTTTACAGCTAGGAGGGTGGATATAGACAGCCGGGATGCGGTGGCTTTGCGCGCTCAAGTGCGGGCTATTTGGACCGAGAGTCGCGAACGGCAGCAGTCCACCGTCGCAGCGATGGTGATTCGGGCGCGTGCGCTCTATCATTTCCTCGCCGAAAGGGTGAAGCCCTGCTCTGCCCGACGGTCGGGAGAGAATCTGGAAGTTCTTCGACGACGGCTTCCGGTACGCGGACCATGGCCGTGTGTGCGGTCTTCGTCCTGACGAAGTGAATTTTTTTTGATTCTAAGTCTTTCCCGAGACGCCAATGTGTTACGTAGTGTAGACGCCTCCGCGGACACGTCCCGTCGACTTCCCGTATTGGGTCTGGGCTGGGTTCCAGAACTAGGCTCCATCGTACGACAAGTCGGAGTCACGGTTACCTAGTGCGCGACTGCGGCCGCTCGCACATCCCTCCCCAAAGAGTATTGGAGGGCGTCCGCGCGGCCGGGTACGTCCTTTGTGTTGCTTAGGACGACGCCCGCGTCTGAGGCGACACGGACGGCCGGTCCCCGATTAGAGGGGCCGGGCTTTCGCTGTGACAGATCCGCTTCGACGACCGTGAGGCCGGAGGCGGGTGCGACGGCGGCTGGCTCGACAGTCCAGACTTGAGTGTGCAGAGTGTTTTTTTGTCTGATGGACCTCTTTTACTAATTTTATTTTTTTTTTTTTTGTCTCCTGAGACCTATTTATTTTCTTTGTCTGGTGAGCGACCTAACGTTTCTCGTCTGATGGACTTCTTTTTTCGTTTTCGTCTGATGGACATCTTTTTCCTTTTCGTCTGATGGACATCTTTTTTCTTTCGTCTGATGGACCCTTTTTTCGTATTGGAATTGGATAGGGCATAGGTCGTATCAAGACCTAGGGAATGATCGCTATTTGTCTAAGTGACGCGATCGTTTTTGTTTGCCGATCCGAAGAATTCGGTCGTGCTTTTCGTCTGATGGACTTCTTTTTTCGTTTTCGTCTGATGGACATCTTTTTTCTTTCGTCTGATGGACCCTTTTTTCGTATTGGATGTGGATAGGGCATGGGGTGGTTCGGTTGAAGTTCGTGCTGAAATACCGGTCTGAAGGACGCGGTCGTGTTTGTTTGCCGATCTGGGGGATTCGGTCGTGCTTATGAGTCGGTCTGAAGGACTCGGTCGTGTTGCTGTGTCGGTCTGAAGGACTCGGTCGTGCTGATGTGCCGGTCTGAGGGATTCGGTTGGGCTAATGTGCCGGTCTGAAGGACTCTGTCGTGAAGTTCGTGCTGAAATACCGGTCTGGTGGACTCGGTCTTGCTGAAATACCGGTCTGAAGGACTCGGTCGTGCTGATGTATTCTATCGTCGCCCTCTCAGTGCTGGAGGGGAGTAAGGATCGCGCCCGCGATCGGGTTCCGGGCTGGTCACCGGCCTGAGTTCAATCGTCCGACGGTTCGGAGTCACGCCCTCTCAGTGCTGGAGGGGAGTAAGGATCGCGCCCGCGAACGGGTTCCGGGCTGGTCACCGGCCTGAGTTCAATCGTCCGACGGTTCGGAGTCACGCCCTCTCAGTGCTGGAGGGACTCGGTCGTGTTGCTGTGTCGGTCTGAAGGACTCGGTCGTGCTGATGTGCCGGTCTGAGGGACTCGGTTGGGCTAATGTGCCGGTCTGAAGGACTCTGTCGTGAAGTTCGTGCTGAAATACCGGTCTGGTGGACTCGGTCTTGCTGAAATACCGGTCTGAAGGACTCGGTCGTGCTGATGTGCCGGTCTGAGGGACTCGGTTGGGCTAATGTGCCGGTCTGAAGGACTCTGTCGTGAAGTTCGTGCTGAAATACCGGTCTGGTGGACTCGGTCTTGCTGAAATACCGGTCTGAAGGACTCGGTCGTGCTGATGTGCCTGTCTGAGGGACTCGGTTAGGCTAATGTGCCGGTCTGAAGGACTCTGTCGTGAAGTTCGTGCTGAAATACCGGTCTGGTGGACTCGGTCTTGCTGAAATACCGGTCTGAAGGACTCGGTCGTGCTGATGTGCCGGTCTGAGGGACTCGGTTAGGCTAATGTGCCGGTCTGAAGGACTCTGTCGTGAAGTTCGTGCTGAAATACCGGTCTGCTGGACGCGGTCGTATTTATGTACCGATCTGAGGGATTCGGTCATGTTGGTGTGTCGGTCTGAAGGACTAAGCCGTGCTGAAATACCGGTCTGAGGGACTCGGTCTTGTTGAGATGTCGACGGATTCGGTTGTGCTGCAATACCGAGAGACTCGGTCTTGCTGTGGTCGGTCTTGCCGAAGTGCTGGTCTGAGGGACTCGGTCGCACTGATGTGTCGGTCTGAAGGATTTGGTCGTGCTGAAATACCGGTCTGAAGGACTCGGTCGTACTGGGATACCGCTTGATGCTAGAGGTGTGGAGAAGGAATCGCGCCCGCGAACGGGTTCCGGGCTGGTCACCGGCCTGAGTTCAATCGTCCGACGGTTCGGAGTCACGCCCTCTCAGTGCTGGAGGGGAGTAAGGATCGCGCCCGCGAACGGGTTCCGGGCTGGTCACCGGCCTGAGTTCAATCGTCCGACGGTTCGGAGTCACGCCCTCTCAGTGCTGGAGGGGAGTAAGGATCGCGCCCGCGAACGGGTTCCGGGCTGGTCACCGGCCTGAGTTCAATCGTCCGACGGTTCGGAGTCACGCCCTCTCAGTGCTGGAGGGGAGTAAGGATCGCGCCCGCGAACGGGTTCCGGGCTGGTCACCGGCCTGAGTTCAATCGTCCGACGGTTCGGAGTCACGCCCTCTCAGTGCTGGAGGGGAGTAAGGATCGCGCCCGCGAACGGGTTCCGGGCTGGTCACCGGCCTGAGTTCAATCGTCCGACGGTTCGGAGTCACGCCCTCTCAGTGCTGGAGGGGAGTAAGGATCGCGCCCGCGAACGGGTTCCGGGCTGGTCACCGGCCTGAGTTCAATCGTCCGACGGTTCGGAGTCACGCCCTCTCAGTGCTGGAGGGGAGTAAGGATCGCGCCCGCGAACGGGTTCCGGGCTGGTCACCGGCCTGAGTTCAATCGTCCGACGGTTCGGAGTCACGCCCTCTCAGTGCTGGAGGGGAGAAAAGGATCGCGCCCGCGAACGGGTTCCGGGCTGGTCACCGGCCTGAGTTCAATCGTCCGACGGTTCGGAGTCACGCCCTATCAGTGCTGGAGGGGAGTAAGGATCGCGCCCGCGAACGGGTTCCGGGCTGGTCACCGGCCTGAGTTCAATCGTCCGACGGTTCGGAGTCACGCCCTCTCAGTGCTGGAGGGGAGTAAGGATCGCGCCCGCGAACGGGTTCCGGGCTGGTCACCGGCCTGAGTTCAATCGTCCGACGGTTCGGAGTCACGCCCTCTCAGTGCTGGAGGGGAGTAAGGATCGCGCCCGCGAACGGGTTCCGGGCTGGTCACCGGCCTGAGTTCAATCGTCCGACGGTTCGGAGTCACGCCCTCTCAGTGCTGGAGGGGAGTAAGGATCGCGCCCGCGAACGGGTTCCGGGCTGGTCACCGGCCTGAGTTCAATCGTCCGACGGTTCGGAGTCACGCCCTCTCAGTGCTGGAGGGGAGAAAAGGATCGCGCCCGCGAACGGGTTCCGGGCTGGTCACCGGCCTGAGTTCAATCGTCCGACGGTTCGGAGTCACGCCCTATCAGTGCTGGAGGGGAGTAAGGATCGCGCCCGCGAACGGGTTCCGGGCTGGTCACCGGCCTGAGTTCAATCGTCCGACGGTTCGGAGTCACGCCCTCTCAGTGCTGGAGGGGAGTAAGGATCGCGCCCGCGAACGGGTTCCGGGCTGGTCACCGGCCTGAGTTCAATCGTCCGACGGTTCGGAGTCACGCCCTCTCAGTGCTGGAGGGGAGTAAGGATCGCGCCCGCGAACGGGTTCCGGGCTGGTCACCGGCCTGAGTTCAATCGTCCGACGGTTCGGAGTCACGCCCTCTCAGTGCTGGAGGGGAGTAAGGATCGCGCCCGCGAACGGGTTCCGGGCTGGTCACCGGCCTGAGTTCAATCGTCCGACGGTTCGGAGTCACGCCCTCTCAGTGCTGGAGGGGAGTAAGGATCGCGCCCGCGAACGGGTTCCGGGCTGGTCACCGGCCTGAGTTCAATCGTCCGACGGTTCGAAGTCACGCCCTCTCAGTGCTGGAGGGGAGTAGGGATCGCGCCCGCGAACGGGTTCCGGGCTGGTCACCGGCCTGAGTTCAATCGTCCGACGGTTCGGAGTCACGCCCTCTCAGTGCTGGAGGGGAGTAAGGATCGCGCCCGCGAACGGGTTCCGGGCTGGTCACCGGCCTGAGTTCAATCGTCCGACGGTTCGGAGTCACGCCCTCTCAGTGCTGGAGGGGAGTAAGGATCGCGCCCGCGAACGGGTTCCGGGCTGGTCACCGGCCTGAGTTCAATCGTCCGACGGTTCGGAGTCACGCCCTCTCAGTGCTGGAGGGGAGTAAGGATCGCGCCCGCGAACGGGTTCCGGGCTGGTCACCGGCCTGAGTTCAATCGTCCGACGGTTCGGAGTCACGCCCTCTCAGTGCTGGAGGGGAGTAAGGATCGCGCCCGCGAACGGGTTCCGGGCTGGTCACCGGCCTGAGTTCAATCGTCCGACGGTTCGGAGTCACGCCCTCTCAGTGCTGGAGGGGAGTAAGGATCGCGCCCGCGAACGGGTTCCGGGCTGGTCACCGGCCTGAGTTCAATCGTCCGACGGTTCGGAGTCACGCCCTCTCAGTGCTGGAGGGGAGAAAAGGATCGCGCCCGCGAACGGGTTCCGGGCTGGTCACCGGCCTGAGTTCAATCGTCCGACGGTTCGGAGTCACGCCCTATCAGTGCTGGAGGGGAGTAAGGATCGCGCCCGCGAACGGGTTCCGGGCTGGTCACCGGCCTGAGTTCAATCGTCCGACGGTTCGGAGTCACGCCCTCTCAGTGCTGGAGGGGAGTAAGGATCGCGCCCGCGAACAGGTTCCGGGCTGGTCACCGGCCTGAGTTCAATCGTCCGACGGTTCGGAGTCACGCCCTCTCAGTGCTGGAGGGGAGTTGAGAGGGAGGGGAGAGGTTAGGATGCGTGCGCTCTCCCTCACTTCGTATAGCGACTGGCGAGCCGCCGAGCACCACGACGCGCCAGCCGCCGAGCGCGACCTTAGCTGACGCAGCCGAGCGCTTGGATACGCACACATTAGATTGATAGCATTATCGCCTCTCGGCATAGTTGACAAAAGGCTTTGTTTACCTTAGCAAATTTTGGACAGACACACATTGATTTTTATATATAAGATATTTAAAAATGCAAATGGTCTTATTTTTCTACATAGTACCCTTCATTAGAAAACAATAATAATCGGATAGGAGACTTCTTGATTTTTTGTGCTCTCAATGCTTCTAAAAACATATTGTTGTCACATGGGGCAATGTCTGGGCTCTAAAGTGGATGTTCTCAGTATAATTGGGCTAATTTATTACGAGTTACAGCTGCTATATGCGGCAGCGCGTTGTCATACAGAAGGATGACATCTCAAATTTCAAAAGAAAATGAATAATAGGATGCTTTTTCTCATCTTCTCTCTTCTGTCAAGAGACTAAGACTATTCCTATGCAATTAAAATAAATATATTTCTAATGAAACTTTGGCATATATGTGCATGAATTTGTGAAATTAATTCCAGCAGAAAATGTCCTTTGTCATCACAAAATGCAGTTTCATGACTAGATCCTCTCATTGCTTTCTTTCATACTGTAAAACATAAACTATTGAATATACATAAATGTGTGTTGCATTGAATGCCATCCCTTGTAAAATTCTGCTTAGCTGCATCCTGGACCTGAAAGATTTATAGTCACCCTATTTTTCAAATATTTCCAACTTCTCTCTGCTTAAATAAAATTTATTTTATCCCCATTTTACTCGCGCTGTTCAAGTTTCATATTCGAAATTTAAAATTAAAATAAAACATTTTTTATCAGTTATTTTCTCTCTTCTATATTCATTCATAAGGAGTTACGTCCAATTTAATTTAGAATGCACACCCAGCGGGCCACTTGGATGAACGTATCGAAGAGCGCTTTTACGACTCGATCTCGATAGGGAATGTGGGGAATTTGTAAATATTGGATAGTAAATATATAATACAATGAAAAAATGATAAATAAAACATAATACATGGTAAATTCACGAGTTTAAAATTTTGGCGACATAATGTCGACATGGGTTCATTTTGAAGCGAATCGTTGAATCGCGTATTGAACATGTCGCAGCGTAAAATTAAATCCAGTTTTTATTAATATTTTGATACTTAAAGTATTTATTTTGATTTTTTTAGAATCAATTATATGAATATTTGCATTTTAACCTTTTAACTGCCAGCAAATTTAGCCTTAAATTGCGTAAAAAATTGTTTTGGCTTATAAATTTTATTGTCCAGATGAGACTCGTGTATGCACATATACCATATGCCAACCTACGGGACTATTTACGGGTTTTAAGCATTTCTTGTTCAGGGTTGTCACAATACATCATCATTTATTTTTTGTTAAAATTGTAGACGCGTCATTTAAATTGATTGATTGTTTAGGGTTGTCCCAATTTACTAATGATATTAATAAGACCTGTTTTTTATACAACATTCTAACAAATATGTCCAAAAGATCATTGTTCTTACCACATTTATGCCAAAATTTTATTTTTAACTAATTTAAAAAAAAATTAAAACTGTGGAAAAAATATGGCTAAAAAATTATGACCTAAACATATCTTTGGTTTTAATGGCCACTCGCCGCTCTAAATTATTGATGGATTTATTATTGCATTATTAAATATGCAGATATTTATTTTATATTGAATATCTCATGAATGTTTGTTTATATTCGTTCGATCCTATATATAGAACCCCTAGGGATGACTTATAATTTAACTTCAAATTTCATATTCAGCGAAATAATGTCAATAACTGAGTCAGTACACGAAAGGCGCTTATAAAGGATATTATCCCGAATTACTGTATTGGGCTTAGCATGACCACGCCTGGCTGATTTCGGGTTCACATAATGAAATATCCCTGATGTATCCAAGGCGCCGGGAACTATACCACATTTTAACCTGTCGCGACGTTTCCCGACTTCCGACTGACCTCCCTGTGGAAGTCTTAAAGAGGTCAACTTCCGAGGGTGTACATGTATATGGCGTATTCGCCGACCACACCACTGCAATTGAGTTTCATCCACGTACTTTTATCACGTATATGCACCCGGAGATTGTGCAAATTCATGTTTGAGCTACTATATATTTTTGGAATGCTCGCTTGAGAGGTATTTTATGTCGCCAACTTTCTAAATTGAACCATGTTCCTATCAAAATGAATGGTGGCCATTGCATTACTGTTATTTTCATGATTTACCTCGTGGTTTCCTCGAGCGAATTGACTCCAGCGCATGAAGCTCCCTCGTACTGCGACACCCTTAAATGGATCACAAAATATGTTTTTTCCACCATCATCCAATTTTATGTTTTAAACAATTAAAACAAACGCGCTAACACCATATAATGCGATATTTCAAAAGAAAAATACATCAAATTATACAAACGTCTTTTATTACCCCCGTAATAGTTTGTACGCACTTGCGCCCCGCAATATGTTTATCATAAGTATGGCCTCTGACAAAAGAAGATACTATTTTCGAGAAGAAAACAAAGAAGTTTCCCTCCAGGGTTATATATCTCCACATTCGATAAATATTTATATCAAATCAGGGACTATATTCTACTATGGCCCTTTTCTGTAAATGGTACCGCGGCATTTCGTGCCAATAAATCGCGTATTCTTAGATTATATTCAAACTTTGCGAGCATATTAAGATTCAAATGTTTTTCGATATCAATAAATTATTCACGTATGGAAAGCACGGGTGTAACCAAAAATATTCCGCGCTTTGCATCGAACGAAAATAATTATTTTAGTACAGATTTTGTCGCCCTTTGATGAATTTTCAGCGTCGTCCCTAGAGTCTATGCAGCTTTCTAGCAAAAATGAAATGCTTATATATTTATTCGTATTATAATAAGAAAACCGCACGTTTGGCTTTTGGGTTAAGGCGAGAAAAGGGCAGGAATTAATGAATAACGAGGAATGCTGCGTAGTAATAATGTCCGATACGGCAGGGAAGAAATCGCAGGAGACCAAAACCTGTGATAAGTGGAAAGAACGAAAGAAAATGCTGAATAAAACAAAACCCATGCGGAGAAGACGAAATTCCTGTTTTTTTGTATTAAAAATAACTCACATTTTTCTGGCGGTGAACTCATCCAAAGAAGATGCATACATAAATAATAACTCAACCGAAGCTTCCGAAACTATTCGTTTTGTTACGGTTTTTTGAATCTAATTCGATTATAAATATCATTATATATATATATATATATTATTTTATTAGTTATTGTTTGACCCTCTCCAAAGCTTCGATATCCTATTTATATTGAAAACCGTCGAGTTTGAAAAAAATTGGAGTGAAATCTAGCATAAAGGATGTGAGCAAATGCGGCACCCATCTTGCGCACAGCTTTCTCATGTGCAAATTTTCAGTCAATATGCAATATACACCCATTTTTAAATGCCTTTCATATTTGCTATCTCTCGCAATCACTTGAAAATCATCCAATACCATTTTGTGAATTTTCTTCACCATTTCTAGTCTTGGCAGCTTGTACGGCCTCGTTTCAACTCAATATTTTACCATTGTAAATGATGGAGCAGACTCCTCCAAAATATACTCTAACTAGGGAATCCAATCCCAGGATCCCAGACAGTTTTAGGTGCTCATGAAAACATTTTCGCCGAAATCTGGACGCTTGGAAACAGTGGCGTAACTACTAATTGGTGAGCTTAGGCGACGCCTAGGGGCAGTAACTGTCTAAACTATGTATACATATATAAAATACGTATATGTTTTTCAAATTGTTAAAATAACCTTTCCCTACCGGTGATGTATTTACTACACCTCGACTCTAATAATGGGAATATTGATATGAAATATAATAGATACGGGGTTTAAAATGTTTGTATTCCTCCATAATATAATTACGAATCACATCAAAGTATTATAGTGTATAAATATTCATCTGCAACGACGGAAATAAATAATTTTAAAGCTCTAGTCCGTGTCTCGGCAGAAAGGAATTGTGTTAGGGTGGGCTGAAAACTAATATACATATGCTTGTCGACAACAAACGAAATGATATTCTAAAACGCGCTTAATGGCATATGGAAGTCACACTCCTTAATTTGAGATTTGAAGTCATTGCGTTCATCCAATGTATTTCGAGAAGTATTATTTAAAAAATAAATTTACGACTCTTATCCCGAAAGTAAGTGTACTATTATTTTAGAAAAAGTGAATTAGAAAAAATCACGATATTGTTCTATTCCCATTCTATGCATCTGGCGAGCCATGGCACAAGCTACTTTCTCCTCGAAGAAATCTCCCGCCAGCTTCTTCCTCCACTTCAGATTTTTTTTCTGCATCGGTTGAAAATTCCACCCATATATTCTTCTATGGAGGAAAAAGTATGATTTTTTGGCAGATTGGGAATTGGTGCGACACACTGTGACAACTGTATTTTTAACTCAGTCTTGTAATGAGGCAAACACTTTTTATCCCCAGTCATAATAAGCTCAGAAAATCCTCACCTTACGATACAAGTCGCGCAAGAAATTCGTGGGTGCTATTGAGCCGCTCACACTTATTGATTTCTTACTGACATATTAAAAACAACTGGTCACTATAAGGTGAATTTACTAACTACCTGCTATTCCTGCTATACTCGCTTTATCAAGAGATCTCCCTCTACCACTCAGTATGGCCAATGCTTAAAAAACACAGACCATTATTGTCACAGTACACTTACTTTCGGGATATTTCTCGTGTAATTTTGAAACTTTGACCGATCTTGCCATTTGTTTTTGTTCACGCTCTTCAAGCATGTGTGCATTAATTTTCAACCTACCCTCATATTATAATATTTTATGACTTCAATCTAGCTTTGGGATTGTCTATGCCTTAAAATGTTGAAAATAAGCAAATTTGTCTTAATTTATATGCGGAAG
This sequence comes from Stenopsyche tienmushanensis, assembly GCA_008973525.1. NCBI lineage: Eukaryota > Metazoa > Arthropoda > Insecta > Trichoptera > Stenopsychidae > Stenopsyche > Stenopsyche tienmushanensis. Next base: position 1,006,364 of record WACJ01000016.1, read on the forward strand.
AAGCATGTATGAATTAATTCAAGCGGCAATGACCACTCGAACATCTGCCGTCGCTCATGCTGACTAATTAATGCGCGTGCATAATCCAAACAAAGCGCTTAATATTTATCAACATTATAATATTTAATTAGCGGTTGTCACATACGATATTGATGAGAGTTTTTTATTAGAACCATATTGGATGGATTTGGAGTGTGGATTTCCGCATGGCAAAAATATTGATTAAATATAAATAAAATGATATTTGCTGGAAGTAAGAATAATGTGTATTGATTGAGTATTACGTCTTATAGCTTTATTTTCTTGAGAAAGCTTCGGCGTGAGCTTTCAACGACTCTTGATTAAAGTGAGAAGTTTCTTGCGCTATTCGAGCTTCAATCAATATCGGTGCGGATTGATAATTTTTTTATGAAAACTTTCCTCAAGATCCATCTCGTCATCCGAAGAAGTTTTTTGTATGTTAATGGCGCTTTTGTGGATATCACTTATTCATACAAACCCCACTTTCTCACGACGCACTTACAGAAATAGTACGTAATAGAAAGCTGTGTATGCGCCCACATACGGCAAATTTCACTTTGAGGAAAACTTTCGTTGATTTTATTAGCCGCTCACGCTCTCAAACCGTGTACAAAGAGAGCTGTGCCAACATCATTCAAAGAAAACCAAATAAAATAAAATCTTCTTTTTCTTCCCGTCTTCTTTTTCTCTTTCGGCGAGGTAAAAGCCCCAGTAGCGGACCATCAAGATATACGCACGTCACGTCGTATCTTGGTTACAATAAAATAAACATTTCTCCTGGCTATAAACTCCATTTGGCAATGATATGTGGTAGAAGGAAAAAAACAAGTCGGTCTGTAATTTTCAGGGCGGCATGAAATATCGAGCATGGACGCCCGAAAGGATCGACTGACATCGGATCAAGTTTGGAAAATTCGCTTCGAATAATCTTGTTTGGCTTTATCCCTTGGAATTTTGGCGCACCGCTTCTTTGGCATAGTTTGAAAACAGCGTTGATTAAGTCAGAAAATCTCAATTCTATGAATTGTTCTATGTAAGCTATTCCCTAATGTGGCCGTCGTGGTATACAACTTTCAGACAACATCGCAGTGATTTATAAGTCCTCACCCAATTTTATACATTATAAATATTTTGAATATAAATATAAGGGAAAAATCATTAAAAATAACATCATTTATAAAACATTAATTTATCCCTTTCATTTAATCCTTTAAATCGGGAAAATTTTTGCAAGTTATGGCATCCAAGTTTAAAGATTTGTGAGACATGTATTTACGTGATACGTATATATCACCGAAAAGGGCCCTAAACATGGAAGAGAATGATCACAAGGGCTGTATGCCCAACCGGTCCGCCTTTCGAACCGCTGACACAACAAATGAGCGTCGCATCAATGAAAATATTTTTATATAATACGTGTGAAATATGAAAAACATTTTTTTTAACTGCGAATAAGGCCATTTCATCGATCTACTGTAAATGTATTTTTTTCGTTAGTTCGTTCATCTTAATTCCCTTATTCGAATAAAAATAGCATGTTATACTTGAATTGAATTAAGCAAAAACAATTAAATCACAATTTTCTATAACTTAACAGATATATTAAAAAAATGTGCTTCCTGAACCGTGTCTCGATACAAACTTATTTTTTGAAAATGACAATATTTTAATTTTTTTTTGATTCCTTTAATACATATATAATAAATCTATACCATCATAACTACCAATATCCAATTAGTCAAGGAATAAAATTATCAACGCAGATTTACCATATCTAAACTAAGCAGCGACTTCACGACCAAAATCAGTAGCGGTTTCAGCGTACATTCGATTAGAATAAACAAAGCTGCTGTATCAAAAGGCAACTAAACTTAGAACATGAAATATGTATCACTAATTAACTAACATGACACGAATTTGCATATTTCATTCAGAGCTGCACACCACATATAAACCAACCCCAACTAATGAGACATTATTGATGTTTATTATTTGTCTTCCATTGTGCAAAGCAAATAAGTTTCATCCACACTGTATTTTTATAACACACTTTACAAATTAGGGGAGGGATTGGGATATAATTGCCGACCTACTTATGAAGCAGCGTGGTGTAACAACACGTTTACATGCAAAATCGGGATTACAAAAACTTGTAAATTACAAGCAATCATAAATTTTGAGAAAATAATAAATTTAGCAGTTTTTGGCCTTAAGCCGCTAAAGAGAAAACGTGCGGTTAGAACAAATTATTTCATTGTTATGTACAGGGGTTATTTATATTTAGTACGGTTCGGTCCTTCGATAAAACTTGTAGATAAGCCCAAACTGTTCTCTTAACCTTTGTGTTATTTTATTATTATAATTTTATCAGTGCGTATTGCAGAACGTATGGATTACAAATCTGTTCAGGGTTTGTCGCATTTGATCGATTTTTTCTGGACCGCAGCTACAAAAGCTGCCTTGATTGCTAATAAATTATGATCGTTTTAAAATAAGTTCAAAACTATAATAATAAATCTTAAAAAATGTACATAGAACAATTTGGTACGATCCTCTTCGCAAACCATCGAAATATTAGGGCTATCGAAAAGTATTTGTGTATTTTGATACCTCATGTTTGAGCTCTTTTATGTCCGGATTTAATGACGGAAATATCTTTATAAGTTATTTTATTTATAGTACTGTTATTAAACATTATTTTAGTGCGACATTTTTTTTATTGTTAAGAATACACAGGTGCCAATATTGGTTCCAAAAATTTAAATCTGACCGTCGAATTTTGATAAAGATGCACTAAAATCCCTAATCGAGTCAAATTCAAATCACTATACAAACACATTTAAATTGACAAAACGAATAGGATGGATATAATGGAATAGGATAGGTATCGGGCGCATTGATCGAACACAACAAAAACGAGATAGACTACAAAAAAGATTATTTTATACATATTGCAGTTTGCCCAACTTGATAAAAAAAATCTTCGCTAATACTTAAAATAAATAATGTCACAAACGTCTTATTAGATGGATGATTTTTGTGTTATGCATCAAAAAAGAAATGTGTGCGTTTATCTTGATTTTTTTTTGAAGATAGTTCATGCGGCATCCTATTCAAGTAGTTCTATTGCACTATAGACCAGTGCTCCGCAACCGGTGTGCCACGGCACACTGGTCTGCCGTGAGCCAATATAGATGTGCCGCGATCAAATAAGCCAATGCCATAACTAAATCATTGTTCATCAGTCCTCCAGTACCTGTCGCCTACTTATGTCGCCAAACACCTAAAATCAGACATTAATATTTCTATTTCAGGATTCATCTGTCGCCATCCAAATAATCTTGAATAATAATCATTGTAGGGTGGCTTTTAGCAATCCCTTTGATGGGACTATAGCGTGGGCGATTTACCATCCCCACGTAGTAGCGACATCTTCCATTTCTCTCCAGGTGCAATGTGCTATTTTAACAACGCCATCTCTTGTGGCCCTGCGGAGACATTGCATCTGCATACCGACCGATCACTTCTTGCGCGTGCACCGTTGCCGGTTGGGTAGTGATGCGCAGGAAGCGGGAGTCGGGAGATTCGTCGGTTGGCCTTGGCTGCGGGAGGTTGTCCTTCCTGCAGCCAGATCTCTCTCTCTCTCTCTATCTGTGGTGCGGAATAAATATTTATCTTGCGAAGAGAGTCTTTCCATTCGCCGCATTCCCATCCATTATTCGAGCCACATCACAGCCCGATAGAAGAACGAACCCGTGCAGTAGCGCGGCCATCCCGACGAGCACGCGGAGGCAGGGAACCGCCCGGGGACTCTGCCCCCGAGAGCGCCCCCACCTCAAACGTTACAGGACCATTGCCAACCATTATGACTTAATTTTTCATGGCGTATATATGTTTTTAAAAATGTGGTCGCCAGCCACACATTCTGTAGATTTGAACCCAAGATGATTGAGCTACAAGTCCAACCGCTTAACAGCGGGACTAACTGCAGGTACAATAATAATAATCATAGACGTTGCGGTGTCGGTTGCGGGAGACTTCAACGCAAAACACCAGTAATGGAATTTTTTTCCCCACACTACCACCAGAATTCAAGTAATAACAATTTCTACCCACTAAAACCCCCCTCTTCTTCTGCTGCCACCCAGCTAATAGTTAAGTATCGCATAGGATGGCAGCGATGGGTCCCTCTTGGGCTCTTCCACTGTTAACTCAGCTCGTGGATGTCAGCTCGGTAGGGATGTTTCCATTGGTCGTCTACTCCTAGGTTTGATATCCTCCTTCTAAGGCGTAACGCACTTTGTGTATTTGCACCACGCATTCCATACCCTAGCATATTCTTAAGTATTGAAAAAATCATATTGTTAAGCGAGAGCGTATTTACTCCCAGCTCCTCGCGTAGAGTATCCCTCATTGCCCGTTTAATAGTGATAGCATTCCAAGCCTGCCTCTTTTCCTATTTTATTAAAGTAGCTACTGAAGCAGCCATTTCCGGTAAAGACCTGGATCAAGTGATAAAAGAGCTGACCATGTTTCCTTCTGCTCCACTCTCCCAGGTCTGTGATCAGTCCATATGTCCACAGACCTTTCGTGGAGCTATCACATCGGGACTGCCACACCGTCATTGTGGTTTATCTGGCCGCGTTCTTTGTCTCTCTTCTTTGGAACGTCTATCTCTCTTGGTTGAGCAGGTCGCACTTCTTATCTGGACTCTGACCATGTTGAACCTGGCCCTTTCAACTTGCAGTGCCTCGGCCCATATTGGCGCAGCATCTAAAGCACTACTTCATTGTAGAGTCTTCTTCTGCAAATTTTTGGGCCTCCGATATTAGGCATCGACCTAGCCAGATCCTCCACGATGCTGGCCGCCTTCAGTGCTGCCTTCTCCGTATGTGCAGTGAAACAGATTTGACGGTGACTAGAGCTTGGAAACTGAGCTTGTCGTCGATTTCCACCCCCAAGTATCTAATAGATCTTTTCTAATAGAAATTCCCCCAAGTATCTAATAGAAATTCTTAAATTTACTTTTTGCACAACTCGGTGCAAAAAGGGACGAACAAAAATAACATTTAATTTCGCTTTCTGAACACAAACTGAGCTCAAACAGACATCAAAATCGGCAAGGATTTATCGATACATCTAATAATGGCATTATTTAAATTTGATTTTTATTTTTTTGAATAAATAGAATTTTCAAGCAAAAATATTAAGAATCAAATTATTCAAGCTCGTTAAACATTCATAAAATCTTTGCTGTTCATAAATTTAAAACTAAGCTTATATTAGCTAGACTTTGCACAACTAATCTGTCATAAAAAAAATTTCAAATCACAGTACGAAATTAATATTTTTTCGCCATTTAAAGCCATTTGCGCTTTTATAGACTTCAACGAATCTTAGAATAACAAATAAAACGAACATTTTACACATTAAACATGTATTTATTATCGATAATATCAAACACCCAACATCTATCGTGCATAATCTATCGAAGAAAAATACTTTTTTTAGAATTAACATTTTCATAAGTTCACATACATTGTACGTCTTCATGCATCCAACACACTTCGTTAAATTCGATTGATATATTATAGAGAATTTAAAGCTCGTAATATCAGTCAAAGGATACGTTATGATAAATCACAAATTTACATTTAAGGACACATTTTTTTTCGTTCAGAAATAACACCGAAAAAATACGATTTTCAATCATAATGTTCTATACAAGTTGGTTTTAATACCCAATTCGATCTCCAGCTTTACATTCTTGGAATGTTTGGAGTTTTTAATGATATTTTTGAATTAAATTCAATTATTCGTCGATGGTAAAATTCAATAAATCTGGTTTCTCTGTCCATGTGCCAAAAAAGTACTTCTTAACCGAAGCCCATTTTAGGCCGTAACGAACAGATTTGGCTTTCAGCAACTTATAAGTCAAGTTTTCCGCATTTAATTCTATTTGCAGAATGCCTTCTTTCGATGTTTTATCACAGATCTGTTTCAACAACGATATGTGCTTGGAGAACAAACACTTTTTTGAAATGAGCAAAGATGACGAGACCTTAGACGAATTCTTCTTCGTGATTCCTTGCCTCTTTCCGCCAACTGCCACTTCCAGATCTCTGAAAAAATAACGTCAGAATCAATGGAGATAATATTATAGATTTCATTCCTCAATGTCGACTTACTTTTCTTTGACATTCGACCAAACCATGCTCGTGTACGACGGCTCTTTGCCTGGAACTCTGCGATATTCGAATAATTCATCGCAGGCTATTATCAGCGGTGTAACGATTGGGTCCGTTTTGGTATCGTCATTTTTGGCATCAGCTTCGTTAACAGTGCGATCAAAAAGAGCCCTTTGTATGGAATCTGTACAGATGAGGCCATCACCTCCGATTACGATAGTTTGCACTGTTAATGGCTCATTTAAAAGCAAATCCAACAGGGCGCCTTGAAAACCGACTCTAATCCAGCGGGCTAATTTATCACTGCAGGACACTGACAGAGTCGGATCTCCTTTTCCCGGTTTGGTCCTGACTTGTCCCAGTACCGGTTCTACGGCATCTCGACTCAAATCCAAAGATTTATTGATGCATTTGGCGCCGGTATTTCGGACCAAATTTTTGGACGATTCTTCCGCATTATCTTCAGTCGATTGGGCATTCCCTACGATAATGGATGCATCTCCGCAGGGAGACTGCGTGGAAAAAAAATGAAAATATACATCTGCAAGCAAACTGAAAGTCCCGTCGTCGTTAAGAAAGAAAATGGATTTTTCCGAATTCAAACAGAGCTCTATTTGTTCATATATGTATCGTATAAAACCCCTCCTTGCCATAACTTCAGCATGACTATCATTCAGAATATCACCATCGGCACTCATTTTCTTCTTCCCTATGCATTTTGAGCCCGTTCCTAAAGCCACAACTTCAAGATCAGTATAGACGGACTTAACAATGCATGAGAGTACCGTCCATTCGTGCTCTTTAGGCTTTCCAGTTTTTGCTAATTTGGAATAAAATTCATAGCATATTTTGGCAATATCAGCGCCAAAATATGGCATTGTGAAATATACTTGTTCCATTGTCTTGATTTTTGCCAAAAATTGGATCTACAATACTATTTTAATGGACATTTCAAGACATCTTGATGTTAAACTGGAACATTTGCTGAAACAAAAAAAATCATTATTGCAAAAATTAAATCAATGTCATAAGAATATCTGATTGATCTTTAGCACTAGATATAATTTTGGATATACAGCCAACCCTTCTATAGCGTCAATATAGAGACCACTCTGTAGAAAATAAGGCATCCACACAAATGTGCACGTATTTAGATTTTTAACAAGCGCAAGTGACTAAAAGACACCGCAAACGCTATAAGAAAAAAAACTCTATATAAGTACAAGCTATAGAAAGATTAACTGCATTATGTCCTTCAATAAGGACGCTCTAAGTTTGTTAGGTTAAAGCGGTCATGTTGTTAAAGCAATATCTATCAAATTCAATGTGAATTGTTCAGTATGTGCTTTTAACAATACAAACATGTGCTTTTAACAATACGGCGCTACGTATCACACAGCGCATGCCATGATGGACATACTGCACCAACGATTTGAAGACATGGTCATCTAGGCGATTTAATGTCTTTAGACTTATTCCTTTGGAACTATCTTAAATCGCACGTCTATGCGTATAACCCCACTCTCAAAGTCGTCTTGAATGCCAGGGCGCCATAGCGGCGCCTCTCGAGTGCATAGGTTTGATAAACATCCGACGTTAATTTAAGTGGCTTTTTATATTCATATTAATTGATTATTCTTATGGAATTTGCATGCCAGAATTCGTCGTCAATTTATTTAAATTTGTATTTCGACCCTCAAAGCAAATGCTAAATTAAATTAAATCAATTGTATCCAGATTATCAACATACCTTTGAGCTCTCAGCCATTCAGCTACATATGAATAATGCAACGACAATCACTGGTGACCATTCCCAGTCTGATATGATAACCTTTGCGATCCACCCTTCCTTCGGCGCCCTCAGTTCACAAATGCGCCCTCCAGCCAGGAAATGAAATCTGAAAGTTATATCTTACATCAACGTCCGAGGATATGACATCTTTTATTTATGATGAATAGGTGTCGACGCACATGCCGTCCGAACATCCGCATTTATCCGATAAAACCGAGAAGAAAACTCTGGGCAGAAATACTTTTTGATCGTCAAGATAAAGACCCGCCGGCGGGAGTCGTGGGGGGGGGGGGAGGTTGGAAATATATTATACTTGTATTTTATTCATAGAAAAAATATTTTGTAAATAAGGGAGGGCATTACGTGTAATAGTGGGTGACTGTGATGGATTAGCAGCCAGCGTCACGTTTTATAAATCATATGACGATGGAATATACGGGGCACAGCCTCGCTTTGATAACGGGAAAACGTCTCCTTTTGGCTTCGTGATAACGAAAAATATATGGGAACCGTGGGAATCCTAAATATATGGGATAATCAAAACCGCGGCGTGGAAATAAGGAAGGTGATATATGGAATAATTTTTTCATGTCGCATTTCATACTTGTATGGACGTGTAAACATTTTAATCAAGTAAAGTGTGTCGTACGACAGAAAATCAACGCGCCTACAAAGAACGTTTGCCAAGCATATTTTTATTATTTGATTTTTTTCCGATCCGCAAAATACATCGAACGATTCCAATACATGCACGTAAGACAGTTGATGCGGGCGACGGCAGATCTAGACTAGCGAATACCCTAAATAGCGTTACGTGATTTATTGCTTCAGACTGCGTGTAGCACGGCTCATGTTTCACTTCACCAGGACAATATGCGCCAACATGGTGCATCCGCTAAACGTCTCGCACAACGAACCGCGCACACAAACAATACTTTTGCTAAATCAAAAACTTTCGGCGGTATGCACACAATAACTCTCTAAAGTTCCATAGCAATCGGATGAATGGTATAGTAGCGTATACAATACATACATACGACAAACTTTCAACTGAAAAAAATAATTTAAAGAATTTTAGTCGGACAATTTAGTATCGGATTTTATGGACCATTTCCGAAGCCAACCAAATTGATTTCTTTGCGAAATCATTATTTTTTTCAATTTTTCTCTTACAAGCGGGTGATATTTAATCTTCATTTGGTCCATGGCGTCGACATACTTTCATAATTATTACATAATCGTCTTTGTTCTGATCTACGTTTCGTATTTTGCCCCATCAATGTCGTTTGCATCGATCCAAATTGCGTTCCAGTCTTGTTTATCGACGAGTTCCAACAGCATCACAAATTTTCAGATTCAATTGCATTAAGAACTCGATGGCAACTGGCGCATGACCCAGTTGTGAAAATTCAATAAATGCAATATGGAAAACCTATAAAACCAATCGTTTCATGCGTAAGGCTCGTGGTGTCAAAAGAATCGAAATTCATCCCCTAATTTGGGTTTTTGTGTGTGTTTCTTTGGATTGTTTGGTGGATTTCTTGATCGTTTGTGCAATACGCTCTAGATTTGTATGTGTCGGTAATAAAGATCTATGTTTTAAAGAGGTTTGCGTGTTTTCATAACTGCTGCATACGTATGCATCGTCCTTTGTCCTGCAGCAAGATATAATGCACAGCATCCGCTTCGGAGAATTCAGTCTCCTGTTATTGATTTTATCGTTTACATGAATTGCACGCGAATATTTGCATAGATTCAAATAAATTTCTTCGAAATACAATATAAACCTACTCACTTTTCAATATTTCAAGCCTGAAGATTCTTGCTCTTCTCGAGAGAAGATCAACAACCGTCCTTTAACGACCCTCGAAGGTGACTAAGTGAAAAAAGAGAGGGATGCTTTCTACGCAGACGCAAAGGACAACCCCAGCACCACCCACGTGATCATAATGAATTTAATATTATTTCTAATGTGGATATAAATAATAAATTATTTAATCAAGCATCGATTCTCATTATGTTCGCAGATATTCTTGTATTCAAATGCAAGATATTCGAGCGATAATCCCTTCACCTATTTCAAATAGATGTTTTAAGAACATTTGCGTAGGACGTTCTTTATGACAATGGACCTTCATACAAATGAATATTCGAAATCTCACAATATACCCGTATTTTATATGACTTCTATTTGTGCTTTGTCACCCTTATGATTAAATTTTGTTAGTATTCACATTTCTACATATGCTTTTATCCATCTAATATATGGAAACAATTTGTTTAAAAATTCCTAAATCAATAGGATGTGGATCTAATTAGGGATGACATGAGCTTTCAATCCCCCTGAAAAGCAAATAATGAGTCGCATCTCACCTTGTGATAAATCCAATTTAGTATAATAAGCCAATCTGATATTTCCTTTATGGGGTTGCGTATATATGGAACAAATAACGTACTCTAATTAACTAATATCATTAAATTATGAGCTTAATTGAGTCAAACTGAGCTTTTATCAATCAATCACGAGCGAAATTTTGTTAAATCATATTCTATACCATTTTTAAAGGTTATTTTGATGCAAAAACATATGTGTTTATTATATAAACAACCGTGATTATTTAAAAAAAAAAAAATTTAATGAAAAAAATATTATTTTTAATAAAACAGTGTGTCGGTAATGTGTTGAATTTGTCTAGAAATTCCAGGAAATCTCTTCGATCTACTTCCAAGAAATATCGAGGGTTATTTCATGGTAAACAAATTACAGATGAAGTGTATATTTTGGACCAAGGACAAAAAATATATTATTTTGCACATTTTGCTCTATATTTTATATATTAATACATATTCGATATAGATTTTCTTTATTATTGGCGGTTGATATATATGATTCATATTTATAACTTCTATTACTTTAAAATTTAAAAAAAATCACAAAACAATAATATTGATCATGATCTGAAATTAACACATAACTCAATAAATTCGTAGGATTACATATAGTTGGCGCCGCAATTGACAAATTCGTATAATTTTTAGGAAATACCAATCTTCAAATGATACGTGTCAAAAATTCATAGCAATATGGTGTTTAGCTCACAAATGACAGTGTTTTTAGTGACACTACTCTTATAATTTTCAAAGCAATGGTTTGAGAAGTATTCGGATATCTGCTCCATCGAGACAAAAGGTAGATAATTCCAGAGTGGTAGATAGTTCCAGAAAAAGTTGCGTAGGATAACATCATTAAGATATTTATATAATTTGCCAGATTAACAGCGACATCTTCCATCTCTCTTCAGGTGCAATGTATCATTTTAACAGCGCCATCTCTGGTGGCCCTGCGGAGACATTGCACCTGCTTACCGCCCGATCGCTTCTTGCGCGTGCACCGTTGCCGGTTGGGGAGTGATGCGCGTCACCTCTTTGAGCCCGATGATGCCGACGCACCATCTACATCGTTTCAAAACGCTCAGAATTCACAACCTACCGGTTCTGACACCAGTATAACAATGAGGCGGAGGCTCTCTCGGGTCCCACGTGCTCGTCGAGATGGCCACGCTAGCGAACGGGTTCGTTCTTCTATCAGGCTGTGATGTTGCTGGACGAATGGATGGGAATAGACGTGCGTCGAATAGAAAGACTATTTTCTCTAAATAACTATTTATTCCACACGAGAGAGAGAGAGAGAGAGACAGATCTAGCTGCAGAAGGAACGATCTCCTGCCAAGCCAAGCCAATGCTAACCAACGACTCTCCCGACTCCCGCCTCCTGCGCGTCACTACCCAACCGGCAACCGATCTGTCGGTATTAAGGTACAATGTCTCCGCGGGGCCATAAAAATAGCGCTGTTAAAATAACACATTGCACCTAAAGAGAGACGAAAGATGTAGCTGTTAATCTGCTCAGATTAACAGTGCTAATACATGGGGATGGTTAATCGTCTACGCTACAATATCAAAATATAGTGTATTTAGTATTTCGCATTAATATTTGTCAATGATAAAGCTATGTTCGACGTGGGTACCGTGTTTGCTCATATTTTATCAAAGTCCACAACACGTCCACAATTCAGAGCGCTGTTTGGAGTTATTTGAGAACAATAAAAATTAATTTTTCATACGAGATGTGATAATGAATTAAATATGGATCTATAACTATACTCCAGTGTCAAATCGGCAGTCAGCAGAGTAGACAACATGACAGATACAATTGTGATGAATAAAGTGGATTTTTGCAAAAAAGTTATCGCAATATATTACTGAAATCAATTTAAAAAATAATCATGAAAATGTGAGTTAACTTTTTAAATACCATGCGCACATATTTGTGCGTTTCATCACTTCAACTTTATTGTTTTTCGATACCCTTACGTATTACAGATACAATCGATATATTAAAATGATTGTTTTGGAATAAAATTAATGTTCATCCGGATTGAAACTAAAAGACATGAACATGATACTATACTAATGGTGTCGTCTGTGAAAAAATAGTAGGCTGTATTACTCATCCTACAGCTTTATCTACTCGGTCGCCATTATTACCCGAAACGTAGAAAATAACCTCCCCCTAAAACCACACACTCCCAATCTATGGTCATAATACTCGCCTCTTTAGTGAAAAAAATACTATAACGATTAAGAATCATGAATCGTTTCCCCGCCGGAGAGCAAATTTTTCCTCCCCGATCACATACGAGCCTCTTCCTGTTGTCCCAGATACAAATGTAGGAAAAATAAGAAAATCTTTTCAGGCGAGAGGCAAAAAGATCAGAGCGTATATACTTTTCAACCCCATTTCCTGTAAGGGTATGAAGTGCTGGGAAATTCAAGTGGACACTTGTGAAAGGATTTTCTCATATACGTCCATACTCGAATGAATTCCCTCTCAGTAGAGAAAGGTCAAATTATACCGTAAAATACTTGGTAATATTTTCGTCCAACAGATACGCTTTTTTTCATACAGATAAATTAGGGGTCGCGGTTTTTCATCATTCTTCCGCGACACCAGATTCGACCTCAAATAATTTAAACGCCACGAAAAAGAGGCCGAAATCTGGGGGCTCTTTGTTATATTGTTGCTTATTTTCCTTCGGCGGCTATCTTCAAACTGTATCTTTATTCCACTTTGTGAGGAGACAAATGCTCGGACGTTTTCCACATTTTTTTCATACGGAAAATTGCGATATCTTTCGTTCAAAATTTGATTCAATTTTTCACAATTTTTTCCCGCCCTGTAAAAAATAGCAACATCTATTTTTCGTGCACGAACATAATATTTCATTTTTATGACTTCATATAATTTTTCGCTAAAAAGATCTAATCGCAAAACAATCTGGAGATTTATACGGCTTATTTATCTGATAATATTCAGAACATTAAAGTCATTAATTATTCTTTGTTTGGGTTCATGATATGTCATCATCATTATTTCTTTCGTGTCTCACCCTATGAGCCATCATCATTTATACTTTGTGCTGACGTGATTTCAGATCTGAAAAAATTAAGCATAAAACTAAATGACATCAAATAAATCACTAATGATAAAAAACGTTACAAAATTTAAAGCCATAAAAAATGAATGTCTGTAGTATGGTGTATGTTTGGGGTCTATAAATTCCTATAAAATTCATCCAATAACGATGAAACTTTGAGGAGTTGTTGTACACACCTCCGCGAACGTTTATAAATTTTAAAAAAACATTGTTTGTGTTCTCAACTTGTTTTACGGGACTTTTAACGGATGCACCATGTTGGTGCGTATTGGTCTGGTGAAGTGAAAGGAAGGATACGCGCATTCTTCTTTTTCCCGCCTCCCCATCCCTTCATTAGAAAGCACATACGAGATGAAGATAATGGAGAAACAGATTTAAATCAAACAGTATGCTATAAAAAGTCTGTATGACATCCAAATAAATTTTTGTAGATATGAGTGTCATCCAGAAAGTAAGGTTACAACATGTATGTAGGATTGAAAAATGCTAGCATTTAATTGAAATTCACAGGATACTTCACAAATATATCTCACTAAGTTATTGAGAAATCTCCAGCCTTTTCTTTGGCTAATTTTTGCTCGTTATATCCGTGATGTCTAAATTTACTAAGCACCTTATAATTGTAAATTCTATAGACTAATTCCACGGAATTAATGATGCAAATTTAAACATTTTTATCGTGTTTTATATCTGAAACTAATGAATATGAAGTGCCACGACAAAAAATACTACGAACACAAATATCAACGTCCAATTTTTTATGCTATGAACATATATGCTGTAATAAAATATCCTTAATTACGCCAAAATCTCAATGGCAAGCGTCAAAGATATGGGAAGAAAACAAGCTCATATTGTATAATATATACGGCATTCGCTGTATAAAATAAGCTTGTTCAGATAGTGTCTGAAAAAAGTAAAAGCCGCCAGCGCAACTCTGAATTATTCATACAAAAACAAGATCTTGTAGTATTTTATAAGTTCGTTAGCGTTTTTTGCGGAATTTTATACACTCAAATATTTACCACTCGTAAATTATAATAAATTTCCATATTCACAAGCGTAAGCGGACATAATTATAAACGGGATTGAATTTTAAGGACATTAGCTGAGATTTTTTTTTCTCATCATCATCTCCTTGGGAAGTGATAATTTTGCAGAGTATATGGTCCGATAAGCCCGCCTGGACTTGATTTGAGCAAACTCGCGTGTCCCGAGCGCCAATAAGTTGGTATTTTGGCACCCCGGGCGGAAGGGCGGCAGTTCAAATTTTATTGTGCGCACCAAATTGGTGTGGGCGGGGGCCCCAACGTGCGTCGACTCTGGAATAGATCCACTTTAGATGGGTTATGCGATGCAGAGTAATCGACTCTGGATGAGCCCAGGACGCCCTGCATGTGACGATGAATCCAGCTCGTCATCCCAAATTGAAATGGAATTATATGGCACATGACAGTTTTATTGCCTTCTCGCAACTTCTGCGCCTATCTGATCTGATTAATTTCAATCGTAAATTTGCGAGTTCTTATTTAATTACCAGGATGTGCTGCGAGACGAGTCAGAAATTCTTGGATTTTAAAACGGGAGACATAAAACTATATTACTAGCTCTTGGGACTCGCAAAATACGATACAATCCTTCCCATATCTCTTCTAAATACAAATAGTGTTTTCATCTGAAATAATATTTGTTCATCAAATTATCTCCTTCAATATCAAGACTTATTCCAAAATTACCAAGCTATGACGAATTAAGCCCACAGGATTAATTCATCCACCTTTACCGCCCTTTTGACCTTTCATAGATTCAAGATACTCAAGGTAACAACGCTTGATTTTAGAAATAACTTCAACACATTACAATCTACGAGGGTTATCCGGAAAGTAAAGTTACAACATTTATGTAGGATCAAAAAATTATTGTATTTAATTGAAATTCAAAGGACGTTTCAATAATTGGGGCACTGTCTTTTGTAAGGCAGTGTCATAGACCTCCGCCTCCAGACTTTTTGGATTCTTTTTTTTTCCTGTGGAAGGGAAATCTTCGCACCCGTAAGTGACTCAAGACAACCATAGTGGGTAGTGTCAGATTCCTACTGACTAAACCCCTCCCTTGCGCTTCTTTGTCCTCCTGGTATTGTTTTCGACATTGCTTCAGGAGGATAGGTAGTCTGGTCTTAGATTGCTTGGCCCTATTGTAGTGTTGGAGAAGCGCTCTGCGTCTCTCTTTTTCACTGCCCTCTTTGGCGCTCAGAATCTTTTTTACGTAGTCACGCCAAAGGTCCCAGTTCTTCATGCTTTCCATCTTGCTGTGGACCATGTTATCGACGTTGAACTCAGCTACCCCGAGTGCTTCTTCTTCAGATACTGTTCTGTATGCTGCGGTAACTCGGAGCGCTCCCTGCCGTTGGACCCGGGCCAGTTTCTTCCTATAGCTCTCGTGTCTTAGCGACTTATGCCATATCGGGGCTCCATACAGAAGGATTGAATGTATGACCTGATTTATGGTTTTCTTTCTACGCGGCTTTGGCCCTCCGAAATTGGGCATGAGCCGTCCGAGCTCACTGGCTACCTTTTGCGCAGCTGCTTCGATATGTTTGCTGAAGGTCAGCTTGTTGTCCAAGAGGATCCCGAGGTATCTCAGCAATTTACTGTAGTCTACCTCATGACCGTTCACAAGCTTTTTAACTCTCAGTCTTTTCTCCTGCTGCAGATCATTGCCTCCGTTTTTTCTGCCGCCAGCTTCAGATTGTCCCGCATTCACGCTTTGATTCTGGCGAGGACTTTGTTGTCCTTCGCTTCCATGTCCCACGGATGCTGGGCTGTTACCAGCAGTGCGACGTCGTCTGCGAAGGCAATAAGTTTTGCTCCTAGTGGCATCTTGACATCTAGTAAGCTGTTATAGAGGACATTCCACAGTGGAACGCCCATTTCCAGTTTCTTCCCTGTTTTGTTTTCGTTGTGATGGACACGCCGGTTTCTGAGGTAATCGCTGACGAGCTTCTCGGCGTACTCAGGAACTTCGAAATTTCTCCTGGGCGCGTCAGCGATCAGCTCCCAGCTGGCAGTGTTGAAAGCATTCTTGATGTTCAGCATGACCATCACAACGTCTCTGCTCCTTTTGACCATGCCTCTCCACGCGTTTCGGATTGTTTCTACTACTCTGTATCGCTCCTAGCGTAAATCGGTCTGAACCCGTACTGTCTAGATGACAGGTTCTGTTCGAATTTGGGTTGGATCTTGTTGAGGAGCAGCTTTTCCATTACTTTACCAAGACCGTCCAGCATGCACAGTGGTCTCAGAGTCGCCTTGCCCGGTTTTAGTACCAGTACCAGCCTGGGCGTTTTCCACCTTTTTATAAATTTTCTGTCCGCCAGGCAGGGATTTAGTGCTCCTAGGACCAATTCCAGGCACTCAGCAATCACCAGTTTGATGATCTCACCGGATGTGTCGTCCGGTCCTAGCGCCTTCCCTGTTTTGATAATCTTCCCGATTGTCTAAAGTTCTTCGATAGTAAACGGGGGCGGAGGCTCATTGTCGCCTCGGTCTACTTGCCGCTCCTCTTCCCGCGTGATTACCGTAGTGTCGAGTTTATCCGGAAGAATTTAATGTGAATAAACAAAATGGCAGACAATCACGTGGGACAAAACAATCTGATCATTAGGATTCCTTTTATATACCAGGTGCGCCAACTTCGAAACAAAAAATCCCCCAGCTCCAGCCTTAATTTCTAAATCTAAGAAGTGGGATCCTACTTCTGACACTAATATTACGTATATGACGTTGTGGAACGTAGGTTGCAAACCGCGTTCCGCTTCCACGTGTTCCCCGGGCACCCAGGTCCATTCTGCTCTCGGGGTGTTATGGAGCCGGAGGGTGGGATGGAGCCGGAGGGTGGGATGGAGCCGGAGGGTGGGATGGAGCCGGAGGGTGGGATGGAGCCGGAGGGTGGGATGGAGCCGGAGGGTGGGATGGAGCCGGAGGGTGGGATGGAGCCGGAGGGTGGGATGGAGCCGGAGGGTGGGATGGAGCCGGAGGGTGGGATGGAGCCGGAGGGTGGGATGGAGCCGGAGGGTGGGATGGAGCCGGAGGGTGGGATGGAGCCGGAGGGTGGGATGGAGCCGGAGGGTGGGATGGAGGTCAAACAGAAAAACTCTCATCTTAGATGGCTTCTTTATTAATCAGGAGAAAGATCTGGTCGCGGAAAGAACGTAGCCAATGCTATTCGACTACCCCTTCGACTCCCACTTCATATGCGTCACCACCCAACCGACAACGATGCACGTGCAAGAAGCAATAGATGTTTTTCAGATGCAATGTGACCGCAGATGGGTCACATGGTAGGAGATGTGGCTGGCAACCACATTTTTAAAAACATATATATGCCATGAAAAACCATGTCAAAATGGTTGGTAATGATACCATAAAAAAGGGATCGCTAAAAGCCACCTCAAAAAAAAAAAAAAAAAATGTGACCGCAGCACCACAGATGATGTTACTGTTAAATTGACACATTGCATCTAAAGAGAGACGGAATATTTAATTCTCAACGAAAGAAGGCAAATGAGGACGCGTAGAAAACAAAAAGTCAGAGTGGATAAATATCCACGCAAATTTAGCCTTGGCTGCGAGAGAAATCTGGCTTCAGGAAGGATATCCCCCCGCAGCCAAGGCTAACCGACGACTACAGTATCATATGAAAGAAGTCATTATTTTTTCAATATAGCAATCATTCTAAATTTGATAATATTTTTATTAACACGTTTGCCTGTATTTTATGCCAATTGGGAAACATTCAATTCAAGGGTTTCATATTTGGTACATCAGACTTCCATACGACACCAATTATTGCAGATCCCCTGTAAATTATTCCGAATGCAAATTTTATGGAATTTGGAAGTCCAAAGATGATAGGGAATTGTCTTAAAAATATATTCAGAATCACCGATCCATGTGTATCTTTCATATGAGGCGTTGAGTACGGATAAAAAACATTGGCATGTGATCCATAATAGGGATCACCGGTTGAGAAACGCCTGATTTGAATTTGAATCCGTGAAAAGGTGAAAGGTTGCTGGAATATCCTCGTGAATTGACACAATAGGACACGTCAATTGGAATGATGCCTTCGTCTATTGAACTTTTCCAGAATCCCATAATGCCCAGTTTATTTAGAATTGCTAATAAAGCGTAAAATATAGGGGAAATGCTACCTGATAGCATTGCTAATGAATCAAATATGGCCACCCCATTATATCTGCGTCTCGAGGATTACGCAAAGGGAGAAGTACGCCCGGAATACTTCAACAATTAAATATTCGCTCATCCATAATATCATACGTTTCTGAAGGATGTTGTGGAGCTGCGATAGTTTATTGTGAGGCTGTTTATGGCCTTTGTTTATCCCTGATGTACGAAGTAAAAGATTTATCTCTTTGTGGCCAGAAAGGTTGTTTATTGGCGATGAGTATTGAGATGGAAGAAGCACTTCTGCTTACCCTTGTCATCTGAAAATTTATTGTTTTCATTAAATCAAATCTTTCACGGGTGTATAGCTTAGAAAGTTTTGTCCCGCTGAGAATGGAGGATACGCAATATTATTATAAGATTTCTCCGATAAAAATAGAAACGTTTAACGGGATTGTTTTATAGAGAGCATTTTTACATCATAAAGTTCACGGAAGTATCTCGTTTCGCCAAAATATATCGAAATAGAGAAACAATAAACCGGCAGATAGGAAGCAAGTAAATATTGACCAATCCGTAAAATCAATAGATATTAGTTATACAGGATGATACATGGACCGACAATTTTTTTAGGGGGTTAGGAAGGGTCTTTTGCTAGATTTCACATATAAGCCCTATGTTCAAAGTTTGAAGGCTGTCAAAATAGATTTATTTTTTTAATATTTTTAAAAAAAATTTCACCTTTAAATCGTCATCAGTTTGCCAGGGTCAGAGTTAAAAAAATACTTTTTTATGCTTAAGATGTTTTTATTAAATTAATTTACAAAATTTATTCAAATTGGCCACCTCTGCTTCATATCTAGGCACGACAAAATTTCCTTATTTTAACTGTAGTTGTCTGAAGTAGGCGACGATTATTCATCAACCCTCCTATAGCGTCCACTTCGTTTGTACTGCATCATCTGTCATTTGAGTTTCCCTGGGAGCGCTCTCTATCGTTATAATCGGCAATTAAAGGTTTTAACTTAAAAAAAATTTTATGTGAGCTTTGTTTAAATAAACGCCAACTATCGAGTAGTAATTTATAAACAGCCTGCGATTAAAAATATAAATGATTCCTTATAGCTGTTCAAGACGATGTATCCATGGAGCCTTTCTTTGAAAAATATATTCATTTAAATGAAATGCACTTTCTGGAATTCAAGGACTACAATGGAAAAATGCCTGCGGAGTTTACACAGGCGGAAAACTAAGATCAAAGTCGGACTTTCAGACAAAAGTGAAAGAACTTGTTCCGCAAGAAAATGGTATCCACTGCATGATTCATATGGGACTTTTTACCAAAAAGGTTTGCCATTCGAGTTTGAGTCTTTGTTCAATTACCTCCACAACTCTGACGTGAAAGGTTATTCAAAAAAAAAATAGTTTTGTAAGCTTATTGTTTTTGTATTTTATATACAAAAGTCCAAATACATATACTCTAATTTGCGAATATTTAAATGAAGCATTTTTATAGTTGATCAAGAATCAGCAATGAATCCCAGATGAGTATTATTAATTAACGACTTGAAAGCAATGCCTTCTTTCGAAAATCTAATCAAGTATACAAGATCTGACACCAGGGAATAATCAAAAAAAAATCAACCTACGCGCTGTATTATATCTTCAGCCACATCCTTAAAGAGTATGATGGATTTACCTAAGGGAAAACATTTTCGCTTGAGTGTCAATTTATTCTTTTTGGAAAACTTTTTCGCGAAAAATAAAAGTTGAGGTGGAATGTAGAACATCCTTGCTCCTCCTTTTTGCTCCGCAAATTCGAAATCTTCCTTATATGTTTTACACAAAATCGCATCACTAGCAATATTGTTGCAACACGTGTTTGCCGCAGCAGAACTTTAAGGCTTCTTTCCTTATTTGCTCTAAAAATGGCGACATATATATTTTCACTATGATTTTTTTTTTGTATTCTCAAATTGTTTAGAGCAGTTTGTTTTAGAAATATTAAGCCATATGTATTTATAATGGTCAAAATGTCTCAAGCAATTGGTTTGATAGCAAAGCAGCTCCCCATTGAAAGCATTGAAAATCAAAGAGCTTTTGCTCCAAAGCACACAGAATTTAGTCCGCATCTATATTTTGCAATCAAGATGAGAAATTCTAACGAGGCCATTTTGTTGCCAAAAGTACTATCGAAGAAATAAATTAATACAATCAATGTAAAAAAAAATCATGTACCCAATAGAGAGCGATTTTTGGCAATTGTACAATTTTCAATAAATTGAATTTTGTTGGTGTCTTTTAAAAGTTTTCATAAAAACGTGTACGTAAATTATTATTTTTTATTGAATTTAATAAAATACATCTGTTTTCAATAATAATTTTAGACCTCTGCAAAAAATATTTTTTTAGGATCCGCGGATAACAAAAGTCTAAGAACCGCCGCTTTAAACGATTCTCTTTCCAATCAACTGCCACTTGCAGTTTCATTTTTCGTGACGTTCAAGCCGATATTTTAGAGTCTTATTTTTTGCATAAAGATATTAACGTTTAGGCAGATTGAAATCGAATCTTCTACGAGCATATTCTGCTTGAAAAAATTAATGCAGCGAGCGACATGTTCATCACCAAACTCAACGCCATCGTCTGGTCTAAGGCGAATTAGATTATTAAACTTTTAGTTCATATTTATACGAACTACCGACTCTTGTCGTCACATTATAAATGTATAAATACAGAGTGTTTTGCACATGGGCCGAATTTTATTTTTTGAGATTAGGGGGATCTTTTGCTATGTTTCACAAAGGCTCTATGTCTTAAGTATCAGGGTTGACAAAAAATAATTCTTTTCAACATTTTGAAAACATTAAATTTTCATAACTATTTAATTTGTGGTCGTAATAGCACGAATATAACTACTTTCGAATTAGCACCTCTGCCGTGTAAATTAATTTTTTGGGCGATCCTATTCCGAGACTCACACGGTCTCCAGACCTGACACCACTAGATTTCTTTGTCTGGGGACGTCCCCTATTCCGTAGCTTGCACAGTCTTCAGACCTGACACCACTGGTTTTCTTTGTCTGGGGACGTCCCCTATTCCGTAGGTCGCACAGTCTTCAGATCTGACACAACTGGATTTTTTTTTCTGGGGATGTGCAAGTTGTAAGTTTCTGACGAGTCCCCAAAACAGTATGTGACATGGCACCTATTGAACATCACTGGCACAATTTCTTGAAATGCTTTTTTCAAATTATCTAACAGCTCAAAATTTATTGGTGCTCGAATATCCCACCGTATACACAACATTCTCTTGTTCAGGCTCAACTTAGGTTTAGAGGTAGAGTGGGCAGATTTTCCGGATTCACAATATTCTCTTTTCCTTGCGATGTTTTCAAAGGTATTCTACTTCCACATTAGGTCCAAGAAGGATTCGATTTTATTCCGTGCAAGCAGATATGTGCATATGATGACTCGATCGTTCAAATTCTTGTCATTTGACTCATGTGGCACCCATCTCGAATATTTCCACACCAATTCTAGTTTTTGAATATGGTCTTGTGGTGACTTATCATAAATGTCGAAATTACCTATTTGAATTTTATCGAACCATCTTCTGTATTTTCTATCAGAAACTGTAACTTCACCAAAGATTTTAAATAAATTTCTACACACTTCTATAGCATTTCTTCCTTGTTGGAATTCATATAAAAATACTTCATCAGTAGCCATGGGTACACATCATCTTCGGTTTAGTTCAGTTGCTAGGTCAGTATGTATACATTAAATGATAAGAAGAGAGAGCCAAATTTGCGTCAAATGAAAATGTATATATTAAGGTATCCCATAATTTTCTTTCGTTTTCATATTAAGAAAAAAATAAACATTAATTTGTATTACATCAAAATTTAATGAATAATATATGATCCATTCTGTTCTTTTATCTTTCTCAATTTCTCCGGAAGCCTCATAATGCCTTCTAAGGTTTGTTGGCAAAATATTGATCAAGGTACATGTTGAATTTATCGTTTCACCTTGCTGAAGTAGCTCATAATAAACTACTTCCTTCCAGTCCCTCCAAATGCATAGCAGAACTTTTTTGGATGTAGACAAGGTTTATCTACAGTTAAAGCTTCTGTACCCTTGGTCCAAGACCGTTTGCATTAGATATTCTCATAGAGTATCCAACTTTCATCTCCAGTGACAAGTCTCTTCAAAAAAGGTTGGTTATTATGTCGTTGGAGAAGAAGATCGCATGTTGAAATACGCTGAAGTTTATTTGAGTCAGTGAGTTCATGAGGAAGCCACACATTTAGCCCAATTTTGTCAGATGATTATGGACGGATGTTCGTGGAATTTCTAACTTGTTAGCTATTTCGCGAACAGTATATCGCGGGTTTTCTTCAATCATGGCTATGATAAGATCTGTATTTATTTTCGAAAGAAACTTATGGGACAACCTAATACTTGTTGAAATTTGTTGTAACCGAAACGGACAGAACTTTCCCGTAGACCTAATACATGTCAGGTCATCCACAGCCTCTGGCATTTTTCCCGCGTTTACTTCTTACCGTTTAGCCGTAATTTATTACAAAATGTATCAGTCTGGGAATATTTTCAACAGACTATTCGTCTATATATCTGTACTTGTGTTTTGGGACTTAAATAAGGGAAGCCGCGAATCCCTAGCGTGAGCAAAACAGACACTTACCTACAGTGATAAATACGATTCCTCAACAGAGCGGAATAAAACGACAAGCAAGGAAACTTTGCTAGCCTTGCCATAACCATAAAATTTATGTCTGATGTATCATAACTCTCTCTTAACACGGACCAAAGTTAAATACAGTTGTAATTTTTATGGCTCTGGACCTTTTCGGAATATATTTGCGTATGAAGCATTGCACATTTGTAAATATTTAAAACATTTAGCATAAATTGCGTACGGAGCAAATAGTTTCCAATAAAATGCTGCCTTCGTTTATGCTCCCGTCAGCAACGCGTGTGTTTCCAAACTTTATTGTACGTCCATTGTAAAAGTGTCCTGCTTGGACTGGTCATAATTTTGGACCAAGGATATGTGTCCTATTTTTGGAAACTATCCGCACAGCCGGTGCTATCGGCTTAATCCCTGTTTAATATTGTGTTTCAGGGCCGGACTTACGTGCCGGATAAATCTACCTCACAGATATCTATATAGGATGTTCAATCTTTATGGCCGTCCTATGTGTATTCGGTTGTCCTTTTAGAAAGAAATATGGCGAGCGCCATTAAACAAAGCTCTGCATTAGGAAAACTAAGCAATAAAGTAAATTTAGCTATTATTCCGTTCAACTAATTCATGATAATGTATATTTATGGCGCCCAAATCAAAATTTCTGCGACCTGAAGCACAATGAGGATATTTGATGAGCTTTCCAATATTCTTGGATAAAGTCAAATTCTTGCTCAAACGTTCGTTTTAATTGTTAATTCAACTTCTGCGATATGGATATGATACAAAATTCATATAAAGACAATCGTGTCGATTCATACGATCGCCATCCAGAATGTTACAGCATCTATGTAGGATCGAAATATGCTTGTATTAAATTAAATGGACACTTTCTCGAAGGAGATTACGAGAAATGTCGGGAAAATCTATGGAATAAACGTTCGTCTAAATCTAAAATTGAAGTTTCAGCATATTTAATATACGAGGGTCGTCCAGAAAGTAAAGATACTTCACAAATATGTTTAATCATTTTATCAACCACTAACCCTCCTCGACATCCTGATCGTTGGAAAAATGTTTCCCATATAAAAACACCTTTAGATTGAGAAAGTTGATAGTTCGTAAGCGCCAAGCCGGGTAAATAGAAGGGTGGGTAACAATATCCTATCCAAACGATTTTAGCAGCTCCTGTGAAGCTCGCGCATCCTCCTGTATGATGTTGTCATGCAGGAGGCTGACTCCCCGGGTCAGCATTTACATTTTGGTGATTGTGCAATATGAATGACGTCACTGAAATGATTTTTTTTTATTATGGGGGTATATTTATACACAATCCGAGTCCATAAAAGTTTTTCCTTCCTGTGTAAAATTATCCAAAAATACACGCCACACACAAGAGTCATTTCGCATTTGTTTTTCAATTTTTTGCACAAATTCGCAGAAATCGCTGATGGTCCCCACTCATTGCCTCGTCGTCAGCATCAGTACGGCCCTCTCTGAACAACCTGGCTCACTTTTTGATATTTTGTGGATATTCGTGGCGGTATTGTTTTGCAAAGTCAAAAAACGGCGTGAATCTCACATGGACAGAAAGTGGCGGGAGTGCGCGACGACCTCTTCATCGGAAGAATTTACCGTGACTTAACAAACATGACCGTTAGCTCTGCCTTCCACGCCAGGTGCGCCAATTTCGGCTAAAAGGCCTTGTAACTTTACTTTCTGGATGACCCTCAAACGAATCATTTTTATTTCTAAATTTATAAATATAGCAGTCCGAAGCTGAAGATAGTTCGTTGAAAGTCATCGATATTGGCATCGAAGTCTATGTAAAATGCTATAGTTTAAAATTATTCGATGTAAAATATAATATGTTTTTTTATCCCTTTGGTGAGTATGCCCGCACATGTGACGACGTTTGGGTGTTTTTTTAAGTTCGATAAAAGAGAAACAAAAATATTTTTAATTTGCATTTTTTTTTTACCATATATTTATGAAAAAATAAGAAAATAAATACAAATTAAAAAAGTTATTGGCTGGTAAAATGTAAGAGATAAAAAAGTCCATGTTTTGGTTGACACAATTTTAACCCTTCTAGTCTTTTAAAATTTAAAAAATAAAAATTATTCTCAATTAATAAAGATGTCAATATATAGTTACAAAATGGCGATTGTTTAAAAAAAGTCATTTTTTGAACAGTTTTAATTTTTTTTAAATAGTTTTAAAAATATTTTTGACATAAATCTGGTAGGACGATAGATAATTACATATAATTTTTTTTTACCAAATTTTATTTAAACAAATAAATTAAAACTTGAGATATCATGTCAATCGTGTTAAAAAAAAAAGTATTTTCGAGAAAAACGCGTTTATAGATTGCATTCTGGTAGGACCACTAAAATACTATAACTCCGTAAATAATTGAACTTTTGGAGTACAAATATTCATTATCACATGACAATTTAATAAATGTTAATATTGTTCGCATGGAAGCTCAAACGACATGCGACAGACAGACGTCACATTAACGCTTAAATTTACTTTTTAACCAATGTTGATTCTTCATAGTTAAATGACGTTTCTGCAATATTTCGTACTATTTTATTATACGACACTCAATTTCTTTTTAAAGGGATTTTTGAGGTATCTCATGTTTTTCCAGACACGGAAAGACCGGAATTACATACAACATCTAGACATAAAATGTCAAAAATAGTTTTTTCGACAGCCTATACGAAACGTTCTCGGTCATTTAAGAACACGTAAAAATAAAATGAGATAGTAAACGCTCACATGCGCCCTACAAAACATCGGGAATAATTGATATACGTAACTATGGGTGTAAAACAAGTGGAAATACGCATGGAAGAATACAATGTTCCCATTTTCAATTTCACTGTCTGTTGTGTAATCTAATTAGGTTACCAAGGTACTTTATTTTATGTCATTTACTTTATCTAGCCACATGTACTATTACATACATGCGTATTTATTCCCGGGCATTTTTCCTACTGCGTACTTACGTGGTTTTGGATACATGTCTATGTTTAATGACCCTTCTGCGTTTATTGAAATGTTAAGGCGATGAAGATCCTCAGATATTAATTGCAAATTTAAATTTCGACACATCGCCGTTTCAGAATACCAAGTTCCAAGTGTTTGATAATTTGATGAGAGAGAGAGCACCGCCAAAACCAGAATTGCATTTACACCGAGCTCCGAAGGTTCCATAATTATTTTCATACACATTCAGGCACTTCTCCATTGTCATTCTGAGATGCAAATTACGGAAGAGCATTTAGCTGGAAATTTCCAATCATCCTACATCGAAGTTTGCTGTAATATTTACATTAGTCGACGAGTAATGAAATTATACCAGGAACCAATTACACAACGCTCGTTTTAATGCACAGAATGTAAGTTATATTGGTTGCTAATTAGTACATTTATATTCTTACTATTTGAATTTAAAAGTTGAGGACTAGCGCCAATTGTTCCACGAGGATGTTTCATAATATTTGCGTCATTATTATATTAAGGGGACCCGAAAGTATTCAAAATTTTATACAAGGTGTTTTGCAAACGGACCGATAAAATATTTTAGGGATTAAGGAAGTCTTTTGCTACATTTGACACATAATTTCTATGTCCTAAGTGTTAGGGTTGTTGAAATAAAAGTAGTAAGGCGACGCTTATTCCTTCAACTAAGATTTTTTTATGGGCTGTCCTGCAAATTAATTCTTTTGTCAGCCCTATTCCGTGGCTCGCACGGTCTCCAGACCTGACACCGCTGGAATTCTTTGTCTAGGGACATGCCCTATTCCTTGGCTCGCAGGACCTACAGACCTGACACTACTGGATTTCTTTGTATAGGAACGTGCAAAAGAATTAATTTACACGACAGATGAGCCCACAAAAAACACCCTAATTGAAAGAATAATCACCGCCTTTTCAAAAATAAAAGAGGAAATTATACTTCAGACAAATACAGAAGTGGCCAAATTAATTAAATTTTGTAAATAAAATTAATAAAAACATCTCAAGGATAAAAAGTATTTTCATAACCCTGATCCTGGCAAACTGGTGACGATTTAAAAGTGAAATTTTGGGTATTTTTTCAAACATAGGACATAGTGCATGTATGTGACATGTAGCAAAAGACCAATAAAATTGTCTCGGTCTATATGTAAAGCACCCTGTATACAACATTATAAAATATAATTCACTTCATTTTTCAACACATCTTCCCATCGTTTTGGCAGTCTATTAATCCTTTTTTTCTGTGAAAACTTTCCGGCTTAGAAGCAATAGCTGATTTTAAATGCATTTCCACTTCAGCTGCATTTTTAAATCGTTTTTCTCTCGGGCTGTGCTCCATGGACCTGAAAAGGTGGAATCCATCGAAGCGATGTTCGATGAATAAGGAGGATGTGGTAATACTTCCCAGTGTAATTCCCGTATTTTATCCAGTGTCAATTTTCTCCATGAGCATGATTTAAATGCGGAATTTTCTCATTTAAATTTTGTCGCAAAACTTCTAATTGTCGACAATAAACTTGTGCAGTTATTGTAAGTACAATTGTTTTTTTCGTCGAATATTACCATAAATGAGCTTTTTCTTATCACCAGTTATATTGACATTCAAAAAGGCATGATTTGTGGTGATGCCAAGAAGACGTAGCATATGTTTGTTCGGTCAAGGCATGCGGTACCCATCCTATCCCATAACACCCATCCTATTCGTTTCGACCCATGGGGATCCCAGTCTTTACGATAAATAACTTGAATTTTTAATGGCTCTCATGGCATTCCAATCCAAATTTAAAAAAAGCAGAATAAAATACTTGATGTGGACTTCGTTAGTTTCGGGTTTAGAAATTTTGCCCTTGACAATAAAAAAAATTCTTACAAAAAAATAGTGTGTAACAATAGTTCTACAAATAAAACAACTTAACATGATGTTTCTGTTACTGTATCTGAACACAAATTGAGCTCAAAAGACTTCTTAAAGTCAAAAGACTTTAAGAAGTGTCAGGAAATTCTTCGTGAAGATCGTCAAGAGTCACACGACGTTCAATTTGTTCTTGTTCTTCAATTTTTTGCACAAGTTCGTCATAAATCAATGATGGTCTCCCACTCATCACCTCATCATCAGTATCAGTACGGCCTTCTCTAAACAACCTGACCCACGCGGATCTCGCACGAACGGGAACTGACTGGTGCGCGCGACGACCTCTCCATCGGAAGAATTTACTGTGACTGAAAAAAATGGCCGACAAACACGCGAAACCAAGCCAACTGATCGTTCCGCCTCAAGAGCCCTTGTAACCTTATTAAAATTATAGCTATATCGTTTCAACTTTGTTATATTCAAATGAATTCTTAATACTTTCAACGTTCTACGGTTTTATTGAATAGCGTTCATCTCATTATAGAAGCTCATATTTCAAACTAATAAGACTGCTGAAAATAAACATTGTTATGGTATATGAAGAGCTTTATGAAATTTTTCATCTCGAGCTTTAACATTTCAACGTTCTATTTGTTTTAAGTAGCTAATGTGGATTTTAATTAATTTCAAGTTCTTCACAGAGCCACTAACATTATCCTTAGACAAGTGATTAATCATTTCAAAAAACGATCCAAATAATATTCCCTTTTGAAATATCACACATACAGATCATAAATTTTCCTATATAAATGATTATTTGACCAAGCAAATAAAGATGCCAATCAATATATATTCGTTCCTATATTGGCTATAACTAATATTGGAGGATTTAAAACGCCAAATATTTTTACCCCCGTGGACTTTTCTGCCATTTAAGATAGAATAATAAAGCAAGTGGGCTTTTATCGCTTTTCCATTATGGTGTACGCTGGAAAAAAAATGGAAAAAGAGAGGCTGAATTTTTCTTTGAAGTATTCAACAACCACTTTGACAGCATTCTTAAGCGCTCGGAATTTAACAGAAGAGCACTGAAAGAATTTCATACATACGAAAATGTTATCTAAGATTTGATTGGAGGTCAATTTGATTTTTTATCGTACTATTATATACTATATACTAAGACAAAATATATTAGTTAGTTATTATAGAATTATAGGAAAAATACGCATATTTTCCCTTCTTGCACCATCCATCTTAAAAATCATCTCAAAAACAGCAGTAATTTTATTATATATTTTCATAATTAAAGATGTACTCAAATGCTTTATATTAAGACGGAGGGAGTAGCCACGGGGTTTGTGTGCCTAAACGGTCCGCTTTTCAGATCGCTGATACTTCGAATGAGCGCCTCGCGATCGGACGCTATGGCTTCGTACAGACACTCCGAGATCAGATAAAGTCCAATAATCCAAATATATAGAGCAGAGTCCTAAAACGCCCGTGCCCTGGCTGGGAGAGAGAACTGGGACATCCGATCATCCGGAGCGCGCGGAATATTATTTGCACAACTATCTAACGACGCATCCTTAACGTGTCGGGGAAGATCACCTAGCGGCATTGATTCAGACCAAAAAAACATCAGTAAGCGCCTTGCGGAACACTTTTGATATTAGTATTAGACGTCTAGACTCGCTCGCGACTTGATTTGCCGCAAGACATGTATGTGAATAAGCCTCCGGGGGTGCTTCCGTAATCGTACAGATTATAGATAGCTTCGGGTACGTATATATCACCGAAAATGCCACCACTAAGACTGTATGCCCAACCGGTCCGCTTTTCGGATCACTGATACGATGAATGAGCGTCTAGCGATCGAACGCATCAATCAACGGCAAGTGCTATGTAAACTTATTGCAATGTTTGATAGATAAAATCAACAAAAACCGAATAAATATTATTACAATGAAAACTCATATACGAGCGTAGCATTGGCAGTACCTCCACATTTTCGCCTCACTTTCATAAACATATACGTTAATGGATATGTAACCATAATTTTTAACTATCCCCTCGTGGCTGCGTGCATTGCAACACCGACAACCAAATTGAAAATGCCTCAAGGGATTACACCGTGCCTAGAGTGCAATATTGAAATGTACTTTTTTATCGGCGCCAGTAAAAATAACATGGGACCGCACGATATGAAAGGCTGTCGTCGAACAAATTGTGTTGCGATATTAAAATCGCTATTCATCGGGGAGTCCTTATGTCAAATAAATGTCGAAAGTGGCAGGGCGATGCGGACGTTATTAGTGGCTGCCAGGATGCTCTGCAGGGCCGGATTCTTTGCATGCGGCGAATGTGCCGATTCACGGGGCCCTGCGTCACCGTCACAAAATTGTTTATTTTTAGTAATTGCTTTTAAAGTGGAGTAACGCGTTAATACTGAGCGTGCTCTGCGCTTTATCCTGTTTGCTTTCGCATCACTTTCGCATTGCTTGCTTTTGATGTTTGCACAAGAAAGCGCGGCTAATTTCTACGCTTTGTTCGCCACATAATCCTTAGATACGTTTAGTCCTCTAAACATACACACGAGCCTATACAAATTACCGTAAGCGCAAACCTCAAGGATTGCTGAGCCTTTCGACAATTTTATTTGGATTTTCATACTTAAATATATGTTTTTCCACGGCTTGGATATATATAATACAAGATACGTATTATAGAAGTCAATCCCAAAAGTCATGAAATATATATTTTTAAAAAAGATGTATCGATAATACCGGTATAATGTGATAATATACTTCAAATTACTCTCCACGAGGATCTACATATTTTTTCCAATGGACCCTCCCATACCCGATACGCCCTCTCAAAGGCCTCAACGGGAACCTTGTTTAGAGCTGTCGTCACGGCCGCTTGGATAGCGTAAATGTTGTCAAAATGGTGTCCTTTGGGTGCGGTTTCAATCCTCGGGAACAAAAAAAATCAGCCGGAGCTAGATTGGAACTGCAGGATGATCTGTCCTTGATGTGCAAATTCTTTGTGTACCACACCCTTGGTATCGAAAAGACATTTCACTTTGGATTTATTCATCCTGATCTTCAGTTTCGGGGACACCGAGGTGTACCAATCAGCACTCTGACGCTGGTCTGGAAACATGGATGCAGTAAATCAGCTATCCTGATTCTACTGATGCTCGCAGCGGACTGAACCTTAGTGCACTGTAATGCTAAGAGTAACCCCCACCTCACCCAATCTATTCGAATTCGTTGCGACCAGTAGATATGTGACAAAAGATATGTTTCATGACTTTTGGGATACATCCTGTAGATTCATTTTTCAGCCGATAAATAATAGTTTTTGTATGATATATAATAAAATAAACGAGCTATTAGTCTAGCGGTTACCTTGTGATACGCATGGAGACACACAGTAGAGTGGCGCATGCGCATTGCGTGTCTATGATGTATACGATGGATGAAAATACCAAATTCACTTATTGTTTCACTTTCCGTGACGTTCAAACCAAAATTATATTATGGATATAATGGGTTATATTCTACCCTATTCTTCAAATAGAAATTGTATCTACTTAATATTAAAATGGTTTGAAAGTTGCAATACTTCAATCATGTTCCCGCACTACAATTTTGATCACGTCTACCGAAACCTTAGCCACTTTATATCGAAAGTAGACGACGTTTTTTTAATGATAATTAACGTAAAATACTTGTAGACAAAAACACACATTTATAGATTTTAATTTAACACGGGTATGTACAATTATTCAGATATCCAAAATTGTTATTACTGTCTACAATATTAAAAGCTTGATAAGACTGTAATTCTTCTGATTTACACTATATAAATTATTTCGTAGTTAACTTTAAAAGATAATCACCCAATCTTCCAATGCTCAACATACAATATCCATTTAAATTAACTTTATTTTATGAAAAACGTTTTTATAACGTTCAAAAACAGTTCCCTGGTGAGTCATAAAAGCGATATAAATGCTTCAAATTATTTGATTATATAAAGAATATGACATGATTGTCAATTAGACCCGTTTATTATTTTATTAGTATATGTATATAAAATTAAAAAATAAATTTAAACATGTCTTAGCATTATTAATAACCCATACACAATTGACATGAATAGATGCATCATTTTTAACGAGCATTTTTTTCCAAAATGACATTCCAAATCACTTTTTTTTAAATAAAAGGGCGGTTATTGGCATAAGTTTATTAGGCATTTATGCGTTTGGTAAAGTGTTAAAATTTTCGCATGCACAATTTGCATAACTGCATTTTCTTTAATTTTCACACTACATGAAAGTCTCGAGCGCATATGTTAGAAATTACAGTTTTCTATTGCATTTTGTAGGAGAAGTGGTATTTTGCACTTATGCTACATTCACTAAAAGCTTAAACTATGTAAAACTTGTTAGAACGCTATTGTAACTTCACTTTTAAGGTATTCTTGAAACTAAAATCAGGAATTTCAAATGCAAAAGACTCGCCGACAGCTGCATGCAGTTTAGAGACAAAACATTTGATATATAAGTGACACCGGTATGCTTTGGATGAAATTTCTGGTATGCTTATTAATGCTATACAGTTAAACATGTTGCTTTCGTTTTAAGCGCAAGGTTGTGTGAGAAGTTGTTCAAAATGTAACAAGAACTTTTCGAAGGTAGAATATCTCGCATTTCTTCCGCTATGTGGTTTATAATAAAACCAAAACGAAGTATGAGAAAGTTTCATCTTCTTTATCCAACTACGAACCGCCTTCTTTGGGTCATCATCTAACTTTTTATTGGGACTCTCGGTAATGTCTTGCAAAAGCTACGTTTTTTTATCCATTCTGTGAGCTTTCATTTCGTTTCTGAACTTTCAACCGCAATACTTGTAAGACGAGATATTTTCGCATTTATCATGGAATTAAAAGTTGCTTGTTAGTCTTTCAAATCAAAAAATCGCTGTAATTAAAACACGAAACGTTACAAAATTCAACATAAGTCTATAATTTGGGATATAAGTTTTATCATAGAGTACGTATGATTATCTACATATACAATTCTAGCACAAGTGCTAATTTATAAGTATATAATAAAACTAACAGGTACCCGGCATGCATTTCAATGCCATATGCGCTTAGT
This sequence comes from Stenopsyche tienmushanensis, assembly GCA_008973525.1. Classification (NCBI taxonomy): domain Eukaryota; kingdom Metazoa; phylum Arthropoda; class Insecta; order Trichoptera; family Stenopsychidae; genus Stenopsyche; species Stenopsyche tienmushanensis. The sequence goes on from WACJ01000016.1 coordinate 1,039,820, forward strand.
AATAATTTGAAAAGAAACGCATTAGTGCAGTTACGTGATTTATTGCTTCAGGCTACGTGTAGCACGGTCTGAAGGGCTTAGATCCAAAAATATGGTCGCACTCGCTCTCGCCTCGAAGGCTGACTATTTCCATCTCTCTCGTGAGCCGAAGATATTCTAATTCATAAACGTCCACGGAGGTGCGCACAATAACTCTCCAAAGTTTCATTACAATCGGATAAATTTTATAGGAATGTATAGATCCCAAACATACACTGTAGAGTCCCCGGACGGCCCCCCGCCCCCACGTGCTCGTCGGGGTTCTTCTATCGGACCGTGATGTTGCTGGAAGAATGGATGGGAATTGGCGGGCGTAGAATAGAAAGACTCTTTTCTTTAAATAACTATTTATTCCACACGAGAGAGAGAGAGAGAGAGAGATCTGGCTGCAGGAGGGACGACCTCCCGCAGCCAAGGCTAACCGACGACTCTTACCAACTCCCGCTTCCTGCGCGTCACTTCCCAACCGGCAACGGTGCACGCGCAAGAAGCGATCGGTAGGTATGCAGGTGCAATGTCTCCGCAGGGCCACAAGAGATGGCGCTGTTAAAATAACATATTGCACCTGAAGAGAGACGGAAGATGTCACTGTTAATCTGGCGAATTAAATCTGCTCAGATTACCAGCACTACTACGTGGGGATGGTAAATTGCTCACGTTACACCACATACATTCATTTTATATATACAGGGTGGTTTGCACATGGACTGACAATTTTTTTTTGGAGTTTAAAGACTTATTGAATGATTTATGCGTCATATGGTATATCGTGGGAAAGAGTATAATCTAAAAAAAAAATTAAACTAAACTAAGTTCAAAATAGTTGTTAATTTTTTTTTAAGATTTTATAAACAGACATTTCTCATTCGTTTGCACTTTTTATACGACTTTGGAAGTTTAGAACTAGTTTTCTTCAAACGAATTGCTTAAAATAATGATTTATCTAAATCAAAAATACATTGCAAAATATAAAAAAAACAGTTATTTCGTACCATTACGACTAATTAAATTTTGTGTATTTTTTTTTTAATTTTGGAAAAAAAATCTATTTTGACAACTCTGACACTTGGTACATAGGGATTATGTATAGAACGACGCAAAAGACCCCCCCTAACTCCTAAAAAATAAAATTGTCGCTTCATGTGCAAAACATCCTTGCATAAAGCGGGGCTTCCAGAGCGTAAAGCCCCGGGGAAGTTTCCCGCTTTACACAAGCTTTTCAGGATGTGAACTCACACATGGGTTAATTCGCTATCGGGTCACTAAAGTCAAGCAGGAGAATGTAGATAGTAAGGTAGTGAAGAAAAATCACTTGTCTTAAACAATACATTTATATAACTTGGAGAGAGATTGCAGCTACGAGACTATAGGGAGACCAGCGGAAAAAACACGTCTTCCCGCTGCCAAGGCTATTAGTTGATTTTTCGTTCTTTTTTTGCGCGTCCGCATACCAAACTCGCAAGGACTTTAAAAGTCAGACAGATACTTCTGTTAATCTCGTAAATTAACCTCGGATACAATCCATCATAACAATGTAATTCGGAATATCAAAAAAAATAACATTTTCAACCAATCGTATCGATCGAGGTTGACCCAGATTTGTTTGCTCTAAAAAAGTAAGCAAAAACTAACGAGAAACCAAATAGATAAAATCTCCAATGGATATCGTCCACGTCCAATAATAGAAAGAGCAATCCGTGCGCTCAATATTTCAGATAGCTCAAATGGTACTATTTGTGAATGATCACCCAGCGGGCCATCCGGCCAAGTGTATAGAAACGCAGTTTTCTCAATAATCATACTTGATTTACTCAATTTTCATTGGCCTAATACAATCGGACGAATTATGATTTTTTCACGATGATTATTTAATGTGTGTTTTTATAAAGGATAGGACAAACAAATGGGGGTTGTTTCTAAATGAAAACGAATAAATAAGTAGGAATCGCTAAACAAATACATTTTCAATGAATTTATTCAGTTGATATATCTACATCAGCGGTCCCAAAACCAAGGGCCTCCGGGCTGAATCCAGCCCTTGACAGGTTTATATTCAGCCCACATCCCCCCACGCACAAGAAATACTATTTTTATAATATTAACATTCGATTGTGGACTGTTGCCTTTGTTTGAGATTTCTATTTTTTTCATATTTCTATAAATATCAAAGATTTGCTCGAGCTATTTTATATGCATAGGATTTACCAAACTGCCATTTTTTTCACGAATATGTATATAAATCTTCTTGTTTCACTCTTAACTGCAGTACTATTATTTACGATTTAAATAAAAGCTTCCTAATTTTGTATGCAAGTTCAATACGTCACACATTATCAAAGGCTCGAGACATGTCCAAGAGTTTTAAAAGATGATTTAAGCACATATTTTGAAACAATGAGAGAAAATATTTTAAAATATAAGAAAAAGATAAGTTTTTGTAAAAAAAAACGAATAAGTTCCCTTAATAAATATGAATGATATTCTTAGGAAAATCCCATATGCTTCTCATTTTGTTTGAACACAAAGCTGAGGATGTTGTGTTGGTGTTAATTAAAAGTTTCGTCCACTTTAAGCATCTTTCCAGCATAATAATTTTGACCTACAAACGTATCGAAAATCTTAGCTCTTTCCAAGTAAGAGAGCATCAAATAGAAAAAATGAAAATGTGGAAAACTTTCAAAACAATAGATACAATAACTCACAAAGCATGCTAGAGAAACTCGGTATTGCCATAGAGTTGTTGAGCTTTAGTTAAGCTCATTTTTATGCGAACAATCGTAATACAGCACATTGAGTATTTTCATACAACTTTTACATGGAGAGTCTTTGTTGAATCAAAGAAAAAACTCAAAAAAACCTTTATTTCTTGTTATTGTTTCATTTTTGGAGATCATAATCATAGTTATTGAGTATCTGCTTAAATACCACACTCTTCTATACATCAATGTACTCTGTAGACATTAAAGACGATATAGCAATAATTTCCTAATTATAGGAACGTCATCTAGTAAGGTACAAGGGCTCTGTAGTATTCTTTATTTCAAAGTTGGTGCATCTGGCGTGTAGGGAGGATCTTAATTGTTAGTTTGTTTGATTCCGCGTGTTTATCGGCCATTTTGTTCAGTCACAGTAAATTCTGCTAATGAAGAGGTCGTCGCGCTCTCTCATACGCGGGACAAGTTCGAAATTATTGCCGTGTGATGCTTGATGATCTTTGCGAAGAATTTCCTGACATTTTTCGAAGTCTCCTAAATTAAATTGTATCTGAAAAACATGGTTACAAGAAGTTATGTGCGAGATAGGCACCCAGAATGTTGTCACCGAAGCACCAACATTTTCACGTGACTGCCGAATATGAATTTTTGGATCGTTTTGCACAATAACGAGAGGCTTTTCTGCATTCAATCATAACAGGGGATAAGACGTAGAGGTGTCACTATACATTGAAACCGAAAAACAATCCAAAAAGAGGTGGCGGAAGAAATCAGTATATAGAAAAGCAATGGAAAATCACCATAAGAAAAAAAATCTTCAAACGTCTCCTATGAAGTTCATATACGTTCAATAACGGATGTGGTCCTTAAGAAGAAGATGAGAGAATTTAATATAATTTACAATAATAATATTTCAATAATAATGATTACATGGTTACACATGAAGATTCGGATTTTCAACACTCGCCAGAACTTTTAAATGCACCAAAAAAAGCTAATGGGTACTGTAAGTGATTTCACCACAATCGCCTATACAATTCCAGGGTTCAAAGATTTTTATACACTTTCTTAAGGTACAGACTTCATAAAAAATAGATTGAGTAATTTGATTTATCGTAGGTAAGAGGCCAAATTGAAGCTATTGGAGGTATTTTAATTCTCACCTTCGAATTCCGAACGTTTATATGAAACGCCCTAATAAATTAAATTCAGAATATTAGAGATGTAAAAGCGCATTTTTTTAATAATGTTAACATAATTTGATGATTTATATTATCTTTGTAGGTCGAATTTAATGTTACTTTCAATGAAAACTGTGGAAAATGAAAAAAAATATTTTCATTCTATCTTATTATGGTCGAAGAAAATAGATCATTTTTTAAGGAAAACTTATTAATTTTCTTATTTTTCTTTACAGCATCGCGTATTCGATATGAGATTACGGGAGGGAACGTAGGAGGCGCCTTTGGAGTGACTAATACCACAGGCGCTATCTACGTTGCCGGGCCACTGGACTACGAAACTAAAAAAAAGGTAGGCTTTGACCTCAAACATAAACTTTGAGATCAACATGGCATAAATTCAGCAAGGGTTAATATAAAATAATTTTAATTTCCTCTATAGCCTAGAAATCCCCGAACAAAAAATGGCATTCTATGCTAGAACACTGGACAAAATTTCGATCGACAATTTATGAGATATCCCTGTTTCATTACTGCTTGAGTCCTTGTTTGTTTTAAATTTGAACACTTGAAATCCATTAATCATAGTCTCGTCGATATCCCGATAGGTCAACTCGAGCCGTCATCGTTAATTTCACTTCACAGGAAACTCCTGGAATTTGCGTACCTAGAAGTGTCCTGTTCATGGCGCATTTCTATGTTCGATTTAGCTGAGTAATGATGCCGGATCAGTCGAATGACAGGTTTATTTGGAAGGGCTTTACGTTTCCGAAACTCTACCGAAATAATAATCTTCCGAGTCCATCAACGTAGCTCCCATGGAAGAACGCTCCGGAATACTGAATGAAATTGCACTAAAAAAATATTTTTATTTTAGACACATTAAGCATATATCAAACGTAACTTAATAATTTTCAGCAAAAAAGGCCTATAAATCATCGGCAAAAATCTCATATTTCATTCGTACGCGGCTTAACAGCGTGGCCGAATTATGCAAATCAACGAACATCGGAATAACTTTAATCTTGGAAGGATAATAAATTTAAAATTTCCCCCTCGTTAGGACAACCCGATATGACAGATTTCTTTCAGAGTGTTTATATCACAAATTCTAGATGCAACGGGTTTTTATCTTATTACAAAACGCATCAATAAAACAATACCTCATACCACGCCATTAAGACGCCAAAATTCTTAAATCATGCAGATCGCTGTCTAGAAATATATATATCTGTCTGTACTAGATACAACTCTAGACTTATAGAACTTTGCTAAAAAGATATACATCCCTTCTCTTTCACCGGCTGCTTAACCCCTACGGGAGTAATTACGAGGACGCTCCGTAACCCCCTCCACTATTCAGAAAGAGCACTCTTGTACATTGAAGCTCGGAGACAGACACAGAAACAGTACGGAACGACAGTCACGGAAAAATACGAATTATATAACTTAAAAATTAGGTTTTTATTGGAATTCTATAGAGTTCATATAAAATATAATATGAATTTAACGCGAGAACTGCAGTGGATAAAATGGTGTACAGCGTTGAATATTTATTTTTATGAGGGCTGAAATAAGAGCACTGGGGGCAATTTAGATCACAAATTTAGCATACAATAAAGAGCTCACTGTTCAGCGTTAGTTCCGGCAATTTAGGTCTGACGACATTAGTCTTTGAAATACAGCATGGTAGAAGCCTCAAATAGTCGTGAGTGAAGACCAATTATGGGCCATGGTTGGAGCAGACACATCAATAACAGTTAGTGGACTTGCAGAAGCCTTACGAGCCTCTTTCGTAATTGTCTCGGCAACTGGCTGCATTTAAAAAGACAAAAATAAACTGGAAATTGGAGACAATAAAAGTTGCTTGAAATATGGAAATTGGATGATGATTTTGGCCCAAATCATGGTCGGCGATTGACTGATTCTAATTAATTTTAAAGGATATTTCAATCAATAAATTTCAATTGCCGTTACAGACTTTCTGCAATCTAGAAGGTCACAAGTAGTTAATCTAATCCCGCGGTATCCTGGACAGTTTTAGGGGCTCATGAAACCCGGGATTAGTAAATGTAGTCCCGAAAAATTCGGGATTTAAATTTTTATCTAATAGAAATCATACACCTCACCAGCACGTTGAACGCTACTAAATCGAGACATTCTCGCCGAAATCTGGACGCTAGGAAACAGTGGCGTAACTACTAATTAACGAGCTTAGGTGACTCCCAGAGCAGTAACTGTCTAATCTATGTATACATATATAGAGTACATATTTGTTTTTCAAATTGTTATATTAACCTTTCCCTACCGGTGATGTATTTACTACACCTCAACTCTAATAATGGGAATATCCATATGAAATATAATAGATACGAGATTCAAAATTTTTATATTCCTCTGTAATATAATTAAAAATCACATCGAAGTATTATAGTATAAAACTATTCATCTGCAACGACGGAAATAAATAATTTGTCGGGAAATCGGGAATTTTGCAAGTTTTAGCCCATGTCTCAGCAGAAAGGAATTTTATCAGTCATATCAGCCATTTTGATATCATTGAGCCTATCCAAGCGGCCGTGACGTTAGTTCTGAAAAAGGTTCTCGTCGAGGGCATACCGGGCATAGGAGCGTCCACAAAAAAATGTGTAGATACTCGTGGAAAGTACTTAGAAGAATATTATCATATTGTGTCGGTATTGTCGATAAATCTTTTTAAAAAAATATATATTTCATGACTTTTGGGATACACCTTGTATATGAAATGAACATACAGCTGGAAATATTTGTTTTATATTTGGGAGTAAATGCGGCATGGTCCGTATTATCTCGGTGAATTATGAGCTTATTCCCCTGCGGATGGATGTAATGACAACTTTGAAAAAGTTTCGCCTGGAGAGTAGCTAATAAAGACTAATAAGAATAATAAACAACATTTCTCCAAGTTTCTTTCCTTCCTCTCCGGTGGAAAAGTAGGAATTTTCGTAGATGGAACAAACACACCCCTAGGTGGATGGCAGCATACCAATTTTTGTAATATCGTGCATCGCCCCATATTTGTTTACGAGTGTTCATTCTCCATTTTTATATTTGAATATTTTTTTTCGGCTTAATATAAAAATATCAAGCCAAAAGCTCTATACGTTTCCGATAAAGCTTCTTCCAGGGAAGCAGCACGCTGTTGTGACTGGACAATATCAAAAAAACTGCTGCAGTCATATTGCCGATATAACTTTATCTGGAAACACTTGTTCATAATTGAAAATGGTTGATAAATTGCCTTGGACACAAATATTGAAAATATATTCAAAGTAATGGAGGTTTATTGCATTCAGATTTGGTTTAAAAAAAATCGAATATCCAATTCGACTTCATTGCAATTTCATTGTGTTACGGCAATTAAAGAATCCCATCATTTAAATTTAGTCAGGCAGCAATTCGGCAGCGAAGAAAATAAAGTTAAAATCTGAAAAGAAAAAAAATCAAGGGAGGAATTCAACCGTCATGCGGGGAAATGAAACGAAAAGAGTTTTTATTTTTGCGCACAAAGGACCTCTAAAAGTTAATTTCGTTTCGCGATTTAAGCATAAAAGAATACATTCGAAAAGAAGCAAAACGGATGTTCTTGGCTTTTAAAATTTCATAGCTTTGAACGGGCGAAAAGTGAATTTCAAACGAAAAAAAACTATACTTAATTGCAAGAAAAAAATAATGGAAATATATTTATGTAGTTCATAAGGGGTTATCCAAATGCGAAGCCTATTTGTAAGTTTTGCGATGAAGCTCGTTTTACAATGGATCGATTCGTCAATAAGCAAAATTGTTATATTTGGGGTGATGAAAACTCTTATAGCGAGAGTCTTCGGGCGGCACTCCGCTCCCACATCATCATCGAAATGGCGGCGCTTGCACGCGGGTCCGTTCTGCTATCGGACCGTTGTGAAGTGTGCGGGCGTCAAATAGAAAGTCTCTCGCCTTATATAACTTCATTTTTAATCACAAGAGAGAGATCTGGCTGCGGGAAGGACGTCCTCCCGCAGCCAAAGCTATCCGACGATTCCTCTCTTCTCGTTTCTCGTTGAATCAAAAGATCGATGGAAGATAACTCCAAACGAACAGATACGAGTACCGTGGGTCATCTGTTGCAGCCCCCTTCAAACTGAGGTTGTACTCGTGGTGGCAGTGAGCACACGGTAGTATTCCTTTGAATTCAGATTGAACTTTTGTCCTTCCTCCTCCGCCGCACCACCAGGTGCATTAATCTGAAGCTGGTTTTCCTGCAGAAACCTCGCCTCCTCTAGAAGACACGAAGCAAAAGGAATGGGCGCCTGGATGCTCTGCGCGTAACGTTTCTAGCGTAACCGGGGTAACCCAGAACAGACCATACAGCAGCGCAGGAAATGGGATCGCACATTATGATCCCCCAATCCAGTTAGTCGCTGTCTGTCGAGCTGCCAAATGTCCTGGATCTCCTTCCTCCGATTGCTCAGAACTAAACTGCGACGTCTATTTCTACATTTCTATTCCAGCGTAGACGAAGTCTTTCAACGTGTCTACTGCCACTCGGTACCGAGCCGAAAACGAGAGACTGTGAGTCAGCATCCACGCTGCATGACCTGACCAGTGTAGACAGCGTCTTCGAACGAAATTGTCAATTGATGCTTCGTCGTACATGCTCATGACCTCTTGATTGGAGTTCTTTCTTGGAATCAGATCTTTTAAAGCAGTTTTTTTTCTTGAGATTTTGTTGGGCATCGTGAACACCCACTCGAAATATGAATGAGTCAAAATCTTTTTTATAGATACGAGTTAGAACGACTTTAGAATATTTGTTGGATATCGAACAAATACCAAAGCAAAATGGTGAGTGCCGTACAAACTAGCGCTAACAAATCGACTGGAGCAAATCGAGTGCCTTTTACATACAGCACTACAAAATAATCAACTTTGTTTGGAACGTACTGTTATACTAGATGAAAAAATGGCTCTAGTAAACGTCAAAGGCATAAACACAAGTCCGATGTGAATAACATCAAAAAAATGAAATATTTTGTGGAATTTTTAGGAAGAAATTCACTTTTAATCACGGTCAAGTAATAAATCGATTTGGAAGTCTATTGCCAAAAACGGTAAAATTGAGGACGAACTGCCAGCAAAACTAGGCAGTGTTGCTAAAATGAAGAACAATGCTTAATCTTCTTTTATTGTAAAATCGCCGTCAATTGTTTTTTCTTTCTTTCTTCCCTTACAGACCATTGTTTTGGATGTTCCTCTGTCTTAATTGTGAAATTATGAATCGATGCAAAAACTCTGCTTTAATGCTGTGAAACATCGCCAAACACTCGATTGAAACGATGCTGAATTTGTTCCATTGTGGGCAAACGCGGCACCCATCATGCGCACATCTTTATCATGCGCAAATTTTCAGTCAATATACAACGCTTTTTGAAATATTTAACATGTCTATTGTTTTATATACTTCATTTAATACCATTTCGTGGATTTTCTTCACCATTTCTGACGCACTGCGATGTTCGTCTTGGCAACTAGTATGGCCTTGTTTGAATTCTGCCACCCAATATTTTACTGTTGTAAATGATGTAACCCCAGTGTAAAATCTAGCTTTGATTTTGTATTTAGACGTTTCAAATAAAAGTATTTTATTACATAACGATGACCAAATTTTTCCATCTTTACAAATTTACTATTGATGGCTGCCAAACTAAATGATAAACAATGTAGCGTCTTCAAACTTGAAACTTAAGCTTTATAAGATATGTACTTTCTATCCGTCGGTAATATAGGTACTTTCTATCGTCGGGTACTTCTGGGGCTATCCTAGTATGCTGAGATTTTGGAAGGGATCGGTTTCAATGTGTGCAGCATCGCATTTATTGCACGGCGTATGTATTTTTATATGGAAGCTTAATGATCAGCTCTGCTTAAATTGGAAACTGGCAACCGTGGTCGAAATATAAACGAGACGTGTGGGGAAATTTCACTAATAAAAAAATTGGCATTGCAGAAAGCTGTGTTCGTGTCTTCTGCAAGCGACGATAAATTTTTGTTGGAAATAAAATTTTATGATTTCCGTAAACACATTGTATGACCAGTTTATCTTATGAGCCTAGATGCACGGCCGGTCACGCTTGTTGAATACAAATGTGATTCCGAATCACAGAGTGGAGAGATGAATTTCTGTTTTGTTTTTCGGCATTTATTTTTGGCACAAAATGAAAATCCGAATGTTTAATTAATATTTTCTGTTTTTTTTTCTTTGTTATATACAAGTCAATAGCTTTATATTCTACGTGTTAGGCTGTAACGTATCAAGCTGCCGAATTTTGTAGATAAAAATGAAATAATCAAATGAATTATCTCATTGTTCAACAATCGGCAAAGACTTTTCGATGCGCCTAACATATGGAGTTCAAATACAGTGCATTGACATAAATTTTCACACATTTCAGAATGTCTCCAATTTTTTCCCTGTGCGATTAAATTTATTTTCCACCCGCAAAGCTTTGCAGCGAGCTTTTTTCCATTAAAAAGTTAATTTAATTAACGGATGACGATACACTTTCTACAAGGCAGGATCAGTGAGGTCGCATTGGGCGATAAAAATATTTTCAACGCTCGTGTGCTTTAAATCTTTATGCCCCTTAAATCCAAAAGCCGTAGTAAATCCTACCGTAATTCATTGATCGCCATTTCAAGCAAATTTAATCGCCAATAAAATTATTTTTGAATTTTAAAATCCCTTGAACTCTGTAAATGAATACTTTTACGATACATTCGTATAACACGATCGATGAATTGTGGCTTATATATAATATATATTATACTAGTATAGGCGGGGATAAATATTACTTCAGCAGCAGAATAAAGAAAAAAAATCAGAGAGTCGACCGAGAGTCTTGGTTACGGGGAGACATGTTCTTCTCACTGGCTTGCCTGTGAGTCTCATACCAAATCTTCGAATTAAATAAATATCCTGGTTTAAGATAAGCGCCTTTTCGCCACCACATGATTATTTTTTTGCATCGGCTCAGTTTCTGCAACTCGATATCCAACAGACCCACGTGCAAGGTTGAATATCTTAAAGAGCATATGCGAAGCGGGGAACAAATTTGAGGTTCTACGGTTTAGCGTATTTTTATTTTTTCTATAGCGCACCCCGCATGAGCTTCGAACCACGTATAGTACATATTTGCATCACACAATGCTTTTGTGGAATCAATTAAACGTGTTATACGTGGGCATTGTTCCATTGTGAGCAAACGCGGCATCCGTCTTGCGCACAGTTTTCTCATGTTCAAATTTTCAGTCAATATGCGTTATATGGCACTTTTTGAAATTCTCATCATGTCGCGCATCTGCGCATTTCAAAAACTTACGCCATAATCTTGCCTGAAGATGGACCAGTCTTCGCCTACTTTGGAATCGGTTTTCCCTTTTCGGTTCATTATTTTGACTGTTATGGCATCCAATCGCGAGGCACTCGTTCATCATGTCAGCGGTCCGAAAAACAGACCGGTTGGACGTGCAGACATTTTCGGTGATAAATGTATACATGGAGTCATCTATGATCTGTACAATCACGGAAGCCCCTTCAGAGACTAATTTACACAGATGATTCGCGCCAAAGGAACCCATCAAATTAATATATTTATCTTTTTTACTAATTTATTTTTAACTAATGTCTGTTTGTGTTCCAGTGTGAGCAAACGCGGCACCTATCTTGCACACAGCTTTCTCATGTTCAACTTTTCTTGCATTTAAACTCTGCCACCCATATAAATGAAGAAGCAGTCTCCTAATATCAGAAAACTAGAATTAGGTACTTTTTAGCAGAGTTTTTTTTAATAACTGCCATCTATACATTAGGTCGGGTACTTCTGGGACTGCTCTCGAATGATCTAATTCATGTAATTTAGGCAATATGTTTAGGTAAAATTTATAACATGGGAATTGCGAAATTTTATGAATTAAAAGAAATTTGATTACATTTGAACGTAGCATAATCGAGCTGAGTACAACACAAATTTCCATTTCCTCCCTGGCAGGAAACGCTCCTTCGAGGCACCTAAATTAAAACCAGTTTCCCTGGGAGGAATCGCAGAGAACTACTTTAAAGCATAAAATACGGGCAGTATCAATAGTTTCGCTATTTGAAATTCAGAAGAAGAAACTGGTTTAATGGCCGGAATGGAAACGCGGAATACTTTCAAGTTTTTATCTCGTCTGCACCTGGTGCTGAAGAATCTTCGTCAACAATGAACCAAATTGAACTACACACAACTTGATAGATCTACAACATCGAGAGAATGCATTTAAAAGAAAATGCACTCTGCGTCCATTTTTTTTATGAATTTCATCAAAGTGCATTTCGCTAAAGCTCCGAATATGAAATTCCCCGGACAGATTCTCGCTCTGCCCATTAACTCATCGTCCAGTGTTGAATCTAAATTTCCAAGCAGACCTATATAAAATTAGACATCGATGCTAAAATAATAAAATAATTTCAATCATATATAAGTTTGGAATTCAATCGCGTTCTTCTTAAATTCATAGTATAAGTGATCCAAGTCCAAATCATTTCCATGGTTTTTAATGTCATAATATAAAACAACTTCATCGTTATTATCCTCAATACCATTCTATGAATTTTAGATCATCCTAGATGTTATTTGCGCCGAATTTGCTCTTATAAACTTATCAAAGTTCTGACAAAGTGATAACGTGGTTCAAAATTGATCGGAACGAACCGGCTCGGCGAACCGTTTCATTACAACATGTCAATACTTCTCGTAATATAAATTCAAATACATGTTTATAAAAAGCGCTTGGATGTTTAATTAAACTTGCCGACAATATTGATGTTTCCATTTCGTTAAACTCGATCCGTCAATGCCTTTAAGTTTACGTTAATTGTATTTTTTGATCTGGAAAGTGTATAAAAAACGCGAATTTAATCTATTTAAAGCTTTTGCAGAAAGTGTGTATAAATCCACTTATGCTGATTTATATTTACGCCATTTTTTAACTATGATAAAGATTTAAAGACTGCCTTAATATTGAGTTGTCCCATAAGTTTCTTTCGCAAATGAACACAGATCTAATCATAGCCATGGTTGAAGAAAACCCGCGATATACTGTTCGCGAAATAGCTAACAAGGTAGAAATTCCACGAACATCCGTCCATAATCATCTGACAAAATTAGGCTACATCAATCGTTCAGATGGCTTCCTCATGAACTGACTGACTCAAATAAACTTCGGCGTATTTCAACATGCGATCTTCTTCTCCAGCGACATAATAGCCAACCTTTTTTGAAGTGACTTGTCACTGGAGATGAAAGTTGGATACTCTATGAGAATATCCAACATAAACGGTCTTGAACCAAGGGTACAGAAACTGTAGCTAAACCTGGCCTACATCCAAAGAAAGTTTTGCTATGCATTTGGTGGGACTGAAAAGGGGTAGTTAGTCATCACGATAACGCCAGGCCTCATGTGCCTTTGCTCGTCAGAAAAAAATTATTATCATTTGACTAGGATGTTTTACCTCATCCTCGATACTCTCCGGACATTGCCCCTTCAGATTATTATTTATTTATTTCATTGAAAAATTCTTTACGTGGTAAAAATTTTAATTCAAAAAATGATATAAAAATATACCTTGATCAATATTTTGCCAACAAACCTGGGAAACTTTGGCAAGAAGGCATTATGAGGCTTTCGGAGAGATGGAAAAATGTAATATAATATAATGGATCTTATATTATTCAATAAATTTTGATGTAATACAAATTATTGATTATTTTTTTCTTAATATGAAAACGAAAGAAACTTATGGGACACCCTAATATATAACGAGGGTCATCTAGAAACTAAGGTTACAGGGGCTACTGAGGCCAGATTTTTTTTTGTTTGTTTCAAAGTTAGCACACCTAATTTGGTCCTGCGTGTTTGTCGCCCATTTTGTTCAGTCACAGTCAATTCTTCAGTTTGCTTAAATTTCACAATGCGGATATATCCGTCATACCCACTTTGCATGGACTTTGGTCTTGACGGATATATACGTCATATCCACTTAAGGGCTTAAAATGATCAAAAAATTCACACGTGGCGATCATGCGATTTTGCCGGTGATCCAGTGTGAGCATTCTGGGCATTCATCTAGCATACAACTACTTGTAACCAAATTTTTCCGACGCAATATCACTGAGGAGACTTCGATAAATGTCAGGATTTTTTTGTGAAGGTAGTTAAGCGTCACACGACGATTGTTCCGATTGTTTCACGATTGTTCTCCAATTTTTTTGTATTTGTTCAAAAATCAATGATAGTCTCCCAGTCTTTGCCTCGTGGTGGGGCTCATCAAATCACTACCATAAACATCCAAGAGCTTCCTATGAATATTTGCGATGGTATTGTTCTTCAAAGTCAATTGCACGGATGGAAAGTGGCGGGAGCGCGCGACGACTTTTTCATTGGAAGAATTTACTGTGACTGAACAAAATGGCCGACAAACACACCGGACCAAACAAACTGACTGATATGATGTGCCAGGTGCGCCAACTTCGAAACAAAATAATTCTCCCAGCTTCAGAAACCCAGGTAACCTTTGTTTCCAGATGACCCTTGTATATAAAAAAAAAAAAAAAGTATTTTTAATATACATTTTTTACTAGATATTTATTGACATTTTCATAATATTTATAAATTTAAAAAATACACACGCAAAATGTTTTAAAATAATATATATTTTTTTTTAATTATTTTTTATCGATTTGTTTAAAAAATGCCATTGTCTAAAATCAATGAACATTTGCATCGTTTGATATTTTATTAAAGTAACTAACGAAAAGAGTCTTTTAAGCGGGTATTTGATATTATTTGCTTTGCTTCATATTCAAAGTTCTAAAGCACTTTTATAATATAAACATAACAATATTATATAATATTAAAAATTGCAATTAGTTTCCTTTTTAGGGTTTTTGGATCAGTTTTTACAATGGAAAAGGTTCTTTTCTGTATATTCTGATTTTTTTTTAAATGGTGTTGGAAATATTTCGATGGCAAAACATGATTAAAAATTATGAATATAATTTTAAAGCTTTTATTTACATATTTAAAAAAAAATTAAAAAGTTATAGGCTGGTAAAGTGTAAGGGGTAAAAAAAATGGGCGTGTCTCGATTGACACGACTTTAACCCTTCTAGTCATCTAATAAAATAAAATAAAAAGGATTCTTTATTAATAAAAACGTCGCTATAGTTCCTACCTCGAAGAAAAAAAACTGTTATTTTAAAATTTTTAAAAAAATCATTTTTTAACCTTATTTTTTCACACTTTTATTTTTTTTAAATAGTTAAAAATAAAATTTTGACATACATCTGGTAGGAGCGATATAAGGTTACACAGAATAGATTCTACCAAATTTAAAGTAAATCAGTTAATTAAAACTTGAGATATAATGTCAACTATTTTGAAAAAAATAATTTCGAAAAAACGCGCTGTAAATAATTGGAATTTTGGAAATTTCTTTGGAGGTTTTTTCAAAGTTCTAGACTAGAATACCTCTTAAGCAAGCTAATTTATATTTTTATTAACACACTGATTGATTATTAATTTAAGCACCTCTCATCAATATTTCGAAATATGTTTAATGTTTAAACCTTTAAATTATGAAAGCTGAATGGAGTTTTGTGTACATAAAAGACATCAATCCAAATTCAGTAAAATGTATAGTCATCTTATTTATGCAAGATTATTAGCTACTTATATAAGTTCGTTTAATTTTATAGATTTTGGAGCTTTTAAGAGCTTACATCGCGCACTTAACGCTAGCTATAATTGTTTTTTTTGTGTTGAAAAGCTGCTTTAGTTTATTATCCAAATCATTTACATAAATTCGAACGTCGCTTAAAAAGGATATTTACGAATTTGGCTTTAAAAATTTCAATCCCGACGAATGGAATGTTGCAACGACAAATATTTTAGCCGTTGCTGGAACATGTCAGCGCAAACATAAAAGCAAAAGAGGACATCTGTTTTGGTGATTGCTGGGGCATAAATCGAATGCAGATATAACATTTCAGGGAAAAACTATAAAATGCATCCTGAAAACTCTGAAAAACACACACATCATACATATTCCAAAAAAACCGACACCTTATTTTATTCCCCAAGACATAACGTACGAAGCACACTGTTTGCAACGCCAACAATAAAAATATTTCATTGATAGAAGAATCTATGTTTTTATGAGTAATAAATTTTGAAAAGACACAAGCAAAAACAAAGCATACTCAGTAATTTTTGGGCTGCTCCTCATTCCTCATGAACTCTTAAAGATAATCGACCTTTTCTGCGCGGATTCATTCGCTTTTAGGTTGCTGAAGTCCAAATAAGATGATGGAAAGAAGATGTTCTTCGTTAAAGCCTTTATTATCGTGTCGGAAAAAAAACCACAACTACAATAGACCAAACAACCAAACCAAATCAAAACCTTTGGGCATGCTTTCGTGATCGTACAAATCATAGAAGAGGTACGCATTTATCACGGAAAATACTTTAAAAGGCTCTAAGAGAGGAATTAATGGCCATAAGGTCTATGTGTCCAACCGGTCCGCCTTTCGGATCACTGTAAGGGGTTTTAAGGCTTAAAAACTAATAGGTTTTAAGCCTTAAAACACGAGGAGCATTCAATAATTGATGATTTTGTAAAAAATAAAATATGAGAGTATGAGAAGTGTAGGTCAAATATTTTTTTCCACCTTGTGTTTTTGACGTCATTTTTATTGCGAATTTTCGATAGTAGTGATTGTCAAGTATGGACTTTGAATCTAGGGACTCAATGTACGAATCCCAATAACATATCAATAACCGTATAAAGATTTTACGACCTAGCCTTAATACCGCCGAAAGCCTGCTTATAAATATATGTAATTCGCCAAATCCCACTGAGACAGTGCCCTATGTTTTATTCATTTACTTTATCTGACGTTTGGACTTATTTTTTATTTCGCAGTACGAGCTGAGATTGGCTGCCATGGACAATCTGAAGGAGAACTACACCACTGTGGTTATACACGTGAGGGATGTAAACGATAATCCTCCCGTGTTTGAGAGGCCCACGTATCGCACTCAAATTACTGAAGAGGACGACCGCAACCTCCCAAAACGTATACTTCAAGTGAGTGGATATTTCATTTACGAGCGTTTAACCCGTTCAAAATCGAACGAAATTTTATAAATAAAATCAGTAAATATACATTTCGGTGTATTGGGGCTGAATAAGAAAAATAAATTTACCCCACTTATCTTGAAGGGTTGAATTATAAATGAATTCCAGACTCTTTTATAAAATATATTTTACTCCGACGAATGTGGTTTACTAACAAGAGTTAACGTATATAGATTATGATAAAATATGCTTATAAATTTTATAAATATAATCATATTGATTTGCTTTTTACGTTGTTTTTGTATATGTTAAAATTAATGTATGTTTGTTTGTCCCGTATAAATTCCGATACTATTCATCCATTTACGATGAAATTTTGGTCAGTTGTTGTGCCCACACTTGTAAAAGTTTTTGAATTAGTACAACTATTGTTTTTGTACCCAATTTGTTTTGCGAGACATTTCGCAAATGCATCATATAGTAATTGTACAAGTATATACGAATTTTTGTTTACGCTCTTGGCTCAATAAATTCAAAAAATATATTGAATCATTAATCGTTTAATCTAAAGTTTTATAGGATTCAAATAGCGTAAAACATCATACAAGAATATACAAAAAAATTAAAAAATAAAGTTATAGGCTGGTAAAGTGTAAGGGGTAAAAAATGGGCGTGTCCTGGTTGACACGCCCATTTTTTTTTCATAGTTTTCAACCCTTTTAGTCATCTGTAATTAGAAAAATAAAAAAGTTTCTTGATTAATAAAGATAAAGCTTCTATTTCAGAGCAATAAAATTATTTTATTTTCGAAAAATGGTGACTGTTTTTAAGTCAGTTTTTTAAATAGTTAAAAATACATTTTTTACATAAATCTGGTAGGAACGATATATCATTATATAGAGGAGGTTCTTACCAAATTTAAAGTAAATCGATTAATTATAACTTGAGATATAATGTAAACCGTGTTTAAAAAAGTAATTTCGCGAAAAACGCGTTTAAAGAGTGAGTGGCGATAAAAAAAAAAACGAAGACCAAATAGTATTATAGTGGGTTAATTCCTAGATCCTTGAATCTAATCTTTCTATCGAGATTGAGCCTAATTTCCTGTTTCTAAAGAAATACATAGATATGATTAACCCTTTGCGGTTTTTTGTCTACAATTTTTTGGCTGACCCTATCCCAACCCTTTTAGCTTAATTTTTCAAACAAACTGTAACGTTTAGGCGGGAGCGCCCTCGGGGGCAGAGACCCCGGGCGGCTCCCCGCCTCCACGCGCTCGTCGGGATGACTGCGCTACAGCACGGGTCCGTTCTTCTATTGGGCTGTGATGTTGTTGGACGAATGGATGGGAATGCGAATGGAAAAACTCTCTTCGCAAGATAACTATTTATCCGCACTACAGATAGAGAGAGAGAGAGAGAGAGAGAGAGAGAGAGAGGGGGGTCTGGCTGCAGGAGGGACAACTTCCCGCAGCCAAGGCCAACCGACGACTCTTCCGACTCCCGCTTTTTGCGCGTCACTACCAAAATGGCAACAGTGCACGCGCAAGAAGCGATCGGTCGATAAGCAGGTGCAATGTCTCCGCAGGGCCACAAGAGATGGCGCTGTTAAAATAACACATTGCACCTGAAGAGAAATGGAAGATGTCGCTACTACGTGAGGATGGTAAATCGTCCACGTTACACAAACATTTCTTGGTCAAATATTGGTCAAAATAAATCTTCTTACAATGTTTTCTGTAAATAATTCCACGAAAATATCGTATTAAAGTATAGATAAATGTTTTTTTTTATATTTTCGCGGACCCCCGATAAAGGCTTCGTGGACCCCCAGGGATCCTCGGATTCCAGTTTAAATACCGCTGATCTAAACATAAATCTAATGTCAATAAAGATTTGATAAATCTTGTTTATCTTTCATAATCTTGCATGTAATGTATCAGTGCTCTTTCAATGGAAATTTATTCCGAATTTAATACGTCCGCAAAGGGTTAATAGTTTGTATCAATAAATGTAATTTAAAAATAATTTTATCACTGTAGCGTAGGATATAAAAGAAGAAGAAGAGTTGACCTTGATCGCGGAACGATGTATTCTTTCCGCTGGCTCCTCAGCAGTCTCGCAGCTGAGTTCTCTCTTTCCAAGGAAAGTTAAGATATTGGCCAAGAAAATCGACTCCATTTAGAGTAGTTTGGAGAAAAATGCTATGATTTAAAATATCGATATGATTTGAAGGCGAGTTTTCATGAAAATTGGAAATATTCAAACTTTTATTGAGTAAACGGTTGAATCGGATGGAAGATTGATAGCCACTGGTGCCAATTGTTGAACACATTTAAACTTGATGTACAAATACATTCCTCCGCAAATCTACTTTATAAAGCCTTTGTTTCCAACTTTGCGACCCGAATCGGGAATACGGATGTTCTTCGCATGGTCGCGAGACTATATAAAAATATATGCAGTCCTCTTTGAGGACAAATTGGGTCGTGGTCAAAAAAAGGTAGCAAACAAATGCTATAAAGCAAGGGTCACCGAGCCACGGACCGCATCCGACCCTCACTTGTGATTTTTCTGTCCAAATTGATATTTTTATCTCTTAAATTGCGTTAGATCCAAAAATATTTGTCTTGCATAACAATGAATTTCAGAGCCCGTGAAAATTCATCGAAAAAGTACGCAAAGCGCCGAATTACTCCTTGAATAAAACAGGGAAATCCTCATTATTTTTGGAAATACATTTCCACGTTAATTGGGGAATATATCAAAGTATCGTCTTTCGCTTAATTATTATAGAGCCTCCCTAAAATATCGCAATGGTGTACATCAAATCATAACATAAAACCTTATTAACGTCTGTGACCTTCGTAAATAATATTATTCGTGTTTGAATGGTTAACTTATCTCACTAATTGTGAAATTAAATGATAAATATGGATGTTGTCAGTCTGCAAAGACGTCAACGATATAATCGACAATAAATGTAAATTGAATTTCTTACATTTGAATTAAGGAAATCGATTATAGGGATGCAATCGTTTCAGGGCCCCCGCTTTTACCTAAATATGTTACCATATAAAATAAGAGCATAATTTCAAACGTCGTCTAAAGCGACTTCATTAAGGATTTAACCACGTGTAAATATAAAAATTATTAATTTGTAGGTTTTTTAAATATTAATGCCATATCTGATATCAATTTTAGTAAAATGACGAAACGTCTTTTCATAGTTTTCAGAATAAATAATATTGTACTGAAGGGTTTCTCAACTGATATCTATAAGCCCCTGGGAACTAGAAAATGTGGTAGACCTCGAATTCTAAATTAAATTTAGCTTACAATACAATTATGAAAATATTTCCCTTGTAGATGTATGTTTAGCAAATGTATTTAAAATAGTTATTTCAATAAATCCAACCCTTATCTTTTAGCTAACGTCAAAATAATAATTAAATATACAACATCTAAAATATATTGTGAAAAAAATATTTATTACCGATACTGCACAATTTAGACGTATTTTATCAGAGTATTGTCAAAACGTAAGTAATATGTATTAAATTGGTAATAATATATACGATTTGGTTTCATCTTGGTCGACTTAAAATTGTGGAACCTAATGTAACTCAGAAAACTGCTCTCCATAATGGGGTATGTTAAATGCGAAATGCGTTTCGCCACGAATCCCCAGGCTTAAATAATAAAGCGAAAAGGGAAACTCACCTCCTTTCTTCCTTTTATTCATTCATGTCGATCCTTGTTTTTTGTTAATACAACCTAGCAGATAAAAAAATAATATTATTTAATTTGCACAACATAATTATAACAGAAACTTGATACTATATGGACCAAAGTGCAGATTCAATTAAAACTGATTAGCAAAATGAATATAATAGGTGTTTGGATACTTTATGAAACATCCATATGCAATAAAGATCACCCTATCACATTCATTTAATTATTGTCAAGACAAAAAAATACTTATTTAAAAAATGTGCTCAATCTACGAGGATCATCCAAAAAATAAGGTTACAACATTTATGTAGAATCGAAAAATGCTTGTTTTTAATTGAACTTCACAAGATACTTATATAAATATATTAAACTAGCTTTCAACGTAATCGTCGTGGATATTGAGAAATTTCTGTAGTTGGATTGGTCGTCCTTCGATATGTCAGTGGTCCGAAATTCGGACCGGTTGGGCACAGAAACTTTGTGGTTACTTCTTCTAATTTTACGCCATTCTGTGAGGCAAGATTTTCTGTGGGTTTTGAGGGAAATGCATCCCCGGGGCTTTCTACAACCTCCGCCGGACCGTAAAGGCTCTTCCCAGCGGCTAATAACAATTAGTGGGCTCGCACATATTTTTCGGGGCCACGAGCAATAATCAAAACTCTTATCTACCCTATATAATATATATTTATATAATTATTCTTTCATTCATAATAATATGTAATAGTATTTATTTACATATTTATCCTAGCTTAAGAGTTTCAAGGTCAATTTAGAATCTTTAGAGCTTTCACGTCTCATCCACCGTCGCGACAGAATCCAGAAAAGCTTATCCCTCAGATGCAAACCATGTGTAGTTTGGACAAAAGTGTGAGCATTCTGGGCATCCATCTCGCACACAACTTCTTGTAACCAAGTTTTTCCGGCATAATATCACCAAGGAGGCTTTCAGAAATGTCAGAAAAATCTTTGTTAAGGTCGTCAATTGTCACATGGCGGTCTTTTCGCATTTGTTCTTCAATGTTTTGCACAAGTTCGTCAGAAATCAATGATGGTCTCCCATCACTACAATAAACTACCAAGGGCTTTCTATGGATATTCGCAGCAGTATTGTTCTGCAAAGTACAAAAAAACGATTGATCGCGCGGATCTCGCACGGAGGGGAGGTAGCGAGAGCGCGCGACGACTTTTCATCGGAAGAATTTACTGTGACTGAACAAAATGGCCGACAAATATAGCAACAACGCGTCGACAATTCAGAGCGCTGTTAAAAGTATTTTTTCATGCAGTATGGACCCATCACTACACAGAATCAAATTGGCAGTCAGCTGAATGGACAGCAATCAGCGAAAGCCGCACAAAGCGACTAAAAACGCAAATGTCAGCTGTTAAGGTTTTGGCCTTCGTATTTTGGGATGCGCACAATATTTTATTCATCGATTACCATAAGAAAGGAAGAACTATCAATAGCGAATATTATATGGCGTTATTGATGCGTTTGACGGAAGAAATTGCAACAAATCGATGCAAATGAAAAATAAAAAAGTGCTCTTTCACCAAAACAATAGATCGTGTAACAAGTCGATTGCAACAATGGTAAATTTGTACTTTGAATTACTTTCCCGTCCACCGTATTTCCCGAATCTGGCTTCCAACAACTACTACTTGTTTGCACATCTGAAAAGAATGTGTGACTATGTTGATGAATAAAATCGTTTTTGTTTTATTTTGTTGTTTATTAAAAAGTTATTTTTTTGTATTAATCATCCCACGAACTTATTGAGTTTTATGTTCCTGGTGTGAATTTAGTATTAAAAAAAATATGCCACCCTCCCAGCTTACTAGCACTTGCTTGCTCTACCAGCTTAAAAACTGGCTAGAAAACTAGATAGAATAATTTTCTGCAGCACAGATAAAAGGAATATATCGTACCAAATATAGGTTTTTCCAAACATATTAGATAAAGCGGAAAGAAATGTCATTTTTTTGGTTGCGTCTTTGCCGTCGGTTTACTTCAAGTTGCTGTCGAATGAATACGTCAAATTTGATGTCATTTTGAAGCTCTGTTGTTTGTCTTACTTTTTCAAATATTTTTATATTTTTTTAGCAAATTTTTCATGCCAAAAATTGATAAAATAAATATGACGCATTAAATTTTCTGGTAGAATCTGATCCTCGAAAAACAAAAAGGAATTATCGCTAGACATCGGCTGTCCCTGGTCGACAGTAAAAGATCATTTGAAAAGACACAGACAGGGAATTTGGGTACCACACGAGTTGTCATCGACGGTCTCGGAACAACGGATAACCATTTGTTCATCGCAATTGTCCAGGTATAAAACCGATCTATTTTTTAAGAAGGATCGTTATTGGAGATGAGAAGTGGGTTCTCCACAACAGTTCGAGAAGGAAGAAACAGTGGCTTTCTTCAAATCAAGTACCTATTTCTACCCCTTCGACCGTCATTATCCATGAAAAAGGTCCTTCCTTATGTTTGGTGGGATTTTTTTTGACGTAATTCAATACGAATTATTAAAACCTGGACAAACTGTTACAGCAGAGCTACACTGTGCACAATTAGAAGTCAGTGCTAGTTAACAACCAAAGAAGAATATTACAGCATGATAATGCAAGACCACACGCAGAACAAAGGTAGCTGGATTTGGAAGTGCTGCAACATCCACCATTAACTCCTGACATTGCACCTTCAGACTATCATCTTTTTGAGTCATTAGAATATTCGCTTCGCGATAAAAAAAATCACTTCTGTGGAACAAGTGAAAAATTATTTGGATTCTTACTTTAGTGGAAAACCGGCCGAATTTTACGAAAGAGGCATTAAAAAGCTACCTAATCTGTGGAGGGCGCTTATAAATAACAATGGAAATTATTTAATTGAGTAATATTGTATAGCTTTTACTAAAATATTTTTTTCCTTCAAATAACAAAAAAATGACATTTCTTTCCGCTTTACCTAATATGATACGAAAGGATTTCTTGAAGCACGAATATGCCGAACTTTTTTTAATTCTAAATTTTGTAAAATCCTTCAATGGACTAAGTCAGGGAGATTTTGTAAGATATATACATAGCTACTATTAAAAAAACTCATCGCAAAAGCAAAAAGGTCTGGCCAGACCATCTTATTGACAAAAGAGTCAAATGTACACATTCTTCGCTTGGGCAAAATTTTCACATTTATCGTTTTAATCGCCAGTTCTTCTTTGCAATCCATTTTCCAAGTGCTAAAATCAAATATTAAATATCCGCTCTTGTATTGCGTCTGTTTAGTTTGAGAATCCTTTCCGTGCATGTTCGTGTGTAGAATACGCTTAGTGGCATTGCCCGTCCGAATAATTATTTAGGAGCTCCATTAAAACAGATTCCAACCATGATCCTCTTCAGCGTGACCTTGAAACAAAGTTGGAATAGACATTCTACGAACAACAAGGAGGAAGTGCGACATCTCTATACGAGTGACAGCCGTGTCGCCTGAACTTTAATCTTAGATAACCAAAAAGTTCCAACACACGTAAGCAGCTTTGGCACACCGAGCACTTCCTGTCGTAAAAGCATTCGCTTGTTTCAGCGGGACATCCCCCGTTTCCTCTCAGAGCCATCCTCTTTGGCCTGGTCCGAACGCATGATTTGTATTCCCCGAAAGTTTCTTCCGTAATAACAAATGCCGCTTCTTCTGCTTGCGAAAGAAAAGGGTGTGTTATTAATGCTCCCAAAATGCTTCCTACTTTTTGCCAAACAAATACCCCTCCCTGGGACATATTTACTTGACTCTTAATGTAATTTTTTTCGGAGGGCGCGCAATTTATTTCTCCCATTGTCTCGAACGTCCAGGACACTTATACACTGGATCCTTTCGCTTTTTGCGTTCCACGACAAAATTAAGCACGATGTAATGGCGGCTGGATAATAATAGTCTTCAATTCGCTCTCGATGGAAGATTAACGGCCATGGCCTGGATCCGACGCACAAAAGTGTCGGAACCTATCACCGGCGAGGACAAAAGAAAAGATTTAATTACGGAAAATACATCATCGCTCGCAGTTAAGGAAATCGAATCTTGGATTAATAATGATCTGACGACTTTATCCTCTTTGGATTTTCTTCGGTTTTCGGGCAGCGTATAGATTGAGCCGGGAGACCATTATTCATAAATCCTCCTGCCGCCACACATTTGTCACTCCGTGTAAAAGGCTTTGTCAAATCCATCATGATTTATATCATTCTATATGTGTAGCTAAATTTATACGCACAGACACATGTGTGTATTCGCAAGGATTCATATTTTGCTTATTGAAACTGGCATAACCATATAGTGACCCAATATTCAAAAAGAATCCGCTTATATACAGTTAGAATGAACAGAAACAAGCATTAGATTTTATCATGTGGCTATAATATAAGAAGAAACGGTGCAAAAACATAGAGAAATCTGAGACGGTAGCCTAAGAATTACGCGACCTGGCGTAAAGATGGATACTTCATAAAACCTAAATTTCAAGTTTGAAGACGCTACGTTGTTTAGTAATCCTCAGGAAAGAAAATTCATTGGTGTCAGGTCTGGAGACCGTACGAGCCACGGAATAGTGCCGCCCAATTATTTAATTTAAACGATAGAAGTGCCCACAAAATAAATCCTAATTAAAAAAATGAAAGAGGAAATACTACTTCAAAAAACTACAGTTGAAATAAAGAAAAGGGGTCGTGCGTAGGGAATCCAATCCCGAGCCAAAATTTCAATCCCGGAATTTCGGGACTGTATTAGACGATGTCGGGATCAATCCCGGGATCCCGGGATTTGAATTTTCAATAGTTTCAGAAATTACATTGATAAATTTGATCAAATATTACTAATAAATAAGTCCATTTTTTTAATATAAAAAAATAATTTGAAGGCGAAAGAATTTTATTTATTTATAAGAAAAGATTGAATGAAAATGCACGCTCAGCCTCCACACTCTTTGGAGGTATCGTCATCACATATTTAAATGCTAGTTCGAGTTGATGACCGCATGAGCCCCCATTTTCATATAACACTATCAATGTGACTGATAAAATTCCGTTCTGCTGAGACACGGACTAAAACCCGCAATATTCCCGATTTCCCGACAAATTATTTATTTCCGTCGCTGTAGAATAATACTTATATACTATAATAGTTTGATGTGATTCGTAATTATATTACGGAGAAATACAAAAATTTTGAATCCCGTATCTATTATATTTCATATCGATATTTCCATTATTAGAGTCGAGGTGTAGTAAATACATCACCGGTAGGGAAAAGTTAATGTAACAATTTGAAAAATATGTATGTACTATATATACATGTATACATAGATTAGACAGTTACTGCCCCTAGGCGTCGCATAAGTTCGCCAATTAGTATTTACGCCACTGTTTCCAAGCGTCCAGATTTCGGCGAGAATGTCTCGATTTAGTAGCCTTCAACGTGATGGTGAGGTGTATATAATAATTTCAATCCCGAATTTTTCGGGATTACGTTTACTAATCCCGGGATTCATGAGTACCTAAAATGCGGTGAGGTGATTAATATGAAAAAACTTTGTAAATAAATTTAATAAAATCATCTTAAGCATAAAAATTATTTTCTTAACTCTGACCCTGCCAAACTGGTACCTCTTCAAGTTTAACAACGTATTAAATGATTTGTATGACATGTAACATATTTTTATGTAAACTAAATTCAAAATAGTTGTTAGTTTTTTGTTTAAAGAAATTAGAAGATGACATTATTTGGAAGCTCAGAAGTAATTTTTAAAAAAATCAGTCTATGTGCAAAACATCCGTATATATAATATATAGGTTTTATGGTTGAGAGGTAAAATCTAGTCTCGCTCGCGACCTTATTTGGCATGAAGTCACCTATTTGAATTAGCCTCTGAGAGTGTTTCCATAATCATACAGATACCGAAAATGCAGCAAAAAGCCCTAAAAGAGGATGGAGTGGTCACAACGTCTATGTGTCCAAATGGTCCGCCTTTCAGATCGCTGATACGACGAATGAGCGCTTCGTAATCGGACGCCATGCCCGAACATGATCTGCGTCCATGAATGGATATCCGCATGGACACTCCAAGATCGGGGAAAGTTCGTCCTATGGCAAGCAATCGAATACGATTGCCACAAATTATTTTTGTTCAATCCATTTCAACAGTAATAAAATAG
This sequence comes from Stenopsyche tienmushanensis, assembly GCA_008973525.1. NCBI lineage: Eukaryota > Metazoa > Arthropoda > Insecta > Trichoptera > Stenopsychidae > Stenopsyche > Stenopsyche tienmushanensis. The sequence goes on from WACJ01000016.1 coordinate 1,066,887, forward strand.
CAAAAAAATCAACCTTATTCGCTGCAAATATACGTTCAGAAGTTGTGTATACGTTTTGCAAGATAAATATACTTTGCTTACGTTGGGAAAAAAATAACAAAGGGTGACGATAATGCGAAGTATTTTTCTTCCATTCTTTTTAGAGAAAGAAAAGTCATGACCGCTTTCATCCGCCGCATTCTTAATAGCCCCATCGCAGATGAGAATAATAAAAGAAATCCCATCAATCAATATCTCGAGAATGTGGCTTTCAATAATTAATGATTGATGATTTATTAGATGCCGACGAGGCTAAAGCACGTCCTGCGTGAGTTGCTTCGATTCACAATGAGCGATTTTGCACGTGCCAACTGAAAAATTACTGGCACAAGTTTTGAGGAAATTTTCAAAAAAGGATCAGCAGGACAAGCAGCCGAATAGATCGATCCTGTACGTGTAATCGGAAGTATGAAAACCTGTTAACACTCAGAAACCCGGTCCCGCGTTAGCGCTGACATACATCGCACGATATTTCTTCATCGGTGGGCACACTACACAATGCATCTATATGTTTCGTTTTATGAATGTAAGAAGATGAAAAAACAACGGTAGTTTAATAAATAATATAGTCGTCCTCTGAATCTATTACAATTTGTCATCTGTTTAATCCTTCTGTCTAAAAGAGAGACCTTTTTGCTTTTGCGATGAGTTTTTTAATAGTTGCTGTGTATACATCTTACGATATACCCCTAAATACCCCCTGATTCTATCTATTGAAGGATTTTAGTTTCGAGAGGTCTGACCAAACCCAGATTATTTTTTCATACAATTTTTATAAGAAATCACGTTTCTCTAAGGCTGTTATTCCATTATCAACTGTCTATTATGACACCACAGTTTTTGGAGAAGCCCAAAAGCCATAGGTAATTTTATTTTGCAACAAGCACAAAGGAGGTGATGTCGTTAAGACAGCAGATGCTTGGGGAATTTTCTTCAATTTCCTTACAAAATGTATGAAGGTCCAGCCAGACCCATTTCATTGACGGAAGTTAATAGAAACATGCATTGACAGAAGGATTTAGAACTATATTGACAATAAAAATGGTAAAACATGGAAGACCTATTGTTTATAAGTTTATAAAAAAATGATAAACGTGAAAAAATTGAGCGTCGTTTTAGCGACGACCCGATGCCAAAGGGTTTAATAAAGCAGTAAACTAATTTTCTTAATTTTACTTTAATATTCGGTAAAATTTTAGTCCATTTGCCATGAAAGCTAATTAAAAAGCCCCTCCCACCCTAAAAATAATTCTCAACAAAATAAAAATAAATTCAACAAAGCGACTGAATGTTTGATAAACTAAAACCTTTTAAAGCGGAAATTGATAATCCTTACAAGAATTTAAAAACACTGATTAATGAACGAAAGTAATCGGCACTTTTGTGCATCAAGTACGTGCCATGAATGGGTTAATGACTTTCTTGTCGGGTCGGACTTTCTAAAGATTCTCATTAAATTCTTAACTCTCCGCTTTTGTGATTGAAGCACTAATTAAATCATGCCGCTCGATGTTCTCCCGAAAAGTAGGAGGGCAACAAGAAAACCACCCCCAGCCCCGTGACCCGTTCCCGCCCCCGCATACAAAGGCTTCGATTAAACTCGCCGTTAACTGGGCACTGTTCGATTCACAAAGGCGTCCAGTTTTCAACTTGACCTTAACTCGCATAGGGAAACCCATAAATACTCCAAATGTCGTACAAAAGTCTGATTCGAGGAAAGTAAATTAACTAAAGCGTTCCTTTGACGTTTCGATGTGATATATACTCATTTAAGCGCTGTTACTTCTGGAATAGCCGGAATTAAATGTTTAATATTAGGAAGATCCGATATGCATTTATTAGGTCCACCGAAAAGTTCTGTCCGTTTTCAGAATAAAACGGAATAATATTTTTTTCATTCTTTGAATAAATTTTATTGAATAATATAATTTTCATCAATATTTATAACTTGTTGCCAGCGTGATGGCATTTAGAAAAAAACGAAAGAAACTTATGGGACACCCTAATATTAAGTTCTTACTCAGGCTCAACGTCGATATAAGTAGCCATTGGTACACGACCACATCTCATTTAATACAAACATGAAACATCTTCGTTTTATTTCATTTGCTAGGTCAGTATGTATATATATTCAGTGATAAAAAGAGAGGGCTAAATATGTGCATACTTATTAAACTCGTTGTAACCGGAACGGACAGAACTTTCCGATAGACCTAATACCAATCCTAAATATGCGGATTTGAATGAAATAAATAATTTAGTTTCTCATCGGCGTTTTAATTCTCATCTACGAATTCCGAACGTTCAAGTGGCATGCTCTGATAATAATATTATTTCATCAATGTGGACCGATTATCCGGATGACTTCAGTAGTTCGGATAATTGATTCAATGAAAATATTCAAACTGTTAAAGATTCTTTTAATTTTAGGTGACTGCTATCGACGGCGATAAAGATAGACCACAGAGTATAGTATACTTTCCGACTGGACAAGGAATAGATACAGATAATTTAGCAAATAGCAAATTCGACGTTAATAGAACAACAGGAGAAATATTCGTTCTTAAGGTAAGCCCTCGACTATTGTCATATTAAATGTATCGATAAGTCCTTGCCGATTTAATAGAGAAAAGAAAATGTTATTTTTGTTAAGGGTAAAATTTCAAAGCCCAAAACCGATCAACATTATTTGCTGCTGTTTTTCAACCAGGGGTTGAACACCACCAATACCACAAAAACCATAAATTAAATTTACCGATGAATTAAAAAAAAAACGATGTTTGAAATTCGCCCCTGGAACTGGAAAACCCTTAAATTTTGATGACGACATATTTGGAACCCATAATGGAAACAGATCCTCGATTAAATATCGAAGAATTATCGCAGAGGATGCATTCGCCGTGGTCAACAGCTCAAGATCATTTAAAACGTATCGGAAAGACGAATCGAATGGGAGTTTGGATGCCGCACGAACTATCCGACGATAACAAAGGAGAGCGACGAAAAACGCGCAAAGTTTTGTTGTCAAGACAAAAAAAAATCGTCGCTTTTTGCAGCGAATTGTGACTGTATGTGAAAAATTGGTTGTTTATGACAACATAAATCGCCAATGGCTTTCGCTGAGATATTCAAGGAATTATTCAATATGAAACCTGGCGAAACAATAACTGCAAATGTGTATTGTCATCAATTGGAAAGGGTAAACAACATAATAAGTGTCAAACGTCGAGAATTAATAAGGAATAATTAAGTGATTTTGCAACACGACAATGCACAACACCAAAAGGCAAAAAAGACTACTGAAAAGTCATATTTCGACTCAAAATCCAGAATTAATCAGAAATAATTAAGTGATTCTGCAATACGACAATGCATGACCCTAATTCCATATTTACCAGACCTGGCTCTGGCGGATTATCATCTTTATCGCCTCAAAACCAGAAGAATTTTTCAAAAGAGGAATTGAAAAATTCGAAAACCTGTAGGAAATAGTAGGCCAGCAATGAAGGAAATTATGTTTTGTAATATTTTGTAAATAAAAATGAAAAAAACAAACTAACCCTTTCATTGTTAAAAAATCGGCAAAGACTTTTCGATACATCTAATATTTTACTTCTTGGTGTTCAAATTAAAATAAATTCATATTTCAGCCATTGGATCGAGATTTGCCGCACGGTAGACCCCAATGGAGATTTACAGTTTTTGCTCAAGATGAAGATGGAGAAGGTCTCGTGGGTTACGCTGATGTTCAAGTCAACCTAAAAGACGTCAACGACAATGCTCCATTGTTCGCTCAAGGCGTCCAACTTGGAAATGTTACCGAGAATGGCACTGCAGGAACGCTGGTGATGGTGATGAGTGCTGTCGATTATGACGACCCTGGTGAAGCCAACAACGCCAAGCTGATTTATTCGATTGAAAAAAATGTCATAGAAGAAGAATCAGGCATACCGATTTTCGAAATCGAACCAAGCACCGGAGTAATCAAGACAGCAGTCTGTTGTTTGGATAGAGAAAAAACACCAGATTATACCATCCAAGTGGTGGCAGTAGACGGCGGAGGTTTGAAAGGAACCGGGACTGCTTCCATAAAAATTAGGGACGTCAACGATATGCCGCCACATTTTACGAAAGACGAATGGATAACAGAAGTCGACGAAACCGATGACAAGATTCTACCCAGTGAACCTATCCTCATCGTGACAGTACACGACGAAGACGAAACGAATGACTTCCATTACAAAGTAGTAGAAAACAGTGGATTCGGCGCTGAAAAATTCGCCATGGTCAAAAACGAAGACGGAAGCGGATCGCTCAAAATAGTCGGTCCTTTAGATTACGAAGATCCATTACAAAGTAACGGATTTCGATTTAGAATACAAGTTAACGATAAGGGGGAAGATAATGATAAAGATAAAAACCACGTTGCCTTTTCCTGGGTAGTAATTAAGCTTAAAGATATTAATGATAATAAGCCTCAATTTGAGAGGAACAACATGAACGTGTCCGTCGAAGAAAACGCTGAAGTGGGAAAAATTCTGGAGAAATTCAAGGCAACGGATGCTGACCAAGGCGGCAAGAGCAAAATACTATATTCGATCGACAGGTCTTCCGATAGAAGGAGGCAATTTTACATAAGCCAAGAAGGCGTGGTGAGCATCCAGCGTCCATTGGATCGCGAAGAAATACCCAAGCATGAACTGAAGATATTGGCAATCGACGATGGCACCCCTGCCTAAAACCGCAACGGCCACCCTGAACGTCTACGTACTGGACATCAACGACAACGCCCCGAAGTTTCTCCAAGACTATCGTCCGGTTATAATGGAGCATTCGATCCCGCAAAAAATCATAGACGTCCTGGCGATAGACGAGGATGACAAAACCAAGGGAAACGGACCACCGTTTCAATTCCGTCTCGATCCAGCGGCCAGCGATATAATAAGAGCGTCGTTTAAAATTGACCAGAGTCAAATGGGAGACGGAGCTGCCATTGTTACGTCTTTGCGATCATTCGATAGGGAACAGCAAAAGGAATATTTGGTACCCATCATAATAAAAGACAACGGAAGTCCAGCCCAGACCGGCACTAGTACGCTCACTGTAATAATAGGCGATATAAATGACAATAAAATGGACCCAGGTACTAAAGAGATCTTCGTCTTTAACTATCAAGGACAGGCTCCTGATTCTGAAATAGGGAGCATTTACGTGAGCGACATCGACGATTGGGATTTGCCGGACAAGAAGTTTTACTGGGAGGGCACTGAACATCCCAGATTTAGACTGAACGAAGAAACCGGTATGATTCTGATGAAGCAGGGAACTCGCAACGGGATGTATTATTTGAAATTCAAAGTCTACGACAGAAAGCACGGTCAGACGGATATATCTGCCAATGTTTCTGTGACAGTCAGAGAGATCAACAGTGAAGCCGTCATGAATGCCGGCTCTATAAGACTAGCCGGCATCACCGACGAAGAATTCATCAAAGTCTGGGACTACCAAGCGAAGACGTTCATCAAAAGCAAATACGATCGATTTAGAGACAAATTAGGAAATATTTTAGGCATAGAAAAAAATTATATCAATATTTTTAGCGTACAATTAGTGAAAAAATATCCACCAGTTACAGACATAAGATTCGGTATAAATGTTAATCCTAAATATAAGCCAGAAAGACTGAATGGAATGGTCCTGATGCATCGAGACGAAATAGAAAAGGAGGTCGATGTAAATATTACCATGGTGGGCATCGACGAATGCCTCTTTGAAAATCAAACTTGCAAAGGGTCTTGTACCAACTTTTTAGAAGTGAGCAATTTGCCCTATATGATAAACGCCAACAGGACCTCCTTCGGCGGTGTCAGGGTGAACGTGCAAGCCAAATGTATTTGTGGTGCGAGAAATTTTTCAAAAATTGAAACGTGCAGAACAAACCCATGTTTCAATGGCGGACGCTGCACTGAAGGACGATATGGCGTTTCTTGCGCGTGTCCAATCGGTTACACCGGTCCGAGATGCCAGCAGACTTCTCGCAGCTTTCGAGGAAACGGTTGGGCTTGGTATCCATCCTTGGAAATGTGCGAAAATTCACATTTAAGTTTCGAATTTATCACCAGAAAATCTGACGGCATCTTCTTGTACAACGGCCCGATCGTCCCGCACGACGAAAACGAAGTTGTCGTATCAGATTTCATATCTGTCGAGCTGGACAAAGGATATCCTCGATTGTTGGTCGATTTTGGATTCGGGAACGCTCGAATTGAGGGTGACGACCAAAAACACGCTGGACGACGGCGAGTGGCATCGATTGGACATTTTTTGGAACACGGAAAACGTCAAGATCATCGTCGACTATTGTAAATCGGCAAAAATTGAAGAGCTAGAAGACGGGGCGTTGCCAGAGTTTGACGATAGTAGCTGTCAAGCAGAAGGTACAATACCTCCTTTCAACTGAATATTTAAATGTAAATACGCCACTGCAATTAGGCGGCCTATTTATTCAACAGTTCGATCCGGCAAACTACCAATGGAAGTATATGCCGATCGGGAAAAGCTTCGACGGCTGTCTGAAAAATCTTTTGCACAACAGTAAAATATATGATTTGGCTCATCCTGCCCTGTCGAGAAACTCGGTCCCGGGATGTCCGCAAACGGAAGAAGTTTGCAATCAGATCGAAAGCACGGAAAGATGCTGGGAGCACGGAATTTGCGTGGGAAGTTTCTTCGAAGCTCATTGCGAATGTGATCCAGGTTGGACGGGACCGACATGTACCCAGTCTACAATACCGACCACATTCAGACCACAGAGTTATGTTAAATTTGCACTGAGCTTCGAACCTGATCGATTTGTCACCCAAATACAACTGCGATTTAGGACTAGAGAGCCGCTGGGTGAATTGTTTAGGCTAAGCGATCAACATAATAGAGAGTATGGCATTTTAGAAATTAGGGATGCGAAAGTTAAGATTTAGATACAATTTAAATGCTCAAAAAAACGAAGAAAAAGACGTGTGGCTGAGCATGGTACAAGTCGACGACGGCCAGTGGCACGTTATAAAAGTTAACAGATATGGCAGCGTGGCCTTTTTGGAATTGGACGGCGGGGAGGGTAGATTTTATAACGAATCGTTCACGTTCAAAGGACACCAATTGCTATTGATCGACAAACAGGAGGGCGTGTATGCCGGTGGCAAGGCCGAGTACACTGGTGTCAGAACCTTCGATGTGAATACGGATTTCAAGAAGGGTTGCATCGACGACATTAGGTTCGAGGATAAATATTTACCACTGCCGCCTGCAATGAACGGATCGCAATGGGGCCAGGCGACGATGGCGCGCAACTTGGACAAGGGATGCGCTTCTTCCAGCCCTTGCATTAGCGTCAACTGCCCGGAGCCCTTCGAATGCATAGATTTGTGGAACGAATACGAATGCACGTAAGTAAATCCATAACTATTTCATTCGTTTGATATAAATGTTTGCCCTTTTGTAAATCAAGTCTATTTCTTAGATGTGGAGCCGGCCGAGTTATGGCACCGGATGGAAAGGGTTGTACGGATAAAAACGAGTGCTTAGATCAACCGTGTCTGAACGGGGGCAAATGCATAAACCAAGAGCCAAAGCTGCGATATCGCTGCATATGTCCAGATGGATTTTGGGGAGAAAATTGTGAATTAGTACAGGAAGAGCAGACACTCAAACTGAGCATGGGAGCGTTTGCCGCTATTGTAATTTGTCTAACTATAATCTTAGGTAAATATAATATGTAGATACAATATTTAAGTAATTCTATTCAACTTGCACGAATATGCAAGATGTGTCCCAAAAATCATGAAATATATTTTTTGCCACACCCCTACTGGTCGCAGCGTATTGGGTGAGTTGGGAGTGACCTTTAGCTTTACAGTGCACCAAAGTTCAGCCTGTTGCGAGCATCAATAGAATCAGCATAGCTGATTTAGTGCATCCTTGTTTCGAGACCACAACAAACCTTGTACAAGAACTTTGACAAAGACAAAGTGTGGTCCACAAAGAGTTCATGCCTGTCAATGCTGCCTATTGCGTGGATGTTCTAAAATGATTGAGGAAAAGGGACTACCTGGGTGCTGCATCACAATATGCCCAGACACACGTCTCCAGGCGACCGGCGAAACACATAGCCTAGCAAAGGATGCTGTTTTGATACCATTGATACTATCCAAGCTGCCGTGACGAGAGTTCTGGAGGATGTTCCTGTGGAGGACCTTCGATAGAGCGTACCGGGCATGAGTCCATGGAAAAAATGTGTTGATGCTCGTGGAGAGTACTTTGAAGAACATTAATGAATTTATACCGATATTGTCATAATCTTTAAAAAATATTTATATTTCATGACTTTTGGAACACACCCTTTATAACAAAATAGACTAAATTTAATATGTATATCGTTTTATTTTTACAGTGCTTATTTTAATAATAGTAATTTATAACCGAAGAAGAAAAAAACATACTAAATATCCTTGTCCAGATGAAGATGTAAGAGAAAATATAATAAGTTACGCAGACGAAGGTGGCGGAGAAGATGACATGACTGCTTTCGATATTAAGACTATACAAATACCCGTAGGTGAACCTCCTCCCCCACAACCACAACAGCCAATGAAAATTCCATGTTAGTATCCGAATCAAGCAAAATCAAATCAAAATCGCGCTCAAGTCCTTATATTTGAATTTCAATGTTTTCAGTTCCATTGCTTGCATCTGGTCAAGAAATGAATATCAAAGGTTATATCGATGAGTATAAAAAACAAGCTGATAATGATCCAAATGCACCCCCTTTTGATGATTTAAGAAATTATGCATTTGAGGGCGGAGGCAGTGTTGCAGGATCGCTAAGTTCTCTCGCTTCAGGTATACATATAATTGCTTTTCTATTTAATTTGCAGTCTTATAATGGATTCGTATCTTTTAAATGTGAAGTTATATTATCATTATATATTGGGTGTGTGAATAAGTTCTCGCCGATTTTTGCTCATCTTCCTGACAGCATTTGAATCCCACGTCGAAAAAAGGACACGTCTTTTGAGGCTATCCAAGAATTTTTTCATTTATCCATTTTTTTGGTATTGTAGCAAGGACGATCATTATCATCACCATGCAATGACGCTCTCAATCTAAGCAGATTTAATTCGCCAGATTAACGACGACATCTTCCGTCTCTCTTTAGGCGTAATGTGTTAGTTTTACAGCGCCATCTTCTGTGGCGTTGCGGACGTATTGCGTCTGAAGAAACGACACCGATCGCTTTTACGCGTATACTGTTGTCTGTTTAGTGGTGACGAGCAAAAGCCAAGAGTCGTGAGTCGTCGACTAGCCTTGGCTGCGGGAAGACGTCCTTCCTACGGCCAGATCTCTCTCTCGTGATAAATAAAGAAGTTATCCAAGACGAACGACTGTCTGTTCGACACCCTGCCACCCCTATTCCATTCGTCCGGATACATAACGGTCCGAAAGCAGAACGAACCCGCGCGCGATCGAGGCCGTCATCGATTTGCTTTCAATGCACGACTCAAACGTATTAATTTACGCATAAAATTCGATATTAACGAAATCATGCACATAGATTTTAAAAGTACTAGATTATAGTACTTCAATATAGATGCGACACCACTTATACGCATACAATTGTTATGCCGCCATCTGATGGCGAAATGGCAGAAACTTATTTACACACGCAATATGTTAACCTTTCCGTTACTATGATGTATTTACTACACTGAGTTGTAATAATGGAAATTTTTACAACATTACTACATTAAATCTCGATATACTATTTATATTGATATATATACTATCTATATTGATATATATATTATCGAATAGCGATATAAAATATAATAAATACGGGGTTTTAGAAAGGTTAAAATGATTAACAGATAGCATCAACGCATTAATAATATGTTATTTATATACAGGTACTGATGATGAACGACAAGATTTTAAGTATCTGAAAGGCTGGGGACCAAACTTTGTTAAACTAGCCGAAATTTACAACCAAAATCAAGAAAGTGAAGTAGAAGAAGAACAATAAGAAATAATTTCCAACCATTCAATTTTTTTTTTTAATAAATAATGCCGTTTTAATTGTTACATCCTAGTTATCTTTGTAAAAACTGTGAAATAAAATTAGCAAGTCTATCGGTTCGCATAATTTTATATCAATGGAAGGTGGGTGAATTTCAAGAAGATAAGTCCATTACTAAATACATTATTTAAGGAATTTTAAATTCAATGTCTAATAAGTATAGTGTTCTAGATTATGAATTTACACCAAATGATATATGTCTGTTTATGAATTCAAATGAAGCATGTAACTAAAGGAACATTCAATGTGATAATGTGTAACAAAATCACTACCAAGACAAATTTAATTTAATTTTGTAACTAAAACCTCTACATATTTTCAGTTTCAAATGGTCAAAGACAAGGAGAAATTGAACATGACTCGCATAAATCTCAAAAACACTAATATATAACGTTGTAACATATTATAAGAGTGTAAGTTTTTAAATGTATATAATATTTTATTGTTGGACTTCAAATACGAAGATCATTCAGAGAGTAAAGTTACAAGGGCTTATAATGTCGGGGATTTTTAGCGCACGCGGCGTGAGGGAGATGTATTTTTGTCGGCCATTTTGTTCAGTCGCAGTAAATTCTTCCGATGAAGAAGTCGTCACGCGCTCTCGCCATCTCCTGCCCGTGCGAAATAACAGCGGTCATCAGTTTATTGACTTTGTAGAACAATACCGCAGCGAATATCCATAGAAAGCTCTTGGATGTTTATGGTAGTGATGTGATGGGTCGACATGTCATAAAGTGAATAGGTTGTTCTGAGAAGGCTATACTGATACTCATGAAGAAGCATAAAGATGAGGACCTTCGCATTTTTCCTAACATTTCTCTCTTCTCAATGATAGTATGTCGAAAAACTTGGTTACAAGAAGTTTTGTGCGAGATGGGTGCTTAGAATATTCACTCTTTGTCCACACCACACACGGCTTACACAGGAGGGAGAAGCTTTCCTGGGCTCTATCGTGACGGGGAATGAGATGTGGGAAAATCCAAAAGACAATCACTTCAGTGGTGTCATTCATCGTCCCCAACCGCCAATAATTTTAAGACGACCAATTTTATTGGAAAAGTGATGGCATTTCTTTTTTGGGACAGTAACGTGGATTTAGTGGATTTTATGCCATTGATGCGGAGGCTTACTGCAATACCCTTAAAAAAACTCAAAAGAGCCATTCAAACACCGAAGGGGAATGCTGACCCGGGATCCACACCGCGCGAGCTTCACAAGAGATGCTGACATCTTTTAAAAAGGATATTATCAACCACCACCCCTATTCACCCGACTTGGCACCTTCGGACTATTACCTTTTCTCTAAACTGAGAATTTTGGGGTGGGAATCATTTTTTTAACGATCAGAATCAGATTGAGGAAGGTTAGTCTATGTAGTGTAGGTCTATGATGCTGACATGCAAAAGTTGGTACGCCGACTACAGAAATGTCTCGATATCGCGTCTGCATTGAAAAATAATTTAATATATTTGCGTATCCCGTGAATATCAATTAAATACAAGGGTTTTTTGATCATACATAAATGTTGTAACCTTATTTTCTGGATGACCTTCGTAATTTTAAAGGCACATATTTATAAACTGGGAATAAAATCACCTAACGCTTAGCAACTGCTATCGGATGCAGATTTGACCAAAAACACACTACTATTAAAAAAGAAATTCAAAATTATTATTCAAAAATTATCATAAAAATGCCTGGGGAAATAAATAGGTGGTGTATAATCTTGAATTGCCTGATTGGTAAACTGCTCTGCTGCTAAAAGTTATAAGAAAAACACTAATTTCAATCTCAAATCTGTCATATTACGTCAAAATAATTTTATATTTATGGAATAGTAAACGTCAAACGAACTCCAAAAAACAAACTTTTGAAACACTATTTTGTTACAAATAAATTTTACACTTCAGTACATTAATTTACCTCAGATAAAAATTCGTCAAGCGTTATCTATAAACTTTGTAAATATATATAATGTGATAATAGTTTAACTCATTGTAAGATATATTGTAAAAAACAAACATTTTATTTGCAATGATTTCCTCGTTTGTACATTGTATTATATAAAATCTAAGTATATACGAGTAATAATCCAATCCATTGTCAATACTCGTGTAAATTGTACAGAATTTTGTAAAAAAAAAGAGATCGATATAATAAACAAATTTGAATCCATTTTGTGTTTTGCTCCTGTGCACGTCAGAATTGCATGTGTAAAATTAAATTTAACGCATAATAATGGAATGGAAGTCTTTTAATAAAAACATAATCTCTTTTAAAAATATTTTAATCTATAACTAGTATTTTTCATAATAAATAACCCTTTCAGTCTCAATGCACGTTACAATATACAGCCATTTTAAATGTTTTTTGTGGACTATTTAACGTATTATTGTATTTGGGATCTTTCATACAAGTATATCGTAATGGGTATATACCAATTCTGCCATTAAATTTTTGTCCACGATGTCGCAGACCAAACACGCGTATATCAGATTTATTTTCATTGTTTTGTTGTAAAAATGGCAATTAATTTGCATTATTTCGACATGATCTCATAAAGAAGGAGTACTTTTAATGGATAAATTCAAGATTCCACCGTGAACTATAATTTATTGCATTGTAATTCAAGATTAAACTTTGTGTACATTGAAATGTACATACGGTTTCATTGACATGTCAGTTTACTTGTTGTTATTCAAATAGTATGAAAAATTGATATATCAATACAGCAAAAAAAATGATTTTTAATCAAATTTACAACATTCAAACTTTAAAAACCTATGCAAATATAAGAACCGATAAATCTTCGTTTTTTAAGTCAATAAATAATATCTTCAAATCAATACTATCAATAATATTTATTTAAATTTGTATCACTAACAAGTCTTTTTATCTATATCTTTGCACAAAAATATTTTATGAACGAGGATAGTCTCATAAATAGCTGACCTGACGTATAGATGATGTTAATGAACATTGTTACTTCTCAGTGAATTTATAAACATGGAAAAATTTAATCATCGTTATGTGATACAATTCTTTTATTTGAAAGGACTCAATCCAAACAATATCAAAGCCGAGCTAGATTCTACTCTGGGGGAGTCTACTCCTTCGTTTACAACAGGTGGCGGAGTACAAACGAAACCGTATGAGCTACCAAGACGATCATCGCCGACAAAAACTTGACGGTTTTCAATATAAACAGGGTATCAAAGCTATTGAACAATGCTGAGAAAAATGTATCAAGCTGAAAGGAGACTATGTTGAAAAGAGAAGATATTTTTTTCCAAATTTATTATGTTTTCTTTGTTAGGTCGGTACTTCTGAGACTACCCTCGTAGCTTGCAATCGTAGATAATGCTAATACTAATATTATTGAGACTAGTGCATTTGAAATATTCCCATTAAATAAATAAAAATGAATTTTTAATGGGCAACAGTAAAGATCAATTCTTTAGCTGTTGATATAATAATACATTTCTTAATCATATCATTACAAAGCAGAAAAATCTCAAATCATATTTCTTCAATTTACTATACAACAATTTTTATTGTAATAACATTTTCCTTTCTTACGTTCAAGCATTTCCTTCAGATTTCTGTTCAATCCAAATTCTCATTAGTTCAGAGGGATCATCGTAGCCATGTGACGCTATAACGTAACGGTAATTTAAAATATTATATTCCTTTTTATTGAAATAAAATTCTTTGCAATGAAATGGCTTGATGCCACTCTTTTTTGCTAATATTCCTAAATAAATATCATCAAATCTGCAAAAAAGAAAATATATTTTTATATACAAATATTATATAAAGATGCAATTTTATATTTAAGCTTTAACACATTGAGAAATGGTTTGTCCCGTATTATTAAATTGAGGCATTCAATAATTACACTATGAAAAACAATGCCAGATTATATATCAACGCTTTACAGTTTGGGTGTTTCGCGTTAAACTTCGTCAAAAGTCCTGACGATTTTGCTACAAATTCATGAAACTCTAATTCTTTCATTAAATTGATATTCTTACGAATTCTTAAACCAGCTGAAGTAAAATTTCAGTGGTTTTCAATCTGTGGTATAGATTAAATGGCATCTAAACACACAAACATAAGAACGATGTTCAATCAGTTCATCGCTCTATATAAAAATTATATTTGAATTGCGTATCTGAATATATTCTATGATGTATTCATAAACAACATATATTTTATTCAATTAAAATATTGATGCGCGTGTGATAAAGTTATGTCATTCTTATCAAGCGTTATCACAGGCACGGATTTAAACGTTCGGATACCATTTAAATGCGGGCACGGACTGTAAAGATTTAATATGAATTGTAAACAACGTTAAGAGACACTCAATCCATTTGACAATATTTCTAAATATAAACAAACAAACTAACCGAAAATGAACAGTATAGAAACTTGCATAATACATGGTCGTTAAAGCTTCTCTAGAAAGGATGTACGCTCCTGCGGATATATAAGGTGGCCACATGTGCCAAGGATATTCTTTCAGAGATATATACCATTTACTAGTTTTGTGACGATGCGGAGAAGATTCAAACATGTATCCTAAAAGTAAAATATGTATAGAGTTATATATCAGGTAATTTTGATGATTAATTGAAAATTATCATTTTTACAAACTTTACTTTTTCGCAGTTAATTAATGTTTCAATTTTTATGCTGTAAAAATGTATATTTTAAAAATCGTCCTTTCTACGCGGGATAGTGAATGATATTGCTGAGTCCCATGCTCAGTTTCTGTGACGAGACGTCCCAGGACTTTTGGGTTTTTTTGCCGTATGGAGTCCCGGAACTTTCAACGGAAAAGACTCGAGACTCAAGACTTTATGATTTAAAATGTCACTAATATATTGTACATTTTAATTATGAAAACACATTTTTATGACCCCAAAACCCTCGAACGAATAATTCAGAAGGATAGAACAAGATGGTTCTTTTAACCTACACATACAAACATATGTAACACTTATAAATATTTACTTTAAAAAAATCTATACATAATTGAAGGTAAAAAAAAGTCCCGAGTCTCGGGAAGTTCCGGGACTTTGAAATGATCATGTCTCGAGTCCTGGGACATTGAAAAAGCCGAGACTTCAGAATCCCTATTGCTGAGCATGGCATTGCCTTAATAGAAGAATATAATAAATTGATGACAATCGTTTTTGTTGGTAAAAGTTTACAGAAAGAAATTTCCTGATACAAAAAATCAACGATTGTATCCTGAACATAAATTATTTTGATATCAAAAGGGTATCCTTATTTGTAATCTAATCGGATAAAATCTTTTTTTATCGTTTTAATTCGAAAAACTTTCATAAGCTCTTATAAAATAAAAAAATATCAATGCTTCCATTTCACATTTACTGATATTTATATAATAAATATATAAGCTGCGGTCAAAAAGTAATGCGTCCACCGCAGCGCAACCTGCCGGGTTAGGTTGAGCGGAGTAATATCTTTAAAATGTACCCTTAAAAAGATTGCTTGTCCATATCACAAGTTCTCTAATGGCACAAGTTGTTCAAGGAGGGTTGAGACAAACCCCGTAATGGACATCCGTTAACCTCCTGAATCGACTAAAATTTGACGCATGTGCGTAATTGTTTGAACTCTGACCGATGGTCAAGCCTTAAATGGATAACAGAAACTTTAAACATAACAAAAACAACCGTTTATCACATTGTAACCGAAGATTTGATCACAAAGACGCATGGAAACATCATCACGACAATGCGCCAAACCATAGCGTCTTAGTTGTCAACGATTTCCTGCCTAGGACCCACACCCTATTGGTTCCACAGCTTCTCCATAGCCCTGACTTGGCTCTGACTTTTTTTTTCCTCGCTTAAAAGGAGTTCTGAAAGAAACATTGAGACATGATTGAAACCACCCAAGCTCATGTTAGGTCGGCTCTAAAGGATATCCCGTAGAAGGTCTTCCAGGATGTCTTCCAGGCCTGACAACACCGCCTCTGAAAGTGTATCAATGCAGAAGGTTGCTATTTCGAAAATTTATGACTAATTGTACAATTATGTTTAATACGTGATTTTTTATGAATTTAGACACATTACTTTTTGAACGCACCCTGTAAATCCAATTAAAAATAATATTCAAATTCGTTATTCACATACGGACTGTAGTTTTCGTTTTTTAATCATATCTAACGTCAAACACAAAATTACAAGACCAATTTTCACATGTAAAGGAACAAAACGAGTTGAAAAACACCCGATTACAAAAATAAAACACACTAACCTCATCAAAAGTGTTTGTTTAAATGTTTCCTTAATGCGTTTAGTATGCTGAAATATTTTATTGACTTAAATATATATCCAGTAACTAATTTTAATTAAGCAATATGAAAATAATGAATCACCTGTATATAATATGACATCATCGGGAAGTTCATAGTTCGTCAAAGCTTGCCTTTTACTACGTAAGATCTTTGTTTTGTTGCTTGTTAACGGATTTATATTATTTGGTAACATTTCAGTCTTATTTAATTCCATCTTGCATCCTCCGAACTTATCGCAATCAGTCTTTTTCGAGCTATCGATCAACTTCTTTTGTTGCCATATTTTTTTCATTTCGAGTAGTGAATCTTCAACGTATTTTGGATAATTCGAGGGATTTCTGATAAATCTCAGCACATTTTTTATTGAAATATACATATCATCATCGGTAAATAAATAAAATTGTGAGTTCGGACAGAATTCCACGGCCCATTTGAAGCCCATCATGGTTTTAATCGTATTATTAAAATAAGCATCAATAAAATCAGCTTGTACGATATCTTGATACTTTTCAGATTCTGAATCGACCATTTTTTGCAAAGAATCGTCATGTTGATGGATTCCCAACATGAATATAGTTCTCACATTCACATCTGAAAATCTTCGTTCATAACCAAACGTATGCCGAATTGTCTTTCTTCTATCCATGTTATTCAAAGCAGATTTCACAATTATTAAAAGCCGCATGTGATCAGTTTTGCATTTGTTAGCACAATTTTTTAAATATTTATAATTATAACCGTTTATCGGAGCTACGTCAGGTTTGTCGTTGTTCTTTAATTGTTCTATGTAGGGTATAATATCTTCATTCAGCGGATACTCAAAATTTGAATAAAAGTCCTTCTCGAATAAATGAGTGAAAACACCAAAAAAGTGCAATAAATTAAGAAGTACAATAACAAAAACCACATATTTAATTTTCTTCTTCATTTTGCAACAACGGAGAAAATGATGCACGGTCATTATTTAAAATCAAATAAATGCTTGTTTAGCATCAATGTTATACATCAAACAACGGGCACATTTCTTTTCATATTTTATGACTATACAAAGCAAATGGCATTACTCTCTGCGTTCTCCACAAAAGCTTTCATATTCCAAATAGTACATACATCTTTCGAATAGTATACTTATTTAAGCAATGCTTTGAGGAGTTGAAGAAGTATATTATTAAAATCGACCTAAAAAATACATAGGGATTAATCACAATTCGCTTTCATAGGACCAAATGTATTCCATATTTAACAATGATTTTCATCTAATAACGACTACAATTAAGAAAGCAGAGATATTCAATATGAATTAAATAATATTATTTAGACAAAAAAAACACTTTACTTACTTGAAAACTACTTTTAATCCGCCGGTGAAACTGCAAGCATTGCAGGTTAAAATCCGGTGAATGAGCGGCTAAAAACGTCAAATGTCAAAACAGTCTAAACAATTTTATATTTGACCATTTATACTTGATCAATGATTTAGCTGCCCAAGTCGTATATATACGGCACCTGCGGTAGTGAATATTCAATTTGGGCAGCTAAACAATAAAATTGGTCGCGTCTCAATTCTTAAAAATATTATTTGAACGCAGAAAAATAAAATAAAATTTTAAATCGATTATTTTTATTTTAAAAAAATACTACCATCAAATAGCTGTAATTTTCAGCTTCGTAAAAAAGGAGGTGGCGAAGGAAGCGCACGCCTCGGGTGCCCCTAGGCTTGGGGAGCAAATCACAGGATACCGACCCGATTGAGAGTAACACGTAATTTTTATTTTACTCGAACTTAATTTTTTATATGAATCAACACCGACTGTCACTAGCCGTTTTTATTACATATACTAAGTTATTTTATCCTTCTTTTCTTTACTATTGCTTAAATATTGGGCCGTTCCTATTCGCAATAAGTCCGCAATAAAATAAACAATAATATTTTCAACCGTGAAAGCCGAAACCGTACTCTTTCATTTTTTATGAGAATATTCTTACGTTAAATAATTGGTCCCCGAGAACTACCTCCACGGGAAGAGAATCGGGGAGAAGGCGTCCTCCTGTCTAACTCCCGTCGTCGATCCGGTCACGCACATCCTCAACAGCGTCACCGGCTTACCCGGAATTCCCATCTCCAACATGGTCCTCCAAAGTTTTTCCCGATTGACGCTGTCGTATGTCTTGAAAATTTAAAAAAAAATGTGGTGAAGATTAATACCGTATTCTTACATTTTTTGTGAGATGTTTATTTTCGATTTTACAATTTATCAACAAAACTTAAATAGTCATCGTTGCTGAGGGAGGAAAATCGATTTGCCTTAATTTATTAATCACATGCCTCAATTCTCATATCCACAGTCATCGCTGCGAACACGTGGAAGGTCATGTCAGCATCATTTGGGTGAGTCAATGCGGGAGCTCGTATTGAGTGACAACTGGATCAAAAGGAAGTAGAAATGTTTCATCTGGGATTCATTCGATCACAATACCTAACTTTAACGTAGTTATTATATTAAAAAATATGAGTTATAATGTATAAATAAATACATTTAAATCGAAGCTTTATTCTTAGCATCTTAACACGTATCGTGCCAAGGACATTTTTCAAAAATGACCCACCAGGCCATCATACAAATTTAGTTCTATATTATATATTTATATATAAAGATTATAAATTGTGGTCAAAATTTAAAAAAAAAATTAAATAGAACCTATTTTAGGCCATCAGTCACCGGTGCCCGACGCGGCCTGTGTGGTCCATATGGGATGCAACGCATATATTTTTTTTTTTTTGTACATATCTTTTTGAATAATACATTGTAATGATACATGATGGTTTATATATTTTTTGGATAGATTACATCTTATTTGTGGTATCAATCACTGACGGTTGACGTAGCGTATTACTTCGCGTACAGATTATTTATTCTATGATTCAAATTTACTTTTTCATTATGAAAAACACAAAAGTCAAACGGCACATAACTATTCAGATATATTTTTTGATATGTCTATATTGTAACAAATTACATCGACCTTTTTTTATTACATGAAATATGTCATCTGTGACAAGTTTATTTTAACGATGAATGGAATTAAATGTTTGAAAAGATTTTAGTCTAAGACAATGCAATTGAGAAGACTCTTTTTTATTGCTTTTTAGAACATTTATTTTAAATACTATAAACAATAGAGAAGATAATTCCATTTTTTCACTATTTATTCAATAGAAACGATTGTTTTTACTTTTTTCTGTTCATCCCCCAAAATAAAGAGACGTTTTCTATTGGTCTTATTCTAACCAATATTATTGGTTCAAAATATCATGCTTTCAAAGTATAAGTCATACTTAGGCCTGATCCACACTATGATGCCGTTGACGGTTAGATCTCGCTCCGGTCTCGGTCCGATCAAATATTCTTACACAAGAAACAATCAGAGTATTCACACTATCGGATCGTTCCAATCCCGTTTTTTGTATGAAAATATTTGACGGGACCGAGACCGAGATGGAACTGTTACCGGCACTATAGTGTGGATCAGGCCTTACTCTTTGCACATGACTTATTGGCATATTGATCACGGTTCATTTAATGTCAATCAAATCGATATGCTGATCAAGTGATTGAAGGAATAACTCAACGAATATCATCCAGATCACGTTCTTGATCGCCGACAAATAAGTTGGAAATGAAGAGGTTTTTTGATTTAATTATTTGGATCGTCAAACTACACAGTATTTATTTATATTGGAGCAAAGACATTCATTTCAGGCAGAAATTTTCACAAATTACAATGATTTTGCTCCAAATGATACATTTTGCAGATAATTCCACTGCAAACCCAGAAGATCGGTTAGCAAAAATTCACAATATTTTCGATGATCTCAATATCAATTATAAAAAATATTATGAACCACAAGAATATGTCTGTGTTGACGAAAGCATGATACCTTTTCGAGGAAGAATCTCTTTTCGGCAATATATGAAATCCAAAAAACGGCATCATCTATCATTGCAAGACGATCGCGCCATGAACTTTTGAAAAAAAGATGATTCAACTCGAAATGTTCGTCGTTGCTGCACCAGGTGCTATAAATTAAATTGCAACATTGGAAGAAAATTTGCAAGGAATAAAACCAAACAGGTTGTAACGTATTGTGGGGGGTGTAATGGTTTTCAACATCTATGTTTAGCGTGTTTCAATATAGTACATAGAAATATTTAATTCATTTATACAGTATCTTATACATAGAGCCTATTTTTTTAATCATATATTATTTTAAATTTATTATTCTATTGTTTTGTATTATAAAACTAGCAAATAATGTTCATGATCTAATGTGTGTGTCGAAAAAAAAGAGTTAAAAAGTTTTAGGTTAAAAAAGAGTTAAAGAAACTTTTTTAACTCTTTTTTAACCTAAAACGTATTTATAACATGATAAAATATGCATACATTCATCTAAATTAGTATATTGTAAATGTTTAATTATAAAAATCTCGTAGAAGAAGAACATGGAATATACCTACCGTTTTTTTGGATATGGTTTTTTAAAAAAAAAAGTTCGGGTGTTCCGCTTGTTCAAGAACACCATGTCTATCAGATTATATATTAAAAACTGTTAAATGTGTAACTGACGGCGCACAGAGACTATTTTACTAAATCGAGTGCCATCAGTCACCGGTGCCTGCCACGGCGCACTGGTAACAATCGTCATCGGGCACCGGTGCCCGACGCGGCACGATACGTGTTAAGCACCTGACTAAGAATGTCGTAAATCGGTAAAATATTCGAACGTTCATTGAAATTTGTCTTATTCCTTTAATAATCAATACTAAATTTGAGTATCATAATCAGCTGGTGATATATGTACATATAATATATTATGATTTGCCTTGATTGTATCGTAATTCGACTAGTTATTTTTAATAAAAATCGGGCTTTATCAGTCCTTATTTGCCAAAAAATCCGCATTTAAAATTATAACGCTATTCGTGTTTTAATATCTATGCTCATGATAAGGTTATCATTTATCAATATGTCGAAATAATATTGATATTTCTTAATTTGCCGCATTATATCGGACGTCTGCAAGAGTAATCACACATCTTTGAGTGAAAGTTACAATTTTTTTCAAATGAAATGTATTGCTAATACAATACACGCATCTGTGCTAAGCTTCCATGGGAACGCTATATAATTTGACTCTTTTATTCCAACAAGCATTAAATTTACATTTATGTAAGTATAGAACTGCAGTCTCGTTTTCATATCGGGGACCGAGTTCTATGCCTCCGATACATTATTATTTTGAAAATCAATTGAAATTCATTACTATTATGGCATTTATTTTTTCAGCATCTATCCAATATTATTTAAAACACTTTCTTTAAGATTTGGATTACAAATTTAGGTTTATCTTATCTGCCTCCGACTATCTTATCGACTTCGATTAACACGAAAGTAACATAAACGTCTTATCTAACCGTTAAACGATAATAGCTTAAAATACATTTTAAGTAATCATCCAAAAAATTGCGATCTACAACTGAGCAGGGATCAAGCAAGGTCTTATTTTAACATTGAATCTCGTTTATTTTTTAAATATAATTTGATGTATTTCTTATTATATCGTGGGTTCACTTAATATTGCAGATGACTAGTGAACAGATTAACAGTGCTCCTCAAGAACTAACAGCATTTGACCGTTGTAGAGCAGCCTCTAGCTTGAGATGCAGATCTGACGATTCATACAAGACGCTTTTCTTTGAAGCAATCTATCAACAGCGGGTATTTAAAAATATTATATGAATCCAGAAGTATTTTCATTTTTTCTTTAAAATGGTACTTCAGTTTGACGGACATGTTATAATATTCCTTTTGTTTTTGATATTCTTTCCTAGTCAAATAAAATGAACTCTTCTTTATACAATTTTTCCATTTTTCAGTTAAAAAAGTTTGAATTACTTTTATTATTCCTTATAAAATGTTGCATAGATTTTCTAAATTTGACATTTGACATTCGTTACGGCTGTCCTTTTGCAGCCTTGACGAGAGAGAAACCTAATACGAAGAGTCTTTCAATTACTCGATGACATGCAACCGTCATCCTTATTGGCTTTTCCGAATGGGAATCGAATCATCGTAGCGCGAGACTCTGCTATTGAATCAGCTCTGGCTGAAGATGGCATTAATTCGATAACTCGACTCTTTCATTCAGATTCAAAATGATTTCTCTTCGAATCCAAAATGGAACAAAATCAAAATATCGACATCCTAACTCGTTATTATTTGTACGTTCTTCCTCAGACTTTCACATGAGCTGCCATAGAAGTTTTGATATTTATTTGAATCTGTCAGATGATTTCATTATGATTTTCCGGCAGAATTTAATTACAAATAAGCGAATGAGCAGAATATCTACTCAGATTATTGATACAAAGCTGCTATTTCGTTCACGTCACGTATTGTACCCACAGTCCGAAAATAACTAGTTGTTATAATAAAAAAACGTTAAAAACGACATTACTTTCGGTCACACCAATAATTGAATTACCATTTTATAACAGTTAGAAAAGGGAATATCCTACGGGAATTATCACAAGCCGTATTCTCTTTAATTAAGGTCGGCTTCTTTAGCGCAGTGATCCCATCAGATCAATGTTCCTAATTGAGTCAAATCCAACACCACTAAAAATCAATGCGAACATTCATATTAAAAATTTGGCAGTCAAATGTGGACTAGTGCGTGATGGTCCAGGCGTGTTTGAATATAAATCCATTCTCTTACAGATAAAATACAGTCAATACTCATGTATTCACCCTCTTCTTGATATAATGAAACATTTATTGTTTATAATTTTAATACCACACAAAAATGTTTTTAAAAATTATAATTTTACAAATATACTTCTAAAGGCCGACATTGTGCAGTCATTTCCAATAGAGCAGATAATTCTTTTCATCGACAGCGTAGATGGAACAGGACGTACACCATTAATACATTCCGTATTACACAGAGATGTTAATACTTGCAGAATTCTTCTACAAATAGGTAAGAATTAATTGAATTCACTATTATATTTATAAAATACATCGTACCGATAATAATAAAATAATTTTATTGAAAAGGTTGTGATATAAATAAAAGGGATGAGACAATGTGGACGGCGTTGCATCATGCAGCAGAGGGTGGCTATGAGGATATCTTTAAACTTCTACTAGATAACAAAGCTAATCCTGAACGCCGTACCAGACAAAAATACACTCCTCTTCATATAGCAACTTTAAACGAACGAATTGGCATTGTAAGTTACTTTTAATTTATTTCATCATCCCAATCTTAATTTATCCCTATTTTGGGCACATATGCTGGTCGATCTACATATGCATATATACGACATTTTCGCAAATATTTTAAACCAAGTCAAAACTTGACTTTTAAAAGATAAAAACTTTGTATAAAAGGACATTTTAAGCTTCTGTTAATCCTACTCAAGATTTTCTTAATAATTCAATACCAAATAAAACCACCTTACATCAATCATTACATTATTCGTGTGTTTCTTTTATGTGTTTATTTTGTTTTTTCCAATGTGCAAATAGCATTCTGTGTGTAGTTTTAAGTCCATATTTCAAAGAATTCTTATTGTTTCAGATTTCCATCCTACAGTCAGTGAATATTCGCATTAACGCTAAAGATACCAATGGACGAACGCCGCTAAATCTGGCGATAGAAAGAAAAATGAAATGGAAAACTATAAGAATTTTATTGGATATGGGAGCAGATCCCAACATTCCTAACAAAAAAAGCGAAAACCCTGTATTATTGGCGGCAATCTTTGGACGTTTGAAGCTTGCAAGTCGGATAATTAAGCACGGTAAAGAAAGTACACTCATTCACATTTTCATAAAATGATGTTTTTTAAAGTAGTTATATTGTAATTTTGCAGCAAAGGTTCCATTTAGATCGTATAATCTGATGGATCTTAAAGGTAATACACTTTTACATGCGGCAGTTAAAGAAAACGTGAGCATAAACATCTTTCAAACATTGTTGGGAGGTGATTCTGACCTAGACATAATAAATCCTCAAGGGAAAAGTCCTTTGTTGGTAGCAGCAGAGCTTGGATATCTTAAAATTGCCCAAGAACTAATCAGTGCAGGTAGGTGAAACCATTATTTCTATTTCGGTAGATTTTTTGTGATCGTTTTTAAAACATCTCGCCTTTATTTCCTTCAAGTACAGTTAAAATATTATTTATGTACATTTTTATTGTGATCCAAGAGATCCTAGCCAAGGATATCAGTATTCAAGGGAATACTAAAAGCCAAGTTTGACAAGCCACCACATGGCCAATTTTACGTCCATGTGGTGGATTTGTGGACAGGAAATCAAGCATTAGACTCATTTCCCATAGTTAATTGACTGCCTTGCGAATTTGCATATGCAAAAACGTGAGATAAAGGGTTGTTATCTGAGGGCGCATCTCTTCCTTGTTGAAATACTCGTTCGCGAAAAAAGGATTTCTTCTCTTTGTATCAGTTCTTTGTTCCACTTGGATTTTTTAAAAACTCTTTCCCTTAATAATCCATCGTTTAATGGGCATTGTTAGTAATATTTAGGTTATTAGTATATGTAGGTTTCCTTCATTTCATCATTGAGTTCAACTAAACTAGATTTATTTTCTCATAATTGTTGCTGTAACTTTATAAGCACTATATATCATATACTCATATATAAAAATAGAAGATTGATGCGTTTTGATCTGAAATCTAATATAGGTAAGAGAAACAGGAGGGCAGGCATTTCCTCTATTGCCAAAAAGGACACGTTTTTTGACGTTTTATTTGCTATTATTTTTTGTGCTGGAACTCGATATGAATCTGCTACAAAAGTGTCTATAATTTAAGGGGCAGATATAAACCGGACAGATCTATTTGGTAAGACTCCACTATACATCGCAGCAAGGGAAGGACATGAAGATATTATATTCACTCTTTTTACACATGGAACGCCTGTCAGTTACTGTCAGGATCCTTTCCTCCCTACTGCATTACATGTGGCTATTTTTAAAGAGCGGGAGGAAAATTTGGTAATAAAATAATATTTTCATAAATATACTTAACACTTGAAAAATACTAACATCGTGTTTTTTTCTAGATATTTACACTGTTGCTCAGTGATGATGAACTAGAAATGCACAATGTATATGGCCAAACCCCGTTACTGCTTGCAATGCTTAAAGAAAATGCCCATGCAGTAAATATTTTAGTTAAAAGTGGCGCCAAAGTTGATGTAACTGATATATATGGTAATTAAAAACACACGTGAAATTTAGAGAAAAATAATGATTTTTTTACTTCCACAAGTTCATATAAAAATATTTCATTCTTATATGCATCTATTAAAACTTGCTTTTTATTGACGTTTTAAAAAATTCATTGCAGAGCTCAGGAACTAAATCTAAACTATTTTCTTAAACAATTAAATGCTATTTTTTTACGCTCAAATTAATTGTTCGTAATTACCCGGCCCATTACATCCCAACTTGTAGGTAGTCTCGCGATTAACTCGCGGACTAGTAACTCAATCATCTTAGGTTCAAATCTACAGAATGAAAAACAATATCACAATGATTGGTAATCGCAGAACCCCTCATTTTTTTTACCCAAATTACGCCAACCCTTCTGACGTAATTTTTCAAACAAACCAACATTTCTAGGTCAATTATTGGTCAAAATAGATATTCTTACAATGTTTTATGTAAATAATTCCACGAAAATATCTCATTCAAGTGTAGATAAATGTGTTTTTATATTTTCGCGGACCCCCAAGGATTCTCAGACTCCAGTTTAAGAACCGCTGATCTAAACATACATCTGATGTCAATAAAGAATTGATAAATCTTGTTTATTCTTCATAATTTTGCATGTTATGTATCAGTGCTCTTTCAATGGAAATTAATTTCGACCATCACGACACCCATGTCCAAATTTAATACGTCCGCAAAGGGTTAAATGTTGTAAAATCTCCATAAGCAGCTGCTATCATTGAACTTGAAGAGCAAAAAGATAAAGCTTCGTCAACAATATTTAATGAAATCAATTTGAATTGTATTGAATTGACAAGTCAAACAAGAAGTACGATCTTGTTCCATTGCACACTTGTCCCAAATGCATATTATTAAACTGTAATTTTAATATTTTTTTTATACAGGAGTTACTCCAATTAAAATATTGAGGCACTCTGTTAATCTGAAATTATTTGTTGCATATTTGGGTGAGTTGGATTCTTACGAAGCAGGCGATACCGAGGATGTGCTTAATCATGCAATTGAAAAAAATATGGTAAATAAACTATACTTGTTATATGCTTAAATATGCTATTCAACAAAATATGGTAAGTAAAACATGTCGTAAAAAGTGTCCATTCGATTATCATCTATTTCTTTCTTATTTATGATCTATACCCAGTGCTCAGCAATCTTTTTTCACCTACGGCATTGTATTTTATATATGGCATGTATTTTAAAGATCTCATCGAAATGGAATCTCAGCTGGTGCCAGTCGGCACGCTCGTGTGCCAGTTTGAGCCTGGGCCTTCCACGGTGAAATTCGAATGAGAGAGCGTCCATAGTCGTTAGCCGAGACGTTTCTGGGCAGCGTCAGATCCAGAGTGAACGGTCGTCTGTTGATGGATGAATAGCGTGCGAAGCACTGCGGAAAGTGAATTTGGGTTTTGTTTTTTGGGAGAAAGACTGTAAGGAGAAGCCCTGTGGGTTTCACCGCAGCAATGCCATTGCTGGTGCAGAGATCGTTCCTGACGCAGATGCACTACCCCCCTTCACAGAATGAGAACTCACCATGGCTATCAAGCGATTGGTGGCGAAAAAAGCTCTGGGACTGGATGGCGTCCCTAGCAGAGTCATCGGGCAGGTCGCCGGTGCCAATCCAAGCCTCCTGCTAGCGGTATACAATACCTGCCTAGCGGAAGGAGTCTTTCCAGTGACCTGAAAAAGGCAGAAGCTTGTGCTTATTCCCAAAGGGAATAAGGCAACTCCTAGCTTCTAACACCATCAATCAAATCTTGGGAACTATGAAGCAGGCATGGCGTCAAGGCCAGTGAGCAAGTTATCAAACCATCACTGTGGAGCAGGCAATAACAATACCACACACTCGACATACGTCTGTCTAGCATAGAACGTTGAAAGGGATACTCTACGCAAGGAGTTGAGAGGAAATACGCTCTCGCCTAACAATATGATTTTTTCAATGCGTAAGGATGCTAGGGCATGGAATGTGTGGTGTAAATACACAAAGTGCGCTATGCAGCAGAAGGAGGATGCCGAAAGTAGAAGAAGACAACCAATGGAAACATTCCCATCGAGCTGACACCCATGAGCTTATTTGACAACGAAAGAGCACAAGAGAGTCACATTTCTGCCACCCTAGTACAATACTTAACTAGTAGCTGGGAGGTTGAAGAGGAAGGAGGTTTTAGTGGGCAGAAATCTCACACTACCACCCGAATGGTGGTAATGGCACTTTGGTTGCCGAGCATTATTCGTATTCTTATTTTATATTTTTTTCGAATATTTTTTTGATTACTTTTTTCTTTTCTTTATGTACTATGGCGAAAGCTGTTTAAAAATAAGTAAATCAATATCTATTATTTTAGCTTTTAATGTTCCGCAAATTTTAAGGAAGAGTTTTGGTGTGCCGTAGATGAGAAAATGTTGCAGAGCACTGATCTATACAGTACTGATAACAAGCCATGCATTCAATTATGTATACAAATATTTCTAAGTAAAAAAACAGTTTTCAATTATAGAGAAATGTTCACTGTTTGAAAATAAAACTTTAATTTCTATCGTAATATTCTAATGACTACCATCTACGCTTAGAAATTATGGCAAGTCAATCGATAGAAACATTTTTGAATATGTGTGTGATAATTTTGTTACATTTATACGTTGATCGCCATGTCGGCCACCGGTGGCCGACACCGAGTCGTTCAAATTACGCCGTGTTAGCCACCGGTGGCCGACACGACATACTCATCTTCGACTTGCCGTTTTGCGCTGTCGGTCACGCGCTCCGAGTAAACTGCTATTCAGAATGTTATTTTGTTCAGAAAAAAAATTTGAATGAGAACTTTTTCATTTTTCACACTTTATTGACAAATTAAAATGACAAGTATAAATTAAAACTATAAAGTGAAGTAAAGAGAAAAAGTACGACGCATGAAAGAATATGTGTTTTTGACAGATAAAAATTAAATCTATTAAGTACATTGATGACCTTTTGGGTGCTCAGTTAAGACTAAACTCGAAACAAGAAATGAGTTTAGTGAATATAAGAGCTTCTCTTTAAGGCACAATAGAGAAGTTTTTGTATGTATATATGAAGTGCAAGAGATGGGCTCCGAATCTCCGCCTCATAGAGTGATCAAACCCTTGCCTCTTTAACACTGTGACTTCCGAACGACCCCGAATATCGGAAAATCTCTCTATCCACATATTCTACACCATATTTGGATACAATTTATGCAATAAAAAAAATCAATATTTTGAAACCGACACACGGGATAACCCCCTTAAATGCATCAATGTAATTTATTGAAGCATTTTAAGCTAAAATAATGAGGTTCATTAGAACAATATGAGCAATATCTTGTTACTCTGGCAGTTTTATTTCTGCCCATTTACCATTACAGTGTTTAACATTAATTTGATAGCCAATTTTTTGTACCACTTCAGGTTCTTTCGCAAAAGCGAGGAATACGCAGTCAATTGATCTAAGAGATTAATTGCTCTTTTCGTATGATTATAATCGACAACAATTTTAGATTTATATTTTTCTTAGTTTCTTTTATTACTTGTCTTCAAAAATTTCATGGAATGTTTGGTAAATAATCATTATCTCTTTTTCATTTTCTTGAGCTTTGTATTCTCCAGTTTGTAATTTTGCATTTACTACATTTTTTGGTAGATTTTTTCTGTTTTTTCGCAGTGTGCCAACCAAATAAGTATCTTTTGGGATAACTGATTTGTCAGATCGACACTAGTATACCAATTATCGGTATACGGTGTTTATCCCGAAAGTAAGTGTACTAAATTTTTTTTTAGAAAAAGCGTATTTGAAAAAAAACAGGATATTGTTAAGACATTTGTTAATGACTATTTTTCCACCCAATCACTGTCCCGTTCAATGCATCTGGTGAGCCATGGCACAAGCTTCATTATGCCCTCCTCGAATAACTCTCCCGCCAGCTCCTTCCCGCACTTCAGAACATCTTTCTGCATCTGCTCGTCGGCTGAAAATTTAATTCCACTCATATGTTCTTTCAAGCAGGGGAAAATATGATTATCTGAAAGCACTAAATCAGGATATTACGGGGGTTGGTTCAAAACATCCCAAAGAAATAAATCCAAGAGTGCCTTGGTGGCTAAGCCGTATCTTTTGAGTTTTTTTTTGGATCTCACAATATTGTTGTGCATTGATGGTTTCTCTCTGAGGTCGAAATTCGACCAAAATGATGCTATTTTGGTCCCAAAACACTGAGGCCATGATTTTTTTAATCCGAAATTGTGGTTTTGATTTTTTTTGGCAGATGGGGAATTGGTGTGACACCACTGTGATGACTGTCTTTTTAACTCAGACATGTAATGAGCCACCCAATTTTTATCTTCAGTCACAATAGAGCTCAGAAAATCCTCACTTTCCAATTCAAATTGCGGGCGCTATTGACCCGCTCGCACTTGACGGAATTTCTTAACGACATCTTTCACACAATTGGACATCACAACGTGATTTTACGTACTGCCTTGTTCTTGCTATGCTCGCTTTATCAAGAGATCCTCCTCTACCACTCAGTTTGGCCAACTCTTTAAAAAAAACACAGCCCGCTATTATCACAGTACACTTAATTTCGGGATATGCCTCGTACAAAGTGTGTTCTTTATTGAAAAATGTACGCCACAGTACGGACAAGGTGACCGACAGAGAACCGACACGGCGTCACTTATAATATTATTCTATTTGCGCCGCGTCGTTCACCCGTGACCGACACATGAAAAAATCTATAAATAAACTTAGTTCTCATCGAATTAAATTTTAAAATATGTATTTGTATCTATTCTATGAAATAAAACCTAAAACCACGAAAACATTTTATAAAAAACGGTGTTGGTAGTCCACGTGCTAATTTTCAGTGCTCGTTCTTCACCGATATTTTATTTCTCAGGTTGAATACGTCGAAGCATTACTTCAAAATGGTGCTGTCATAGAACAGAGACATTGCAATACATCCTTAACATTCAACGAAGGATATAACGATAATACAATACCTAACGTGTTGCTGATAAATAGTATATTTTTTCACACATTTATTGTTAAAGTTTCATTAGAATTTATCATTGCTTAGATATTTTTTGGAAAGTAATATTGATAAAGATGATTTAAAGGCATTTTTAAATTTTAGTGCTCCTGCTCAAACCGAAATATACTTTAAACATTCAAAGTTTTCTATTAAAGGCAGTTGATGAAAATAACGCAGAAATGGTATGTATAATATTTTGATTTGTAAAATTTAAAAGCATATGCAAAAATATGCTTTCATGAGTGAAAATAGCTGATCTATTTGCATATATACTGCTTCTATATTTATTGAAAAAATAGAAAAAAACAAAGAAAATTTGCCACTCAAAGAATTAATACGAATACTTTTAATACGTTGCACTTTTACCTAAACTCTCGTTTCTTAAATTTTCGTTTTTCAACTGCGCTTCCCAAATAACCAGCTTACATTTGAATGCCTTCATTTTGTCACACATGTTCCGAATGATCTGATCTTTTCCTTGCAGCGATAAATTTAAAACGAATGTGTGTGAAAGTGTTTTGTTTTATCAACTGTGAAGGATAAATCTTGCAATCATATTGGATCAGAAAACAAGCTTATGTCTTGATTGAGGTTGACAGTTATGTTATACAGGATACTTTTTTTACAGTTTTATATGCAATGTTCAACTGCTTATGCAGCTGTTTACATTGCAATCGGAGTTTTGTATCCAATATTTGTATAGACAGCAGATGATGATCTATGTCGTGCTCTTGGGGGAGGCTGAATCGGTCAATGGAATGTAGGCTAATTTTACGTCTCTTTTTGTAGTGGTAGTTGATAATGTCTGTCTCAACGATGAATCAACATCGTTCCAGAGCGTCTTGATGTTCGTCTGAAGTATTTGGTAGCTAGTTTTTTTAACTTCGACGTGTTCCTTGCACATGTAGTCATTTCTTTACGTAGTAGGAGTTTTGTTTTCTGTCTAAATATTTACCGTCGTCGCCTTCGTGATGCTCCTTATGATCATCCTCCGTCAAATATTGACAGGTCGAGGATCTGCCGCGGTTTTTATCGTCACTTGTATGACGGTTGATTGCATTGCCAGATTTTTTTTAGGTCATTATTGGTGCGTTTATTTAGGATAAAATTGGTAGCCAAGCTTTGGGTATTCTGATACCATCTCTGTTATTTAGAGAGTTTCTACGTTTTTCTATTTCAAACACTTCTCCCCAAATTCTAGTGTCGAAGCTTCTAACGATCGATATGGTTCTTGTACCAGAAAAATTGATCTGGTCATATTTGTTGATGACATGTTCTGTTTGTATTCCAGTAGCAAGACTGCGTTGCGGTGCTGTGTCACCCTGTGGGTCTATTGGTCTGTCCAATGTCGCACTCGGATGGATGTTAAACTCCACGCTGTCCACCTATATAACCCCAGGGGGGAACCAACCATACGCCCACGGTTGAATTCCTGGGGTAATGATGTGGAGTAAAGGTATGCGAAAGTAGCCTCGTCGGTTTGCTCACCAAACGCAGCTGGGATAGCCCAGCTAACATGAGTTGGGTACGCAGGTCATCCTGTGCTGCGTAACCATAAAAGGGTGTATGGAACAGCAGATTACAGTAGTTGGTGGAGACTGTGTCAAAGGCTCACCACTATCCTCAACAGCCTAAAGCATACAGGGGAGAACAGGATTTTAGGCTATTCGAACGGTAACTCGTCTCCGTGGCTAGGTACTACAAATGACCGAACCGATACGAGTACCATGGAGAAAGGGTAGTCTCTGCAGTCCGTCATCTGCTGCAGCCCTTTTCAAATTGAGGTTGGACTCGGGGTAGCAGTGAATTTCCTTTGAATTTAGCTTAACCTTTGTCCTTCCTCCTCCATCGCACCTTCGGGTGCACGAAGTCCGAAGCTGGTTTTCCTGTGAAAACTTCGCCTCCTCTGGAGGGCGCGGGGCAAAAGGATTGGGTGCCTGGACGCTCTGCGCATAGCGTTTCTCGTGGGGCCAAACGATCAGTGGAAGACACTCTCTGTGTGGCTAGTCTGGAATAACCCGGAACAGACCATGCAGCAGCGCAGGAAATGGGATCGATTATTAAAATGATCATCCGATCCAGTTAGTCGCTGTCTGTTGTCCGTCATCTATCCAAGGCCGTACCCTGTGTTTTTCCATATTAGTGGGCGGATCCCGAAGATTGTTTAAGTTTTTTTTTATTCTGCTCAACTGGTATCCATTTTCGATCAGATATATGTTCGACTTCTAATTAAAATCATATATAATATACACTGATCCTAGAATCTGTAGGGATCCTCACCTTATCGTCCTTCTCCTTCTCTCCCTCCACCTCCTTACCTCAGATTAAGGAAGGATGACTCTCCATATTTTATGTCCCCACACTACAAATCATATTACTCATTTCTATTCAATTATAATGATTTCCATTTATTACAGATTAGTAAGATTATTCAATCTGGCATCGACCCCAATGATGAGTCATATCATTTTTCTAAGCCATTAGTTAGAGCTATTAACAACAAGTACGTAGAAGCTGCTGAAGCGCTGCTCAAAGCAGGATGTGAACCTACATATCACACCAAAGACAGAGGTTTATATATTTGTTAACACTAGGCGTGTCATAACCGGTTGTAAACTTTTGATTCTAATTTTCACAAATAATGTTAATGCTTTTTCTCACATACCTTCATAGCTTTTCCTATTAACCCTAAGTGAACGATCTAGTTTGTTAAAGCACCTGAAGCAGCAGAAAAGCGGTATTGCAACATAAAAATAGAGAACAAGAAAACACATAGTTTAAATCAGTTTTATTCAATTGGCCCGAAATCTTCCGAAAAATTAAATAGTCATGCGAAAAAAACGAATGAAATAAAAATCGCAGAATTATCATGAGGTTTCCCTTATTTATAACTTCATATATTTATAAATTTAACGGTATGTATTGGGTGTGTGAATAAGTTTCTGAAGTTTCACCCTCAGATGGCAGTATAACAATTGAGTGATAACGCATCTATATTGAAGTATTAAAAGTGTAAACAACATTTTGTACGTAACGTGAAACACCTTGAATTTTGTTCCAAGTAAACCGTGTTTGCAAAGAATTTTACTGCACTACTTTATTCCAAAGAAATCCGCTAAACTAAAGTAGATAGAATCTTTGACCAAACCTATGGTGATCATGCTCTGGCGGAAAAAAACATGCAGGGTTTGGTTTAATGCTTCAAAAATAATGTTTTTGATGAGAACTCAGGAGTAAACCAAAAAATATTGAAGACGAAGAATTGGAGACATTGCTTGATGAAGATCCATGTCAAATGCAATCAGAACTTGCTCAGGCAATGCCTAACCGAGAGAAAGAAATGTGAGAGGTGGCTGCCTACTAACTATTGCCGCTTCCTTAACGAAAGCCCTCAGAAGAGAGCTACTTCAGATGTTTGATGAGGCTAGCGAACTAATTTGATGATCAGATGTCACAGGTCATACTAACCATAATTAATTCTGACTAGGTCTCTCTTCAAGTACAATCAGTATTTCAGACAGAACCCGTGCCATGAGATGTCAGTTTGCTCATGCTGCTGCAGGTGGCGCAGCACACAGTCTCTTGATTTTTTTCATGATGGATATGCCTTTTTCTTTCTGGGAGTAATTGGGAGGATCTGATTGTGCCTTCCTACGGTGAGGCCACCGATAGCCCTCTGGCCCTTAGGGTGGCATAAAGCGATGAAGCATAAGAGTCCCTTCGAAGTCCCCCAAATCACCACCTTAGGTAAGACAAGCCCTGGGGACCACTCCAACAACCCCACAGCAATGCTGAAGAGTTAATTGGAAGGAGTAATACTGAAATCAGCCATACAGCCCGGACACTTTTCACACAAAACACACACAACATGTTTAGACTAGAAATTAAAGACACATTTCTGATATTTTATGCTGTTTTTTTTTTACTCTATATAGATATTAAGTATCGGTAAGTTTATTGTTAAATGTAATAATTTTCCTAACATTTTCATTAAAACATTTTATTTCCCATAAGACTATTAAAATTTCAACTTTTTTTAACAACAGATCTCGTTGAAAAGACGCTGGCTGAAAACCAATCTATGAAGGATCTTTGTTCTAAATATGGCGTCAGGATGGAGGAAAAAAAAGTATGACCCAAATTATTTTTTAATTTTAATATTTACGATCGCATTAGCATCATCATAAATTATTTGAATTAAAACCTCGCGTAATCTATCAAATTACTTTTTTACTTGTTTGTTGGCTTGCATTTTGTATGATGCAATAAACAGCAGGATATATATGTATTATAAAATAATCACAAAATTGGCTGCGTAAAAATGCACATTTTAATGCATTCTATTTAGTCACCGACACAAATTTGCTTTTCAACATTTTTGTAAGCAATAGAAATACGTATCATTAATTTATTTCAGAGCCGTAACAAGGGTGCGGGTTGGGGCGCAAAACACCAAATACCAACACAGTCGAGAGTTGTACATGGTTTTTATTTCATTCGACCATTCTACTTTACATGAACCATGATTGATTCTGTCCGTTTTTATAATATATACTAAGTTAGTCTAATCCCTCTTTTCTTCGCTATCGCTTAAACATTGGGTCGACCCAGCCGACATAAGCCCGTAATAAAATAAAGACAACAATATTTTCGACCAACTGTAAAATTTAAACAACCCACCCGATCAGTCTTCTTCAGACAACTTCGTTTCATAGTGAAAGTTTGTAATCATTCTGTAGACTTGTTCAGGTATGGCATTCGACCACGAGGCGCCCATTCGTCATATCAGCGGTCCAAAAAGCGGACCGATTGAACATACAAACCACTACGTCTTCTTTTAGGGTTTTTTGCGGCATTTTATAAGATGTGTACGATCACGGAAGCAACGTAGCGTCTAGGCACTTTCTATCATGGTCATTTTTTTACAACAATAACCGCCATCTGTACTTAGGTCGGGTACTTTTGGGACTATTTTTGTTGGATTTCCGGGGGGCGGGGCGGGGAGCGGACGTTGGATACTTGTTTTTTACGGCTCTGATTGATTTACAAAAATTAACAAAATCATATTCATTATTTTCATATTGTAGAGATCCAGATTTGAAGAAATGAATGCATTATCTCTGATGGAATTCGTCAAAAACACCATCAAATCAGGTATTATCGCTTTATTTTATATAAACATATTTACATATTGAACAGTAGAACCTAAAAAATAAACAAATTCCAGATAGCATTAATATTATCAAAAATTTATACTTTGTGTTTTACAAAAATAATATTTTGTGGTTATAGGAAAAGAATTTTTAAATTGTGATATAAGTGGTGATACAGTTCTACATGCAGCAGCAGAAATAGGAGATCTTGAAATTCTCAAGCTCATAATAGATAATGGAATTGATATAAATGTTAAGAATTATAAAGATAAAACTGCACTTTACGTCGCAGTTGAATATCGTTTTATGGATGGGGTATGTATTGTTATTGCCATTGAAACTTCATTTAGACTTTTTTTATTACTCGTAAAGTAGTTAGAATATTTTCCTCTGTTTATCTGTGAGTAATTAAAAAAATATATATCTTTGTTATTAACTCAAGAAGTTTGAATGATAGGTATTAATACTTTTCAATCGAGACTATTTTTCTTCATCTAATATTAATTCCTCAACCAAGACAAAGCTTCAAACCGAGTGGTGAGCGAGAGTTGCGTTCCGAGTTTCGGCATCAAATCGTATGGTGAGTGAGAGTCACCTCTCGAGTGCAAAGTGTTAATAATTTGAAGTATCGCTCTTTAACAATATTTAGTGGGAATTTATTTGAAGTCATCATATTAATATTATTATTATCAAACCTTTATTCAGAAAAAATAATAATTTACGAGATAAAATGGTATATCAATATTTACAATTACATTTTAAAAAAATATTTTAAAAATTTAATTGGAATTGCTCCAGATTAGGGAATCCAATCCCGAGCCAAAATTTCGATCCCGGGATTTCGGGATTCCATTAGACAATCCCGGGACCAGTCCCGGGATCCCGGGATTGGGATTTTCAATATTTTAAGAAATTACCTTGATGAATTTGATCAAAAATTACTAATAAGTCCATTTGTTCAATACAAAAAATCACTTGAAGGCCAAAGAATTTTATTTATTTAAGAAAAGATAAAAATACAATTCAAAAATAGATAAATAAAACACTAAAAAATTCAAATATCATTTTGAAAATATGCCCGAAGTAACATTAACATTAAACATTAGTGTTTCGTCGTTTAGTCTGGATCTGATTTTGGAAGTCAGACAACTTGCTGCTGAAAATGCACGCTCAGCTTCCACACTTGTTGGAGGTATCGTCATCAGATATTTAAATGCTAGTTCGAGTTGATGACCGCGTGAGCCCTCATTTTCGTATAACAACATCAATGTGACTGATAAAATTCTTTTCTGTTGAGACACGGACTAAAAATCGCAAAATTCCCGATTTCCCGACAAATTATTTATTTCCGTCGCTGCAGATGAATACTTATATACTATAATACTTTGATGTGATTTGTAATTATATTACGGAGAAATACAAAAATTCTGAATCCAATATCTATTATATTTCATATCGATATTCCCATTATTCGTCGAGGTGTAGTAAATACATCACCGGTAGGGAAAGGTTACTATAACAATTTGAAAAACATACATGTACGCTATATATAACATGTATACATAGATTAGACAGTCACTGCTCCTATGCGTCGCCTAAGTTCGCCAATTAGTAATTACGCCACTGTTTCCAAGCGTCCAGATTTCGTCGGGAATGTCTCGATTTAGTAGCCTTCATCGTGTTGATGAGGTGTACGATTTCTGTTAGATAAAATTTTCAATCCCGGGATTTTCGGGATTACGTTTTCTAATCCCGGGATTCTTAAGTACCTAAAATTGTCCGGGATCCCGGGATTGGATTCCCTACTCAAGAAGCATGTAATACAATAGAACAGCGCTTCTTAAACTTATGTAGTCCGCGGACCCCCTCTTGAGCAAAATTTCTTTCGCGGACCCCTTCGTGAATATTTTTTCTTTTTGCGGACTCATCTCAATCCTTGTGACTTAATTTTTTCAACAAACAAACATTTCTTGGTCAAAATAGATTATTTTACAATATTTTCTGTAAATAATTCGACGAAAATATCTTTTTCATCTATAAATAATTGTTTTGTTTATTTTCTCGCGGACCCCAGTTTAAGAACCTCTGAATAGAATGTGAACCTTTCCATCTTATTTTTTTAAATTACTTCAGATTTTTTGTTGTGATCCAAACTTTTGCTGGACTTTGCTATCAGATAACGATATTCTTTTTATTAAGAAACTGTAATTATCTTCCCATCCTAAAAAACTTACGATCAATTCTATTATGTAATTGTTTTGAATTGTCTTCCTTTAATTAAGATACAATTGTTTTTAAAGGTTGATTTCTTGTTGGCACATAGAGCAAACGTAAACGTGAAAAATTACCTTGGTAAGACACCGTTGAATTACAGTATGAATGGTAATAATACAGATTTGAGCCTTAAACTTTTGGATGCTGGTGCTAATACGTCAATTGCATTTGGTAATATATAAATATACAATGAGACTCAAATTCTATATGAGATCATATAACCTTGTATCGGTTTTAAATTTTAATCCTTTTTTAAGGTGAAGACTTCATGGTGAGAGAAATCAATAAGGGAAATGTGCGCTTCTTACAAGAACTCAGAAACAGGAATATAACTCCAAAGCTGAAGGCGCGAGATGTCGATTATATTGAGAGAATGACAATGAATCACAATCAATCAAAAGAGGTATTTATTTCGCAAGTAAATAATTGCAAAAAGATTTTTAAAAAAACATCCGAAGTTGGCTTTTTGAGTTAGACAGAAATTACAAATGCATGAGATATTTCATTCGCGTTTCTTGAAAAGTCGACATATTATTTGATCACTTTATTTTAAACACAGGAAATGCTGAAATATTTAATCAATGCCCTCAGAGATGGTGATGAAAATGGAGAAAACGCATTATTTGGAGCCATTTATAAAGGACGCCTAGATTTGATCAGGAATATACTCAGATTAGGTATTCCACTTTCTTTTTTGCCACAGTACACGACAATAACATGAAAACATACAAATGTTAATGCCAGCAATGAAATCCATTAGGAAATGACGTTAATTCATATCCAGATTTTCGTTTTCTTCCACTTTAGCATAACAACCAAAATTGACCAAAATCTCAATAAAACATTACATTGTAGAATTTACGAACATATCTTTCCTAAATTAGCTAAAAGTAAATATGATATACTAGAAATTTAAAGGAAAACAACAAATAATACGTATTTTTTATTACAAAATGATAAATACAGTAGACTCTCGATTGTCCGGACTATTGCTAGAAAGGAAAAACACGGTAAACTGGAAAATACGGATAATCCAAATCATCAAATTCCTACTTGGTTTCAAATTGATCTCATCATTTATTAAGAAAAACGCTCATAGTTAAGCAGATAATTAGCAGTTGGTAGTTAGTACTAAGCGTTAGCAAAATATAATATATGCGAGTATATTAAAAAAAAACCTATAATATTTGTTTATTGTTGAGATTTTTTAAACAAATTTCATTCATTTCATTGTATTCTAATCCTCTTTTTTCTGGGCAATCTAGCAATGTTTCAACATAATTCAACACCTTTTTATGACCAATATAATCACTGGTATCTTCTTCCCTTGTACTGTTCTCTTGAGAATCAAAAGAATCGATGTCTGCTTCATAAATGCATTCAAAGCCTGGATCATTTAAATAAAGATAGATTCACTATTCAATGTTTTCTTATCCACGTTTTCAAAACATTTTAAATTTTCCGATATATTAAAATAATATACGAAGCTAGTCCCAAAAGGACAAGAACTAACGTATATTATATTATATATGGTGGTTTTTGCACCCGCGCGCTATCATGATATATATTTGATACACTATTATATTTCATATCGATATTCCCATTATTAGAGTTGAGTTGTAGTAAATACATGGTGGTGAAGGAAAGGTTAGACGAGGCCATACGAGCTGCCAAGACGAA
The DNA here is from genome assembly GCA_008973525.1 of Stenopsyche tienmushanensis. Classification (NCBI taxonomy): domain Eukaryota; kingdom Metazoa; phylum Arthropoda; class Insecta; order Trichoptera; family Stenopsychidae; genus Stenopsyche; species Stenopsyche tienmushanensis. The sequence goes on from WACJ01000016.1 coordinate 1,106,867, forward strand.
CATCACATGTTTTAATCGAGTGTTTGGTGATTTTTCACAACAATAAAGCCGAGTTTTTGTATCAATTCATAACAACGGATGAAACATGAGCCCATCACTTCATATCTGAGAAAAATAAACATGGGGACCCTCCACTGACCCGAGCTATTTATTGATCCTGCGATTCGGAACCATGTCAATCGGCTCAACAAAAGTGCACAGCAAGGTGCAAAACCTGAATTTAATATCTCTCTGAGCGTGGGGTAGAAATGAACCAGATTTTATAACTTAAGACTAAAAGGCTTCGTTGGTCGTACGTGTGTGGTATGCATTTATTTCCGAAAAGTTCCGTATCCAACCGGTCCGCTTTTCGGACCGCTGATACGACGAATGAACGCCTCGTTATCGGACGCCATACCCCAACATGTCTACAGAACGATTACGAACTGTCATTACAAAATAGTTCGAAGAAGATTGATCGGGGAGGTTGTTTAAATTTTACAATCGGTCGAAAATATTGTTGTCTTTATTTAATTACAGGCTTATGCCAGTTGAGTCGGCTCAATATTTAATTTAGCTTAGTATAAATTATAAAGAGAGTTGATTAGCGTTGATTCATGTAAAGTAGAATGGTAAATTAAAATTTTAGAAAATCTCATGCAACTCTCGACTGGTATTCTGTTTTGCGCCCGTGTATTTCAGATATATCATTTGCGATATTCTCCTCAGAATGTATCAAACATGTTTCCATACCAGAAATATTTTTTCTCCATGATCGAACAAGTGTTTCTGGCTTTACTTTTGACCAAGATTGTGTTATTCCACATAATGTAATCATCAAACTCATGCAATGGCGCTGTTAATCTGTGTAGATTTGATTCACCAGATTAACAGTAACATCTTCTGCCTCCTTTCAGGTGCAATGTGTCAATTTAACAACGCCATCTTTTGTGGCGCTGTGAATACATTACGATTAGAATAACGACAGCGATCGCTTCTTGCGCGTACACCGTTGTCGGTTTGGCAGTGACGCGCAGGAAGCAGGAGTCGTGAGGGTCGTCTGATAACCTTGGCTGCGGGAATGCGTGCTTCCCGCGGCCAGATCTCTCTCACTCATGATTTCAAAAGACGTTATCTAAGACGAGAGCATTTCCATTCGTCGCCCGTCCACCTCCATCCCACCGCTCGTCTACACAACGGCTCGAGAGCAGAACGGACCCGCGTGCGAGCACGATCATTTTAACGAGCGCGTGGGAGCATGGTGCCTCCAAGGATCCAAGGACCGCTCCAAGCTGTCCAAAATTGATGCTATAACGCCTTGGTCCATGAGCTGGATCAAAGAAGTCACATTAGGGAGCAAAAATTTTGCAACCATAAGTCATAGTTCAAAACGCACTTTGTGTACCTGCACCACGCATTATATGCCCTAACATCCTTGAGCATTGAAGGGATCATGCTGTATGTGCGGTATCATCATTGCCAACTCCACAGTGATGGCATTCCGGGCTTGTCTTTTTTCCTATTCTCTTGAGGTAGCTGCCAAAGCAGCCATGCCTGGTGAGAATCTGGGTCAGGTGGTAACACATTTGGCCATGTCGCCTGGCCATCCATAATTCCAGGTTTGGTATAAGTTTATATGTCCACCGATCTTTTGTGGAGCTGTCCATGATAGTTTCTCTGGCCGCCTTCTTTGTTTCTCCTTTTTGTACCGCCAGTCTATCCTGGGTGAGCAGCTCAATTGGCGGCGGAATGACAGTTAGTGCCAAGATAGCATCTTCCGACACTATGTGGTATGCAGCAGCTACCTTGATCGCACATCTTCTTTGGGCTCTGGATAATCCGCACCTGGATAATCTAAAACTAAGTTTATAACACAAGAATCAAACACATAATATAATAATAAAGGTTTTTTTTTACAGAAACCGCTAGTTTTCCTTGTTTTCATTTTGGGAATGCTGTGCAATTTTTTAATTTCTATGTTTATGACTATTTTAAATCACTATTTTAATAAATCTCTATTTTCATTTTAAATTTTCAACATTAGAAAATATTTGACTTTTATATCTTTAGAGTAGTTATGTGCATTGTAGGACATTAGAGATTACTGTGATTCTACTCATGAACTGAGCAGATCCTTGTTTTCTTACAGACACTCGCTGCTCCAAACAACTTGTGAATTTTACTTCCTATTAATATTTTCTTATCCGACACTATTTTTTTATACTCGATCTTTCATAGACATATTTTCTACGTATCACTGATGCGCAAAAAATTATATTTCTTTAAACTGAAAATTAGAATGCTATTGTCAGCTAAGTCATTAACATTTAAAATGGAATGGAATATTTTGCTTAATGTCTTTTATTCCAATTAAATATCCTTAAGTTTTTTTTTTGCATTTGATACAATTCGATGGTGTCCTATGATTTAATAAATAAAAATTCTTCCGAGTTTTCTGTAATGATGAAAACGCTAATAAAATTAACCGCTACATATAAGAGAATAAAATCGAAATAGTAACTAATTATTATGTTCTTATTATTAGAATACATTGTATATTTATTTTCATTGTTCTATTTCAGAACCAAAGCTAGTTAATAGTGTACATAAAAAAACAGGAGAAAGTGTTCTACATGTTGGTCTTGATGTGTTAACAAAAATAAATTTTCTAAAATTACTAAATATCGTTGAAACAATCGGAGGCGATTTGGATAAACTTTGTTTCAAAAAGTATCAATCGCCACTAGAAAAATGTATTCAAAATAATAGGTCATATTATTTAACAAATATATTATGCTATTAAATAAATACGTCTATGTTCAATATTATTTTTTTCTGCGACAGAATGGCTGAAGCTGCACTTCTTGTATCAATGAAAGCAGATTGTACATACGCAATATCCTTAGCGAGTTCCATGAAGCAAGAACTGTTGGTCCAGATGATGATAGATGCAGGCGCCACTCCTCCGCCTCATTGGCCAAAACAAGCCCTCTCACTGCAGAAATTAGCAACAATTGCATGTAGAAAATATATCCCGCAAAAAGGATTTAGAATGGCGATCAAATCATTGGAATTAGGGATGTATGAAAATATTTTGCTTCTAGAAGATCAATGTGATAAAATAATAGAGATGCCTGAACTGTTAAAAAAAAGAAGAATTGTCAAGAATTGACTTTTTAGATTCCTCAGATCAGTCTGATTCGTCCGATGAGTTGTAAATGTAATGTAAAATATGTAAATCCACAATGTTTGTGTAGCATTTTTTAAAAGACATTGGACACGAATTGACAATACAACGCGCCCTGAATATCAGAATGAGTCATGTTTATAAAAATGTAAATTAGAAATGATAATAAATTTAGTAAAGAACTTCAATAATGTCAACTTATTCAATAATCAAACCAATTTTAGCCTTTTGAGGAGTTCAATCGCGTATTTGCGATCGAATTCCATTGTTGCAGAAAGAGCATTCTTACACGTTGAGCTCGAAGAGAGATAGAGATGGATAGAGGTGTCTTGCGTACATCGTACGATTGTATGGATCGATGCCCCAAATTTATCGACTATTAATGATAACCCAAATGAATCGATTTCAAGTGTTTTGTTTATGTTTCCGCGAATAAATGAACGAATAATGTGTGCTATCGACAGCGTTTATTTATTTATATACAAGCTTCATACATGCTGCACGGGTCTAACAGATAAGTGGATTTGTACGGGCGATAGGTGGCAAACATACGAGTATAGCATCAAAAAATTAACTCACTACTTAAAGGGTTCATTCAAGTATCGATGTGCAATCACAAAGTTCATGTAGCGTGGAAATATTGCCCTTAAAAAATATATATATATATATATATATATATATTATGACCTGCCTTGATTGTATCGTAATTCGACTAATTATTTTTAATAAAAATCGGGCTTTATCAGTCCTTAATTGCCAAAAAATCCGCATTTAAAATTGTAACGCTATTCGTGTTTTAATATCTATGCTCATGATAAGATCATTTATCAATATGTCGAAATAATATTGATATTTCTTAATTTGCCACATTGTATCGGACGTCTGCAAGAGTAATCACACATCTTTGAGTGAAAGTTACAATTTTTTCAAATGAAATGTATTGCTAATACAATACATGCATCTGTGGGTAAGTAAGTTTCCGTGGGAACGCTATATAATTTGACTCTTTGATTCCAACAAGCATTAAATTTATATTTCTGTAAGTATAGAACTGCAGTCTCGTTTTCATATCGGGGACCGAGTTCTATGCCTCCAATACATTATTATTTTGAAAATCAATTGAAATTCATTTCTATCATGGCATTTCTTTTTTCAGCATCTATCCAATATTATTTAAAACACTTTCTTTAAGATTTGGATTACAAATTTAGGTTTATCTTATCTGCCCCCGACTATCTTATCGACTTCGATTAACACGAAAGTAACATAAACGTCTACAAGTCTAAATACATTTTAAGTAATCATCCAAAAAATCGCGATCTACAACTAAGTAGGGATCAAGCAAGGTCTTATTTTAACATTGAATCTCGTTTATTTTTTAAATATAATTTGATGCATTTTTTATTATATCGTGGGTTTGCTTAATATTGCAGATGACTAGTGAACAGATTAACAGTGCCCCTCAAGAACTAACAGCATTTGACCGTTGTAGAGCAGCCTCTAGCTTGAGATGCAGATCTGACGATTCGTACAAGGCGCTTTTCTTTGAAGCAATCTATCAACAGCGGGTATTTAAAAATATTATATGAATCCAGAAGTATTTTCATTTTTTCTTTAAAATGGTACTTCAGTTTGACGGACATGTTATAATATTCCTTTTGTTTTTGATATTCTTTCCTAGTCAAATAAAATGAACTCTTATTTATACAATTTTTCCATTTTTCAGTTAAAAAAGTTTGAATTACTTTTATTATTCCTTATAAAATGTTGCATAGATTTTCTAAATTTGACATTCGTTACGGATGTCCTTTTGCAGCCTTGACGAGAGAGAATCCTAATACGAAGAGTCTTTCAATGACGCAATGACATGCAACCGTCATCCTTATTGGCTTTTCCGAATGGGAATCGAATCATCGTAGCGCGAGACTCTGCTATTGAATCAGCTCTGGCTGAAGATGGCATTAAATCGATAACTCGACTCTTTCATTCAAATTCAAAATGATTTCTCTTCGAATCCAAAATGGAACAAAATCGAAGTATCAACATCCTAACTTGTTATTATTTGTACATTCCTCCTCAGATTTTCACATGAGCTGCCATAGAAGTTTTGATATTTATTTGAATCCGTCAGATGATTTCATTATGATTTTCCGGCAGAATTAAATTACAAATAAGCGAATGAGCAGAATCTCTACTCAGATTATTGATACAAACTGCTATTTCGTTCACGTCACGTATTATACCCACAGTCCGAAAATAACTAGTTGTTATAATAAAAAACGTTAAAAACGATATTACTTTCGGTCATCACCAATAATTGAATTACCATTTTATAACAGTTAGAAAAGGGAATATCCTACGGTAATTATTACAAGCCGTATTCCCTTTAATTAAAGTCGGCTTCTTGAGAGCAGTGATCCAATCAGATCAATGTTCCTAATTGAGTCAAATCCAACACCACTAAAAATCAATGCGAACATTCATATTAAAAATTTGGCAGTCAAATGTGGACTAGTGCGTGATGGTCCAGGCGTGTTTGAATATAAATCCACTCTCTTACAGATAAAATACAGTCAATACTCATGTATTCACCCTCTTCTTGATATAATGAAACATTTATTGTTTATAATTTTAATACCACACAAAAATGTTTTTAAAAATTATAATTTTACAAATATACTTCTAAAGGCCGACATTGTGCAGTCATTTCCAATAGAGCAGATAATTCCTTTCATCGACAGCGTAGATGGAACAGGACGTACACCATTAATACATTCCGTATTACACAAAGATGTTAATACTTGCAGAATTCTTCTACAAATAGGTAAGAATTATTTGAATTCACTATTATATTTATAAAATACATCGTACCGATAATAATAAAATACTTTTATTGAAAAGGTTGTGATATAAATAAAAGGGATGAGACAAAGTGGACGGCGTTGCATCATGCAGCAGAGGGTGGCTATGAGGATATCTTTAAGCTTCTACTGGATAACAAAGCCAATCCTGAACGCCGTACCAGACAAAAATACACTCCTCTTCATATAGCAACTTTAAACGAACGAATTGGCATTGTAAGTTACTTTTAATTTATTTCATCATCCCAATCTTAATTTATCCCTATTTTGGGCACATATGCTGGTCGATCTACATATGCATATATACGACATTTTCGCAAATATTTTAAACCAAGTCAAAACTTGACTTTTAAAAGATAAAAACTTTGTATAAAAGGACATTTTAAGCTTCTGTTAATCCTACTCAAGATTTTCTTAATATTGTAATTCAATACCAAATAAAACCCTCTTTCATCAATCTTGAATCATTTACATTTTTTCCAATGAGCAAATAGCATTATGTGTGTAGCTTTAAATCCATATTTCAAAGAATTCTTATTGTTTTAGATTTTCATCCTACAGTCAGTGAATATTCGCATTAACGCTAAAGATACTAATGGACGAACGCCGCTAAATCTGGCGATAGAAAGAAAAATGAAATGGAAAACTATAAGCATTTTATTGGATATGGGAGCAGATCCCAACATTCCTAACAAAAGAAGCGAAAATCCTGTATTATTGGCGGCAAACCTTGGACGTTTGAAGCTTGCAAGTCGGATAATTAAGCATGGTAAAGAAAGTACACTCATTCTCATTTTCATAAAATGATGTTTTTTAAAATAGTTATATTGTAATTTTGCAGCAAAGGTTCCATTTAGATCGTATAATCTGAGGGATCTTAAAGGTAATACACTTTTACACGCGGCAGTTAAAGAAAACGTGAGCATAAACATCTTTCAAACATTGTTGGGAGGTGATTCTGACCTAGACATAATAAATCCTCAAGGGAAAAGTCCTTTGTTGGTAGCAGCAGAGCTTGGATATGTTAATATTGCCCAAGAACTAATCAGTGGAGGTAGGTATTATTGTTGATATTATTTTTTGTGCCCGAACTCGATATGAATCTGCAACAAACGTACATTTAATTTAAGGAGCAAATATAAACCAGACAGATTTATATGGTAAGACTCCACTGTATGTCTCAGCAAGGGAAGGACATGAAGATATTATATTAGCTTTGTTTATGCGAGGAACACCTCTCAGTTACTGTCAGAATCCTATCCTACCTACAGCTTTACACGTGGCTGTTTTTAAAGAGCATAGAGAAAGTTTGGTAACAAAACATTTTTTAATATTACCATTCAATTTACTTAAGGCGTCTTCTCACTTTACAAATTTAAAAAAATCGATTTTTATTTTTTTTTAAATTTTGAAAGTACATATCTTCAAAAATGTTATATCGAAATTTCATAAAGATCGGACGAGTCTAACTACATTTTTGGGGGATCGTTAGGTGACTACCTGATAGCACCCAGCTGCATACGTATTGTTCAGACTCATGGTGCAAGTACAAGAAAGTGGTGAAAAACAATCAGATAGAAACTTTTAAACATCCTCCTGCTCTAGCTGAGGATGTTCACGAGGTTTTGAAACCGATTTATGAAGATCTTCGGAGGAAATATCCAAAATAACAACGAGTGTTTCAACAGCTGTGTCTGGGCAATTTTTCTGCAACCAAAACATTAAACGCGTTTATCTCAAAACAAGGTTTTTCGGTGGCTTGTTGATGAAATTTCGGAAACTATCCGGCCGATTGTCATGAAATTTGAATGACATATTTTTCATAGTTATGGCTATAGCGCATATCATCAGATTTTTGAAATTTTGATTTTAAGTAATTTTTTTTTACAAAACACTGAAAAAAAAACGCGTTTTTTATTTACTTTTTTGAAAAACGTGCGCCATTTTGTTATTTTCGCGAATATCAAAAATCTGATGATATGCGCTATAGCCACTGATATACTGAATCTAAAACTGTTTTATTTTTTTGTTTCAAATGACCCATCTCGGAGATACCATCAACAAGCCACGAGCATAACATTTCTACACGGGTTTTTCGATGCTACTGTTTTATTATAATAATTGTTCAAAAATATAAAAATAATTTTTTTTCATGTACTTGAAAGATGTGTTTATTACATAAGATCCATTTTATCTCATAATTTTTAGCGAAAATCCTCGAAAAAAAATCCCGAAAATAGCCTATTTTTGAGGCGCCTAAAGTGAGAAGACGCCTTAAGCTGAAAAATTATTGACATCATGTTTTTTTCTAGATATCTGCATTGCTGCTTAATGAATATGAACTAGAAATGCGCAATATAAATGGTCAAACCCCATTACTAGCTTGCGATGCTTAATAATAATGCCCCTGCAGTAAATGTTTTAGTTAAAAATGGCGCCAAAGTTGATGTGACAGATATGACAGGTGAATAAAAACAGAGTCGACTTAAATAAAAGTTTAATGTTTCGGGGACCCTGGCCGACTTTTGAGCCTGCAATTCGTCGCCTTCGCCGTTGTGACAGTCCGCGATCAGTCGCGTTATTCGGTCGTGGAGATCACACAAGGGGGTCATTAAGACCACCGAGTATCTAGTATATCATTTTATCCCTTTTCATTACAAGATAAACTGTCAGATGTTTTAATGAAATCAATTATCCTCGACTAGTAGGTTGTTATATATTCGAAACATATGTCGAATAGGAACTAGGAAAATGTTTTATTGCACACTCATCCAAAATACATATTATTAAGCTGTAATTTTCATATTTCTAATACAGGAATTTCTCCAATTGAGATTTTGAGTCAAGCTTTGAATCTAAAATTATTTGCTGCGTATATGGGAGAATTGGATTTTTACGAATCAGGCAATACTAATAATTTGTTTGCATATGCAATTGAAAGAAACATGGTAACTATAATATATTTTGTGTTTATTTAATGCTCGTGTATTTTTTTCTTGTATTTTCTCTATGAAATACTGATAAAAAAACTGTAACGTAAACCCCTTGCTGACACAAGGCGGTCCGCTATCTTCGTCGCTGCGATTTGATAACTGCGTTCTTCAGACGCGAGACTCGCACCGGAGAGGCGCTCAAAACCGCAAGTGATCGTTCCGAAACGACCACAGTATGGTGATGTACAGGGCGGCTCTGAATATCGGTCTGGCTCTGATTAACGATGGAGGTCAGGACTCTTTAACACTTTCGGTGACAGGATTCAGAAACAGGAGCCATCATCGATCCACCTCCCACATGAGATTGTTTCACCTGAAAGGATGAAGACTGTGTCCTACGGCATCACCATTAATCAATCCCACAAAATTATATAATATAACAATTTTGTGTCGTACTAAATGTATTTTCATTATCTTCTTCGAAAACAACAATGCGCTCGTTTATCATCAATCTTTTATTTCACAGGTTGAATACATCAAAGCATTACTTCAAAGCGGTTGTGCCATATATGATGAGCATTTATTGAGAGCTTCAATACATTCCAAAAAGGATCAGGAAGCAATAATGAAAATATTGATAGACAATTGTATATTTACAGCAATTATATTTTTAACATTATTTAAGGGGGTCATTCCGTGTTAAGACACTTTTTTGGTTTTTTTTTTGTGAACTTGAACCTACAATTGCGAAATTTTTAACACATTTTTAAACACCCTTAACATTTTTTTCGGGTTGAAATCATCACTCATTGCTGGAATACACAGCAACTTAGACACTCATCACCAAAAAAAAAAAAAAAAAAAAAAACATTTTTCGGTTACCATGACTTCGGGAATTTTGCTGATCTCAAATAAAAATTTCAAATGACATTTTAATCTATAAAGTATAAATTAATATTTATGTTAGGATTATTATAAAATATTAAAAGGTAGTTTTTCACTGGGATAAAATTCATTGGGAAAAAGTCACGTCACTTTACATTTTCTGCATATTATCAGGTCAGTCCTAAAAGTTCATCACACGAAAATATAACATAGAACGTCTGAATTGATTATCGATATTAATTTTCGACCGAAAATTGGTGACAAACTGACTAATGCATTAGTCAATCGACGATAAATTTCGATAGCGTCGGAATTCAATATTAAATTGTGCTTTATTTACACAGCTTAAAAATTTCTCAAAATGCGCACGAATTTTTGGACTGACCTGATAAATTTGCAGAAATAGCAGAAAAAAACAGAAGCAAATTCTATTATACATTACACAAAATGACAACGGATGTAGGGCCAAACCCTCGCTTATTCAGTGTTGTAATTTCTGAACGATCCTGAATATCAAAAAAATCATTTTATCCACTTATCTTGCAATAAAAAAACGATTTTTGAAACCGTCACACGGGATGACCCTCTTAACATTTTTTGTGAGTTATTAACTTGAAACTGACAGAATATTTCTTGACGAAAGACATAAAATAAGCATTTTAAATTCTAGTGTTGCTGTTCAAAAGCGAAAATATTGCAAAACTTACACATCTTATGACAATAGCAGCTAGAGGAAATATCGTGGAAATAGTAAGTATTTTGTGTATGAAGAATATGTAATCTGTTAAAATTCATTCTTATCCCAATTTCATTCTCTAAATTCCAATATTCATTCTTTTCCCAGTAAATCTTTAACAATCTCAGTTTTGAAGAATTCCTCCGAAAATGCATTAAATCTATACTCAAAATTCAGGTGCAAAACTTGAATTTTAAATCCATATCTGCAAGGACACGCTCATTCTCAAATTCGAGTGGCCACTTGCACTCTGAGCGCGTACTGAAGAGTAGAAACTAGCCAGATTTAATAACTTAAAACTAAAAGACTTCCGTGAACGTACAGATCATGGAAGGACCCTAGGTACTCATTTATTCACAAAAAATCCGCAAAAAGCCCTAAAAGATAACGGAGTGGTCACAAGATCTGTGTATCCAACCGGTCTGCTTTTCGGACCGCTGACATGAGGAATAGATGCCTCACAATCGAACGCGATTTAGAGGTCGTACCCTCATTACAAAAGGAAGTTATCCGAAGAAGACTGATCGGGTGGGTTGTTTAAATTGTTATTACAATCATTTGACTGATAAATCTTGACTGGAACGGTATTCTGGGTTTTGCACCTCAAGCCCAGTTACGCCCATGGCGGGCGTCTGTTTTGCCACCCTCGTTTTACGGCCCTGATAATGACAATTATTTAATAATATATACTGCGCATTGTAGCCTAAAAGTTGATTTCTATCAAATATATATTTTATTTCTTACAGATTAATATGTTAATTCAACATGGCATTCGCCCCATTGATCTCTCTTATGGATACACCAATCCATTATATGTAGCAATTACAATGAACAACCTGGAAGCTGCTGAAGCACTGCTCAAAGCGGGATGTAACCCTACATATGAAGACGCACAAAAAGGTTGAAATTTTTTATCAGCATAACCTTGCCATTATCAACCTGCAAACCTTTCATAGAAGAATTCGCAAATATTGTACTACTATTTTTTTTTCAACAACAGATATGGTTGAATCAGTGCTGGCTAATTGTCGAGCTATGAAGGATCTTTGTATTGAATATGGTGTCAGACTGAATACAAAAAAAGTATGTATAATTGCCCAATATTTGACGTGTATTTTACATAATAAATAGCAGAAATATATCATTATGAGGATAAAATAAAAATGACCAATCAAATTTTTCGTCACAGATATTGCAAATCACCATTGCAAAATTAGCTGCATAAAAATGTAATGTATTGGCTTTGGCGTAGGTTTTCATTCTTTAATGAGGATCTTATATTCATTAATTTGAAAGTTTTTGGGAGTTAATGAATTAGTCTACGTGTCCTGAAAGTTTGATTGATCAACTCTTCAGCTAGGCTATTGGGGTGTGTGTCTAGTATTTTTTGAGCTCTGTGTTTCTGTTGATCAGCTATATTTTTGGATTGTTCGCATAGTTGGATGACATTTGTTTGTTCCTTATTGGAGGAAATCGCATTGTTTTAAAGTTTTTGTAAGCTGTGCACCATTTGTAATTAGCTGGATGGTTGCTTTCGCAAAAAACATATTGATAATGTCTGATTTGGTTTGCCTGGCACATTCGAGGGTTATCCAGAAAGTAAGGTTACAACGTAACAAAGTAAGGTTACGACACACCCCATAACGGTGTGTCATTACTACCATGGCGATGTGGCAGTCTCGATGAGACAAGACAGCTCTGCGAAAACTAATACCAAATCTGGAATTGTGGATAGCCAGGCAACATGGCCAAATGTATTACCACCTGATCCATATCCAGAGAATAGGAAAAGAGGTAAGTCCGGAATGCCATCACTGCGGAGCTGGCAATGATGATGCTGCACGTACAGCATTCGTCTGCCCAGTGTGGAGCGTTAAAAAAGATACCCTATACGAGGAGTTGGGCGCAAACTCGTTCTCTGAAGAGCTTCTGAAGCGTCTCCCACTGAGCAGATGGAATGACCAACAGGCTGAATAGCTGAAGAGCCCAGAAAGGACACATCGCTGTCACCTTTGCGCAATACTTAACTAGTAGCCGGGTGGCAGCAGAATATGAGGGAGGTTTTAGTGGGTAGAATTCCACACTACCACAAAATAATGGTGTCTTTTGAAGATTTCCCCACTTCGGAAAAAAAGTTTACGACACACCCACGTCTCATCCCCTGTCACGGTAGAATCCAGAAAAGCTTCTCCTTCCTGTGCAAAACGATCCAAAAATTCACGCACGGTGGTCACGCAATTTAGACGTTGCTGATTGTGAGCATTTTGGGCACCCATGGAGCACACAGCTTCTTGTAACTAATTTTTTTCCGACACAACATCTCCAAGGAGACTTCGAGAAGTGTCAGGAAATTTTTCGTTAATGAATCTTCGTTAATAAAATAAATCGCGCGTGACGACGACCTCTCCAACGGATAAATTTACTGGGACTGAACAAAATGGCCGACAAACAACCGGGACTAAACAAACTGACCGTTAGAATCCCCCCCTACACGCTAGTTGTGCCAATTTCATAAAAATAAAAAATCCACTGGTGTCAGAAACTCATAACTTTATTTTCTGAATGATCGTCGTATTTTAGTCCCTTTTAGTGATTTCTAACATCTGATGCATTGTGAAATTTCTCTTTTAGGACGAGGTGACTGGAACTTTATCTTTGTACTTTTTTTGTTGTTTGTGTTCTGTTTTATTTCAACAAAGAATACAGGTAAGGGTATTTTAATACTTCTTTCCGGGATATTGTAGATGTTTTTCACTTCGTGTCCGTGACTTTCGTTTTGTATTTTATAGTGTCCTTATCAGTAGATGGTTGAAGAATATCAACTGATTATATTTTTTTATCAAAAATATTTTTATTTCCATATTGAAGAAATACATGTTTAAAGAAATGGATGCCAAATCTCTGAAAGGATACATCGAAAAAACACCAGGTATTAACTTTATATATTTGGTAAGCATACATATTTGCTTATTGCAGCTTTGAATTCGTCCATATATTTTTAATATTTTTTTATAGAAACTCGTAAATGTTCATACTTACTATTCAATAAAAAATCGTATTCCAAAGAATCTTTCAACCGTCATAAAATTTATAATTAACTGAAATCGCTATCGTCGGATAAACTATCAAGCTCTTCTAACAAAGATAAGACGAATTGCATTCATGTTGTCTTGAAAACAGGCGTTTGCTTTTATAATAAAGATACTCGCAACGTTCTTATCGTTGACCAATTCTGTTATTCTTCCTTGGCGTCGTTAGCCGAATATCACCACTTCTTTGCAAAATCTACTCCTTCAGAAGTAAACCTCCTCCAGAGTTTTTCCTGGTTTATCGCTTTATTTTTTTTGTAAAATATCCAATTATAATTTCTCGTTACGATTTTACGTGTTAAACTATCATGGTCATCAGAAGAAAGTTCGTACTGCATCCAAATATCTATTCTGGTAACATTATAATAATTTGTGAGTATTTATGAAATTTCTTTGAAGGTTTACTGAGATCTAATTTAATTTCATCGCAATTACAGTAGAACATCATCAAATTTTAAGAGTCATCTTGACACGCTAGCAAAATATCTATCGTTAGATTTAAATCTTCTAAACCATTGATATCTTTAGTTTGTGGTTAAGACTAGACTGTATATGAAGCTTAAAGTTTCAGTTATCTTGCTTTCTGTATTAATCTTTAAAATGCTTCATACAACGTCGGATGTTAGTTTCGTTTAAGATATTTTATCCTTATCTTAATAAAAAAATATTATTTCACTGATATTTTAACGAAATAGCAATCTTACAAATATGTTTCCTCTATTGTCAATATAAAGAAAAAGAGCCTAAAAAGAGATTTTTATCAATTATAGGTAAAGAACTTTTAGATTTGGACGCAAATGGTGATTCAGTTCTGCATGCAGCAGTTGCACTAGAAGATCTTGAAATTATCAAGCTCTTGATAAATAAAGGAATTGATATAAACGTTCGGAATTTAAATGGACAGTCTGCACTTCACATGGCTGTAGGTTCAATGTTTAACGATGGGGTATGTATTGCCTTTGAAACCTAATTTATACTCCTTTTTATTAATTGTATTGAAAATAGTGCTTATGGTTGTTATCTGTGTGTCTGTGGGTAACTGAAGTAAAAATCTCCCTTATATAACTAATATTATAGCACCGCTATGTTAAATTACAAAAACAGCATTTCAAGAAGGATTGGAAGGAGTCGCGATGGCCAAAATGGTGGATCCATTAAAAGTCTTGCAAAACAAATTCCGCACAAAAATAATGCTTGTGTGCTAATGTAATTATATTTTCGGATACACGTTTAATAACTCACCAAAGTTTCATTGCAATCGGATGAACGGTATAGGAATATATCTGAAACAAACGTCTCGCTGCACGCCGACACACATTCATTTGTATATAATGCATAGAAGATTAATTTCTCACACTATTAGTCACATTTAAAAACTGTTTAAAAGGACTTAGGTTAGGTGTCTTAGGATCCTTCACAATTAAACTCTCTCTGCTGCGAGTTTTTGCTGGATTTACCTTTCAAACACTGTTCTTATGTTTATCAACAAACTATGAATATCTTTCAATCCTAAAAGATATTGCATGCGACCAAATTTTTTCCCTTCATTTTATATAAACATGTTTTTGTAGGTTGACTTTTTATTAAAATGTGGCATTGACATAAAAATGAAAAATAACTTTGGGGAAACTGCGTTGATGCTTAGTGTGCGTACGCCTAATCTTGCATTGAGCCTAAAACTTTTGGATGCTGGTGGGATAACAAATACATTTCTGTTTTCATTTGGTAATATATAAATGCATAATGACAGCCAAATTATATTTAAAATGAAATAAGTAAAATAAGTTTTTTTAAGATTACTCCCTCACGCAAGAAGTAGTCGCAGCAGGAAATCTGCGCCTCTTACAAGAACTCAGAAAAAGGAATATAATTTTGAATCTCATGGCTCGAGATATTGGTTGTATTAGAAGTATTAGGGATGGACAATCAAAAGAGGTAAAAATAAATCAATGCAAAAAGATTTTTAAAACAATCCATTTTGTCTTTTTTGAGTTGGTCAAGAAATTCAAACGCATGAAATATTTCAATCGCGTTCCTTGGTCTACATGTTATCTGATAACTTTATTTGAAATATAGGAAATGCTGAAATATTTCATCAGTGTCTTCAGAGATGGCGATGAAAATGGAGAAAACGCATTATTTGGAGCCTTACATAGCAAAAGTCTAGATTTGATCCAGGATATTCTTCATTTAGGTATTCCTTAATTTCTTAACACTTTACACACATGACGACAATAACATGACAGCATATCCACCGCTTTCGAAATTATGTTTACTTTCTTCATCAGCCTCCTCACTATTTATGGTAGAAGGATTTTTGATCCAGTCATACAAGTTCAAAATAACTTCTAATCGTTTTTCCATATCCAATTTAAGATCATTAAAATGGCTACTGAATCAATCAATCTCCTCTGGAATTACATCATTTATCGTAGACGCCCACTAGTGGGCGGTAGGGATCAGATTGACTACCATTGATATAAACAATACAAGATCCGCTATTTTGTTTGTTACTAAACTTTTTAATTGCAAACATTTTCGATTCAATTTTGAATATGTCATTTTGAGAAAGTTTCTAACCAAGCATAAATAAATCGCAATATTATATTTGAATTTCCTGTGACAGGGGAATCTTGCATAAGGCACCCTGGGGTTAATGGGCCCCAGAATAGTTTCAAATTCTTACTGACTGAACCCTTCCCTTGTTCGCCTTTACCCCCCTGGTATTATTTATCACATTGCTTCAGACGGCAGGTAGGCTGGCCATATGGTCCTATTCTAATACCGGAGAGACGCCCTGCCTCTCTCTTTCACTGCCTTCTACTTCTCTACTTCTCGCCTTCTTTCTTCAGTGATTTCAACATCCGCGATGAAATTTCTTTTTTTGTAATCAAAAAAATTAAATAGAAAAAAAAGATACTCCATTTGTATTTGTATATCTAATATATAAAAATGAATTGGATTTTGTTCGTTCGAAATGCGCTGCCATACCGTTCATCGGATTACAATAAAACTTCGTCTACTTATTGATAAAGATTCCGCGAATAACATAGGTATAGTCTAATATGTAAAAATCAATGTTTGTTTGTCCTATGAGATTTCTTGAAATCACGAAAACACTAACAAAGTTAGCTTCTGCACTGCCAAAAAATAAATCTAAATAATTTCATTTAAATTAATTATGTCCCAAGTATTCGAATACATTTCATATTTCTTTCAATTCCTTTATTTCAGATCCAAGTCAAGTTAACAGTGTATATCAAAAAACCGGAGAAAGTATTCTACATAGAAGTCTTGATATCTTAAAAAAAGAAGATTTTGTAAAACTACTACTCATTGTTGAACAATATGAATGTGATTTGAATAAAGTTTGTTACAGAAAGAATGAAACGCCTCTAGAAAAATGTATCAAAAATAAAAGGTTATACTATTGGCAAATTTTTGATACCTTTTTTTAAAAAAAAATTTATGATAAAATATTTTTTTACTGCGATAGATTGGTTGAAGCTGCGCTTCTTGTGATCATCAAAGCAGATTGTAATAACGCAATATATTTAGCGAATTACATGCAGCAAGATGCTTTAGTAAAACTAATGATCGATGCAGGCGCCACTCCTTTACACCTTTGGCTAAAAGAAGATTTCTCACTATTTAAACTGGCAACAATTGCATGCAGAAAATATATTCCGGAAAAAGGCTTTCGAATGGCAATCAAAATCTTGAATCTTGGGCATTACGAAGATATTTTGCTGCTAAATGATCAATTTAATACAGTTTTACAATCCCATGACAAAGCATATTGTGACGAATATATAAAATGGAAGAATTTTTGCATATGACATTTGTTATATTTAAAAATTGTGATAAAGAATGAGCTGTATTTGACACTAAAAATATATTAATGATATAAAGCAGCGGAGGTCAACGTGTGGTTTTCAATAAAATTTTGGTAGTCCGCAGAGAAATTTTACATTATTGTAATTTTTAAGATTTTGAAAATCAGATAATAAAAATGGTGAATAATTCATTGCTTTATTCAATTCAACTTGACGAATATATCAAGGTTGAATAAGAAGAACGAAAGAATTGAAAGTTCCATGAAGTACTAATTTATTCGCTTAAGGGCGGATTCCACGAGCGCGGTTTCTTGTGCATGGTTTACTAGCATAGCCATTACTGCAATGTAGTGATCACACTTTTAGACTAACGATCACGTGTGAGACATATTTTCAACACTAATATCTTTGTTATTATTAACATTCAATAAGAAAACTATAAAAGTGGAGTAGCTGACAAAAGTAATATTGTGAACCTAAACGTGTGGTCACTTCACTGCAGTAATCGGCATTCTAGTAAACCATGCACAAGAAGCCACGCTCGTGGAATTCGCCCATTAAGGGGGTCATCTCGTGTGAAGGCATTTTTTGACCATTTTTTAGGATAGCAATTTAGACACTCATCATCAGAAAAAGTTGTTTCAAATTTCAAAGAAATTCGTTAGTCGCGTTTAAAGATTCCAATTCGTTTATCACCAAAAAAAATTGACTCACTCTTGATCTGCTATGCCTGTTCTATGAAGTGAACATTAAGTTTTCTCATAAAAATCTTGCAAATCGGTTTGTTTCTGACGACGAATTTCAACATGTAATATGGTCCGTAGACCACAAGTTGCCGACCGATATTCTATAATGTAGCTGAGGACGAATTTTGTAGAAGAGTGAAGAATAATATGAAATTATTAAAAATGATTGCTCATATTTTTGGTCAACATTTCCTGATTGAAATGTCACCGCTCGCCATTAAAAGGTTTAACTTATCTGACCGTGCGTTTTTAAAACATTAGTGTGCAACATTGAATAGATTAATCTATCCGCCGTTCGGAACTGAAGCACTAGCTATCAGCAACTGAGCAAGCAAGTAAAGAAGCAAATTGCAATTAATCCCATATACATCATTCAGGCTGATTTAGTGAATCACCGCTTTGAAATGTTATATCCGGTGCATACGAACCAGTTTTCAAGCTAGGATAGCAAGTAAGTACTAATAAGCCAGCAATTTGGTAGCTCAAGTTTTGTTTTTAAGCTAAAAACTGGCTTTAAAACGACGCTAATTCTCTTTATACAAAACTAGAATTACTAGTTTGCTAGCGCTAGTGGCCTCATAAATCCAGGGAGCCCAAAGTTTACCTCCCAAATGAAAAAAAGAAGGATGGTATTTAATGATTAACTTTTTCGTTAGTGATCAAATTTAAAATCGATGAAGTCGTTGATGTCATAATCGCTTTACGCCGATTACTTTCTGTCAGCTCCTAATCAACGTAAGACAATCTTCAATTCGAGGCAGAGTCAATTCTAAATGAACACTTGATAGTGAATACAAGACCACGTCATTTCTTTACATAAACAATGCACAAAAAATCGATTCATTTGCTCCTCATTTAGAAGGAAATGATAATTGAACAAAGATTCATTCAACACGCAGAGAAGAACGGCAAGCAGTTAAATAAACAAACACTCTCGATAACACAATATTCGGTCGTTTCTTTGCGTAAACAAATAACACACTTGAAATCGAAATCATTGTAAGTCGATAAATTTGGGCTTAACGATCTATACAATCATGCGAGGAACTATCCGTCTCAGTCTCCCGAACTGCGCTAAGTTCTCTCTGTCTCTGTCCGCCTCGGAGCTTCAATGCACAAGAGTGCCCTTTTTGAATAGTGAAGGTCAAAACGGATATTTCCGTGAGTACTCATGAAACGGTTAATAATAGCCTATTCAAATATTAGAGTAAATTCGCGTTACAGAGGAGCCTAAATTCGCAAGTATCGCGCGAGCTAATTTTATTACAGTACATATAGGACTTGTTCCGAGTGCCCTCCACCGTAAAGGAGTATCTTTTACTGCTCTTTTGATCCCTTTCACTCCACGTTCTCTAAAAGAAGGCGGGGCTCCTGCAGGAAGAAGGGTTTCAGAATACATGCACCCCAAGGAGTGATGAAGGAAGATGAAAAAGGTTAAAGCACAAAGTAACTACTACGCGAAATAACTGAAGCTGATGACGAACTGTAGCAACTCCCCCTTCTCTATGGTACTCGTATAGATTCGGTCATTCGTAGCAACTAGCCACGGAGACGAGTCACTGTTCGAGCAACCGTAACCGTTCATCCCTGTATGCACTAGGATAGCGCTTCTTAAACTCATGTAGTCCGCGGACCCCCTCTTGAGCAAAATTTCTTTTACGGACCTCCTCTTGAGCCATTTTTTTTTCCACTGACCCCTTCGTGAATGCATTTTTTTTGACGGACCCATCCCAACCCTTGTGGCCCAATTTTTCCAAAAAACAAACATTTCTTGGTCAAAATAGATCTTTTTACAATGTTTTCTGTAAATAATTCGATGAAAATATCGTTTTCGAGTATAGATAAATGTTTTGTCTATATTCTCGCGGACCCCCAGTAATGTCTTCGCGGACCCCCGGGGGTCCGCGGACCCCAGTTTAAGAACCGCTGCACTAGGATGTTAAGCATAGTGGTGAGCTTTTGACACAGTCTTCACCAACTACTGTAATCAGCTGTTCCACACACCCATTTATGGGTGCGCAGCACAGGGTGACCTGCGCACCCAACTCACGTTAGCTTCACCTTCTTCTGTAATCAGCAGTTCCCCTTTACGGGTACGCAGCACAGGGTAAGCTTCGCACCTAACTCATATTAGCTGCGGCGTTCGATGAAAAAATTACCCCAGGAATTCGACTATTACTCACAGGTGTAGGGTTGCACGCACTCACTCGTACATGCGAACCCAAGTGTGGTCCGACGTCCGTCATTTAACTATAACCAACTTTGATCGGGGAATCCTTCGACCAATGCACTATTTATCCGTCCCATAGACAAGGAACCAAAGAGACAGGCGTAACCCCGCAGCTACAACATAGATCAACAAACTCAGCGACTTTTACGTTCAAAATAAAAGTAATTAATAATGCATTAGCATTCCATTAATTAAATGAACAATTGAATAACGCCACCGATGAGATGTTTTACGAGTGGCAATCCTAGAAGTGGCATTTGGAAGCACATGCGATGAGTGTACAAATTACCATCTTATATCAATGCATTATGTGGAAAAGTCAGAGTTGCTGTTAAAACCTTTTAATTAACCGATGTTGCTGGACGAATGGATTGGAATAGGCAGGCGCCGAATAGAAAGACTCTCGTTTCTAAATAACTATTTATTCCACACGAGAGAGAGAGATCTGGCTGCAGGAGGGACAACCTCCTACAGCCAAGGCTAACCGACGACTCTCCCGACTCCCGCCTCCTGCGCGTCACTCCCCAATTGGCAACGGTGCACGCGCAAGAAGCGATCGGTCGATATGCAGATGCAATGTCTCCGCAGGGCCATAAGAGATGGCGCTGTTAAAATAACACATTGCACCTAAAGAGAGATGGAAGATGTCGCTGTTAACAGCGCTACTGCGTGTGGATGGTAAATCGCCCACGCAACAGTCTCATAACAATATGAAGGAATAATAATTGTGTGTTTTTATTTTCATGAATTGCGTCGATAATTGATGTCTCAGATAAGCTGAAAATAATTTTGTCCGCGAAACCGTGATCAACCAAACACTAAGGATCAACAACTGAGCAGTAGTCAAGCAAGGTCTTATTTTAACATTGTCGTTTATTATTTAATATATTTATTATTATACCGTGGGTTTGCTTAATATTGCAGATGACTAGCGAACAAACTAACAGTATTCCTCAAGAACTAACAGCATTTGACAGTTGCAGAGCAGCCTCTAGCTTGGGATGCAGATCTGACGATTCGTACAAGACGCTTTTCTTTCAAGCAATTTATCAACAACGGGTATCTGATATTATTATATGTATTCAGAAGTATTGTCGTTTTTTTTTTAAATGGTCAAACAAAATTAACTCTTTTTTATGTAGTTATTCCAATTTTCAATGAAAAAAGTTTATTACTTATTTAAAAAATAATATTCAAAAAATAAACTGAATTGCTATTGCTATTCATGAAATATAACTCAGTTATGTTACATTTTTGGGTTTCTCTTCAGTAAACTCAACAAGGTCGTTTATAGCAGTTTTTCTCTATTCTCTGAGGGAAAACTACTCAATATATACAAATTCCCCACATTCTCAATTGAGATGGTCGCGAAAGCGGCCTTCGACACGATCATTCAGGTGGCTCGCAGGGTGAGCGTTCTAAATGAAACTCAGAGGTCATGCTATCTTCGACATATACAAAGAGGTGAATATATGATACAGACGGAATCGATGTACCCTTTCCTATAAACGGATAATAAAGAGGCCGCAGTGGATTGTTTGTGACTGCAATATGATGATGATATTACTTATAATTCAAATCCCCCGCGAAAAAATGCAACTTAACTAATAAACTTCTATAGGGCGACATCGTGCAGTCATTTCCAGTAGAGCAGATAATTCCTTTCATCGACAGCGTGGATGTAACAGGACGTACACCATTAATACATTCCGTATTACACAGAGATATTAATACTTGCAGAATTCTTCTACAAATAGGTAAGAATGAATTGAATTCACTATTGTATTTTTAAAATACATCGTACCGATAATAATATAATTATTTTTTTGAAAAGGTTGTGATATAAATAAAAGGGATGAAAAAATGTGGACGGCGTTGCATCATGCAGCAGAGGGTGGCTATGAGGATATCTTTGAACTTCTACTGAATAACAAAGCTAATCCTGACTGCCGTACCAAACAAAAATACACTCCACTTCATATAGGAATTTATAACAAACGCTTTGGTATTGTAAGTTATTGTTTATCTGTATCTTCATCCCTATTTTGGGCACACTGAGGTATATTCTATACACACTGGTCAATATAAATACATACGTATGTTTTGCAAATATCATCAACCAAATCAAAACTTATATTTTAAAGAATGTATACCCAGTTCCTTCCCAAACCCAACGGCACTCAGTCGCCAGACTCTCATAATAATAGTTCAGAAACACGCCAGAACACAACTATTAAATTACAACAACAACAATTTATACTGCCAGCTCTCAGTCTTGAATATAATTCGTCTTCAGATTTCCATCCTGCAGTCAGCGAATATTCGCATTAACGCTAGAGATACCAATAGACGAACGCCGCTAAATCTAGCGGTAGAAAGAAAAATGAAATGGAAAATCATAAGCATATTATTGAATTTAGAAGCAGATCCCAACATTCATAACAATAAAGGCGAAACCCCAGTGTTGTTAGCAGCTAATCTTGGAAATTTTAAGACCGCAAGTCGGATAATTAAGCATGGTAAATAAAATACACTCATTCGCATTTTCATAAAATTAGATTTTTTTTAAATAGTAATATTGTAATTTTGCAGCAAAGATTCCGTTTAGATCGTACAACCTGAGGGATCATAAAGGTAATACACTTTTACACGCGGCAGTCAAAGAAAACGTGAGCATAAACATCTTTCAAACGTTTTTGGAAAGAGATGCTGATCTAGAAATAGTAAATCCTCAAGGAAATAGTCCTTTGTTGGTAGCAACAGAGCTTGGATATATCAATATTGCCCAAGAACTAATCAGTGCAGGTAATTTCTGTTTGGTTATTATTTCTGTTTGGCTGGATTCAAGTTTAAGCACTCTTGCTGATCCCAGCTTCCACAAGCAATTATCTTTTCAGCCATTGTCAACTTTATGACCACGTGGTGAACTCGTGGGAAGGAAGACAGGCATTAGTCTCATTTTCTGTAGTTAATTGACTGAATTGCGAATTTGTATACGCGAAAAGATGATGTAAAGGGTTGTTACCTGCGCGCGCATACAAAGAGGATTTTTTCTCTTTGTATCAGTTCTTTATCCCACTTGGATTTGATTAAAACTCTTTCCCCTTAATTTTCCATACTTTTAGAAGCAAATTGTCAGTAATATAGTGTTTAGATTATTGGCATGTGTAGAGTTTTTTCATTGAAGAATATCTATTTATTCAGTTTATGAATCTTTTTAACATTTTGTAAGAACAGGAGTTCAATTAAACTAGATTTAGTTTCTCATAATTGACCTGAATGTTAATATAGGAGAGAGAAACAGGATGGTAGGTATTTCCTGTTTTGCTAAGAGCGATATGTTTTTTCGTCGTTTTATCGGAAACTCGATATGAACCTGCTACAATCGTGTCTATAATTTAAGGAGCAGATATAAATCGAACAGACATACTTGGTAAGACTTCACTATACATCGCAGCAAGGGACGGACATGAAGATATTATATTCGCTCTGTTTAAGCAAGGAACACCTGTTAGTTCCTGTCAGGATCCTTTCCTACCTACCGCTTTACACGTGGCTATTTTTAAAGACCATAAAGAAAGCTTGGTAACATAATATTTTTTTCGAAAATTAACTTTCCATTTACTTAAACTGAGAAATATCAACATCATGTTTTTTTTCTAGATATATGCTCTGCTGTTCAGTAAAGATGAACTAGAAATACGCAATATACATGGCCAAACCCCATTGCTGCTTGCATTGCTTAAGGAAAATGTTGATGTAGTAAAGATTTTAATTGAAAATGGCGCCAGAGCTGATGTAACTGATATGTATGGTAATTAAAAACACAGTTGAAATTTAGAGAAATATAATTAATTTAGTGCGTCCACAAGTTTATATATAGTAATATTCAATTGTGTACGTATCTCTTGAAACCTGCTTTTGCATTAAAATTTTAGTCGCCATTCGAACAGCCTAAAACCGATCTTCCCTGTATGCCTAGGCTGTTGAGGATAGTGGTGAGCCTTTAACATAGTCTCCACCACCTATTGTAATCGGCTGTTCCACACACCC
The DNA here is from genome assembly GCA_008973525.1 of Stenopsyche tienmushanensis. Lineage (NCBI taxonomy): Eukaryota > Metazoa > Arthropoda > Insecta > Trichoptera > Stenopsychidae > Stenopsyche > Stenopsyche tienmushanensis. Next base: position 1,131,402 of record WACJ01000016.1, read on the forward strand.
CTTTATGGGTGTGCAGAACAGGGTGACCTGCGCATCCAACTCACGTTTGCTGGGCTAGCCCAGCTGCGTTTGATGAGCAAAACCGATGAGACTACTTTCGCGTACCTCTACTCTACACCATTACACCAGGAGTTCAACCGTTGCCCACGGACGTATGATTGGCTCCCCCCTGGGGTTTTATGGGTGGGTATCGTGGAGACTAACACCCATCCGGTGATTTTTTTAGCACCACTTACAGCGTAATAAATAGCTCTTTTTTCTATAATTTATCGTGACAGGGCTTTTTTCTAAAAAATGATCTTCTAATTCAAATGAAATAGTACTATTGTTTGAATTTATCTTCCTCTAAAAAATTCTAGATTATGAATGTATTCATTTGGAGAAAATAATTCATTAATTCCGATGTAGAATATACATTTTGAAAATTCAAAACAACGATGTCATCAAGTGGACATTAAAACAAGAAACATATTCATCATCAGACGAAGACATCTATTTAAAAAATATATATTTACAATTATATTATAACCTATAATATAATGCTAAATTTTATTACATCTCATCCTTCGTTATCGCCTAAACATGCGGCTTATGGCAAACATCGAAATTCAAAGAAATGCATTTTTTGTGCCTTTCTTTTCTCTACCTCCAGTGGGCCGTTCCCAATCGACGCTTAACTGTAATAAAATTAAGGACTTAAAAACCTCTCAATAATTGTCAAAGTTTAACATTCAGTCTTCTCCCGATAGTCGGAGGTAAAACGACTCGGCGCTCGATACGCTTTGCGAAAATAATTCGTTTCTGTGATACGTTGAGTTCTTTCCGTGACTTGTCGGCACCTCATCGCCGGGGACCCCCCCCCCTGCACTCTCCCCCGCGCAAGTTCATTCGTACGCTCTGACGAAACGCCGACTACACTTGTATATAAAATTCGCGAGTGACGCCGAAAAACATTGTTTTTACGACATCTGCACAAAAAATGGAACATCTTCACCGCGTCACATGAGAGGAACTACAACAAGGATAATAACGCAAGTAAGATCATAATAATCCAAGCTTCCAAGGTAAGTGAATTAACAAACACTCGCACACATCCGCCTCCTACTATCACATAAACGCGGGAACACTGGGAGCAAAATGCTTTTTCGACTGCTCCCATAATACAATCTTGACTATAAAACTATTTGATATGGACCTGACTATTGGATATTACTTGATACCTGACTTTAACCTATTCGTTTCAGCTATGTCTCTATATATTTTTTTTCCAGTTACTCCCAGTCTGACCGATTAAATATTATTTGATTGTGCCCGGTAGACACTAAGCGTCAAAGTTCGAATACTGTGATGCGACATAACTACCCCTTGCTAATACAATTTGACTAATACTTTTGCGGCCTAACCACATTTGACTACTCCTAACTATTATACTTATACGATTTTATGTATTTTAACTATTGGCCACTTGACTAGTACCTTTTTACAGAGTAGATACTTAAATACTCTTCTAACAGCAAGCTGATATCCAGTTTATATACTATTCATTGCTTTTTATACGAATCTTAACTTGCATGTCGCTCGTTGTCTCTTGCATGGTCTTCCCTACTTAGCAGTATGGAACTCGAGGAACCTCACCGGTTCGGATCCGAGAGGCTCTAGGAACGGAGCAGGAACAAGAAGAACACCAAGAAGACGGCCTCGAGGAGATGCATTTGATGATCTTTACTTTGCAACGAAAAACAACATTGTCTTCAGTTGACTTCTATATCGTTTTGTAATCGCCGAACCGAGAGGGGCAACCTGAAAAAATGGCGAAACCACTCAGTTTCGAATTCGCTCGGGTAAGTTGTACGGTGACGGGGAGACACCCTCAGTTGGTGTAGGAGCGAATCCGAGATGCACTTAAGCGTCTCGTATGTCTTCACCCTACCCCGGCAACGCCCTAGCGAGGAAAGGGGGGACTGGACTCCTTGTACTCCAGAAAGCCCTTTCCAGTAGAGTCAAAAAGGTCGTCTAGAGTAGTTTTCCACCATCTCCCTATGAAAACTACTCAGTCTTTACAAACCCCCCAAACTCCTTATCGAGACGTTCGCGAAAGTGTTCGTCAATACGTTCACTCAGGATACCCGTTGGGTGAGCGTTCAAAATAAAACTCGGTGGTAATGCTACCTTCAATATCGAGCGAATGAGGAGGTGAATGTATGATACAGACGAAATGGATGTAACCCCATTCCTATGAATGGATATTGAAGAGGCCCATAGTTCTGTAGTGGACTGTTAGTGGCTGCGCTATGATGATGATGATGATATTATAACCAAAATATAATTCCAATATGGAATCGGCATAATAAGTGCGTGACTTGGACATAACTGGTTGTGCGTAGAAATGTTATTGGTGCAAGTTAATACATTCACACATACGAACGCGTCTATATTCGCAGACGACGCTTATCTTATTCGTCTGCAATTGCAGACGTGTCCGCGAATGCGTTAAATTCCCTATTAAATTAACTATTATCCCAAATACATATTATTGAGCTGTAATTTTAATATTTCTTATACAGGAGTTACTCCAATTGAGATTTTGAAACGCTCCTTAAATCTGAAATTATTTGCTGCATATTTGGGAAAGTTGAATCCTTATATGGCAGGCAAAACTGAGGATGTGCTTCAACGTGCCATTAAAAATAATATGGTAACTAAAATATATCTTAAAATAACTCAGTCTATTTATTTCTTATCTATTTTATATACAAAACTGATAACAAGCCATGCATTAAATTACAAGCATACAATAATTTCTGAGCAGTTTTAAATTATTGATCTTCACCAATTTTCTGTTTCGCAGGTTGAATACGTCGAAGCATTACTTCAAAATGGTGCTGTCATAGATAATAGTTATTTCGGGACAGCTTTAGTAAACACAAATGAAGATAATACAATACCTAACATGTTGCTGGAATATAGTATAGCTTTTCATATATTTATTGCTAATGCTAATTAATCAGTGCTTAGATAGTTTTTGTAAAGTAATAATTGAAACCGTGATATGATACTATTTAAAGTCGTCTTAAATTTTAGTGTTGCAGTCCGAATGTATATATTTTCATAAACTTCCAAATTTTTTAACGGCCGCAGTTGGAACAAATAACATAGAAATGGTATGTATTTTTCGTAAAATTTAAGAATATCTGTCAAAATTCATTATTTAACATTCACAAATTATAAAGTTTAAAAGAATCACACTGTTAGAAACGGTTTAGCAACTACTAGTTGTAGATATTATTTTTGTGAAAATATTAGTCTGCCCAGTTATTACGTCATTTTTTGAAAGTTCAGATGTTGGAGTGGATGTTGAACATCTATTAGAGTTCACCATTGAATTCAGTCATCAGACAGATTTGATGTGGTGATCGTTGTTCATGACATGATTTGTTAGCGCCTTGAATTCCAGTTGCAAGACTGCGTTGTGGTGTCCTGTCCAATATCGCAGTCTATCACGACTTGATATACTTTTTTCTGTTCCAAAGGTAAAATGACCGAACCAAAACAATGGGGAAGGGGAAACCCCTACAGTTCGTCATCTGCTGCAGTTCCTTTAAAACTGAGGTTGGGCTCGTGGTGGCAATGACCTCACGTAGTAGTTCCTTTGTGTTTTAGCATAACCCCTTCCTTCCTCCTACAACGCACCTTCTGGTGCACGCAGTCCTTTTTTGCTATAGGAGGAGAATCTTCCATAAGACACCCTGGAGCTAATGAGCCCCAGAGTAGTATCAAATTCTTATTGACTAAACCCCTCTCTTGCCCGTCTCTGTCTCTCTGGTATTGTTTATCACATTGCTTCAGGAAAACAAATATAGATATAGTCCTATACTAGTATTGGAGAGCCACTCTGCGCTTCTCTCTCTCAATGCCCTCATTGGTGGGCATCACTTCTTCGACATATTCCCGCCAAAGGTTCTCCTTGCTCACCATCAAGCTGTGGATCATGTTTTCAATATTGAGCTCAGCTGCCACGAGTGGTTGTATTAGCGTGTTTCTCTGGGGCGCCCAAACCTCACAATCATCAATGATGTGTTGCACATCGTCGACCACTGAGTGGCACACTGTGGTTGGCTCCTTGCCTATTCGCTTCAGGGAGGACCCAAAGAGGCTAAGCCCCGTCATCACCTGCACCAAGCGTAACGTCTTTTCTCCATGTTTTCGGTCCCTCCACCCACTTATGACTGGTTTAAATCAATGGGTCCATTTTATTTGCTGGGCTGATCCCATCTTTGTTGCCAGGCTTCTCTCAGTTTCTACTCGCACTCTGCACGATTTTTGGGATACCCATTTATGTGAATAGATATTGAAGAGGGCCATATTTCTGCAGTAGACTGATTGTGACTGCATTATGATGATATATAATACATATACTTAGCATTGCAATCTGTAGCGATCCTCTCCTTGTTCTCCTTCTCTCATCCCCTCTCCTTACCTCGGCTCAAGAAAGGAAGGAGAATATTTTATGGTCGCACACTACAAACCAAATTATTCATTTTTATCCAATCACAATAATTTCTGTTTCTTACAGATTAATAAGATTATTCAATCTGGCGTAAATCCCAATCGAAGAGGAGATGATTCTGAAAAGCCATTAATGGATGCTATTTATTTGAACAATTTAGAAGCCGCTGAAGCACTGTTCAAAACAGGATGTGACTTTACATATGACAGCCATTATAAAGGTTGATATTTTTTTAGCACTAAACGAACCATGACCGGTTGTAAACATTTGATTTTAATCTTCGCATAAAATATTGATGCTCTTTCTCATATATCTTCATGTTTTTTCCCATTAAACCTAAACGAACGATTTAGTTTTTTTTTGAGTTTTTAATTATCAGTATCACGATCGGTGATTACATTACCTTTCTGCTCATTTCTACAAATACGTAGAAGGATAAAATTCTAATAAAGTTTAGTTGAAGCAAAGAAAATAAATCCAAAACATCAGGGACAATGAAGAAAGACAGAGGGCTTTCTGTCCAAATTTATGAAAGCAGGAACGCTGAGGATTTACTTCATGCTGAGGAAGCTCAGACATATAGGGCGGATACATGCAAAAAAAGCAAAATATTTTAATTTACAGTGAAACTTGCAAAGGCTAGAGATTGGAAACACACATTTATGATGTTGTAGCGTAATTTACCATCTCCACGTCGGCATGCAGGAGTAATGTCTCCGCAGGGCCACAAGAGATGGCGCTGTTAAAATAACACATTGCACTTGAAGAGAAATGGAAGATGTCGCTGTTAACAACGCTACTACAATGATTTATGCTGGTCCTTTTTCGACAAAGAGTAGAAGCTACCAAAAGCAACTCAAAGAAATAAAGTCATTTGTTAAAGTTACCTTTGCGAAAATTTCGTAAATGGTTCGTTAAATTCAAATATGAAAAAATAATATCAAAAGAGTCTTTGAAATGAAATAATACCACTTAAGAATTGTAGTAAGACGTCGGCTATCCCTGTGTTCAAAAACAATTTTTAAAAAATGTAAAAGAAGAGGTCGGATCAGAAGAAGCGGTATGATAATACGACATCATACGCAAAAAGGATCCAGCATTGCTTATCCTTAGAGATCATTCATCGAAAATTTATTTTGGAGTAAAATTGACTAGTTTTAGTTTGAAAAAATATTTTCCTGTCTTTTTCACTAAAGCATTTTATTTTGCATAAATCTATTAAAATATTTTTTTTTAGATGTCGTTGAAACGTCGCTAGCTAAAAACCAACGTATGAGGGATCTTTGTTCTAAATATGGCCTCAGGATGGAAATAAGAGTAGTAAGACCCAAACTATTTTTAATTTTCATTTTTGCATCGCATTAGCACCATATTTTTTTTGAAAATTAACCATTTTATTTTCATATTGAAGAATTTTAAAGAAATGAATGCATCATCCCTGATGGAATTCGTCGAAAAAAGGATCTCATCAGGTATCATATAAACATATTTGAATATTGCACTTCTAATTCGTTCATTATTTTGTAGAAAAGTATATAGATGTATTGGTTTTAAAATTATTATAATATTCTAGTGATTATCCAGCATGCATTACAATGCCACGTCTTGCAAAACAAACTGCGTACACAAACAATGTTTTTACTATGCTTATGTTTTTATTATGCTTATTCCTGAAAAAACCACATATGCAAAGCTTCCTCTCTCTTATAAGGCTATAAGCGCCACCATAAGTAAGTAAAGTATATTTGGGATTGTACAACATCCGTACAAAGCCCACAGACGTTTTTCTACTTTAATCTTCCAGTCTCAGAAAATGTATTTAATTTCTCCATAATATCTTCACTTTTTGTAGTAATTTCAAATCCATTACAAAATAGGAACTCCTGCTTGCTGAAATGCTCGCTTGCTGAAAACTTCCTGTTCGATCAAATCACTGATATTTAGACATACTTCTTTTTTTTTCGAAGGAGGGGAATCTTCAAGACACCGCCATTCTGGGGTGGTGTGAGATTTGACTCACTAATTGGCGGAATATATCCCTCTTGGGCCTCATGTTAACTCTCGGGGCCTCTTATGTGCACCGCTGAGTTATCTCGCTCATAGGTTGAGGAGGAGGAGGATGCTTCAATATGTGCCCGACGTCTCAGTCGTTCAGCATCCTCCTTCTGCAGCATAACGCTCGCCACGTATCCGCACAGCACGTTCCACGTCCTGGCATTGGTTAGCATCATGAGGACCATGTTGCTGGGTGTGAGTGAATTAACTTCAAGCTCCTCCCACAGTGGGTCCCTCTCTGTGCTCCAGGCTGGGCAGTCGAATAGTGTGTGCGCGGCATCGTCCAGCTCCGCTCCGCAGTGGTGGCATTCTGGACCGGCCTCCTTTTGAATTTTAAACATGTAGCTACCATAACAACCGTGTCCAGTGAGTGCTGCCATGTTTCTCATTTCTTCCCAGGTCTTCAGGTCCAGAATGAGCCGATGTGTCGATCGGCCTTTGGCGGAGCTATCCCATCGGGCCTGCCATTCCGCCATGATGTACTGACTGGCGCTCTTTCTGGTTTCTCAAGTGTATATAGCTTTTCTTTCCTTGCGAGCAGGTCGATTGGCGGTATGGCAGTCAGTACCAGGACTGTGTCTTCTGACACTGTGCCATATGCTGATACGACTCTGATTGCACTTTTCCTGGCCTTTTCGAAGCGTAGTGCCTCGGCCCATATCGGAGCTCCGTACAATAGTACCGAGTGCACCACCTCGTTGTACAGTCTTCTACGGTTAGACTTAGGGCCTCCGATGTTGAGCATCAACCTAGAGACCTTCTTTGCCTTTCTGCCTTTGTTGCGGCCTTCTCCGTATGTGCAACAAAACGGGGTTTATCGTCAATTTCCACCCCCAAGTAACGGATGGATCTTGAGAACTTGATCTCACAGTTCTCGATACTCAGGGGTGGAGACGCAAGCTTTCTTCGCCTAGTGAAGAAAGCTTGCGTAGTATATAAGCTATTAGCGTATTAAGTAAGTAGTATATCGATAGCCATTAGAATACAGACAGAGCACATTATAAGACTTCGAAGAAAAGCTATTAGCTCCGTCCAGTAGCAATCATCGTCAACAATAAAGTCACACTTGATAATAAATCCAGTGTCTTCTCGATGGCTATCGATATTGTTCTGGAAGCTCCCATAAAACCTGGCGAGAACAATGGTTAATGTCCCGAACACCTCGATCCTCCGAGTGACGTCCAGGACAATAGGGACCATCGCCATAGACAAAAGTATATGAGGTGTGTATTCATACACATACGAATGTCACATACCGGGTTTACATTGATAGGGCCCATTATTTTAGAAGCTGTAATGTTATATGTTCGCAATGAAGTTTATCTATTTTCTACTCTGTATGTATATATCATGAGATTCGTGTCTCCTCGTTTCGAGAATGGAATTCATTTGAGTAACCAGTCCATTGTTGTGGATGCATCCTCCCACAGTCCAACAATGAAATTCTTCCACCGAGACATTCCTAAGAAAACAATTAGAGCTTTGTATATAGAAAAAAAGGATCCAAATAATCAATTGGTGGGTAGAATTTCATCTTCAATAACAGGTGTTGCCCGCTTTGGATCAATCTTGACATTTGGATGCTGTTGTAGACGCTGTGCAATGAATATGCACGATTGTTTTCCACCCCTAACTAAACTTCATCATATCTTTGATTCACATCTATGACGTCCATGGTTAGAGAATGCGATTAGAACTTCAAAATCGTAGACATTGTGGCCATGTGTCCATCGTAGCACTTGTTGGGCGGAACAAGGCGATGGTGTGAGCAGAACCATTGCCATAAACATGTCTGCAGACGATTATTTTATTCATTATCCATGGCGTCTGGCTACACATGTTTTGTCAGCGTCCACCATTGTTCTATGATAACTCGAAGAAAAGGGCGTCGGTCTTCTGGACGGCGGGCTGTAGTCCAGCCCCCGTCAGCCAGTTCCTGACCATCCTCAACGTGTCCTCGCAGATGATTTTTAGTTATTCCGTTTTGGCAGTGACTAGTATTGCGACGTCGTCGGCGAAGGCGACCATTTTGGCGCCCTCCATTGTGTTCTCAATAGGCCATCGTGATATTTAGACATACTAGTTTTATGTCAACGAAAAACCTTCAAATTCTTTTTAGTGTTTTCTGAATGCTTCGTCTGTGAGTGACGTTTAAATTTTGAAGGTTTCATACTCATGACTTAGAACAATTTTGCACAATACACATTGTGGCTTCAGATTTCCCAATTTAAATTTTCCAAGCCATCATCAACTTGAACAAAACCGGATATCAGACACCAGACAGTTTATAATTTTAGTGATCTTACTCATGTTTCCGTATTAATATTTAAAAAACACCATACAGTATCAAATATGTTTTTTTACCCATTACGTGAAAAATAGCATTTATTCACCAATATTTAAATCTCAGAAAGATGCATAAATTAATAAATTCAAACAATAGGGCCTAAAAACTAGATGAATTCCAGATAACTTTTAAATTATCAAAAATCTATTCTTAATTAACAGTCCTAAAGATTTATTTGTGATAATAGGTAGAGATCTTTTACATTTTGATAATAATGGTAATACAGTTCTGCATGGAGCAGCTCATATAAAAGATCTTGAAGTTCTTAAACTCATAATACATAATGGAATTGATATAAACGTCCAGAATTATAATCTTGAAACTACACTTCACATCGCTGCGCACAATAATTTTATGGATGGGGTACGTATTATTGTTGTCATTGAAACTTTAATGTTTTATTAGTCACAAAGAAATCACTGCCTGATCTGGAACTGAAGATTTTGCCTTTCAATCAGACACCGTTCTTATTTTTTATCAACAAACTGCAATTATCTTTGCATCCTGAAAGACATTGATGGTCCTACTTGAGTCTTTCATGAAATAACTTTGAATTGCTCTCCTTTAATTGGTGCAACATTAATTTTAAAGGTTGAGTTCTTGCTGTCACATGGAGCAGACCCAAACATAAAAGATTGCTATAGTGAAACTCCGCTGTGGCGTAGTGCGAGTGAGTTTAAATTGAGCCTGAAACTTTTGGATGCTGGTGCTTTAATAAATACGTCAAATACCATGGGTAATATATAAATGTATAATGAGGCGCACATTCTATAAGAAACGATATATATATCTGAAAAAAAAAAAAAAAATTTTTTGAAGGTAAAATCCTCGCACATCATATAATCTTGAAAAAAAATGTGCACTTCTTAAAAGAACTCAGAGACAGGAATATAATTACAAATCTCAAAGCGCGAGATGTCCATTACGTTAGTTGGTGTCTTGACAACCAAAAAAAGGAGGTACATTTTTAATTTTAGTTGCATTTCTTTATTATTCTACATTTTCATAATCAATCTATTTGAAATATAGGAAATGCTGAAATATTTTATCAGTGAATTCAGAGATGGTGATGAAAATGGAGAAAACGCATTATTTGGAGCCTTAAATCACAGAGAACTATATTTGATCAGAGATATACTTAAATTAGGTATTCCACTTTCTTGAGACTTTCCATACGACAATAACATGAAAACATAAACATGTTGATGTCAGCGATTAAAATTTATTAGAAAATGACGTTAATGAGAGAGTAAATTTTCAAATTTATATGATAACCCAAATTAATCGATTTCAAATGTTTTGTTGGTGTTAAGAAAGAAATGAACGAATATTGTGTGCTATCGACAGTGTTTTTTTAAATTTATATACAAAATTTATATACGCTGCGCGGTCCTGAGAGATAAGTGGATTTGTATGAATTTGTGGTGGACATACAAATATATCATCTACGTTTAAGTTATTTTAAAATTAGCCCACTGCTCAAAGGGTCAAGTAACATTTTTATAAATTTAATAGTTAAGAATAGTTAAATAGACTTAAAAGTCATTGGGCCGAAGATAGGTGTTGATATCAAAAATAATGAATAATTAGAATTAGTAGCGCTTCGTAAATGTAATAATTGGAAGTAATCGTTTGATATTAATGTATTTCCATTATCGGTATGTATTAGTCATACAATGTTAATAAAATAAGTAGCGGTAGTTGGTATAGTTTGAGTTTGGTTATGTTTTCGTCGTGATGTGGCGTCAATTTTCCATAAATATTTTACCTATATTTTTCTAACTTGAGCTTTTTGTATCCACTTGATCTCCGTTAATTATTTTATTTCATCTGTCCATCCTGCAGTGTGTTTTTTTTTCAGTTTTTTCTTGTCTCTGGGGTACCATTCTTGAAGACTTTTTGGCCATCTTTTGTCTTTTGTTCTAGCGTGTGTGTTTCCGTTTTCCTTGTCTTCTTTTTCTTCTTCTTCGCCGGAGCCGCCTTCCACCCTTCCGGGTGTTCCGACGATTTCGGCGTTGATGCCATGATGGGGACCGGGGCCTCCACTGTCCCTTCCGAGTCCTTCTGACTCGCCCTTCACGAGTCCCTCTGACTCTCCGCCTCCTGTTCCTTGAACAGCTTATATTGCTGCCGCGCTTCGTCTAGCTCTTTCCTCTCTAGCTCAGTCTAGCTCAGTTTAAGATCCACTGGCCTAGTAGGGAAGAACGGCTTTAGACTGCTTGAATAGCGACTCGTCTCCGTGGCTGGGTACTACAAATGACCGAACCAATGAGTAGCATGGTGGAAAGAAAACCCCTTAACTCCGTCACCTGCCACAGCCCCCTTTAAATTGAGGTTTGGCTCGTGGTAACAGTGACCTCGCGTAGTAGCTCTTTTCAACCTTAGCATAACTACTTTCTTTCTCCTCCAACGCACCTATGTGTGCAGGGAGGAGGAAGTCCGTGTCAAGGGATCAAAAGAACGGTGGAAGACATTCTTGTGTAGCTAGTCCGAGGGCATTCGGAACAAATCGCATAACAGCGCGGGGCATGATTTCTACTATACAGAAGAAACTAAACACTACTAAATCGCTGTCTGTCCATCTCTACGTGTCGCTTTTCTTTCTCGCCAAAGAGCACCTAACAAATAGATAGTTATTAGTACTTCTGCATTGATATTCTTCCCTAGGTTGGGTTTGCACTGCTTTTCAGTTCCGACACCGTTTGAGTTGCTCGGCAATATCAAATTATTAGCTGCATTTTATTTTGTGTGTTCTCACCGTTAACAATGTTATTAAATGCGTTTCTTTTCACTTTGGAAGATGTCATTCGCTCTTCCCATTTACACCTTGCATTGTCCGTTCAATTGACATCATTTTTTCAGTCTTTACGAAATTTGAAGAGCTAAAAAGATCCAACGTTGAATTGTCGCACGTCACAGCACACAAACAATGAAGTTATTAACATTTGGCACGCCCTATAAAGATGGAATGGAACAGTTTGCTTAATGTCTTTTATTCAAGTTAAACATCATCAAGAACTTTATTGCAATTTATATTTGATACAGTTCGACAATGTCCTATGATTTAATAAATATGGATTTTTTGTGAATTTTTCTAATGATACAAATACTAACAAAATTAACCAATACACGTAAGCGAAGGAAATCTAAATAGTAACAAATGATTCTTCTATTTTAGATCCAAGTCTAGTTAACAGTGTACATACAAAAACAGGAGAAAGTGTTCTACATGTTGGTCTTGATGTGTTTGAAACAGCAGGTTTTGATATGTTATTGAGATATGTTGAAGAATTCGGAGGCGATTTGGACAAAGTTTGTTACAGAAAGAATGAAACGCCATTAGAGAAATGTATTAAAAATAAAAGGTTATACCATTTACCAAATGTATTATGCTATTTAATATATAGGCCTATGTTTAATATTAATTTTACACTGCGACAGATTGGCTGAAGCTGTAAATCTTGTATCAATAAAAGCAAATTGTACATACGCAATATCCTTAGCGAGTTACATGCAGCAAGATGATTTGGTCCAGGTAATGGTGGATGCAGGCGCCACTCCTCCAACTCATTGGCCAAAAAAAGTCCTTTCGCTGTTGAAATTAGCAACGATTGCATGTAGAAAATGTATCCCACAAAAAGGATTTAGAATGGCGATTGAATCCTTGGAATTAGGACCTTTTCAAGGAAAAGGTCTTTACGATGATATTTTGCTTCTAAATAATCAATGTTTTAAAATTTATAATATGCTAAGCGAAGCCAATTTCCCAAATGGCTTTGTATATAAAAATTTGAAAGATTTCCCAAATTTATTTTCGATTTAATAAAATGTTTTTATGTGCATTAAAAACTTATTTTCTAGCATATTTTAGAACATTTTTATTCCTTCTTTTATAATAAGTTTTCTATATGAAAAATACTAGCGAATACCCGACATGCGTTGCAATTAGGGCTTATACAAAAACCGATATTTTTCAAAACCGGTCTTCAGTTTTCGAATAAAACCGGTTTCCACCGGTTTTTGGTTTTAGGAAATATATGAAATATAGAATTAAAATAACGGATATATTAAAATTATTTGAATTCTACTATTTGAATTTGACCATAGTCAAACAATTTCAAGGGTTGCTGAATTGTCAAATAGAAAATGAGCAAAAAATTTTTTAGAATTTTTAAAGAAACACGACCACGTATGGGCTAATACAGTGCTCTAAAAATCAGAACAGGTTAAATATTTTATATTCACGAAAAATATAATATTGTGTAATGTTTATAAAGATGATAATAAATTCAGAAAATAACTTCAATAATATCAACTTATTCAAGAATCAAACCAAATTTAATTTAGTTTTCGGCATGCAATCATAGATGCCACTATAAATATTACAACAAATATTAAAAAAAATACCGTAAGTTCTTGACTTACGACCATTCGGACTTACGATGGAGAATAAAATGCGTATCGAATCTAAATGCATGCCCATATTCAAATACCGTTTTTTTGTTGAGTGGAAATGTATGCCGCTTTTGATTTATATATTAGGTCTACCGGAAAGTTCTGTCCGTTTCGGTGACAACAAGTTTCAACAATTATGTGCATATTCATATGACGCATATTTGGCTCCCTCTTTTTATTATTGAATGTATACATACTGATCTAGCAAATTAACTAAAAGATGATTCGTTCCAGTAGATCTAATAATAACTAGCGAGTACCCGGCATTCGTTGCAATGCCACAGGCACATAGTAATTATTTGGGGGAAAAAACACAGTAATACAGTTACGTGGTTTATTGCTTGATACCACGTGTAGCGCGGGCTTTAGATTCAAAAATATGCATGCGCTCGCTCTTACCTCGAAAACCGACTATCTCCACTACCGTATTGTGCGCGCATCCTTCTTATCTCCGTCCCCGCGACCCCCGCTTCAATTCACCAGACCAATATGCGTCAACATGGTGAATCCGCTAAACAGCTCGCTAAACAAATAGCGTACACAAACAATGCTTGTACTAATTAAAAAATGTTTTTGATTCTGTTAGGACTGGTTTAGTTGCCGCATCATGAAAATAGCTATAACTCCGTAAATAATTGGAATTTTGGAAATCCAAATTGATATTTTCAAAATTTTAGACTAGAATACTCTTCTCTAGAATATGAGAATTTTAATTTGGATGATAGGTTTAAAATCAGAACAAATTGAAGTCGTAAGCATCTGAATTCGTATGTGAAAAATCTGGTGCAAGGTATAATATTATAGCATGGTTGAATTATCATCCCCATGCAATGGCGCTATTAATCTGTGCAGATTTAATTCACCAGATCAAGCGATATCTTTCGTCTTTCTTTAAGCTCAATGTGTCAGGTTAACAGCACAGTCTTATGTGGCGTTGCGGACACATTGCATCTGAAGGAACGACACCGATCACTTCTTGCTCGTACACCGTTGCCGGTTGGGTGGTGACGCGCAGGAGGCGGGAGTCGCGAGGAGTCATCGGATAGTATTTCCCGCGGTCAGATCTCTCTTTCGTGATTAATAAAGAAGTTATCTAAGACGAGAGACTTTCTATTCTACGCCCGTCCACCTCCGTTCTATCCGCTCGGCCGCATAACGGTCCGAGAGCAGAATGTACCCACGCGCGACTGCGGCCAACAGCGGGGCGACTCCACGTTATCTACGTTTCATTATGTAAAAAACTGACCTTCTGGTATAAACTATATATTTAGGTTGCTTTTGCTCCAGCAAAGACGTATGCAATCCAGCTTACGCCGTCCACCTATTTGAACAACAATTTGATTAGATTCCGGTCCTCAGTCCTCCCAGTCAGAATCCTCGGTCCTCCGATCTCCGACTCTAACTGGGGTGTCGGAGGGAAATATGTTGCGATTCTGAATGAGACTATTTTTATAAGTATTGTTTGCTATGCAGCCGGTACCTGGGCACATATGTTTTTATTCCTGTGGGCGAGAAAATCTTCACAAGACGCCCAGTAAAACTGGGTAGTGTGGGATTCACGATTGTTCGATCGCGCCTACCCACTAAACCCCCCCCCCCCCTTGTCCTTCTCTGTCCTCCTGGTATTGTTTTCCACATTGCTTCAGGAAGACAGGTAGTCTGGCCTTAAGTGATTGGCCCTATTCTATTGTTGGAGAGGCTGTTGCGCTCTGCGTCTCTCTCTTTCACTGCCCTTTTTGGCGCTCAGAATCTCTTCTACGTCTTCGCGCCAAAGGTCCCAGTTCTTCTTGTTCTCCATCATGCTGTGGACCATGTTGTCGACGTTGAGCTCGGCTACCCCGAGTGCTTGTTTCAGCAGTTTCCTCTGGGGTGCCCAAGCCTCACAGCCAATAATGGTGTGCTCTGCGTCATCAACCTCTGCTTGGCAGTGTTGACACGATGCGGATGGTTCTTTGCCAATCCGCTTCAGGTACGCACCGAAGCATCCGTGCCCAGTGAGCGCCTGCGTCAAGCGGTAGGTTGTTTCACCGTGTTCCCGGGCCCTCCACCGACTTACGACCGGGATAAGTCGATGGGTCCATCTTCCCTTGCTGGACTGATCCCATCTCCGTTGCCAGGCTTCCCTCAGTTTCTGGTCATGTTTATTGCGACTTTTAGGATATTCGTAGTCCAAGGCCCTCTTCTTTGCTTGGAGGTCCAGCGGGGGTATTCCAGCGATCACGAGCACCGCTTCTTCAGATACAGTTATGTATGCTGCGGTGACTCGGAGCGCTCCCTGCCGCTGGACCCTGGCCAGCTTCCTTCTGTAACTTTCGTGTCTGAGCGACTCATGCCATATCGGGGCTCCGTACAGAAGGATCGAGTGTATTACCTCGAAGTGTGCACATATGCTGGATTACTCTAACCCGTCCAGCTATCACGGCATTAATTTGACTCATCAGCACATTCTCTGTTCCGAACAGAGGACTATGCCGATTGAATATCGTTTGTCGTGACGTGGGTGGTTTCAGATTACTGGTACTCCCAGTTCCTCACGGGACACAGACGATTAAAATCACATCTCTTTCGGTTAGGGTTTAGTAGTCTTTTGGAGTGTCCATGCACATATACGGACACGACAGCAAACCATGTTCTATGGTCATATCCGGACATGGAAGCCGATCGAGAAGTTCTCCTACGTTGTGTCAGAGGCTCCGTTTTTGAACCTGTTGGACAAGTAAACCTAGTGGTTGGTCACCGCGCATACGGCATCAAATGTACGGAAGAAGGTTTCTACGGAGAATAATTCCGTTGTCTACTCCTTCCACTTGCGGTAAATCTAAAATATATTGGACAGATTGCTGGCACCTGATTTAGGTAAAATTTAAATAGACCCGTCCAGTGCTGGCAGCAGAGTAGGAGATTGTTCCCTGCATCATCCCCTGTTTTCATTGACTTCAACGCTGTGTGCATTCTAGTTAATATGTGAGCACGGTGGTTCATGGTGGATCTTCCCTCTCCCTTAAAGATGTAAAAAAAAACTCCGTGCACTTCAGAAAGCCTTTTCCAGAAAAAATAACATGATTTTTTCGAAAAGCAAAAAGTGCTTTCCAAGAAAAATGGTCAACTTAAAAAAAAACACCCACAATCCCCCTTGAAATGACTGCGAATGCGCCCTATGACACATTCACCCAGGTGGCTCGCTGAGTGAGTGTTCATAAATAAAACTCCGATGCTACCTTTAATATCGAGCACCCGACAAAGTGTACATTTTATTTATACATATGAATATTTGCACTCTGATCATACATACTAATTACTATGGCAAAGACACCAATGCATTTTTATGCTAAAACATTAAATCATATCATAAATTGTCTTATGCACGTGTTGTGAATTATGCATTAAGCATAGTTTAATGTTCAAAACGTTATGATTTGTTGTGGAAATATTTCTTAATATGCAAATAACTGCGTAAAATCAACAGGACTGATGAAGCAAATTTGATGGAAATGGTTTCTGGGATGATTCAAAATTTAGACGACGATAATACAAATGGAAACGATGAAGTTGTTAAATATTCTTATCTAAAAATTATACAGAAATGATCAGATTTGGTCAAACAATTGTAGGTATATTAATGCATTAAGATCATTCCATTGATACTTACAACTTCTTTATTCGACACTGTCGAATGTATAAATTTTTCTCAAAAAATATGGCAGAGAAGAGCTTATATGGATTGTAAAAATATGTCACGTTAAATATAAAATCCGATAATACGTGTTTAACAATGTTAATTACGTTCACTATCATGAAAATCTACTAATTGTTGAGAGGAAAATGCAGTGAGTTTTCCAACATTGAATTCTCATATTCCACCCGGAAAGAATTATAATTAAAGCATTGTGTTTTTAATTGTCATTCTCATGACAATGAATATGTATCATTTTGTATAAACCTTGACATACCAGTAAATGTCATCTATTTTATTATAAACCAGGAGCTTACGTATGAAACCTGGAAAATTAACATAAAACTCTCAACATATTATGACATTTTCAGCCGATTTACATGTCATAAGCATATTATGCAAATAAATTTTAAGAAAAGATTTCCAATAAAAACATGTTCAATGCAATAATTGGTATAAGTGACTCAAAATGTAATTCTAACACTTATGAATATGAAGAACGCATTCCATTTCATCTTTCAGCTCAAAGAAAATCCCCTACTTTGTACACGAATGCTTAATCATGCATCTTGTTTGTAATTTTGAATGAAATTTGAATACATAAAAAATATTTTTCAGCACATTTACAGATCATAAGATTGCTGTCATCATTTGAATACAATTAAGCACTATCACTTAATGAGTTTACGAGCGAGCAATAAAGAGTTTACAGCTCATTATGATCGCTATCAATGGACCAAAATGATGATTTTCTCAAAATTTGTCATAAAAAAATTATTATCATAAACATTCCATACAAAAATTACAACCATTCGGTCATGCATTGACAAAGTGTTTTTTTTATCTATTCAGTTAAGAATGTGATCCGAACGAAACAAGTTAATGCTCGGGATCCGACCGATCGTCTTGGCCGCGGGAAGACTTGATCTTCCCGCGGTTGCCTTTGGCTTGCTCGCGGATTTTGGTATAATATTGAATTAATGGAGCCTACATTAATGTTTTTTCCTTTGGTCTCTTCTTCCTCATATGCGGACCTCTTTTAGGAACAAATCTGAAATTACTATATTCAAACAAATAATATATTGTACATTGTGCAATATAAACGTACATTATTTTTTAACGTGCATGTATCCAGGTCGAGGTTTAACTTATAGCACACTTATTTACACTATCGCACTGATATCAGTGTAAATAGCTAATTTAATATGCCCGAAAGGACCGACTTCTGCTCTATCTGGTGACCGAGCGCAATGCACGAAGCATTAAAAAATAAGAGAAAGGCAGCCGCGTGGGCGTTATCATTGTGTCTTGTGTGGGTTTCATAGAGTGTAATCGGTAGAAGGCAGAAGAT
Source organism: Stenopsyche tienmushanensis (assembly GCA_008973525.1). NCBI lineage: Eukaryota > Metazoa > Arthropoda > Insecta > Trichoptera > Stenopsychidae > Stenopsyche > Stenopsyche tienmushanensis. The sequence continues at coordinate 1,149,790 of WACJ01000016.1, forward strand.
CCCACTGGAGACGCGATGTGGTGATTGATCTTTCGATGTAAAACCAACCCTACGCCCGTGGATAACAGACAAAGTCTTAGGATATTAATCCAGCTTGGGTTCATGCGCTCCTGTCCGACGTTAGGAAGTGGAGCAAAAGGAGATACGTACGACACGGTTGTTTCGGAGTCTATCTGAAATGGGTAAGCAAATAGGTGACCACCGAGTGCCACCACTGTAGGGCTGAGGTGGATGATACGGAGCACATGATGTTCGAATGCGAAGCATGGTAGGAAGAGCGAGGAATTATTCGCGCTTCCATAGGTAATAGACAAGTATCGAAGGATGGAATGATGGCCTCGATGCTAGAGAACGAGGAAGAATGAATGCCCTCAGGAGGCTTCGTCTGCAATATGATTGCATCCAAGAAGGACACCGAAATAATAAGGCGCAGAGCTGCTCTGGTAGCTCCAGGGGGAGTTATCGAATAACGGTTAGTGGGGTGGGCTCACTAAGCCCGAGTGTTGTGATTAGCAAATGCCTGACTGGCACTACAAGGTGTGGACAAGGAGGGTTTTTAGTGAGTATACGACGCAAGCTGGAATCCACGCTACTGTCGTTTACGAGCTCGGCAGTGTGTATAAAACATTTTTACTTCTTGCGAAAAAAGTCTTCTGATCCTGGCGAGCATCATCCCATTTGATTTGCGAGTTCAACAACAAGCGACAAAACATTTGTTAAACTCAATGTCCGTCATTTGCTGTGGCCACCTTTATACGCTGAGGTTGAACTCATGGTGGAAGTGACCGCGTTTAGATTGTTCTTTGAATTTTTATATACATTTGTTCCTCCTCCTTCATCGCACCTTTGGACTCACATTAACCGGACATTGATCTTCCTCTTGGTGCCCCATCACCTCTGGAGGACGTGGAATGAAAAGGGTAGGCACCTGGAAGCTCTGCGCGCAGTGTGCCTGGGGACTTAAAGCCAAATGCACTATATGTTCTTAATCCGAGGATATCCGGATCGGACCGCACAACAACGCTGTATCAGTAAAGAGTCCAAAATACTGATAAGTTGTTATCTATCCGATCACACCGTGATCCTTCAATGTGTTGCGTATACGTGTAGGTTTAGGTAAGGGTGCCATAAAATTCACAAATAAATTAAGGAAACACTAAAAGTTTCAAATATTATTTTGAAAATATGCTCGAAGTAACATTAAAGCATCGAGTGTTTCGTCATTTAGTCTGGATCTGATTTTGGAAGCCAGGACACTTGCTGCTGAAAATGCACGCTCAGCCTCCACACTCGTTGGAGGTATCGTCATCAGATATTCAAATGCTAGTTCGAGTTGATGACCGCGTGAACCACCATTTTCGTATAACACCATCAATGTGACTAATAAAATTCCTATGCTGCTAACTTACAGACTAAAACTTGCAAAATTCCCGATTTCCCGACAAATTATTTATTTCCATCGCTGCAGATGAATATTTATATACTATAATACTTTGATGTGATTCGTAATCATATTACGGAGGAATACAAAAATTTTGAAGCCCGTATCTATTATATTTCATATCGATATTACCAAAATTAGAATCGAGGTGTAGTAAATACATCACCGGTAGGGAAAGGTTAATATAACAATTTGAAAAACATATATGTACTCTATATATGTATACATAGATTAGACAGTTACTGCCCCTAGGCGTCGCCCAAGCTCTCCAATTAGTAGTTATGCCACTGTTTCTAAGCGTCCAGATTTCGGCGGGAATGTCTCGATTTAGTAGCCTTGTGTCACTCGTTTTTTGCTAGATGACAATCATCGATGCACTTGTTCATTTTCTCTACGCGTTGAGCGATTTATGTTGTATTTAAGGCCGATGGCTCAAAAAATGTGCATTTCCTCGATCAACATAATTTCAGCATGTTTTATCCTTCACTATCAGAAAGAAAAAATTATTGGAATCGTTCAACCGTGCATTAGTCACGGATGACTCAGTCGATCATTCGTGGTCCATTATTCGTCTATTGTGATTTGAAAAGCTAAGTCAACAAGGTCGTCAGGCATTCGATTAGGAAAATTTCATACTGTGAAAATTAGGCGATGGAAAACTATAATGGGCTTTATCTCAGAGATGTTTTGATGAACACATGTCGGAAATAATAAACAAGCGTAATTGTTTCGTCATTCTGTGTCATTAATGATTGTAAATTATTCCGTTTGAATCTTAATTGATCTATTATGGAATAGGGGGCGTGCCTCAAGGTCGAGCACACATGGAACGTTTGTCATCATACGTGCTTTATCGGGAAATTAATGAAAATTGCATAAATTTAGGGGATTTCCCTTCATCAATAAGCATTGAGAGGTAGATACCAGACCAATTGTTAATAAGAGAGTCATCTAGAAATTAATGCTACAAAGGCTCCTGAGGTCGAGAGGAATTATTTTGTTTCGAAGTTGGCATATCTGAGGTGTAAGAGAGATCTTAACGGTCAGTTTATTTGATCCCGCGTATTTGTCGGCCATTTTGTTCAGTCACAGTAAATTCTTCCGATGGAAGACGTGGGCATATCACTACACCCCAGAATCAAAATGAGGTCAAAGAAGCTCAATAAAAATCTAGAAAGGGCGAATGGGAGGTGGCCGAAGCGCGCGACGACCTTTCCATCGGAAGAATTTACTGTGACTGAAAAAAATGACCGACAAACACACGGCACCAAACAGACCGTTATAATTCCCCTTACACCCCGGTCTCAGGAGCCCTTGAAATTTTACTTTCTACATATCCCTCGTATATTGAGTTAGATCCATAGACTCTTTTATAAAAATTTGGGTTCAAATCCAGATTGTGGACAAAAATCACCGTACCAAAAAAATTGTGAGGTTGAATGTATTACGCCTCGATTCAGATTTAGCCCGTTTCTCTGAATCTAACAAAATAAATACGCAGGCGCTTATTAAAATATTACTATAATTGAGACTCTACAATACAAATCGGACATTTCATATGAAAACACTAAATGCAAATTTTTAAGAATCATCTTGTTCAACTGCTTTGTTTACCTTCTTTTTTCTTGCTTCGTCTTATAATTTCACATTCAACAATTATAAAATAATGTGTCAAGAACTTGTTGAAAATATAATCATGCTCACAGTAAGGCTGAATGTGTATCATGTCATTCAAACTTAATTACTATCTTGATCAACAATTATAGTGTTAATTGAGAATTCTTATCAAATTGATCAATGAACTATCTAATAAATTGACTTTATCTCTCTGCGCAAATATACGTTTCAAGTGTTCCCCGACCAATCAAATTACTATAAACATATCTTGATCGATTATTTGTCCATAACGTCATCCTTTCTTCAACTCTCAGTGTTCCCTTAAATTGTATATTTTTACATTAAAGGGCTCTTCAAATATTCATCTTCAATTGTCTATACGCTAATGAACAGTAATGATCAATCAAATTCAATCAATCGCATGTGATTGAGTAACAATCCTGACAACAAATGCTAACGAAGATGATTGAATGTGAGGCAAGCATCATTACTAATTGAACTGTCGATGCAATAATATGCTGAGCTATTAAATAATGATAGTATTTACTGTTTCTAGTACAAACGACGCATAAACTAGTCAATAATGTGCTAAAAAAATTTGATCAGAGACTCCAACTGCGAGACTCCGAAGACGACGAGCACCTAATTAGCACCTCAATTGCACTTTCCTCCCCCTCCACCCCTTCTAACTGCAGCGTTTTTTCATCTACCAGATAGAAAAACTTAAACGCGACGAGTTTAGGCGACGTCTAGGGACAGAAAATGTCTAATCTATGTATACATATATACAGTACATATATGTTTTTCAAATTGTTTTATTAACGTTTCCCTACCGGTGATGTATTTACTACACTTCAACTCTAATAATGGGAGTATCGATATGAAATATAATAGATACGGGCATCAAAATTTTTGTATTCCTCCGTAATATGATTACGAATCACATTAAAGTATTATAGTATATGAGTATTCATCTGCAGCGACGGAAATAAATAACTTGTCGGGAATTTTGCGAGATTTAGTCAGTGTCTCAGCAGAAAGGAATTTTATCAGTCACATTGATGGTGTTATACGATCGAAATTTTGGCTCGGGATTGAATTCCTTAGTCTGCACCGCTCCACCACCGATCCGCTGCTCCGCCACTCCACCAACCACGCCGCCAACCCGCCAACCGCGCCGCCGACCCGCCAACCGCCGAAATTCACATCGCATGGAGTTTTGATATCAGCTTACCGTCCTAGAAGAGGAGTTAATTCAAGAAGAAATCGAACACTTCAAATCCCCCCACACTCAGAGCGCAAGTGACCACAAGTAGCTGAGAAATAGCGGGTCCTCGCAGGAGATGGTTCTTATTTTTTTCGGTTTTTGCACCCTAGCGTGCACTTTTGTTATAGCGGAGCCAATAAAAAGCTCGGGTCAGTGGAGGATCTCATGTATCTAAGATTGCCAATTTATTTTTTCTACAAATCAGAAAACTAGTTTTCAAGCGAAGATAGGCGGGATGGAAATAATTTTTCTTCGTTGCATAAACACAATTTTCCACCGTCGCCTTGAAAAATACAACATGTTGAGCATTAACTTCAGATCTTCGATAATAACCATAATTTTAATGCCTGATATTTACGACCATGTACACAATTCTTATCAGAAAGAGTATGGCACGGTCGATACTATATTCCAAGGTTTTTCAATTACTTGAGACAATATAACTTTAAAAAAATTGGAATGGAACCATAAATCATTACCTTTTCATATGCAAAGTCCAGAACTTCTAGATGTGGTTAGGCAGATTTCCATCCATTAGAGATACCAACAAGACTTGCGTCATAATATTTTCGTCATCGCTGCAGTAATTGGGTCTCCATTAGGAAAGTTTTGCTTTATCAGTTGCATCCATTATTTGTTAACCCATTCTGATTTATTGTGGCCTTACCTTGTCACTCACTCTGCTCCATGCACAATCAAGATTCAATGAAATAGAGACATCATAGAATATGAAAATTTTATCAAAGAGACAAATGATAGAGTCTGTTATTGGAAATATCAAGCATGTTTAAAGATTAATATGTTTTTTTTTTTAATTAAGATTTGAACATAATCAATTCGCAGTGTGCTTAAAATGCTCTAATTATTACAACTACAGTATCGCTTAGAGCGTGCGGACAACGTGTCAGCATCATCTGGGTGAGCCGATACGGGAGTCCATATAAGCGATATCGATTTTTTTATTTTTTGAGGCGGCTTTTAACAATCCCTTTTACGGCAATATTGCCAACCATTTTAACATGGTTTTTCATAGCAAATATATTTTTAAAAATGTGTTCGGCAGCCACACCTCCTAATATCTCACTTGTCTCAATATCTCAATCAAAAGTCATTGATTACATTGATGTTTTTTTTAATAATAAACTTACAATTGTTTTTTATGAATTTATCAATTTGTTCACAAACATTAAGCATAATAAACATCTTATCTATTAGACAAAGGCATATGAAATATAAAAATTAAGATTCAGATCCATGTGATCGATCATTTAATGAACATTCCCGATTAATTTTAGTCTAAATTTTTAAATGTTATTATACTTGAACAATGGCAGTTGATTTAACCCTTACAAGAGGCCAAAAACGACACGTATTTTTGGCACTACCGATATAAACGCAAGTCTCTCATCAATACAAATCAATATTAAGGATAAAATACAGCTTTATGTAGTAAAACTTGGTTTGAATTTTAATTGAACAATTTAGCTGAAAATAAAACGCTGCTGCGAAGAAAGCATGTAGACGCATATTCTCTCTAGATCGCTCGAGTGAGCACACAGCATGTGAGTGCATACTCATCAAAAGGCAGAAGCATGTCGTTCATTTATCGCAGCGCTACCTCGCGTTTTTAATACAAATCATATTGATATCATAGTTAAATGTGGTTTATTGACAGTTACTTTTATAAATTACTCAAATCCAATTAAACTGTGTTTTCATTTATTAATTGACATGCTTAAAATGCATACAAACATCAATATAATGTCATTTTTTTATAAAACATATTTTTTATTTAAGCTAAATATTAAGTTTGGGCCACTTTCCGTGCCGCTGAATAACTAATGGAAGATCAGCATTCTTTTGTGATTCTTTACGAGTTGAGATCATTGTGAATCATTTGATTGGACTTTGTATTCGTCTCGATCTTAAAATCCGATCATCAATTGATTCAACAATATTTTTTTTTATCTAAAAATTCCCTCTTTAATTTTTCTTTTCTTGCGCTTGCTTCATTGCTTTCGATTTTTCTGTCCAAACACAATTTAGATCTCAATAATCGGTGGTCACTATTAGTTTGAAATGTTGGAATCACACAGCACTCCATAAATCTACTTCTTTCGTCCAAATCGACTATGAAATAATCAATTTCGCTGCAAATTCCTCTAGGACTCTTCCACGTCCATTTGTGAGCATTGTCAAAGAACGAATTTACTACGCAGAGTTTATTTTCTTGCACAAATTTGATCAAGAAACCACCCCTTCTATCGCCAACCCCGTGCCCAAAAGCACCGATGTGCTCAGTTATTCTATTCTTATCTCCGATTCTTGCATTGAAATCTCCCATGATGATTTTTATGTCACAATCTCTTTCATAGTACATTCTAGCAAGCTCCCTATAGAAATCCTTAATGACAATCAAATTGTCCCTCGTCGTCGGTGCATAAATTTGCAGCAGCTGAACTTGAGTATCTTGGTCCATCTTCAAAGTAATCCTTATGATGCGCTCTGAAGATTGCTTGAATTCGATGACATTGTTCTGCCATCTTTCGTGCACAAAAAAGCCTACTCCGCCCGTTCTTCCCGTTTTAGTTCCCCCATAATAAAAGGAATGACCGCTATCGCGTACATCCACTCCTTGGCCGCTTTGCCTTACTTCGCTAAGTCCAACGACGTCCCATTCTATGCTATCGAGTTCTACTTCCAGCTTCTTCTTCATGCATTCCTTGGACAGTGTTCTCACATTGTAGGTAGCCAAATAAATAGCGTTTTCCATATCGTGTATATGCAATGTGATAAAAAATACTTCCGAAATAGATAAAACTAATCTTTATGACTGTCGACTGGACTACCAAAACAAAAATGAACGAATTCTATTCGAATATCACAAAGAACTGTGTGCGAAAATTTCAAATTTATCGATTATTTGGAAAGCAGTCCTTATCTTGGAGTTCTTGGTAATTTGATCGCTGCGCCTCGTGTTTATCTGCTGAAGATACTTTAGAATTATAGTTATCATCTAAAGACGTTTAATGTCGTTATTTTTAACGAACCGGAAAACATAACGGTTTTCTGTTCAGCTCTGGATAATTAAGAACGTTTTGTTCCTTCTATTATAAGAAGCATTCTCTCATTTTGCTTCTACATAGGGATTATTAATTTACAATGTATTTATAGAAATTGATAAAAATGCTATCTCAAGTATTAATTTAATAGAACAATTAACAGGACGAACAAAGAATATTAGATACAGTATTATCAGATGAATACAATAAAAAATGGCATAGGGCATATACAGGGTGTTTTGCACATGGACCGACATTATTATTTTTTTAGGTTAGGGGTGCCATACAATTCAAAAATAGATAAAGAAAACACTAAACATTTCTAATGTTATTTTGAAAATATGCTTGAAGTAACATTAAAGCATTAAAGCAAAGAGTGTTTCGTCATTTAGTCTGGATCTGATTTTGGAAGCCAGGTAACTTGCTCCTGAAAATGCACCCTCAGCCTCCTCACTCGTTGGAGGTTTCGTCATCAGATATTTAAATGCTAGTTCGAGTTGATGACCGCGTGAGCCCCCATTTTCGTATAAGACCATCAATGTAACTTAAAATTCCTTTATGCTGAGACACGGACTAAAACTCACAAAATTCCCGATTTCCCGACAAATTATTTATTTCCGTCGCTGCAGATGAATACTCATACCCTATAATACTTTGATGTGATTTGTAATCATATTACAGAGGAATACAAAAAATTTGAAGCCCGTATCTATTATATTTCATATCGATATTCCTATTATTAGAGTTGAAGTGTAGTAAATACATCACCGGTTGGGAAAGGTTAATATAACAATTTGAAAAACATATATGTACTGTATATATGTATGTATATAGATTAGTCAGTTATTATATTACATTAAGCTCTCCAATTAGTAGTTACGCCATTATTTCCAAGCGTCCAGATTTTGGCGGGAATGTCTCGATTTAGTAGCCTTCATCGTGCTGGTGAGGTGTACGTTTTCTATTAGACAAAAATTTTAAATCCGAATTTTTCGGGATTACGTTAACTAATCCCGGAATTCATGAGCACCTAAAATTGTCCGGGATCTCGGGATTGAATTCCCTAGTTGTTAAATAATTTATTACTTTATGCAATTCGTTTAAATAAAATTACTTCTGATCTTACAAAGTCACATAAAATGTGCAAACGAATGAGAAATGTTGGCTCCTAAATTCTTTATACAAAAACTAACAACTATTTTAAAAAGTCTACTAGATTATATTCTTTCCAACGATATACTACATGTCATACAAATCATTCAATAAGTCGTTAAACTTGAAGAAGTACCAGTTTGCTTGGGTTAGGGTTAAGTTAATACTTTTTATGCGTATGATATTTTTATTACATTTATTTACGAAATTTGTTCAAATTGGCCACTTCTGCTTCGTATGCACCCACTACACCTTTTCCTTATTTCAACTGTAGTTGTCTGAAGTAGCATATCCTTATTCATTTTTGCAAAGGTGGCACCTATTCTTTCAATTAGGTAAATTTCGTAAAGACACCTCAACTTTTGAATCCGCCATGAAGAAGAAAGAGAAGCTTTTTTGCATCGTATTCAAAAGCCTGCGATGAAACGTGAGTCCACCCCTACACCCCAGAAATGAGACCCCAGATCAAGCCAAAAACTCAACAATCAGCTGGAAAAGTGATGGCTACGGTATTTTACCTCTCCTGCCAGCTAGCTATCGCGGCCTCTAAAAGGCTGTTTTGCCCAACTCTACTCTATATAATTACCCTAAGGGTTCGACTGTTCGACGTAGGGTTACCCCCTCCCCCTCCCTGGGGTTTTATAGGTGGGCACCGTAGAGTGAAACACCCTACCGATAATATTTTTTTACAGCAAAATTCCGAGTTATGTTTGAATCGGTTGTAAATATGAAAACACTGATAATGAAGCTCTCATTTTTACTAAGCGTAATTCCATCAATTTATTCAGTATTCCATCAAGTAACTGTAGAAAATCATCAATATCAGATTACAAATAATTATAATCTCAGATCAGATGAAAAGGAAATCAATCAATACTTTGGAACAGTAAGTGACTGTGAAAAAATAAGGACTTATTCAGATCATGATTTAGATTGAAATAGTTGATTTTGAGGCCACAAGTTACAAGTTTCCATTATGAAACGGTCGTTAAACGAGGACCATTTCTATTTTACTACTATACCATTTTTGATGTATGCAACATTTGGATTTAATTATTTAATGAATATATTTAAGGAATATTTTTTAAACGAAATAAATTAAAATAGGACTTAGTATAGATATATTTTTCATTGTAAAATGGATTACTTCAAAATCACTGAACAAAGGTATGATGTTGAAGTTTGTTATCAATTTCAGATATTATCTTTATGTCAGTGCATGAAATGGAACACGTTTCACACTACACTCGAGCCTCGTATAACATGATTTTATACAACACGTTTTAAATATACATAATTATAAAGTATTATTGATATTGGACAATGAATCAAGACATCCACTCCTCGTATAACACTACGTCTATAATCCAACTTTTAGACCAAAGTATAATTTCAATATTTAAATCATATTATATTCACCGAACGCTAAAAAAAATATAAGGATACATCGATCAAGATGAAAATTTAACACTTCCAAAAGCCTGGAAAAAATTTTCAGTTCAAAATTGTGTCGATATTGTTTATGCATCCGTTTAAGGAATAAAACAATCCATTTTAAATTTTTACTGGAAAAAACTGTGGCCAGAAGTAGTCTCTGGAGATAATGTTTTACCACCAATAGAAGATGAATACTAAATGATAATAATCATTTGTCGTGATTGGATATTGGTGGAGAAGGTTTTGATGACATGGATATTCATGACATCCAAGCAATATTGGAGGATCGTACATTGAACGAAGACGAATTAGTCGAAATATTAAATTAGACGAATGCTCATACTCCCTGTGTGTTGTTTTGTCTAATCCTGTATACTCATTTGATTTGAACAGATTATCATTTAAAATTTATTTAAATTTGCAATAATTACATTACCATTTGAATATAATGATATTTTCCCTACTCACTCATAGATTCTCTCCTCTCCTACTTAAATTATAATTTCTATCCAAACAATTCTATTCCTACTTTACCACGTGGTAGAAGCCAAGTGGGAAATCATCATATAAGAAATCCTTTTACAACTAAAATTTCCTAAAGAGATTGCCTATATTCGATAACGGATATGATACTTTATGTAGGAGAATAATTACTAATAGTGGCATTTATAATGCGTATACTCAAATCGTTAAGAGAGCATACAAATCTCTTCCTTATACAAACATTTTTGTACAATACAGCTTATTTCTTTAAATTGAATTTTTATTTTAAATCTTGATGAACCGTCTCAAATGTTGGATTTTTATACATTTAAGAAGTAGAATACAGTTTTATAATTAAATAGAATATAATAGGAGCGAACAATATACCCTCAGACCTACAAACCGACATGCCGCGTCCGTTCGCTCCGTTCCATTTCAAGCCCTGTCTTATGTTCTAAAGCAGGGATCGTCAAATTACAGCATCCGAATCAAATTCAACCTATGCGAAACTGTTGGGATTGACCTGACCTGATTATGACGAATATTTTATAAAAAATATAATATTTTATTAATATAAGTAATACAGTAATATACAAACTTCATTATAGTATATACTCAATAGCGTACCTATTTATGCTATTATGCAATATTTTTAGTATAATTATCCCGATAGAAATTAATTGGTGTCAAAAATGAATTAGTGTTGTGAAGAAAAAGAAGGTGGTGGAAGCGCGCTGACGACCTTTCCATCGGAAGAGTTTACTGTGACCGAAAAAAACGGCCGACAAACATGTGAGATCCCCTCTATATGCCAAGTGCGTCTAATCCCCTTGCCACATTAGGAAAGTAAGGAGCCCTTGTAATCTTACTTTCCAGATGACCCTCCTTAACAATTAATTTGTATATAGATATTTACTAAGTGAGGGCAAAATATTAATAATTTAAAAGCATAATTTATGTACCCATACGATGTTCATCCATTATACACAAACACATCAATATATTGCGATTGTGTTCTTTTGATTTTTGTTACACTTGACAGTAGGTAACAAATAAATATCACATGATCGTTACTATGTTTGATATTAACAGATATTAATAGTAGCTAATCCACATATTGATAATCAAGTGCATCATCATCCGTAAGCAAGCATTTCGAGCACATGGGTGACACATCAGCATCATCTGGGTGAGCCGAAGTGGGAGCCCGTATTGAACAATAACTGATTCCGATGGAAGTGAAGATGTTTCATATAAGATATACACTCAAAAATGCATCACACACTTTAATACAAAGCTCCCTTTTTAGCATATTAAGCACCAGATTGAGAGTGCCATAAATTCAATCAAAATTAAATTTAAGATTCATATGTTGGTATCTAATTATGTTAGTGAGGTGTGTCTTAATTGTATTAAATTAAATACAGCAATCCCTCCTATAGCAACCACCTAATTTGTGACGTCTTAGTCCCTATATTGACGCTATGGAAGGGTCGACTGTATATATTAGAGGTATTCGTTTATACAACATCAAAAAATGTAAAGTTTAATTAATCGTTGCTTTATCAGCGTAATTCGAAATTGTCGAAGAAATATGTTTATTGGTTAGCATAACGATGTTGATGAGAAAAAATCAGTACACCGCAACGCATAAACAGTAGCCCTGCCCTCAATCAGATAAGATTATGGCCAGTAAATAATTCAATGACCGCTTGCACGAAATTAAATATTCCATTAAATACATATTGTTGACAAACAGCTTAATAGTATTAGACTGAAATTTACGACAATTCCATTTTGTTTATCACAGTCATTAGGGATTATCATTTTAACAAAAATTATATTCTTCATGTGTGATCTATTAAAGCCTAGTTATTTTCCAATAGCGATTGGGTACAATTTTTCCATTCATCTGAAATAATTCCCATCGTTTAGTATTAATTGGTTTTAAATTGGAGTCCGAAAAACAATCCTTCAGTTTGACAAGAAGACAATTTCTTTGGGCGTTTATAAATTTCTAAATTGTGTTTCCAAACAATTTTGTTTGTATTTGATGTAAGTATGACAAGGCCGTTGCTGATTGTTTTTTTTAATTTTCGGTCTTCAGCAAAAATCTTTTTGCTTTTGGCTAAGAAATCATTTTAAATACTTTCAAATTTTCAGACACTGTCTTGTATCTCGTGAGTATTTTTGCACAGTGTGAGCCTTGGTCGGTTATTGTAGTCCAAACCATGACCTGAAAAGGTCATGGTTCCCGGACATCCATGGGTGGACATCCTTCCCGCGGCCAGATCTCTCTCGCTCTCTTGTGCGAATAAAGGGTCATTTATGCATTGCCCATAACTCCGACTATGTCCTGAAAGATTCCCCCAGCGCATTTCTTTGGGGCCCATTCCGTCACTAGTAGGACATCATTTATGACACTAGTGGACGACTTGTCCGATCAGAAACCATACTGCTAAGGGAGTCTCTGTTGAGCCTTTGTTGAGTCTATGAGTGATTAAAAATATTCCATTACAGCCGTGAATCTAACCTTCATCGTTAGAAGAGCACATCAATAAAATATTTGCTTCGCTTAGGTTCATTTTAGTTCAGCTTAGGAACCACTGGTTTTTTCATAGATTTTTTTTCCTGTTATCTTTAGCAACATTTATAAACAATACACAAACTTATTTTATCGTGGTATTTCCCAAGCATTTTTTGCAATCTATTTCTATTTTGATAATTCATTGTCATATAATTTTCGACACATTGTCTTCAGAAAAAAAATTCATTCAAATCTTCACAATATTTTGTATCACCATTCCGTACAAACAACAAATTGCCAACTTTGCCAAAAACACTACGACGACCAAACAATAGCATTTTAACTACTCCAACATGATCTTATCAACAAAAACACCTCATGAAGTGAATCAATAATTATTGTAATCAGCAGCATCATCAAGAAATCTGCCCTCCTTTTTATCCTCCGCGCCCTTTAAAAGAGGTGAGCTTCCCGCAAGAATACTGGTTTCAGACTACGTGCATCCAAAGGTGGGTTGGAAGAAGATGGAAGAGGTTACGCTAAAACGCAAAGGAACTACTACGCGAGGCCATCACGTGTCCAATCTTAGTTTGAAGGGGGCTGATGCACCAATATGGGTCGATGTACTACAAGTTGAAAGGACCATGTCGAACCATAGCCAGGGTACAGCGCAGAAGTGCGATCAGAGTGGCTGCTGCATCTCGCGCAGTGTCAGAAGACGCTATTCTGGTACTGCTCACTCAAAAGATACAGGCTGTCCAAAAAGGAACAAAAAATAAGGCTGCCAGGGAACCTACATTGGCGGTGTGGCGTACCCAATGAGATGGCTCCACAAAAGGCTGCTGGACATAACAAATTATCACAGACTTGGAATAGTGGAATAAAAAGAACGATGCTCAGTGGTGCTACCATTTGACCCAGATTCATACCGGGCATTGCTGCTTTGGAGCGTACCTCCACAAAATAGCCAAGGAGGCAAGCTCGAAATGTCATCATTGTGGACCAACCAAACAAGATGTCGCACGCGCGATGTTCGATTGCTCAGCATGGAGCGTTGAAAAGGACACTCTCTACAATAAGTTTGAACTAAATACGCTCTCGCCCATCCATATGATTCCTTCAATGCTTAAGGATGCTAGGGCATGGAATGCGTTGTACAGGTACACAAAGTGCATTATGCAGCGGAAGGAAAACAGACTAATAACAGAATAATCCACAAGTTGATATAACTGAAGAGCCCAGGAGAGACACATCGCTGCCACCCTAGTGCCATACTTAACTAGTAGCCGGGTGGCAGCAGAAGAGGAAAGGATTTTATTTAGGGGAAAAAACCCACACTACCACCATTCTGGTGGCGGTTTTGACGACATAAAATATTGGGATAAAGTCTCTTGCTCATTTTATAATCGGCAGTTCCTCGTCCCACATTATGTGTACGCAGCACAGGGTAACCCGCGCACCCGAATAATATTAGCTGGGCTACCCCAGTAGCGTTTGATGAACAAATTAATAAGGCTACTTTCGCGCACTTCTTTACCACCTCTTTCGGTTACCTCCACCCCCCTCCCCTCCGGAGTTTTATAGGTGGGCTCCGTAGCGTGAAACCAGGGACTCAATGTGTCGGCATCTACGCCACATGACCTGCCCAATAGAGACAGCGAGCTCGGATGGTGCTGCTTCTCTGTACATGTCCATGACCTCTCGATCGGACCTCATCCCCGTAAACCATTACCGCCTAATACTTGTTTTATACATTTTTATTTTAGTTTTAGTCGATGGTGATTTGTTCCCTAATGTTTTTAAGGCCGTGGTAGCAACGACTATCATATTGAGTCCTGGACGCTATTTAATTATATATTAAGTCCTTCTCTGTGAGGATGGATCCTAGATATATGAATTCCTGGACCTTTACAATATCTTTGTTATTGAAACTCACGAAGGTACAATCTTCAGTATTCAACTTAGAAACAATCATTAATTTGGTCTTTTCATAATTTATCATCATATCGTCCTGTAACTTGTCTAACTCCGCCGCCGGCGCCGTTGGGATGTACAAAACTGATTGATCCAGATTCGCACATCCTCGACAGCCTCACCAGCTTACCCGGAATTCCCATCTCCAACATGATCCTCCAGAGTTTCTCCCGATTTATACTGTCGTACGCCTTGCAAAAATGTACAAATTTGTAATGGCTATCAACACCGTATTCCCACATTTTTTATGAAAATAGTTTGATTGGTGATAAGGGAACAATACGTGCGCCATTGGTCAAAACATCCGCTGATAGTCAAACAAGGCCAGCTTGCACATTTGGATGTTGACACATTGTAATATCCAAATACGAATAGGCAATTAATCCATCTATTTTTTGCTAATAGTTAAGATATGAAAAAAGTTATACTTCTTAGGTGCGCGATAAGTCCAAAGTTTACTTATGCAAATCATCATATCAGTCGTAAAATCCTCGCTAATATTTTGCGCTGTTTACTTCATAATCTCATAATTCAGGTATTAAAATATGATGTAACACATAAGGCATTGTTTGCATTTATGATAGCATTGTTCTTTTACTGCGTAATGTGTATAATCCGACATAATAAAAAAATACCCTTCGTTGTCAATTTTTAAAAAAATATTTATAGTACATATTAAGGGTTTAATAAACGCACTAGATAAAGGAGAGATATGCAATGGATGTACATTCAATATGATGAAATTTGAAGAATTTGCATTTATATTTATTTGCGTGCTGATAACCGGTTTTCCTGTGAATTTTAGCTCTATAATAAAAATTGAGCCGTTATTTCATAAGATTAAAATCAAAATCAGCACTGATCTTTCATATATCTTTTAACAATTGCAAAATTTTCAATTGTTCCTTTCATTTTTCCTAGATAAAGAATGCACGTCATAATGCGCATCTAAAAGGTATTTGCTTTCCGATATCAATATAAATCTTCCATCAACAACAATAACTCTCTGCAATTTGTTCTTTCATCGACTATTTACAGAATTTTCAGAAATGTGATAAGCTGTAATAATGTGGATAATCCTACCTCAATTGCGACATGGATTTCTAAAGCATTTCAATTAGTGTGCATGGATAAAGGCTCAAAGATCAGATAACATTTGTAATTTATTATTTTAGCACAAGAAATTGTAATATTGCAATGTCGCTGAAATAGTAGATAGAGTCAACCATTACATAATTTTTCACATCAAGTATTGATAAATTCAATCAAATTCATGCTCAAAAACAGTTCTCTGATGTGTCAACAAAGCGATATAGTTACTTTAGATTAAGTTATTAGGAATACGAATTAGTTCAGTCTGTTTTTAAAAAGGAAGAGGAGCTCGCAGAATCATTGGGAGTGACTCAACAAATAGTTTATGTACAATTGAAATCCATGAAAATGATTCAAAAGCAAGGCAATTGGGTGCCTTGCGAATTTTCAATTGCGAGCAGCTGATTCAAAGGCAACAAAGAAATCAGATCAGATTGTGAGTGGGTCAAAGTGGGGATCATCATCCCTAAAGTGCCCACCCATAAACCCCCCGGGGGGGGGCAACCCTACGTCCGTGGATAACAATCAAACCCCTGGAAGAATGATGTAGAGTAGAGGTGGGCAACTTATCTCTGTGGCTAGATACTACAAATGACCGAGCCAATACGAATACCACGGGGAGCCCTACGGTTCATCATCTGCTGCAGACCCCATCAAACTGAGTTTGGACCTTCAAACTCGCATAGTAGCTCCTTTATTTTTAACATAACCTCTCCCATTCTCCTCCAAATAACATTCACGTGCACGTAGTCTGAAATCGATTTCTCTGGAACCTTGCCTCTTTTTGGAGGGCACGGAATTTTTACGCACAGGGCCTGGAAGCTCTGTGCGTAGTGTTTCTCGAGGATTAAAGAAAGATGGAGAACACTCCTGTGTAGATAGTCTGTTATACGATCGCACAGAACACGACCAGAAACTTAGGGAATCTTGAGATGGGATCTGTCCAGCAAGGGAAGATGGACCCATCGACTTATCTCAGTGTATCCCTCTGGGGTCGGACACCCCAGAGGAACACGCTATAACAAGCACTCGGGGTAGCCGAGCTAAACGCTGACAATATGGTCAACAGCATGATGGTGATCAGGAAGAACTGGGACCTTTGGTGAGATTTTGTTGAAGAAATCATGAGCGCCAATGAGGGCAGTGAGAGAAAGAGGCGCAGAGCGGCTCTCCGTCACTAGAATAGTGCCAGTTACCTAAGGCCAGACTACCTGTCCCCCTGAAGCAATGTGAAAAACAATACCAGGGGAGAGACGAACAAGGGAGGGTTTTAGTCAGTAAGAATCTGACACTACCCTGGGATCAAACCCAGGGTGTCTTATGCAAGATTCCCCTCCCACAGAAAAGAAAAGGGCAGACGATAGGCGAGAACTAGCTAAAAATATTGGAGTACCCTAACTATATCCAACATAGTCACCACAATGACCAAAAACAAAGAAAAGTGGGAAGCGTGGGCGAATTTCGCTAATGAGGTCATGCGAGAAAAATTAAAAGTAGAACTAACTAGAAGAGTGAACAAGGATTGAGCGGATTTCAAAAGGGTCGGTGGAGAAAAAAGGGTGGGGATTTTATTGGTTAGTAATCCCTTACTACCATAGTGTCTTTCTGAAGATTTCCCCCTCCCAAGAGAAAAAAAATACTAATATGCGTATAGATTATTGTTTACACCGGTGGATCTCTAGGCATATAAGAGGGCATCGGACTTCGAAGATCCAGCATACAGAAACTGAAGGAAACCTGGTAACAAAGATGGGATCGGTCCAGTAAAGGAAGATGGGCCCATTAGACAAGTTAGTGGAGAGTTCAGAAACAAGGAAAGACGACCTTCCTAACGACAGACCTGACGCAAGTCCTGGCGGGACATAGCTGTTTCGGAACCTAACTAAAGTGGATAGACAAAGAGGCAACTACATCGTGCCAGTACTGCGATCGAGCAAAGATCGACGACGTGCAACACACCATCGATGACTGTAAGGCTTGAGCACCCTAAATGAACACGCAATCAGGGTAGCTGAGCTCAAAGTTGAGAACATGATCCACAGTATGACGGTGATCAAGGAGAACTAAGATCTTCGGTGGGAATATGTGGAGGAAATTTTGACCGTCAAAGAGGGCAGTGAGAGAGAGGCCAGACTACATACTCCCCTGAAGCAGGGTGATAAATAATATCAGGGGAACAGAGACGGACAAGGGATGGATTTAGTCTAGTTTAGTTGGAAGATTCCCCTACCACAGGAAAAAAACACTCGGAACAGACCACACAGCAACGCGGGGCGTGAACTCTGTCTAAAAAGATACCAAATACCACTAAATTGATGTTTGTCCGATCTCAATTTATCGTTCCGATTACCGGTTGTTCCGACAGATGCAACACGATTTAGCAGGCCACTGATTTACTTCTTAGAAATCGAAAATTGACTCCTAACTTGGATCGCATCAAAGGACCAGACGTAGTAACCAGCGATGGACTACACTTTGTTCATTTTGTGCTGAAATAAATGCACTTTTGACCATAAGCGACCTGAAGTTTACCCGGCAACCATCGAAAGAAACTCCCTAATCCAAATACATTTTTAAGGCTCAAAGTATTTAAATGTTCTTATAGTTTTTGTGATTTATTTTGATGGAGATTACATTAAGAGTTCAGAGTTAGAATTTGTGTACAAATCGAACAATGTAAAAAAAAACTTAAATTTTGCCATTAAATACACAGTCCCCTGACATAGACAATAGTCTTCTGTGTCGATTTTCCGTCAAAAAAGTCTGAAAATCTGCATATTTTTATTTCTATTCCACGAAATGCATATCGATGGACTATGTTTGGGGCATAACTATGATTGCATAGCTTTGTTGTAAATTCGATTATTACTTAACCATCAAGATACATTTGTATATTTGTTTTGATATTTTTTAGTTCTGATAAATATTTGACACATTTGATTTATCTGATTATTCCGATACTAAGTTTGTGTCATATTTATCGCGTTGAACATCGCAGATGAGATATTCAATATAACAATGAAATGATTGATCGTAAGTTTTTCTTTTCTAGGCGGAAATCATTCGACCACACTATTCGACAGATTAAGAATAAAACCACAGAAATTAGCAATGAGCGTGCGCATAATTGCAAAATCGCATATTTCTTCAAACACTACAAAGAAATCCATCAGGAAATGTGTATTTAAAAAAGCCTATTTGCCATTGAAAATAATTTTGGCATGGCATTTGTATGCCAAAAGCCCATTCACCGATCAATTAACATTTTCGACATAGATTCGCATTCATTCGCAAAAAATAGGTCAAGAATATCACGATTTTGGCAAAACATTTGGCAAAACTATTTCTTTGCTTGGCCATTAACACGAGGGAATCTCAAATAGCATTAGATACAGTGTTTCCAATATTTTGTTAGTCCATCTAGATAACAATTTATGAATGGTAGAAAAATACCAGAGCTAATCTCATTTTATCACATGAGCTACCGCATATAAATTTTTCATTTTTCATTCAAACAATAGGACATAGTTTAGGTATTTCGCATCCAAAAGATCACAATCATGTGTTCTTATTGAAATGTCAAGATGTTATTTATAGATAAAATAACATTTATTAATGAAATTGATTTAAAAAAAAAGATATTCGCATAATGATAACTTTAAAAAATAGCATATGTCAGGCGATAAATATTTTATTTTGATTTTATCAAATTTGCTTCATAAAATGTATCTAATTCATATGAAAATAAATTAACCAAGGATGAAAAACATAATGGCATTTCTCAGTAAACTGAGCAAGTTGTCCAGTTCATTTTTTTTGCTTATAAATTGATCAAATCTTATTAAAGGAATAGATGTTACCCTTTTGCTAAAAAACCACAAATGAACCAAAAATATATCCATTGCTTTGGGAAATATTGAGCATTTTATGATAAATCAATACAGGGGACTGTATATATTAATGAAAAATACAATTTCAATAACAAAATTAAGTTATCTTTATAATATTCTGCTCATAGTTAATAGTTATCAATTAAATATATAAATAAAAAGTATTTTTGTATTAGGAAGTTTCTTTATCGCCTGATCTATTTTAACATCTATATTGCATTGATCGAAGGACTGTTGCCATGGGAATTTTCTAAGATAAATAAAATATATAATTTGGATTAAAAAATAATTCTTAACAGAAGATTGATGGCTGCTTTGTTTATACACCAGAGAACTGTTTTTGAGCACGTTAAAAACGGTTTAACATAATAAAGTTTAAATGGATACTTTAACATAGGGAGATTAGATAATTTTACTGTAATGTTAACTACGAAATATATAATAATTTATATTTATATTCGAGAAACGCTCATATATATTATACATCAAAACTGGGTCAGAGTTTTGATTAACTTTTTTAAGTAGATCATCATATCATAAGGATCAAATAACTCTCCCAAAGATATGGAAATACAATGTCGATTACAAAACTCATTCGTGCGTGTCAGATCTGGGCATCGTGTCGTTGATTGAATCGGGAAGTCATGGACATGGTCATGGATGCCATTTTAATTGGGCAAATTATGTGATATGGACGCTGCCGTACTCTAATGAAATACCTCACCTAAAAATTGATGATATTGGCAAGGAAATCAAATGTTTGAACTTGGACAGCTATTAGCACATATTTATCTTAAAAATGATTTTTTTTCCCTTTAAATTCCAATCAGATAGCTGTATTATATATTTAACGATTCAAGTTTGAGTGCTGGTAAAATTCAATGTAAATTGCGCAAATGCTTTGTGCAAAATAAAGCAAATTTAAAGTCAAATCTTATCTAAATATCGCAAAAGCCGCCACAAACGAAGTTAACGCTATAGGAGGGTTGACTGTATATCACACATGTATCATATTGTTTTTAAGTCAATACATACTTGTTTAACTTTCAAACATTTTTAGTGTATTATCCATAATCACTGTCGTGAAAGCAGGGTCGTAACAAGGGCGTGGCAAAGCAGGCGCCCGCCACGGGCGCAACTAGACTTGGGGCGCAAAACGTAGCATACCGACCCATGCGAGAGTTGCACATGGTTTTTATTTTACTCAACCATTACAATAAGTTGTCTAATCGCTCTTTTCTTCGTTATCGTTATGTTCAGGTATGGCATCCGATCTCGAGCCGCTTATTCAGCGGTCCGAAAAGCGGACCGATTGAGCGCACATGGCATTATCCTCATTAGTGGGACCAATGAACAGCTCAGGGCAGTGGGGGATCCCCATATTCCTTTGTCTCATCCATTGTTATGAATCGACTCAAAAACTTGGCTTTATTGCTGTGTTTTGTCAAACGCTCGATTAAAACATCTTCACGACGTTATTTTTGTTTCATTCTGAGCAAAAGCGGCACCAAATATGCTATTTAAAGCACTTTTTTAAATGCCTACCATATCTGCTAGCTCGCGCACTTATGATCGACGATCATCCAATACAGTTTTGTGGATTTTCTTCACAATTTCTGGCGTGGTCACCTCACCTGATCGATTTTCGTTTTCTTTGTTTATTCCTGAATTTATACCAGACTGCTCTAAATATTTAAATTAAATGATTGCACAAAAATAGATTAAATTTTTCTTGGATCGCGAACCGCTCATTTGTCATATCAGCGGTCCGAAAAGCGGACCGATTGAGCATACAAATCTTATGGGTCTACTTTTGTATATTATTTTAAAACGTACATAATAATAGTATTTAATATATTGCATTTAGAATAGTATTAGTACTTAAAAAAATAAATTTGATTTCCGGGGCAGGGGAGGGGGGCGTTAAGTTAGATACTTGCCACGGGCGCTTCATACCCTAGTTACGGCTCTGCGTGAAAGTGGAACTCAAGCGTCTGCAGATAACTTCTAATTAATAAGATCCTTTCATTTGCCATGATCTCAATTCTCATCTCCATAACGCATGACCATGATTTGTTTCAAAAAAAGTCTCACTTACAACCTTGTTAATGGCATTGAATGGAGCAAATGCAGCATATAGCCATTCAATAAAAAATATTAATTATAATTTTAAACAGATCAATCTATATACAAGGTGTTTTGCACATGGACCGACAATGTTTTTTAGGGAGTTAGGGGGGTCTTTTGCTACCTTTCACCGTCGTGATAGATTTTTTTTTCAACAAAATTTCACCTTTAAATCATCATCACTTTTATCTGTAGTTGTAATAGCACGAAATAACTGTTTTTGTATTTTGCAATATATTTTTGATCTAAAAAAAATCATTATATTATGTAGTTGGCTTAAAAAAAACATAGTTCTGAGCTTACAAAATCACAAAAAATGTGCAAACGAATGAGAAATGTCAAATTCTAAATTCTCTAAGCAAAAAAATAACAATTATTTTGAACTTATTTTAGTTTTTAAAAAAAATCTAGATTATACCCTTTCCAACAATATGCTACATGCCATACAAATCATTCAATAAGTCGTTAAACCTGACTTCTTATTCTTTTGTGGGCATCTCATTTTTGCACGTTCATAGACAAATAAATCCAGTGGTGTCAGGTCTGAAGACCGTGCGAGCCACGAACATGAAAAGTATTTTCTTAAACTTGGCCCTGCCAAACTGGTTTTTTCCAAATGAAAAAACATAAATTTCGATAACCCTGATACTTAGGACATATAGCCTATTTGTTAAACGCAGCAAAAGACCCCCCTAACCCCCAAAAAATATTTTTCGGTCCATGTGCAAAACGCCCTATATAAACAATGTAGTTAATCGGGTGGCATTTTTAATCCATTACGTCCTTTGCAAAATGCAAAAATATGAGATTTTTATTAGCATATTGATCCATTATCTAACAGTTGATGGTCACTATCAGTTTTTACAATCTGCAATATTTTTAGCTGTTCAAATATTATTGCAATAAGCCCGTTATCGGTGCTTTATCGACTCTTTGTGGAATCAGGAACCATAATGTTTTATTGTCCTGCATTGTCTGTTAACTTGCATGATATGAATATAAACGATCCTGGGATTATCTCAACAACATCAAGCTAGCACAGTAATAAATAACCGGGTCAAAAAATAAAATTGCTCTATTGTGTTTTTTAAGCATCTTACGCAATTTTGTGGCTTTAATCAGTGACATTTGACAGCAATCAATCATCAAATAGATGATCGTTTGACATACTTACAGCACTGAGAATCTGTATTTAGTAAAATGACCTCAATTTTAAGTGTGTATTGAAGAAAATTTGGTTCATTTGAACGTCTTAAAGAATTTAGAAAAAGCTAATATGCACGCTGAAGGATGGACGTTCTCAGTAAGCTGGACAACTTGTTGTCTCAGGTCAATGCTGTATGAAAAAGTATGAACTATTATATATTTCGTAGTAAAACGTTTTTTTTTTATAATGCTCAAAAACAGTTCCCTGATGTATCTTTAAAAAAAAAATTAAAGTATGTCTAAGTTTTTTTTCAGAGCAATCCCCCTGTCGCCGCTTAGTCTACAGCTTAAACCATTGCATTAATGGGTGTAATTAAACATAAACGACCTGAAGTTTACACGGCTACCATCAAAAACAAAAAAATATACTAGTTCATATTATATATTCTATTTACATCTTATAAAATGTATTTTGTTATAATAGATTAATTTCCCTGTGTATGGAAAAATAAAATAAAGTCGCGAACACACGTACGGGGGTCGCTATATTCGTCATTGTGTCAGTCGCGTTTTCGCACGCGAATCCATAATAATGGTCCCGACTCACGAGTCGGCGGCGATGAACGACGGAACACGTTTATGTTTTCATTCGCTCGGTGATAGAGGTGGAAATGAGACAGGCGCTGCGGATGATCAATAAAATGTCGAACAATCGACACAGCGTATTTATTCAATATAAATAGTAGTGGCAATCAGTGGCAGTGCAAGCTAATATGCGTGTTACATAGCGAGCGGTCGAAGAACGTCTTCTTGAAGATTCTTCCCCATTGGGATCCAGAAGCGAAGAGAAGAAGCCCTCCCCCCTCTTCGCTGCGAAGATCTTCCTCCCTCGGGGGTGGAGTCAAAGAGCTAGTCATCTGAGGAGATCCTTCTCCGCCAGGATCTGCTCGACAACTCATTTATTTTGATAATTAACTCTTTACGGTCCTATGTCGAGTCTGGCTCGACATTTTGTTTCTACATTTTTTCCCCACTTAGATTTAAAATCATGTGATTTTATTTTGCGTTTGGTGTTTAGGACAGTATTTGGAAAGGAATATTGGTTTTTATGATCTTTCATAGTGTTTCGTCTACCTGCTAGAGATACAAAGAAAGGGGCTGTTGCCCGTATAAAATCCTAAAATACAGGCAGTGACTCTTAACGCGCGTTTTCGTGAACATCTCCGATCATACCTACAATATTTTTACGTAATCGTATAATATTCATAATATTTTTGTCCGAAACTAATATACAAAATAAAATTTTAAAAAACCTGGTCTCAATTTAGACCAATATTTTGAGAGATACTATACATTATCTAATTATAAACATTAAAATATAATGCCTCTGTATAATATATTAGTAAAATATACAACTTTGGTAAAAAATAGTAGTGTTTTTTTAAATAAAAACTTAAAAATTGATTAAAAAAAACCTTTTATCTTAAAAATGTCTAAAATATTTAGAGACCGCAAAGGGTTATCTATTCTTAAAAATAGAAAATATGAAACTAATGGGCTTGCAATTTTCCCAGGGTTTCCTTCCACTTTACAATAACTTAATTATATTTTGTACTATATTTTGTGGCCCCTTGCAACAGTCCTTCGATCAAGACAATGTAGCAATGTATAACAAATATCCTTTTAAGACTTTTAAGATTTATTTTCATGGGGATATTATATTAGGATTTTAGAGTTAGAGTTAGAGTGTTTGAGTTTTTTCTACCAAAACTTCATTTAAATATATACTCCCCTAATGTAGATAACAGTCCCCTGAATCAATTTTTCAGATAATGTTCAATATTTCCTAAAGCAATGGAAATATTTTTGGTCAATCTGTGGTTTTTTTTATTAATCAGGTAGATATCTATTCTTTCAATAAAATTTTATCAATATATAAGCATAAAAGTGGCCTGGACAACTTTTTGGGACGACTTTCCCAGCTTACTGAGAAACGCCCATATATTTATTTTGGTTCGCCAAATATTTTAATTACATAGTAGATGTTAAACCACTAATAATATATGTCATTTAAATTTGCAGTTACGAGATATGACTGAAGATAATCCTAAAATAAATTTAGTCGCCTAGAGAACAAAATATACCAATAAATGTCAGTAAAATCAATATTTCATCACTTGAAATTGTTTTATGTAACATGATATAAGCCAATGTATCTAGAACTGTGATTATATTCAAGATAATACACAAAACAAATTCCAATTTGATATTTGGCACGTTCTATTGCAGTATTTGCTTATTATCTTGTCTAGAATTTAGTTTATATACTGACATAGAATAGATGGATCATAATATTCATAGAAAAACAGTAGAATTAATAGAAATTTGTTCGTTAGTCCACCATTCAGCATTAATTCTTAAATATCATAAAACAATCAAATTGTTTTAAACCCTCCTAACGCATCACTCAATAAGTTTATTAGATCATTTACCACTTCAATCTTCTTTTTTTTCTTCATTTAGAGTCGTTTCTTCGCAATTTATTTTTTTAAAAAACCCACGAACTTATTGAGTGAAGTGTTCTAAACTTGGTTAAGTCCTGCTATGTACTTTCAGCTCTCTCAATTAGAATTATAAATTCAATTACCTACCTATTTTGCATACTTTCAATGTTGATGGTCTTCTTTATTTAATGAAGCTTAAGACGTATTCAAGACCCACTGCAACGATAAAATGATTGTAGAATAAAATTATGTTTTGCGATGTTAACCCTTTTAATGCCAACTGATAAAATTGCAACCAAACAAAGATTGCTTAGCCATTTTTTTCGTAATTTAATACGTAACACGTGGCATAAAATATTTTAAAGAATTTGTAACAAAACTAGCGAGTACCCGTCATGCGTTGAAATGCACTTCAGCGACGACTCGTGTACGACCATAAGTTTTTCGTGTCCAACCGGTCCGAATTTCGAACCGCTGACACATCGAAAGAGCGCCTTGCGATCGGACGCCATGTCCGAATATGTCCACAGAACACGATCTGCGTCCACAGAACACGACCAATAACCGGCTCTTGTCCATCACACCGTTGTTATAATTATGCATTAAATTGCTCGTTCAAAACAAAACGTATCTGTTAAACGAAAGTTTCATATAAAGTTTTATGGAGTAATTTTGAGATAATGTTCTCATGCGATGCGAATAATAAGCCGTCATCGTTTACATAACGATATTTCGGCGTTGTGGCACTTTTCGCAGATGTTGAGGACGGCAATATATCGGCGTCCGACGCTAAGAGTGTTTAATACCACATTTTTTCTCTCTCTGATTGTACCCAAAATGTACTCGAATTGATAGAACGTGTATATTTTTTTGGCTATTAAAATGAGAGATAACACAAAAAGCTTGTTATGTTGTAATGATTGTAGCACATGTTGAATACAAGGATATAAAAATATTCCATATCGATGTCAGAAAATGTCGAGGACGATAAAACCTCGTAGCGCTATTGGCATACTAACAAAGAATAAAACGCTGCCAGAATAGAAATTGGAATGCATTTCAGTAGCAAATAATTCTTAGAAGATCCTTTTTGTGGTCAAAATTTTTTTATAATACCAAACCGCAAGATTATGGACGACATTGCATAACCGATGCACACACTATGGCAATCGTGTCGGACTAAGACATTCAATATACTGCTTTGATAACAATTTTTAACGATATGTTCACAAATGACACGTTGCAACCTTGCAAAACTGACCTCACCGCATTTCAAAGCCTTGAACCAGAAAGATGACTCTGGATGATTATGAAAATCAAGTTCATATTCACAATAGGACAATTGTTTCTCACGTCGACGTCGAAGATTGCTGAAAATCGCTTCAGATGCTAATCAACTTTGCAGACCTGACGCTTAAGGCCAAATAGTTTTTTATTAGCATTAAATACCAAAATATAGATTTATTCTCCATTATAGCAATTTTTTTAAAGGTCATCATGCTGTTTCTCATCCGAGCAAGCCACTAATTTCCGCGGTTGTCGTCATTGATTGATACTTTTATTGTATGTCGTACAAATTCAGCCAATAACAATGATCGAACGTTCAGTGCCATAGTCATTGTAAACGACATCTATAAAAATAGACACGTGGCAAACACATCGATGTTGACAAGCGACCAATTCAATGATTCAAAATTTACCAGCAGAAGAAGAACAGTTTAATATTTCTTTGTGTTGTATTCTTCAAGCAACTTCTCAATCAATTTGTGTTCTACTTTATATTAATCAGGGCATTGGACCAGAACCGAACCGAAAAAATCAGAAAAACCGGTTATATCAGTCTATTTTGGTTCGGTAAGCGTATTATATGAAAAAGGGTTTGGTTGTTTTTTGTGTTCATATAATATGTGTACTTCATCATTTTTTTTTTAATTTTTGAGATTTTGATTGAAAGTACTTAGATTAATCGTATGATCATATTACAGTCAAACCTTCTATAGCATCGAATTAGGAACCATACTATATAAAGTTAGGCACCCATACAAAATTTGTACGTCATCAATAATTTAAAGAGATTAAATTTGACAATATTATTCATATAGTATGCTTATTAGAAAATAAAATATATTTACATTTTATTTATATTATTTTCTGCTCCTTCGTTTACAACAGTAAACTATTGGATGACAGAGTTTAAATAAAACCGTACGAGTTGTCAGGTCGAACGAATGAGGCGATCACACCAGAAACTTCTAGCCACTGGGTCAATTAACAGGCTACTAGGTCTTAGTTCAACCGGTCCGCTTTTCGGACCGTTGATATGACGACGCCATGTCACGGAGACGAGTCACAGTTCGAGCAGCCTAAAGTCGTTCCCCCCCATATGCACTAGGCTGTTGATGATAGTGGTGACGCCTTTTGCACAGACTCCAGCAACTTCTGTAATTAACAGTTCTACACACCCCTGTACAAGGTAAGCTGAGTACCCAACTCATGTTAGCTGGGCTCCCCAGCAGAGTTTGGTTTTGAGAGGAAACCGACGAAAGTGCTTGGGCAGGACCTCTACTTCACATCACTACCTCAGGGGTTCGACCGATGCCCACTTAGGATTGGCATCAAGGAGTCTAACACCCACCCGGAAGATAAATGAACAGTCAAAAAATGAACCGAAAAATTAAGTGTTGTTGCACCAGTTCACACATCCATTATGCGGTTGCCAAAATCAACGAGTTAAAGTTCGAATTGTTTCGAAGCTATTGAACATCTTTTTGCATCATAGTGATTGATTCAACATAATCCACTGGAGTAAAAAAATGTTGAAGGTAATAAAGCTAATCATTGGATAAATCCAAATATTTCCATTTAAGATTATTGTTATATTTACAAGTATTTGAATTTAATTGATTGAATTTAATTCGCAATCTCTCACAATCTTCATGTGGCCACTGTGTCCAAATCATGACCTGAGCAGGTCCTCGGTGTATTATGATTACTTGTCGTTCCAAAGTATTTATAAATTTTTCAATGAAACTTGATTGGTTATTAACTATGTATGTACTTGATCGTGAATTCATTCGGTGAATTAGATTGGTTCATTATCATTGAAATATTAATTGATAATCTGCCTGGAGTATTGTGCTTCTCTAATCCATTTGTTGCTGGCAAAGCGAAATCAATTGTACTAAATTGATTACAATTTTAAGTAAGCCGACAATAAGCACACAAACAATGTGATTATATCGAGCACTGAGGCTTTCTCAGATCATCCTGGTTTTTATGTCAATTATCAGATATATATAAATATAATTTACATCAAAATTCTCAATCAATTTCAAACAATGGATAGTAGATAGAAATCGAGATTCCAAAAATGATATCTAGCATTTTCAAAAGCGTCTGTTTATTAAAATTCATTTTATAAAAAGATAATTTTTCAATAGCTTCCGATGAAAGCTGTCCGGTCGGTCTTTATAAAGACAACCGAATTCCTTATCGATAAGGCTATCCTGCGGTATGTTTATTGGGGTGACCCACTGGGTGACCCAGTGGGTGACCCAGTGGGTCACCCACTAAATCACTCACTGGGTCACCCAGGGGAACACAAATGATACTCAGACTTCAAACTACAATGAATATCGAGCACATGAGGTGGTGAATATTTGATTGAGATAAAGTAAATATGAATCCTTTCCTTGAATAGATATTGAAGAGGTAGTAGATTGCGTATAGCTGCATCACAATGATGATGATGATGATGACATACCATCCGTCCGAGCGTTGCAACTGTATTTAACTGCATTCGTCAAATGATCGACTGAACAAGTTTAAATGCAATTCATACGATTTCAACCATTAAATCTTCCAAGCACTGTTTGATATCATACACTTAATTCAAATCGGATAAATGGAGAGTGTGACCGTTTTTGGATCTATATAAGGACTTAGAATCAAGATCTATGTAATACTATTTTTTTATCAATTCCTTTGTAAAATAAGACTATTGTGTTTTTATCACATGTCAACACAATCGTTCGACCTAACGTTCAACGTCAAATTCAATAGCACAAGGTGTGCTATAAAATTACAGATTTGCCTCTTTAAAGCAGTCCATGCGAGCGATAACACTTAATGAACTATTGTCATTTCTGACCGAGAAGAGAACCGGTTGGTCAACGACCTGCATATCAAACGTTTTCTCCAGGAAAATGTTAAAGACCGCCTTTCTAGTGAACGTGCAGAAGATTATCGACGTGCCATTAGATGCTGATTTTAATTCAGTTGAAATGAGTCTAAGGTAATCTGCTATGTGGATTTAATTAAATTTACCGCAATGCCATTCTTCAACAATGAAGACAGGTTTTCATTTGTCGAAATTAAGGTTTTCTTCGTCAAATTCCAAAAATATGAAAGTTGTGGATTTGATACAATTTTTGCATAGCAAAACCGTAAATTAAATTCCATGTCCGCGAGGATTCGCTCTTTGTCCACCTCTTTGGGGCCATTTGCCCTCTGAGCGCATTCTGATTTAAATTGGAGGGAATAGATTCAAGGTTTCCGTTTTCAATCGGTCCAAAATTCGGACCGCTGACCCATCGAAAGAGTGCCTCGCGATCTCCGCACGGATAAATCTCCCGGGATAAATCGCACAACGCGGAACATGGTCTCTGATTATGAAAAATATGAATGTTGTGGATAAATGATTTGATTTTCTAAAAGGAGCTAGTCCTAAATTCCATCATAAACCATCAGAAAATCGCATGTTTGTCATTATATATATATATTTTTAAAGAAAGAATGAACGTGTATGACAATGACTCTCAGGTTTTGGTATCACATATGTTCTGAAAATGTGGATGCTCTATAAAGAAAAATATTGACGAAACCGATTCGAAAATATTAGGTTTTTTTTCGGTATCTTCTACATCTGAATTACCCATCTTAATTAAACATCTGGTTGTGCGTTATAAAAAATAATCCAGTATTCCTGGATTTGGCGATTTTTCTCTCCTTGACTTTTTCTTCTAACAACTCCATACATTGATTGTAAAGAAAAGGAGCCTTTTCAATTATTTCGACAGATCACACGGCTTCTATAATAACGGCAGTCTAAGTTATGAATCTGGAGATATTCATACTTTTCTATGGGTACTCGCTGTTGCACATATTGATCTGGCAAAGTGAAACGTGACCACGGGGATGAGGAGAGGAAGGATGCACACGAAATTGAGCTTCGCTCACGGGAGAGGGGGAATCAATCGGTCGATGAGGCGAGAGCAAGCGCGCGCATGCTTTTGGACCCTAGCCCTTTTCAGCCCGCGCTACACGTAGCCTTAAGCAATAAATCACGCAGCTGCGCTACTACGTTTCTTTTCAAATAATTAATAAGCGCGTGTGGCATTGCAACGCATGCCGGGTACTCGCTGGTAGTTTATAAATAAATATATAAACAATGATCAAGCAAATTCAACCCACACATCGAAAAAATAGTTTTGACATAAATGTTCGGATTTGCGTTGATAATATCATCGTCACGATTTCCAAAAAAATGTTTGGCATCTTCGTTTTTTTGCATAATCCTCGTCAGACAAACAATGTAAAACAGGTTTATAATTCGACGTTTGGCCAAATTCTCCGAAGGATGCTTTTTTTATCGTCTGCGTCCGTGGATGATGTCAGAACATAATAAAACATTTTTGGTCCATTTGGACTAAAAGGGTTTTCTACGCAAGATCTGAAAATAGAGACCGATAAGAAACATTATTAATATTTTAATATTCCCAATTTTAGGAAACTATTATAAATGTAAATTCCAGGCGTTTTCATATGAAATGTCCGATTAATGTATTAATCGGGCTGATTATAATAGAGAGGTTAACTATTTGGGCATCTCCAAAAGTGGGTGGAGCTCTTTACAGGAATTTATCAAACGGGAACTCATTTTCGTGGTAAAGTAACACAAACCTAAGCCAATATGAATACCAAAAAAATGGTGAATGTTCTATGGCCCTATCATTTGACTGTGCTACCAATAGGTTAAGTAAGATTCGTAGTGGCAGTGACACCGTGGTTGTTTTATGTTGTATGTACATACAAAACATAAAAATATAACTATAACCTTGCTTGCTACGGTAATAATGTATATAAATGGTTATGAACCACCATACGATAGCTAATGCCAGTCGGTCAACGGAGGATTGTGGATTCTTTAGCTCCCACTTCCTTTGTCTTCTGACACCAAGCCAAAATAAGTACATAGGAAGTACAGTGATCGATTTGGCTCGTTGTTTGGCGAATATTAAGGGATAGATGATATTGTAGATAGAGCACCTCCCACACCAGATAGTAGGGCAATTGTCAAACTCGCTAGGAAAATTACCCAGAAAAGGGACAAGAGGAATCGACTATAAGTATATTAATTTCAGTCAACCCTCCCAAGTTTTCGGCCGCAATTGGGACCTCTACGATCGAATAAAGATTACTGAATATGGACAGTTTTATCCCCATAATATTAACAAAAAACCCTAAACGAAGAGGTAACAAGGTCTGTGTATCCAAGCGGTCCGCTCTTCGGACCGATGACAGAGCTCCTCATGGTCGGATTCCATGACAGAACACGGTCTACGCCCATGATCGGATTTCCGCATGGGCACTCCGAAGTTAAGTTGAAACCAAACCTACTTAATGACACCTTAAATGAGTGATCATTCTCTAAATGTACGCAAATCCGTCTGCGCAATACGAGCATGGATCTTGGCCAGAATCCCAGCAGTCTTTGACATTTCCTTATGAGCTGTGAATTCTGCAGCGGACGTATACAAGGAAAACATGAGCTTCATAAAACCCGTTTAATATGTTATTTTTGCTTCATCAAATTCATAGTTTATATAATTTATTTGATACGCCTAATCTCGCCACATTCAAAGTAATTTGCAATTATCAAACAGGCGAGATGTTTTAACAGCTTCGTCGAACAAAAATGCCCAAAATAGAATTTATTGATCTATTATAAAGTGGATAAAACTTGATAAACCTATTCGAGATAAGAATTTTGAATTAAATTTAGAATATCGGCGTTTTAGTTACATAATAAGAGAATCTCTATGAGATTCTTTCATAAAATACGTATAGAGATTACAATCATATTTTTCCGTGTGGATTATCAAGCTTTGCTCGAACAAATGGTGCGTACTTCAAAGGTTATTAGTGACGAAAGATCGAATCTTATTGATCTATTATCAATCTATTGTTGTTTGTTGTAAATTCATTCATTGTCTGAAGACGCTTTAAGCTAGTTCCTTTTAAGTTTTCCGTTCAAAATATCGAATTCTCGGTAAGTATTTATTCTCCAAAAAAAATTGCATGGACTTCCCAACCAAATTTACCTGTTTTGTATTCGGTTTTCCAATTCGCCATAACATTTTAAATATCAGCACTAAATCAACCTGCAATTTTATTCATTTATAGTCGCATCGAACAATTTGTAAACATGGTAAAAAATATTAATTCCAAGAAGACAACATATTTTTTGGGCATGTTTAGCTCTTATTTTATTTATTTTTAAATGATCCATGATGATATTTTTTAAAAAAGTTTTCCTTTATGATTATTAGAAATTCTTTTTTTATATATAATTTTTGTACGAGGAAATTTTGGGAATCGGTTGGGCCATGGTCTGTATCAGGTCATTGCCCACGGACCCGTTTCTGGTCTTCGGGTCCTATCCAGGACAAATCAATTATTTCCTTCGGAATGTTCGTTTCATTGTTTTTATTATATATTTGCACTCAAAACTCATTTTTAATCAAGATGAAAATCTTTGTAAATCTTGCCAAAAATTTATTCCTACTTATGGAATCGAACTCAAAACCATCCAAAAATATTCCAATTTACTTCCAAAACAAAATGCTATAATAAGACGTGCTCGTCACAACTTTTTAAATCAGCAATATGCCGAAATATTTGCGAAGAATGTTGACATTTGTTGTTTTAAATTTTCGCACAGTATGTGTACGTGATTGGAACTAATTTCACACATATTTGTTGTCCTGTATGTAGAACGTGAGCCCCTTCTTCAACATTTTTATTTTGCAAATCTCCTCTCAACCATAGATATTTTAAAACATTCTTGAGACTTAATTTCGGATTCAAAAATAGTAGTAAAAATAATAACAAATAAAAACATATGGTGTTTCAATAACGACGCTAAATTTTTAAACGTAAATAAAACAAGTTATTTATGAGAAATCTATTTTTTAATTTTTTTATTTGAAAGAATAATTTATGGCATTAAATATAAAATCATTCAATCATCCACCGCGGCTTTGCTTGGTGGCGCGTATTCATGCGCTTGCATTTGCTCATGCAAAATGTCCATCGTGGCACGCGCTGTGTTACACGTAGCACCGTCCTGTTGGAACAGCATATCGTTGATATCCATATTATCCAGTTTAGGCTTCAAGAATCTCCTCGGGGATGCTGAAAATATTTTTTTTTGGGGAAACGTTTCTCGAACGGATCACTGTCTTTGAATATAAAATTTGATTATTTATACGCATTATTCGGCGATATAATCTTTAACGATGATTTGCCATATACTACTACTTAATAATTTATAATAATAATATAGCCGATATAACCTAATAAAATTATAGCCTTCTATGTCGCAAACTGGCGACGATCGCGAGGCGCGTGGCCTCCATCCAAGGTGGCGATCTGTCGCGGGACCAAAATGTACTCGTCCCAAGGCTATTTCTTCACTCCTTTATTTTGCCCGCCTTCTGGATCATCCCGGATGGGTCTTAATCATTAAAAGGATGGCCAGCTTAAAGCCGACCAAATTGTCGATGACAGAAAAATTTGGTCCACGCAACAATATATTTGCTATTTCAGCGATGGCTTATTTGATTTGATTGATCATTTAGTTTAGTTGATTAACGACTTAAGTATACAGTCAACCCTCCTACAGCGTCCTATTTGTTTGCGGCGTCTTTTACGTAAGCGACAGATTAAATACTCAAAGTCAATGCCCCCTCCCGTATGTTTTGCACAAATGCTTCAGTACAAATTTTGTATGGGGGCCAAATTTTCTATGGCATTTTGTTGGCTATCTTGACGCTATAAAAGGATTTACTGTATACTTAAGTCGTGATCGATGAGCCAGTTTTATGAAATCATAATCAATCAAACCTGCACTAGACTACCTCAACAGTAGCTTCTTTTGATGGATGAAACTTTGGGATGTGTTTTGGTGGCTCGTCCTTTTTCAACCACTCCATTTCTCATCACGATTCCATTCAAAAATTAGTAATTTTTGTGAATGTGTCAAGCTGATCGTTTGCCTCAATATAAATTTCATACTTGTCATTTGTACAATGTCACTTTTAATGTAGTCATTCCGTAGGAACGCTCTTAAAATAAAAATGCATCAAAGCTTGGCACAAAATGGAACATTTTAAAATAGATCAACATATCCTTTTCGATGATGAGATTTAAGTATATTTCTAAATTATCAAATACAAAAACATTAAGCAATGACGCTAAATAATTATTATCAACAACGAACAATGCCACATTCATATCATATTGATCATTTATATTGTTTTTCTGCGCATTTTATTAAATTCCATTAATCATCCTATGCATTCATAATGAAGCTTTGATTATCTCAATATCTCTTAAAATATTGTTGACGAAAATTCCAGGAGTATAGTAAAACAATTTAGATATAAGTACATCAATTGACACGTAATTGATGTGTTCAAACGTCTACGTGACGATAAACAATGCTATTTATCTGGTGACTCGAAATTTCGATCTAACACCTATTGTTTTTCCCCAACCGGCTCGCAGAGCCGGTGCAAGCCTTTTGGGGCGTAACACTCGATAAAATACACTATTATTCTGGTGTTTCTTATCGCAGATCGTTGATGTTATGATAGCGTTCGTCGATCATGACAAAAAATCTAATAATTAATGCAGAATATTTCGACAATAACATATTTATCTCGCCATCTTCCTTATGCGAACATTTGCGTGAAATAAACAATTTGAATCACGGGAATTCAATGGAATACTTGAGCATCGCATATAAATCCTTATCGCAATGATTGAACCTAATTCTTCTTCATAAGATCCGAGCAAATAGATCTACAAACAATTTTAAAACACGTCTTCTAAGCTCAGATAACGAAGCAAATATGTCTTACCGATGTTTCCTAATGTGTTCATGAGCAGAATGTGTTAAATAAATACATACATTTCTCGCAATGAAAACGTATGATGCACAATTGACCGATGGTACTACATATGAATCATTTATATTTTTGATTCAGGGAAACGCAAACTTTTCAAATGCACTTTTGTCGACGAACGCTGGATCGGTCGATAAGAAAATAAATAAATAGTACATCTCTGCTTTCGTACATTAGCATACATACTAATCTTCGACAATCTCAATAACACATCATGCGTCAAATTCATATCGTTTCCATCGAAAAATTGACGTCAAATCGCAATTATGATGTGTATTGATTGCATTTTGACGTTAACTAATCACAATATTTTTTAAGCATATATTCCACGTAATAAACGCCCTCATTTTCGTATAACACCATCAATGTGACTGATAAAATTCCTTTCTGCTGAGACGCGGACTAAAACTCGCAAATTTCCCGATTTCCCGACAAATTATTTATTTCCGTCGCTGCAGATGAATACTCGTATACTATAATACTTTGATGTGATTCGTAATCATATTACGGGGGAATACAAAAATTTTGAAGCCCGTATCTATTATATTTCATATCGATACTCCCATTATTAGAGTCGAGGTGTAGTAAATACATCACCGGTAGATTAGGATTCATGAGCATCTAAAACTGTACGGGATCCCGGGATTGGATTCCCTATTAAAGACTCACTTGATGAAATAACAAGGACCATAATTTATAATCCTTATGTATAAATATATCAAAAATTAATTATATAAAATAATATCGATGTTCAGTACAATTATTGTTACATGTTGTAACATATTTCTTTTTTGTTTACTAAGTTAAATATGAATATTCATTTATGATGACCAAGTGTTTCGAATTTAATTTGACTTGTGTATGCAAAAATAAGTCCGTGACAATTGTCAACCTATTTCATAGTGAATTTACAGAAATGCATAAATTAGCACGCAGTCTTTCAATTAGGACGCACTAAATTTGTTAAGTTATAACGGCCACGTAAATGAAGAAACTTCAATTAAATCTATTGTGAATTGTTTAGTAGTATATGGCAAATCATCATGCGAAATTATAGTATTGAATAATGCGTGCAAATAATCAAATTTTATATTTAAAAATAGTAATCGGTTCGAGAAACGTTTCGCCAAAAGGCAAAGCAGCCCATTTTCCAGTATTCCCGAGTAAGGAATACAATCCCGAGCCAAAATTTCAATCCCGGGAATTCGGGACTTCATTAGATAATCCCGACATCTAATCCCGGAATTGGGATTTTCAATATTTTAAGAAATTACATTGATAAATTTGATCAAAAATTACCAATAAGTCCATTTGTTCAATATAAAAAAATCACTTGAAGGCCAAAGAATTTTATTTATTTAAGAAAAGATAAAAATTCAATTCAAAAATAAAACACTAAAAAAAATCAAATATTATTTTAAAAATATGTGCTCGAAGTAACATTAAAACATTGAGTGTTTCGGCATTTAGATCTGATTTTGAAAGCCAGGCAACTTGCTGCTGAAAATGCATGCACAGCCTCCCACTCGTTGGAGGTTTCATCATCAGATATTTAAATGCTAGTTCGAAATGATGACCGCGTGAGCCCCCATTTTCGTATAACACCATCAATGTGACTGATAAAAATCCTTTCTGCTGAGATACGAACTAAAACTCGCAAAATTCCCGATCTCCCGACAAATGATTTATTTCCGTCGCTGCAGATGAATACTCATATACTATAATACTTTAATGTGATTCGTAATCATATTACGGAGGAATACAAAAATTTTGAAGCCCGTATCTATTATATTTCATATCGATACTCCCATTATTAGAGTCGAGGTGTAGTAAATACATCACCGGTAGGGAAAGGTATATGACCTGTTTGATTCAAACAAGCCGTTGTATGCATTCTCAATATTAAAAAATCGATTTACACCAATGGTATACATTTTGAAATGTTAACGCAAAATGTGATTTTAACAAGTTTTTCGTGTTACTGATATGTTTTACACACTGATAAAATAGAGAGTGATATTTAAATAGACTTATTTGTGCTATTATGGACTAAACTATGTTTGAAATGTTTTATATCGAACTAGAAAATTCCGATTACATCGATTACATTTCACAATTGCAAGAATGGAGTGCTAAGCTATATTTTCTTCGATCAAACATAATTTCATAAACGTGCTCATTGAATTGCCTAACGTCTTTATTTATCAATTGATATTTTATGGCGAAATTTTAAAACAATTGCCTCGTAATACCTAACTTTCTATAGCGTGATTCCTATCTCACGGTGCGGGAAAGCGTGTTCTTCCCGCTGGCTCCCCAGTTGTCTCGTAGCTAAATTTTTCTGCGCTCGATGATAATAAAGATCTTGAACGTCGTCTTCCACCTTGTTGGACTTCTCACGATTGGATAGCGATCGGACCATGATCTGGACATCTACTCATTTTTTATTGTATTTGAAAGAATATTTTATGGCATTGTGTATGAAATAAAACGTCGTTCAATTGTCCGCCTCGACTTTGCTTGGTGGCGCGTATTCGGTAGGTTTAATTTTCGATGACTTTGTTGCATAAATCTGATTGATTTTACAGGATGGTGTTTTTTTTATTTTGACTTTGAGGGCATTGATTATTTGAATAAATCTACGATTTAAAATAATTCCAAAGGAAGAAATTTAAAGGCGTTAAATTACACAATTATGTCCTCAAATTGATCGTGCAGACTGTCCATCGCGGCATGCGCTGTGTGACACGTAGTGCCGTTCTATTGGAATTTTATATCGTCGGTATCCATATCATTCAGTTTAGGAAAGGATCACAATTTTTTAATATAAAATTTGATTATTTGCACGCATTATTCAACACTATAATTTCGCATGATGATTTGCCATACACTACTACATTTGATAGATGTTGCTTTAACAATACGGTCACTATCCTCAAATAAATTGCGAGCATCTCCATTGAAATACTCTCTATAATGTTTCTTCGTTCAACAAATCAAATAATTTACAATTGAAACAAACATTTACGCCCAAGGAGACCTGCTGGTAATTCTTTTTTTAACGATTGAAGTCTCGATCAATGACTAAACATATCGTAATGCGTTAAATGGAAAAAGGTTGCGTAGCGCTGTTGTACGACGAGGTATTCATAATAAACTAAATGCAACGAGAATGAAGACTCTTTCAGTCAGTCCCGTGTCGTCTTCCGCGCATTACCAAAGCGGCATCATTTTTTCAAACGATCGATATGAATAAATAAATCCCACAGTGTGACATTTATATTATAAATAAAATAATTCATTAAAATATTTTTCCGAGTGTGAATTTAAATTAAGCCCGATGTAAGTCGTTATAAAATATGAATTTAATATTATTTTTATTCATTTATTTTTTGCATTCCGTTTATGGCGATCGTGCGATTCGTAATAGATATTTGCAATTTTTCCGTCGTTAAAATAATTTTTAAATACTATTTTGGCATGGACGAAAATTAATCTGTTAATTTCATAACGGGCGCTCAATTTAAAAACAACGCATAGTAATGTCAAAATGCATACAGCGGCAAAATGCGCCCGTGAAGAAATTGAATCGGATATAATTTGAATCGCTTTATATAAATCTCAAATTGTTTTTTTTTTTATGGATTTATAAAATACACAATGGTAATGTGCATGTCGATCAATTTAAATTTTTGAATTTATTTGATTGCATTTGTTTTTTTTATTTTTTGAAATGCGGCGCATGCGCCCAAGCGAATAGGCAGCAAATTATTCAATTAATATTTTTATTATTTTATAGAAAAATCCGCAGCGTTCTTAAAACGTCTTCCATTTCAAAATATTTATAGCAATTACGGGGTACAAATGTCATATTTCAGTCCTGGATCCATATTAATATTGGGGGTGGACTCAAATCCCATTTGTTTCACGTCGGCTCATTGCAGCTTTAGAGCTATTTCAAATTAATGATAATACTTTTACAACATTTTCCACGAACTCTTAATACAATTTCGTACATTTATTTAGGGCATAAACGTACAATTGAACTATACTTACAAATGGAATCACGCTATGAAAGATCTCCCTTGAAATAAATACCCGGCGAGCATTTTAAATGGGCGCTCGCATTGAGATCCTTCCTCGTGACCTTTATTCTTGAATGGCATTCGAGAAGGATTGTTTATCGTGTACTGCATATGGCTTCTATGTGACGAAATTAAAAAAATGAAAACGCATCACCATGGCAATGGCATAATATAAAACGGCAGTTTAAATTTATTTAGTTCATTTGTTTCCGCTGCGGCCATACAAGGACGAAAATTCGAACGGTCGTATACGCATTATTTTTTAACAATCGGTCGTTTAATCGATCTATAGCGCATTTCTAAATTAAACGTGTGTATTCGTATCATAAAATATTGCATAATCTGCGCGATCTTGCATAATAATCGTCAATCGCTAGAATATTACATCGTCATACTTTTAAAATTGATTAATCAATTTAGCAATCGAAAACTTATATTTATTGTCGTTTGAATAATATTAAACGTTATGTGAATTCGCACTATAAATTATAAAGACCTCCGCGCAAGGTTGATTTCCTTCACGAACAATTGCAAATGCGATTGGTAATACTCGTAACATAGTAACGTTAAACCTTAGATGCTTCCTATATTCCTATGAAATTATTTGTATCCATAAAAACTAGTTTCACTAGTTCAATGCCACAAAACAAATAAACTAAATATTTTCTCGGTTCGGCTTCTTGCAACGCATTTATTCTTTGGAGATGAATTCCTCATTTTTTATGGTCGTATTCGGTGCATTTTACAAAAAAACCGGTCAGCCGATATAACGACTGCCAATTACTTAAATATTTTAACGATTTGGAGCGTTCCGCTCGTATCATCTCGAGCCACTAAATTAATTTAATGAATGTTAAAATTGCTGGTAAATGCGTTCTTGGGTTTAAATTTTAAACTCAAAACATTTGTGCCTGTAGTTAGTCCCGCGGTTAAGCAATTGGACGCATTGCTCAATCGTCTCGGGTTCAAATTTAATTGAATATTCATGGCTGGCGATTACATTTTTAAAAACATACATACAAAATTAAAAGCATCGGAATAGAAGTCTCATTATGACTTTATCAATCACTGCCCAGGACGACGATCTGGCGTTAAAACTGCACCACTTTGACGGTTTTGACTCCGATTGTCCATGATCTTTCCTTGTATTATTAGGCGCAGAAGATCACATTTCTTACGGATCATTTGGACACACAGGCTTTATCTCCGGAGCCTTCTACAATCTACACTCGATCGTAGAGCCCTTTTTCTACACTCGATCGTAGAGATTTGCCTTCCACGCGTGGTAGAGTAAGGATAGGATTATTCGGATAGGTAGTAGAGGAGAAAATCTATGAATGAGTAGCGAAATTATCATTATATTTAAATGATAATTTAATTATTATCGCAAATTTTAATCACTCACTCACGGCCGTGCATACATGACTTTGTTAATCGCCTCAGGGTAAACTTGGCTCATGACGATCTGACGAGCGCTTGATTCACTTGAACAGCTTTCATGATATTTGAAACGTGTGACTCTCTCTAACTTTTCATCAGAACGCCATAGCAAAGTATCCGCATATCTAGTTTTATCGACGTTAATAAAAACTTTTAAATTTTAAATAAAATCCTCGTTACCGGATAACATTTCCCTGAATATTTACTTCACCCCGTATCTATTTCTTTAACATTTTTCATCAAAATCGTTTATGAATTTCACAATGGGATTTTTTGAAATAATATTTTAATGTATCGTTTCAGACGCTCACAAAATGGATCTACCGGCCACCACAATATCACAGGCCCAGCTTGTGGGTAATACGCATCCTGGGAAAAAATTGCCTCAATATATAGCCGCCATGGCCGGTAATTGAATACTTTATATAACGATTTCTTTTAAATATTTCCTTAACACCTGATCAAATA
Source organism: Stenopsyche tienmushanensis (assembly GCA_008973525.1). Classification (NCBI taxonomy): domain Eukaryota; kingdom Metazoa; phylum Arthropoda; class Insecta; order Trichoptera; family Stenopsychidae; genus Stenopsyche; species Stenopsyche tienmushanensis. The sequence goes on from WACJ01000016.1 coordinate 1,191,752, forward strand.
ACCATCATAAAACTTTTTTTAATTACAACTGATTTATGCCTAACTCTTTGTAAATTAACCCTTCTGTCAATAAGTTGATCTGGCCAGACTTTATAGTATATATAGATCTCCCCTAATCTCCCTGACTTTGTCTATTTAAAGGATTACCATAAAACCAAAACAAACTAAACTGTGCTATAAAAAATCTTAAAAATGCCATCACTAAAAACAAAAATGAAGCAATCAGCGACCACTTCAACAGACTAACTGCCACTGAAGCCACAGAATACTCACTGTGGAAAGCTACAAAATACTTAAAACAACCCCAAAAAACATCACTGCCTATCTAAAAGAAAAAAGGAGAATGGGCTAGAAATAGCAAAGAAAAGGTGGAAATATACGCTAGCCACTTGATAGAAGTATTCATTCCACACAATAACATGAATACTTCCGAAAGCAAAGATGAGACTCACCAGCCCCCAAACACAAAAAACCAATAATTTGCATTCAAAAATTCACAAGGCGTGAAGTTAGATCAGTCATAGCAAAGGTTGATATAAAAAAATCATCTGACTACGATCTCATTACGAGAAGAATAGTAAAGAAACTTCGTACCAAAGGATCTAAGTTCTTGGTACAAACATTCAATGCCGTACTAAAAAAGGGCTATTTCCCCCGCAACGGAAATTGGCTAAGATTATTCTAATCCCCGAGCCCGGCAAGGATATACATGAAGCCAAATCATACAGACCCATCAGCTTACTCCCAATGATTTTCCAAATTTTTGAAAAACTGCTACTGAAGAGACAAACCAATAACTGAGAAAAATAATCTAATACCTAATCATTAATTTGGAATCCGTCAACAACATGTGACTGTGGAACAAATACAAAGGATCTTTAATAGAATCCACAAGGACTTAGAAGATAGGAAATATTGCTCAGCAGCATTCCTAGACTTAACTCAGGCTTTTGACAAAGTGTGGCATTCGGACTTGCTACATAAAATTGGAAAACGACTGCCCACGAATTACTTCTTCATACTCAAATCATACCTGACAAATAGAATATTCTTCGTCAATTACAAAGACGAAGCCACAACACTGCATGATATAAAATCCAGCGTCTCTCAAGGCAGTGTACTTGGTCCGTTTTATACACAGCCGACACTCTGACCTAACCTTGCATAGCATCATCTCAACAACATGGCTCAAGAAGTGCCGCATAAAGGCGAATGAAAACAAATCTACCCATGTCTTTTTCACCAACAGAAAAGAGACATGTCCTCCCGTCTCACTAAATGACTGTGCACTGCCACAAACAGACGTAGTAAAATATCTCAGTATGCACTTGAACAGACACTTGGAAATGGAAACATGGAAAATGCACATCAGTAAGAATTTATAACCTATTTAGACGTACGGAATACATCTCTGAGGTACCGCTTGGACCTGCAATATTGACATTATGCAACACTTTCAGTCCAAAGTGCTGCGTACTATAGGCAATGCTCCATGGTATGTGACAAACGACATCATACGCAGGAAACTAAATATATTTGCAGTGAAACAGGAGATTATAAGCTATAGTCAAAAATATAAACATAGACTAAATACACAACCACACAGCTAACCAACCAAACCTCTGGGACGCATGGGCTGAAGAGATATATGGTCCATGACCTAAAAAAAAGTTTCAAATTAATAAACATAATTAGCATTAGTGCAAGCATCATAAGACGCACTGGAAGCATTGGAAATTGCCAAGCAGAAAAAACCTCACACTTTTGGAGAAAAGCTCATCAAACCCTGCACGTTGAAGATGGTGAAATTAATTCTCGGAGATTCCAATGAAGTAAAGATGCAACGTATATCCCTGTCTAATAATACTATTCAGCGGCGTATTTCAAAACTGTTCGCAGACATTAAAAAGCTGATTTTGAACGACGCACAACTATATAGCATAATTTAATGATGAAAAGCAGCCTAAAATGTCACTAACTTTGGAACCCGTAATGGAAGAAGGAAACTTTTTTCCACAATATACTGAATGTTGCAGCATTGGCATCATTCACAGTTTATAAGAATTTGAACCAGAAAACTAATTATTCCATCGACGCATGCTGAAAATTGCAGAAAAAGTTTGAACAACCCACATAAAATTGGAAGGTTTTCTGTCCGAAATGGTATCGAAGCTTTTTTCGGAGGACGTTTGCAGCACAGGGTACCACAGCCAAACATTAGCGGGCTAGAAATCGACAAGCTTCTAAGAAAACCCGATTTGTATGTAACAAATGCGTGGAGCCAATTTGTCAACTGCATAGCCATAAAAACGTTAACGAATGATACGTATATAAAAAAAAACAATTAAACTTATTTAGCATCATTTTTCATACTAAATGTATGAAGGTCAAGCCAGGCTCATTTCATTGACGGGAGGGAATTGAAACTTTCATTGACAGAAGGGTTGACCAATATTTTCTATCAAATTAACAGCTTATTACACATATGAGATGTTCGTTTGCTATTTTATAAATATGATTTTTTTAAAATGACCGTCGGCCGTTTAGCTTAGATTGGACAGTTATGGTCAGATTGTTAAAAAATACAAATATTAAAATATGCTTAATATATTTCATTTTTTTACTACAGCAACGTTAGGAGCATTAGCCGCTGGAACTATGCTCGGTTGGGCGTCTCCTGCTGGTCCTAGACTAAAAGATGGAGAATATGGATTTCCAGTTAGTGATGCAGAAAATGCCTGGGTTGGATCACTTGCTACACTCGGAGGAGCATTTGTGTGTTATCCAATTGGATTTATTATGGAAAAAATTGGACGGAAACTAACAATGTTATTATTAGTATTTCCATTCACATTAGGCTGGTTGCTTATAATTTTTGCCCCTAATGTAGATATGCTCTACGCTGGGCGATTTTTCACTGGATTAGCAGGTGGCGCATTTTGTATCACGGCGCCGGCATACACTAGCGAAATTGCCCAGGATTCAATCCGAGGTACTTTAGGTACATTCTTTCAACTCATGATTACCATCGGCATTCTATTCGCTTATGCAGTTGGCGGCTACGTAGATCTACAAATTTTGAGCATCATCTGTGCTTGTATTCCCATTGTATTTGTTATGGTGTTTTTCTTCATGCCTGAATCACCATATGCACTCATTAAAAGTGAGAAAGAAGAAGCCGCAAAGGCATCCCTTAGATGGTTGAGAGGAAATGAATATGACGTTGATACGGAATACCACAAAATCGCTGTAAAAATTGAGGAAGAGCGAAACAATCCTACATCGTTCAAGGACAATTTTTCTCAGAAAGCTGCACAAAAATCGTTAATTATCTGCTTGAGTTTGATGTTTTTCCAACAATTTTCTGGAATAAATGCTGTTCTTTTTAATACAACGGAAATATTTATAAGTGCCGGTTCAACAATACCAGGAACAGAGTCGTCGATTATCATTGCTGTGATCCAAGTAGTTGCTACGCTCTTTTCCACTTTAGTTATAGACAGATTGGGGCGAAAAATTTTGTTGATGATTTCTTCAATAGCCATGGGAATTTGTGGTGTATTACTCGGAGTATTCTTTTATCTTAAATTTGATGTGGAAGAACCAGATCTAGAGCTTATTGAAAATATGTCATGGCTTCCATTATTTTCACTGTGCATATTTATAATAGCATTTTCAATAGGCTTCGGTCCTATTCCGTGGCTGGTATCGGGAGATTTATGCACGCCAAACATCAAAGCGTTTGTAAGTTCCACCGCTGGCACATTTAACTGGGTAATGGCATTCGTTATAACAACGACGTTTGTAGAAATGCAAGCAGGATTGGGCGAAGGCGGCGCGTTTTGGCTCTTTGCTGGGTTCACTTTCCTAGGGGCTATATTCGTTTTGTTCGTTGTTCCCGAAACTAAAGGAAAGAGCAACGACGAGGTTCAATTAATACTTAACGGAAAAAATAGTTCCGATACGTTTTAGATATTAAAAATATTTATATTAAATTCAAATGCATTTATTTATACAGAAATAAAATATTTACAATGAAAATAATTCAAAAGATTCGTCCGGATTAAACTTATATTCACTAAATTTGTTAAAAGTATATATTCTTCCCATTGTAAAACAATATAGAAATTTTATAAAAACATATAATAAGTTTTTAGCGTAATCGAAATTAGTTCTTTGCTGTAAAAACACTTGCATTAAAATATAAAGAATTGTTTTAAATTCCTCGTATTTTAATGAAAATGTTTAATATTTACAAATAATCAAAATCTATTTCTAAAAAGGCATGCACTATTTTCTATTTTAAAGCCAAATTCAATAAGTTTTATTAGTTTAATATTCATCTAACACGTTCTTGATAATATTCACATTGTTAGAATCAACCCTTTTATAGCGTCTACAGAAAGCACGCATACAAAATTTTATCCGTTGCTTGGGTAAAATACGCTGTAAACAAAGCGGACGCTATACAGGGGCTGACCGTACAATTAAATTCAATCTACTAAAATGCATGATGTTTGTATCCGGGAAAATTGTTAAAAACAACTATAAGAAGGTTCATTTTAAAGGTTCTCTTATATTAATGACCTTCCTCTTTTATGAGCACTTCAGTTGATATTTCATAGATAATATTTTAAAGTTTAATTACATTCCAAACAGTACAAATTATATTGTTAAATCAATTTTTTAAAAAAAAGGCAAAAACAAGTATTTTTAAAGTGTTATTCATAGTTTTTAAATTGTAAATATTAAGTATTTAAACATTGTGATATTTTCGTTTTTTACTTGCCTCGTTGTCTATTTTAAATCTATAACTTTCCTCGAGCGGCTTTTTGTATTCATCATCTTATAACTGCCCAAATTTATGATTCAAAGTCAAAATGAGTATCAATGTACAAACGTATTGATAAATTAAAAGTGATGTAATCACTCTATGACAATAAAAAAGAAAATACAATAAGCAATCAAAGGCTTTATTTCAGATCAATTATCCAATAACAATATCAACGACGCCGAAATGGAAACGATTCTTATTAACGAATCATATTTTATTATGCGACTTTAAGATATATTTGGACTCGTGTAAATTTGATATAATGATAATCGGTTTAAAATAATGCTGCAAACATTATTATATCCCAGTTTTGTAAAATATATGTATAGAATCAAAAAAATTGTATGTGAGTATTTGTGTCAAATAAATTTATTTTGTGTTAATTATATTTTTTTCATCGTCTGAAACATTGTTCCCTTATAATGCCTGCGGACCATTAAGGGATGATTAATCCAAAGATTCCTTTTGCGAGGGTCCTCATTTTTGGGATAATAGTGATTCAATTTTAGTATCAATGCTTTCAAGTATTGTCTTGTTACATTTAAAACACCTTTCCCGTCGTCGTCAGCAGCAATTTTTTTTACTAAAGTGGAAACATTTGGATAAATCCTCACCTTGTACGCTAAAATTGCAAAGAATCAGCTTCTTTTTAAATGCATTTAAAATTATTTATACAAAACCATATATGCAAATTTACTCATTTATTCCTCTTGCAAAAAAGGTACTAGTAGGTCCGGTTTCTCTCATATATTTGCTTCTTCCCTTAATTCAAAGAGACGAACCTTTACTCTCGTCTGCAGTCCGCTGAGATGGTCATCTGTCGAATTCTTTCAGCATCGAATGCGGAATTAGACGGAGGTTTATTTTGTCGTTGTTTTGTCACGTACAAATAAATGTATCAATAATGAATTTTAACATGAACAACAAGTATGTGGAATAATATCAAACATCTTCAATCGATAATCTTCTTCTCGCATGAATGACATTCATATCGCATGAACAAATCAGATAAGTTAGAATTTTATAACTACTAAATTGCATTTTTAATTACATTATATTTTGTGAAATTCGACTAATGGCCATAACTGTGTATTTCAGCCACTTTGGGTGCGCTGGCATGCGGTGCAATGATCGGTTGGTCGGCTCCAACTGCTCTCAAATTAAAAGACGGCGAATACGGCTTTGAAGTGAGCGACGAAGATAACGCGTGGATCGGATCTTTGGCGACACTCGGCGGAGCGTTTGCCTGCTTTCCGGCCGGATTTCTCATGGAACGGATCGGACGAAAGACGACGATGCTGTTGATGATAGCGCCGTTCACCCTCGGCTGGACGCTGATCATTTTTGCCATAAATTTGCCGATGATCTTCGTCGGCCGATTCATCAGCGGTTTCGCCGGTGCTTCGTTTTGCGTAGTAGCACCGACTTATACGAGCGAAATAGCCGAAGACAACGTAAAAGGCACACTGGGCACACTCTTTCAATTGATGTACACAATAGGAATTTTATTTTGTTATCTAATAGGGAGTTATGTTAGAGTTCAAACTCTCAGCATATTATGTGGCCTGATTCCAATAATTTTTGGTTGCATTTTTTATTTCATGCCGGAGACGCCGCATTTCTTAATCAAGAAATTCAATGTTAAACATGCTAAGGATGCTTTGATTTGGCTGAGGGGCCATAACGAATGTATTGATGAAGAATTCCACGACATTGAGAATAAAATCAATTACGATCATAAGAATCCCGTGTCGTTCAAAGATATATTCTCGCAGAAAGCTCCATTGAGAGCGTTTATTATCTGTTTGAGTTTAATGTTCTTTCAACAATTCTCCGGCATCAACGCCGTTCTTTTCAATACCACGGAAATATTCAACAACGCCGGTATGACGATCAGAGCAGAAATTTCCACGATAATAATAGGTGTTATTCAAGTGATATCAACGTTTCTGTCGACCGTCGTTATTGAGAAGCTGGGGTGGAGGATTTTATTGTTGATCTCATCGATTGCAATGGGTGTTTGTGGAATTTTATTGGGGGCCTATTTTCATTTAAAGAGCTCCGAAGATTCAGATCAGATCTTCCTCGAGAAAATATCATATTTACCCCTGTTTTCATTGTGTCTGTTCATAGTTGCGTTCTCTTTAGGCTTCGGACCTATACCGTGGCTCGTCTCGAACGAATTGTGCTCGCCGAATATTAAAGCATTTGTAAGTTCGTCCGCGGCCACGTTCAATTGGATTATTGCGTTTATCATCACGAGGACTTTTGTTGATATGCGCGAGGATTTAACTGAAGCTGGAGCGTTTTGGTTTTTCGCGCTTATAACATTTATAGGCACGTGTTTTGTATACTTTGTAGTACCTGAAACAAAAGGGAAGAGCAATGCTGAAATGCAAATTATTTTAAAGGGTAAAACCATTTAAACGATTTTAACACACACTGTATTTGAATAATATAAATATCTAATAAATTATTTGTAAACGACGAAGGATCTTGTTGATGACTAGTATTATATTAATAACATTTACAATATAAACTTGATCTTTCGTCTTTTACTATTTTCATTGAAATATTTTTGTTTTACTTTGTAACATGAATTTAATTTTGCAAGTTGATTATTGCCAAATATAATTCAGATATGTGCTATTTTGAAAGTTTTTATATTAAGACTTAGTTTTTTAAACTCTTAAATATTACTATTATAAATGCAATATATTAAATACTATTAAAATAATATTCGAAGATATTCCTAAAAGTACCCGACCTAAAGCATAGATGGCGCTTGTTGTTTAAAAAAAAATAAAAGGATTTGTAACCAACAGCGCAGTGGTCGTTCAAATGAGATAATAACCCCGGAAATGTTGAAGAAAATCCACAAAATGATATTGGACGATCATCGACTGTAATACACAGTATACACAATTTTATTTTAAATTGTGTTTAATAATTAATTTAATGCAAAGGTTTAAACTGCGTGTCATTAACCAGTCTCAAAATCCGCGGTTGAGTGTTTTTTAACGTCAACCTCATATCGTTCTCAATAATTAAGATCTTTCTTTTTTTTAAGCGAAGAAGAGTTAAAAATCCACCCGAAAGCAGGACGGGTTCGTTCTGCTTTCGGGCCATTCTGTAGTCAGGTGGATAGAATGAATGTGGACGGGCATCAAACAGAAAGACTCTCGTCTTAAATCGAGAGAGAGAGAGAGAGATCTGGCTGCGAGAAGGATACTCTCCCGCATCCAAGGCTATCCGGTGACTCAACCGGTGATTCGAAGTCTTTCGGAGTGTTCTTGCGCAGATACGGACAAAAAAAAAAAAAAAGGGGCGGGACGGGGGGGGCCACCCACACCCGAGCATGTACCCAAGGTCGAGTAAAAAACGACCTTATGACAGCCCGCACATCTAACAACACTAATTTAGTGTAAAACTAATTTAACGTCCCTCTGGAGGAACCAACTTCTGCTCAATCTGGTGACCGAGCGCAATGCAAAGCGCGAAACCATGTAAAGGGGATATAATGAAAGAAAAAAGAAAAAAAAATTTAAAAAAATGAAAAAGAAAAAAAAAATAATAAAGATGATTGTAGCGTAGGGGGCCGCTGACTACAGGCACCCCTGCGTTCTTTCGTAGCTGCAGCGGATGCTGCGTTGTCCGGATCGCGGAGCCCGGATCCAAAGGTCACTCGAAATTTAGCCTTTCATAACGTTAGTCTGGACCACGAGGACGGCGCCGGTGAACTACGGATATTTGTCAGGATTCTTTAAGGGATGGGGATGTTCTGCTCGTTCTGATCGTAGATGGAGATGATGAAGTCAAAGACTGTATGTCAGCTCAACGCATTTATTTATATAAAATGCGGAGCGCACAATCGTGGATGGCAATGGCGTGTGATGAACTCTCAGTCAGACGAAGTGCAGCGAGAATGGCGATGTATGGAGGCTTCAACGGAACAATCTCCGAAAAGATGTTCCTCGGGCAAGGCCTAGAATCGAACTAACGTCTCCGTAATATTTCTACAGGGGGTCACATTTGTACCTGGCAATTGAAGCCAGGCCACCCTTTCTTATCTATGTAACCGACGCCAGCGTCCTTATCTACATGGAGCGCGTCGATCCAGCCCTTATAGCGGTACTTCTTGTTTCTTGACCACGTGTTTCTTGACCATAAGGACTGGCAACGGCGAAATCCCATGGATTTCGCCGCATCTACACTATATTTAGTAATTTAATCATGCCTCCACGCTACATGATAATAAAAAATAATAAGATAAAATTAAAATAAGAAAGAAAAGAAAGGGGGTCAGCCGCGCGGCTACACGCTGTAAATGCAGACGCTAGAAATCGTCCAGCTTCAGCAGAAGGCTGAAGCTGGAATTCTCTGGAGCTTCTCATCTTAATCTTCCATCCTATCTTAATGTGGGTGTGACTCTATTCGACGGTACTAGCCCCGACAGCCTCTGGAGCGGACCAGTGCTTGGCGTAGTAGCCGCCATCGACGCATTTCGCGCCAAAGCTTTCGCAAAATGTGTTGAAGGCCCTGAGGGCGCCGGGACGGGTCACCAGATCTTTGTGTCCCACTGGCCCCTCACATGGCCCGCGGACACGGCACAGAAGCGCCTCCCGCTCAGCCCCCATGCCTTCGCACGACCACAGAACATGTTCTGCGTCCATGCTCGGTGCAGTTCACGGGCAATCTGAGCGATCCGACAGCCCAAGTCCCATTAAGTGGGCACTAAAATGGCCGTGACCCGTTAGGAATTGTACCATCCAATGATTAGGCGCGATCCCTTTGTACTTAAGCCTCCTCTCGACGGAGTCGAAGAACCGGAACAAGTGGCGGCCACTTCTTGAATTGGACCACCTGTCCTGCCACGTTCTTGTAGCCGCGTCCTCAGCCCATTTCCTCAGAGACGTCTTATCAATAATCTCCGCCGCCTCCTCCGCCGTAAGGAATGAGTCGCCGACTTTCACTGCATGGCCCTTCCGCCATCTGTACACTGCAGCCATTACCTGAAGTTTCAGGTCCATCGGGAGGACTCCCGCCAAGACTGGTAGGCTGTCCGTCGCCACCGTTCGATAAGCTTTCGTCATCCGCAGCAGCGGCGAGCGCTGCGCCGAGTTGAGTCTCCGCGATGAGGTTAGCGTGGGGCTGGACTGACCTGGTCGCCCCAGTCTGTGAGCCCATGCACCAGCACCGTACGTCACGATACTGACGTACAGGGCCTGATATGCTGTGCGCATGCTGCGCCCACTGAGGCCCCAATCGGCGCCTGCTAGTCGCGACATTCTCCCGAAGACGTTGAGGGCCTTTTTTGAGGCCTCACTGACATGTTGCCCGAATCTGCAACCTCTCTCGATGGTGACTCCCAAGTAATTGACGGATTTCTGGAATGGAATCCGTGTTCCACCCATGTTGATTCTTGGAACCGAGTTCTTCTTGAGTCTGTCGCTTCTAGCAGATACGGACAAGACAGCGGATCGCGTACTATGATCATGTCCGGGCATGGAGGCCGATCGGAAAGTTCTCCTGCGATATGGTGTGCAGGACCTGTTGGACATGCAGATCTAGTGGCTGGTCCCCGCGCATTCGGCGCATTCAAACAGTTTTGTAATAGTTTTGGCACCAAATGTGCGGAAGGAGGATTCTACGGGGAATAACTTCATAGTCTACTCCCTCCATTTTTTGTTAACACTTACAGCTCCTATAGTCAGACTGTCTGGCCTAAAGGATTCTTGCGGGTAGCTCCGTCGGCCAGACAGTTTGACTTTGAATAATGAATATCTTATGTTTATTCGACAATAATGGTTACACCACCCGGAGAGAACGGGTGGCCCGAATGAAACTTACCTACTTTCTGGTATTTTCTTATAGATTTTTCTAGCTGGAGTAGCTAATTGGTTTTCAGAAAATGTGGCTGGAGTCCAAAAGGTTAAATATAGACCCATCAAGACCATTGACTATTTCCCTGCAAATACTTGCAGCAGCTACGGAGCAGGAGAATGTTCCCAGCAACACCCCCTGTTTAAATGACTTCTATGCTTAATGCATACTTTTTTTTATTGCAAGTGTGTATTTGCGATGATCTGTGTAATTCGGTCACAGTGCAGGCATGGAGGTACGTGATGGGACCCAAACCCAACCACCCAGCCGACAATGGTGCACGCGCAAGAAGCGATCAGTGTCGGTATTGCAGACGCAATATGTCCACAACATCACAAAAGATGGCGCTGTTAAATTAATACATTGCGCCTAAAGAGAAGCGGAAGATGTCGCTGTTTTAATCTGGCACCCATCGCTACAATTTTATTTTATTTATTCTATTAAATCATCACTGATGTTAACGTAATTATTTTTCGACAACTCGATTTTTGTGGTATAAAAATGTACATCTATGAAATTGTAAGCGTAGATCAATATTATGTCATTATATTATATTTAAATGTGAAAAATATCACATATGGTAAATAAATTGGAGCATTAAAATTTCATAATGTTTTAATTATTTCCATCTCTTTTTGAGGATTTCTCCTTTTCGGGGTGGTCAAATAAGCGGTCGGAAATAAAGAATCGCCCCCTCTACGGAGTCTAAATACGGATTTCCGTCGCATGATGCGAGTCCGTCTCGGGGCTGCCGAGCCTCATCGCTACTGAGGTTCTTTTCGTCGAGGCCCTTCAGCCTAAGATCGAGACGCCTCTCGAGATGGGCTGCGTAAGACAGCCGCGATGAAGATTGTGGGCTCCTGGAGACGGCGAGGGATCAAACGCAACAATGTTATCATTTTTTTTCACTATTGATAAAATACCAGAAGCTATTGTTGTTGAATATGATCATAGTTGATAATACATTTACTCACTTCATTCTCATACTTTCTTACACATTGTTTTTCTTAAAAATAAGACTACTTTAAAAACAGATATTTTTAATCATTTAATCCTATTTGAGTACCATATTGAACAGAGCTTTTTTATTTCTATTAATCCAAGATTCAACATTGAATTTCCCATAAAAATAATATGTAAATATTACAATTTTACGTTCAAAATGCAGTATATTTATTAAAAACAAATTTTCTGATGTAACTTTATACACGCTACACTTAAAATAACAATTCATATGTTTGTATGAAAGCTTAATTAAAAATATATTTAATAACAAATATTTGTAACATTACCAACAGCTCTTATATTTATTTTATAAACAAATACTATATATCAGTACTCCGCAGTCTTTTCTCACCTAAGACACACCAAAGATCTTCCTTAAATTTCGCGGCACATTAAAAGCTAAAATAATAGATATTGATTTGATACATCAACTTTTATTATTTTATTTCATAAGTATACATGCGAGGGATGCTTAGAAAGTAAGTGTACTAGATTGTTTTCTTTAGAAAAAATATATTTTTGAAGAAAAACACGGGATATTATTGATACACTTGTCGAATATTGTTCCACATAATCGCCATCCCGTTCAATGCACATGGTTAGCCATGGCACAAACTTCTTTATAGCCCCTTCTCCCACTTCAGAACCTCTTTCTGCACTTGTTCTTTGGTTGAAAATTTAATTTCACCATTGTGTGCCTTTAAAGAGGTGAAGAGATGACAATCTGAAGGTGCTAAGTCAGGGGAATACAGGTATGATTCAAAAAATCCCAACCAAATGAGTCCATGAGCACCTTGGTGACTTGGTAGCATGCAACAAGCCCACTCCTCGCCACCTACTTTTTACCTCCAGTCACAATAGAGTTCAGAAAATCCTCACATTTCAAATAAAGTAGTTCAAGAAACTCGCAGGCGCTATTGGCCCGGTGTTTCTTTTTTCTTGGGCGGATGTTTCTTACAAGAACTTCTATTTCCTCTAAGTTCGGTGCTACAACATCTGGAACCATGTCGCACGTTGTCATTTCTGCTTCCAGTCCGATGATGAAAATATGCAATAGCAAGCTATTACTTTAAGAAATATGATCAGGGAGGATGAATCATTACTACGAATCGAGAAGACTTAATTAACTTAGAGTAGATCTTATATATAAAAATCAATGTTTGTATATTTGTTCACATTTATGATAAAATTGACAAAATAAAATAAATTTCATTCTTTCTATCATTCCTAATTAAACCAGATAACTTTTTCAAATTTCAAACGATATTTTTAGAATTATTACTTCTGTGGCAGCAACCCTCCGGGTACCAGCTAGTTATTAATGAAAAAGCACTCAATTTGCGAAGAAATGGATCAGATTATAGACATCTTCTTCGTCATGCTCAGGTGAGATGGCTGTCGAGAGGTAGAATACTGACCTGACTTTTCATTTTCGGGAAGAATTTAAATTATTTATCCCGGGATTAGTAAACGTATTCCCGAAAAATTCGGGATTGCAATTTTTATCCAACAGAAATTGTACACTTCACCAGCACGATGAAGGCTACTAAATCGAGACATTTCCGCCGAAATCTGGACGCTTGGAAACAGTGGCGTAACTACTAATTGGCGAGCTTAGGCGACGCTTAGGGACAGTAACTGTCTAATCTATGAATGCATATATAGAGAACATATATGTTTAATTCAAATTTTTATATTAATCTTTCTCTAACGGTGATGTATTTACTACACCTCGACTCTAATAATGGGAATATCGATATGAAATATAATAGATACGGGATCCAGAATTTTTGTATCCCTCCGTAATATAATCACGAATCACATCAAAGTATTATAGTATATAAGTACTCATCTGCAGCGACGGAAATAAATAATTTGTCGGGAGATCGGGAATTTTTCAAGTTTTAGTCCGTGTCTCAGGAGAAAGGAATTTTATCAGTTACATTGATGGTTTTATACGAAAATGGGGGCTCACGCGATCATCAACTCGAACTAGCATTTAAATATCTGATGACGATACCTCCAACGAGTTTGGAGGCTGAGCGTGTATTTTCAGCAGCAAGTTGCCTGTCTTCCAAAATCAGATCCAGACTAAATGACGAAACACTCGATGCGTTAATGTTACTTCGGGCATATTTTCAAAATAATATTTGAATTTTTTAATGTTTTATTTGTCCATTTTTGAATTATATTTTTATCTTTTTCTTAAATAAATAAAATTCTTTCGCCATCAAGTTATTTTTTATATTAAACAATTGGACTTATTAGTAATTTTCGATCAAATTTATCAATGTTATTTCTTAAACTATTGAAAATCTAAAACATTTCTAACTGGACAATCCATTATCAATAAGAATAGTGTGTTTTTAATCATTTGAACAGTGTTTTGTGTTTTAAATTTAAAAAACCCAGGGGTAAATTACACCGCATCAGGTTTGTTTGGGTTAGAGGATTATCTTAATTTACAGCGTCATTTTACCAGCATGTGTTATTTACATTCTAAAACTGTGTTGTATTGTTACAGTTCTGTGTTATTCGTATATTTTTATTAATTCTCAAAGTAAGTGCTATTTGTGATAGTATTTTTTATAAAAATTGTACATCAATATTATAGATTTCTGCTTGTCGAAATTCTTTCCACGAGCAGAAATATATTCTACAATTTAGTACACATTTTTTTATTTTCTCTTTAATCAACGACAAAATTACATTGTTCTACTAGAAATTTTCTAGATTTACATTCTATACATGCATTTGTAAAAAAATATACAAACATATTGGATAAACTGGTAATTAGATAGATTTAAAGAAAATACATTCGGTGATTTAATAAAGTATTTTCAATACAAAATGGGATTTGTGAGTGAATTTAGGGAACGTTTTTTATTTTGAATGTTTTTATACAATTATTCATATAAGAGTTCAACGTCCAGCTTAATTACATACATATTTATGACAAACCGGGTTAAAAATCATCCCAATTTAAACCAGAAGCTCTCCTGAATTTATTGGCATGCGGGAAAAATAATCCACTTACATTCTGAATTTGGGCATACATTTACAACCCCATAGTCTATTTACAATGCTCTTACATACAAATCCCCATTGACAATATTATCAATCATCATTAATTAATTATATGCGTGTATTGCACGCATCATAAATACAATTGAGTAATTATTTGAAACGAAGCTTATGCAAATGTATTACACAATTCAAAAAACACTAAACTTATCTTATCTAGAAAATATATAAACCATAAAAACTAAGTAAATTATTATGTAACTTAAATTATCCAGACATATTAAGTATACCACTAAAATTATAAAACACAATTTTTACAACTGTTGACATAGTGTATGTAATATTTCTCTTAAAATAGTCTAGCTTGCCATAAACACTATAATGTTTCGGGGCTTGACATAATCAATCCATAAAAAATTGAAAACGAACAAAGAAATATTAAAAAAATCATGTTATTTTCGTTTCAAGCGTTAATAATTTGGGCGATTTAAAATGAAATCCTAAGAAAATTGTCTAGGCCACTTTATTGCTTGTACATATGTCTGGCTAATACAAAACCACAGATGAAAATATCTCCATTGCTTTAGGAAATATTGAGGATTTTCTAAAAAATCGATACAAGGGACTGTTGTCTGTGTCAGGAGACTGTATATTTAAGGGACGTTTCTACCTTGTTGGTTCAAAAAAATATTTTTTTCTTTGTGTATCGGAAAGAACCAATGTTTAAGAATACGTTCAGTAAATTTCAAGTCAATATAAATGAAATTCACAAAGTTATAGGCTGACGAGGAGAAGTTGCGCTTAGCGAAGCTGAGAAGAGGAGAAACTTTAAACGTGTTTTTTTTTAAGCTACTTTTTCCAAGCTCATGGAAGTGCTCCCACACGCCCTAGATGAGTAATCTTTATGAAATTTGGCAGGCATGTGTATAATAAACGTCTTCATCGTATAGACTACAATTATCAAAAAATATTCAACCGTTTTTTTTAATGAGCAAAAAAACTACAAAAAAAGTTGGTAAAAACACACATTTTTCTTAAATAGCTCACTAGTTTTTTTTATTTTTTAATATTTATTCCTAATTATAGTCTATATTATGCGCTATAGGCAGTATAATAAAAATATGTTCAATTTTTTTGCTGAAAATCACCTGTCCAGGACTTATGACTTCCATGGTGAAGAATGTCATCTCTCGTCCATCGACATATTTGGCTCCCCCCACTCCTATAACTATACTTTGTCAAATTTAAAAAAAATATTTTTATGTTCAATAAAGATCGCCTAGTCAACATACTAAATATCAACATTCTATGTTTAATACTTTTCTCATAAAAAAATGTTAAAATATCAATCTTTTTTAGGCCCAACAGGGTAGAAACGTCCCTTAAATGAAAAATACGGTTTTATAAATCTTCGTCGTTGCGATTTGAAGGTCGCGTTCGATCGAGATTGATCGGTGCATAATCCATAGCAACGGTCCCGACCCGCAAGTCGGCTGCGATGAACGACGGAACACGCTTATGATTTCATTCGTTCGGATAAATAAAATATCGAACAATCAGCACAACGTACTTATTCAATTATTGCACGGTTGGAGAACCACCCGAGGGTAGATGCTTTGTCGAACCGTCTTCTCGAATACAAAGTTGATCGTCTTCTCGAAGATCCAAATACTGGATGCCTTTTCTTCCTTGGCGTAATATCTTCCATTACGTCGCAAAATCTCGGGGGGTCCCATTTTGAAAACCAACCGCCCTTTTGCCAATTAAATTCATTAAAAAGTCTCTTTATCATATGGTCTATTTTAATATACTGCATTGATCGATCTTATTAATTACCCTCACCCATACTTCGCATTTGGCCTATTATGTTGCAGGGGGCTGTTTAATTGGATTTTATTGCAATGTGGCATAAAATATTAAACAGATCTAATCAACAATCATGTGATATTGTTCAACTAATCAAAAAAATCGATTGATTCCTAAAATTAATGTTTTAATTAACTTGATAAAAGCAACTATGTATATCGCTTTGGTGACACACCAGGGAACTGTATTTGAGCATTGTATAACTCGTTTATCATGTATACATTATGTAATCGATACTAAAAAAAATTATATTGCTTTCTTAAACACACAAAAAAAGCTGAAACATTTTTATTAAGCCTACTTTTTTTCTGGATTAATAGATTTACAGCAGCTTCGAGCATATTTATTAGCAACAATTGAAATGTTTATCTCGACATGGCAATATATCATCACCTCTCAAAATTTGCCAGTATCAGTATTATATTTGCAAAACGCCGATAAAAAGATTTGCAAGTGATAAATATATAATAGTACGAGTGTACCGAAGCTTTTTATTGTGTTTTTTTATGTATCAGCTCCGTTGGTATTTGTATACAATCAAATGTCCTATGATAAAAGTTTGATTAAATATGTCGAAATCGAACACATCTAAATTAAAATAAAAAATATAGGTAATTAAAATCGTTTGTTTGCTTATCAAAAACTATTGTGTTGAATACAAAAGCGAAACGTTCAAGAATGAGACGTCTTCGATATATAATATCAAGTTTTTCATACCTTTAATGCTGAAAGTAATGCGAGTTATGGTGGATATTTCAATAAATTGCTGATAAATCTGATAAAGAAAAAACTTTTGGAAACAGTGGCGTAACTACCAATTGGCGTGCTTAGGCGACGCCTAGGGACAGTAACTGTCTAATTTATGATTGCAGAACATATATGTTTTTCAAATTTTTATATTAATCTTTCTCTAACGGTGATGTATTTACTACACCTCGACTCTAATAATGGGAATATCGATATGAAATATAATAGATACGGGGTTCAGAATTTTAGTATTCCTCCGTAATATAATTACGAATCACATCAAAGTATTATAGTATATAAGTACTCATCTGCAGCGACGGAAATAAATAATTTGTCGGTAAATCGGGAATTTTGCTAGTCCGTGTCTCAGCAGAAAGGAATTTTATCGGTCACATTGATGATGTTATACGAAAATGGGGGCTCACGCGGTCATCAATTCAAACTAGCATTTAAATATCTGATGACGTTACTGGAAGGACGGATATTGAAAGGTTCCCATCGCGTTAAGCGGGGCCTTACTGTTTATTTAACATCTGTTTCATTTTGTTTTCAGGTTTCGATCGTACGCCACCCAATTCTGCAGATTTGGGCATGAAATAAATGTGTTAATATACCGTTGCTTTCCGAAGAAGCGTTTAACTTGAAGACGCATTTCGAATCATTGGTAAATTTATGGCATAATTTGACATATATTTAAAGGGAATTTCTTCTGTGAAAATGATCGAACCGTCATCTCCAATAATGCAACAACAATTAATCAAGCATCCAGGAAAGAAGCTTCCCCAGTATTTGACAGCGTTGGCTGGTAATATATTTTTTGCAAGGTTTCGAACCGTATTTTTTCGGTTTTCATTGCGGTTCAATTAAATAAATGTAAATCGGTTCGGTTCACGATTTTGTTCCGGAAAAATAACGGGTTTTTTTGTTTTCGGCTTCATTTTTCTCTCAAAACCGCGCAGCGTAAGTCAATCTTGTATATCAATAAATGAATCTCAACCTTTCCTTCCCTGTAATGTATTTATTATAACTCGACTCTAATAATGTTGTGGATTTTAAATTACTTTTTCATATGGTGTACCAAATACATATCATCGGAGCGCGCGGGTATTTATAGCACAATAAGGGAAACACTGTTGATAACATACAATATTTGTTTATTTCTTCGCGTAAACATAAGCAATACACATGTGTGTCTTCAATTTTAGTAACAAAATAATACATTTGTTGAAGCTTGACCTCGATACATTTGAGCCCCATAAATAACGTTTCAAATAGCCAACCTACTTGATGATTTTCAACCGGATACGGACAAATTCTATTACAGTTTTAATGCTTATTCTGTAACACGGAATAAGTAATTAAACTGATATCTTCTATACTGTTTCTGTTGTTCATTTTTTAAATAAGGTTGTTTCCCTGCCGCAACCTGTATTATGTAGACAACGCATATTTGCACTAAAACTATTTCTATCATCTCAAAGAATAAATCAGTGAAGGCCCCAACTTGTATTGCTGGATCTCAAAGCAAAAACAAATCAAATTCTCTTTCATGCATGACATATATCGATGAACCGGTTCAGATATGGTTTATTAAAATAGCGGTTTTTTCGGTTTTCGTTTCGGCCCAAAGTCCTAAATTTTTGTTTTGGAAATACTCGTTGTATTGTAACAATTAAAAATGCATGTTTGAATTGATGTTTTCAGCGACCATGAGTGCAATCGGTACAGGTACCATGTTGGGCTGGTCAGCACCTGCTGCTCTCAAATTGAAAGAAGGCGAATATGGATTCAATGTGACCGATGCAGAAAACGCATGGATAGGATCGATAGCCACATTGGGAGCTGCCACCATGTCTGTTCCTATAGGCTACATTGCTGAAAGAATAGGACGAAAACTTGCCCTACTACTGTTGGTCTTGCCATTCACGTTAGGGTGGTTATTGATCAGTTTTGCCACCAACGTAGATATGTTTTATGCGGGTAGATTTTTTACTGGGATGGGCGGTGGAGCAGTTTGCGTCGTTGCGCCCATTTATGTGAACGAAATAGCTCAGGACGAAATCAGAGGAACTGTTGGCACCTTCTTGCAATTGATGGTCAATGTTGGAATTTTATTCACATTCATAGTCGGTGGTTATTCGACAGTTTTCCTGATGAGTATATTGTGTGGAGTAATACCATTGGTGTTTGGTGTCATATTTTTTTTCATGCCGGAAACACCGTATTATTTGGCATCCAAGGATCTCGACGACAAGGCAAGAATGTCTTTGACCTGGCTGAGGGGCGAAGCATACGACGTAAACGGAGAGTTTGACAGAATTAAAAGTAAAATTGAAGAAGATCGCAAGAACAATGCCACGTTTAAAGAATTGTTTTCAGAAAGGGCTGCAAAAATGGGTTTGCTCATTAGCTTAGTTTTGATGTTCCTTCTGCAGTTTTCTGGTATTAACGCAGTCCTCTTCAATTCGACTGAAATATTTGATAGCTCCGGTTCCAATATTTCAGCTGAAGCTTCTACAATAATAATGGGGTCGATGCAACTCACGGCTACACTCGTATCTGCTTTCATAATCGACAAAGTCGGCAGAAAGATCTTGCTTTTGCTATCGACAATAATCATGAGCCTCAGCGGCTTTGCTCTTGGAACATTTTTTTATCTTAAAAACATTGAAGAACCTGATTTAGAACTCATTGAAAACATATCTTGGCTGCCTTTGGTATCATTATCATTATTCGTCATAGCATTTTCCTTCGGATTAGGAGCCATACCGTGGTTAATGTTTGCCGAGTTATGTCGTCCAAATACCATAGCTATCGTAGGCTCTTCTGCTACAACTCTCAATTGGATTTCGAGCTTCATAATCACGAGAACGTTCATCGAAATGCAAGCAGGACTAGGAGAAGGCGGTACATTCTGGTTTTTTGCCACTATTACCTTCTTAGGTAGCATCTTTGTAGCAATCGTAATACCAGAGACCAAAGGTAAAAGTATTGATGAAATCCAAAACATTCTCAATGGAAAAAATCGAAGGTCAATTAATTGAATTTAGTTAGAATCGTCAGAACAATATACATAATATTATTTAATCTGTTAAAAGGCATTAAATTTTGTAAGTATTCCACATATAAAAAAAATTATATATCACAGACGTGTGTGACAGCCCTGGCGCATCATTTTTGACAACCCTAATCATAAATTCACATTTGAATTTATTGCAATTAAATCTGAATACATATTTTTCTGTACGTATCCCACAATGCCATTAACGAATAGATCAACCAGAATTGAAATATAAAGCTTGCAACGACAGTCGCATTTAGCAGTTAAATAAAGAAATAAATAATATACATTGCTTAAACATTTATTTTATTAATGTTATCCATGAAACATAGATTAAAAATATTTATTTTATAATATTATAGTTTAAAACTTTTTATTTAATTAATGCCATTAAATGAGCTTATTACAATAATAAAATATTAGTCATCCATTTAAATATTGATATAAGCTTAGAAAATAATGGCGCAATGTATACCCAAACAAATGCTTTTCATGCATAAAACGTCAAGAGTGGCAACACTCGTATTATTGTCAGTTCGTTTTTGACGTTAACTGTGCATTTTGCCTGTCATAAATAAACAACAAGTGAGCGGAACTCGAAACTTCGTTCATGGCTTCTGAAGAGCGCCGACCATTGCTATCCAGGTCGATTCCTGAAATTCATCCTCCTCGACAATGGGTAAAATTAAAACTATTTAAATTGTATTTTTTAACACGTCATTACAAAAAAATACGACTTTTCTAAGTCGCTCTTAAATCGATTTTTTTCTTAATAAAATGCCATAAAAATGCAAATATTCATCAAAAAATGTCTTTTCCACGCATTGAACTGCATAAATACACATTCGATCAGTCGCATTTGATCAATTGTGTTGTATAAAGAAGTATCTTTATATGTGCTATTTCTAGACTATGCAAAAATAGCAAAGAAATCTCACATCTAAATCCTCTAATTTATTCGTATCGCCGTTGTAATGATGCAGTCCATATCACAAGTTCTCCGATGGCACAAGTCGCTGACAAACCCCGGATTGAGCCTTTAATGGATAGCAGAGACTCTAAACATAACAAACTGATCGTATATTGCATTGTAACCGAAGATTTGAGCATAAAGACACATGACAACTTCATCAAGACAATGCGCCAAGTCACAGCGTCTTCGTTGTCAATGATTTCCTGGCCAGGACCCGCATCCCATTGATTCTCCAGACTCTATCAATGCAGAAGGGTATTATTTCGTAGATTTTTGACTAATTTTACAAATACGTTCAATACATTTTTTTAATGAATTTGGACACATTACTTTTTGAACTTGTATGCTGTTTTTGTTTGACCAAAATAATGAAGGCAAACGAAGAACTGAAAAAAGCCACAGATACTATGGGAATATACTGAAACTAAACTAGTATCATCATTGGTTTAAACAGTTTAAAAACGAAAATAGGGAACTCAAAGACATCACTTGAAAATGACAACCTTAAAAATTAGATAATGATAACCTGAAGTTGATGATAGACTCAGATCCTCGTCAAACAGTCGACAAATTATCGTTGAAGATATCAATGGCTTTCTTCCAGACAAGTACCCGTTCCAACCCTTCCGAAGATCCTTCTTCGTGTGTGGCGGTGTTTTTCTGGAGTTATTTATTATGAATTGCTCAAACCCGGTCAGAACGTTACAGCAATCGTTTATTGTAAACGATTCGAAAAAATGAAACAAGAGCTCATATAAAAACAATCTGTTTTGGCATGCTGCAGAAATCACACAGGAAAAATATGGGAGCTTGGATTGGAAATTCTATTTCATCCAGCTTATTCACCCGATCTCACACTGTCGGATTACTACCTTTTCAGATAATTTGATTATAAAGTCATAAAAAAATTAACAAAGTTGGAGAAGTAAAAACGCACCTGGAAAAGTTTTTAGTGGAAAAACAAAGCACCTTTTCAATAAGGAAATAAAAAATTTACCTTTATGCTGGTAAAAGACAATAGAAAATGCTGAAAATTATTTTGTTGATAAGTATTTAAGATTTCTTTATATGTCATGTATAAAAACTATTTCATTTTAGGACACTTTATCCGACCGAGTACCAGCGGCATCGTCACGAGAAAATCTAATTGAAGGATTCCACCCGGGAAAGAAACTCCCACAATATGTTGCCGCGATTTCAGGTATAAAATAATCCACTGAAACCAAATCCAAAAGTTCGTTGACAATTTTTAAAATAACATTTTTTTTAATCGCGTTGCGACTAGCAATCAACGAAAATAGCATTGAATACGCCAGACATATCAACAAAGCGCTTTTGAAGATAACAAAATTTGTTGTTTTTGTTTTTTTAATCACATCAGTCGATTACAAATAATCGTTGCGATTGAAAGAAAACCAGATGACAAATTGGAACGACCCAAAAAAGAGATGTTTATATTGTCATTTAATACTGTCGCACGCACATCGAAATTGCACTTTGTTCCTACTTATGAGTAAGCGAAACAAATAATGTGTATCATTTTACAAAAACGAAGCAGACCATTTAAATAAAATCGTGAAACTTGAAACAACCTTTGATTTGTGTCAGTCATAAATTAAATAATAACTTGTAAATCAAATCTATAATATAGAAGTATCTATAATTTATGGTAAATGACTCCTACTTATTAAATACAATCTTATTAGTCGCTATCAATATTTAATAAACACGGAGAGACAAACTTCTTAGCATTACATGAATTCACCATGCATGTGCTGGGTTCATCATGTAGCAGAGAAAAGAACTCGCAGTGATGTCTGGGACTTACGATCCAGGTGTAGGTTTAAGAGGCCAGCCAATGCCCAGCCAAATTTGATAAGAATCCACTAGTGCGGCTTTTGATACGCATTCTAATAATGAACTTGATAAGCCAAAATCTTTTAGCCACTTCCACTGTATATAAATTAACCACATGGTAATTTTTTATTAGTTCATTCATTGAAATATAATATTTATTTTATTGTGTGATTTAAGGTTTGTTTCTCACGGAAAGTAAGTTCTATGAATACTATACGTTTGATTTTTTTTGAAAAGAGGAATATGTCCAGTCTGGATTTCGCAAGGAGTAAAAATGTTTTATACACACTGCTAGGCCTGTACCCGACAGTAGTGTGGGATTCCGACTTGCACCGTGTACCCACTAAAACCCCTCCTTGTTTGCCACTTGTTAGGCATTTGCCAAACCCAACACTCAGGCTTTTAGCTCTCCCTTCTTTTCTCCTGTGTAGGTGAAGGGGGCCTCCTCAGTCGAAGGGAGAAGTGTTTACTGACCCCTTCGCTTTTTGGGGGCTTCTGTGAAGACCCTGCACCTGGCACTACTGCACTGATGCTGGTCCTCCATCTCTGCGTCCTTGCACGGTACACATTGTGCTTCAAGTGCCTTATATTCAGCCGATTTATGGCCTCCAGCATTTTGTGCACTGATCCGCCGCTACATGCTCGTAGCCAAGGCAGCGGAAGCATTGACGCACCTCCACCCGATCACGAATGCGGCACATGATGATGCCGGCGCGGACCCTCCTCTCCTTCAGACCAGGCATGCAGCTGGCTCAGCGCTCCAACGTACGACAGCTTCTCTGTCGTCTTCTCAGTGGGCTCGAGTATGATTCTCTCATTCTTCGGCTCCTTCGAAGTCTCCTCTCCTGCTGGCGGAGGCTTTTGATTCTCGCACTTCTTGCGATTTCTCTTCTTCTTACTCTTGCCCAACCAGATTCTATTTAACTGTGCACTTAAGCTTTGTTCTGTGCATTTATGTTCGGTGGCACTTTTGTCCATCATGTGAATGTGCCAGTCAAAGGCATAACTTCAATATCTTTATGATATTTGCATCTAACTTTGTTAGAAGGGTCTTACCAATATCATATACCAGGAAAGGTCAAGTCAGACATGATGTAAGATAGTTGTTGTATATCCAAGCTTTTTAATATTACTTATTGGCTGTTGGTCTACCTTTTGAGATCATTTATGAAGTTATCGACGACTGCTTCTAAAGATGGTGTACGTCCTTTATGATGTATCTTTCTATCGAGAAATTTAAATAGAACTATTTCAGCAATCGTGGTGACACATTGTTCACCTATCGAAAGACCCAGATCATAAGAGGTATATTTCGTACTTCATTTAACGAGACATTGACATAATAAGATGATTTGATTATGTCGATAGTGGGAGAGTTATGATATCTTAAGGCGAAGATCATCAGTTCATGCTGAACAGATCCAAATGCGGCAGGAAAACTACCTTATTATAAAATGTCCATGTAAAAACGTTAATAAATCTACAAGATTACCAGTCTCTGAGTCACTGTCACTTTAGGGCGCACGTTTCAAATAAGGAAGTTTCCCTGCCGCACCCTGTATAATATTGCAATAATCTGAAATTGTACACGGGAAAAAATCGGAATATGCGGAATGATTGTGTAAAATTGAATTTGTTTATTTTTTTAGCCGCTATATCTGCAATAGCCGCGGGATCTATCATCGGATGGTCATCGTCTGCCGGGCCACGCATCACCGACGGTAACGAATATGGGTTTATTATTACCAAGAGCGATAATGCTTGGGTTGGATCGCTCACCACTCTCGGAGCCGCATGCATATGTTATCCGACAGGATTCATTATGGATAGATTGGGTAGAAAATTAACCATGCTAATATTTGTAATTCCGTTCACGTTGGGATGGTTCCTTATAATATTCGCCGTTAACCTTCCGATGCTGCTTATAGGGCGCTTCATTATCGGTATATCGGGAGGCACATATTGCGTAACGGTACCTGCATACATTAGCGAAATTGCGCAGGACGATATAAGGGGAGCGTTGGGTACGTTCTTCCAACTTATGGTCACAGTCGGTGTTCTTTTCGCCTTTGCCATCGGAAGCTATTTTAAAGTGTTGATTTTGAATATTATGTGCACTTTAATACCGCTTGTATTTGGAATAATTTTTGTTTTCATGCCTGAGAGTCCGTATTACTTAATATATTGCAATCATACGGAGGAAGCTAATATCGCATTGCGTCGGTTGAGAGGCTTAGATTACGATATAAGTACGGAATTTAATAAGATCATGGAAAAGGTAGTGTCGAATCGTGAAAATCCGACCACGTTCAGACAGAAATTTTCGCAAATTGCTGCCAAAAAGGCGTTGATTATTTGTGTTTTCTTGATGATGCTTCAGCAATTTTCCGGCATTAATGCGGTGCTTTTTAACACAACAGATATTTTCATAAAATCTTGCACGAATGTGGCCCCAGAAATATCTACCATAATAATCGGAGTAATACAAGTAGTCGCAACTTTACTATCCACAATTGTGATAGATAAATTGGGTCGTAGAATTTTATTGTTGTTTTCTTCGGTGACAATGGGAATTTGCACTGTACTATTAGGAGTGTATTTTTATTTGCTTAACGTAAAAGATCCTGACAAAGACTTGCTCGGTCACTTGTCTTGGCTTCCCCTCGTTTCATTGTGCGTATATATTACTGCATTTTCCCTCGGACTTGGACCGATACCGTGGCTAGTTTCTGGTGAATTGTGTACGCCTAATATCAAGGCTTTCGTTAGTGCCTCTGGAGGAACTATCAACTGGTTTTTTGCTTTTATTATTACAAAATATTTTGAAGAAATGAAATCGGGCCTAGGAGAAGGCGGCACGTTCTGGTTTTTTTCAGCATTTACATTTGCTGGACTATTATTTATTTATTTTGTTATGCCCGAGACCAAAGGAAAAAGCGTAAACGATATCCAAAGAATACTTAATGGAGAAAGTCTGGATTCTGAAACTAGTATTTAATTTAATCAATTTATTATATGATATGCATCTAATGATCATTGAATTTGGTCATATTCAGTGCTTATTTCATGTATCCTGTCAATATTTAGTTACTGAAAAATATGTATGATGCAGTATTTATTCATTAAACCAATGAAAAACATACATAGTATTGTATGAGCATCCCAATTTAGATGATTCAATAACAAATCGTAATGAACCAATAACCCTCAAAGCACTGATCAAATCATTGATTACTTTTATTTAATGTGGTTTTATTTATACAATGTAATATAGATATCATATGGTCAACCGTCCTATAGCGTCCTCGTCCGTCGTTTGCGGCATCTTTTACGCAAGCAATGGGTAATTAATGAGCAAGCAATATATGTTAGTCACATGCATTTGTTAACAAAATAAATACGTACAAATTTTGTACGGGTGCCTAATTTTCTATAGCGTGGTCCCTATATTGACGCTATAGAAGGGTTGACTGTTTTTTATAATTTTGCTCAAGTATCACATTTAATATTATACATTATGCAAATATACACTATTAGATATATATTGATTTGCAGATGTAGCATTATTATATTTGGAAAAAGTAGTAATTTAAAATTATCCTATATGTACATTCCAGCAGTGTATTCTAAATAAATTCTGATGATAAAATAAGACCTTGCTTAACGTAAGGGATACGCATAGACATTATTAATGTCTTGCCTTTGAACTTTTAACAATATTTATAATATGGGAGGCTTTTAACGATGCGGACATTAATAACAATTTTTAAAACCTGAATAATTGTACATACGGGCCTTGAATTAAAATCTACAAAGCTGCTTTTTTATCCACAAGCAATTTACGTTAATTATTATTAAATAAACATCATATACCTTCGATACAAGATGGCTAAAGCTTTGGTAGACGTGGCTGAAGTTGTAGCTCGATTAAAGTATTGCAACTTTCAAAGCAAGTACATATAATATCTATTATAAGCAGCCACAACATAATTTCAGTCATAGACATATAAGACATTTATATAATATTTACTTACAGGTATCAAAAATTGTTATAAACGTCGGCAATAACATCATCGCTATAGACAATTTTGCTTACTTACGTTGACGCTTTGAATGCTAATTTCATCATATTAATGCACTAGTTATTTTACTATTTTTTTAAGATGAATGAAAATACTTTCATCGACTCAATATTACCGCGTAATACTGAAACAACGTTAAGCGGGGTCTTAATATATTTTGACGTGTACATCTACGTGTTGCTTTGGAAATATATAAATCAATCAGTGTACGCTATTATGTGCAATATTTTTTCTAATCAAAATATTTGTAATTTTAGGGATTTTACAAAGAGATGCATTATTTTGATATTCTAGTAGTTTTAATGAACGCGTAATAATTTCCGCCAAAATTCTTTGATATAAAATAAACATCTGACCTGCGTTAGAACTCTTTCTTATGAGCGGCCAGTATTTGGGTATAGCTATATCATAAGAGCAATCATGTTCTTGTATTGAATATATTTTTAAAAGCTTTATTTTATTTTATAGCAAGAAGTCGTAGTATGATTTTTAACTAGTCTTTTTAAATAATGTCTTTATTCACTATTTAATATGCTTTTTTATAAGCATATAAAGACATAATGTACAAATAACATTAGTACTTATTGCTCCCTTTTCTGAAAATCAAACTGATTTAAATAAATAAATATCTCTGATCTACGTTATTAGTTTGTAAATCTTAGAGTTAAGAATGCATATAAATCATGTGCGTTTAAGGTGCTTTTTATCGTTATTCATTTTAGATAATTTAAGCATTACGTCAATGGATTAATGCTTCTATTTAAGTCGTTTATATGGTTATTAAATACTGTTATTTTTGAAGTGTTTTGATATATAATTTGTAACGTGTAATTGGATTAATATTATCCATATCCATATCAAATGTTTTTGCTTCTTTCGGCTGTATTACAAGTACATAACAATTAAGAAAGATATGACGAATGACGTATTTTCTCTTTCCAAATTTTTTGTAACAAGTCATATATTTTTGAATCTCATTTTATTAATAAAAAAGGACCTTAAGCAACATCTCATGTTCAAATTTACAGAGGGCACGGTTGATGGGCATCTTTGAGGCATATAATTACAAATTTAAGTGAATTAAAATGTAATTCAATGACGATCATTCTTGTAGACGGAGTTGTAAATTCAAAAATTTGCTTTGTCGAATCATCATTAACTGGTTTGTTATAATTTTTTTTAAAAAATCACAGAAGATCTTCGCATTTAGTATCTTCAATCATCTAACTAAATGCCCTCTGTACTTTTAAAATGTTGAAATGATGTCACAATCTATCGGTTTTGGATAAACTCACGTCGTGGAATACATTCAGGTAACCGGTTTACCTGAACATGAACGCAGTATGATTAAGGACAGTCTTTTTTAATATCGCGTGATAGCGATAAAGTGCATAAAGTGAGATCACATACAAGGTATACCTGTATATGTAATCTATGCTTAACATTTTTATGAAATTTTTTCAATGCATTTTTTAAATGTAGCAATAAATACATTATCACAAATTTATTTTGTTTTTTCTAATTTTATAGAATTCTCTAATTTATACATACTTCAGACTGTATTTCCTAAAGCAAGCAGAAGAAGAGCATCCAGTTGCGAGATAGAGCGAAATTAAAGCTGCAGAAATTGTTTATCCAGGAAATGTGAAGCCTTTTTAAACCGATTTCATTCAAAGCAGATCGCAAAGATGCAACTAATGCGTTTAAAACACAATACAGGCCACGAAATACGTAATCAAAATTTTTGCCGCGTTTTGTGTGTGGGAGCGAATGATATTTTTGCAAACAATGTGTTAAAATATGTATTATTGAGCAAGATGCTGCGTGCTGAAGTGGACGTACGTAAGAACACGACTACTATGTTCTTAGCATGGTGCGGGTTAACAGTTTCTTTTCGCTTCGTTTATCAAATCACACCCATTTGGACCTTAACCTTTTAACTGCCAGAGAGTAACGAGCGCATAAAAATGCGACACGCCGGTGCGTCGTTGGCATTTAACAGGTTAAAAGATAGTATTTATATTATATTTCATCATCATCATAGTGCAGCCACAAACAGTCCACTGCAGGACTATGGACCTCTTCAATATCGGTTCACAGGAAGGGGAATCTCGTCTGTATCACACGTTCAACTCCTCATTTGCTCGATATTGAAGGTATCATAACGTATTGATGAGCGCTTCCGCGACTGTCTCAATAGGGAATGTGGGATGTTTGTAAAGACTGAGTAGTTTTCTTCGGGAGACAATAGACGACCTTTTTGATTCAACTGGAAAGGGCTTTCTGGAGTGCCAAGAGTCCAGTCCCCTCTTTCCTCGTTAGGGCATTGCCGGGCTAGGATGAAGACAGACGTGACGCTTAAGTGCATCTTGGATTTGTTCGTACATCAACTGAGGGTGTCTCCCCATCCACGTGCAATTTACCCGAGCGAATTCGAGACTGAGTGGCTTCCTATTTCAGGTTGACCCTCTAAGTCAACGGAAGACAGTGGTGTTAACGTTGCAAAGTGCAAAGCAAAGTTCTTCATATCCCTCTCCTCGAGGCTGTCTATTTGACATTCTTCTTGTCCTTGTTTTGTTCCTAAAACTTCATGGTTATGTAAAGTAGCTGTGTGCGAGTCTTTGTTAATTCACTTACCTTGGAGACTTGGTTTTTTGTGGTCTTACTACATGTATAATATTAGTATAGTCGGTGTATCGTCAGAGCGTACAAATGAGTGTCACTTTGGGGGGGACTTCCCCTGGGTGAGTCCCTGGCGATGAGGGTACCGAGAAGGCACAGAAAGAACGCTAACTCCCGTGCGGTCCATGAACGCAGCAGGGCCTCGATTTGTTTTTTCTTGATGTTGCTGAAAGACCTCATCGACTAGAGGGCTGGAAAAAATGATTCTTAGTTGTGTAATCTTTTCTTGAATGTACGGCGGTACTGACAAAAAATCTGAGGTTTAGCCGAGTGAATATCGACAGAGAAGCTGTGTGGACAAAACTGTTCAAATGCTTTTTTCTATTTTTTGTCTTACTTTTTATTTCAATAAAATCCATACTTACACATTATCAAATATAATAGAAATACTATCTTTTAAAGTGTGAATGGGTGTGATTCGATAAAAAACGAAGTGAAAAGAAACATTTGAAAAATTTTGAGCAACACTGTATTCATGCTAAAGGGCATTCACTTAATCAAATGACATTATGGAAGAAATGATCAAATCTTTACCACATATATAATTATGTATTAGATCAGCAGTTCTTAAACTGGGGTCTGTGGACCCCTGCGTGTCTGCGAAAATATAAAAAACATTTGTCTATACTAAAACAAGATATTTTCGTGGAAGTATTTACAGAGAAATTTATAAGTATATCTTTTTTTATCAATATTTGTTTTAGAAAAATTAAGTCTCAAGTATGACGTAATATGTTGGGATGGGGTCCGTCAAAAAAAATTGGTTCAAGAGGGGGTCCACAAAAAATATTTGCATTTATTGAAATGTATGTAGTTGGATAAATGTGTTGGATGGCTTTGAGCGTTATCAATCAAAATGAAAGCTTTCAGTTGTAGTTTTTTAAAGAAAATGATTCCTATGCTACTGCGTAATACTGAAGTAGCATTAAGCCGTGTCTTACTGCATACATAGAAGGCTGTATATTTATTTATATGGCAGGCGTATACTAAATTCCTCATAAATTAACATTAAACGCCCTAAATATAATTCATCGGCCGAATATATCTCCCGTACGCAATGAATAGATGATTTTTAAATAAATATATAATAATACTACTTTAAACGTATGGATGAATGATGCTAAGAAATTGTATTACGGGACGTATAAAAGACAAAACCGTGCAAATTTTAATTTACTTTATTAAATTGTCGATATTAATAAATATCATATGAAAATATAATACGTGTGGCTCATCTATATTACATAGTAGATGCATATTTTTACAATTATTATGTTTCATATTTTATGTACAAATTTATACAATTACGTATTAACCACTCAAAAACGTATGCAACAATAACAACGAGAGTATTCAGGCGGGTTAAAATTATTAGCGGCGAATTATATCGTTTGGTCTTTTTCATGAACAATAACATAAATTTTAATGCATTATATAATCGATGAGTGGTTAAACGTTTCACAATTTTAATTATATAGTAGTCATTATTCAAATTTAGATTTACCAGATACCAAACAATCAACTAGTAGTAAAGGGATCAATTGAATAACCGCAGATCGTTCCTTCAATTTTTAACAGCGACTTAAAATATAATGATGATACATCAAATGAAATACATAATACACATAAGACTTTGATAATAATTTAGATTATAAAACTAATTGATTAACTGTAAATATACTTGTAACGTTAAAAATTAAATATAAACAAGGATGACACAAAATAGCATACGAAATTTTTCAATATTTGCATGAAAATAGACGCGGCAACGAATCATACGTATTTTATACGATTCGTCAGTGTCGATAATTGCGATTGGTGTTTTTATTTGATGTACAATTAGAGTATAACATTACAAATACAATAGATCGAGATTCCTCTAATCGTGCATTTTATGACGCATAACTCGGAAAAAATATTCTATGAGTGACTTCTTAAAGACAATGGTATATGCGCGTCACTGTTTGCAATTTTTATTTTGTGTTATTATGACTAGATTCGTGAAATATCTTTATTACATGGTAACAATTGCCGATTGATATAAAAGAAACGCATGCTCGCGTAAAAAAAAGACATTGTGCAATATTTTTCATGCCATAATTTATGCTTTTGTGGATATAAAAATACATATAAAGGGTGTGGCAGCGAAGCCATCTTATTTTTAAAATAACGACATTAAGGTGATCTCCGCTCTTTTCAGCGTATCGACGTGTATATTGTTGATAGCATATTGTTCTTCAAATGAGCCGGGATCTCTTTCGAATGCACACTTAAAACTCGACTATCTTAATGCATCAACCATAAAATAGGTCGCATTAATGATATACTTTTTAAAACATAATAAATGAACACTTTAAATGGAGAACCTTCTTGTTTATCGACCGTTTCAGTGTTAAAAATTACTCAAGCACACAATAGATAAGCGCTTGAAAGACTGCAATAATGAATTAACATAGAAATATATGTTTGATGAGCGTATATATTACTCTATTTGAGACACGTTAGATAAGATTATAGGTATAATGCGGTTTCGTAATCATTTATAAAATTACGTAACTACATGTCCACTATACGCAGCTCTGATTTGTTAATTTTAACCATTATATAACATACACGGGTATTAATTGAGAGTTTTTAAATTAATTTTCATCTAATCTAACTAAAATTAAACACTATTTTAAAGTACTGTGTATAATGTTGAATTTAAAAAATGATTTGAAGACGCTACGTTGTTTAGTATTTGTTTGGCAGCCATTAATAGGGAATGTCCTCCGTGAATTTGTAAATATGGATATAATAATTTTATTTGGAAGGTCTCAGTCCAACCAATATTAAAGCCGGACTAGATTCTACTCTGGAGAAGTCTTCTTCTTCGTTTACAACAATAAAATATTGGGCGGCAGAGTTTAAACGAGGTTCTACATACAAGGTTGAATCATAACCGTGGATGAAACATGGGTCTATCATTTCACACCTGAGAAAAAGGAACAGTCAAAACAATGAACTGAAAGGGGTAAATCGGCTCTAAAGACGGCGAAGACAGTTCCATGTGCAGGCTAGCATCAGTATTTTAAGATGCGCGTGCGATAATATTAATTGATTATCTTCAAAAAGGAAAAACAATTAGTATTATGGGTACCCCAAACAAAAGGCTGTCCTTTTATAATATTTGGCAACAACGAAGAGGTGAAGTCGGTGGTTGGTCCAGACCACTTTGTTAGGTCAGATACTTTTGAGATTGGCCTTGTAACATATTAAATAATAGAAGTTGTAGATAATTTTTTAGGTCAACATTGAGAAAAAATTTAACGTTGTTAATTGTCTTAATATAATGAAAAATGTGAACAAAGAAAAATGTATCAAAACAGGTTTTGATGTGTGTCATGCTGTAAACAACGAAATGAAATCTATGAGTCATCTTTTATACATTCATTGACGAATGTAAAGAATATATTAGCAGCAACTTGAAACAAATACATTTTACCAAATTAAATAATAAAAAATGTGTATACATAATTTTATGAAACATTTCAAGTAAATTATTAAAAAAATCAAAACTTACAATAACAATTGTTAATTGTGATTGAATTGTGACAAATGTGCTATTAAACTGAGATTTGGCACTTCAAAAATAATAAATACTAGAATGATTTCCATAACACAATAAAGATAAAGGCTATCAACAATCAAATATTTAATCTGTGTGCATATACTGCGACTTTGATAAAATAGATCGTCAGCTTGATGATATGCACACTGAACGTCTTTTCTATCAATCAGATTGAAAACTTTCTAACAGCTGTTCGCTGATATTCTTTCTTTAAAAATACAATTCATATCTATCATAAAAAAATAATTCATTCTTACTTTAAACTACAATTAAAAAAAACTACACTGCCGATGAAAGAAACCAATCAACGGACAGATCACATCTTTGGATAAAACTAAATAAATTCAACAATAATATGAGAACTAAGCAATTTTACTACGAAACACGTTTATATACAAATTGCGGAACTGTTCTCTGGCGGTTTGACAGTGCTACGCGAGTCCAATTTTGAATATGCGGCGCCCGGACCAGGACAGCAGCATGCCGATCTCATAAGAAACTTTAAAGAAGTATAGCTGTCCGATCGGTAGAGACCAGACGAGAATTCGTCCATCGACGGCATCCCGATGAACTGCTGCAGATCGCTCTGAGGAAATCCGTCTTTGTAATACCGTTTGATTGTATCGTAGGCGTCCATGATGACCGAGATGAAAAGACTGAGCACGACGTAGATGTACAGACTGATGAACGAATATAGATAGACGCGGCTGAACCACCAGAGCATCGGCGACTTGGTCGACATGCTCGAAAACGTTGCGAACATATCGTCGCCGTTGATCAGCGAGTAGAGGCATTCGGAGGTCATCGCTAGCGATCGGAATTTCATGTGGTAGGGTCCGAGGACGAGCCAACCGCAGAACGTGAAGCCGGCGTAGAGCAGCAGGGCGCAGATCAGGAAACGGGATATTTTCGGAGCGGCTCTCTTCAGCGTCAGAATGACTACGTTGTACGTTTTGAAGAAGCCCAAATAGCGCAGCACCCCGAACCAGACGAGCATGTTCCCCGTGCCGAGGAAGACGGAGCAGATGTTCCACTGGTCGTGGGCGAATTGTTTTTTTTCTATCTGCTCTTTGATCGCCGAGCCCATGATGATGAGAATGTCGTTTGCGATGATCATTATGTACCATAGGTTGAGAAATTCGAGCCGGCCCTCATTGCTCAGTTCGCGGTCGTAGACGTTCTTGAAAAAAGTGATGGTTATTTTTTTTAGTTGTTGTGCGCGGTAGACAGCCCTGCAGCAGAGAACGAGTGAGACCGAACAGATGAAGATCACAAACAGATTGAGTGTGCTGTGAAGGATTTGGTCGATTTTATTGTCGGTTATGTACTCAACATCACCTTGGCAGACGAGGCGGTAGGCCTCCGCGTCGAGATCGAGCAGCATCTGTCCGTCGTGGTCTCGGTTGTCGAATGTTATGATGATGTCGAACCGATAGCAGTCGGGGGGCGTGATCGGGCCCGCTGCCTTGAAGTGGACAGTCTTAACGGAGAAAGCGAGTGTGGCTTTGACGAGGGCGCCGAAGTTTATATCAACATTCTCCTCAGCGAGAAATTTGCGCGAGGCGTATCCTGAGCTTGATCTATTCTTTGTGACGTTGATGCACGTTTCATCTATCTCAGAGTTGAATACGTAGCTTTCGTTGAACCCAAATATTACACCTTCCTTGTATCGATATAGGCAGAGTTTCGGGTCTACCATCGAGTTGTCTTCGCTGTTGTAAGAGTAGGAGCCGATTGCATTTGAGAGGTTTGAGTAGCCGTCATAGGCAAAATCGAGCGTGTCGTAGAAGTCGTCTACTTGATAGACGGCGAGGGGCCCTGCGCCGGGAGGGTATGCATTTATTTCCATGCTAGGGTCCCAGCCTTTGAGGAAGAGATGGGAAAATGCGACGCGATTGTCCCAGGTGTAATTGACGTGTTTGTACTGATTATGCGCGAAGAGACAAAGCTGGAAAGTGACGAGAATGATTTTGATCAGCTGAACTACAAACTTGTATGGGAACTTCCGTCTCGCGCGCCACTTCTCAACAGGGTTCATAAAAAAGAACCGCAGTCTTCGACGCATCTTGTCTTCGAGATGAGGGTCTCTTTGTTGTGGGGGCGAGGCTGTGGCTGTTGGCGTCGCAGTCGTAGGCTCAGGCGCGTAGAAGCGCCTCTCCTCTTCGCTCTCGGAGCGAAGAGCCTCTTCCTGAGAGCTAGTGATCTGGTCCATCTCTAGGTCAGACGACGACGAAGAGCGAGCTATCTTCGAAGACCGACCGAGAGCCCCAGACGAAACAATATTTACATACGTCCGTGAAGTATGACAGCGAACGGCGTATTCATACGTCAGGTTCAAAGCATTAATTTTGACGACCATAGCCTGTGACGTAAATATTATTTTGACGTTTAATAAATCCGATGTCCTTTTATTATTATTAATTATTAAATTGACAACAATAAATTCTATAAAAATTACCAAAGAGCTCAAACGAACACCTAAGACATCGGACACTAAATAAATTCGACACGTCTATATTAATTTATTAAACACACATTCGTCTAAAAAAAAACCTCAAATGCCAATTTATAAGTATTTTATCGATGTTTTTTTAATTTTTTTTTAAGCACTTCCAGTTTAAGCATAATATTGATTTGCATTTTTCCCCCAAAACTTGTTTTATAGCTTATTATATTTATTGCACGAACGAAAATAATGCAAATTCTAAATGCGACGGCAAAAAATAAAATATCAGATCATAACAGCCAAATTTGACGGCATGTAAAATAAAAAATCTCCACAAAATATAAAACGATAAAATGTTATTTTTGAGGAATAATCTTATACGAAACTATTACAAATGTAATAAAATATATGGGCATTTCTTAGTGAACAATTACTTTAGGAATTAATCAAATTACACGATTGTTAATAAGATATGCTTATTATTTTATTAATATATGTTTACAAGACTAAAATAGTAAATTATGTCTCAGCATTTTGTGAACAGTCCTCCTGTCTATATTTCGTATATACAGCAAAATAGCATAACTTAATTTTATTTTGTGCAGCATTACAATGGAATTCAATTAAACAGTCCCTTGGCAATAGTCTCCTCTTAAAAAAACTTCCAGACCCAAATATACTTTTAAAAGGGAATAAAGTATTTTATAAATTAATTTCAAATGTAAATGTTTTTGAAAAACGATAATTTTTAATTCAACTATTATTTATGTATAACCATAATGATAACTAATATTCTTTCGTTATAATGAGACTGGTTCTATAATATAAGACTCAAAAGTACTTAAACGCTCTTACAATTTGTGTGATTACATGACATTACATAAAGATTTCTGAGTTAGAATTTAAGCATTTATATTAAATTTAAAGAGATTGTAAAAGAGTTTCATGTATGAGTTGTGCCCCTATGAGAGGAAGTCTTAAAATCAGTAAAACATTCGGGTAAAATCAATTGTAATAAACAAATAGAATCAATTTAAAAAAATCAGTACATATTTACTTATATTTAAAAAATCAGCAATTGGAACAAAAAAGCTAACAACGCACAATTTTAACTCGATTCAGTCGACGTTTTAAATTGAACCGAGCAGGGATTCGTCGTGTGAAAGCATCGTCATTGCTAAATAATAATTATTGTTGCAAATTGGACATTTATAAACAACTTAATTACCAACCATATCATTATCGATTTATTCTCTTTATAAATGAGAATTTATGAAGCATAATGATATAATAAAATATTAAATTAGTTCAATATATTCTTTGAGTTCAAGTCCCATCGATATATGTATTATTTTTGACAGTTAAATTGTTTTTTGTTCAACAGCGCTATTTTCGTCCATATCCATGTATCGTAATTTAACGCTAAAATCAGCCTAGGCATAAATTTAAATTTATCGCGAAACTGCGATTATACGAGGATTTAAATATTCAATTTAGATATTAATAATTGTATATGCTTCAGCTGTGTGAATTTTTTTTCGTTTATCGCATAAATTTGAATTCAGTCAATTGAAAACTTATTTAAAATAATTATGTTTTTTATAAATATCATTTTTCGCAATATTATTTATTATCCTAAGTCCAATTGAGAATATTAAATATGTAAATTATAGTGAATTAATTTTAAAAAACACATTTTTATTTGCATTGATGCTTCATTTGTAATATTAAAGAGAAGTTCGATTATAAACATGTCGTTTGTAATGATTGCTATTTTAACGACGGTGATATTTTAGAATTTATTTTTGATCGGTGCTTAATGACAATGAGAAGTATGGTCGGATACATGCGTGTCAAGATTTATTGTGTGAATAGTCGTAGAACGACAGACGGTGAGTCGTGTCAGATGGTCGGGGGCCGCGGGCCTCCCGGACCGTTGCATCCTCCTCCCCATGGCGAAACTTGAAGAATTAGTCTACGACAGAAGGTATTGATGTTATAGACGCTTTCCCCCAAGGTTTATTTGGCAATTGCGCTGTCACCGGTGAAAGTGTGTCATACCAAATTTACCCACTTCCAAATATTCTCATCGTCCAATGCGTTTTTGGTCAGCTCCTTGACAAATGGCTCATCCCGAATATGATCGTCCTTAATGCGGTCATTTCTATGCGTGTTATATATGAAAATGTATATTTAGTGTGACCTTGTATTTTTGCCATTTACCAAACTGTCACTGTATAAAATATGCATTCGCGCTGAATTGTTGCATCAAAACTGCTACGAAAGCACAATTCTTGAGCAATATCATCACTTCAATACTAGAACTCGGATCTTATAAAAACTATCTATTGTTCTTACTCGACAAAATTGAACCTCTCGCATTTCGTTTTCTATTATTTTTAAATACTCAATTTAATCATTGGAGTATTTAAAAATATGCAGACAAGTACCATATTTATATTTATTAACAGAATTACGTATTTAAAAAAATATATATATATTTTGGCAATACCGTTAAACGATGCTCACTTCCAAATAACTCTGAAAATGCATAGCATTAATTGGTGTGGATTCAATTACTTCATATAGGATTCCGGCAAGGGAATAAATATAATATTTTAATAATTTATTTTTAAATAGATTATACAACATCTAAAATGAAGATATAAAAAAGTAATAAAATACTTAAAGACATGAGATTTTTCACATAATGCTTATTTTTAGATCAAAAATAGACAAGCAATATTATTGTTGCCTATGATTATTTTATAAATAATATTGGGTATGTGAATAAGTTCTTGCCGTTTCACCATCAGATGGCGGTATAACAATTGTTTGCATATAGATTAAGTGGTGACGCATCTATATTGAAGTATAATAATCTAGCCTTAAAATCAGTGCGCGTCATTCTGTTAAAGTGTAAACAACATCTTTTTTCGTATCGAATTTTGTGCCAAGTAAATTGTATTTAAGGGGAATTTTACTGCACGAAATCTGCAGCTGAAAGACATAGAGATTAGTTTAATCGTTTAAAAAATAATGATTTTAATGAGAACGCAATTGCGCACTAAAAAGTTTAAAGACGAAGAATTGCTTGATGAAGATTCATTTCAATCAGGAGTTCAATCAGTAGCATCGACGCAAAAGCGGAATATCCATGATTTCAAGCTCATGCTTTGTATTTGTTGGAATCAGCTGGGCGTGGCGGTTTATTATGAGCTGCTCCAACCCAACCAAACCGTCACAGGAGATCTCTACCGAAAGCAATTGACGCGTTTGAGCCGAGCATTGAAGGAAAAGCGGCCACAATATGCCCAAAAACACGACAAAGTGATTTTGCAGCATGATAACGCTAGGCCTTGTGTCGCATCAGCTTCAAAACCTACCTAGAAACGATGAAATGAGAAGTTTCACTCCATTCACCGTGCTCTCTTGATATTGCTTTACTTATTCCAATTGATGACTCATGGCCTGGATGAGCAGCACTCCATTTCTTATGTAGATATTAAAAAATGGACCGATTCTTGGGTAGCCTCAAAAGTCGACGTGGAACTCAAATGCTGCCGGAAATATGAGACAAATTTATTTACAAAGATTATTGGGCAAAATTTTTATTCCTTTTTGTAAAAAAATTGGATGGTTTCGATTTAAAAAAGTCCAAGAAACCTTTTATGATATTATTATTAACCTGTTGACGCACACGTCTGTAAAAACGATTTTCGCAATTTATGGCTTTTCAGACATTGGTTGAAAGGTAATGATTTAATATGTTTCATTGTGCATACATTAATGGAGTATCATTTTAGATGTAAAACGCGGACTGAAGGTGAGACATTTTTAAATTTGACGTTGACGTTTGATTGATTTTTATTAACGGGTGTTTTTCTTTGCAGATTTGTGAAAGACAATTCCATTCTGTTGTTGTTATACGCTCCTCTCGGTCTGCTTCTCGTCACTATTCGGATTTTAACTGGCATTTTTGCCTGGCTGTGCTCGGCGTTATTGCTTTCAGAAGTTTCATTTATCAAAACGTTCATTTCAAACATCACATGCTTTACGCTAGGTAAAATATAGATCATTTTTTTAAATCGGATTACTTTATGAAAATTGTGATGATTATTAACGCGCTGGCGGATGCGTCTGCATTATTCACATGAAAAATGACGCACAATGCAGATGTGTCCGTCAGCATGTTAAGAATTTCATCTGGTGATTGTACCTTTATAAATATTTTTTTCATTGAGTAGATCCATTCATTTTTAGTGCTTTCTTTTTAAAGGTATTTACATCAATAAATATGGAGAAAGAGACGAGAAAACTCGTCTAATTATAGGAAACACAGTGTCTATGTTTGATTCATTGCCATTGCATGTTTCTACTAGAAGTATAAGCGTAAGATTCTTTTTAACATACCTTGTAATGTTATGTAAAATGTTGTATAATTTTAATTGATTGTTTTTTTTTGTGCAGCCAAGTAAATGGGATCTTCCTCATCCTTTGGCATGGGCCTTAGGAGTGAGAAACTTGGGCCTACAAACTACCAATGAACAATTTCGAGAAGCTGTGAGGTACTTATTAAATATATATTTTTTTAAATTTAATAATTGTTAACACATGTGTTTAATCATAGCGTTAATTGTTTTTAGGAAAAAGTTTGCCGATGTACCAAATGTGCCGATTTTTATCCAACCTGAAGGTTGTCCCACGAGCGGTAGAGGAGTATTAAAATTTAGTGTATGGCCATTCACGATTTATGACAAAGTTCAACCCGTTGCTATTGGTATTTATAAATATATATTAAAATGAAATTTTGTATGTACAGACTTTTCGAATGATTATAAATAAATAACTTTATTATAGAGGTTCATAGAGTATTTGGAAAAGTAACGACAGGATCATTAAGCTATTGGGACAAACATAATTTAGCTTGGACTGATCTATTTTGGTTCTTATGGAATCCATATACAACTTTTAATATCCATATACTTCCTGTTATGGAAAAAGCAGAGAATGAAACAACCGAAGAGTTTGCAAACAGAACTCAAAAAGCCATTGCAGATTTTCTCAAAGTATGTTTTGTAAATTTAATAATTTATGCAATTTATTTGATATCTTGGAAGAACTTTATTCGTATACTTTTATGTTTGTAAATGTTGTGGACGGCAGTTTGACGGGTGCCCTTATTAACGCATACGGGACGAACAAACATACATTCATTTTCAAAATCAAAAATTGAATGCGAAATGAAATTAATCAGATTTGGATTATTTTACGGTTTATTTGTTGGGTCTATTTATTTTTACTTGATTTATATTCCCCGCGTGGATCACTTGTTCATTTTTAGCATTGTGAGAAACATCACTAATGGCCGATCTTACTGTAATCTGGTTGATTGGTATCGATTGGCAATCATGTTGATAATGTGCGCAACTTATCTCTAGGATTAAAAGGGTTACTACTACACTGACGCCAAGCCGTCTCAAATAGTTTTAAATCTTGAATATGTCAGATCAGTTGCGCCCAACGGTTAAAAACATTATGTTAAGGATTTGTATAATACAAGAGCTTGTGAGTCTGTGAATATTTTTAATTAATCTTTAACCATAGTTAAGTATGACAAATTTATCCTAAAAATATGCGGATACAAGAGTTGCGTCCTGGATATGAAATTAAAATTTTATGCATTATTTTTAGGTAGAAGCAACAGAATATACGAGCAATGAGCTTAGAGAATTAGTGGCGTCACGCGAAGCTGAGCGTATGCGTACTCTCGTCGACACGATGTCGGAACATTTAAGTAGCGCGTCACCATCGCTCAGTCCTGATTTGCAACGCATGGCTGCACAAATCAAAGAAATTTTACCGACCGTTCCACTTACAGTTATAACAAAGGATCTTGGTATTTATAAATTTACGAACTATTTATTTAATACCATGTAGCTTGTTATAATTAGAAGATATTAATATTGCAGTGGTTCATGCTTTCAGAATGATTTAATATCACAAGGGTCATCCAGAAAGTAAGGTTACAACGTTTATGTACGAGCGTGCGATGACCTTTCCTCTCAAACAAAAAATTATCCTCCGGTCTCGGGAGCCTTTGTAACTGTACTTTCTAGATGACCCTC
The DNA here is from genome assembly GCA_008973525.1 of Stenopsyche tienmushanensis. Lineage (NCBI taxonomy): Eukaryota > Metazoa > Arthropoda > Insecta > Trichoptera > Stenopsychidae > Stenopsyche > Stenopsyche tienmushanensis. The sequence goes on from WACJ01000016.1 coordinate 1,233,950, forward strand.
GTATCTTTTGTATTGTTTATGAAGTGTGTGAATATTGATTTGACTATATTTTATTAATGCATTTATTATTTATGAATTGATTACCCGTGGATTTGAAAGATTGTTAGTTTTATTTTTAATAAATTTTAGGTAAAACGCGTAATATTGATATTACTTTAACAAATATTTTGGAAGGATCAGTCCCTTTCACTCCGGAAATGTGTGATACATCCACTAAAGAAGCATCAACAGCAGGACCGTCGCAAGTTCCGAGCCAACCACAACCTCTCCGCACAGCAGCGGCTTCGTTTCCCCGCAACGCGCACGATCGACAGCTCAGCTATCAGGAGAGAAAGGCACAGCTCATTGAGGCTGCTCGCCGTAGGTACATTGAAAAACACAACCTTAAAAATTGTTGACCTGAATTTATCTCAGACTGAAATAACTTAATGTGATCATTAAAAAAATTGTGATGACAAATTTGGAAATTCGGGGAAAGTTGGATTATTCCATGCCAGATTGTAGTATATTTAATCCTTTCTTGTCTCAATATTAAACGTTTGTAAATTACTATAATTTATTTTAAAAAGTGACCTAATCGTTTTATATAAATAGAGTAATTATTAAAATCTCCACGTAAAGAATTTAGTCAATAAGCGAGATAAATGCAAGAAAATTGTTACTTTTTTTTAATACAATTCTATGACGTTTTATATATAAAATTTGCAAAAATATTTTTTATTTAATCTCTTAACAATTAAATATATGCATATTACTGTAAATATTGATTTTTGGCTAATTAATTCAGTGATTAATTAATCGTTTTATAAATTGGTGAATACAATTAAAATACTATCGTACATGATTTCTAGATTTATTCTTGCCTATTACACCTGGAATATACTACGGATTAAAATATGTATATGTTTCAATTCCAAGGTAATTTTCTTTACATTAAACGAAAAATTGTTGTGTATTTGATGAAGTTCTATATTTTTAAGCGTCAATGTCACTTTTCAATGCATGTATTTTGTCACATTTATTGTATCCTGTCAGAATCCGCATACGAATCGTATTTTAGTAATCCCAGTGCGACACAATGTACTTTATTCCTTTAATAATGAGACATCAAAGGTTTATTGTAATATAATTGATTCTATATAGTAAATCATAAGTATCCTGTATAAGAGAAATTCGAAAATATTTAATAAAAAACCTTAGGGTGACATGATTTTTTATTACGTTTATGTTTTCCTGTTATAATTTATTTTTTTAAATGTACTAAATGTAAACGCACAATGATAATGCTGTTGATAAAGTAAAGTGATTGTCACATTTTTGAGTATTGTTTTCTATATCAATTGTTTATTGTTTCAAAACCAGTAATTTCGCAAAAATATGGCATGATTAGGAATTCTGATTTCTCGATGATTTTCATTTCTCAAATAAAAATTCTCCATTTTGTATAATTGTCGAGAAAAAATACTAGGCATTCTTCTCCCTGTGCCGTGTTAGGTCTTCCCGATGTTGGCAATCACTCTGATGAAGATCTCTCTATCCAGCGCTGCTTGGAACAGTTCGTTCATTCTCCCTATTCCGGTCCATTCTCTAATCAGGTCATCTGCTTCCTTCTACCTTGCTTTTCAGTATCAGTCGGAGGTGGCGATGTTTATCTCTGCACAACACATAAGTACGTCTGAGTTAGTGATTATATCAGTCCAGGATATATGAAGCATTCTTCTGTGTATCCACATTTCAATTGTGTTAAAATTGTCATCACAGTAGAAGACCCAATTTTATTAACTGTATTCGACACCTTGCTTCTAGATCTGCGTCAAGCGCTTTTGTTAGGACATACGGTATTTAAACTGGTCAACCACTTCAACATCCACTCCATTTAGCTGCAGATATGCTCGAGAGTAATCAAGTTTCCCAAATGCCATCCATTTTGTTTTAGAGATGTTAATCGTCAAACCTAACTTTTTTCTAGTAACGTTAATCATATTTAGGAGGCTTTGAAGATTATGTATACTTTCAGCAAATAATAGGGGTGACAAAATACAACCTTGTGGGATTCCTCTTTGTATAGCTATAGCATCTATATTTCCAGTGTCTGATCTCTGCCGTTTTTTTAAAGTGGTTTTTTGCCACTCATTGCATTTTTAAAAATGTGGTCGTCAGCCATACTTGAGGATTTAAATCCAAGATGACTAAGTTACTAGTCTGACTGCTTAATTGTACTGTTGGAGTGGAAAAGCTCTCGGCTGAAAACAGTGCTATCTCCCATCATTGGAGACAGGAATGTGCCTTCCAAGTGTGGATACTTCCGATGCGCTGAGCGATCTCTGCTAATGCACAAAGAAGGTTGCGTTATATAGCCGGTAGGAAATGTGGTATGTGTTAAGTTCAGGCCGCCATCTCTTATTATTTTTCCACTCGATTAGGCATCATCTAATATGCCGCTAGGTAGCTCCAGACCATTGAACGTAGGACACGGGTGGCACATGGATGCAGAACATGTTCTGTGGGTATGGTGTCCGATTGGGAGGTGCTCTTTCGATGTGTCAGCGATCCGAAATACGGACCAGTCGGACATGCAGACCACTCCCTCCATGTTCAGGGCATTCTGTAGAATTTACGGGGAGAAATATATCTAAAGAGAAACCTATCGGGTCGTAGAGGCCCCTCCTGCAGCCGGTAACACCCAGGGGCACGTATCACTATGAGATCGCTAGCAAGACTCAGATTTAACCTTTTCCACATATATTCTATATACGTTTTTAATTATGTTACAGTGATTAAATTTGCAACAATAATTAAAATATTCACTCAGTTTCTCTCCTACCTTAACAAAAATTCCTATCTAAATAATCCTTACTTTATCATGCGTGACCCTTTTTTACCATCTGGTTGCTTCTGTCGACGTCAGACTTTGTAGTATCTGAGCAAGACCTATCCAAGTCCAAAAATAATATAATAAGCATGTATTAATTAATATGGAATGTCGCAGTTCAAACAGACGATGCGTTATGAGAAAACTGCACATTTACAACTATTTAAGTGTGTATTTTATTTTATTTGGGTTGATATTAAACAACAGATACCATTTTTATACGGACACCTTTTTTTTCATACGATAGTCGTTGAAATGTATCCTCCGTGCGGACTCGGCTGCATTTTGCTCTACTTAGCAATGACATTATCCGCTGGGTAAATTTAAAAATTGTGAGGGGGTTCAATAAAACGGAATAAAACAATACTATTATCAATACTATTTTAATATATTTTTTAAAATTACAAACTTAATCTATATTTCATACGCCTAAGTACTGAGCAGGGCGGGGAAGTTTCGGGAATATGCATACAAGTTGAATGTGTAGTCTGCGAGACTAATGATTAGTGATCTGGAGTTAATATAACATTAAAAAATAGCTTTATATGGATGTGTGAGATGGTATGATTTAATCGGATTCCTTGAACATGCATTGAATTCATATCTTCAATTGAAGCCGGACAACAAGCTTGTGTTTAATTGAGCATTCTGCGTTGCGTTATCGTTGGGAGAAAGAGGTTGGCTGAAAAACTGGCTGAAGACGTCATCGTCGTTCAGAGTATTTTCGATTGTTTCGTTATTTTGCGTTTGGTTGATTGCGAGATCAATATTGAAGAATGAATTTGTGGTCGAGTTTGAGAGGCTGTAATCCGAGGGCGAAATGAGTAGATCGTTGTTCACTGCAGATGTTTGAGTATCGGCCAAACCCAATTCTGCGAGGAGATCGGTTGTTTCTGATATGTTATCGCTGTTAATCGTATCTTTCAGATCAAAATCTGGCAACAGGTTTATTGTTGCCGACTTATCGGTTTCAATGTCTTTCTTGTTTTCGGATTTCTTTTTTCGCTTTGAATTTATATCGTAATGTTCCGTTATTTCTTTTCCGATTTCTTGCACAGAGTCTTCGTCATCTTCGCCGAGTTCCTAAATTTAAATATAAGCAACGTATTACAATCTACATTTAAATGAATTTCCCTGAATATTAGTAGAACAACTGGAAAAATGATTTAATGTTATTAGAAATACCTGAGAATATGACATCATGGACTTGTATTGAAAAGCGTTTTGTGTTAAATCCATTTCGATCGGGAACAGATTACTGTTGCTTTTGATAAGCTGCAGAGTCTCTCTGAAATAAATGTCCCATAAATAGAAATGGCGTTTGACGTACTAATTTTAAAGCTAAACACGAGCATAAACATGCAATGTGTTAATTGAAGTCGAAAGGACAAAGAATGACTTTGACGATATAATAGTGTTAAAATAACTTACTCGTGAAAATTTCCAAGACCTGTTATTAGCCTCAAAAGATGCCATACAACGTCTTGTACGTGTTTATTGTCCAGGAGTTCCATTTTTATCAAAACGTCTGATCGTAATTTAGCAAATCTGTTCCTTGCGTCTTGACGGCAACGCAAGATAAGCCTAAAAAATATTTCATAAAGCGGCCGTCGATAATTATAATGCTGAAAAAAGCGCCGTCATTATACCTATATTCATAGTTCCCCGTTTCGACCCGATAAAGCGGCTCCTGTAGAGCGCTATAACTATATTCTTCGTCGTCCATCTCTTTGACTTTAAGACAGTACGAAAGATATTCAAACTTTGTATCTGCGTATTTTTTAATCGTCAATTTAGTATCCGGTATGGCTTTATTCAAATACGTACCCATATCTGCGAGGATCTTAAAAAACAAAAACGTTAAATGCGCACATTTGAAATACACGGAAAAAAATGGAAATGTTATACCAACCGGTTTGATTGATTTGAGCATCTTGATGCCGTCTTTTTCCATTTGTCTATGATAGCTACCGAATTGACTGAACGCCTCGGACGCGCGTGGCTGGGGTTCACGCACACCGATCGCGGCGAATGTGTCGCCGATATTTTTGTAAGTTTGTAGCAAATCAAAGTACGCCTTTAACATCCTGCGGTCAAAAACGTGCGCGTTAATTATAATGCATAGGGATTTTGACGGGATGTAAATTTGTATGTACCTCTTAGCGTGTTCAACCAGCCCGCGGTACATATGTTCGGTGTTTTGTAGTTCTTGGAGCTTCTTAACGAGCGTGTCGTTGCATAGTATTGCACGAGATAGTCCTAGTGCGTCGGCGGTACTCGTGGAAAGATTTTCGACGAGTCTATGCTTGACCTTCTTCATGATGATGTCCAGAGTTTTCCCTTGTCGAGGATCGGCATGCAGCTTATTGTAATTAATGCTCACTTCTTCCTGTTATTGAAATTATATTTAATATGATTTTATACGGCACGTCTGGATAAATACAGGGATAGTCCAAAAAGTGCCCGACTTGATGTATATTATTTGTTGTTTTGTATTTCTTTGGTGGCCATCAATAGCAAATAAATGGATTTGAATGACCGTCGATTGAAAATGAGCAAACTAGAAGACATAATAGGTATTTCTAGTTCTATATATTGGATATCGACTGAAAATTTTGTTTGTGAGAAAGCTGTGCGCAAGATGGGTGCCACGTTTGCTCATAATGGAACAAAAACAGCGCCGTGAAGATGTTTCAATAGAATGTTTGGCGATGTTTCACGGCAATAAAGCCGAGTTTTTGCGTCGATTCATAACCGTGGATGATACGTAGGTGCATCACTTCACACCTGAGACAAAGGAACAAGTTGAAATCAGACAAACAGTGACTGGTTTAAACAGGGTCTTCTCAATTAAGTCAGGTACTTTTTGGACTATCGAGACATATGTCTCGATATTAAAATTGAATTAAGCATTCACCTTTGCCGCTTGAATCATTTTTGCAACCTCCACTTTAGTTTTGCCTTTGACTAATTGTCCATTCACTCCGACAAGTTCATCTCCGCTTTGAAGAGTGCCCTCGCGTGAAGCCGGCGTGTTATCGAATACCTAATTATCCACGTCATTTATATAAATATCATTTTAATAGAAGCGTTTTCAGAAACGTTAGCAAGCAAAGAAAATATTAATTGATTAAAAGAGCACAGTGTTTTATTACCTGAACGATATAAAGACAAGGGCAGAGAGGAGCACCGCCACCGATACTGATTCCGATGAGATTCGTATCATCTTTTATAATGGTGACGTTTCCAGACGTTATTGTCATTCCCCTATTAAATATTTTAGCGTATAAGATAATGTTAATGTACAAGGAAATCGATACAATCAATATATACATAATTAGTTTAGTATTTACAGGCAATTTACATTTTTAATACTTTAAAATGAAATTCATTTATTGTCATTCAGTTTATTAATTTTATAATATACATCGTAGTTTACATTTTAGATTATAGGCTATATAAATACATGACATACTTTTATGGTGCAAAACTACATGACAGTCGGAATATACATCTAATTCTAATTGATTAGAACGAGTATAAAATTAATGGAGGAGGTATCAAATCTCAGCAAAGGCAGTTAACAGGAATGGGAATATTGTTAATATTTTACATGTTTCTCGTTATGATGATACGCTCGTTATAAAATTGCTATCTGGACATTTATTATTATTTACTTGTATCATATAAATTAGAAACAATTCATTTATGATCTTCCAGACAGCAAATCAATAATACGGAAAGCTCATATATAAAATTATTATACAAATATTTGATTAATAACTCGGAATACTTGACAAATTTTTCGGTACTAAATCAATTCTTCATCTTGTATATTTATATGCTAAACAAGCAATATGGATTCATGGTGCCAAGCTTACATGCAAAACTATGTGTAAACATTTAATGTGGTCTTGTTCTAAATATAAAATTATTCAATCTTTGTTTTCTACAGGATAGCGCTGCTTACTACAGTAGAGCTTGTTCGCATGCTATCTAGATGCTATTCCAATCTCGCTAGCCATTTAAATATCTGAAAATGATATAATATATATCTGAAAACATTCGTTTTAAATCGAATAATATATAGAGATAAATCTTTATAACTAAAGTATTATTTGAATGTTGAACTCTCACAACAAATGTATTATCATTAATTAAACGGATATTAGGGGGACCGGAAAGTATTCGGAAATTTTAAATTCGGCCTTGCAATATTGACACGTTATCTGAAACAATGTCGTAGGTAGATGAAACACTTCTCGGACTCTTGTTAGATAGACGATGTGTTATTACGATTGCTGAAATAGTTTGATTTAAATTTCTCGGTAGAAAGATGCATTATATAGGACGTACATCATCTTTAGAAGCAGTCGTCGATAACTTTATAATAACCTCAAAAAGGTAGACCAACGGCCAATAAGTAATATTAAAAAAGCTTGGATCATCATTAGCCTGTGTCCGTCCACTGTTGAATGTACTCCGAGCATATATCTTTCCATGTTATGCTGGGCGATTTTTATTTTATGCTTATTAGGTTCCACGTCTCCGTAAGTTATCACAGGGAGGATGCATTGTTTAAATATCTTGAATGCAGAATTTTCGCTTTAAAAATTGTACTTTAGTTTTTCAAATGCTGCCCATCCCAGTTGTATACATCTGTCGATTTCTTTGGGGAAGTTCTGGCGCCCTAGTTGTATTATTTGTCCCGGGTACGTGTATTCATTTACAACCTCATAGATATAGTCCCAAGGGTCTGAGAATTGTGACTATTTATCATTGGTTTAATTTTATCCATGTTCTGCAAAACGGAGGAGGGAGATGCACTCTCCGTTTATATTTATTCCACACTTTTTCTAAGATAGCAGTTTAAACACATCTTCCAAAGCGTTTATGAAAAGCTTAGGAGATATAACATCGCCCTGACGAACCCGAAAGTCTATTGTATTAGTCTATTGAAAGTCTGCAGCGTTGTAGTGACTCTAAAACCGCCCATGTTTCAAATGAGTCAAATGCGTCTTCATAATCTACAAAGGCAAGGTTGAGTGGCAAATTATATTCTTCGGACTTGTCTCCCTTTTTAAAAAATAATATTACTATGCTTTTACTCCAGGGCTCTGGAGTTTCCCCATGTTCTATTACCCCGTTAAAGAATTTCTTAAGTTCTTTTAACAGAGGGCTTCCACCTATTTTGCAAAGGATGAGTCGGCTGAATGCCTTTGAGCCTCGATCCTGTTCAGCCATCTCAATGACATACTTTGTATTGGTACGGACAATATCGCGTCGTATAGCTTTTTTGACTTTTTAGTTAAGGGTGTTGTATTCTTCAAGTTGTATTCTTGTAATGTTGATACTTATTTCATTGATATTATTGGTATAATCATACTCTTCGAGCGCTCTAAATAGATCTTGCAATTCCAGTTCAAAGTTTTCTTGAAGCTTTTCCTGAATCGCCGCAGGACATATTATTCGTTGTTTTATCAGCTTTTTTTCTTTCTAATTTAATGTCCAGGTAATCCTAAAAATCGCAGCGAACAAAACCAGAAACTGAAGGAAGCCTGGCAACAGATGGAATCAGTCCAGCAAGGGAAGATGGACCCACCAACTTATCTCAGTCGTAAGTTGGTGGAGGGCCCAAAAGCATGGAGAAACGACCTACCGATTGATGCAAGTGCTCACAGGACATGGATGTTTCGGTGCGTATTTGAAGTGGATCGGCAAGGAAACATTTGCGACGTGCCACCACTGTCAAGCGGAGGTCGATGTTGCAAAACACACCATCGATGATTGAGAGGCTTGGATACCCCAGAGCAACACGCTGAAACTAGCACTCAGGGTAGCCGAACTCAATGCTGAGAACATGGTCCACAGCATGATGGTGAACAAGAAGAACTGGGACCTTTGGCGAGATTACGTAGAAGAAATCATAAGCTCCAAAGAGGGCAGTGAGAGATAGAGAGAGACAGAGCGGTTCTCCAATTCTAGAATAGGGTCAAACACAGAACCAGACTACCTGTCCCTCCGAAGCAATGTGATAAACAATACCGGGGGGACAGAGAAGGGCAAGGGAGGGGTTTAGTTAGTAGAAATCTGACACTACCCTGTACTAAAACATTGGGTCGCTGAGACATGACTGACTATGCCCTTTTTATTAGAAATGATAAAATCAATTTAATTTTTGGTTTTGCCATCTGGGCTTCTCAAGGTCCATTTGCGCTCAGGTTTCTTTTTGAAAAATGCGTTCATGCAGAACATTTTATTTCTATTTAGAAAGTTTATCAGCATCTGTCCTCTGTTGTTTCTGAGCCCCTATCCCACACTGTCCTACGAATGTTTCGTTTCCACAGCACTTTCCAATCTTGGCATTAAAGACTCCCATTACAATGGAGTAGTGTCTTTTTAGAGTGTAGGGATTATTCAATATCTTCATATAGCGCCTCTACTTCTTCATCGGTATGGTTGGATGTCGGGGCATAAACGGGGCGGGGAGTTGAGTTTAATCAAGACTTCTCCCTCTTGTCTAACTTCAGCCAGTCCAATGATGCTCCATTTAATTTTTCCTAGCTCCTCTTCCAGTCGTAGTGTCCTTGTGTTGTATGTAGCAATGTATTTAAGGATCAAAATAGTTTTTGGATGAAATTAAAGAAGCCATCAGATTTATCCTCGAGGCCTTTCAAAAGTGCCAAAGTCAATTAGACGTCAGGCGTCCTTTACTCTTTTCAACTCGAGAGCTGATGATAAACTTCCCGGAGGTCGACAATGCCAGCTGGGTTAAACGAGAGCTCCAGAATCATTGGAACAAAAATTAGATAAGAAGACATTGGATAAAATACAGAAATTAAACCAGGAAGTGTTACCGCATCCATTCTATTTATCAGGCCTCGTCCCGGCGGATTTCCAGCTTTTCAGGTCCAAAAAGGGAACAACGGATAAACAAGGATTAATACATTTGAACTTGTTTTATTAAATTTTCGAATACTTTCGGCTTCCCCTAATAGTTGAAAAAAAACCTGTTGAATTAATATCGCTTTTATTCCATTAGGCTATAAGACGTTGAAATTTGTTTGTAATTGGATTTGTAATATTGCAATCGGAGGTGAAAATTCTAAATACCGAGGATTTAAATGTTCAAATTTGGTGATCCAAGGAGCAAATTTATACGTGGAAAATGATTGTTTTATTAGATTGTGGATTTAGCTCAGATAACATGAGATACTCACATTAAATTCTGATATATCAGAAGATATCGTTCTTCACGCAGATCGTTCAGAATGTTATTTGTTGGCGAGGTATCGTTCGTCGCGGACGTCCTGAGTGAGAAAAAACACGTTAAAAATACCATCAGATATTGTATAAGATTAATATGATAAACATAATACTCACGCGTTCACAGCTTGTGAGGCGTCTTCTTGTACGTTTATGTTCTGAGTTTCACTGGTGAATTTTGGTACGCTACATTCTGTCTTATTACTGAATTAAAAATTTCATGTGGTTTAATTAATTTTGGAGACACGTATTCGATATTTCTATAGTATTACGATGACCGTATATTACATATGTATGGGATAAATAGCAATGCCTATGTGCAAATGAAGCGTTTAAAATGTGTAGGACGGCTGTAGTATTGTTGGGCAAGAGTGATAACGATATGTTATATTACATTCAGCGGCACGGAATGTGGTCCAAACATATACATAGCGATGATGTTTCATTTAGTTGTAATTGAATAAAGGAACTTGTGTTTGTTTAATAAAAGTGGATATTCGATAAGGATTGATTGTGTTTTAGCTTCTGTGCAACATTATGTTCAGAATAGTGTTAGCTGCGCTATGATTTCAGAAATCCTTCAAAGATGTCAATCGTTCTAGATCAAGTCAAATAGGCAGTGTTATTTATTGAACAAAACTGAACTCAGCGCGAGGTGGCGAGGAATATTAAGGAATATTTTTACTCTGTAGGAAGCATCAGAAACTGATTATCCTTCAGAAATCAAACAAGAAAATAGATGAACCAAAATCATTCCACTCCCTCTGCATACTGGAGGAATAGAATAGAACAGAGTTTGGGACCAGAAACGTTACCAGAGTTTCAACTTGGCTTTAGAGAGGGTCGGATTACTTTAGACATGATCAAAATGGTAATAGATTTCATCAGAAATGCATGAATGGTTCCGTTAAGTGAAGCAAAAAGGTAATCTTTGTCACGTTGGACATTAAGAACGCATTTAAACGCTCACGAGTTCTGATATTTCGCTGAGTAGAACTATCTTTTTCGCTTTAAAATTGAAACGGGTAGAACTACCCATCCCGCTCAAGATGTGTTAAAAGAGCAATTGAAGCGTGTTAAGTACTTTATTGGAACGTATCTCCTGCATTAAGTCAGTGTCTTATTGTACCTACAAATTTAGATCCTTGCAGATCCTTCATGTTGACGGCTTATGGTTTATGCATTTTAAATCTTACGCGACGGGGCGAATTCGCAAAAAGATTACGAAAAAATTATAGATTAAGAAGAAAAAAAGGGTTATGTTCATAAAAATGCCTTAACTTTAAAACTAGTAGGTCTTTTTTAAAATAATCTAAAGAAAATGTATTTAATAGTTTACCGCATAGTAATTTCTTAATTTTACTTGTAAATTCCTTGTGGTTCTCAATCTTTTGCACATATGAATATAAAAGATATCTCTTCGAAGAAATTAAAACATTTTCGTCTGTGCGATAGTCTGAGACCCATTGAAAACCATATTAATAAAAGATTCCCCTGAGTTTCATGGCACGAAATAGTTAATTATGCACTCACTAAATAAAAAAGTGATAAACCCTGGCTAAATCATATTTAAAATATCATGGCATATGGGGATAGCTTCCGGTATACATGGCAATTAACTGGTTAATATTAGCATCTTTTATCATTCTTATAAGTTATTAGATTCTGTAAAACAATATTCCCGAGTTGGATGAGTTAAATACCTAAGATATTATAGTGTAGATGAGAAAAATGAAAAAAAAAAATAATAAAAATATCACAGTTTATTCAGTCTAAAATGTTAGCAATTGAAACATGAACTATATATAAATCAGATGAATGTACGTAACAAGAAATATATTTACAGCGATCTTACGCTTGTGTTTCGAAAAAAACCCTCTTATCAATTAGCGCAAGTATAAAATTAATAATAACAATCATACCTTTCATATAACAAAGTGCAAAAAGCAATATAAAAACAGCGATAACATAATAAGGAACAAAAAAATCACATCTTATCCTCTTCATATTGCTGGTATGAAGGTACCCAGGTATATCTTGGATAGTTATAATCATCATAGTAATAATATGGGTTTCCATATTGCCACATCTCGGCTACGAGGAGCAAAATATACAAGCGACTTCTAAAATTAACTGCGGGCAACTGAAAATAAAGGGACAAAATAAAATAAAAGGATGTGAGCAAACACAAAACGGTGATAAGCGCAAGGTAATTAAATACTGTGGCTTGCATTGTGTATTGATAAGGCGGTTATCGCGAAAGCGTGCAGATAATAAAATGGAACTGTACATTTTGTCCTCCTCGAAGAAGAAGTCGTCCTCGTAGTCCTGCATTTTGTGACGTTGTCCGCCTTCTGTGCGAATTGACAAAATCGATTCGCGCCTACGTCAAACTGACAGGACACCTTAATGAGCGAATTTGGTCTTAACGCTTATCTAATCGGCCATCGCGCGCCTATCGAAAAACGACCGCAATTAAACGTCAAAAGATAACATAGAATAACAACAAAATAAATCCGCGCTGAATAAATCGATTATTATTATTATTAAATATATTTGATTAACACAATCGGCATTTTATAACGGATTTGTAAAAAAATATTTTTATACATCAAACGCAAATATAGTGCAATATTTAAAAATATATAAATAGTTTTAATTTAAAAATCAATGTTACTTAATTATTAAATTTGAAAAATGGCAATTTAATGAAAATTTCATTTGATTTGAGGATGGACCATTTCATTCCGAGCCGACGGTTCAAAGAAGCAATTTTGACGCTCTTTTGAAATATGAATTCTTTCATCTCGCTAATATTTAATATATTAGGAATTCTTACACCATAAAAACATCCAGTTTATTTGGTTATATGAACAATATTATATGATTGTTAATTAGATCTGCTTATTATTTTATTAAAGGGGAATTGTTTTATAACTATTTAAAAAAAAATAAAACTGAAAAAAATAGGTAAATATTTTTTTCTTTTCTTTTTATATTTTCTTTTAAATACAAAGTCCCCTGACATAGAAAACAGTCCTCATGTATCGATTTTTAAGAAAATGCTCAATATTTCCTAAAGCAATGGGAATATTTTTGGTTCATCTGTGTGTTTTTTTATTAACCAGGTAGATATCTATTAATATGGAGGATGAATATAGCAAAATCTTAATGCAATAAAATAGGGCTTGTGTCACTTCCTCAAGCCTCGTGTATTTGATTTTCTTCACGTTCTTGAAGACATTTTTAGCGTTTCAATGTGGTGAGGAAATTTGTTATGAGTGAGGAAAATGGTCCTGTTAATTTCCCTGGGAAGATATTCAAGTTTCCCCGAATGAATCGCTGTCATATACTTTTAAAGTCCAAAGGCGCCTAAAAGTCTCCTTCGAAATCTCTCGAAAGTCACCTTTCCTTTTTATTGTCCATTAATTAAAGTTGTCTCTTTTCAGAAAACAACGCTTCCAATAAGTAAAGTAGCCTATATACCCAATATAATACCGTCCCCTGCTTTGTTATTTTAATTAAACATTTTAGTGCAGGGCAATGGATCACATTTTCAAGTGCAATATTCATCGACGATTACCTGTCTATTTTTATATCTTCAGGGACGACATTCCTTGCAAAAATAATACGAATAAGGAGTGTTATGTGATATCTGATGGAAGGAAACAGACGGGGGTGTGATGTTGACACGAAAGCGATTAGTGGATTTTTGGCGCCGCGTCTAGATGTCAGCTACCCTCATTAGTTACCCTCCTTGCTTCCCGTAATCCTCATAATATTTACTTATAATGATATCATCCAATTTATGACAAATTGGCATATAGCAATTTTCCAAAATGCCTCATAATTGGGATACAAACGGATTGCTTTAATGGCGATGTGACGTTTAAAAAGTGTTTGTACGTTGTTAAAATTCTTTTCAATGCTTTTCGGCGCTTTATTCGCTTGTTTTTCGGTAGGAACGCTCGATAAATAAATAGCCATGTTGGATAATACAGGTGTTAAATAGCATTTGGGATAAGTTTTAAATGTGAAACATCAATTGAATATTACTTACATCAAGGTTTACAATTTTCTCCTAAAAAGATATATTTGGCTTAAAACTGCCGAAATTGCCGACTATCGGATGATGTCGACTCGTCCAGGATCACTGGACGTCCCAAACTCCTCCAGAAGTTTAGGGGTTTGTTGCTTAGGTTTGAGCTATCACCGATTTCGAATTTTCCATGCGGAGATCTTTTCATGGACACAGATAATATTTTGTGGACATGTTCGGGCATAGCGTCCAATCGTGTTTCAATATGTCAGCGGTCCGAAATTCGGACCGGTTGGACACGGACACCTTGTGGCCACTTCCTACAAATTTTAGGGCATTTAGAGCTTTCTGCAAGAGTTTTGGAGAAAAATTGCATCCTTGGAGCTTTGTTATTTGACATGGTCCCGAACAGCGGGACCAATACACAGCTCAAATCAGAGGGGAGAGGGATTCCATGTCGGTAGTGTATATTTCTCAGATTTTATGTTGGGATTTTTAAACAATTGGATTATTTTCGCATGAAATTATCAGAAAGAGTCTGTAAATCTTTTTTAAGTCCATAGCTTAGATTGAAAAATTATTGGCGACACTCGAATAAGGATTTATTTGTTAAAAAGGAAAATCTTTGAGATCATATATTGCGACTTGTCAACATTTATAAATTGCCATACGCGTTTGAAAAATGCCGAAACGCTCTTTGTGGAAGTACAGACATCACTCATAACGAATTCCCATTTCTAAAGTACTTTTCCATCTTTAGATATGACTTTTTCGTGTGATTTTCAGCGTAGACTCAAGGGTTAACATTGATAACATCTAAACCTTTCAATGTGAGTCCTCGCAGATTTGGATGATCGAATATTTTTCGATTTGTTTCAAATTAAAACGTAGGATATTACTAGTGAAATGTAGATTTACTATGCTTTTGGATTTGGTCGAAGCCTATTATCATATTATGATATTCAAGCCAACGTATGACATGCGTAAGGGCTGCTTGAAAATCCTTCTTCCCCTATTTCCGGTGGCTTTCGGTGCGCATTAATGGACCCTAAGGATCAGCAACTTATACGAGGGTCATCTGGGAAATGCGGCTCGATGTCGGTGGTGTGTTGGTATAAAATTACTGAATTTTATTCCAATTACTGTTTCATAAACAACTGCCAAATATCACGCTGATTGATCAAATGACGTTGTTAAAAGTGTTTAAAGATATATTTGTATAGGCGCGGTAGGGTAAAATGGCTTGAACGTCACGAAAAGCGAAACATTTAAGCGGCTGTTGGTTGAAACAGATTCACAAATTTATCATTAAAATTGCATGATGTTGTATTGAAAGTCAAAAATTTTCATTGTTATCATGATTTTCCATAATTCCAATTGATAATCAATGGCTTTCATATCGATCAGATATTAATCCTGTGTATGGAATATAACTTCTTAAGATACGGAAGCAAAATGTGTCAGTTTCAAAGGCGTACGTTTGTTAAGCATGCGATTCGTTCAACACTTCACTCAACGCCATCACTCATGTCGAAGATGTCCATATCGATCACCATTTATAAATTGTAAATGCTAGCGGATACTGTATACATTTTGAGGGATTTTTAAGACGGAATAATAATGCTGGACGAATATTTTTAATATTCAGCAAAAATAAAGATTTTTTCGTTCGTTAACAGGGCGCAGACTTTTAGAACGATCCTCGTATATAAGCCTGATACATTTTAATTTCAAATGTGCGTTTAAAAATTTGAATAACGTCGACAAACATCCTCAGATGGATGGTAATCAGGGAAGCATGCTTAATGGAGTTTTTATGCGTCAAAACGGAAAAATTTGTTGTTTATAATATTTTTTTGAATTAATGCCTATTTTGCTTGGATTTGCCTTTGTTTTGTGAAAATAAAAGCCTGTCTAACTAATTGTTTTGATTCAGTTACTATACTTCCGAAGTAAACGATACTCCACAGGAGTTTCAGTAATACGGCTAATGTAGGAATAGAAAGAAATTTACCGAGCTAAAGTGGATTAGGGCTTTCCATCTTTTAATATGAGAAAATAAAAGCGCCTTTCTTGGCACAATGTATTTTTGAAAGTCTCATTTTTATTGGTACAGCTTGAGATGGCGGAAAAATATAAGCTGACACTTAAAAGTTAAGACTTGGACAAAATTATCCTCCCACTTTTTAAGGAAACAATTTTAATTTAATACACATTGCACGGCGAAACTTATATTTTTATTTTATGAAAGTGAATAGAATTAAAAAAAAACCCAATCAAAAGTTTTATCTTGGCATTATCGACCTGTCAAAGGAATGTACGCATTTAGAATTGCAATGAAGGTTAATGTATGTTTCTCGTCAGAAACGATCTCCGGGCTTCATAGAAGAAGGAACATCGAGGAACTATCCAGATTTATTGTAAAATATAGCTCCCTGGTTTAGCAGTCCGCGGGAGTCGGATGGAGCTAGCTCAAAAAAACGTCCCATATGGCAGATCGTGTGTAGGTAGTCTCCCTTCAAATTTACACAAAATGTGACTTTTACTTTACTTCCATTAGTGACTCTTCTATCCCTATAAGAGAACCCCGGTCATCGATAGTACATATTGCTATTTCCGTCTGCTCTGGGCCTCCTCCTTCCAATTGTTCGGACCCAGACGTGCGGCATATTTTTCTAATTGATCAGTCCACCGTAGCCAAGGTCTCCTTATGGATCTTTTTTTGTTTTCGAAAGGGAGAAATATTCCAAAGACACCACCATTCTGGTGGTAGTCTGCGATTTTTACCCACTAAAACTCCCTTCCTGTTCTGCTGCCACCCGGTTACTAGTTAAATATTGTACTAAGGTAGCTTGTCCATCCTTTTTTTTCCTGTAGGAGGGAAATCTTCGAAAGACACCCATTCTGGGCAGTGTCGATTATCGATTAACGATTAACTCGTTCCTGCCCACTAAACCCATCCCTTGTCATATTCTGGCCTCCTGGTATTGTTTTACACATTGCTTTCGGAGGACAGGTAGTTTGGACTTAGGTGATTGGCCCTATTCTATTGTTGGAGAGGCGCTCTCTGTCTCTCTATTTCACTGCCCTCTTTGGCGCTCAGAATCGTTTCTATGTAGTCGCGCCAAAGGTCCCAGTTCTTTTTGCTTCCCATCATGCTGTGGACCATGATGTCAAAGTTGAGCTCGGCTACCCCGAGTGCTTGTTTCAGCAGTTTTCTCTGAGGTGCCCAAGCCTCACATCCAATGATAGTGTGTTCTGCGTCGTCAACCTCCGCTTGGCAGTGGTAGTACGTCGCGGATGGTTCTTTGCCAATCCACTTCAGGCACGCACCGAAGCATCCATGCCTAGTGAGCACCTGAGTCAAGCGGTAGGTTGTTTCACCGTGTTCCCGGGCCTTCCACCGACTTATGACCGGGATAAGTCGATGGGTCTATCTTCCCTTGCTGGACTGATCCCATCTCCGTTGCCAGGTTTCCCTCTGTTTCTGGTTATGTGCGTTCCTGGTCCAAGGCTCTTTTCTGTGTGGTCTATTCGAAGTGCCCTCGGATTAGTCACACAATAGTGTCCTCCACCGCTCTTTGATTCCCTATCATTCCGCACCCTTCAAAAGGAGGTGAAGGTTGGTTTCAGACTACGTGCACCTGAAGGTGCATTAGAGGAGGAAGGAAGAGGTTACGCTAAAACGCAAAGAAACTATTACGCGAGATTACTCCGCCACCACGAGTCCAACCTCAGTTTGAAGGGGGCTGTAGTAGATGACGGACTCCCGGGGCTACCCCTTCTTCACGGTATTCGTATTGGTTCGGTTATTTGTAGTACTTAGCCACGGAGATGAGTCGCTGTTCGAGCAGCCGAAAGCCGTTCTCTCCTGTATATATTAGGCCGTTGAAGATAATGGTATCACCTTTTGCACAGAGTTTTCTTGCTCCTTCTGTAATCGGCAATTCCACATTTCACTTTACGGGTGCGTTAGTAACTCATG
The DNA here is from genome assembly GCA_008973525.1 of Stenopsyche tienmushanensis. Lineage (NCBI taxonomy): Eukaryota > Metazoa > Arthropoda > Insecta > Trichoptera > Stenopsychidae > Stenopsyche > Stenopsyche tienmushanensis. The sequence goes on from WACJ01000016.1 coordinate 1,252,112, forward strand.
TTAGCTGGGCTACCACAGCAGCGTTTGATAAGATAACTGACTAGGGTCATTACGCCAGGGGTTCGACTCAGTTCAAAATTCAACATGGTTCGGGCCATAATGTACAAATTTTGTATGTGTGTTTCACTTTCTATAGCGTTTTGCTTCTATAGCGTGGTCCCTATCTCGACGCCATAGAAGTGTTGGCTGTATTTATTATTAAAAAAAATCACACATCAACTGTCTTAAATGGTTTTGATTCATACTGGAATACATCCCGCCCCACGCGTACGTTTCAAAATGGATGATTGTATGCGGGTCTGTTTGTTATCGGATCGCAAATGGACCGTGAAAGGGGAAGAAGACCGCCAGATTGTAATGTAAAGACAATGTTCTTGCTGAAGATTTTTATTTTCTTCGGGTAGAGAGACCCCATATATGAGACCACTGGAGAGCCGGCGGCCAACACATGTAACACTACTTTTAATGATGCATGTTGCATATTTTTATCCAAGCTTAATATGCTATATAAATTAAAACAATGAATTGCAGTTAGATTTTAAAAAATATTTTGGTTTTCGAAAAAACTGCGTCATTTTCTCATCTTCAATTGGAGGGTTACTATTCCCTCCAACGCAAATGGTCATAAAAATAATGATTCCCAATGCTTTTTAGATACTCCATGACACACCATAGCTTTTCATAAATCGGTGTGGGATGCCAAGGTAACCTCCCTTGTTAAAATTGTCTGGAATAAAAAAATCGCAAGTACATACATCGAACGAAAAAATAAGTATTCGAGCTGCGTGGCATTTACGTTTATACATATCAGAAAAATCATTAGTAGGCAAACGAAAATACACAGAATATAAAAGGAAACCATTTTTTGAATACAGAAAAGGTAAGCACGGCAGATAAAAAGGTCATTCGATAAATTTTCGCGCCCTTGCTTTCAGCGTTTTTCTTTGCGAAAAGCTTTAAAGGCTTCTATTATTACACTTGTACCAATTCAAATTTCATCCCCCATTAATAGTTCTCATCCCTACGGATTATAAATGGGAGGCGCGCAAAGGGAGTTTTCCCCAAATCTATGTGCTCTTAACGAACGAAAAATTCTTGATGCCAAATATTGTGGCTATGTAAATTACGTTAAGTGGCATATTGAAAGAAGAATTCATTAATGAAGATATACATAAAATTAATGAATTTAAATTCTTAAGTGTTTGAATTAATTACCAAACCCCATTAGAAATTATTGCTATTTAATATATGTGATGTATAGTGAATCCAATGCCGGGATCCCGGACAATTTTAGGTGCTCACGAATCCCGGGATTAGTAAACGTAATCCAGAAAAAATCGGGATTGAAATTTTTATCTAACAGAAATCGCACACCTCACCAGCACGATGAAGGCTACTAAATCGAGATATTTCCGTCTAAATCTGGACGCTTGGAAACAGTGGCGTAACTACTAATCGATGAGCTTAGGCGAAGCCTAGGGGCAGTAACTGTCTAATCTATGTATACATATATATAGAGAACATATATGTTTTTCAAATTTTTATATTAATCTTTCCCTAACGGTGATGTATTTACTACACCTCGACTCTAATAATGGGAATATCGATATGTAATATAATAGATACGGGGTTCGGAATTTTAGTATTCCTCCGTAATATAATTACGAATCACATCAAAGTATTATAGTATATAAGTATTCATCTGCAGCGACGGAAATAAATAATTTGCCGGGAAATCGGCAATTTTGCGATTTTTAGTCCGTGTCTCAGCAGAAAGGAATTTTATCAGTCACATTGATGGTGTTATACGAAAATGGGGGCTCAATGGGTTCCCATCAAAAATGAACATAGGTGGAATATGGAACTGCCGATTATACGAGGAGATGGAGAAATCTGTGGAAAAGGCGACACCACTATCTTCTGGAGGTACAATGCTGCGTGTAGAGAATGGCGGAACTCATTGTTTTGTTCATCAATTAGAAATCGCCTGCATTGCCGCTGGGTTGTCCCAGATCATTGGAAATCCCAGTTCATCATAGGGTACGTGCGCTTTAGGGTCTTCTAGATTTAAACTTTCCCCGACTTGCGGGGTGTCCATGCAGAGATTCGTACATGGTTGCAGGCCATATTATGTGGACGTTTTCAGGCATGGTGTTCTTTTGTGAAGAGCTCTTTCACAGTGTCAGCGGTCCGAAAAACGGACCGGTTGGATACCTTGTGACAAATCCCTCTTCGTTTAGGACTTTTGAGGCTTTTAATAAAAGCTATGCAGATAAAACTGTTCCTGGAGCCTTCTACGATCTATACGCCATGATCATATATGATCACAAGTGAAACTTGTTTCTTTCCAGTTTCTATATATATTATATATAGTTAGATCTCCCTGCGCTCAGAGCCCAAAAGGCTATCTCGTTGAGATTTAGCGGTCCTCATAGATGTGTAATTTAATTCTGACTCCCGGATCAGATCGCACAAAAAATAGGTTCGCATTTGTGAAGTCTCGCAGTTGAGTTTCTCGAGTGCAGGCCTCAAGCTCATTTGCATTTTAATATATATCTGCTTTCGCATGAATTTGCCGAAAAAATTATATTTCAAATATGATAACTGAGCATATGCGCGTTTATCCAAGCGGCATTGGCGCGTCGTGCAACGGTCGACACATGAATCCGTCTATTGATAATTTTAAAGTTGATCAAATTAATAATAACAAATAAATATAAGCGATTGTATTGAATCTTCTAATACAACGTGTGGAGGAGGGAATGATGTAATTAGTTCAATTAATACTACAAAGTCGTTAATTTAATGAATGTTCTCTATTTGCTGTAGATTAATCAAGCTCGATTAGCCATTAACCTCTAAATCCCATTTATTTTCATTCCGTACAAGTGGTGAAACGATAAAAAGCAATTTTGTCGATTGGTTGTAAAGGTGGATTCAACGGTATATGTTCACAGGGAAAACATGATGTATGGCTTTGATTTTTTTTATTATTTTGAAGCATTAGCAAGCGATATGTACATTTTATCAAAAAAAAAAAATTGAAGCTCGAGTAATCCCGGGGGGATTTCAGGGGGGATTGCAACTTTTTTTCAGTACTCTGCGCTGAAAGAAAATCGCGGTTTAATTCCTAATTTCAGTCCTCATTAGCTGCAATTTAATATAATGAAAATTTTGTAGTGATTCCGAGCTTTTCCATCGATGAAAAGCATAAAAAGACGCAATTTTTTCAATTTTGCGAGATCTCACGTTATTGGAATTTTTGATTTCAGTTATTTCCTTTTGAATATCCGTAAGGTAATCTGTCTAAAGAACATTGCGATTTAAGGTCGATGAGATTTCAAATAAGCGGATAACATTTTTTTCCCCACGAACGTAAGTTGGCTCGAAGAGATTTGATTTTGCATTGGGAAAAAGATTGTGTGCAAAATCCAATACGGAAGCACTTTATATTATATAACAAAATTTCGGTGATTTTATTTTGGAAAAGTGTGGGAATAAAAAAAATTGTTGTTCGGCGTCGAGATACGGTTGATTTTTTTTTAATAATATTACAAACTCTAAAAAAAATGTTTCTTTATTGTCTAATTTTGGATAAAGATGAGCTTGAAAGCGTGACATCTAGTAATCGTGCTGGATAAAGATGCCGCCAAGGAAAAAAATCAAGCATCTTGGAACAGTTAACATTCGGAGTGATTTCTGACACCAGTGTAAACTTAAAACAAAGATGAAACCTGCTTTCCGGCGCAGAAAGAGACAAAAGATATACGCATGCAGATAGTGTTCGGTTGTCTACTCTAATTACGGAGGGAAATTCGAGCAATTATGAGAAAATATTGTGCACATCTGGTTTCTGGTAGTAAAATATCGAGGAACTGTATGAGAAAGATTAACTATCAGGTCACGAAATTCTAAGCAAGAGAAAAAGGATGGCCAAATGGATCGTCTTGGCCAAGATCTTTATTATCACAGAGAGAGAAAAAGAGCACAGTTATGAGATTATACATAATGCCAGCGGGAAGAACAAGTCTTCTCATGGCCAAGACTATTGGTCGACTCTGTATTCTTATTTTTTATGTTGCCATTAATCTGGCTGATTCGGAGTTTACTGATTAAAAGTGGCTTCATGTTAAGGTATTATTTAACCCCTTCACTATAATTTAAATACTCTAAGAGTTCTTGAACGACAGTCATTTTTGAGTCACTTGCAAATTTTCCACGAAAGCTATTTGAGATCAACAGCAACATAGGGTGACCTTTTCTGAGCCTCACGTGTATGCTCTTCGACAGACGGCCTTATGCGGGTCCGCTTGCTATCGGACCGCGAAACGCCTGAAAAAAAATCTTAACCAAGATCTTTATTTTCATTGGTTAAAGAAAGCCCCCTCCATTTGCAATACACAAGGAATTAAGTAAAAAAATAGGGAATAAAAATAGATATAAAATCGAATTTTTGAAACGTCTATAAATATTATGCATCATATTATCAATGAAATAAATTCAAGATTGGCAAACCCCGTTCGTTGCCGGATGTGTTAAGATGGCGTTATGTATTCCAAGCAGAACACGGCTGGAATTCATCTTATTGGAAGTCTTTTTTAAGTTTTCCATCTTGCTTTAAATTCAATTTATTCTGTACATATGGGAATAAATTCGATCATTCGATGCAGCGCAATTTCGTTATTATTATATCGCGCCATGTTGAAAAACTATTCGTAAAATATGAATTTGTGGAAAACTTAAATTAGTTTTCAGGGGAAAATTTAAGCTCAAGTTTCAACCAACATCAAAGCTGAGCTAGATTGTATTCTGGGAGAGTCTGCTCCTTTGTTTACTACTTTAGACCTGAGACAAAGGAACATGGGGACCCACCATATAACCAAGCTGTTTATTGGTTTCGATATTTGGCACCATATCTACTGGGTTTGTGTGGCCAATTGGTCCGCTTTTCGGATCACTGACCGAACTCCGCATGGACACTCAGATATCGGGGAAAGTCCAAATATGAAAAGCGAAGCCCTAAGCCGCCCGTATCTTGTTAGGAACTGGGACGTCCAGTAATCCGAAATGACCCAGCGACGTCGTTGAAATATCGGGAGCAAAAGAGTTCCGAAGAAGCAAAAGGAAGCACAATGTATGCAGGTTCGTTTTTATGTATTACTCTACACAGAGCAAAATGTCACGCTAACTGCAGGATGTACACGCTGACCTAGAAGACAGACTGTCCGCTCTTGTTTAAAAAATAGTGCTTACGCATCTTTACTCTCTTTCCTGGCAGACCCACACTTTGTCCCATAACCCCCTTAAAAAAATCTTATAATATTTTAGAACGGGACAATAAAATATATTTGTCGATTAATTTTTAGGCGTTTGGCTGTTCTTTTATCTCATATTTCAAGGTTTTTTTTTATATTTTGTTTAAGTAACTTAAATTCAATAGAATACAATTAATATTGTACGATATGCTTATTGTATCATTACGCCATTGTACATTTTGTTTTGCCAGCAAACCGGAAAAGGTTTTCTTATATCCCTTTGTGTTGTTAATATAAAAGCATTTTTTCGAAAGTTTATCTAAAAGCTCAGATTAAACAAATACTTTTTATTCGACAAAGGCAAACGGGAGATACAAATATCATATATTGGGAACGTTTTGCCCTTGCGTGCAACAAATCCGCAGAGGTTTTATTCCATTGCTTATAAATCAAACATACGCGGAAAAAAGTATTCCTGTCAGGAACACTAATGTAATGTTTAGCAAATTTAAAAATTCAGCATGTTTTTCAAATAAATTACGCGTATTTCTTTATAGGAACATTTTTTCCTCTCAGTTTTTCATAGCATTTCGCAAAAAAACATGCGAAATGATACAAAAATTAAATAAAAGCACGGTCACGAAGCTTTCGTTTTCATCTTATAATGTCGGAAACGATCTTTGCTTTTAAAGAAGCCTGTTGAATATTTTAATGTCCCATTAAAATTGAAATTCATGCATGGAAGCTAATCATAATATATCAAATCAAGTCGTCTTTATTCCGAGATTTATGTTATGAACCCATATTTTTTCTTTTTTTTTTGGAAGGAGGCGCGTTTTTGTGTTTCAAGAGGCAAACTTGATACCCAATCGATTCAGATTCAAATCTACATAAGACGTGTGGGATGAACACATTTTTAAAAAATATAAATGCTCCATAAGCTGTATAATAGCAATGAACCCAGTCAAAGCGCCAATAAGCAATTTTAATACTGTTTGATGTCTGAAAGCATTTAGGTAACTGATTGATTTTCGTTTGAGTGCCTTAAATTACAAATTGATTAGCCGACTTTTAAACGGCATCAAAGAACTGCCTTTGAAAACACTGCAAAACTGTATTGCATCTACGAGTATGTATTTGTAAATTAACAACCAATACCTTTATGAGCAAAATCATTTTCACCAAGGAAGTAATAGCCATAATAATTTTTTTCGGGAAAAGTTAAGAATCGCATTTGTAATATGCAAAAATGTTAATTACCAATTAAAGAACAAACATCTGCCACCGCCCGCACCAATTACCAATTCGGCGCACGTATTCCACTTAAATTAAATTATATTTTGTCTTTCATTATGAATATTATTATTTTACATATTTTTTCGAAAAAAATATTTTTATTTTCCTTCTTATGCGGGGGCGTTATGTAGCTAGATGGATGGAGTGGTGGACGGGCGTCGAATAGAAAGATTCTCTTAGATAACCTCCTTTATGAGACACGAAAGAGAGATCTGGCTGCGAGAAGGACGTCCTCTCGCAGCCAAGGCCAACCGATGTCTCCCACCTCCTGCACGTCACCACCCAACCGGCAACGGTGCATGCACAAGAAGCGATCGGTGTAGTTTCTTCAGACGCAATGTGTCCGCAACTCCACAGAAGTTGGAGCTGTTAAATTGACACATTGTACCTAAAGAAAGCATCAAAGAGATCTTCGCCAGCGCCTTAAAGATGCAGCGTTGGATAGTTGGCAGGAGAGGTGATCCTTTTATTCCTGTAGGAGGAGAATCTTACACAAGACACCCTGAGGTTAATGGACCCAGGATAGTATCAAATTCTTACTGAATAAACCCTTCCCTTGTCCGTCTCTGTCCCTCTGGTATTGTTTATCATGCTGCTTCAGGGGAACAGGTAGTCTGACCATAGTTATAGCCATATTCTAGTGTTGGAGAGCCGCTCTGTGTCTCTCTCACTTCTTCCACATATTATTGCCAAAGGTCCCAGTTTTCCTTGCTCACCATCATGCTGTAGATGATGTTCTCAACTTTGAGTTCAGTTACGCCGAATACTTGTTTCAGCGCGTTTCTCTGGGGAGTTCAAGCCTCACATTCATTAATGGTGTAGTATGGACATAATGTGGGTGCCTCCTTGCTTATCCGTTTCAAGTAAGCACCGAAGCAACCATGCCTTGGTAGTGTCTGTATCAGTCGGAAGGTTGTTTTTTTCTTCTTTCTGAACCTCCCACCGAAATATGACCGGTATAAGTCGATGGGTCCATCTTCCTTTATTGGACTGATCCCATATTTGTTGCCAGGTTTCCCTCAGTTTCTGTTCGAACTCTGTACGATTTTTGGGATCTTCGAAGTCCAAGGTCCTTTTCTTTGACTGAAGGTCTATCAGGGGTATTCCGGCGATTACGAGTACCGCGTCTTCAAATACTGTTCTGCGCAGTGACTCGGAACGTCCCCTACCGTGTGACCCTTGCCAGATATCTGTGATCTGTTCGATCACGGCTAATTTACAGGATATTAAATCCAGGTTTTGCACCTTGCTGTGAACTTTTGTTGAGTGAGCTAGCATGATCCCGAACAGCGGGACCAATAGACAGTACGGGTCAGTGGAGGATCCTATGTTCTTTTATCTCAGGTATGAAGTGATCCATGTTTCATCCATGGTTATGAATCGACGCAAAAACTCGGCTTTATTGTTGTGAAACATCGCCAAAGACTTGATTAAAACACAATCACGACGCTGTTTTTTTTCACATTGTAAGCAAACGCGGCACCCATCTTGCGCACAGCTTTATCATGTTTAAATTTGCAGTTAATCGCACTTTTTGTCGACGGTTATTTCCAGCGTTTGAATAGACTTAGACAGAGCTTGCAAATAATGTTAGCTATGTTTTTTTTTAAATATTAATAAGATTATGGCAAATTTTGCGTCACCATTTTTAAGGTGCTTCAAATAGAACATTTTTTGCTTTTTAAAATTTATTATACCGAGCTATTTAGACGCACGCCACGACATAGTTTATATCTTTAACGCCAGAATAAGTCGACTTTTTTCGGTTATAAATTACTCTCGAGCTTAAGAAAGGCATTTTTAAAAAGGATTTTTGTATCACTTAAAGTTTATTTCTGCGGTAAGTAGACTTTGCGAGCAGAAGTTTAATTAAGTTTGATATCACTGAATAAATAACTCACACAGTGCACCTCAACATGGCGTATGAACATATGTATATATGTCCACAGCGACGATTTATTTTCTGTTTCGTATATATCCTTCGAGGAATACAATTATCCACATTTGAAACTCCAGGAGAGGTTGATAAGCTCGCTTAAAGCTTAACTCTATTCTCTTGCAATATAAAGCTTTTTTTTACGAATTTTAATGAAAAGTACACGGGGTAACTGAGCGAACACAATATAATGAACAGCAAGCGCTGTTTATGGTCGTTAAACTGCTATGTGACCGAAATATTATAAGGGAAAAAACATGAAAGCTCTTCTATTTTTTTTTATAAAAATAAATATATATTTGAGTTTTTCTAAATGAAAAAAATCTCCGACTCCATATTTATCGAAATTATTCAAAGAAGTGTTGATTTTATTTGCTTTCGGTTTAATTTCAACGAGGAAGGATTCATCATATTGTAGAGTTATGTACGTTTTAATGTGTTTGAAATGTTAATATTTGTCTTTTCGATATTTGTCAAGATGTGTTGGAGCTTCGAAAGCCTCTCCAAATATTGCTGATTGACAGTTCACAGTTGAAAAGCTCGAGTTTGGAATTCATGCCTTATCTATGGTAATAAGCATCATGGCTTTCGATTTATTTCCAATGGATATAAAATAAATATTATTTATTATATTAAAAAAAACTGCGATTCCTCGATTATTTATTATTGAATACTAATTTTATCATCGTTGAGAAGCCCAACTGAGAGGTCATGGACATGCACGGCGAAGCGTCAATTACCAGTGGGAGTGGGAGTAGATTCGTCGAAAATGCTTGTCCACACTGAGATAGGCAGGTACATAGACGCCACACGTCTGAATCTGGACTATTGGATGAATGTGGCGTAGGATATACGGAAATGACTGTATGTGTTGTTGGTAGCCAGGTTTCTCATATAGGGCTGTGTAAGTCACACATGTATGTATCTGGCGCTGTTAATCTGTGTAGATTAACAGCGACATCTTCCGTCTCTCTTTATGCGCAATGTGTTAATTTAATAGCACAATATTTGTATTGTTATTGCGTCTGCAATAACCCTTCCAATAATCCCTTCCGCCCGCCTACATAACGCCCCGAAAGCAAAACGTACCCGCGTGCGAGAGCGACCCCGCGATCACCCGAAAGCGATGGCGTGCCTCTTCTTCAAGCATTGCCAAGATTAACTTGAGGACGGTGGGAATAATTGGCTAACGAAATCGTGCATTTCGAGGGCCGAGAGGTAGTTGAATTTTAGAATGTATCCCAGGTTGAAAAACCGAATAGGTTCAAGGGGCATCAAACTAAAATTGCAGGGAGGAGTCGTCAATCGCGCGGATAATATTATCCGACGCATATGACGCATATGCGTCACGGTATGGTTAAAAAGGTCGAACATTTATCGACACTTCTGACACCATTGTAACGTGAACGCGGAGAACTGTTATGTATAAAAGCGGCTTTAGGAAATAAATGTATTATTTTATAGAGCAACACGTAAGATTATTTTAAAAGCATCCACATTTGAATCCAAAATGTGATGCTCGTGTCACTCTTGAATTGAATGAATGAAAAGGTCTTCTTAAAAGCTTTCTTTTAAGAAGAAAAAGGCACCCAAATACACATTCCATTCGATTATATCTCAATTAATATTTTCACAAAAAATCTTCAATTATTTTGTTAAGGATCATTTAGAGATTTCAACATATCAAAATATTTTGTATAATAACTTGGACATTGGATACTGTAAAATAACTTATTAATTCATGGTGAAGATGTAATGTGGAAGGAAAAAAATACTCTAAAATTACAAGCAACATTGCAAAAATAAAATAACGGGGTTTCTGATTTTCTTCTAAAAAAGATACATTTTAATCTAATATATAAAAATGAATTGGGTTTTGTTTATGTGAAATGCGCTGCTATACCGTTCATCATATTGCAATAAAACTTCGTTCACTTATTGCTAAGAATTCTGCGAGTAATATAGGCATAGTTTAATATATAAAAATCAATGTTTGTTTGTCCGTATTTAATGCGCTGCCATACCGTTTGTTCGATTGCGATAAAACTTTGCCAACTTATAGTTTACACTTTCTCAAATAATATAAGTATAGTATAATTAACTTATATAAAAATCAATGTTAGTATGTTTGTTCATATTTATAATAAAACAAACAAAATAAAATAGATTTTCTTGTTTCTATTATTCCTAATTAAACAAGATAACTCTTTCAAATTTCAAACGATATTTTTAGAATAATTCTGTGGCAGAAACGCGCCGGGTACCAGCTAGTTATATATAAAAATTGGCGAAATTCAGATATCTATGTCGTTGGATGCGATGGTCGAATACAGATGAATCTAAAATTTCTCAAAGTGGATGTAAAGCTTCGAGAACAATTCAAACAATATTAGGAAAAGTTGGACATAAAAGAGATGCAGAGAGCTTAGGATCCGACCGCTCGTCTTGGCCGCGGAAGATCTGATCTTCCCGCGGCCGGCTTTTTCGATCTCGTAACCGTTATTTCTGCAATAAACAACAATGTTTTTCATTGTTGATAAATTTAATCTGGATTTAATTGTTAAAAAACCGTACTCAATTTGTAGAATATTGAAGGTTATACTTATTTTCTTAGGAATTTTTACGAGTTTTCGCATTGCTAATTTTCAAATGAAAGCTTTTATTATCGTAACCATTTTTCAGGATCGTTTACGTGTATAAATGCCAAATTGCGAATAAACAAGAGAAATTTCTGTTCCGCTTTCTTCGATCTCATTTTCTTTTTGCGCTGTAAAAAAACGCTGACTTAATAGATAAATAGGCTGTATTATAAAGAAAGAAAGGAGGATGTCCTTCTTCCGTTTCCGACCCTTCTTATTGAGTAAATATTTTTCTTCCCTTAATAACATGTAATGTGAATGGAAAATATTTATTTTACTTTAAAGATGAGTCAAATTAATTTGCTCCTAATGGAAAGTCATCTCTTAGCGGATGCTCGTTATTCTTAAACAAATTCAGACTCGACCACATAATTACTACAGACCGCTGAAATTGTTGAATTTGCTCAATTTTAATTTTCATCTGCGCCCAAAAAGAAAGATAAAAGCTCAAAATAATATTCTTTCAGGCCCAAATGGCTTGTTTCTGTGTAATATGGCTGCGTTCCGTGGCATTAAAATTTAATTTATATACGACCCAATTGTCAAAAAAATCCTCCTTTTAATTGCTACAAATTAAATCTAATTTAAACTTTGACGCCTTAATCCGATTGCCTAATTCTCAACGCGCGAAAAGGTAAAAATCCCTTCCGAAATGGTTGAAGAATCGTAATTCGGATTAATGCGTCTTAATAAATCACCCCTCGGGGTTCCATTAAGCTTCGAATACTTTCGAAAGCTCCCCTCAAGCAAAAATACAAAACAACCGATATAATATATTATGAAACAGAACAAAGACTTGGATCGATCCTTTATTTCAATTTTTTGCAAACAACAAAGTTTCGCCGAATTAAATTAAATTTGCCCGATCGATTTTCATTTAGGGGAATACCCGTTTTACGGCGGCGAAGTTACATCCTGTCGAAAATTAGCGATCATTTTGCCATCAATCATCGACACGCGTCATATTACCATAAGCAAACGGGGTTTTTTCTATGCCTCATGCAGGCCGAATTTCAATTTTCATTATTTGAATTTGTTTCCAACTATTTTTCGCATCTATTCAAAATGGGAATTTAAACATTTTTTAATGGCACCCAATGTTGAACGAACTTTTTTTCTGGTGCTAGCATTTGGTAGAAAATTTTATTGAAAAGATAAATAAAATATACCAAGATTAAGGCAAAAGCATGTCTGACTCCCGAGAAACGTCGATTTATAAGCCTCGTAAAAACTGGAATAGCCAGGAGCTGTTCAAACTATTCGCGAATGAAGCCGCCTATCAAAACAACCTGTGGAATCGAACGGAGATGACTCGAGATGAGAAGAAAAGATGACTTCTTGTTGCAGGTTTTTATTTGAACGACAAGAGAGTTTTCCTGCGGCCAAGACGATCAGTCGAACCCTAAGACTTTAAAAAGCCTCTCATAGCGAAAAGATTTAGCACTTATAATTTCAATTCTTCAATTTTGGGATGCATCTCATCCTGTACTAACGCTCTCTGTTGGACGGCCTCACACAAGTCCGTTTGTAATCGGATCATAGCAAGCCTGAAAAAGTAGAAGAACATAGCTTTCTTTGTCAAAATGTTAATTATATATATATATATAATGGCTGAAAAAGATTCCAGTTGCGAGACTACTGATGAGGACAGCGGGAAGAATACATCTTCTCACGACCAAACAAAAATACATGAAAAGTGATTTATTTGGATTGCCTAAAATTGTTGTTATATTAAACGGTTCGCCTGATTATTGTTTGTGCTTCTGTGAGAACGCGTTTAACCTTTCTAACTTTAATTTAGATATATTAGAGACTGTGTAAAAAGTGTGTAAAGGCGAACTGTGTCCTAGCATATGCATGTATATCACATGCTATCCTGCGGGATCATTTACGGGCTTTGAACACTTCTTGTTCAGGGTTGTCACAACACATAATTAATATATATATATATATTTTGTTGTCAATATTATAAACGCGTCATTAGAATTGATTATTTATTTAAGGTTGTTTCAGTCTACTACTAATATTAATAAGAAGAGTCTTTTTACAAGAGACTCTGACCAATTTATCCCAAAATAAATTCTGTAGAAAATATCATTCAATGGGCAGCCCTGAAGACTTCTGTTTAATTAAATTAAAAATAAAAAGGAAACACCAAGATCTATTAAAATATGAAGAAACTTTTGAATTCACCGATGTGTCAAAAATCATAGCGACTCACCGGTGAGTCGTTGACGCATTGTAAAAGGAATTCAAATATTAATTATTTTAACACTCCTATAGTATTGAGTTGATAAATATGTGATAAAATCATAGATTAATCAATAATAAACAAGTGTTTCCACCCAAAACCTATGCTTTTGCTCATATAAATATGTTATTTATTTTCATATTTATATGAAATAGAATTTTACCATATATCTATACGTTTGTCAGCTCTGATTCAAGCAAAACATTTTCGACGAGTGTTCCATCATCATATCAAATGAATCCGTTCCAAACTTTCGTCGGCGACGAAACATTTCAATGTTCATCTGTCTATACCCATATCCTTGTAATGCTGTCGCAAAATGATGGATTATATTTTCGCAATGGGTTTTGGATATTGTCGCATTTATCCCATAGCGAATGGACAAACTAATAAAACACTGTTAATTATATTTTCTTCATATTAACTATTATAAATAGAAAAATGTTCCTACAATATATTAATGAATTGAAAATGTTTATATTAGCTCAATTGTAATGTTTGTTATGTGTGGTGATGTTCAATAGCTTCGATTCCCTATTTATAGTGAGAACCGTCGAGCTGGTATTTTGATGAAATAACACTTTTTAGTCAAATGTTAGAATTTTGTCTTGATTTCATCATTTAAACGTTGCAATAAATACTTACAATACTTGCTGTTGATTGTTGTTCTTTTTTGAAAATAATCAATGAAAATTATCCCATGCGCATCTCAAAAACTAATGTCATGATCTTGCCTGAAGATAGAACTGCCTTCGCCTTCTTTGGAGCCGATTCTCCCTTTTAATCTATTATTTTGATTGTTATGGCGTTCGATCGTGAGGCAATCATTCGTCGTATCAGCGGTTCGAAAAGCGGACCGGTTGGACGCGTTTAGAGTTTTGACATTTTACCCTCAACAAAAATAGTATTTTTACTCGTTAATATTTTTGAACATTAGTTCTAAAAAAAAACTTACAGAGATGCAGTCTTCACTATGTTTGGACACAAATTGAGCTCAAACAGATGTCTATCAAAATCGGCAAGGACTTATTGATACATCTAATATTAATTGTCATTTTTTTGCGTTAATTAATTAATTAAGTAGAGGGATATCTAAAAACACAATGGCAAAGAAAAAACACTTAAATATATATTATATGAAATCATTGTTGACAAATGTGGTAAGTGTCATTTGTCACAAACATAAGACATTTAACATTAAACTTATGATTTATTAAAGGTGGTTCTATTCGCTTTGTCTTCCTTTCATTATGGAAGCATCTCAGGCACGTTTCTAAGAATTTCGAATAAAAAATTTCTTCAGCTACAGACAGGATCCGTATCCTCCAATAAAATTTGTCATTCATAACGCAGAACGTGCTTGATCAAGCACAAAATTTAACATTTATAAATTACGTCCTCGAAAGGGAGATAAACCACCTCACCGCCATCATTAATCACTAATGTTTTGGGATCAGAGAAGATATGCTTCGTGTCTCTGTCTGTCACTTTTATTGTAACTCAGGACCCTTCGCAAAGTTGAAAAAATATAATATTTCAAAAACCGCTGCTCGGACGTCTGACGAGGCTCTGGGGTCGCTACTTAATTGAACCACCCCTAACCCGACTCCGAATAGAATAGGGTTGATACAAAAAAATGACAGTCAATCACAAATTCGCTAAAAGATCCTTATACTCATCTGAAAATTCGCTCTGTGAACCCGGGGGGGAAAATTTGAGGAAAAAAAATCAAAAAACCAATTTATTTTCGCGAGGGACTTTCAAGACAGTGATATTTTTTATAATGCAATAAATTTGCACGGTCGTCTCCCGGGATTAAAATTCAATTCTGATACCATATCTATTTGATAATATCGATTAAGCATATTCGGGCACAAGAAGCGTTCCCATTTTATTCCCATGTGGCACTTATAAGAATTTCGCATTCAAATATCTCTTGGATATTCAAAGACACGAGCGAATCCTATAATGCAGCGGTTCTTAAACTCGTGTAGTTCGTGGACCCCCTCTTGAATAACATTTTTTTTGCGGACCCCATTCCAATCCTAGACATTATAAATCCTTGTTGAGACTTAATTTTGGCTCAATTAGGACGCGCTCCATTTTTAAACGTAAATGAAACCAATTGTATGTGAGGGCAATTTTTATTTTATTTGAATTAATATCTTATGGCATCTAATATATAAAAATGAATTGGGTTTTGTTCATGTGAAATGAGCTGCCATACCGTTTATGGGATTGCGATAAAACTTCGTCAACTTATTGCTGATGATTCCGCAAGTAACATAAGCATAGTGTAATATATATAAAAAAATAATGTTTGTTTGTTCGTATTTAATGCGCTGCTATACCGCTCATTCGATTGCCATAAAACTTTGCCAATTTATTGTTTGCACTTTCTCAAATAATATAAGTATAGTACAATTAACTTACAGTAGATATCATATATAAAAATCAATGTTTGTATGTTTGTTCATATTTATAATAAAACAAATATAATAAAATAAATTTCAATGTTTCTATCATTCCTAATTAAACAAGATAACTCTTTCGAATTTCAAACGATATTTTTAGAATACTTCTGTGGCAGCAACGCACCGAGTACCAGCTAGTTTAATATAAAATATAATTTTGTTAAAATATCTGTCGCAGTTTTGTCCACAAGAAGGTACTTATCGTTGATCTGTAGCTCTCGGCGTTTTATTCCGTTTGACTTTTCTTTTAAATTTCAAAGTCTCGATGCAAAATTCATTTAGTTTTTTTTCTCTTGGGAGGGGGAATTCTTCAGGAAGACACAATGGTTAAAAACTATGATAGTATGGAATTCCTACCTATTAAAACCACCATTCCTTTTTTCTCCACTGACCCCTTCGGAATCCGCTTCCACATTTCACTTTTTCTCGCATGACCTTATTAGCAAAACTTACCCACGCTTTCCCATTTTTCTTTGTTTTTCTTTTCTCGCTAATTCTCGCCTATCATCTGCTCATGCCTCAAATTTGAAGACGGTGTGCTCTGCATCATCGCGATCCTGGCTTTAGTGGTAACAATTTGTCGATTCCTCCTTGCCAATTTTAAATGGTTATATACCGAAGCATCCGTGCCCAGTTAGCATCTGGGTCAGGTGGTCAGGTCAGATGAGCTCTCCGTGTTTACCTGAGGTCCATTTTTGTATCGCTGGGATCAATTGGTATGTCCACCTTCCCTTAGTTCTGGTGTTCCATCGATCCTGCCAAGAACGATAATCCAGCCGCACTCTGAGCAGACACACGCGCACGTCCGCTTTCTGCGTCTGTGCAGAGAAGATGATGAAATATCTTGTTCAAATATAGATAAATGTTTTCCTATATTTTCGCAGACCCCCCAGGGATCCGCGAACCCTAGTTTAAGAACCACCGCTATATATATTTACTACAAGATTCTGTACATTTTTTAATATGGCAGACTCCCCCCCCCCTAAATAAACAACATATTAATGTTAAACAAGGGAGCGATATATTTGGTCATCATATTGAATACGTTCCACTGCTTGTGATCGTATGCAAATATCGTCCGAGATAGTAATGAAAGACCATCGAAGCTGAAAACGTGATTGGGAGCGATTAGTGGTGTATTTGCAGTATTCTGCTTTGTCGAAACATATTGCTTGTTCCTATCCCTTGAGCTATTCTGTCTTCTCGGTCATACGACGTGCTATGTTTACCTGTTCTTTGATTGGAAATCATGTGGAAATTGCAATATGGAGGCATTTAAAGCTGGTCGTAGTCCCAGCGAATATGCGGATTAATTGTAAATGTCCATTGATTATCATATTTAAAGTATGTAGAGTAGATCATCGACGGAGATCATGCCATTCCAATGAAAAGTTATTTTGTTTTGGATTGTTTCAACTGTTTTCCAATAATATAAATTATTTTAATGTAAAACGAATGTGGGTGATAATTGAATCCAATCTGTTCCGTAAATGCGTAAGTATTAAAAATTAATATCATTATTGATCATTTTAGAGCTGAGTCCTATTCCGTGGCTCGTACGGTCTCTGGACCTGACACCACTGGATTGGAAAATTAAATAATACACACAGAAATATTTGGCGTTATATACCAATAATAATTGAAACCTAACTTTTGCGAAACTATATTATTTAGGTTTTGATATTTGTCTTGTTAAAGCATTAAATCTAACCCGGATTGTTTCAAATGCGAAAATTTCATTTGGCCCGCTGATGACAAAAAGTTCTCCACCCCTGCTCCAAAACGTCTGAGAATTCGACATAAAAGTTGATCTGACTTTTGGAATAACCCGAGGGCTCTTCCGGTCCTGTAGTGACTTAAGTATAGAACATGTCAAAAAGTTTTACTGCAACATTCAACAACTTTTAATGCACCACTTAAAAGAACGAGCTTGGATAAATATACAACATTCTGTATATAAAAGCGTTTAAATTTATATCAGAATTTATCCGTAATCGTTTGTGTGAAGTTATTTTATGCATTTTTTTAAACAATGATCTAGAAAGTAAAGTTACAAGGGCTCCAATAACAAGCTTCGTCAGAATCCGCCGTCTCCAGTGGGCAGGGATGCGGACTAATAGTCCCTCGAATAATTTTGGATTCAGAGCCGAATGGCAGTAGACCTATCGGAAGACCTCGGCTACGTTGGGTTGATCAGGTCAATAAAGACGCCGCATATCTGGGCCTGGGAAATTGGAGTGAGGAGGTCCAAGACAGAAGAAAATAGCGGTCAGCGTTGTTGGTGGCCGTGGCTTAGCAGAGGGTTACTGTAATACCTTAAAAAAACTCAGAAGAGCCATTCAGAACGGCAGAATAGGGACGCTGACCCGGGAAGTCAGCCTCCTGCTTGACAACGTCATGCAGGAGGATGCGCGAGCTTCATAGAAGCTGTTGACATCATTTGGATAGGATATTGTTAATTGTTTAAAAAAGTTTTTGCATGGGAAACATTTTTCCAACGACCAAGTTGTCGAGGAGGGTTGAGAAAATGATTTAATATATTTGTGAAGTATCCTTGCTTTCTGAATGACTCTCATATATTCTGAAAAATCATTTTTTTAGATTAAGACGAACATTCATTCAATAGATTGAATTAAATCTATGGGAAACAACAAAAAATGTATCGTCTGAGACGAATTCTCCACTCCCACAGCACTGTTAAAATGGATGCAACCCCTTGAATTGCTAAGCTAAAATGATTCCCCAAATAAATTGCTCCCATTTGTTACCGACTAAAATATAAAAGTATCTATATGTTTCAGCATGATGATGTAAAGCGTTGTCTAGTGAAATTTTAAGCTCATAAATGCATAATCCATATCTTGCTGTTATTTATTGTGCAGGGTCTATTAAGTTTCTCATTTTGTGCTGCATTGATTGTCAACTGATATTTTAGATAAATATTAAGAGAGTATAAAAAATGTATAATATTGTAATATATAATCACATTTATTATTAAATATATCTTACTGTCGCTTTGATGGTCCTTTGATACCTTTTTTATACTGTTTTTTGTATTGTTAAGAAGGTGTGTTATGTTTTTTGTCGCTTGTTTTTGTTGTGTTCAGTGAAGGTGTGCGGTATCCTTCCTACCCCATAATACCCATCCTATTCGTTTTTTCCGATTAGTTTTTAATGTGCTTGTACAGTGATCCATGAGGATCCCAGTCTTTGTGCTAACTCCTCGAATGTTCACCGTCTCCTGTTCTCGCTTCATCCCTTAAGCTTCTATTATCTGATTTAAATTTCTGGAACCAAAATTGGCATCTGTGGACTGTTGCCACTTTACCATAAATACCTTTAAATCTCTTACTGGCTTTTGTGGTATTATATAAGGTCTCAAAATTTTCGAATACTTTCGGGTCCCCCTAATAAAGAATTTTTATCGATTAATTTTCATGTAGTTGGTTTTTTTTTGTGTCAAGTAATTAATCATTGTCTAATAAACCATCGTGTGCATTTTCTGTTATTGCGGTTCATTCTTAATGTCAATACAACCCCTATTGAATCGCAAGGCTCTGTTTGTATAATTTTATGTATACGAACGATTTATGCAAAATTTCATGCGGCAAAAATATGATACCCCAGGGCTGAGTTTTTGGCGTGCAATTTTCAATGAAATTGTTTGATTTTAGATTAAAAAAAGACAAAAGGTCGCAAGAGCGAACTACCCCTGCGATATATGGAGGCTGTTCAAATATCGACGAACAATGGTTGAAGCATCATTTGAATAACATGCATATTCAATGGGCATTATTGCAATGGATCAGGGGTCGAGCACCTTTATTCTTTGCATTTATGCGGTCCACTTCAAAGTGTAAATTTTAGTTATTAAATTGAATGTGTGGACCTGTTGCATTAATTTGCACCCAGTTTTATGGCCGTGTGCGAATTTGACGGCACACTTTAGATGCGCGCGGAAAATTAATTTCGTCAACGTGTGCAGGACCTCGTCGACAGAAAATCTCATTAATATCACATTCAAAGCTAAATTTCAGAATTAAAGATGTTAATGTAAATCTACTTCATTTTTTTACATTGCATTCTTAACACCATAACGATTCATCAATATTGCATCCCATTTCTGACACCATTGTGGCGTAGGAGCGAGGTCGCTCTCGGGGAAGAGTCTCTAGACTCTATCCGTAGTCAGGCGGTATCTGACCACTCCCCACGAAGAAGCGATAGAACGTTCTTTCAGATACAATGTGTCAGCAGCGCCACAGAAGATGTTGTTATTAAATTGAAACCTTGCATCTAAAGAGAGACGGAAGATGTCGCTGTTAATCAAATAACAATATTTCATCCTCGCTACACATCTATTGTCCAATTTAATAGTGTCAGCTTCTTTATAACAGTTGATATTCAGATAAATTTCAGTCATTCAGAAAAAATAAGAAGAGTATGTCCATACTAGTTATTTTTTAGTATTATAGTATAGAAATAGTGAAGTGAAACTTTTATATGCGCGGTAGGTTAGTTTATCGAAATGAGAGAGAGAATCATTTGTAGTGTGTCCATCGCATACATCATAGAATAGTATGTGTGTTTGTCTATACGTGGTGTAACGTGGGCGATTTACCATCCCCACGTAGTAGCGCTGTAAGCAGTGACATCTTCCATCTCTTTTCAGATGCAATGCGTTATTTTAACAGCGCCATCTCTTCTGGCCCTGCGGAGACATTGCACCTGCATACCGACCGATCGCTTCTTGCGCGTGCACCGTTTCTGGTTGGGTAGTGACGCGCAGGAGGCGGGAGTCGGGAGAGTCGTCGGTTAGCCTTGGCTGCGGGAGTTCGTCCCTCCTGCAGCCAGATTTCACTCTCTCATGTGGAATAAATAGTTATTTAGAGAAGTGAGTCTTTCTATTCGACGCCAGTCTATTCCCATCCATTTATCCAGCAATATCACGGCCCGATAGATGAACGAACCCGTGCGCTAGCGCGGCGATTCCGACGACCATGCGGGGGCGGGGAACAGCCCGGGGACTCTACCCCCGAGAGCGTCCTCAACGTTACATAAAGCAACCACTACACCAGCAAGCCTATTTTATTATATATGTCACAATGAACAGCGCAATCTTTTACTTAACAATTTTAGCTAACAAAAGAAATAAAAGCAAGGCATAAAATAAACTTTTTCAGTTATCCAACCATCATTTTTAATGTATTAACTGTTTGTCAATGTACGAGGGCCATTTAGAAAGTAAATTTTCAAAGGCTGCTGAGGCCAAAGGAAATTCAGTTTTGAAGTTGACGTATCTAGCCTGACCGTAAGGGGATCTTTTTGGTGGATTTTATGCCTAAAAAGACTACAATTAATGCAGAGGCTTACTTGACAATGTCATACAGGAGGATGCGCGAGCTTCACAGGAGCTGCTGATAACGTTTGGATGGAATATTATCACCAATCTCCCTATTCACTCTCCCCCCTCTATTGGGACCTTCGGACTATTATCTTTTCATTTCACCTGTTTTTTGAATCCCATATAAATGTTGTAACCTTAACTTAACTGTAACTTAACTGTAACCGAAAAAAAAATACAAATTGCTGTGAGCGTGCAATGGCTTTAAATTTTATGATCGGTTAAAAGAGAAGTTCACTGCTGATTAAGAACAGCGAGTGACCATAACAATTAAAGATCAGTTCAAGTCATAATTTCGATGCAACGAATTTATTTAATAATTATATCTACTTAATATATAAATAAATAATTTTTTTCCAAACCCCTAAATTTTATGTGAATTATGAGATAATTAGGTTCATTAAAGTTTTGTTCAAAAGTCGAACAGTTACAGAGATGCCATATAAAGTTCTTGTATTGAAAGCAAACTGGGGACGTTGATTGGACCAGGGTGCTACAAAGTTTGTAAAATCTATATTTACTAATTCTCAATGGCTACTCACATCATTAAAACCATGTGGTTAGTAAAAATTTGATCATTCGAAATTTGATACCACAAACAAAATTATGACACAATTCGATTTTTAATGATGATATGGAAGCTCAACATGATTTTGAATTGCATCCATAATTAAATAATATCAATGGTGTCTTTTAGGAAGGCGATTATATCAAGGGGATGATAAATCGCTGTCACCAAAATGTAGAGCTTACAGGAGAGAAAATGAATTATCTCGAATCTCGCAGAGGGCGGAAGCTTAACAGAGTTCCTCGGGGTTGTCCAGTGAGGTCATGGATCACAGGTCAAATGTAATTTCAGGTGTGTTGGCATTCAAGATGGGCAATTTAAGTTGAAGTAGCTCATCTTGTCACACAAGAGAAGTCGACGATGCCTTCGCCGCAAAAGTGTCGTACATGCATCACTTAGCTCTCTCTCTGATAAAGCCTTTTTTGTCAAGAAAACGATTTAGCCACACCGTTTTATAGTAAAAAGGTGGATGAATAATAGCTTTCGTGATGACTACGTGTAGATCTTGGGCTTAAATGGCTCAAGATTCCGATTTAAGTAATTTTCATATTTTATAGCGTGCATCAGCGATGAAAGCTTTCAACCTACATTTAGGGGTTGAAAGCTCTCATGCTGTTTGTTTTGTGTCTAGATATTAAGAAACAATATAAAAGACTTTCACTTTTATATTATTATTAAATAGTGTTGAAATTGTCACACAAGATGTGGGGGAAAACTCTAGAAGCGATAGGTCTCTTGGGGCTGCGTCTCGCCCTATGGACTATTTACGATCGGATAACCCACATTGTCAATTTAGTATCAGACCGGAGAAAATTATTATTTTAGACTGTGAAAAATATAGAAATTAAGAGAGGCAGCGACCAAAATTTTGCACCGTACATAGTCTACTGGCGTTCGATTAAAATATACAAAGCTGTATTTTTGTCTACAAGCAGTTTACGTTAATTATCGTTAAATAAATTTCATCTACTTCCAATATAACGCGGCGTGTGCTTCTAAAGACGTTGCTAAACATTTAATTTGTTCACCGTTGCACACATAATCAATAAAGCTGCTGTCAGCAGAGCAGATGGTACCGTACATTTAAATGGCAAAAGTATATATTTATATTTGATCGATTATTTTGCTCTCTATTTAAGTAATAATATCAAGAACCTTTAATAATGTGCCTATTTTTGAAAGTTGCGAGAGTAAACTGCATCTTACGAGATTTTTCCGCAAGCCGCGGTGGGGAATCAATATATTTTTAATGTTATCCCCAGCTTAGGGACAAGCTTTGAGGCAAGTTTAAAAAGCTTTCTCTAGTAATTTAAAGTGAAAGACAAAGCTTTCAGTCTGTTTGCGTTGTGGACGAGAGTCCCACCGCAAGGAAGACAAGCAATAAGTTAAGCCTTATTTACCCGCGGTAATAACGTTCATTCCTATTTTACGGTTAACGCATGCCGAAGGTTAACAATTCCATGTCAAAATAAAACAGTCTTTATTAAGAAAAATGACGCAGGTATTCACACATAAAAGATGTACATTCTACAATTAAACCGGATATTGCCTTATTTTATGGTGATGGCGCATCATTACGCAGAAATGGGGGGGGAAAGTACCATATACGAGGGGAGTCCCAGATGTACCCGATTTGACGTATAGATGGCGGTTGTTATTTAAAAAAAAATACAAAAATAAAAAATACTATGGTAGAAAGTACTTATCTATTTGTTTGGTAGCTACCAATAGTGAACATTCTCAGGGAATTTGTAAACGTGGAAAAAAATTGGTCATCGTTATGTGATACAATACTTTTATTTGAAAGATCTTAGTCTGAATAATCTCAAAACTGAGCTAGATTCTACTCTGGAAGAGTCTGTTCCTTTGTTTACAACAGATAACAGACGACAGACAGCGACTAGCTGGATTAGGGGATTATAATGTGGGGTCCTATTTCCTGCGCTGTTGTATGATGTGTTCCGGATTACCCCAGACTACACAGAGAGGGTCTTCCACTGATCTAAGCACCCACCCTTTTTGCTCCGCGCCCTCCAGAGGAGGTGAGGTTTCTGCAGAAAAACCAATTTTAGACTATCAAAAACGTTGAAATACCTCGGGATCGTCCTCGACAGCAAGCTGACCTTCAGACAACATATAGAGGAAGCTGTGCAGAAGGCGGCCAACGTGCTTGGACGACTCATGCCCAATATCGGAGGGCCAAAGCCGTGCAGAAGGAAAACTATAAACGAAGTCATCCACTCTATCCTTCTGTACGGAGCCCCGATATGGCATGAGTCGCTCCAAAAAGAGAGCTATAGGAAGAGAATGGCCAGAGTTCAGCGGCAGGGCGCGCTCCGAGTTACCGCAGCACACAGAACGGTATCGGAAGAAGCGGTGCTTGTGATCGCGGGAATCCCCCCGCTGGACCTAATTGCAAAAAAGAGGGCCTTGGACCACGAAGATCCCAAAAAGCGCGGAGAACACGACCAGAAACTGAGGGAAGCCTGGCAGCGCAAATGGGACGAGTCCACAAAAGGAAGATGGACCCATCGGCTTATACCGGTCGGTGGAGGGCCAGAAAATACGGCGAAACCACATACCTCCTAACCCAGGTGCTCACCGGGCATGGATGCTTCGGTGCGTACCTGAGGTGGATTGGCAAAGAAGAAACTCCAAAATGCCACCACTGCGAAGCGGTAGTGGACGACGCGGAACACACCATCACAGACTGTGAGGCTTGGGCACCCCAGAGAGAACTGCTGAAACAAGCGCTCGGGGTGGTCGAGCTAAACATCGACAACATGGTCCACAGCATGATGGAAAAGAAGGAAAACTGGGACCTTTGGCGCGACTTCGTAGAAGAGATCATGAGCGCCAAAGAAGACAGTGAAAGAGTGAGGCGCAGAGCGCCTCTACAACAATAGAATAGGGCCAAAAAACGGCTAGACTACCTGCAGTTTTAGACTATTGCACCCGACCTCAATTTAAAGGGGGCTGCATCAGATGACGAAGACTTCCCCATGGTACTCGTATCGGTTCGGTCATTTGTAGTATCTAGCCACAGATACGAGTCGCCGTTTGAACAGCTTAAAACCGTTCTTCCCTGTATGCCTGGGCTGACGAGGATAGTGGTGAGCCACCAACTACTGTAATCGGCTGTTCCTCACACCCCTTTATGGGTGCAGCACAGGGTGACCTGCGCACCCAACTCATGTTAGCTGGGCTACCTCAACTGCGTTTGATGATCAAACCAACGAAGCTACTTTCGCGCACCTCTAATCTGCATCATTACCCCAGGGGTTTCAATTGTTGTCCACGGGCTTGGCTTCCCTTCTGAGGTTTTATGGGCGGGCATCGTAGAGTCTAACACCCACCGGAATTTGCTTACAACAGTAAAATATTGGGTAACAGAATTGAAACGAGGCCGTACGAGCTACCAAGACGAACATCGCAGTGGTCAATCAAATGAGTTGTGAGAAATTTTGAATAAAATCCCCCATATTGCATTATTCTTACACTATCTTGCAAGTGTTTCCACGAGAGTCGACTAGATAGTAGGGGTTTCTGAGGATGGGGGAATATTTTTGTTTCAAAATTGGCATACCTGGCATGTAGGAGGGATCTTATCAGTTTTTGGTGTCGCATGTTGGTCGACCATTTTGTTTAGTCACAGTAAATTCTTCCGATGAAGAGGTCGTCGCACGCTCCTGCCATCGCTCGTACGCGCAAGATCCGCGCAGTCATCCTTTTTTAAACTTTGCAGTATATATCACCATACCACCAGAATCCAAGAAACTTCAGTGGGGTTATTCATCTTTCCTAGCCTCCAAAAAGTTCAAGACGTAAAAGTCGTGGCATCAAAAAGGGGTTATTTTTTAAAAATAGATTTTATGCCTTAAGTGACTACTATTAAAGAAGAGGCTTATTGAAATATTATTAAAAATCTTCAGAATAGCCATCTAGAACTGCAGAAGGGGAATGTTGATCCGGGGAGTCAGCTTGCTGTATGATAACGTCATGCAGGAGGATGCGCGAGCTTCACAGGAGCAGCTGACATCGTTTGGATATTCACCCAATTTAGCACATATGGACTATAATCTTTTCACTAAACTAAAGGAGTTTTTGGGTTGGAAACATTTTTCCAACCATCAAGAGGTGAGATGTTCGCATCCTTCGATATTTGGAATATTATTTGCCAGTAAAGTTAAGCTTTTAGGATCGTCTTTAATTCATCATACTTAGACTGCCAGAAGAGTTAAATTGTTAAATTAAAATTAGAAAGTTTACTAAAAAATCTAAAGTTTGTTGTTGTAAATTTAAAAAGCTCTGTGTGTGTCGATCACTATTTATGTAATTGGCTAGTTCTTCATTTGATGTGCTGCACATTTTCAATTCAATTATGTTTAATAACAGCTCCATGAATGGTGGATATAACAGCAAAGATGTTCTTTGATAATGGACTACACTGTACAGCATGTCTGAGTGAATATTTCAAATTGTACGTCCATTTGAACATACTTTTAAAACATCTCGAGATCAAAAATAAACAACATCCTTAGCACTCTCTTAGAAACAAGATACGCGTAGTAAGTCTTTCACTTACAGAACTACAGTTGTCTAGACATATTTATATGTATATATGATGTCTCTTAAAACAGATATCTTACCTTACAAATTTTAACTTATTAAATACAACTGCAATAAGGTAAAAATGCATTGGTTTTGATGCAAGGTTATAATTGAAAGCAATAAGTATCTTATTGTCATGGAATATAAATAATGAGAATTTCATTATTTGAATTTTTTGGAATCCTTTTGAGTTAAACAATTCTTTGAATTTCAACGTTGGCAAAGTTCCTGCAAGATAGCTGCATGCAGATGTCTTTGTTGAAGTGCAGCAGTGCTTGAAATCAGATAATTCTATGATGCTTTGAGAAACATACAAGCCTTTTTGATCTTGCAATCAGGTTCTATACAATCGGAGTTTTTTTTACGCAGTAAAGGATCGATGGAATTTTTTTTATTCAGTTATTAAATTTCATACGTTTTTATATAGGGACGATAAATGCTTTAAATACAATGTCACAGAATAGATAAAATAAAAACCGGGAAGATCAGATTTTCCCGCGGCCAAGACGAGCGGTCGAACCCCAAGACTTAGTTGGCGATGCCTCAAAACTCTTTTTGGATTCCTTTCAAAACATTACATCCGCTCTGAAGAATGTATAATTCATCTATTTCTGGTCATCGCATCCGTCATATGATGTTTCGATTCTTCTGGAGCAATATTGGTAACTACTGTAAGGGTCGGGATCTCGGCTTTATTTCGCATTACATATGACCTTATTGCGAAGAGGACTACAATGGCATTTCTGTATCCTGGCATATGCCGTTGAAAACAGCGAATTCTCGGTAATCGGCGGTAGGGAAATCCCAATAGATGCTGACGTCTCAGATGAGATCGCTATCGTCGCATCAAGGGAGCTGCGTTAGTTAGTTTGTATAATAGGAGATGGTTTAAGTCGGTTATCGGCCGCCACCTCTCACGTTTCTTCCATTCGGTTAGGCACCGTTTGAGATGTCACTGGGTCGTTTCGGACCACTATACGCCCCAGTTCCTCACAGGGCAGGGTTGGTGTAGGGCAGGGGTCGGCAACCTTTTGAGTCGGAAGAGCCAAAAATTACAATTTACAAATTTCAAAGTGTTTAAAGAGCCACAAAAAAATTTCTTGCCAACAAAAAAAACACTTTCAATAGCGCAAACTGGGAGCTAATCGTTGGAGCCCTGGAGGAAAAAAATGAAATTCCACAGTATGCACTCGACCTCATAAGCGATTATTTCAAAGACCAATATGTCCATCACAATGAAACGGACCTGACGAGAAGACTGGAGATGGGCGTCCCGCAGGGGTCCGTTCTGGGACCAACGCTCTGGGACGTACTCTACAACAGTGTTCTAAACATGGCACTATCTGCAGGAGCAGAACTCATTGCCTTCGCGGACGACGTCGCACTACTGGTGACGGCTCAATATCCATAGGAAGTGGAGGCGACGGGCAACAAAGCCCTCGCCAGAATTCGAGCGTGGATGCGGGATAATCGCCTGCAGCTGGCGGCCGAGAAAACGGAGGCAATGATATGCAGCAGACGGAGAAGACCGAGGGTCGAGCAGCTTGTTATTGGAGGACACGAGGTGGAATACAGCAAAACGCTGAGATACCTCGGGATCCTCATGGATAACAAGTTGACCTTTAGCAAACACATGGAAGAAACATCAGAGAAGGTGCAAAAGTTTGGAAGGCTCATGCCCAACATTGGAAGGCCAAAGCCGTGCAGAAGACGTACCATAAACGAGGTAATACACTCGATCCTTTTGTACGGAACCCCGATATGGCACGAGACGCTCAGACGCGACACTAATAGAAAAAAGCTCGCTGGGGTCCAGCGACAAGGAGCGCTCCGAGTCGCCGCAGCTCCGAGACAGTGTCGCTGTGCTTGTGATTGCTGTAATGCCCCCGCTGGACCTTCAAGCAAAGAAGAGGACCTTGGACTACGAATATCCTAAAAATCGCAACGAACATGACCAGAAACTAAGGGAAGCCTGGCAACAGTGATGGGATCAGTTCAGCAAGAGAAGATGGACCCATTGACTTATCCCGGTCATACGTCGGTGGAGGGCCGGGGGACACGGTGAAACAACCTACCGCTTGACTCACTGGGCACGGATGCTTCGGTGCGTACCTGAAGCGGATTGACAAAGAACCATCCGCAATGTGCCACCACTGCCAAGCGGAGGTCGACGACGTAGAGCACACCATCATTGGCTGTGAGGCTTGGGCACTCCAGAGAAAACTACTGAAACAAGCACTCGGGGTAGCCAAACTCAACGTCAGTCCACAGCATGATAGGAAGCAAGAAGAACTGGAACCTTTGGCGCAACTACGTAGAAGAGATTCTGAGCGCCAAAGAGGGCAGTGAGAGAGAGAGACGCAGAGCGCATCTCCAACAATAGAATAGGGCCAATCTAAGGCCAGACTACCTGACCTCCTGAAGCAATGTGTAAAACAATACCAGGGGGCAGAGAAGGACAAGGGAGGGGTTTAGTGGGCAGGAACGAGTTAATCGTTAATCTCACACTACCCAGAATGGGTATCTTGCGAAGATTCCCCTCCCACGGAAAAAAAGAAAAATATATAATCACTTATTATTTAAGTAAAAAATTAAAACAATTTAAAATTTACTTACAACACTAACTTGTACTTCAATAGGTAGGGTCTCGTTGAATATGTTTAGCCTACTTCGGAGTATTAATGCAGTCATAGATGCAGATTATGTTTTGTGGACATGTTCGAGTATAACATCTGAACGCGAAGCGCTCCTTTGCAGTGTCAACGGTCTGAGAGGCGGACCGATTGGACACACAAACATTGTGGCCACTCCCCATCCACTTTTAGGGCTTTCTGCGTCATTTATGGGGAGAAATGCATCATCGGGGCCTTCTACAATCTTTAAGATTGAGGAAACCTCCACAGCGGCACATTAATATTTGATTAATTCAAGTGGCCACTCTAAGTTGAAAAGGATCGTGTCTTCGCAAATATAAAACATAGAATTTTCTACTGGCATATTACCGAATAGCGGGATTTATAGTTCTGCTCAGATGTGGATCCCCAGTACATACACTAGTGCACAGCCTCTTCTCTAGAAGATGATGGAGAGGACAGATCTTCTTAGGACTTCCGTTCTAAGAGAATTGATCGCCATACCTTCACCTCGTGCAAGACTTCTTCGTCTACACGAAAAAAGCAAATACAAAACCATTATAAATTTTATTAAAACCATTATGAAATATGATGGGAAGTGCTTAATACTCTCACATAAAAATATTCAATGCTGACGTCAGTCACTTTTGTACTCTCTATGTTAACTCCTATTATGGTAAAATAAAACATCATATGTTAACAGAATGTGCAGAATCAGGGTTTTCCGAAGGTATATTGATCAAATTTTAGATTTACACTGTCAGCCGTCATAAAATATCGTTGAAGAATATATTTTTGACCGGTAAAAATATATTCACCGGAAGACCTTCTGCTTATTTTGCAGCAGCCTTTGATGTTGATTCTTTTTATTTTCTCGCATAAAACATAAGATACGCCGTTGTCAAGTTCCGATGTAAAAGTTTGACGTTGGACGCTCTTGCAGAGTCATAAAATACAAGAATTATTATCGGCGTGTTGAATGTATGGGGAGGGAGTTTTTTCGCTCCATAACAAAAAAGTAAAATACGAGCAGTGAAACTGTAAAAAGGACGAAGTTGAAGGGTAAATAATGAAGCTATTAATCTTGCTGAAAGCCAATAATCTTGATAACCGTGAAAAATTATGAGCGCTCTCCCGTTTTAAGGCTCTTTGATGACATTCAACGCGGGAAAATGTTTCCACCGGAAAAATCAATCACTCATATCTTATGTGGCTTTTTATTTCGACTCCTTGAGTATGTTGCGACTCATGAAATATTTATGTCGGAAATTGGTCGAATTCTTCCTTTTGATTGGGGCTTAATAAAATCGCACGGCGGTATAGACTTAAGCGATGTCAAAATTTTGATGTAGAAGCAAATTCTGAAATTATGGGCATCACAGAATAAGAATTCTTAGATTTTTTGAACACGATTCGAAACCTATGGGTATTTTTTAAAGCTAAACAGTGATGATATAATAATGTTGGAAACAAACACAGATAGATTACATATAATTATTATACACATTTGTAACAATGTAAGGAATTATAAATTATAGCCATAATTCTAATTGTGGAAAGACATGAATTATTAGTCGAGTGTGATCCTTAACTTTGCTGAAGGCTCTTGAAACCGTCTTTAAAAGGCAGCATCTCTCTGTTTGTAGTCGACTCCTAAGCCTAGTTTTCATAATAGAAAGTTAAGCTTCACATAAATAACGACACATGTTATGTTATGCTAGCTTGATACTTTAGTTTTTCATATGTAGATTCAATATCTTTTCAAGATGATAGAACTCGTTCATGAGGTCTTTCGCTATCATGCTTCATTAACAAAATATTTATTTATCATAAAGAGTACGCTACGGGAACAGCTACGAGACTACAGGCAAGCTAGCGGGAAGAAAATACCTTCCCGCAACCAAGACTATCAGTAAATTCTATCTTCTCCTTTTATACGCTTGTGTATTTCAACGTTTTTATATATTTCGTTAGGACTATTACACTATTATTGCAGTTTGCATGTAGATGTTAAGTTGAAGAATTCAAATAATAATCAGATTTTTTAAAATTATATTATTTACAGCAACTTGAAGGTAAATTAATAATGGTATAGAAAGTCTCTCGTCCTAAATAGCTTCATTATTAATTACGAAACAGATATTTGGCCACTGGAAGGACATCCTCCCGCAGCCAAGGCTATCCAAAAACTCCTCATGACTCCCATCTCCTGCGCGTCATCATCGAATCGACAACGTTCAGATACAACGCCACAGAAGATGGCGCTGTTAAATTGACACATTGCGCCTAAAAAGAGACGAAAGATTCCGCTTTTAAGCGAATTAAATCTGCATAGATCAACAGCGCCAGTGCATGTATTTATTAAATGATCTTGCTTTTATAAAAATTATGAGAAGGGAATAAAATACAGATCATCATGCCGCTATTAATTTGTGCATATTCTATTCGCCAAGTTAACAGGAACATTTTATGTCGTCTTGTATAAAAAATATAACAAAATATTGCATCTAAAATAAAGACAACTATCGTTTTCTGTTCGCGCTGAAGGTGGAAGCCATCGGTTAGCCTTGGCTGCTGGAAGACGTCCTTCCTGCAGCCTGATAGCTGTAACCTCTCTCTATAAATAAAATGAATTATTTAAGATATAAGTATTTCTATTAACACCTGACTACCTCCATATCATCGCTCGGCATCACTTCGGTCCGAAAGCAGAACGAACCCGCATCCAAGCGCAGCCATCGTAGAGAACGCTTGAGAACTGAAAGCGTCTTCTTTCTTCTTCTTCTTCCATTTCAGCAAGTCCAACTTAGTGTATATAGAGTTTGATTTAAATAACAATAATAGTTAATTAAAATTATGCTCTAAAAAAGAATATATTATGTAATTTGGATCTAATTTCAATCTTGTCACATTACGACGACTTAAGTTGGAATTAGCTAGAAATTCGAAAGAATATAATTTACACAAGCAAACTTTGACTTTGTGCCGCATTCGTACCTAGCACAATTTACTCTTCATTCTGGAAATCCCCAGAGGTTCTTACTTTGCGATACAAATGGACAAAGTTTTTGCTCGGTTTCCATGTCCCGTCCAAAAGTTGTTCTGGTTTTGCTCTAATTATAAAAGTCTTCATGTGAAAGAACTAGCACAACTATTTTATCGCATTGCGATGGCATTTTAACACTCATCTTTGCGTGTTATGGTTTTGCAGCCAGAATGTGCAACAGGGCGTAGTGGCCAATTAATTTGACAAATCTTCCTCTTAATTGTGCATTTATCAACATGTTTACAGGCGATAGGTAAATATAAGGGACGTAAATACAAGTTGGAAATGTAATAATGAAGATGAAATAAGCCAGATGACACACGAGGCTTATAAAGCTACACAAAGTAAACATTAACCCAGCAAGTGTGTACTTTTGATACACATAATTAGATAAGCACGACGGAGGATATATAAACGCGTTTAAATTCAATTTGTTGCAGTCTTTCATGTCTAGTCGACGACCAAGACGATACCTCAGCATTCAAAATGTATACATTGGCTTCGTTATGGATGGTAGTGTTTTATTTCAAATACTAAATTCCCATGTGCTTTCAATTTTATTGTATTATATAAAATCTTATATCTTATGGATCTTAACGGTCAGTTTGTTTGGTCCCGCGTATTTGTCGGCCATTTTGTTCAGTCTCAGTAAATTCTTCCGATGAATAGGTCGTCACATGGTTGTGTCACTATACCACAGAATCTAAAAGACAATCACATCAGTGGCATTATTCATCTTCAAAAGTCATGGCATTTATTTTGTGTTACACCGTAAGGGGGTTCCTTTAGTGGATTTTATGCTTAAAGGGAATATTATCAATGCAGAGGCTAACTGTAGTACCCTGAAAAAACTAAGAAGAGCCATTTAGAATCGCAGAAAGAGAATGCTGACTTGGGGAGTTATCCTCCTGAATGACAACGTCATGCAGGAGGATGCGCGAGCTTCACAAGAGCTGCGGACATCGTTTGGATTGGATATTGTTACCCACCCTGACTTCACCTGACCCTGACTATCCTTTTCTTTTTTTTTTTTTTTTTTTCGAAGGAGGGGAATCTTCAAGAAGACTCCTCCTTCTGAGGTAGTGTGAGGTTTGACTAAGCATTGGTAATGCGTCTCGCTAGTATTTGACTGAGCATCGCCAGACTCACTAAACCCCTCCTCCGGTTCCGCCGCCACCGCGAAGTATTGGCCTCGTGTTAACGCGAATTCTTCACGGTTCTTCTATTCTTGATATATCTCTGCTGGGTTTTCTCGCTCATGGGTTGAGGAGGAGGAGGATGCTTCGGTGCATGTCCGACGTCTCAGTCGTTCAGCATCCTCCTTCTGCAGCATAACTCACGCGACGTATCTGGACAACGCGTTCCATGCCCTGGCATTGGTTAGCATCGTAGGGACCATGTTGCTGGGAGTGAGTGAATTGACTTCAAGCTCCTCCCGCAGTGTGTCCCTCTCTGTGCTCCAAGCCGGGCAGTCGAATAGCGTGTGCGCGGCATCGTCCAGCTCCGCTCCGCAGTGGTGACAATTCGGACCGGCCTCTTTTTGAATCCTGTGCAGGTAGCTACCAAAGCAGCCATGCCCAGTGAGTGCCTGGGTAAGGTGGTAGCACAGCTGACCGTGTTTCCTAGCTGTCCAGGGCTTAAGGTCAGGGATGAGCCGATGGGTCCATCGACCTTTGGTGGAGTTGTCCCATCGGGACTGCCATTCCACCATGGTGGACTGCCTAGCTCTTTGCCTGGTTTCCCCGGTGCGTATAGCTTTCCTTTCTTTTGCGAGCAGGTCGATTGGCGGAATGGCAGTCAGTGCCAGGACTGCGTCTTCTGACACTGTGCGATATGCTGCTGCGACTCTGATCGCGCTTCTCCTTTGTACTCTAGCCAGATTGAGCCTGGCCCTTTCGAAGTGTAGTGCCTCGGCCCATATCGGAGCTCCGTACAATAGTACCGAGTGCACCACCTCGTTATATAGTCTTCGACGGTTTGTCTTAGGGCCGCCGATGTTAGGCATCAACCTAGCTAGACCTTCCGCAATACTAGCCGCCTTTGTTGCGGCCTTCTCCGTATGTGTAACAAAACGGAGCTTATCGTCAATTTCAACCCCCATGTAACGGATGGATCTTGAGAACTTGATCTCATAGTTCTCGATACTCAGAGGTGGGGGCGCAAGCTTTCTTCGCCTAGTAAAGAAGATGGCCTCAGTCTTCTGGGCGGCGAGCTGCAGTCCAGCCCCCGTCAACCAGTTCCTGACCCTCCTTAGCGTGTCTTCGCAGATTATTTCGAGGTACTCCGTTTTGGCGGTGACTAGTATTGCGACGTCGTCAGCGAAGGCGACCATTTTGGCGCCCTCCATGAGCGGTGTCCTCAATAAGCCATCATACATTACGTTCCACAGGGTGGGTCCGAGCACCGAACCCTGTGGGACTCCCGCGGTGACTGGTCTTTGTTTGCTCGTCCCGTCGGCTTCTGTATATATTAGTGTCCTCTCGGACCCTGACTATCCTGACTTCATCTGACTTGGCACCTTTGGACTATCATATTTTCATTAAACTAAATATTGAATGCGAATTTCAATTAAATATAAGCATTTTTCGATCCCACATAAATGTTGTAACCTTATTCCCTGGACGATCTTCATACATGCGTTTATGAATTAAAATAGGATTTTCTATTTTTATCGTTTTTTTTATTTTTCAGGAACATTTTTCGTCTTAAAATACATGAATAAATTTAAAAATATTTTGTCGAAATAAAATACGAATCGCTTCAAGCAGGTAATTTTTTACTTGGATGGCTGATTATAAAACAAGTTCTCGTCGGGGCTTTAGAAAGACAATTTATTCATCATTTGGCGAGATTTATGCGGAAATTTTGAGATTAGCAAAGCGACTTTTGATATTTCTTCGAATTTCGATACGACGATTCTATTGTGGATGACCCGAATTTAAATCAGCTACTGTTTATTGGGCCGTGAAGACATTTTTCTTAGATAAAAGTCGGCTCGTTATAATTTTGAGGAAGTCATTTTACTTGCTCGATACACGATGTATATTTGAAAATAAGGGACATGAAAGGAATATTATTTCCTTGTTTATGGGGGGCTTTCCCAATTTATAGCCGACATAAAGCATTTTTACATACTTTTTAACGGGTATCTCTCCATAATTTATCTAGTAAAGTATGTTTTGGATCGTTGGAAATCTTCTGTAAAAGAAGTCGTGTGTGTTTTGCTCTAAATACATAAAAAAAATTATAAAAGAAAAAGAAAAATATTTTTGCAGTGACCTAATCTTTAATATTGAATCAACAATGAGTCTGTAGCATAACTTAAATATCATTCCCATGCAATGGCGCTATTAATATGTGTAGATTTAATTCGCCAGATTAACAGTGATATCTTCCGTCTCTCTTTAAGCGCAATGTGTCAATTTAATAGCGACATATTTTGTGGCGCTGCAGACACATTGCGACTGCAATAAAGACAACAAATGCAACTTGTGCGGGCAACGTGCGCAGGAAGCGGGAGTCGTAAGGAGTCGTCACTTGGCCTTGGCAGCGAGAGGACGTCCTTCCTGAGGTCAAATTGAGGCGAGAGATTTTCTAATTCGACGCCTGTACAACTCCATTTATCCGCATGAAACATTACATAACAGAGAATCCCAGCCACATCTAAGGTTTTCTATTAAAAAAATTGCTTTTTAATAAAAGCACCTGACAGCTCGTTAGATAGACTTTTAAATTTATGATACAATTATAAATTGATAAATGATTATGGATGAAATTATGACATTAGCCCCGAGATGCTGACTATCTTGTGTGTAAGCTCCAAGATAAACGGCCACACGCGAGTTTATTCGTTATCAGATCGTAGAGTGTTCAAAATGAATAAATAATATGATCATGTAATAATATTAAGTGGCCCATCGTGATTTTCAAAGAAAGATCACCGTTGCCAAAAGCGTTTCACGGCCAAGACTGTCGGTCGACTCTCGCTTCTTCTTCTATACACGGTCGCATTCTAGCATCATGCAAGCGTAGGAGAGCTTAAAGTGGTCTACAAACACACAGTTTTTTCATGACAATGGGTATTTAACTGCCAAACATGTATCGATCTCTTATTGAAAACTTAAATTTAGTCGCATGTCAAAAATATTCTATTAAAAGAACATGATTATATCTGTTAAATCGATATATTTAACAGTAATTTACGTAGATTTATTCCAAATACAGGCTGTAAGCTATGAAATACAGCCTACATATACATTTTGATTATCCTCCAAGGAACTCCGAGTATTTCAAAATTGACTCAAACTTTATTTATTTCCCACGTTTTCAGTTCGAAAAATTAATGCTTACGTTAAATAGCTCATGTTTTAGACGCGTAATGAGTTTATCGTGATTAATATGCATAATTTACTTCGTATACCCAAGTCAAAGGTTAATTGCTTTTATAAAACCAGGCATTTTACGCAGAAACAAGTATTAAAATCTTATTAAGAGCATCGAAATTTAAATAAAAATTAAGGTTAGCTCTCGTTCGAGCGATGCTCGCGCTAAATGCTTGCATATGATTTTTAAGTAGTTTAAGCATTCCATTTGCTTAATGGCTCTTAAATTTGTTTAACACAATTACGTGACTCGCTAGAAGTTGTATGCTCGTTTAATTGTATTTTGTCACAAGGATGAAAACATTCTACAATTGTACGATTTGCTCCCCTGGAGCAATGCTTGTCGAAAGAAAGAATGAGCTTCGAAGACGTGAGATAATTAAGATTCATTTTATATTCTTCCGTCAATCTTATAACCTATTATGAATACATTAAAACGATAAATGACTTTTTGTTTTAAAATTAATGTTTGAAAAATATGATTTTTGTAGTTTCACTTATATAGGCACGGTAGAGAAAATTGTTCTGAACGTCACAAAAAGTAAAATTTTAAGCGGTAGTTGGCCGAAAAAAAGGAAGAATTGTTTGTAGCCGGGTAGGTGCAGGGTCGTAACTAGAGCGTGGCAAAGCAGGCGCCTGCCACGGGCGCAACAGGGATTGGGGCGCAAAACGCTGGATACCGACCCGTTTGAGAGAGTTGTACGTGATTTTTATTTTACTTGACCATTTTACTCTAAATGCATTAACACGTAAATTGACATAAGATTCGCAATGAGTCATTTTCGATATCTCTCATGGGGTTCCCGATTCTTCGTTTGGAGATAATATGTACATACTTGCTTCATTACTCATAATTGGCTCGAGATAGATAACACCATCGGTGTCAATAATTCAAAGCAACATGATATAATAATTGATTAGCGATGCTTTATCTCCACTTTAACGGTGATCCAATTTTATGGATAATCAGTGTTCCCGTTGAAGCTCGTAAGAATTTTAAGTGTCGACCCGATTAGTCATTTTTGGATACCCGAAAAAAAGTGTTTCGGCGCTCGTTGTATCATCTCCTTATATTGCTTCATCAGCACCAACACCACCTACGCCCTTCGGCCAGTGCGCCCTTCGGCCAGTGCGCCCCTCGGCCAGTGCGCCCCTGCCTCATTTTCGTCCAAACGAAAAATACACGAGAAACACTAATAAGTAAGTAAATGTAAATTATGTCAATATTAGATGTTCTTACAATTTATTGAGGTTTTTTTCTCAATGCAATTTTTTTCAATTTCGTTAACAGAGATCGCGCGTTATCGTGCTGGAAAATAATGGTGCATCTATTCACCAAAGTTGGCTTCTTTTGATGTAAAGCGTCGGAGCGGGGGCGCTCTCGGGGCAGAGCCCCCGGGCGGCGCCCCGCTCCCACGCGCTCGTCGTTATGGTTGCACTAGCGCGCAAGTATTCTGTTTCAATTGCTTTTATATGACTCAAGATAT
Source organism: Stenopsyche tienmushanensis (assembly GCA_008973525.1). Lineage (NCBI taxonomy): Eukaryota > Metazoa > Arthropoda > Insecta > Trichoptera > Stenopsychidae > Stenopsyche > Stenopsyche tienmushanensis. The sequence goes on from WACJ01000016.1 coordinate 1,290,094, forward strand.
AGGCGCATTAAAACATAATACATAAGTCTAAATTAATAAAAAAAAAATCAATAAAAAAATGTTCAATTTCTTATGTCCAACATGCATAGCATCTGCTTGCTGTTGCTTAATTATTTTTGCCTATTATTGTGTTGCGAAAATAAAAGGAATGAGTTGCTGTGCAAATCTGTCAGCTTACTTTTGAAGAAGTAGAAAGGGGGAATAAAAAAAATGGTCAGCGATAAGAATGGTGCTCGTTAATTATCAAAATAAATGCCTGACTTCTATGCTCCTTGTGAGCATCCTTCGTCCATTGCCGTTGCTTTGCGGTCTTTATTGGAGATTGTTTACACTTTCAGATCTTTTAGCTGGTCATTGGTGCTTTAATTTTCGGTAAAATTGGTAGCCAAAATCTAGGAATGCTAGTGCCGTCATATCGTCTGTTGATTGCAGAGTTTCTTCGTTTTTTGATCTCTTGTAATTTTGATGCTGACGTTTTTGACTGTTGCTATAGTTTATGTGCAGCAAAATTGATGTGATGATCGTTCTTCGTAACATATTCGGTTATTGCTGATTTGTAATCCAATTGGAAAACTGCTTTCTGATATCCTCTCACCCTGTGGGCGATCTATCTATTGGTTTGTTCAATGTACGACATGATGCAGGCTGCGCATTCGATCTCGTAAACCCCCTGATTTTCGTTTTTTTTCTTTTTGTCGAATAGGAGGCTTCCTATCTTTTTTCTTGTCCTAAAGATCGCGTTCATGTCGTGCTAATGAAGTGCTCTTGGATGCTTAAAAAAAATCCGTATGGTGCGTAGCCTCTGGTAATAAATGATTTGGGCGTGAGCAGCCCACATACAGCTGTCCATGTGAGAAGCATGCACGCATGCCCTGTGTTTCCCTGAACTCTGTTGATGCTCGCACCGGAAACTGCACGCGCTTCAATTCAAATAGCATATCAGTCGGAATAATTGGGACACATCTTTCCATTTCAAACTGAAGCTTTGATGATATTATTCATCATCTTTTTCTCTAAAAGTCTGGTACTGTTGCTACAATTTTAATTTAGTTGCCAATTTTCAGTGTTAAAATACACAATTCAAATATAATTTTTAAATAGAACGATGAACTAACTGAATGTTGCCTTTATTTTTTGTTCATGTGTTTGGGTGTCATTTGATAAATGCCTTTTTATATCATTCAAATCAAAAAGTTACTTTTTGCATTTTGTCGCGCTGATACACGCACCATACATTGAAAACCTCTGTTTTGTTTAAATATATCTGTGCAGTAAGCTCTTTTGTAGGCACCACTAAAATTTCGTTTCAATCTATCAGCTGGTTTAAGAATTATATCAATTTTACGAAAGAAGTAGAGTTTCATGAATTTCTTACGAAATCACCCGGACTTTCAGCGAAGCTTAGCGCGAAACGCACGGACTGTAAAGTATTAATGTTTTGTAAATTTAATTCTTCGTTTTCGTCGATAGTCATTTCTTCCCACATATATTTTTCCGACAATTTTAGACTTTTTTATGCGTATTAGCATAAAAAAGATTTGTTCTTTATAGAAAAAATGAGGGATTAGTTCCATTATTTTTTAAAATGGCATAATATCAAAATCGCATAAAAAAGATCCGCATAAAAACAGACCAAAGTAAAATATATTGGAAATAGAATGCGATAAAACTTTTACTACTTTAGTACTTGATGTTTATAATATGTATGTACTTCAAGTCGGTATATCGCAAAAATCAAATTATTTATCAAAATTAACTTATCTAATTTTGAGAAGCTTGAGAGTTTTTGAGCCACCTAAGTTTGTTTTCATTTTGATGAGTTTCGTCGGTGTGAGATAAGATTTGAAGTGTCGGCGAAGACGGTATGCATGAACTTATTCTGGCGCAATAAGCAAGTATTATCTGCTAACACATGACGGTATTTGACGGTAACTGTGCATCGATGGGTTAAATGACATTTTCTCGAAACTGCATTTTCAAAAACGGTTGTTTTGACTGACCCGGCTGAAGTTTTAGGTGGTTTCTTACTATAATATTGTAAAATTGTCGGTAAAATTTGTCAAGAATATATAAAAGTTTAATTAAAAAAACTACTTAGTTTTTAATTATATACTTTTATAGGTATATTCTGCTCCTGCACATAATAAAAATTTAAAAAAATTGTTTTCAGATCAATAGAAAAAATCCGACAAATTCTTGATATCAATAAAAAAAAAGTCTAATGAAATATCTTATAACGACGCCGTTTTGTTTATAACTAACATTAGCACTTTTTTTAATGTAGCAATGTTGTAATAAAATAATGTCAAAATATTAAATATTATTTTATCACCTTTAAAAAATGTATTGAAAATATCCGTCCGAAAATGTGGGGGGGGGGCGCAATTTTGATTCTTGCCACGGGCGCATCATACCCTAGTTACGGCCCTGGGTAGGTGTATCACAACACGGTGTTCACCCATAAAAATCCTAGGTTCGTGGGTAATAGTTAAATACCTGGGATAATGATATAGGGAAGAGGTGGACCAAAGTAGCTTCGTTGATTTGCTCATCAAATGCTGCTAGAGTAACCCAGCTGACATGAGTTGGTTGAGTGGCTTACTCTATATCTGGTAGCACCTCCGGGTTCACGTAGTCTGAAGTCAGTCTTACTCGTGGTAACTTTCAGAAACTGGAAGACTGATGGGAGACATTCTGTGTGTTAGTCTAGGATCAGGGAGAGATCGAAATACTGGTAAGTCGCTGTTTTCGTTGATCACACCGTATTTCCGTTACCATCACATACATCATTGAAACGCTAAGCGCACGCGCCGCGCTGTTTCTGCTGTGTATGTGTTTACACGTAGCATAGGCTAACTACTATATCTAGCATTGCGGAAGGTCTAGCTAGGTTGATGCCTTACATCGGTGGCCCTAAGGCAAACTGTCGAAGATTATACAACGAGGTGGTGCACTCGGTACTATTGTACGGAGCTCCGATATGGGCCGAGGCACTACACTTCGAAAGGGCCAGGCTCAATCTGGCTAGAGTACAGAGGAGAAGCGCGATCAGAGTCGCAGCAGCATATCGCACAGTCAGAAGACGCAGTCCTGGCACTGACTGCCATTCCGCCAATCGATCTGCTTGCAAGGGAAAGGAATGCCATACACACAGGGGAAACCAGGCAAAGAGCTAGGCAGTCCACCATGGCGGAATGGCAGTCCCGATGGGACAGCTCCGCCAAAAGTCGATGGACTCATCGGCTCATTCCGGACCTAAAGCCCTGTACAGCCAGGAAACACGGTCAGCTGTGTTATAATTTTACCCAGGACTCACTGGACACGGCTGCTTTGGCAGCTACCTTTACAAGATCCAAAAGGAGGTCGGTCCGGAATGTCACCACTGCGGAGCGGAGCTGGACGATGCCGCACACATGCTATTCGACTGCCCGGCTTGGAGCAGACGGGGAAGCTCGAAGTTAATTCATTCACTCCCAGCATCATGATCCCTACGATGCTAACCAATGCCAGGGCATGGAACGCGTTGTCCGAATACGTCGCGAGCGTTATGCTGCAGAAGGAGAATGCTGAACGACCGAGACGTCGGACACGCACTGAAGCATCCTTCCCCTTTCTCAACCCATGAGTGCGAAAACCCAGCGAGACACACAAGAGATCAGGGATAGAGGAACCGCGAAGAATTCGCGATAAAACGAGGCCCTAGAGGGATACATATCGCCACCCCAGAACAATACTTCACGGTAGCCGGGTGGCGGTGGAACCGGAGGAGGGATTTAGTGAGTCTGATGATGATTAGTTAAATAACTGGCGAAACGATCTTGAAGATTCCCCTCCTTCGAAAAAAAAACTAACCACTATACCAGTATCTCGCCTATTTTAATACATATTGCACAGACACACTTTCATCTTTTAGCTAACAATTTCCGCCAGTAAATAGGAAAAAATAATGCATTATAACGTGGGTGATTTAACATACCCATGCAATAACGCTGTAAATCTGAGCAAATTTATTACGCCAGATTAACAGCAATATCTCCCGTCTCTCTTTAGGTGCATTATGGTATTTTAACAGCGCCATCTTCTGTGGCGATGCGGTGATATTGCACCTGCAATTATCGACTGACTGCTTATTGCGTGCGCACCATTACCGATTGGGTAGTGGGTCTGCGGTCGGTTGGCCTTGACGGCGGAAGGATGTCCTTCTTGCTGCCAGATCTCTCTCTCTCTCGTGCTGAATAAAAAGTTGCCTAGGGAAGAGAGTCTTTTTGTCATCCGTCCATATGATCTAAAAGAAGAACGGACCTGTGCATTAGCGCGGCCACCCCGACGAGCGCGTGGGAGTAGGGAGCCACCCGGCGACTTTGCCCCGAGAACGCTCCCGCTCCTATGTAATAACAACAACAATGCAAGTAATGAATAAATACATCGCACATTGACTGAAAATTTGCACATGAGGAAGCTTTGCGTAAGATGGGTGCTGCGTTTGCTCGCAATGAAACAGCGTCGTTAGGATGTTTCAATCGATTATTTGGCGATATTTTGTATATGATAATTATGATGATCTTATGAAATAAAAGATTTCTATTGTTATTGTACATCGATCGATAGGGCTATAAGCTGTAAATGTGCAAAAAGGAAAAGTCGAAATTGACGTCGGATGAGAGTCACTTATCTTTTTCGCTCTACGTCTTGAGTGTGAAATAATATTTTATAAGAGCTCACATTTCACATAGCATAGGAGACGTGAAAAATCCTTCAGGTGTGATAAAAAAGGGGTGGAAAAATCCGAACGCTTTCAAGATTTCGGCGAGATATTCCATGTCTAAGAACTGGGATTTGCTTCGTGACCGGTACAAGTACAAAGTTTAACACTGCGCACTGTTATCACGAAGAAAATTATAATAAAACAACGAGAACATTTTCTTCTTCGCATGAGCATGTCTTAAAATCCGCAAGGCTTTTAAGATCACTTACACGAATGAGATTATTTATGTAACGTAGCCCATCCAGCATGAACGAATTTAAAACGGATTTGCTTTTTATTTAATAAAAAAGCATCTTAGTGGCATAACATTATATCAAAGAAGAAATGTCGTAATTTTATCTCGACTTTTTGTGTGCATCAGCTTTTTTCTCGATATATTTAAATCCCACGGGATCATCAAAGTAGGGTGAAATTCATTTTGACGACCCTTGTTTCACGTATATCATCGGAGACAAGGTATACTTTTTGTGTCAACAATTTTGTCCGAAATGTAATATTACAGTTTATTAGATAAAAAAGAGTACATTTAGGTTGATACAATAGCCTCATGGACGCGTACATGCATTAAAACTTTGGTATTATTTTCCTTGAAAACATAATAGAAAATGATGGAAGATGGATGAATCTGTCAGAATGTAATTAAATAATTTTATTCAGGAACCCTTATTGGATAAAAAAATCGTATATGGGTGAAACTGTATTGACGTCATACGATTGGGGTTTTTATAATATCACATTTACTCAGGGAGATTTACAGCGCTTGGAGGTATGAAGTGGCAAAGTTATAAGATGTATAACGAGGGCGCGTAGAGATAAACAGGAGAAGGGTCGAGGTCGTATTCCTTCTTCCTGGTAAACGAAAAAAAATGTGCAGAATGAAAGCGAAAGGCGATCGACGTCTCTGAAGTAAGGAACGATCAAATATAAGACTTATAGCCATGCAGCGATAATAAAAAACAAGGATCAAAGTGTAGCCCGCTTAAGGTGAACAAAAGTGTTAGCTGCAAGCCATGGCCGAAAAAAGGGTTATCGCCATCGAAGTCTCGCAGTTGGAATAATTTACTGTTAACACTTGAATATAAAAGGCCATTCAAATGTGATGCCTAAATAAAAATTAGTTCAATATTGATTGGTATGCTAGGGCCATCCAGAAAGTAAGATTACAAGGGTCCCAAGGTCGGGGGATTTTTTTGTTTATTTCAAAGTTGGCACACTTGGCAGGTAACGAGGATTTTGATGGTTAAGACGCTAGACATCTCGAGTAACTGGTTTAAGGGTTCATTATAAATCGAACCCATTTCCTGCGCTGTTGTATGGTCTGTTCCGGGTTTCCCCGGACTAGCCACACAAAAAGTATCTTCCACTGATTCTTTAGCTTACCGAAAAACGCTACGCGGGGAGCGTCCAGGCGCCTATCCCTTTTGCTGCGGATTCTCTAGAGGAGGAGAGGTTTCCGCAGGAAGACTAGCTTCAGACTAATTGCACCCGAAGGTGCGATGGAAGAGGAAGGACATAGGTCAAGCTAATTTCAAGGTAAATACTACCGCGGGTTCACTGCCACCACGAGTCCAACCTCAGTTTGAAGGGGGCTACAGCAGATGAGCAGATGGGTGCGCAGCACAGGGTGACCTGCGCACCCAACTCGCCTTAGCTGGGCTACCCCAGCAGCGTTTGATGAGCAAACCGACGAGGTTACTTTCGCACACCTCCACATCATTGTCCCAGGGGTTGTCCACGGGCCTAAGGTTGGCTCCCCCCGAGGTTTTATGGATAGGCGTCGTGAAGTGTAACACCCACTCTGATCCTGACGGTCAGTTTGTTTAGTCTAACAGAAGATGTTGAGAGCGCACTTATGACATGCGCACTGAGAGCGCGCAAATTTACTGTGACTGATAAAAATGGCCGACAAACATGTGGGACCAAACAAACTGATCATTAAGATCTCCCCTATATGCCAGGTGCTCCAACATCGAAACCAAAATAAATCCCCCGACCTTAGGAGCCCTTGTAACATTATTTACATAAAATAATAAATGAAAGAGTTTTGCATCACAATGCCCTTTATAAATATATACATATATAGATGACAACAATGGCTTAATATCCTGATGAGATGTTAGATAGACCTTTGGCCCAATGAAAACGTCTTCTCTCCATTGTTCCCAGGCTGATCTTAACTATGTTTAAATAAAGGAGCGTCGTCATCAAAAAGTCTCGCAGCTTGAGTCTCTTTTATGTAAATTGTCGTTTATATATCTGTCCGACAGAGAAAGAGCCAGGTGACCATCTGTTTAAATAGCAACCATCGGCGAGAGTCTGCAAGTGCTAGTTTTCGTGATATAAGAACTCCCACTTCGGCTCACCCAGATGATGCCCACGTGCTATAATCGATGACTTTGATTTCGCATAACTAGATTATTTGGATACATGACGATACACAATGCATTTGAATACACGGGGCATCTTGCTGCTCCTTAAAGAAAAATAAAACTTAAAAAAAAATGGCCATCGTTTATTTACCAGGGCAACAGTCTTTGATGATAATAATTGCGTTGCGTTCTACAATTACATTTTTCAAATATTCCAAAATTTTTTCACATAGAGCAATTTCAATATTTCATCACACAATTTGTTTTGAGTATAAATTATGTCAATAAAAAGCGTTTATATGTGAACCGGGTATTACGAGATGAGCTAGGCACTGCGATACGGTGGAGAAAATGAAGAAAAAGCCTTTTTGTGAGCCAGGAAAAGGATACGGGAAATGTCATCTCAGTTCATTTTTTATCTCGAACAGGAGAAAAAATTACGTTCGTAAACGAGTCTTGAAAAACGTGTTTACGTTTTTGAAATTTATTATGATGGCTTTCTACGTGGTAGATAGACAACGCAAGGCTCTAGATTTTTTTCCCCTTTTTGAAAAATGGAGTAGCTTCAACGGTATTGGAATATCAATTTATACTCAAACAAGAAAGCTAGAATAATATTTATTATGATATGCTATTTTTATGTTATACTTGGATTTGTTTAACCCCACTTGGCCGACGGAAGAAATATCATGAAAGATTTATAATGGGAGATAGACAAACTTACCCCCAGGCATACATATAAATTTACGTCCCGATTATTTGAATAAGGATCAATGAATTTATTGTTATTATAAACGATATAGATTATAGTTTTCAATTCATTCAGTTTATTAACATAATGATTTTTCCATAGTTTGAATCCGAGCTCGAACTTTTGAGTTCAGGAATCAACCCAATGTCAATATTTAGTCTCCATAATAAAGGATTCGCAGAATAAGAATTTACAGAACTCAAATAAACGGCATAAAACAGGACATCTTAATTGCAAAATTTCCTAGAAGACTTAACAAATTACATGCTATTTACTTAGATCAATATAAATCTTCATGGAAGAATATTTAAATTCTGAGAATGCCATAAAAATATTGCATAAAATAAAATCATCCATTTTTCATCTACGTCTATAATTTTTTTTAATTAAAAACTGTTATCTATTAAAAATATATTTGCTGATCTATCTTTTAGATATTCATTTTATCATAGTGATGTTGTTGGACGAATGGATGGCAATAGACGGGCATCGAATAGAAAGACTCTCTTCGCTAGATAACTATTTATTGCATAATACAGAGAGATAGAGAGAGATCTGGCTGCAGGAGGGACGACCTCCCGCAGCCAAGGCTAACCGATGACTCTTCCGACTCCCGCTTCCTGCGCGTCACTACCCAACCGGCAACGGTGCACGCGCAAGAAACGATCGGTCGGTAAGCAGGTGCAATATCTCCGCAGGGCCACAAGAGATGGCGTTGTTAAAATAAATCATTGCACCTGAAGAGAGACGAAAGATATCGCTGTTAACAGCGCTATACGTAGGGATCGACCACGCTACACTGCCATATTGGATTCGAGACCGAGTGATTGTAAATACGTCAGAAGACACTGGAATAGACAGGTAGACCTCGATACCGCACGTCTGTTCCCGAGCGATTGAAGGCTCATATAAGGCTGTCTGAGCCACTTATGTATGTATGTACTTAAATGTTATAACCTTACTTTATAAATGATCTTTGTATATATATTGTTCTTAACATATATCATTCATCATACTTTACAATCTTTGAGATATGGTCAAACATAACGCGGGTAGATATAGAACTTCTACTTGAGGAGGAATTGAACATGACACCATTGGGAACTAGATGGCGAGCTTCAAATTCTGGACGAGAGATCTTCTCTTTGGCCTTCTTTGGGTTGGTCTTGACTTTACTTGAAGAAGTCTCGCAGTTAGATATCTTTCTTAAAGACTTGGATATTCAAACAAGCCATACAATATATCATGGACTACCTTATTTACGTTACAGGTTTTTTTAAAGCTTGTAGTGCTTCTGGGCATCCACTTCATTCACACCGCACCCTCCATAGGAAGCAAGGCACCACGTCAGAGGCTGGACATTTTTCTGGAATCTTTCTGGATGGCTTTCGTAGCTCTTGCCTTGTTGGAATTCATTCCATATTCACCTCTTCGCTAATAAAGCATTCAAACTTAAATATGGATGTCTTCAATTAAAATCGATAGAATATATAACATCATACAACATATTGTAAGTCATTGAAATGTGCGTCGAATAACTAATTCTTGTGTCAAATACTTGACATCAACATGTCTGTCAAAAACAGAATAAAACTAATGGAAATATATATTTTTATTTTTAGGGAAGAGCATTTTATTTCCTAAAGAATTTCTTATTTCGCACTTGGGGAGTGATAAAATCACTTTCTTATATGAGATAGGACGTCAAATTTGACATTGAATATTGGACGAATAAAATATTTCAGACGTTAAATATCAAATATATTTTTGCTTTCACACATGTTATATTTAAGCTACATAATTCGTGACATGTTTCGTCTTCATTCATTTCATTTTGAAATGCAATTCGATACATACGACTCCATTTCGGCCCCTAAAAGTACGCAACGAAGAGGGTTGAATTATTCGGCGCCGTGGACGCAAAATGCTCGACTTAAATGCTTATTTTTTCTTCTTAAATTTTTAATTGTGGTGGCGCAAAAGGGATTCAAATCCTTTTGTTGTGTGCAGAATGCTGAAAATCCTCCAGAGGAGGTCCTGGTTGAATTTCCAAGAGTGGAATGTTGCCTTTTATCGCTGGAAAGAGTTTCGCTTTCGAATCTTGGGTTATTCCCCAACCCATCAATCGTTGTCAAGATTTTAGCATATCTTTTAACCATCTAAAAGCATCCCTTACCGCAACAATGCTTTACAAATGCAAACGAGGGCCATGAATTTCGTGACGGTAATTTTATAAGCACATCATTAATGCTTCATCTGAACTACGAAGACAGTCTCAGAAGCACCCGACCTGACAAAGAAAATGTAGAAAAAATGGAAAAATATATAAATATATTTCGGCTCAAGCGATGTTTAATATCTTTGATACCCTGTTTATAATGAGAACTGCCGAATTCACTTCTTCATTGTTGGCAAATATTTTACCAACGAACCATTTTTGTATGTTTGGAAAAAGAAAATAATCTCCTGCGGGCGTAGGGGTTCCCACATATAAAGCCTCAGAGGGCAATCCTATGCTCGTGGGTAACAGTCGAACTCCTAGAGTAATGGTGTAGAGTAGTGGGCGAAGTGGGGGAAAGCAGCCTCGTCGGTTTGCTCACCAAGCGCTGTTAAAGTAACTCAGCTAACATGAATTGGGTGCGCAGCTTACCCTGTGCTGTGTACCCTTAAAATGGCAGAAGAAACAAGATAATTCTGTGCAAGGGCGACACCACTATCTTCAAGAGCCTAGTGCATACGGGGGAGAACAACTTTCGGTTGCTCGAATGGCGACTCCCCTCCGTGACTACAAATAACCGAACCAATATCATGGACGAAAGGGAAACCCTGTAGTTCGTCATCTATTGCAGCCCTCTTTAAACTAAGGTTGGACTCGTGGTAGTAGTTCCTTTGTTTTTAGCGTAACCTCTTCCTTCCTCCTCCAACACACATTCTGATGCGCGTAGTCTTTTTTTCCCCGTAGGAAGGGAATCTTTCTCTCACTGCCCTCTTTGGCGGTCATCACTACTTCCACATATTTCCGTCAAAAGTCCTAAATCTCCTTGCTCACTCATTGATTGTGTTTTGCACGTCTTGTCAGCGATGGGCACGACGTGGTTGTCTCCTTCCCTATCCGTTTCAAATAGGCCCCAAAACAGTCCTTCAGCACTTGTGTTAGTCGGAAGGATGTTTTATTTTGATTCTAGACCTTCCATCGATGTATGACTGGTATAAGCTTATGGGTCCATCTTCCTTTACTGGATTGATCCCATACTTTTTGCCAGGCTTTCATGAGTTTCTGCTCATGTTTTGTTCTATTCTTGAAATCTTCATAGTACAAGGCTCTCTTCTATGCCTTAAAGTCCTCCTGGAGGATTGCGGCGATAATTAATACCGCGTCTGTGGATACTGTTCAGTATGCTGCGGTGCGCCCCCTGACGTTGGACTCTTGCTTCTCATGCAAAAGGATTGAGTGTGTTGCATGTAGTTTGAAATCGATCTTCCTCCAAGAACCTCGCCTCCTTTGGAGGGCGCGGAGTGAAAGGGTGAAATGGTTTTATTGCTGTAAAATACCGACAAACAATACGAGGCTGTTTTTAATTTATTGTAAGTTTGCATCACACGGCACACATCCTGCGCACAGCTTTTCATGTTCAAATTTTCAGTCAATATGCAACACTTTTTTATTCAGTTGTTTTCAGTTGACGGTCATCCAATACCATTTTGTGAATTTTATTCAGCATTTCTGGGATGATCGCCTTATTTGGTCGACCATTGCGATGTTCATCTTGACAGTTCGTACGGCCTCGTTTAAACTCTGCCACCCAAAATTTTAGTATTGTAAACAAAGTTGCAGACTCTTGCCGTAGGCCTGAGACTTTTCAAATAAAAGTATTATATAATAAAACGATGACTATTTTTTTCCACGTTTATAAATTCACTGAGAACGTTCACTATTAATCAGTCAGTCAGGTCGGGTACTTCAAGATATATGCTAAAAATTAAATGATTATTCAAAATCTAATGCGTTGTTGCTGCCGAGGTGAATATCTGCATTTTTACAGCAACCATGATACAAATATTTTAGCATTTTGTTTCGATATTTATTGCTCCTTAAGGTAGATATTTAATTTCGTCGTAAACGACACCCAAATTAATTGGGGAAAATTAATTACACTCGGTCCGATGACTAGACGAAATCTTCGCAAGGGGTGGTTGCTCCAAAACCACCCCTTCAACCGGAGATAAAACGAATGAAATGAAGACGTTCATATCTGAAGATAGCGTCGGATGAAACGTGTAAAGGTAATTTTGATAGTAAGGAATGTTTGGGAACACACATTTTTCGAGTCTTTGTTTTGCTAGTAAGCGACGGAGAGTGGAAGCCTTTCCAGGCTTTAATTAAAACGTGATAAATTTTAAAGCTTTTCCCTACAAAATATCAAAGATTAATCCCTTTGATAAATTAATAATTATAATATTTCATAATAATCCAACCGATTCATATGAACGCTATGTAGGGTATAAATCAAGTTATATGTAAGATATCTACTTAATTTTTAAGTTTTATGTAAGCATTTAGTATGAAGTATAGTTTTTTCACGCCGCCACTGCGCGCGATAATCATGCCTTTAAATCACTCGTATCAGCATCATCTGGGTGAGCCGAAGTAAGAGCCTTTATAAGTGACGATTTAATTAGATTCGTTTTTAAACATTTCATAACATGTTATAATTATGTACAAAAGTGGATATTTCACTATTATTTAAATGTAAACAATTGTCTTAAAAGAATATATTAAAGCTCGGTTCAATTCTGAAGAAAGTTATATTGTGCGCTTAATGGTTTGATTAAAAATGAAATGCTTTGGTCTTCAATAAATCAATCATACAACCAATGTAAGTCCCAGTATTAAATTTACAAGCCTAAAATTAGAGAATTAAATGACATTTTCAATTTGTGTAAGACTAAAATTATTAAGAATATAATTTTATTGGACGACATGCTTTTATATTTAAATTTATGTGAAAATGAGCAACTTTTCTAAAGGGCGTTATAGGCTTCTTGTAATATGAGTGGGCTCATTTCAGTGTTATGACACCGTGGGAATGTCACTTTACTTTATATTTCATGAATGGGGATGTTTTACATTTTCATATCGAATAAATCACTAAATGCGTATTTAATCATTAATCTATAGCTATATAAGGTTGCTAAATTTGGAACTCTAAAAGATATTGTCCTTCGGGTGTATACCGATCTTGAGCTTTGAATTACGTGCTCCCATACTTGAACACTCAGTCTCAGCGTTTCCCAAATTGGTCGGTATTCAAGAGTCGTTTTTGAAATTCAAGAAGCCGGTAAATTGTAAGAGGATGGCCAAAGAGCACTCGGAGGATTCTCCCTTGAAAATAAAACAATAGTTGACAGTTGTACTTTAATAGTCGGGATATTCTCGTTACGGCCTGGAGGGTTTTTGATATAATTGGAGGGAATATTCACGAATTATATTTTATTTTAACAATAACTGTTGAGAAAAATTTTGCTACAAACTAAAATATCTACTGGAATGAATAAATGTTAATCCACTTGTCTTGGTGAAAATAGACGATTATTTAAAATATCTGTGCTGCTGCTTCGATAATATCGGGTTTCTTTGAACACTGTATAGCTAAGTAAGCTATTTGTATATCAGTTGCTTTATTCGGTTTGTTTTAAATTAGTTAAAAGTAAAATTATTGCTTTTAAAAATATATTGATCAATGTGTATTAGTTTTAAAAGCAAAAAAGGGTCATCATTAAAGTCTCGCAGTTAGGTCTCCTTCATGAAGATACCAAATAAAAATCTTAAATCGAGTCTTTCATGAATCTAATTTTATCTATCGTAAAATCTGATAAGAACTTTTAGTTTAGCGTAATTGTCACAAAAAGTGAAACTTCAAACTGCTGTTGATCGGAAAGAGAGAGAGAGAGAATCGTTTGTAGTGTGATCGTCGCATACATGACAAAGGCCCTATGCGCATGCACCGCACCGTCTCTATTGTGTATGTGCATATCAATACGTCTATAAAGCGACCACTACATCAGTAGCAAAACTATTTTATTATATACTAGCTGGTACCCGGCGCGTTGCTGCCACAGAAGAAATAGTTCTAAAAATACCATTTGAAATTTGAAAGAGTTATCTTGTTTAATTAGCAATGATATAAATAATGATATTTTTTCCGACAATTAATACATTTATTGATATTGAATGATATATAAAGAAAAAAATATTAAAAGCATACATTTTGCTTACTTAATTGTTCTGCTAAGTGCTTTAGGGTAGAGAATAGTTTTGGCTTTTCCGTCTTTAACAAATACAAATAAATTTCTCGGCTGTCCGACGTGGATTTTCTAGATTCTTCCGCACACTTGAAGTGCCTTGTTGATGGTCATTGAGAATGCAAGTCCAACGGGGAGCTGCAGTCGTCTCTTATCAAATTGCACGTCGGTGGGAATGAGCACATCTTCTCCTTTCGACTTTCCATTAAGAATATATAGTTGTCTCGATGATATTCGGCATCAATTTCTTCATAGTGAGTCTTGTTCCAATTTGTAAGGTGGCACATCAGGAAGATCTGACGAATTTAAAAACTCGATTGGATAGTTAGTAACTTGGTCTGCATTCATGGCGCTATCAATCGATTTGTAGGTAACATAATCGTTTGCAATTTGTTATTGTATTATGTGGTTGATTGTATTGACGTCGGTGTTTTCTGCTGCCAAAATAGCATGTTCGCAAAGCCAATAATGATTTTTATAATTACTAAAAATCTGCGGAAAAACTTTCTGAATGAGTAAATCGATGGATGGCACAACAACGCAAAAGTTCGATGGAAATGAAATAAACTTGGCAGCATCAACATGCACTTTTCCTTCACCAATGTTCAATAGTCGTTTTAAAAATGTGGCTGCCGACGCATCACGCTACAAATGTACGCGCATATTTGTCTTTAATGTCAGTTTTCGCACGTCTCTCCAAAGATGCGATGCTTTGAGGCAAGAATCAGCTGGTGTCGATGAAAGCATCACTGGAAGAGGTTGTCGAAAGTCGCCACATAATAAAATTAGAGCGCCACCAAACGGTTTTGCATTTGATCGTAAGTCTTTAAGAGTTCTATCAAGCATTGCATTCGTCCCAGATAATCCCCTTGCAAATTTTCAAAACTTTAGCTATGTCAGAAACTTTAGGAATGTTACATGTCAGGGCTTCCAATAAATGCATATCTAATGGCAATTTGAATGCCGAATGCGCTGTTCGTCCACCATCTAATAATGTTGCCGCAATACCTAATGAAGCAAGAGCTAAAGCAATTCTATTTTGAGATCGAATGTGAGCCAATAGTAAAGTGATGAGATACGTTTTTCCAGTACCGCCAGGCGCATCAAGGAAGAACAGATCATTTGTAATTGTATCGTAGGTCAATTTTTGTTCCGCAAGCAAAAGTTGTTCCTTTGCTTCGACAAATGCATCCAAATCATTAGCATTGTACTGCTGTTCAAGTGCAGAACGAATTCTTGTTGAATGAATTCTTTGATGTTGATGGTTAAGCAAATGTCTTCGATTTCGATCAGAGCTTGATTGAAAATCAAGCTCTGATCAAATCATATCAATCGTCAACATATTGTTATTAAATAAAATAATTATTCATTTGATTCTTGTTTTTTATTTTTTAAATTAAATTTAAATTCAAATCTGGTTAGGTTTGTTTGTTTGTTTTAATTGTGTCGAAATGAAGGCGTTTTCAATTTACCAATAAATTTGCCCCTCGTTAACAGGATTTAACCTTTATCCATTTTACACTGGGATGCAATCTGTAATCGTAATGAATATCATATTGAAATGCAGCAATATTCAAATCAACATGTACTTTCGATTCTCGTTGCACGTTGGTCGTCTGATTTTTTATCGGATAGCACTCAAACGTACTTTTTCGGTTGTTACGTACGTGAATAAGCGATGAATGAAGCTGGTACCCGGCGCGTTGCTGCCACAGAAGAAATAGTTCTAAAAATACCATTTGAAATTTGAAAAAGTTATCTTGTTTAATTAGCAATGATATAAATACTGACATTTTTTCCGACAATGAATACATTTATTGATATTGAATGATATATAAAGAAAAAAATATTAAAAGCATAAATTTTGTTCACTTAATTATTCTGCTAAGTGCTTTAGGGTAGACAATAGTTTTGGCTTTTCCGTCTTTAACAAATACAAATAAATTTCTCGGCTGTCCAACGTGGATTTTCTAGATTCTTCCGCACACTTGAAGTCCCTTGTTGATGGTCATTGAGAATGCAAGTCCAACGGGGAGCTGCAGTCGTCTGTTATCAAATGGCACGTCGGTGGGAATGAGCATATCTTCTACTTTCGACTTTCCATTAAGAATATATAGTTGTCTCGATGATGATAGTGAGTCATGTTCCAATTTGTACGGTGGCACATCAGGAAGATCCGACGAATTTAAAAACTCGATTGGATAGTTAACAACTTGGTCTGCATTCATGGCGCTGTCAATCGATTTGTAGGTAACAGAATCGCTTGCAATTTTTTTATTGTATTGTGTGGTTGATTTTATTGACGTCGGTGTTTTCTGTTGCCAAAATAGCATGTTCACAAAGCCAATAATGATTTTTATAATTATTAAAAATCTGCTGAAAAACTTTCTGAATGAGTAAATCGATGGATGGCACAACAACGCAAAAGTTCGATGGAGATGAAATAAACTTGGTAGCATCAACATGCACTTTTCCTTCACCAATGTTCAATAGTCGTTTTAAAAATGTGGCTGCCAACGCATCACGCTACAAATGTACACGCATATTTGTCTTTAATGTTAGTTTTCGCACGTCTCTCTAAAGATGCGATGCTTTGAGGCAAGAATCAGCTGGTGTCGATGAAAGCATCACTGGAAGAGGTTGTCGAAAGACGCCACATAATAAAATTAGAGCGCCACCAAACGGTTTTGCATTTGATCGTAAGTCTTTAAGAGTTCGATCAAGCATTGCATTCGTCCCAGATAATCCCCTTGCAAATTTTCAAAACTTTAGCTATGTCAGAAACTTTAGGAATGTTACATGTCAGAGCTTCCAATAAATGCATATTTAATGGCAATTTGAATGCCGAATGCGCTGTTCGTCCACCATCTAATAATGTTGCCGCAATACCTAATGAAGCAAGAGCTAAAGCAATTCTATTTTGAAATCGAATGTGAACCAATAGTAAAGTGATGAGATACGTTTTTCCAGTACCGCCAGGCGCATCAAGGAAGAACAGATCATTTGTAATTGTATCGTAGGTCAATTTTTGTCCGCAAGCAAAAGTTGTTCGTTTGCTTCGACAAATGCATCCAAATCATTAGCATTGTACTGCTGTTCAAATGCAGAACGAATTCTTGTTGAATGAATTCTTTGTTGTTGATGGTAAAGCAAATGTCTTCGATTTCGATCAGAGCTTGATTGAAAATATTGTCCGAAAACTCAATTGAATTGTCATTGCTAACGGTGTGTAAATTGTCTTCTCTCAAATCCTCTCTGAATTTTTACCACAAATCTTTCGGGTTGGATGACGGACATGTGGTTAAAATGATGGCGAGTAATGTTCTAATTTCCGTTCGACCTTTCTCAATGAAGTATGACATTTGACATTAACCAAAAGCATTCTTAAATAGTAACACTCGGCTTTATTTGGATGTAATGTGTAAATAGGGCCCAATGCATCAGATGAATACAGATTTCGATAGCCTTCATCACGCATCCCTTGCTTACGTCGTTGAAAATTCTCGGATGTAGTATTTCATGTAAAATAGTTAGGAACTTGTGCGTACCATAATGTCTCTGCAAATACATCTTCTTCACACAGCGCAAGTGTTGGTTCAGCAGCAACATTTCTTGCAGTGTCTGCCTTTGTCCATTTTCGAGATGAACACTGAGATGAACAACATTCGGATTGCTTCTGTGAATTAGGAAGCTCAAAATAGGGCAAAGAGCCTCGTCACTGCTCATATATCGACCTGTTTGAAATTGAGTTTGAACTCGATCGTTGCGCGCATCAAGTCTTTCAATACTGACTACTGCCATATCACTGCCTATTTGCATGTACAATTTGCACGACAATATCCGACGTTGGTATGAGCTTTGAATGTTTTCGATGAAAAAGAAGATCCATATATTGTTGATTTCAACGTCAACATATTGTTATTAAATAAAATAATTATTCATTTGTTTCTTGTTTTTATTTTTTAAATTAAATTTAAATTCAAATCTGGTTAGGTTAGGTTTGTTTGTTTTCATTGTGTCGAAATGAAGGCGTTTTCAATTTACCAATAAATTTGTCCCCCGTTAACAGGATTTAACCTTTATCCATTTTACACTGGGATGCAAACTGTAATCGTAATGAATATCATATTGAAATGCAGCAATATTCAAATGAACATGTACTTTCGATTCTCGTTGCACGTTGGTCGTCTGATTTTGATCGGATAACACTCAAACGTATTTTTTCGATTGTTACGTACGTGAATAAGCGATGAATGAAATGAAGCATTTTAAAAGTGCTTGCGATAAATAATTTGGATATAATTGACTCACGCCGATGGATAACCTGCAAACGACATTGACGTTTGACGTATGCGTTGTATGTGACGACGACACGACGCCTCCTACTGCAACTTGTAGGTACTATATACCTATAGCCTTAGCAACGCATAATCTCAAACACGTTAGAATCAACAACTTTCACACATTAAGTTTTGAATTAAAAATCTACTGTAAGTTAATTGTACTATGCCTATGTCACCCCCTGATTCCTTGGCAATAAGTGAACCAAGTTTTATCTCAATCCGATGAACGCGCATATCAACGCATATCGCCCGAGCATAAGCCGGCAAACGCAACTTATTTTTATATATTAGATTACACAACGCAATTTCATAGTTAACGATTTCCCTTAAAAAGTGGAAAAAAACGATGCGTGATATCAACTTTTAACGAATTAATAAATGAGCAGTGTGGCGTACATTTTTACCATCATCTAGTACAATTGATAAATTATAAAGTCTTAATATAATAGTTTCTTCATATCAACTTCATAATCTGTAACTCATTTAACGACAGTCGATGTACTGGTAGATACGAAGATAATCCCAGTACCCGTCCAACTACGCGACCTAATAAAGTTGTTCAATGTTCAATAGCTTCGATATCCTGTTTATAGTGAGAATCGTTGGACTCTTCAAAATAAAATAAAAATTAGGAAGGGCTAAATTTGGGAAAGACACGGAATGCAGATGGAACTGTCTTTGTCTTCTTGGGAGTTAATTTTAAATTTCAGTCCATTATTTTGGTTGTTTCTTTGTCTCCGGGTGGTTGTTTCACTCTACGGTGCCCACACATAAAACCCCAGGGAGAGAGCAACCATACGCACGTGAATAACAGTCGATCTTCCGGGGTAATGATGTAGAGTAGAGGTGCGCGAAAGCAGGCCTGTCGGTTAGCTCATCAAACAATGCCGGGGTAGCCCAGTTAACATGAGTTGGGTGCGCAGCTTACCCTGTGTGCAGCATACCCACGAGCGAGCGTGGAGGATCTGTAATAGACAACGGGGTTTCCCCGGACTAGCCACATAGAGAGTGTCTTCTATTGATCTTCGATCCTACGGGAAACGCTACGCGCATAGCGTCTAGGTACTAAAATTTACAGAACCAATACGAGTACCATGGGGAAGAAGGATATCCTGCAGTCATCTGTTACAACCTCCTTTAAACTGAAGTTGGACTCGCAGTGGCAGTTGGATTGATGCGTACCTGAAGCGGATTGGCAAAGAACTTTCCGCAACGTGCCACCACTGCCAAGCGGAGGTCAACAACGCAGAGCACACCATTATTGGTTGTAAGGCTTGGGCACCCCAGAGAAAACTGCTGAAACAAGCACTTGGGGTAGTCGAGCTCAACGTTGACATCATTATCCACAGCATGATGGGAAACAATAAGAA
The DNA here is from genome assembly GCA_008973525.1 of Stenopsyche tienmushanensis. NCBI lineage: Eukaryota > Metazoa > Arthropoda > Insecta > Trichoptera > Stenopsychidae > Stenopsyche > Stenopsyche tienmushanensis. The sequence continues at coordinate 1,309,995 of WACJ01000016.1, forward strand.
CTGGACCTTTGGCGCGACTACGCAGAAGAGATTCTGATCACTAAAGAGAGCAGTGAAAGAGAGAGACACAGAGCGCAAAAACCTCTCCAACAACAGAATAGGACCAATCACCTAAAGCCAGACTACCTGTCCTCCTGAAGCAGTGTGTAAAATAATACCAGGAGGCCAGAGAAGGACAAGGGAGGGGTTTAGTGGGCAGAAACGAGTTAATCGTTAATCGATAATCGTTAATCCTACACTACCCAGAATGAGTGTCTTTCGAAGATTCCCCTCCCATAGGAAAAAAAAGGTGTGAAATGATGGGCTCATGTTTCATTCATAGTTATGAATCGACGGAAAAACTTTAGGCAAGGCTTTATTGCTGTAAAATATCGCCAAACACTCGATTGAAACGACGCTGTTTTTGTTTCATTGTGAGCAAACGCGTCACACGTCTTGTGCACAGCTTTATCATGTGCAAATTTTAAGCCGGTATGCGATGTATAGTACTTTTTAAATGCCTTTTATGTCTGCATTTTCAGTCGTTGGTCATCCAACATCATTTTGTGGATTTTTTCACCATTTCTGGCGTGGTCACCTCATTTGGTTAACCACTGCGATGCTCGTCTTGGCAGCTCGTATGGCCTCGTTTAAACTCTGCCACCCAATATTTTAAAATTGTTAACAAAGGAGCAGAATATAATCTAGTTTAGTTTTGATATCGGTTACTCTGAGACCTTTCAAATAAATATATTGTGTCACATAACGACGACATAGGTACTTTCTATCATTGTATATTTTACAACATCTTCTATAATTCGGGTCGGGTACTTTTGAGACTGCCCTCGTAACTTAGACTTAATTTTTTTTTTCTAAGCAGGTTAACTTTTCAATGATTTAGGACCAATCAATAAGAAAAAAAATGTACTTTAAGCGATAAAAATAAAAACGAATTTTACGTCAATCTTAATGTGTACCTACGGGTGCGGCAATGTTGGCTTTTCATGTTAAAAGTAATTAAGCCGTCTACACACTAATTAGGTTGAATCTTATATACAGCCAATTTAAACTAATTAGAATGGCTCATCCTCCAGCAACATCTTTTCCAAAGACTCACATCACGATAAATAGATCAATCTTTGTTAAAAGACAAGTTGCCATACCAAAATCCGACCACAAAGTTATCGTTCCTCCGAGTGACTTGTGTGAAACTCAATTAAACCCCCATAATAAATTGATAAACGTTTTTGATAAATCGTTTCTGCAATTAAATATCTTGCTTTTACATCAATTTACCGGCGTTCAAAACTTTTGAGCGTTCAAATATATACTACCGTAGAATTTGCGGATGACAACATTTGACTAATAAGAATTTCTGGAAAATTTATTCAATGAAAAAGATGAGATTTTTTCATCAAAGTATTTTTAACCCTTCTGGCAATGAATGATCTGTTAGAATTTATAAAAATTTTTGGCGTACATCGGCGCCCGGTGCACAAAAAAACAGTTTTGAAGCTAGTAGAGCAAGCTAGTGCCAATAAATCAGCAACTCTAGCTTTATATAAATAGAGTTATCTTCGTTTTTAAGCTATATTTTAGCTCAAAAGAATTAAAGATACCATCCTCCCAGTTTACCAACACTTGCTTGCTCTACTAGCTTGAAAACCAGCCTCGTGTGCACCGATCATTAGTCTGCCGTTTGTATGTATATATATTCTCCAAGCATCTGTTTTTAAAATATTAGACATTTATATAATATTTTTAGTGGTATCAAAAATTGTTATAATTTTCGGCAACAGTATCATTTGATATCTCGTGCATTACTATGGCAAAAATGAAAATCACGGCTGTCAGGCAAAAGTAGGTCCTAATTTCATTTTCGCTGAGATGAACTTTCATCCTCAATCGGCCATCCAGAATCATGTCCTGCCTGGGGTCGAAAAAATCCCTCATGCGTGCGACCTTTCGGGCGCTTAAGTCATAATACATCATTTCGAATGAGTCGTGTCAGTTACAGTTTATTATATTATCACAAAGATGTGATCTAATAAGTGCGAAATGCCACAAGACATTATCTTCAAATGGCCAAAAGCCATTGGAGCACCACTCGGAAAGCTCTCCCTATATCGAATGCTCCACAAAGTGGATCACGTACAAGCGCCATACTCTGCGAAATTGTAAGCCTTTTCAAGGACTCCACAATTTTGACAACCTATTCGATTATAATTCGAGAGTTTTGCTTTATATATTAGGATTTATTGTATTTTTGCTCTTGTGAATCGTGATGCATCGATGCGTAAACGCTTTGAAGGCAAGATTAAAGTTTGCTGAATGAAATCCAAAATGCTGTATTAAAGCAATATTTTTGCAAACAGATCTTACAAACGCATTTTATGAGAATAATATGGCGGTGAATATATTCATTTCATTAGATTGGAAGTTTTTTGATTCTCTGCTCTGTGAACCAGTTGCGCACGTATTGTTCAACCGCAGCGTTGTCTTGAAATCGTTACCCTCCTGATGCCTTTTTTAATGGACCAAACAAATGATAGGTACATGGGAATAGGGAATTCAACATGAATACTTATATACTACAATACTTTTATGTATTTCGTAATTATATTACGGAAGAATACAAAAATTCTGAACCGTATCTATTATATTTTATATCGATATTTCCATTCTTAGGGTCGAGGTGTAGTAAATACATCACCGGTAGGGAAAAGTTAATATAACAATTTGAAAAACATACGAGTACTCTATATATGTATACATAGATTAGACAGTTACTATCCCTAGGCGTCGTCTAAGCTTGCCAATTATTAGTTACGCCACTGTTTCCAAGCGTCCAGATTTTGGCGAGAATGTCTCGATTTAGTAGCCTTCAATATGCTGGTGAGGTGTACGATTTCTGTTAGATAAAAAATTCAATCCCGAATTTTTCGGAATTATGTTTACTAATCCTGGGATTCGTGAGCACCTAAAACTGTCCGGGATCCCAGGATTGGATTATCTACATGGGAGTGTACTTTGGTTAAAGCTTGGACTGTAAAGTGAATATTCCCAGTATAATTGGGTGAGTTTAACACGATAAGTAGTCTCAGTGTTATCAAGTAGCTGGCAATAAAAGGTTGCATTCACGATCTATCCGGCATGCCCAAAACACCATAACTATCACATTTCCAACATACTGTTTTGATCGGCACTTTCTCTCTGGGCTTCCCCCACTCCATATACAATCTCCTGTTTTCTGGGGTTTAATAGTGGACTTATGTTTCATCGCATGTTACAATATGATCTAAAAAAAGCCTCTCCTTATTCTTCATAGCGATTCAAACATCGCTGAGAGATGTCTTTTTGTATATTTGTTTGTGCCTCGCTGAGCAGATGTGGGATCCGCCTTCTTGATATGTTTCTGCTTCCAAGATGCTCCGATGCATTAGTATAGACACTTCCAACATTAATATTCTCCACGAATACTATCTCGACTACTGTAATGCGACGATCGTCCTCGACAAGCTTACTCACAGTCCATATGTTGTTTTCATTGATGCTCGCTACAGGATGTCACTTATGGCTTTAATTTTGAACATTTACGAAATTTTTGGGCTCAATTAAACACTTGGGTCTTAGCGTAGCATCACCTAAATGTATCTCAAGCCTCCTCAAAGCTCATTCGATTTCACGCATTCGTTTACGTAAAAACGATTAATTACGCGTTGCGCAACAGAGAATGCTACTTTTCACTCACTCAGACACTCACTCTGAATGTCATGAAAAAATACGCAATCTATCATAAGTGCTGGTTGTGGAGTAAAGTGGATGTTGAAAAACATCCTATTTCAAATCAATTACTTTTTTTGTATGACGAATGTCACATGCAATCTAGAATTATGTCCATGAAAAATGAAACTCTTCTTATTCACCAAATGGAGTCATAATGTAGAGGAAAAATACAAAGAAAAAACGCAAGCAGCCTTGCAAAAATAGGAGGACGAAATTGCCATGCTATTTACTTGATTTGATGATTTTTTTAAGAGGTAGAATTGCATAAGAATGGTGAAACTTAGATAATGACGCAACTCCAGTACAGTACACGAGGCTTCATACAAGCGCCAGCCAAGGTCATAAACAAAGTTTGATGTTTATGACTAGAATCGTTTTAGGACTAGAATCGTTTACTTTGTTAGATACTCCGAATAATCAATATGATTACCATGGGGAAGAGGGAACTCTTGCAGTCCGCTTCAAGCTAAGGTTGGACGCATGGCGATTTTGTTGTAGTATTCCCTGCTATATGTTTAATTTACCTTACTTCTTCTTTTTAAATCGCACCTTCGAGTGCACGTAGTCTGAAATCGTTCTTCCTTGTGGTGTCCCGTTTCCTTTGGAGGGCGCAAAGTGAAAAGGTTGGGCACCTAGATGCTCTGCGAGAAGTATGCCCAGGGATTGAAAGATTGATGGAAGACACTCTATGTAGCTAGCCCGGAGTCATTCGGGTCAGACTACACCACAGAGCAATGGACTCTGTCATAAAGAGTCCGAAATACCGATAAGTCACTGCTGTTCTATATCATCGTGTTTCATTTTTATCTTCCAGACCACTGAACATCTCAATTCCTTGCGAGACATATGCGGCTTAGGACGTCGTTAAGTAAATTTGGTTTTGCCTCGACTACGAAATGCCTATGAGGTGATCCGTATATGGACGTAGACCCTTTTCTATGGATGTGTTAGGCGCGTGATGATTTTTTCACCGTGTCAGCGGTCCGAAGGGCGGACCGGTTGGGCATACTGTCCCCGGAGCTTTATATTTATATATTCGGGGCAGGGTGCGGTTATGGGGCTGCGCTTGGCCCGATTCTCGGCCACTAATAAATCATTATTTTGTCAAAAATTTCACACTATTTAACAGTGTTTATTATTACATATTATTTATAAAATATTTAATATCCCGGCCCACAAGCATTTTACTTTTCTAGTGCAATTCATTTTTGCGGAGTAAAAGAAGTGTTACCCGAGGGGATGATCAATGTCTAACATTTTTGATTAAGCAAATTTATCCCTCAATAAAAAATTAAAAATTTAGAAGCATCTCAAATAAGTTTCCATCTAACGCCTCATTCAATCTTTTTCGATCGTAGATTATCCCTATTCTAAGGGGTAGAAATATTGCTTAACTTTTTACAAAAAAAAGAAGAAAAAACACCGATGAAAATCGAGGATTAAATTTTCCAAAATTTACGTATAAAATCTGGATTGAACGATCCAAGTTTAGGTCGTTCCGAACATTTAGCCATAACCTTTCCATTTCTTAGGGTCAGATATCACCATTTATTATGGGCAGGGTCGCAACGAACCCGATATTAATTATTATTTATGTTTCGTACATTTTGGCGTAATTGTGAATCGTCCCGAGAAATAATGAGAATGTTCGAACACGATTATTTCATAAATTACATCGATATTTTATGAACACGCGCACACACTTACTCCACTAAAAAATACACTGGAGAATACATTTTGTTCCGTTACGTTGCGGTTATTAATGAAACTGTCCTTTACAAGTTTATGACAAAATACAGGAAATGAGGAGATCCGGTGTTTATATATTAATATTAACCCTCTGAGACGATATTTTGGAGCGTGGATGAAAGTTACTTTCGCAAAAAACTACACGGAAAATATTTTTTACTTGCAATTAATTTTGGCTATAACAACGTCAAGTATAACTTTTAAAATGGCGTATTTAGGAAAACTTATGTAATTATAATGATTCTGGAAAATCTGCTTTTAAAACTTTTAGTATGCTGACGCTATTCGTAAAATATTCTGAATTAAAGTTTTTCAAAAAAAATATAACAGGCTCACTTGGCGTGTAGGGAGGATCCTTACGGTTAGTTTGTTTGATCCCGCGTGTTTGTCGGCCATTTTGTTCAGTCACAGTAAACTCTTCCGATAGAGAGGTCATCACGCGCCCCTATCACATTCTGTTAATGCGAGATGCGCGCAGTTTTTTATCTTTGCAGAACGATCCCGGGATTTCGGAATTGCATTAGGAGATCCCGGGATCAGTCCCGGGATTTCGGGATCGGGATATTCAATAGTTTAAGAAATTACATTGATAAATTTGATCAAAAATTACTAATAAGTCCATTTGCTTAATATAAAAAAAAGTTTGAAGGCAAAATAATTTTATTTATTTAAGAAAAGATAAAAATACCATTCAAAACAAGATAAATAAAACACTAAAAAATTAAAATATTATTTTGAAAATATGCCGGCAGTAACATTAAAGCATCGAGTGTTTCGTCATTTAGTCTGGATCTGATTTTGGAAGCCAGGCAACTTGCTACTGAAAATGCACGCTCAGCTTCCATACTCGTTTTTATTTTATTTTCGTCGCTGCAGATGAATATTTATATACTATAATACTTTGATGTGATTTGTAATTATATTACGGAGGAATACTTAAATTTTGAACCCCGCATCTATTATATTTCATATCGATATTCCCATTATTAGAGTCGAGGTGTAGTAAATACATCACCGGTAGAGAAAGGTTAATATAACAATTTGAAAAGCATATATGTACTGTATATATGTATACATAGATTAGACAGCTTGCCAATTAGTAGTTACGCCACTGTTTCCAAGCATCCAGATTTTGGCGGGAATGTCTCGATTTAGTAGCCTTCATCGTGCTGGTGATGTGTACGAATTCTGTTAGATACAAATTTCAATCCCGAAAAAATCGCGATTATGTTTACTAATCCCGGGATTCGTGAGCACCTAAATTTGTCCGGGATCCCGGGATTGGATTCCCTAGTTGCGAATATCTATCGGAATTTCGTAGAAGTTTATGATAGTGATGTGATGAGTCGATAGCGTGTCATAAAATGGATCAAATTGTTCATAGAAGGCTGCACTGATACTCACGATGAAGCAAAGAGTCAAAGACCATCAGTGATTTCTGACGAACATGTGCAAAAAATTGAAGAACGAGTGCAAAATTATCGTGATGAAGGATGAGTCGTGGATGTATCAGTACACCTCAAAATCTAAAATATAATCCAAAAAGAGCTGGCCGTGGAAGTTCATGCTATGCATAACGAGGGCACTTGACATGACACCATTGGGAGCTGGATAGTGAGCATCAAATTCTAGACGAGAGATACTCTCTTTGCAATTCTTTGGGTTGGCTTTGACTATACTTGAAGTGATCCATCGTTGAAGTCTTGCAGTTGGACCTGTATGTTGTTAGGAAGACTTGGAACATATTTCCCAAAGAATTTATGGGCTCATACCCTGCACCGCTATGGGTCAGTCCAGGGATAAATACCGTTATTACCACACAGAATACATTCCAACAATTTGCAACCCAATGGGTGCATTACATACAGTTCTTCTTCAGGTTATATACAGTTCAGCTTCAGGAAGCTGACTTCCAACGCAGATCTGAAGATGCGAGGATGAAGATGGAATGAAGGTTTGATGAAGCTACCTTCGGGTCACGAGTCCAACCGCAGCTTGGAGAGTTCTGCAGCAGATAATAAACTACAGGGACTATGCTTTCCTCATGGTACTCGTATAGGTTCGGTTATTCATAGTAACTAGCCGCGGAGACGAGTCACTGTTTGACCGATCGACTAATAACTATTGTGGAAACTAAATTTCCACGAAAAAAAAAGAATTGCTTGATCAAAGTGCACCGAATTTCCAAATTTGATAGCTACAGATTTCATTTGGAGAGAAAAATGATGAAAATATATAATATGACTACTATCCCGCCGTTATTCATCAATTTGTTGAAAGCAATCTGTGGGCTGCTCGCAGCGGTTAATATAATAATATTTCCAAGATGATAAATTATATGAGACGTTATAAAATAAAGATGGTTCGGCAAAGAGGAGGATGGAGGTAGGAAAGTGTTTGAAAGGTCTTTGCGGATTAAAGCGATCATTACTAAAGAAAACCAACACGCAGAGCCTTTTCGGATAGCTAATAGAATTACGAGCACTGCTCACACCCTCCATTGTCGCAGGCTTCCCTTTGTAATACTCAAGATGTGTGATGTAATAAAATAATTAAATTAACCACTTTTGAAAGTTGTTGAGTGTATTTTATAATTCGAATTAAATTTCGTTTTCTTTGAAAAATGTTCCACGGAACTCCGAAGACAAATTGAATCTTCAGCTTAAAATTTGAAAAGAGGAAGAACGCTTCAACTATTTATTATATAATGATGTAATAGATCATATATTTAAAACAGCACAAAAATCAAGTATAAGATTTAATATTTGCTGTAGTAACGTGGAGCGGGCCGCCCTCCGCATCCACGTATTCTCCAAGACGGGAGCGTTTGCACGCGGGTTCATTCTGCTTTCGGGCCGTGGTGATGTCAAGCAGTAAGATGGAGATGGTCGGGTGCTGTTAGAAATACTATCATCTTAACCAATTATTTTTATTTGTAGAGAGAGTGGTTACAGCTATGAGCCTGCAGGAAGGACATCTTCCCGCAGCCAAGGCTAATCGACGACTTCAACGTCAATCTGGGTTTCGGAGTCTTAAATCTTATTGAACTGTCTACTAGGTTGAATGCATCCTTTGCGATAGTTTCGACACTTAATCGAGGATCTGTTTCCAAATATTTCAACATGAAAATTTGTTAGACGTCTATCAAAATTGGTAAGGACTTATCGATACCTCAAATATATGAGAAATGTTTCTTTATTAACATTTATAAATTACATGTAACAGTGACTTGAAACGTATTGGAATGTAAATTTGTAAAGCTTAATTTTTTCTCAGTAGCCCATCCTTGTTTATGTAAGCACTTTCAAAGCTTATCCTGCGAAGCGTATTAAGAGCTTTCGAATTAGTGTACGCTTGGATGGATACGGTGGTTGATGTATAAAAATTGGGTATTTCCAATAAGAGCCAATTGACCTTATGAATGTTAAAAAAAATATAAAAACACCCCTATTGATTTTTTTTAAATTTCAACTGGGAATAATAGGAATAGTGTTTCGTGCTTAGTATACATTTAATGTTCATGAGTGCTTCGTGAGAATAGGAGCTTAATGGGCTTTCAAGCAATACTGATGCTATTTAGTTGATAGATTAATTTGGATTGCATTGCTAATAAAAAAAAAGACTTCTAGTCGATATTTTACAATACTTTATTATATTTATGGCGAACTGACTTGACTTTTCATTAGATTTTAGCTGAGTAAAATAAACGTTTTTGTCAGTGAAACTTTCACCTTGTTCGAATCAATCAGAGCACTGTACGTGATTGAACGTCGAACCAAGACATGTCCGAATCCTGATTCGAAGCTAGGCATTAAACGCATTTAGTAAAAGGATGCCCGAAAAAAGCCAGCAGTCCTTATTAGCTTTGAAAGACGTGTCTTTCATTCAATCTCCGAAGGGCGCTCAATCGTTCATTACTGAACTCCCTCCGACGGTAAACTTCATGGGGTTTGAACCCAAAACTATTTTGCCTGTAAGCAAATACAAATAATGAAATGAGCAAAAAATAATAAAATGCGAGAAAGATTCGAAAAAGAAGTGAAACTTCTTAGCTCCTTGATAAAGTTGATTTAATGCATTGCTTTTTTCCATTTGTAAACTGAAATTGTTGCCCGAAAGATTTAGCTGTTTGTGTAATATATAATAAAATAGACACGCTGTTGTCTATGATGTTTTCATCCAATCAATGTATTAGGTAAAGCGGAAAAAAAATCATTTTTTTGTTATGTGGAGAAAACATTTATTTTAATAAAAGCTGTACAATATTACTCAATTAAATGATTTCCAATGTTATTTATAATCGCCCTCCACAGATTAGGTATTTTTTAATGCCTCTTTTTTACGTTAGGACTTTTTTTCAACCGCAAATAAGAGAAAATAATAAAATACAAAATTTGTTTATGAGTATTGTATACGTGTGCATTAGTGTGAATGCAATAGCGCTGTTGATCGGCAGTTGGCCTTGGCTGCAGGAAGACGTCCTTTCTGCAGTCAGATCTCTTTCTATCTCTCTCACGTGCTGAATAAAAAGTTACCTAGAGAAGAGAGTCTTTTCGTTCGACGCTCATCCACACCCATCCGTCCGTCTGTACATGATCCGATTGAAAAACGGACCCGTGTGTTCGCGCGGCCATCCCAACGAGCACGTGGGAATGGGGAGCCGTTCGGGAACTCTAGGAGTGAAACATATACTTGACACTAACACTTAATTTACAAACAAGTGCCCGAGCTGCTTTATTATATATGGATTTGATTCTATTATGAGTTAAATTTTCATTAATAACGACGGTTTCGGGTCTTCCTCGGGACAATGAACTTCGAGTTCATTGTGATTATGGAATCATTGTTTGGTGAATTGTTTCCTCACAAATCGATCCTTCTCTGAAAGATTTATAGATATTTCTATTTGCTTTTGTTGTGCTGTGTTTTCATTTGAACTCAAACAAAAAAAGTAAGCGATTATCTTTATTGTCACTATCATGTTAACAGTCATAGAAGACAATGAAAATGGCAATAATGACTCTTTATTTAAAGACGATTAAAAACCATTGATTTTTTATTAATAACGTATAGACAAACTTAAGGTCGTCCTTGATTCATTGAAATTCCGAATCTTCATGTGGAACTATATAATATTTATTATGAAAAACTGTGCTTTCAACTCCTTTTTCTATTAAAAATAAAATACCTGTTTTTATTATAATATATTAAATTTGAGGAATTTACTTATCAAAAATGGTAAATATTAAATGAAAATATAGCAATAAACTGCATGTATCATACAGAAAGCTCCCCACTGCATATACGCTAGTAATATACGCGAGGTATTTCTAATACATTGAATAGGATCTTTGTCAAAGTTATGCCATATATTGGATGTTGACCCATAAGCCTATAAGGTATGCTCAATTTTATGCTTTGGAACTGATTCTCAAAGTCTATTATTATCTATATCCAGTTGTGCGATTTTAATAGAGAAATTCCATTATGGACCAGCCTTTAGAAAAGCTCATAAAGGACTTGGGCTTTCGACTTTTTGGACGGCGTATAACAACATCGAGTATTAAATTTATGTACGTTGAATATGATGGTTTTTATTTAATACTTGAGCTTTCATACGGATTTATATCGTTTTAAGACAGATGCATTCAAAAGCTTTTAAAACTTTATGCTGATTTTCATAATCAAAAAATCTAGAATGTATACATGTTGTATGGGTATATTAACAAAAACATGAATTTTGACTTGTGAAAAGCTTTCAAATATCAGTTTAAACTACCCCTAAACGCAATCTATATCAATAGTTAGGGTAGATATTTTTTAAATTATCTACGGATCCATATAATCAATTAAAAAAAAATACAAACGGTTATTCAATGTGTAACGTGGTGCGATTAGTGAGAATCTCTAAGATGGCAGTACTCGCACGCGGGTTCGTTCTGATTTCGGATTGCGGCAGTTGAGTGCGGGCGATTGGAAATATAGAACTGATAAAAAGACCCTCTTCCGACCCGAGTTGTATATTGGTCCTGCTTTTCAAAAGCATCTCAGCAAAACCGATTTTATTTTCCATGTCCATATGGACATATCCATTCCCAACTTCAAGTGATTGCTTAGCGTTCTAAGTGTTCTAAAAGAGGAGGGAGTGGTCATAAGGTTTATGTGTCCAACCGGTCCGCCTTTCAGAGCAAATGAGATACTAAACTTCCCATGCCCTGTAAAGGAACTGGGGAATCCAGTAATCTGGAGTGACATAGCGATATCTCAGGCGTTGCCTAACCTAGGGGAAGAATAGTGAGAGATGGCGATGATGTAGACTATCTCTCTTACCAGCTAGCTAACGTCGCTTCCGCTGAGACCCCCGAACGTGTCTCATCTCGCTGCATACCATTTGGTAAGTATTCGTTAATAAAACGCGATTGGAAATAGAAATAGTGTCGTTTTAACTAATCACTTTTAATTGAAGAGAAATGGGTTACAGCTATCAGCTTGCGGGAAGAACATCTTCCCGCAACCAAGTCTAACCGATGACTCCCTCTCTTCTGCGCGGACGGAAAACGGTGCACGCGCAAGAAGATACAAATTTCGATAATCCAGATGCATTGTGTCCGTAGGACGACAGAAGATGACACTGTTAAATTGATACATTGCGTTTGAAGAGAGACAGAAGATGTCCTTGAATCTACGCAGATCGATAACGGTGTGGGGATGCCATTTTGCACACGCAACAATTAAAAGCATTTTTATAGTGTGTGAGGCAACGAAGAAAGAAATAAAATAGCTATTTTCCAAAAAAGTATTATTTGTTGAAAATAATCTGATTCTTCCGGAAAGTAGAAAGCTTAGGATAGATTAGAAAAGCTTAACTGCGTTGATTTTTAATCAAAGGTTTGGCGACCACTGCTTTAGAACTATGCGAGTTTTGTATTCGAATCACATTTCGAAGATATCTGACCTTTGGGAATACCTTGCATTTCTATGCTGCCATATTAAATGACAAATACATCATGTTTCACAGCAAATACCCCACAGTACCCATAATGCAATTCGTATTGCTGACCGATATTGGTTTATGTGGAGGAATCCCTAAATTTAATCCCAAACATAGTTAACTGGATATGAATTATACATATATATCATACGCGAACTGGCCAACGATTGAACGGCGATAATTTTAAAAACATATATTCTATGCAATTCGTTATAATACTAGGAGGACCCGAAAGTATTCGCGTATTTTGAGACAATTTATTTACAATTTATTAACACTATATTTCAAAATACGCGAATACTTTTCGATACCCCTAATATTTTATAAAGATTGGATGGATAATGCTCTTTAATTTCATATTAAAATATTGAGCTTTTCGAATGAGTTAAAAAATAAGCATCGTCGATCATCAATAAATCACGACCTGGGCATATCATATCATTTTGTGTCTACGTGCTGTTCCAAATTATACATACATTTTTTAATTTTACTTGTTTTGAATTATGATAATCGGTTTTACGATAAGGATGAATGTATTGTTTATAAAGAGGCATCACAATTCATATTTACTTAAGGGGTATTCTAATCTAAAGACATACATTTTGGGAGTGTTGTTATCCGTCTCTCTTTAGATGCATTGTGCTATTTTAAAAGCACCATCTTCTGTGGCGCTGCGGGGACATTGCACCTGTAATTACCTACCGATCGCTTCTTGCGCGTGCGCCGTTGCCGGTTGGGGGGTGAAGCGCGGGAGTCGAAAAGAGTCGTCAGTTGACCTTGGTTGCGGGAAGACGTCCTTATCGCAGCCAGATCTCTTTCTCTCTCGTACTGAATAAAAAGTTACCTAGAGAAGAGAGTATTTTCGATCGACGCCCGTCCACCCCCATCCATTCGTCTGGCTACACACGATCCGATAGAAGAACGGACCCGTGCATTTTTATTAGATGTTTATTGACATTTTCTATAAATAAAATAATATACAAAAAATAATTATATTAAAAAGTTAAAGGCTGGTAAAATGTAAGGGGTTAAAAAGGGGCGCGTCCTGGTTGACACAATTTAAACCATTCTAGTCATTTGAAATAAAAAAGATTCATAATAAACAAAAACGTGGCTATAGTTATTATATCATAGAAAAAAAATCACAAAATGGCAACAGTTGATATATGTTACAGTACATATATGTTTTTCAAATTATATTAACCTTTCCCTACGGTGATGTATTTACTACACCTCGACTCTAATAATGGGAATATTGATATGAAATACAATAGATACGGGACTTAAAATTTTTCTATTCCTTCGTAATATAATTACGAATCACATCAAAGTATTATAGTATATAAGTATTCATCTGCAGCGACGGAAAAAAATAATTTGTCGGGAAATCGGGAATTTTGCAAGTTTTAGTCCGTGTCTCAGCAGAAAAGAATTATATCCGTCACATTGATGGTGTTATACGAAAATAAGGGCTCACTCGGTCACCAACTCGAACTAGCTTTTAAATATCTTATGAAGATACCTCCAACGAGTATGGAAGCTGAGCGTGCATTTTCAGCAGCAAGTTGCCTGAATTCCAAAATCAGATCCAGACTAAATAACGAAACTTTCGATGCTTTAATGTTAGTTCGGGCATATTTTCAAAAATAATATTTGAATTTTTTAGTGTTTTATTTATCTATTTTTCAATTGTTTTTTCATCTTGTATATATTTTTAAAAGTCTAAACTTTGAAAATATGTAAAGAATCAAAATCGATTTTTTCAAAATACTAGACTAAAATACCCCCCTAAGCCTCACAATTGAACGATCAATCATCGAAGAATTATCAAATTTTCAAAAGAAAGCATCGATGACTATTGGTTTGGGCTTATTTGAACAGATTCGCCCTCGCCACATCTGCGGCTACTAATTTCAAGGTGTACTGGTAATTGGGTCGGAATGAGCTTAAGAGATGTAACCAATTTGGTAATTGGGGACCAAAAGAGAACCAAAAGACTGATTAGAGAGGTTAGGCCGACTTCTGGGTATTTACAATTACATTTTCGTACAATTTGATTACGTTTGTGCAGGATTTTCGGAGTCGAGTACTAAAAATGAGGCCCATTTTGTTCGCTTCGAGACGAATCGAATTCAAAGGAATTCATATCTTTTTGCAACGTTTTAAAGCGAGTTTACATACGAATACGCGGAAAAATGACTTCGTTGGAATACTTTAAAATTAGAGTAAAGCTTAAAAAAGGAGCTTTCGTATACAACGTCTGGAATTATGTGTTATACCTTTTTTTTTGGAGGGGTTCATCTTGAAGTTTCTTCATCGTTCCGCTAATATTTATTAAGCACTTGAATTTACCAAGAATGTCGTGTTTCTAAATAGCTTTCAGTATTTTAATTTCAGATTCAGTCGAATGCTTATGTTTCATTTAGCATACCCAGTAGGCATGAAAAATATGTCGACACATCTGCCAATCAAATAAAGCCCTATCTCAATGGAGGACCTTCTCAATTTGAAACCGGGGAAGTAAACCAAGGCTGCTGATTGTATGTCGCATGTGATGAGATCAAAAATGAAATCGAACGGGAGAAAACCATAAAAATTAATAAATTTTCCGGGAAGCTCGCTTTTATTTTGGAAGGAGAGCTTTTGTAGAGCAATCGAAATGCGAAATGACATTATTAATATTGTAATATTATTGGAAATATGGCTTAATATCAATAATTTGAAATTTTCGAAACATTACCATTGCTAGCATCTTTAGCATAATTTATTGAGTTGATATACAGGGTGTTTTGCACATAGACTCACAATTTTTTTTTGGGGGGCTAGAAAGGTCTTTTACTACGTTTCACACATAGTCCTTATGTCCCAAGTGTTAGGATCGTCAAAAAATACCCATAATTTCACCTTTAAATCGTCATAAATTTTTAATCAATAGCACGAAATAACTGTTTTTGTATTTTACAATATTTTTTTGATCTAAATAAATCAATATTTTATGCAATTGGTTTAAATAAAATTACTTCTGAGTTTCCATAGCATTTCATCTTTCATTTTTGCAAAGGCGGTTATTAGAAGTAAATCTAGTGGTGTTAGGTATTTAGACCGTGGGAACCACGTCCCTAGGCAAAGAAATCCAGTGGTGTCAGGTCTGGGGACCATGCAAGCCACGAAATAGGGCACGTCCTCAGACAAAGACATCCATTGGTGTCAGGTCTAGGGATCGCACGAGCCATGGAATGGGGTCGCCAAAAGATTTACACGACAAAGTTGCCCACAAAAGAAATCCTATTTGAAAGAATAAGCGTCGTCTTTGCAAAAATGAAAGAGGAAAAAGTGTCGTGCGTGCATACGAACCAAAAAACATCATAAGCATAAAAATATTTTTTTAACCCTGACTCTTTAAGTTTAATGATTTATTGAATAATTTGTATGACATGTAGAATATCTTTGGAAAAGGTATATTTTATAATATCTTTTAAAAATTAAACTAAGTTCAAAACAGGGGTTAGTTTTTTTATTTAAAATATTTAGAAGATCAGATTTCTCATTCGTTTCCACATTTTTTGATTTTATAAATCAGATGTAATTTTTTTTGAACATTTCAAAAATGCATAAAGAATTTCAAAATACAAAAACAGTTATTTCATGCTATTACTACATATTAAAAGTTATGATAATTTAAAGGTGAAATTTTGAATATGTTTTTGTAATGGGGGAGGGGGGAGCAGAGTTCCCGGGCGGCTTACGGGCGTTGAATAGAAAGACTTTCTTCTCTAAATAACTATTTATTCTACATGAGAGAGAGAGAGAGAAAGATCTGGCTGCAGGAAGGACAACCTCCCGCAGCCAAGGCTAACCAACGACTCCTGCGCATCACTACCCAACCGGCAACGGTGCACGCGCAAGAAGCGATCGGTCGGTATGCAGGTGCAATGTCTCCGCAGGGCCACAAGAGATGGCGCTGTTAAAATAACGCATTGCACCTGAAGAAAGATGGAAGATGTCGCTGTTAACAGCACTACCATGTGGGGATGGTAAATCGCCCATACTATATTTTTAAAATGTTGAAAAAAAAATCTATATCGACAATTCTAATACCTAGGACACAGGGACTATATGTGAAACGTTACCCTTAAATTTTTTTTGTTGTTTGTTTTTTTTTTGTTGCATATTTTTTTGATAATGTTTAATGCTTGATTTTGTTTCGTTTTTAGATGTGTTTCATCGATTACATTTCGTTCTTTGTCGCCGTCTGTATTGTCCCGGTCATATTGCGCGGATGCCGACTCACTCATGCCGTATTAGATTTGGAACCGAGTGGCAGTAGACACGTCGGAAGACCTCGTTTATGCTGTCAGGACTGTCATATAGAGATTTGTGAGTCACTCATGTGTGCATGTAAACGAGTTGCCGAAAGATGTATTAAATGGCTAGATTTTTTTTTCTAACCATTTTATCTTTTTTCATTTCAATAATATCTCAGCGCCTCGGTTTATTACAAATATAAAGTAGCCGAAAATCAGTATCTAAAGCAGATCAAACGTATTCAACTGGGTTAAGGAATGAGGGTTGCGGATATATGTGGCGGGTTAAATACCATCCCCCGGAGGGTTGGCAACGATTTTTTATTGAGGGCCATTTATCCAATTTAATAGCTCAGATTTAACCACCCAAGGCACCAAAATCGTGTACCTTTATTTTTTAACACGAACGAACTTTAAAAAAAGCGATTTTTAATACGAAATACACAAGGATAATTCAATGACAGCGTATTAGGGAAGCGATTATTAAATGAAATTTAAAATGCATGGCGATAAACGAGGGTAGTTCCAGAAGTATCCGACCTAATAAAAAAAACACAAAAAATTGGAAAAAAATTTACATGATTATGAAAAAATCGACTTTATTGCTGTGAAATATCGCCAAACACTCAATAGAAACATCTTTATAACGCTGTTTTTGTTCCATTGTGAGCAAACACGGCACCGGTCTTGCGCACAGCTTTATCATGTGCAAATTTTCAGCCGACATGCAATTTTCATTATTTTTTTAAATGTCTTCTATGTTTGCTAGTTTTTGCATTTTCAGTTGATTGTTATTCTATACCGTTATATGTATTATCTTCACTTTTTCTGGCGTGATCACCTCATTTGGTCGCCCACTATGCTATTCGTCTTGGCAGTTCGTACGGCCTCGTTTAAACTTTGCCATCCAATGATTTATTATTGTACACAACGGAGTAGAATTTCCCAGAATAGAATTTAGCTCGACTTTGATGTTGGTTGGATTGAGAGTCATGGAGTAAAATGAATGCGATGCACGCTCTCAACAGTGCGTCTAATGAAGCCATCACGTGTTTTTAAATGACTACGTGTTATGATGCAATAAAAAATAATTATACATGGATGCAATATTATAATGCCAATATAAATAAGTCAATATTGCGTCTGTTTAGTTTTAAGGGCGTTAATTATTCGCAGGGGGATGATTTTGTACATTTTCTCAAGCCGGAAAGCCATTGTGTATTTATTTTAAAGTGCGGCTACTATGAAATAGAAAACGGGCCAGATAATCAATTCCGTACGGGCAAAAGCAGACAGCTCAATTATTTATTAAAGCTCATATAGCCCAAATTCATTTAGATTAACGGCCCTCGTTCCTTTTCATTCCGAAGACCGATGAATACTTTATGATGAAAGGCATCCCCCAAAATATATCCAAATAAACTGTGTCATTGTCGGGCGAAACAACGGCGTGACTCTACCCTTAAAAATTAAAAGCGAGGCTTTGGTGGTTCGCGGCGTAGGACTCACCTTTGAGTTTTGCTCAATTAACAGGGTGTCGTTTCCGAAGAATGTGTGTGACGATGGCGGTATATTAACAATTCCCTGTTCAAGCTGTCACCTCAGTGCGTGGATGTGTAATTGTTTAAATTATTTGAAATAATTACAGAGCCTGAACATAGTTTTGAGGGTTGCGGGGTGAAATAGTTTTAGGGGATGAATTGGAATTACAGCTTTGTAACGAGTACTTTTGTTTGACGTTATGGTTTATGTTGTATTTGTTTTTGCGAGAAAAATTGTTCATAAAGCATTTTTATCATTGTTTTAATGTTGTTTTATGGCATCATTAATTTTATTTGAGACAACAATGTAATATCCATTACCTCAAAATTTAAAACCGAGAAAGAATTCTTACAATTGGAATATTTAGTACTCTTATCTTAATTGAAATACAGCATAAAACTTAACATAATGTCTCATTAAACATTCCCATAAGTTATGTCGTTTTTTTTTAAAATGCAATAAAAATATTTATTCTTAGTCCTAGATTAGTAATCATTAGTCTCACAGACTATAGGCTCGGAACGCATTCAATATATATGCATGTCCCTGTAATTAAATCACAAAGAAATGAGCTTAACTCTTTGCGGTCCTATGTCGAGTCTGGCTCGACATTTTGTTTCTATATGTTTTTTCCCCACTCAGATTTAAAATTATGTGATTTTATTTTGCCTATCGTATTAAGGACAGTATTTGGAAAATAATATTGGTTTATATGATCCTTCATAGTGTTTCGCCTACCTGCTAGAGATACAAAGGAAAGGGGCTGTTGCCCGGATAAAATCCTAAATACAGGCAGTGACTCTTAACACGCGCTTTCGTGAACATCTCCGATCATATTTACGATATTTTTACGAAATCATATAATATTCATAACATTTTTTCCCGAAACTAACGAATATACAAAATAAATAAAAAAATCTGGTTTCCATTTAGGCCAATGTTTTGAGAGATGGTCATGTTGCGATCGGTCAATGGGACACAAACACTTTATTTTTGAATCTTGATCAACTTGTTTGGAATCCTCTGAGTATTGGACTAGGATATGTCAGCCATTTCTGATAATTTTTTGATAGTCAACATTGGAATACCTTCATTTACAGGCTTCAGGGCTTCCATACTTACTTCGCCAAATTTAATTTTTTAAGCCATTTCCTGATATCTAATATTTTTAATCAATTCGAAATGCATTCCCGTTGGATTCGACGGGTAAATATTCAGGCAATCATCACTATGTATTTTTAAGGAACGTATCGTATTCATAAACGTCGTCGAATTAGGCTAATTGCCCATTTATCTAGGTTCTAAGTAAGTTTACTCTAGCGCTAGGAGTCCTTTTTTACCACATAAATAAGGGATATTAACGTCCAAGAGCTCCACATTAGGAAGCTCAAAAAACAATTCACCAGCATAAAGTAAAACGCTCATTTCTCTTCCGAGACAGAAGCTTCATATTAAATTTGAAATTATATAGAGGGAAAGGGCATTTTACGGTGTTTGTGTTGCTTTGCCTTTGAACAATGCAAAATTATGCCACAACTAAAATTTTAAATAAATTTCACAGGTGACCTTTTGATAAATGAAATGTGTTTCATTAAAAAATGCTCCATTTTTGATATCACAATATAAACCATGTTCCCTAGTGAAATTAAATTACTCCCAAGACGAAACACAATTTTACAAATTCGCTTAAAATTTTCAAATTGTAATCGTTTTGATAAAATTCCAGAAATATCTATATGCAATGTATTTTGAAACTTTGTTATTATTTCGAAGTTTCTTAAGGCACACACTTGGCATATGTGCACGTACATAAACTTAAGCATTTTAATCCCAAATTTTCGCGAAGCTTCGTTATGAAATTTATTCCACAAACAACTCAAAAACATTAACTAAGTACACATAACACCTTGAGGGGTGGAAAATGTTTACCTTATATTAAATATTAAAACGAATTACTAATGCGAGTAGTTTGAAGGCTCGGCGGTTCTGTAGAGTTTTTAGCACTTGAAGTACTTTAATTTTCTTTAAAATTACTCCTTTAACGGGACGAAGATGTCTTATCAAAACACTCAAAATATAAAGCATTTTGAAATGTCTCATAATTTGAAATATGGTGTAGGATTTATTATTTTTAAATTTGAATTAAAACGAGCATTTTTAAACATTTCATTTTATTGCAAGTGATAAAATGTCGTAGTTTGAAGCCGGTTAAATCCATTTAAAACTGACAATGGTTAGAAGGTGACTAAAGCATTCTCAATTATAAATTATCTTTATAAACAAGTGCTAACATCAGATATATATTCGATAATTTTTACTAGGAGAGACACTACAGCTGCGAGACTACAAGGAAATCGGTGGGAAGAATGCATGTTCCCACAGCCTAGGTTATTATTTTTCAATGAGCTACGCGTAATTTTTTCAAACGCCCACATCTTTCACATCATGTTCTTTAGAGAAGTCGCAAAAAAGTCTGGGTTCAGACTAACATGCACCTGAAGGAGCGATTTCATCAGAATGGAATAGGGTAAAAGGAACTATCAACAAGGTTACTGCCATTTATAGTAACTGCCAAGGAGACAAGTCACTATTCGAGCAGCAATGCTGTTATCTCATGTAAGCCATAGGCTGCTGAAGATAGTAATCGTAAGTTCCACATTCGAATTTATGAGGGTGCAATACATGGTACGTTGCTCACCCAACTCATGTTTGCAGGTCTACCGCAGCAATGTTTGATGAGCAAATCGACGAGGCTGCTTCTCTTCTATCTCTATTATACATCATTATCCCAGTGGTTCGATTGTTGCCCATCGGCGTAGAGTAAAACACCCAACGTGCAGAAAAGTGGAAAACTTTGCAAATTGGATTTACACAGCATTAACAGTAGTTTCTCCCAGGAATGTATTTCACCCCACGCTACAACATCTCGATAGTACATTTGTCTCATCGTTGATCTGAAAATATGGTATAAATAATGAACAAAAAAATGGATATCAGCACAATTCGTATTTTGTTCGAGCACGTCGTATAACTTGTCAGCATCATCTGGGTGAGCCGAAGCAGGAATCTCCACTAAGCTGAGATCTGCTACATGATTAATTAAATGCACAAGACACTTCAAAAGTATAACATACTATTTTTCAACCTACCCCTAGATTTGTATGCCGGTGTCATAGATCTCCGCCGCCAGCTCTTTTTGGATTATTTTTTGAATTCTGGGGTGCAGTGACCTACGTATTATCCCCGTCATGATAGATTCCAGAAAAGTTTCTCCCTCCTGTGTAAAATGTATGCTACTGTAACGTGTCCTAATTCCACTTCTGACACCAGTGTAACGTATATTGATGTACGTCATCTTCGCCAGTTGCTGTCAAGCTGCACAGACGTCGGTGGCAGGTGAGAAGGTGGCTTCCTTCCCGCAGATTCCCGGGCGGTTACTGGTCCATTCCTTATCGGATCGGTGAGACGTGAGAGACGGAATTTACGAGGTGTGAATGAAACGCGCAATGGAGTTACGTGATCTTTATTATGCAGGGCCACGTGTCGTGGAGTCGCAAGGTAGAGTTCACAAACTATACGCGCGCTCGCTCTCTCCTTGCGGAACTGGCTCTCGCTCCTCCTCGTGAGCAGAGCTTCGCCGCTGCGTTACGCGCGCACCTTTTTTTCCCTCTCCCCACGGTCCACGCTTCACTACTTTGACGGTTCTCCGGTGGAAGCTTTCTCGTACACAACATCTTGTAACTAAGTTTTTCAGACACAATATCACCAAGGATCATCAAGCAACACACTGTGATCATTTCGCACTTGTTCTTCAATTTTTTGCACTAATGTGTTATATATCTCTGATGGTCTCCTACTCTTTGTCTCGTCGTGATTGTCAGTACGGCTTTCTCTGAACAACCTATTGCATTTCGTGACATGCTGTCGACTCATCACATCACTTCCATAAACATCCACAACCTTCCTATGAAAATTCGCGATGCCTGCGCAGATCTTGGTAAATGGCGGGAGCGCGCGACGGCCTCTTCATCGGTAGAATTTACTGTGACTGAATAAAATGGCCGACAAACACACGAGATCAAACAAACTGACCGTTAGGATCCCCCCTATACGCCAAGAATATATTGCCTACAGATTATTCTAAATTTAGTACATTCCACCTGGGATATTTTATAAAATAGTGGTTATTCTTCGTTAGTCCTAAAATTTCACTTTAATGATGGTCGACTCGTTACATAACCCACGTCGAGACAAATAGGTTTAAAAATTAACGAAGTTTATCCTTGGGAAATTTTACTAAATACGTTAGAAATTTAATCCGGTTTGAGAAGAGTTCGAAATATAATTAGAATTATTTCATTAAGAGACCCTTAAAAATTAACACGAAATTCGGTTATATACTAAGTTATTACGGGGGAATTAAGTCATATTAGACAAACTCTCGGAATTTTAATTAAGAGAATATTTGATTCGAATTAATATGAGAGTAATTGAAAAGGATTTCGGAAATATGAATTCGAACTCAATGGGGTTGATATCTATCGAAATTAATGAGGGATACACAGGTTGAATGTATGTATGGCACGATGAAAGCTCATATTTCACATTGGAAATATTTGGTGTGCTAAGGCGTTTCTTGTCTTTAAGATACTTAGATATTAAATGTATCGATAAGTCCTTGCCGATTTTGATAGGCGTCTCAGCTCAAGAGCGTTTAAAACGTATTGGAAAGACGAATCGTATAGAGGTTTGGATGCCGCACGAACTGTTCGACGATAACAAAGGAGAGCGATGAAATACGTGCAAAGTTTTGTTGTCAAGACAAAAAAATGTCGTTTTTTGCACTGAACTGTGACTGGGGATAAAATAAATGGGCTGTTTATGGGGCAAACGTCGAGAATTAATCAGGAATGAGGAGCAATTTAGTGACTGCAACACGACCATGAACGACACCAGAAGGCGAAGAATATATCTAAAAAGGAATTAAAATGAGAAGAACTTCCACACCCTTCTTATTCATCAGACCCGACTCCGATGGATTATCAGCTTTTTCGATCTTGACACATTCTCTAAAGGATGAACGCTTTCAAAACGCAGCTGAAGTCGAAAATCATATTTCGACTCAAAACAAGAAGAATTTTTCAAAAGCGAAATTGAAAAACTCGAAAACAACGTATAGGGAATTATGTTTTGTAAGATTTTTGCAAACAAAAATGAAGAAATTAAATTAATTCTTTCATTGTTAAACAATCGGCAAAAACTTTTCGATACATTTATTTCGGTATTTAAATAGGAACAATAGCTTGATATTTAATACTATTTTGGTACGGTGCGGTCTTAAATTATGTTTTGAATCAAAATTGCACACTTCCCCAAGGGCCATGTTGACAAAATGGGGATGAAATGCTTTCGAAGTTAATTTATCTTTAGTTTTATGCTTTATGATACACGGCGGAAGAGAAAATTTAATGAATATTATGAACAATACAGACATCACTACGACTCGCATTATTTATTTGGAAAAAGAGCCAGTGCGAAATTACTGGTAACTAAATATTATCAAAGGCAATTCATCTTGTACACTGTCTGCCACAAATGGCCAGGTTCCATTTTCAGTCTTTTCAATTCTACATTACGGACTCAAGTTTCTGGTTTCGAACAGCTGTTCCAACAATGGAAAGAGGTCATCTTTTGTATGGTTACTGATAATGGTCATTGGTAACTAGCTCGGGTTCTATGAGGGTTGTGCAAATTATGAGGTCTATTCAAATCGACACTTCAATTAAGGGCTAATCAATTGAGAGGGCGTAAGGATACAAATTGCGTGTAATTATTAATTTGATTAACCAAACATACGCTTCGGAATCCGATGAGACCCCGAACTAACAAACATCCATAAAATATTAGATGGAAGCAATCGAAAGGATGGATTTCTTATCAAAATAATTGGTCGTAAAACCTTATCAGCACAGTTCGCTCATAAACTGTTTAAATTTTTTTTAACGACAATCACGAAAGCTTTCGTGCTCGGGACATAATTTTTATGAACTCTTCTGCTGTCTTGACGGCTGCTTAAATGTTGACAATGGTTGACCAGACTAACAGCGACATCTTCCGTCTCTCTTTAGGTGCAATGTGCTATTTTAGAAGCGTATGCGCAGCTGGAAAATTGCACCTGCAATTACTGACCGATCGCTTCTAGCGCGTGTGCCGTTGCCGGTTGGATGGTGACGCGCAGGAGGCGTCAGCGATTGACCTTGGCTGCGGGAAGACGTCCTTTCCACAGCCAGATCCCTCTTTCGTACTGAATAAAAATGTTACCAAGAGAAGAAAGTTTGCCCGTACACCCCCATCCATCCGTCTAGCTGTACATGATCCGAAAGAAGAACGGACCAGTACGTTAGCGCGGACATCTCAACGAGTGCCTGGAAGCGGGGAACCACCCGGGGCCTCTGCCGCCGAGATCACCTTCGCTCCCAACGTAACATTATAATAGATGATTATTCCCTGTGTACAGACAATAAAATAACATAACTTCCTTTGAAAATTCCAATGAAATCCATTTAAACAGTCTCCTGGAAACAGTCCTTTGTACTTTATTAGTTTCGGGTCTGCACATTTTAGCCCAGACGATAAAATATCCGTTGCACAAAAATAGTTCAAAGCAATAATTTTACAAAACATTAAATGATGTTTCCGCTACCGTATCTGGATACAAACTCAGTTCAAACATAAAATCATAAAATATCCGAATACTTTTGGGTCCCTCTAATATTTCTTGTATATGACGATTTTTGATGCATTCTTTATGAAAAATTGCGCATTTATTAATATTTATCTTAATTTTTGCTAAAATTATTAATTATTAAGGGTATTGAAAAGTATTTGCGTATTCCCGTATTTTATCATCCAGTGTCAATTTTGCTTTATTTCATTATATAATATATGATGAATTGTTCCCCGAATATCCGATAATATGCACAAAATAACCTTTTTATTGTTAATTCGGGTTCAGGGGTTTGAATTGGGAGTTCTTTTCGAGAAGGTCATTGTTAATGAGTAATTTATCATCATCAATGCTATGTAAAAAATGGACTATTTTATTATGTTGAAGAAGGTGTTTCGTTGCTTGACGCGTGTGGTACCCATCCTACCGCATAGCACCCATCCTATTCGTTTTTGCTCATGAGCTTTAAATGCGCAGTGGTCTTTGCGATAACTCCTCGATTGTTTGCCATGAATCATGTTCAATTAGAGGTTTTAGACACCATTATCGAAATTCGCTTAATTTATGACCGATTTAAATTTATGGAACCAATATTGCCATGGATATTTTGCCATTAACAACAAAAAAAAAACTATTGTACAAAAATAATATTTAACAATAGTTCTACAAATAAAATAACATACAAAGATATTCTTATACAAAAATGCGAATACTTTTCGATACCCCTAATATATAAAAGCATCGTATATTAATTTATTATTGTATCGAAAACTAATTATCTATATATATCAGTTAGTTTGTTTGCTTGCGGAGTATACATTCGTATACCATTCATTCGATTACGATGAAACTTTGGTGAGTTATTGGGCGAGTATCCAAGAAGGTTTTTAAATTAGTATAATGATTGTTTGTGTGCAAAATTTGTTTTGAGAGACGTTTATCGGATGCACTATATTGGCGCTTATTAGTCTGGTCGTTGCTAAGGTAAACAAAGTATAGATCGATATGCTATGTACTTATCAAACGTTCGGTCTTCGGTGGACTATGCCGGGAGACAATATTGAACCCGTTTCGTTTGTATGCCCGGACAGTTGGTGCGGATACCAGATTAAATAATTGCAAGGAGCTGAAATTGTGAGTAATGTTTACAATAAGAGTTCTGGATCTAAACTATTATACCAACACTTGGTAAAAAAATAGTCTAGACTTATAACTAAAAAAATAATGTCAAAAATGACTTATTATTAAACAGTATTGTCTTGACTTATTTTTAAATACGCCCTTAACGAATTGATTTAATAACATAGTTTAAAAGGGTCCTGGAACACAAAAAGGATGCAAAGAATTCCGTTATTAATCATTTGTAATAATATATGGCTTAAATTAAGGTCTTCCGTCCAAAACACATTGTTTTAATGTTTAGTCACTCAGGCTTCCATAAATTCCTTGAATAAACAGGAGCTTTGACATGAAAAATAAAGGACTTGCCACAATTTGAATATGTACAATAAATTTTATTGAAGGGTAAAATAAATATGAATATTTGACAAGCACTAGCATTATATTTAATTATTGACCTTCGTACAGTACGCGAAATGTTTGATATTTGTTTAGGGCGTAAAGGCAAATAGTGCTAGCGTTTTTTGAGTATTTCGCAATATTTGTTCAGGCCACGCTAATGAATATAAAATTTTGTGCGACGTTTAAATGATTTGCTAATAATTTGCACAACGAGCGGTGTCCTAATTTAAAGTCAAATAAGGCATGCAAAATATTTTTTGTTTGGTCGTTTTGGAAAGGTCAGCGTTTTGCCATAAAACATAATCGAAATTTGATGATGCTGTTCTATTGTAGATAATGATTATTGAAGTTTCATAAGTTGGCCTGGCTCGTAACGTTTAATGTAAGCATTCACAAGCCTAGCATGTTTGAAGGTAATTCAGTAAGTTAAAACGGCTTCTTTGAATGCAAAATGGTCTTAAAATTTGGAAAATGCTCAACAATCGTGGAGTTAGCTCAAACATCATGTGATGTAGTTTAATTTAATATCATTATGGCACGTTTCTTGCCTGTCAAGAGTGTGCCAAGTTCCAATTAAGACAAATGCTTGAAAAAATTACATGACAATAAAGTTAAAAATGTATCATTAGTGGGATGAATGAGTTCTTCAACCCTTAAAACTATCAAAGAGTACTTTTGTGTATATTTAGTCAAACAAATTAATAGGTTTGTTGCATTTATTATTTAATTTGAATTCAATTTGCTGTAAAACATAAGACAAACTGATTTCTTTGGTATATAATGTAAACTTAATGCAGTTATATTAGCCCAGGGGGGGGGGGTAATATAACTGCATTAAGTAATATAATGCAGTTATATTAGGGGGGGAGTGGTCTTTTGCTATGTTTCACACATAGGCCCTGTGTCATAAGTGTGAGGGTTATCGAAATATATTTTTTAAACATTAATACCCAAAATTTCATCTTATAATTTCTCTAAATTATCATAGCTTTTTAATCTGTGATCGTAATATCTCTAAATAACTGAATTTCTATTGTGGGTAACCCTGTGGTGTAAACGAACTATTTTGGCAGCCCTTTCGTGGCTCGCACGGTCTACAGACCTGACACCAGTGTATTTCTTTGTATAGGGACGTGCAAAATTTTGTTAGTGCATGTGCAAAACATTTTGTATAATACATTCGTTATCTGATTTTATTCTAAAGAAAATAAATTTTCATGAAAATTGACAAAACACGGCTGTCTACGCCATTGTACCCCTTATACTTGCGTCCGACCGGATGATGATTCTCGAAGAATCGAAACATCTCGCAAATAATGCGATGCATCCAAATATAGCGCGGAGGTCTTGGGACATGGCGGAGATTTTGTTCAAGATGAGTAGTCCCTTGTCCTTTGACAGGGGAAATCTTCAAAAGAAACCAACATTCTGGTGATAGTGTGGAATTTTTACCCTCTAACATCCCCACTTTTCTTCAGCTGTCACTCGGCTACTAGTTAAGTATTGCACTAGAGTGGTAGCCATCCCTTTCAGCGTTTTATGCCGGGTAGATGAACGTCGTGTGTGCGGCATCATCGTTGGTTGCAACACAATGATGGCATTTTGGGTTTGTCTCCTTGCCTATTTTGTGGAGATACACTCTAAAGCAGCCATTCTCGGTACCTGCATTTGGGAGGGAAATCTTCGAAAGATAACCATTCTGGGTAGTGTAGGATTAACGATTATCGATTAACGTTCCTGCCCACTAAACTCCTCCCTTGTATTGTTTTGCACATTGCTTTAGGAAGACAGGTAGTCTGGCCTTGGGTGTTTGGTCCTATTCTATTTTTGGAGAGGCTGTTGCGCTCTGTGTCTCTTTATTTCACTGTCCTCTTTGGCGTTCAGAATCTCTTCTTCGTAGTCGCGCCAAAGGTCACAGTTCTTCTTGCTTCCCATCATGCTGTGGACCATGATGTCAAAGTTGAGCTCGGTTACCCCGAGTCTCACAACCAATGATGGTGTGCTCTGTGTCGTCGACCTCCGCTTGGCAGCGGTGGCACGTTGCGGATGGTTCCCGGTACGGACCTGGGTCAGGTAGTAACACAGCTGATCGTGTTTTCTTCTGTTCCACTCTTCCAAGTGGGAGAACCCCTGCAGTCCGTCATCCGTTGCAGCTCCCTTCAAACTGAGATTGGACTCATGGTGGTCTTCCTGCGGGAACCTTGCATCCTTTGGAAGACGCAGAGCAAAAGGGGTAGGAGCTGTGTCTTTTGAAGGACTAAAATAATGGTGGAAGACACCTCTGCGTAGCCAGTCTAGGAGCAGTCGGAACAGATCGCATAGCAGCGCTTTGGGCATGGACTCTGTAATCAAGACACCAATCATACCACTAAGACCAGTTGGTATGTCCACCGACCTTTTGCGGAGCTGTGGTGTAAGCTATGATGATTTACCCCCTACTGAGTCGATCTGGGAATTTCTCCCTGAGGATATCGTCGCCTGCTGGAAGGACTATGGGAGATTCGGCCTTGGGTTCCATTTCATATTATTTTTCATCGTTGCATCGGCGTAATGAAAAGTCACGATTTACATACAATATTTTACAGTATAAAATACAAAATAACCAATCGAAAAATAATAGCACAAAACATTTAGAAATGGTTCGTGACTGGAGTCTCGCAGTTGGAGTCTCTCGATTAATATAGCCATCTTTGATTTGGATAATGGCATTGCGTCTTGCTGATAGAAAACGAATTGTTTAACATTTTTTTGTTTTGATATTGTAAGTAAGCAAAACGGCAGTCTACCGCCATGATGTTGTTGCAGACATTAATAATTTTTTTTAGACCTGTAAATAAATATTATATTAGTGTCTTATACAAGACTGAAACTATGCTGTAGCTGTTTATAATAAATATTACATGTATGTTTTGAAAGATGCAATACTTGAATCAAGTTCCCGCGCTACAATTTTAGCCACGTCTACCGAAATCCAAGACGCCTTGTATTGACAGTAGATGACATTTATTTAACAAGAATAAACATAAACTACTTGTAGATAAAAAATCAGCTTTGTATATTTTAATTTAATGCCGATATGTACAATTATTCAGGGTACAAAAAATTTGATTATTACAAAACGCACAGAAATTTTTATTTTTGTGTGTCGTCAACAGCATTATACTATAGGCGAATTGGTTTTTTTTTAAATTTAAGGGGATTCAAATATAAACCGGAATTTTTCTTATTTTTCATTAGAAATATATTTTTTCCATTGGATAGAAAGTTTCTAGATCCCGTCACTAAAAAACAGCAAAAATAAGACTCTCTGTTGCGCAACGCGTAATTATTCGTTTATTGTAAACTTTTGGTACAGTTCGGTGATTCCATTTTAAGTAATTGGGTTATATTTAAATCCCCTTCGTAATTTATAATATTAGCATATGATAGAATTTTCAATCTCTATTCAATGCATTATCATATTTCGAGGCCTCCGGGAATCCCCATTCTAAATTATGAAACACCATTGGTGGAATTTACATGGCGGTGCGAAAATATATTGCTAATGCCACAGAAGTCAATTTAGATTTGCTATCAAATCAATATGGGTAAATCACCTTGTCCCATTTGCCTCGTGATGGTTTTCACCCAAACTTGTGGAATCACCATTTGTAAATACAGAGGTACATTTTTCAATTTCCGCCGCAAATCGGAGTCAGATCACACGTGAAAATGGTTTTGCCTATAAAAATGTTTGACAAAAATGGTCGGTATTTTACATCTGTCGTTGGTCCGGAGGTAATTTTACCCTTCCAGGGTTTTCAAAAGCAAAAGTCCGTATATCCGGTTGGGCGAAAGCTCTACAAATAGAGCTCAACATCGATATGTGTTAGATACGGTCAACTTGCTTCGAATGATTAAAAGCCAGATTAAAAAAGAAAATGGTGAAAATCGCCTTCCCGGAAACGTCTTGGATCAAAAGCTAATTCATTTCGGGCGTACAAAATTAAACGAAAAGTCTCCCCGAACGCTATCTTTAATATATGCAGAGATAAAGCGCGCCAATTTAGGGGGGGTGCACACCCCGTGTGTCGGGGGAGTTTTAAATTTCCTCACATTATTTAATTTCACGTAATAAGCGAGCAGAATTTAAAGATGAGACGACACAATTTAGCATGTGAAGTATGACACCATTTCATTCCTCCTCCGACAATAATAACAAGAACATGAACAAAATCTCGACAATTAATCCTTAATGATATTTCCGCCCCTTTCAAATATGTTTTTGAATTAAATATTAAAACTATTAGGTGTATCGATAAGTCCTTGCCGATTTTGATAGACGTCTGTTTGAGCTTAGTTTATGTCCAGACACGGCAAAGATAATGCGCAAAACGCAGAATACCGACCCGGTCGAGAGTTGCACATGGTTTTTATGTTACTTGGCCATTCTACTTTACATGAATCAATACCGATTGACTCTGTCCGTTTTTATAACATATAATAAATTGTAAAATTTAAACAACCAATCTGATCAGTCTTCTTCAGACAGCTTTATTTTGTAATGGCGTCCGATTGCGAAGCGCTCATTCGTCATGTCAGTGGTCCGAAAAGTGGACTGGTTGGACACACAGACCTTGTGGCCACTCCGTTCTATTTTAAGGCTTTTTGCGACATTGTCTATGATCTGTACAATCACGGAAGCTTCATCAGAGGCTAACTTACATAGGTGGCTCATGCCAAATGAAGTCTCAAACGATATTTATCTAGTTAGATACTTGCCACGGGCGATTCATACCCTCGTTACGGCTCTGCATCTCCGTAAGTTTTTTTTAAATAACTATTGTTCACTAAGTCGTAAACGTTCAATAAGGGTTTTGCTGAAACCAAAACCATTTTCGACTGCGCAACCTGGATTGACGACTCACAAGATTCTTCTGTACGTTTGATGGGATATTCAAGGAATTATTCATCATAAATTTATGAAATCTGGCGAAACAATAACTTCAGATGTGTATTGTCAGTAATTGAAAAGAGTGAACAAAAAATTGAGAGTCAAACGTTGAGAAATTGAAATAATTAAATTAATTATTTTATTGTTAAACAATCGGCAAAGACTTTTCGATACACCCAATTTATCGAAAAGAATACGTAATTCATATTAAAAATGAATATATTCAATATGAAATTGTCTCCAGAGCGTTTGTATGCATGAAAAATATGGAGTCATAAAATAGATTCGAAGAAACGTCTTATATTATTTAAATGCTAAAGATATGACTTTACTTATGCAAAATTCAACCCGAATTCTCATCGGTTTGAGGGCGTTCGATAGAATTGAGAACAAACAGACATACATACTTGTAATTTTATTACAAATTTACATTTTATGATCTTTTAAAGCGTTTAAGCTGAGAAAAACAAACTGATTTTGAAATTCTCCGCTGTACAGTTAATGTACATGGTATTTCAATAGTAACGCTCAATTTTTAAATGTAAATAATACAAGTTATATTTGAGACATCTACCAAATTTTTATTTTATTTGAATATGTATTTTATGGCATTACATATAAAATTATTCAAATATCTGTCGCAATTTAGCTTGGGATAAATAATATATCAAAATGTGATAAAAAATATGCTATTTAAGTTTATAATTGTGTCTGAAGATCTTAGTTCATTTAAGAGGTTTCTCGCCATTCAAATAGTTGATAATCATGAATAATTTACTTGTGAAATTGCTCCCTCTTATCACTCAATAAATATTTAATCTCGGCACAGACAAGAGATTTTTCTCATAGGGTAGTTTTGGAATATAAATTGGGGCATTAAGGACGAGAACTATTATTTTGCTCGGATGGTCGGGCTTGTTGGTTTAGCATTACTATGCGATCGATTTTATCTCGCTCTTGGAGAAAAATACTGAAGTGCCAAATATTTACAAAAATTATATTTCAAGGTCTGTCTGAGTTTGGGGGCGGTATGAAAACATCGATTTCATCGCGAATCGATTAGAGGAGCATTCCTTTCGTCTGCCGTGCTCGGCGAAACCTTTAATTAAATCCTGTCAACCCTTCACGGTCGGTAAACAGATGCCGTTTTAGCACCAGCGAAGGCCAGCGGCGGTACGCGTGCCTAATTTGGTAGTCAAAAACTTTTCAAACAGGCCTCCGAATGAAATTGAAACACTTATTTAACGTCAAATTGAGTGTGAGCACACTGTATTTCCGATCAAATATTTATTATCTTCATTCGCAGAGTTGGCCAGTCGGGAGTTTTTATTTAAAATGTAAATGATTACATAATAATAAAAAATACATTCGATGTTTATACGTTTTTTAGATGTTGTCCTTTGGACCACGTAAAGGCGTTGAATCCAGTGTTAAACGAGTTGCATGCGGCACGAACGTGGTTCTTTTAATCGTACATCATTTTTGTGTTACACTGTCACTACATATCCAGATAGATGTTTC
Organism: Stenopsyche tienmushanensis; assembly: GCA_008973525.1. Classification (NCBI taxonomy): domain Eukaryota; kingdom Metazoa; phylum Arthropoda; class Insecta; order Trichoptera; family Stenopsychidae; genus Stenopsyche; species Stenopsyche tienmushanensis. Next base: position 1,343,048 of record WACJ01000016.1, read on the forward strand.
ACTCTACGATGCCCACCCATAATACCCAGGAGAGTGCGTGGATAACAGTTGTACCATTAGGGCAAAAAAGTAGAGAAGAGGTAGACGAAAGCGACCTCGTCGGTTTGCTCATCAAATGCTGCTGAGGTAGCCCAAGCTTACCTTGTGCAACGCATTCGTTAAGTGGAATGTGGAACTGCCAATTACAGAAAAAGCAGGAGGACTCTGTGCAAAATGCGACCCCCACTATCTTTAACAGTCTGCATATAGAGGAGAACAGCTTTCAGTTGCTCGAATGGCGACTCACCTCCTTGGATAGGTACTACAAATGTCGTGGGGGGGGGGGGGGTCCGTGAGGGCTGGTGAGCATGTTGTCATAGTGGCTCGGCGCGATGGGACATCATTCTCAGAGCGCTGGGAAGGGGGGGGGGGAGCGCTTCCAAGATTCTTCAACGAGTGAAGAGGTGGCTGCGATCGGCTGGACTGCAGATTACGATCCACAAAACGCCAAGGCTATCTTTTTTACTAGGAAGAGGTGACTGTGTCCACCACTGCTGATGCTGGAAGGCTTTGAGGTTTGTGGATTCACTTATGTACCTTGGAGTCTGGTTGGACCGCAAACTTTGGCTCGTGGTCCACATCGAGAATACAGCAGCGAAAGCGGGCAAAACATCGAAGCAGTTTACCAGACTGATGCCGAATGTCTGGGGATCTGGTGGCGTGTAGGCGGAAGATGGCGAGCGTGCAAAAAGGTGGCGGCATACCGAACCGTGTTGGAGGAGGCAGTGTTGGTGAACCCCGGGACTGCTTCCGTTGATTTGCTGGCAGCCAAGCGCAAAGTTTGATCCGCCGGAGCTAAGAAACGGGAAGTGAGGTAGGCGACCATGGCGAAGTGGCAGAAACGATGGAACACCTCAGAGAAAGGCAGGTGGACGCATGTACTACTGCCCAACCTAATAAGGTGGAGCGAAAGGAGACAAGGATGTCTGAGCTATGATCTGACCCAGCTCCTCACTGGACACGATTGGTTCGGAGCCTATCTGAAATGTTTAAATTTGAAGCATGGGAAGGAGAGCGTGAAACCCTTCGCGCCTCCATAGGGGATGGACGAGTGTCGAAGGATGGAATGATACATTTGATGCTTGTGAGTAAATAAAAATGGATGCCAAGGTAATCGCATCCAAGGAGAACGCCGAAAGGATTAGGCATCGAGTTGCCTCAACAGCTCCAACAAACAAGTAAGTAGGGAGGATTCGTGGAGCCCGAGTCTCGTGTCTGGAAAATGCCTGACGGTTTGGTCGGGCACGACCAGGGGTGGCCAAGGAGGGGTATTAGTGGGTAAGCGGTTAAATTCGGAATCCCACACTACTACCGGGCATGGGCTAGGTAGTGTGTATAAAACATTTTCCCTCTTTGCGGAAAAAAAGTACTACAAATGACTGAACCGAGACGCGTACAATAGGGAAAAAGAAGCTCCTGCAGTTCGTCATCTGCTGTAGCCCTATTCAAATTGATGTTAAATTCGTGGTGGCCTCGCGCAGTAGTTTCTTTGCTTTTTAGGGTAACTTCTTCCTTCCTCGTCCAACGCACTTTGAGGTGCACGCAGTTTAAAACCGGTCTTCCTACGGGAATATTGCCTCCCTTTAGAGTGCGCGTAGGGTTTCTCCGGGGATCAAAAGAGCGCTGGAAGACACTCCTGTGTGGCACTCGGAACAGACCACACGACAGTACGGGACATGGACTATCTTAAAGAGTCTTATTATATCATCAAGTCGCTATCTGTCCCATCTCGACATTCCGTAAATGACGATTTGATGACGATCAGCGTTCATTTCAATTCATATTCCCACCAAATTTTCATGCAATTGATCATAGCAAAACAATTACCAGATTGTGAATAAAATGTATTTGGGATATTATAGGACATCTTACAAACACTCATATACACATTCAGAGTGTGTCCCAAAAGTCATGAAATATATATTTTTAAAGGTTTATTGACAATGCTGGTACAAATTGTTAATATTGGAGCTATTGGGCTGGGCGTGGCACTATTGATGGTACTTGAGCAATTCGTGAACTTTGATAGATTTTTTGTCTAATTTTTGTTCCAAATTTGTGCACTCTATGTTGTTTGGAAATATCGAAATCAACTATCCTGATTCTATTGATGCTCGCAGCAGACTGAACTTTGATGCTCTGTAAAGCAAAAGGTCCCCTCCATCTTACTCATTAAATTCGAACATGCAGCAACTAGTAGGGGTGTGACAAAAAATATATTTCATGACTTTTGGAATATACACTATAAGTAGCTCATACGGTCCTATAAGAAAGATTCAGCTAGTGTGCCGCCATTTAAATCTGTCTTGAGTCTCCTTCCTCCAATTGTCCAGGTCCAGACATGTGTCGTCCATGTCTACCTGTCTAACCCAGTCGAGTCGGCATCCACGCTATGCCCGATTCGATTGGATTTCATGGCTTCGGATATGAATTTAATAACCCTTAGTGCAATTGGCTCCTATATCTTAAAACCAATAATAATTCACAGGCTAAATTCTATTTATATTGATATTTTTTAATTAGGAAATTTTCCATATCCAAGTAAATTCTTTGATTAATCAAATGAAAACAATGGTTCTTTGATTAAGAAGAGGGCAATTGACTGTGTTAATGTAAATTCATCTAACTATTTAAACGAGAAATGGGCGTTCTCCAATGATTGATTGTTCTCAATCAAAAGCTATATAATCACAGTTCAAGCCTGTGTAAGTATTCTACAATTATCGATAGCGTTCATCAAAGCTATAAAGGAACACTTTATTTAATTTTTGGAAATAATTTTTTTTTTGAGATCAGACCTATAAACTTCATAATCTTAATTAATTTTAGTTTAACTACTGAAATTTAAAAATTATATATGAAATATTTTTTTGCCAATATTATCAGGTCAATGCTTTACAGTAGGGTTTCGGACCAAAACGAAACCGAAAACCGATAAAATCATTATTTTTGCCAGATCAAATACTGTAATCGAACCGATATAAATACAGTGAACCCTGTTATAGCGTCTACTTTGTTTGCGGCTTCTTTTACGTAATCAACAAGTAAAATACGTGCGTTCAATGTCCCCTCGCGCGCGTTAGTCACTTACGCTTGTTAACAAACTAAACTTAAAACTTGGTTGCGAGAAGACGTCCTTCTCAAAGGCTCTAAGTTGTAATATTTAACGTGTTGTAACGACAGCGATTCTATCAGCACGATGTGTTTTTGAGTCATTTCATATTACTGGATGTCCCAGTTTCTCACAGGATACGGGCATCTTAGGGCCTTGTTGCTTAGATTTGGTCTTTTGCCGACTTCAAAGTGTCTGTGCGGAGATTCGTTCTTAGATGCAGACTATGTTCTGTGGACATGTTCGGACATGACGCCCGATCGCGAGGCGTTTCTTCGTTGTGTCAGTGATTCGAAATTCGGACCGGTTGGACACGGAAACCGTGTAGTCACTTCCTCCAATTTTAGGACAATTAGAGCTTTTTGCAAAAATTCCTCGCGAGGTGCTCTTTTGAAGTATCAGCGGTCTAAAGTTTGGACCGGTTGGACACAGAAACTTTGTGGTCACTTGCTCCACGCGCTCAGTGCGCAAGTGGCCACAAGAAGCGGAGAAAGAGCGTGTCCTCGTGGACATGGAATTGCGAGCATCCTCATTTCGGTAGTGAATCAACATCCGAACACTTCCATCCTTCCGATTGGTCTAAAATATTATTAAAGAATGTTTTTATGTAGTCCCAATTTTTAACAATATAATAGTAGTAGAAAATAAAGTATAAAAATATATATAAATCGATACTTGGATTAATAAGCTTTTATTGTGGGGGGGACTATGTTGAAACTAAGTTTTTATATGGATGCATTATAAAAAAAATAATTATCACTATAAGTCTTTTTGTTAAAATACATTTTAAAAATATAAGTAGATCAATAAAGGCTATATATGTAGAATTTTTATTATTAGTTTACTGTATCGTCAGTGTCCTGTGTGAAACATTTACCATGTCACCTGTCCTATCACACCTAGAGTATATCACTTCCGGTGGTCTTCTCCTCTTTGCCTCTCTGTAGTCTATTTAGATCCGCATTTTTCCGGAAGACTAGACATGTGGGCAAACCCTTTTCCACCTATCACTGACAGTAGGAAATATAAACTTACCCCCGGAAAACTCACTTACAAAACCTCCCCATAAGTGCCCTCTTCAATACAAAGCGAGAATGAAATCGAAGTAGAAATTTTCCTCCTTTAAAATTTCGTATAAAAAGACTATAATTGTATCAAACGCCAAGAATTTAAGAAAACCTCCTTATAACATTTAAGCCAATTAGGAATATTATATTACATACTGCACGCTCGTTTGAATGAGATTCAAATAAGTATGGTGAAACTTCTAATTGGTAAGGAAACTCGATTTTCCAACGTCATATGCATTCAGAAACGTCTATTATATTGCATAGCTAACTTCCAACTTTCTGCCGTTTGTTTCACGTCATACATAATAAAATATTTTAAAATAAAATTGTAAAATATTACATTTTTAACAGTAGCGTATTGTTTTGTATCTATTGAACGACAAAAATGCAGTGTAATATTTCTATTATATGTTTTAGCATATATTCTACCTCCAATTCAGAACAACGCAGCATCTTAACGATCCGTTGATTCTGACACCAGTGTAACGTGTAGAGAAAGCACTTAGCGCAACGAATAAATAATCATTTACTCATTTAAACTCATCTAAACAATTTTGATTACCCACCCCTTGTAATAAATTATCAAGAATTTTAAATAAATTAGATTAAGTCCCTTCTTGTTCAAATTTAATTTAAAAACTCAAGCACAGATCCCTCTAATTATTTATAATTTATATTCGAGTCCAATGTGCAGAATGAAGGTTCTAATCTTGTTGTAGTTGGTACAAGTAAACTTTGCAAATGTTCACAAGTATGATCTTAGACTTAGTAGTGTAGCTCTGACCTGAATAAATAGAGCGAAGGCTCTATTTATGTTGTTTAAAGCAAGCAACAAGGCTTTTCAGGCAAATATAACACTTGAGCTTTCGAAGCTCCATAGTTAATAAAAATTAAAAGAGTTGCTGCACAGCGTCTAATAGCAATATTTAATCAAGAAATAATTCAATAATAAAGGAAATTTATGGAAAATTATTATTTTACAAGGGATGAAATAAAGCGTTATGAATCCTCGATTATATAAAACGAAGGCTTATGCTTGAATATAAAATTTAAATAGTTGATGAAGTGGAGTTCAATAAAAATCATCAATTTTTGCACTTTTAGATAGCTATTTTAGTAATAATTTTTCATATAAATGACAATTTTTACGGCTATCGGGTTTTTGTCTAATTTTTCAAATTTAATTTTAGATCAAATTTATAATTTTTAAGCATTGTGTGACCGTTCGGTCACGTTAAAAAGGCTCTATTTAAAATTATCTAACATGAAAAGAAAACCATTTTAAATAATTTTCAATAAATTCAGCAATTATCTAATTTTCTAATTAAATATTTTAAATTTTTCTTTGCACAAATCAGAATTTTCTATTTATTTGATTTGGATCAAAAATGATGTGGTTCCATTCAATTTTGCAATCAATTGTGGGAGTTTTAAAACGACGATTTTTCTTGATTTCGATATAAGTTATAGTAGATTTTGGGTGGTCCGATCTTTTTCGGTTCTTCAAAGTTCCAGTCTTCTGTTTTCTTTAATAGTATAATGCACCTTATTTTTGGAAATCTTCGTTTTTTTGACAATTTCCTTGATTAAAAAGCCTCAATATCGTATTGTAACGGTAGAGATACGAATAGTAATAATTTATTTGACTGATTTTGCCATTTTAAGTTTAAAAAAATAAACGTAGTCTATTAAACTGCCTATGTATAGCAAAGTGTGAGAATGCCTCTCTGAACTCTTAATAGAACTCTCGTAAAATACAAAGTCTTCGAAATGCAAGGTTTGCTAAAAACAACGCTGTTGTGCGTGAATGTGTACGGGACACCCTGCGGCTGTCAAATTTTCACATTATAGTTTCATTTCATTTTCACACAATAGTCCAGAAACACACCAGAACACAACTATTAAATTATTACATGTGTTAGATATCCTTCAATTTATGCCACCAAAACCTGGTCTATATGATATTATAACGTTGAAGTGGGGGCGTTCTCGGGGGCAGAGTCCCTGGGCAGCTCTCAGCCCCCACGTGCTCGTCGGAATGGCCGCGCTAGCGCATGGGTTTTCTCTCGGGCCGTGATGTCGCTGGATGAATGGATGGAAATAGACGGGCGTCGAATAAAAATACTCTTTTCTCTAAATAACTATTTATTCTACACGAAAGAGAGAGATCTGGCTGCAGGAAAGACGACCTCCCGCAGCCAAGGCTAACCGACGACTCTCCCGACTCCCGCCTCCTGCGCGTCACTATCCAACCGGTAACGGTGTGCGCGCAAGAAGCGATCCGTCGATATGCAGGTGCAATATCTCTGCAGGGCCACAAGAGATGGCGCTGAAAATTACACATTGCACCAGAAGAGAGATGGAAGATGTCGCTGTTAACAGTGCTACTACGTGGGGATGGTAAATCACCCACGCTACAATATGAATACCGATGACATGTGGTTCTAACAAGATGGCGCTACGTGTCACACAGCGCATGCCACGATGAACATTCTGCATGAGCGATTTGAGATTGACTACCGAGAATCGGAAAAAAAAGAGTAGATATCTTACACACTACTTATAATATTTACATTTAAAAATCGAGCGTCTTTTTTTGTAAATCCTGTGTAGCATATCACTCAATAAATTTGTAGGATTTTATTTTCATTTGTGGGTCATTTTTTCGCAATTAATTCCAAATTAAAATCCTGCGTATTTATTGAGTGATTTGTTGATTAAATGTGTCGTTTGCTCATTGCTCATATGCAATAAATCTTATTCTAGTCTCTTATTCGACGATAAAATCCAATAAAATATATTCATATTGCTTTCATACGGTCGGATGAACCTTTGTACTTTATTTATTATTCAGTGAGCTTCACAATAATAACCATATTACATTCAGCTGAAAAGAAAAAATAATAGGGATGCGTTTAATGTATAATATAATCTGAGATTTATTTGGTTCGGTGGCACTCTAACAAAATGTCAAGGGCCTAATTTCCGATGTGATCCCGGGTCTATTTTCGAATCTCCATCTTGATGGGGAGCGTTGGTTTATTCATTTCGATTTCCCTCGCTGAAAATTCGCTACATCTGAATACATGTCGTCGTATTAATATTATTTTTCATCCCCTGTTGGAATAAGAACAGAGCAATGTGTTGACAATCTGTTCCGTTTCCCACGTGACATGCGAAGTGGGATGTGCTATAAGCTTTTTATGTCCGTCGCTTCGACGTTTTGCAGCTTTGCCGTACCGTTTTATCCCTTTTTTATCCGACGGTGATCAGTCATATTCGGGATGAATTTTTTGGGACATTAAACAGTCGTTCAATCGTTGATATTATCCATGAAAATATTTTTCAATGTTATTTCTTCCGGTTGTATTCGTTATGATCGAGGAACATAATCTTAATGTAGTATTTTAGTACCATCTATTTTAGAGTATCTTATTTTTCCACATAGTTTCCATCATTAGAAAAATAAATCCATCGGATAGGAAACTTTTCGATCCCATCACTGAAGAAAAAAAGCGAGAAATACCATCCCCTGTTGCGCAACGCGTAATTATTCATTTTCTCATAAACGAAGGCGTGAAATTTTAATGAGACTTGTGGCACAATTCGGTGATGCTATTTCGAGTAAGCCCGAAGTATTTGATTGGACCCAAAAGTTTAATTTTTATAGATTGTCGCTATCGAGTGTGTCAGGCCTACCATGATCTGATCAAAATCTAGCAAACCACTTTCTGCACTTTTCTGAGATAATTGTACACGTCCAGACAACAAAGTTTGTCAGAATAAACTGAACCATGACCGTTTTGAATTTTTTAGCAAAAAAACCATTATAAAACATAAGCCCCTTATTTTTTATAGCTTTTCTAAACAAAGGTGTAAAAACGGCACGTATTTTTGGCACTGTCGATATAAAAGCAAGTGTTTTGGAAATGACAAAATACAGCTTTATATGTGTCTTTTATTATATTTTAGTAACAAAAATCGATACATTTAGGACACATAGGATCACTGTTGATGATGAATTGCACTATAATTACACATATTGTATTTTATACTTTGAGGTATTTATACACTATAAAAGTAACGGGCAGTCTGTTTTTCTATCATAGGGTCGAAAAAAACATGTTCAGCTGAAATATATATTAATCATAAGGAGAGTTTTCTCCAGTTGTGGGACGTGTAGTGCCGTCTTGTTGGAAATAGACATCAGACACATCAATATGATTCAATGGTGGCCTTAAATAGTCACTCAACGTGCTCAGCAATTACAGTAACAACATTCATAACGATGATAATATTATGAATGCTGATATTTCGGACTCTCTGCGTTGCCTTCGCCGCAGCGTTAGTCTCCGACTGTCACGTTATTCGGTCGCGAGGAACACGCCCAAGTGTCATTCGGAGCGATGGGGCGTGGCGTATTGTAGCGTGGGCGATTTACTATCCCTACGTAGTAGCGCTGTTAATCTGAGCAGATTTAATTCGCCAGATTAACAGCGATCTTCCGTCTCTCTTCAAGTGCAATGTGTTATTTTGACAGCGTCATCTCTTGTGGCCCTACGGAGACATTGCACCTGCATACCGACGGTTGGGTAGTGACGCGCAAGAGGCGGGAGTTGGGAGAGTCATCGTTTAGCCTTGGCTGCGGGAGGTCGTCCTTCTTGCAGCCAGATCTCTCTTTCTCTCTCGTGTGGAATAAATAGTTATAATATTTAGAGAAGAATCTTTTCATTCGACGCCAGTCTATTCCCATCCATTCTCTAGCAAAATCAAAGCCCGATAGAAGAACGGACCCGTGCGCTAGCGCGGCCATCCCGCTCAAATTATATTTGATAATATTTAGACGTGTATGGGTATCTTTACAATAACAGCGTATGATGAGACACAAGACATTATCTGCGTCTCCAATTCACAATTTTCCGCACTCAATGTGCGAGAATGCTCTTTCTTTATCGCTTGAATTCGAAAGCATATATGCGTAATTTCTAATCAACGGGGGCGTAAATATACTATTATATTAAATATAATATTTTGATTGTCCTGAATATATTAAGTTTGAATATATTAAGGCATTCATTAAGGTGTATATATACTATGAAGAGCCTAACGAATGTCCAGACATTATTTATAATTTGGATCGTTTATACTGTATTTAAAGGGACTGATCCCGAAAAACCACATAAGCCACTGATTTAGCTCCGGCATTTTAAGATAGATACGATTTTCAGAGTTGTTCAATTTCCAATAAAACAGAATTTAAACTAAAACTAAATTAGAATGCGGCTCTCTTGATGAGACTTAATATTTGCTATTGAAGTAATTGTTTTCCTTGATTATCTCTCGGTTGAATCCTTGTTGAGACAGACGCCAATTTACATACATTTACTTGCACAGAAACTGTGGGGATGCCAATCGATTTCTATGCAAAATAAACATATCTTTCCATAGAATAAAATCTATATTTTGTTAAATATAGCATCCAAGACGTCAAGAGCGACCCTCGTACATTTTGCCCGATATTTTTTTCAGACTCATTGCCACGATTAAAATATTCGCACATCTGCTAAATGAAACGACGTTATACGGTGGCGTCGGTGGTTCTTGGCCTGGTCATTTGTAATCCGATCCTGAAAGCAATTTGTGCAAACAGACCATTAAGGGCAATATAGGGCAGATATATTGACACGGGGTGGTATTACGCCTCGATAAAATCGCCATATCACCCTTTAATTTCTCCTACATGGATTTGGTGTAATCATCGACCGACAATTATTTATAGGTGGAGATTTTTATTAAAAATTATTTTATCACTTGTATTTCAAAAGGACTTGTTTGGGAGAACATTGCTTTGATGCATTTCAGGTCTTCAGAATCCGTAATTAAGTAGACTTTTCCTTTATATTGGAGCTTTTGATCTAGCCCATTAGCTGAACATTCAAAGCCTCTTTTGGATAACCCATATCAGCTGAACTTTGAATGACTATCACAAATTGTCTTCTTGGAAAAGGTCAAAATCTTCTAAATATTATACGAGATAAATGTAGGTCATAGTATAAAATATTTCACTTATTGGAGTAAAGTTGTTGATGGATTTATCATTGTGAAAAAATATTTTGAACAAATTTAAATGATCGCTATGACAGTTCTTGGATATTTTTCTGGTTAAGAAGCAAAAAACGATTTTAAATTTATTTCCACTTCAGCTGCATGGACATGAAAAGAGGATAATCTATTAGAGTGAGATCCGGTAAATAAGAAAGATGCGATAAAACCCTTTGCGGCGAGGTTTTTTTTAATGTTTCAAAATTGACGCATCTGGCATGCAGGGGAGATCTTAGCGGTCTAATTTCTGGTTCGTTCACAGTAAATTCTTCCTATTGAAAGGTTGCCGCGCGTTGCCGTCAATTCCCGTCAGTGCGAGATGCGCGGTCATCCATTTTTTATCGAGTGGGTGTTTCACTCTACGGTGCCTACGCCCGTAAGTAAGAGTCGAAATTATCAGGAAGAGAAGAAGGAGCCCTTGCAGTCCGCCATCTGCAGCAGCCCCCTTCTAGCTGAGATTGGACTGGTAATGATAGTGACCTCGCATAGTAGTTCCTTTATAGCATAACCTCTTCTTTCCTCTTCCATTGCACCTTCGGATACACGTAGTCTAAAACCGGTCTTCCACGGAAACAATGCTTTTATTTGGAGGGTGCGGAGTGAAAGGAGTGAGCACCTGGAAGCTCTATGCGTAGAGTTTCTCTGGAATCCAAGAGTGGTGTTTGGTTACTCCTGTTTGGTTAGCTCTAAGGCACTCGGAACATACCGCACAGCAACTCGTTGCATTGACTCTGTCTTAAAGATTCCAAAATACCATTAAATCGCTCTCTGTCTCATCTCATCATTCGTGTTTTTTGACTTTGGAGAATAATACCGCCGTGAATATCCATCGAAAGCCCGTGGAAGTTTATCGTAGTGATGTGATGAGTCGACAGCATGTCACAAAGTGGGTTAAGTTGTTCAGAGGAGATCATATTGATACAACCGAGTGACGCTTGATGATCTTTACGGAGATTTTCTTAACATTTATACATCATTCTCACATAAGTCGTTTTGCATAGGAAAAAAAAGCTTTTTTAGACTCCATCGTGACGGAGGATAAGATGTGGGTGTGTCAGAATAAAAAAAAAACAATTACTTCAGTGGTGTTATTCATCTTCTTCAGCCACCAAAAAGTCCAAGATTCAACAAAAAAAGGCATGGTATTTTTTGATTTACCGTAAGGGATCTTTTTGATAGATTTTATATCTAAAGGGACTATTATTAATGTAGATGCTTACTTGTGAATATTCTTTGAAAAAATCAAAAGAGCCACTCGGAACCGCAGGAGGGGAATTCCTGATCTGAGAAGTCAGCCTCCTGCATAACAATGCCAAGCCCCACATGCGCGAGCTTCACAGGAGATGCTGACATCATTTGGATAGAATATCGGCACCCCTTTCTCATTCATCCTACTTGGCGCTTTTGGACTATCACTTTTTCACTAAACTAAATAAGTTTTTGTGTGGGAAACGTTTTTCTAACGATTAAATCGAAAATTGGGCTCTAATCACCAATTATAATTCTATTCAAAAGATGACTAATTTATTGTGTTGTCAAGAAGAAGTGTTTCATTGCTCATTTTTGTTGTGTTCGATCAAAACATGCGTTACCCATCCTACTCTACAATACCCATCCTATTCGTTTCCCGACGAGTTTTGAATGATCCCAATGGGATCTCAGTCTTTGTTATAACTCCTCAATTGTTTGCCGTGGATCTGACTCGATTAGGAATTTTAGCTAATCTAGATTAGCCGATCAATATATTGATCACATTATAAATAATATTTTAATCAAGCGCCGTTATTAATTAATTTCTGACCAATTGAATTGCTATTGTTCGGATGGGTTTTATAATAAATTCAACGCATGGTTGGTTTCTACACTAGAATAAATTAAATGTGCAAATGACAGCTTTATTAGCCTCGTTCGAATGGAAAATATTTGAATTCGATTATGCGTTTGGATTCATTTTTGCGGAAATCATTTATTTTTATGTTCGCCCTTAGGGACGACGAAATTTTCTCGATTTTTCATTGTGACAAAAATCGAAAAAAAAACTTTTATCAGCCTCTCCAACAAAGCTCGCGCAGAACCTCATTCTCATACGCCGCAACGCTGCGAAGCTCAAATGAAGAGCTTTACAAATTTGCGGTCGAAGCCTCATTGTCATTGTGGAGGCTGCTATTTCTTCGGTGAACTTTTGTGTCAGGGCATAAAAGACACCGAAAACAAACAATGGCTCAAAGCCACCCGACCGATGGACGAATTTTTGGATATTTGTAAATTTTTAATATCTCATACCTACATCGGATGCCCGGCAGTTTAGACTTAAAGGGTGTTTATTCATTATTCTAATATATTAATATTTTTAAAAAAAATTGGTTCATTTTTTGCAGCAAATTTGTATCGAGGTGACGCTCAGGAGGCGGGAGCTATGAGGAGTCGTCGGATAGCCTTGACTGCGGGAAGACGTTCTTCTTGCGGCCAGATCTCTCTCTTGTGATTCATAAAGGAGGTATTTAAGATGAGATACTTTTTATTCGACGTCCGTCTAATTGCATCCCGTTCGCCCCGGAATGCTAATTGCATCCCCATCCGAGAGCAGAAGAACCCGTATGTAGGCGTAGCCCGGGAACTCGCCTTATACGCTTCATTGGTGTCAGAAATTTTTAATAATATTTTTTTTTGAAAATAACGGATCTCTCGTTTATCGCTTAATAATGATATAAACGCATTATTGCAATATAAACCTAACAATTATTAAAATTGCAATATTTTCTGTCATGTCATTTAAAAAAACGTCACGTATAAACATTATATAGTGTTACTATCTAAGCGTTACATTTGGATGACTCTATATTTTATTATTCCAACATATGAATCAATTTATGTATTATAATTATAAGGACAATTGGATAGGGATATAATAAAACCATTTTGATTTTTATAAAAATAACGAACAAAATCACACGCATTTGTGTTGCTGCGAACACTTTTCAAAGTTGTCCGATATAGAATTAACAAGAAATGATGATGGAAGACTTTTCTTTCTCGAAAAATAAAGCAATCTTGTCGATGTTTTTATGAAACTTAGAGAACAAGAGCAATTTTAATATATCTTCTTTGTAAAGTTCTTAAAAAACATCGCCTATGCTTAAAAGCTAAAACAGTGGTTGCAACAAAGTCGAGTAAAAGCTCCGGGCTTTGCTTGTTTTCTCGAATATCCTTCGGTTCTATAAAATACAAGGTACTTAAAACAAGAAAGACGCCAAAAGGCGTTATCGTCATAATTTTGAAATTAATAAAATCACATTAAAATCATTAAACTCAATATTTTATCCTTAATTATTATGAATATAAATTCGTTTAAATTTAAAATTTATTGGACCCGTTTTCAGAAAAAGATCATATTTTATATGTAGTTTTTATTTTCGTGGGCACACTTGGATAAAATCTGAAATAACAACATCTATCGCCTTCCATTCATGCAGAGAGTGGAAGTCGTTGTTTAGCCTTGACTGTGGGAAGATGTCCTTCCCACAAGTTAATAGCTATAACCTATCTCTCCATACATGGAATTAGTTAAGACAATATAGTGTGATCGAACAGACAGCGATTGATCAGTTTGTTGGACTCTTCATGACATGAATCCTTTTCCGAGTTCTATTGTGTGGTCTGACCCGAGTGTCCTCGGAGTAGCCACACAGAGTATTTTCTATCCACGAGACACCATGAGGAAGACTGACTTCAGTTTGAAGGAGGCTGCAGCAAATTACATACTTTTTTTCCTGTAGTAGGGGAATCTTACATAAGACACCCTGGGCTTGATCCCAGGATAGTGTCAGATTCTTACTAACTAAACCCCTCTCTTGTACTTCTCTATCCCGCTAGTATTGTTTATCACACTGCTTCAGGAGGACAGGTAGTGTGGCCTTAGGTAACTGGATCTATTCTAGTGTTGGAGAGCCGCTCTGCGTCTCTCTCTCTCACCGTCCTCGTTGGCGCTCATAATTTCTTCAACTAAATCTCGCCAAAGGTGTCAATTCTTCTTGTTCACCGGCCTTCTACCGGCAGTACGACCAGGGGTAAGTCGGTGGGTCCATCTTCCCTCACTGGACTGATCCCACCTCTGCTACCAAGCTTCCTCAAGTTTCTGGTCATGCTCGTTTTGGTTTTTTGGGATCTTCGAAGCCCAAGGTAATCTTCTTTACTTGGAGCTTCAGAGAGGGGGGGATTCCAGCGATCACGAGCACCGCTTCTTCAGATACTACAGCAGAAGCTCCACCTTTCCTATGATACTCGTATTGGTTTCTAGCAGTCATAGCAGTTAGATGTAAATGATGTGGAGTAAAGGTGCGCAAAAGCAGCCTCGTCGGTTAGCTCATAAAACACTGCTAGGGTAGCCCATAAAGTGTAATGTAAAACTGCTGATTACAGAAGTAGGTGGAACCTGTGCAAAAGACGTCACCATTATCCTCAACAGCTCAGTGCATACAGGGGCTTCTCGAACGGCGACTCGTCTCCATGGATAAATACTACAAATGACTGAACCAATACAAATACCATGGAGAAGGGGGAGTCATACAGTCGGCTATCAGTAATCTTGCAATCAGTGACCTCGAGTAGTGGTCTCAATAACCTTTATTCTTCCTTCTCTAACGCGCCTTCGAGTGGAATGGGATGGGCACCAAGAGACTCTGCGCATAGCGTTTCAAAGGAGTCAAAGAATAGTAGAAGATAGTCAGTGTGGCTAGTCCAGGGAAATTCAGAACAGACTGCATAGCGGGGCAGATAATAGGGTCTATTTCAAAGACCTTCCACATCATAAGACGCTGTCTGTCGCACTCTGTTTCTTCCTGTAATCTTACGGTACTGTAACTTTACGGGTCCTCAACAATCATGTTGGCTGGGCTACCCTAGTAGCGTTTGATGAGCAAACCAACGAAGTTGCTTTCATCTACCTCTACTCTATATCATTGGCCCAGGAGCTCGACCGGCTCAGTCACGGTCCGATAGCAAAACGAACCCGCGTGAGAGGGCGGCCATTTCATCGAGCAGATCGGAACCAAAAACGCCCGTGGTTCACGTTAGACTTTCATCAATCTTACTTTATTTTTCATAAGGTATCATATCAGTCATTTGAACCACTTAAATACACAGCATCATCAAGATAAAGGAATGTAGCGTTATCTAAATAGTTTACAGTAATGCGACAGCTATACGTGCGCCATTAGCCAAAATAAGCGATAGTTAAATAAAAAATGAATATTTCTTACAAGACTACACAGTCTATTATTACGCTGAAGATTGATTAATTTTTTTAAGATAGATAGTGACAGTGATTAATTATAGTTAAATTAATTAAAATGTAATATTGAATCATCGTTTGTTCAGATAACCGACGATAGTACTAAAAAATGGAGTTTGACCTTTATTTTCAGACGGGGATTTTTTTGGACTCTCAACACGTGAAGGTTAATTACACCCCAAAGGCTGTCCGGAAAACCTGCATGAACATTTCATACACGAGGTGAAAATGTACGATGATTGATTTTTAATTAGATAATAAATTTAAGAAAAATTCTGGTCTTCAACTTTTGCGAAATGCAGTCGGATCCGGATTAAAATCTAAATATGGTCCAAATGGAGAGGCGATGCAATGGAAGCTTGGATAATTAGTTCCAGCGAGTATTCTGAGCATTTGTAAGACGGTTTTATTTCAATTATTTATTTTGTGATTTAAATATTTAAAATATAATCATCGCAGGTGCAATTAATGTGATTGACAGTAATATCTATCGACCCTCGTGCGTAAGTGCGAGATTGTTATGCGAACACGCAGAAAATAAAAAGACAGGTCGACCGACAGTCTTGGCCGCGGAAAGATATGTTATCCACGTTAGCTTCCCCAGATCGTACAATGTATATCAAGGCATGCGTGTGCGTATTTATTATATAATACCAAAATGAATTTTTGTTTGAATGCTTTTGTCTATTGTATGAAATGAATTTGAATGAGATGATATATTGCTTTTTGTATATGTGCTTTAAATATGTTGCGGTTTTATGTATTTCGGCGATTAAAATTGTGAATTAATTAATGTCATCCCCGTCATAAAATTATTTAAAACGAGCGATAGTTTCAGCAGAATTTTGATTCATTTTATTATTTTAATGGTCTCGGCGACATAATAAGCACACAGGATCGGCAGTTGCCCACCCCCTTTATGCAAGGGATGCGATCGACTGCCAGGTCTGGAAGCCCCGCCGACCCAATTACGGCGCCCATTCAGAATCCACCCTGTGAATAAAACAAAGCAACCCGCCACGTTGAAAGAAGACCACCCCGACTAATAATGTCGCTATTATATTAATTTATGGCGTCTGAATCGCGATGAGCCTCTGAAGCATCCAACGAGAAAGAAAGCGCACTTCTTGTTTGTCCGTGAGCTGTGTGGATGTTTCAATTTTCGATTGGAGAAATATAAAGCCTTGCAATCCAGTGCATGGATATATTTCAAATTGTAAATAGACTTCAAAGCCATTTCCATTTTAAAACTTTTACAGCATTCTCGTTCCCTCAGGTAAAGTTATACGGCACATTCTACCATTTGACGTGTCTATATTTGCATCTAAATCCAATGCATTGTTGTATGTGCAGAGCATCTGGTATTGCGCTAAAAACTATTTTAAAAATGTATCTATATACGCTCCTATACCATATATTCAATTGCGATGAAATTTTGAGAAGTTATTGTATGCACACCACTACAAGCATTATTTTGCGAGACGTTTGACGAATGCACCATGTTGGCGCATATTGGCTCAAGACATTTTATAACTATACCACTGCCTACTCATTCTCGTTTATGAAAGTTTTTCTGCTTGATATCAATCACATATATGATTTTTTTTCTTATTGTGCAACTTGTTGAAGAATTAAAAAAATCACATATTAATACGCATAGATCAAAAATAGTTGTATGCGTGTATTGTTTTAGGCGTTATTGTCATTGCACGATTCAAATAAGCCTTTATTTTGGTGCAATTTCAATTATTTGACGTTTAATAGCGTTTTGCGGCGTTCGCTATAACAATGAAACGTTATATTTACGCTCGTTATATCCGTTATTTTGATTAAAACTTGCTTGCAAAAATCATTTTGAATATTTTAAAACCCGTTTATGTATTTATTTAAGTAGACTTCAACGATACAATTGAATATCGACATAAAAAAGTATTTTTTTGTGTAAATCAATTAATTCGAGTTGAAGCGTAATTTTTATATTCAGTTGCAGATACTTGACCCGCTTTTGAACGGTTTTAAAAAAATATTTCGATAGGTTTGGGTGATATTTCAGAACTTTCACGATATTTTTTCAGACAGCTACACAATACGGATGCCTTTTAGTCATTTCACATCCGCTATGAATGTAATTAAATACAATCAATTAACATACGAAAATATATGAAAGCTCTGAAAGGCATAATCCACGTACAAAGGATGCCTAATTTTGAATCAAAGTAAATTAGTTGCTAATCTTGAAAATCTTCTCTACAGGCCTCTTATTGTACTCGGGATGTATTTCACGAATGAATTGATTTCAATTAATTTAACTTATTCTGATACAGCCACATATTCTAGAAATATTTCAAATAAGCGAGCCTATTTAAAGATACAAAAGATAATCTATAGAATATTTATGAATTATTGTTTAAATTCGAATGAAAACACAAGCGGAAAAATCAACAATGGGATTTAAATCCGGGAAAATTTATGTTTTCCTAGAAAAATATTTTCCAGAGTGCATTTGATATAATGCTTTTTCTAGTTATGAAATTTTAATACAAACCCATGGAGGCATTTCATAATTAAATACAACTGCATTCTGGTCATTAAAATTGCTATAATTATAACTATCGTCTGTACAATCTCTCCCCGTATCATAAATAAATTTGCTACAGTTGTAAAATATGATTATTATACGATCAAATATATATGATAAATAATAATGCTTATAGATGATTGTTACAAAAATGTTTGAACTTCCTAAATAAATTGTTTGATTATACTTAAGAGGATATTCTAGTCCAGATTTTTTTTTAAAAGTATATTTTAATTTTTTTTGCATTTTTTCAATGATTAGACTTTAAAGCATATATCTACAAAATAAATTTCTTTATTATTTACGAAGTTATCGTTATTTTAGTTACGCAACAACTAAGCCAGTCCTATACTAGAATAAAATCTTTAAACGCGATTTTCTCGAAAATACATTTTTCAACATGGTTGACATGATATCTCAAATTGGAATTAATTGATTTACTTTAAATTCGCCAAGAATCTTATTTATATAATCTTCTGTTGTTCTTACCAGATTTATGTCAAAATTTTATTTTTAACTATTTTAAAATAAATTAAAAACTCGAATCGAAAAAATGATTTTTTTAAACAGTCGCCATTTTGTACATACATCCTTTGTATATAATACAGTTTTTTTCTCTTTGTGGTAAGGACTATAGCGATATATTTGTTAATTAAGATTGTTGTTTATTTTTTTAATTTTAGATAGTTAAAAGGGTTGAAATCGTGTCAACCAAGACACATCCTATTTTTACCCCTTAAATTTTACCAGTTTATAACTTTTTTAATTTAATTTTTTTAAATTTATTATTCTGTATATTCTGAAATGTCCAAAAACACCCAAATTTTGTGTCACTATACTAGAATACACCCTTAACACTATGATTGACTATCCCCTATTTATTCGACAACGTTGAATCGAAACAATCAAATTATTGACTAATATATTTGCAACGGTAATTGCATTTGCTTTCAAAGGTTCAAAATGCATCGAAACAAGCCAATTGCATCCAATATACTTGGCAGTAAATTAATATCCATTCAAAAATAGGAATCCATACAAATATCCATGAGCGTTATAAAAGGGCGGTTCAAATATAACGCGGAATTTTTCTATACAAATTTATTAATGATGCATATTTTGGGGTCATTTTAAATACATTTATTCTATCAGATAGGAAACTTCTGGATCTTCAAGAAAAAAAGCGACTGCGCACGCATTGTTTAACCTCAGCGTTGTCGTGAAACCGTTGCCACCCTAATACCTTTATAAACATATGATAGTGTAGCGTGAGCAATTTACCATCCCCAAGTATTAGCGCTGTAAATAGCGACATCTTCCATCTCTCTTCAGGTGCAATATGTTATTTTAACAGCGCCATCTCTTGTGGCCCTGCGAAGACATTGCACCTGCATACCGACCAATCGCTTCTTGCGCAGTAGGGAGAGTCGTCGGTTAGCCTTGGCTGCGGAAGGTCGTCCTTCCTGCAGCCAGATCTCTCTCTCTCTCTCTCGTGTGGAATAAATAGTTATTTATTGAAGAGAGTATTTCTATTCTATACCCATCTATTCCCATCCGTTCGTCCAGCAACGTATTTGTCGTTTGTCTGTCATGTAGAAAATCAGTCAATAAAATACTTTCCGAGCCCCAAAACACCATAGCCATCACTTTTATAGGGGACTGTTTCTCGACTTTCAAACCTTCACAAAACTTTTAGGCTCAATCAAACACTTCGGTCTTACTTGGAGTAGCAACACCGAACTATCTCTCAAGTCTCATTAACTTTTCACTTCATTTCACGCCTTCGTTAGTGAATCTCCTACATGCTGCGCTGCTCAAGTCGGTTTGTGATTTAAAAATGCACAGAATGCTTAATATATATGGTATACGTAGATGGTTATTGATGAAGTCCAATTTTTGAAGAAGCTGCACTAAAATCTTTAATCAGATTAGATCTACGGTCCACATAAAAACTGGGATCATATGGACTATTGTACAAATATATAATATTTAAAACTCATCGGCAAAACCAATAGGATGGGTGTTATGTGGTAGGATGGGTATTGCACACCTTGATTGAACTCAATAAAAAAGAGCAATGAAACACGTGCTACGCTTTCTTGACAACACACTGACTAACTGATGATTTATATAGTCAATCCGGATTTAGGCGTTGGAATTAAGGGTTCTTTTTAAGAGGTGGGACTCAATCGGTTTAAATATATTGGGACCAGTAGGGGCGTGTTAAAAAATGTTCCATGACTTTGAATTGTATATTATTTTGAAAGAAAGCTAAATTTCAAATGCTTTAAAAAACATCAATTTACTGTTGAAAACTTTGACTTTTGAATTCATCTTCTGCTTTGAATTCGATTATGAAGATTTTTTTTAATTAATTAATTTTCACAGAGCAAATTCCCCAAAATAGGAGTTCAGATATTATTAAATGAGCGTTGTATAAAAATGGTAATAAAATTTGTAATTTTGATCTTGACGCCTGTTAAAATATCGTCTCCAATAATATCCCGGAGGAATAGCATTCCAGAAGACATTATTTAAATTTGCAATCTTTTTCTTTATGAATCGCCATCATCAATAAAATTATTATGTTCGTCTTTGTTCCGGTTTTACGAGCAAATTAATCAAAATGCCAATAACGGCTGAATAAAGGACGATAAAAAGCACCATTTCCAAAAAGAAAAGCCATTCTGTCTCCATTTTAGGAGAACAATAATTCCGAGGATTGGACTAGTTTTTCTTGGATTCGTTTGCTCAAACTCTCCACGAGCGCCTTTGTGTGAAATCTCCTCGCAAGCCTTAATAGTATAATTTAAAATATAAAAGGTGGGCGACCTATTTTAGTGCAACCCGATGCATTTATTCAAGAGTCACATTCGGGATGCAAGTATCGTTTTGGGGGTTAGCGCTATCGTACGTGCTGCAGGAAGCTTTGAATGCTAGTAATGCAAAATAGTTTTTTTGATAGCATCCGTGTAAACAGGCAAAGCTCGAAGCTTTTTGCTGTAGTACAATGTGACTGGATCAAAAGCTTAAAAATGGGCGAGGACAAATTAAAATAGTACAAAAGATAAATATTTGAATTATAAAGGATATCGCCTAATTGAAACACACGAGTGAAATGTTCACGATCAAGAAACTTGCAAAAAATTTAAAACCCGTATTTAGCTATATGATTAGTGATTTTGGAGCGGCGAGTGACTGTGAAAAAGTAATGACCTGTTCAGTTTATAATAAGTATTGCAATATGCTCGTCAGTTTACTAATCAAAATCTGCTGGGTTACCCAACTGACATGCGTTGGGTCCGCGCCTACCCTGTGCTGTGTACTTGTAAAGTCCTATGTGAAACTGCCGATTACAGAAAGAGCAGGAGGACTCTGTGCAAAAGGCGACACCACTCGCCTCTCACATTCGGTGTTTTTTTTTGCTGCACAGCGCATTTGTATACTTTTGTTTCCTGTGGGAGGGGAATCTTACATATGACATCCTGAGGTTAATGGGCCCCAGGGTAGTGTCAGATTCTTACTGGCTAAACCCCTCCCTTGTCCGTCTCTGTCCCCCTGGAATTATCACATTGCTGTAGGGGACAGAGTCTAGCCATAGGTAGTCATAGCCTCTTTCTCTCACTGCCCTTTGGCGATCATCACTTCTTACACATTTCCCGCCAGAGGTCCCAGTTATACTTGCTCACCATCATGCTGTGGATCATGTTTTTAACTTTGGGCTCAGCTACCCCAAGTACTTGTTTTAGCGTATTTCTCTGGGGCACCCAAGCCTCACAATAATCGATGGTGTGTTGCATCGTCAATCGCCGCTTGGCAATGATGGCATACCGCGATTAGCTCTATGTCTATCCGTTTTAAGTTTTCTCCGAAGCAGCCGTGCCCCCTCAGCATTTGTGTCAGATGGAAGATCATCTCTTCTTATTACCTCCACCGACTTATGACCGGTATAAGTCAGTGGATCCACCTTCCTTTGCTGGACTGATCCCATCTTTGCTGTCAAGCTTCCCTTAGTTTCTGCTTGTGCTCTGCACGATTTTTGGAATCTTCGATATCTAAGACCCTCTTCTATGCCTAGAGGTCCAGCGAGGGGACTCCAGCAATCACAATCTTCAGATACTGTTCTATACACTGCGATGACTAGGCGTGTCGCCTGCTGTCGGACCCTGGCCAGCTTCTTTCTGTTGTTCTTGTATCTAAGTGACTCATGCTATAGGATTCTGTACAGCAGAATTGAGTGTATTACTTCGTTTATTTTTCTTCTTCTGCACGGCTTCGGCTCTCTAATATTAGGCATAAGCCACCCGAGTTCGCTGGCCTACCCCATGCTGGGCAGTCGAACTTTGTGTGTGCGGCTTTGACGTTGGTTGCTCCACAATGATGGTATTCTGGACTTATCTTCTTGGCTATTTTGTGGAGGCATCCTCCTAAAGCAGCCATGTCTGGTAAGGACCTGGATCAGATGGTAGTACAACTGACCATTTTCCCTACTATCCTCTTCCAGATCTGTGATCAGTCGGTATATCTACCTACCTTTTGTGGAGCTGTCCCATCGAGAAAGAAGTGCGCGTAGTTTTAAACTTGCTGGAATTTTGCCTTCTTTGGAAGAAGTGAAATGGAATGGTACTTTAGCGGCTGAAGACACTCCTGTATGGCTAGTCTGACGGCACTCAGTCCAATAAACCACTAACCACTGTGTGTCCTGTCTCAAATTGTGTTCTTCTCAGCAAACCATCAACCTCAGCAACCGAAGCGGTCTGAAAAGTGGACCGGTTGGGCAAATATACCTTGTAGCCACTCCTTTCTCTTTTAGAGCTTTTGCGGTATTTTTATACCCGGGGTGTATGATCACGGAAGCACCCCAGAGGCTAATTACCAGCGACTTAGGCTTGCGCCAAATGAGATCGCGAGAGAAACTAGATTTCCCTCCACTTATAAAACGAATATATTTAAACGATGGACCCACGTTTCATATATGGTTATGACGCAAAAACTCGGCTTTATTATTGTAAAACATCGACAAACACCAGATTAAAACATCTTCACGACACTGGTTTTATTCCATTGCGAGCAAACGCTGCACTCAACTTGCGCGTAGCTTTCACATGTGCAAATTTTTAATCAATATGCGCTACACAACACTTTATGAAGCCATATCTGCTATCTTACGCACTTTTAATTGACGGTTATCAAATGTTATATTCTGGATTTTCTTCACCATTTCTGACGTGGTCAACTCATTTAGGTGACCACTACGATGTTCGTCTTGGCAGCTCGTACGGCCTCATTTAAACTCTGCCACCCAATATTGTAAGCGAAGAAGCAGATTCCCCAGAATAGAATCTAGCTCGGATTTGATATTGGTTGAACATTTTAGAAAATGTTCATTTGAATTTAAATTTTAAATAGGATCTATTTGTAGCTAGTGAGTGCTGAAAACATCATTATTTTAATATGACATTTAAATAATATGCTCTATTTAACTTTATTCATCCCTTCAATTATTATTCTTCTAGATTCAGGAAATTAGTATTAATCTGGATCGAGATAGTCGATCGTAAATTAATTTATTTAAAATTTGATTTTAAATTAGTGGATCTTCTTAAGACCTTGTTTAAGCACCATTCTCAAACTTCCACATACAATTCACTCAAGTTCTATTATTGGCTTACTTGTGTCAAATATTTGTTTGGTGTCACGTAAGAGCTTGTGCAGATTTGGAAGCAAATATATGCAGAACATGTTCTCAACAGCGCGTCTAATGAAGTCAATCGTTCGGCTGTGTTATTAAACATTTGCGAACAAATGTTTCGTCCCGAAAGATACAAGACATGTCCTATAATATTTTAAAACAATTATTACAAAAATGTTTTTTAAATATTCAATTGTGGATTATTGGCTTGATTGAATCAATCACATTTTGCGTGAATAAGTGTTTGTAAGGGAATTCGTGATTTGGATATCGCGCCCAAATATCAATATCACGTCGTCCGCACCCCAACGAAATACAAATTATTACTTGGAACCCGCATCTTTTGATATTTCCGACATGGCTCAATGATGGGGAAAACAATATAACGATGATATCTTAGAATATTCTATAAGCTCGGCGGCATATTAAAATTCATCCCCGGTCACTGTGACCCTTGGGGATGTCCCGGCATAATCCTTTGACATTAATTAAAGCGGATTCTTTCTATCTGCTTCTTGATATAGCAATCTTAAGGGAAGTTTAATAACGGTTAATTTTAAAAGAAACCTGCAAGGAAATATTTTCGGCAATTATTAATATATCATCTGAGGAATTAGGAATATTTTTTAAATTTGCCTTTAATTAATTTTTTTTCAATATCAATCCTTGGCTCAAAATATTGAGTTAAAATTCTCTCAAACACAAAAAAAATGCAGAGAAATTTGTCACCATTTGATTCTATTTTTTTTGTACGTTTAAAGGATATTTTGATTTATTTTTCGTTTGTAGTTATTTAAAAGAGTCGAATAATATAGCACAAAGGATCTGCAAAATGGCTATAAGTTACCTATACGGGCCTGACATGAGTCAGCCCCTTTTTACACCTTTCTACAAAGAAAAAAGAGTCACTATGGATATGCTTTTAAGACCTGTTAAAGTCTATATTTTAGATCCAAGTAGCTTTTGCATGCTTATTTTCTTCCGATATTATAAAAAATGCATAAATTGATACTAGGACAAAAAAGACGCTATATTTGCATGTAGCTTATTGAAAAACTAAAGAATGCTGATTTGGTTATTTTATTAATTTTAGCATCATTAACTACAGAACTTCAGATAATGATGATACACTTACTCAAGCAGACAAACGGTGAAATTTTTTAATTTTTTTTATTAGGCTTTCATTTCGCCATATCTTCCCTGAAAGTCTTTTTACCTGTTGAAATGGTAATTATACTATTGGGATTGAGGTGGGTGTTTCGCCCTACGATGCCCACCCATAAATCCCTAGGGCGCCAACCTTAAGCCTATATAATCGACCCAATTATCGGCGACGCTGTGCGATATGTTCCACGTTTCCCCGGACTATCCAAACAGAGAGTGTCTTCCACTGATATTTAATCTTACAAGAAAAGCTACGCGCAAAGCGTCCAGTTGCCCAACTCTTTTGCTTCACGCTCTCCAAAGGAGGCAAGATTTCCGCAGGAAGACCAGCTTCAGACCACGTGCACTAGCGGGATCACTGCTACTACGGATCCAATCTCAATTTGAAGGAGGCTGCAACGGATGACGGACTGCAGGGGCTCCCCCTTCTCCATGGTACTCGTATCGGTTTGATACCTTGCAAATTAATTCTTTAGCACATCCAAAAAAATCCAGTGGTGTCAGATTTGAAAACCATGCGAGCCACGGAATAGGGCACGTTCCCAGGCAAATAAATCCATTGGTGTCAGATCTGAAGACCGTGCGAGCCACGATATAGGGCACGTCCCCAGGCAAAGAAATCTACTGGTGTCAGGTCTGATGACCGTGCGAGCCACAAAATAGGGCTGCCAAAATAATTAATTTATATCACAGAGCCCTGTAAAAAGCCCCAAATAAGCCCTGCCTTTGCAAAGAAAAAAGGAAATGCTACAATTACAATTGAAATTAAAAAAGGTGTGGTGCATGCATATGAAGCAAAAGTGGACAAATTGGGCAAATTTTGTAAATAAATTTAATAAAAATATTCTGTACATAAAAAGTATTTTATTAAATGTGAACCTAGCAAACTTATTTGAAATTTTGTATACTTTTTTTTAATTTTCAAACTAGTTATCGGAATACTAGGAGAGAAATTGCGTATCAATTTCCTCTACTTATTTTTAGTATCATTTACTACTATTATTATGCATTTGATTTGATATCAACGAAGAAAAAACTCGTGACAGTTCGCGCAGCACCCACTCATCCCGTATTTTTGTTTTTCGATATTTTTTTACTTTTTTCGAATTATTCTTTCACAAATCGATCCTTCTCCGAATGCTCAGTTAATATTTCCACCTGCTGTCACTGCATTGTGTCCCAATTTGAACTTATACCGTGCAAGTCACGATACGTTCCCAAACAAAGAAATTCACTGGTGTCAGGTCTGGAGACCGTGTGAGTCTCGAAATAAGGCCGCGAAAATAATTAATTTATACACGATAGAGGTACCCATAAAAGAAATCCTATTTGGGGAAAAGGTGTCGTGCGTGCATACGAAACAGAGGTGGCCAATTAAAAAAATGAATAAAAAAATATCAAGCATAAAAAATATTTTCTTAATCTCGACCCTGGCAAACTCTTCAAGTTTAACAACCTATTGAATTATTTTTGTGACATGTAGCATATCGTTGGAAAGGGTATAATGCAGCAAACTTTTTAAAATTAAACTAAGTTCAAAATAGTTGTTAGTTTTTTGTTTAGAGAACTTATTGGTTGACATTTCTTATTCGTTATTACATTTTATGTGAATTTGGAAGCTCAGAAATAACTTTCTTTAAACTAATTGAATAAAATAATAAGTATTTTTGATCAAAAATACATTGCAAAATATAAAAATAGGTATTTTGTGTTATTAAGACTACAAATGAAATAGTAATGACGATTTAAAGGTGGAATTTTCGATATTTTTTTAAAAAAATTCGACAACCCTGACACTTAGAACATTGGGTCTATGTGTGAAACCTAGCAAAAGACCTTCCTAACTCCCAAAAAAAAAAAAAATTGTCGGTCCATATGCAAAACACCCTATAAATCACTTATAAATTTGTACAGCAAATTTCCGGGGTAAATCTGTCCACGATGCATTAAAATACTTGAGATATTTCGCCTAGATTCTATTTAATAAATTAGGCCATTGATATTTTATAATAATATTGGCATGAAATTAAATCCAAAGAATCGTCTTACTTAAAATACTTATAATTTTTTTAAGATATCCAAACAAAATATAAGAATCTCAATAACTGTCTGATGAAAAGACTTGATTACATCGCAAGACTTGTTTGAGAATTAATAATTGAAACCCTTTATACCAACAAACACTCTTATTTATCGGATGGAAATGAGAGAAAAAAATGCTCTAAAAATGCGTCAAAGCGTCAGCTTCAGTAACGAGCTTAAAGCTCGAAGCTGTTATTTTTTCGCTTAAATCAATTATCATCAGGCAAATTGGATTTTACCAGATTAACTCTACTTAGGCGCATTCGAGTTTTAAAATCACTTCATTACGGCATTTTAATTGAATCATTACGAGCCTATCTGCCGGACCGTTCTCAATTCGTTAAAAATTATATTTCGAAATTAACAAGTTTTGAAATGTTTATTTGTAACTTGACGAGATTGGATTAAAATTTGATTCTGAAGACGAGGGAGCACACTGGGAAACGGCTCTTTAAATTAAATAAGGAAGAGCTGAGGCGCACAATTTACTCGGTAGATTGAAAAGGAGAACATCTTATTTGCAACATTTGCAAGTTAAATCTGCAATATAAATGCAGTGTAGGGTGATTGTATTTTTATGTCCATTTGCATAATAAATGAATTATAATCGAATTTGGAATTATCATGGTTTAGAACCGGAATGAAACCGAAAAAGGGGTGATGGTTTGTCGCTTTCTTCCGCGTCGCGTCGTTTGTCCTTATATTTGGTCTGCTTAGTTCATTGCATTTTGTTGTACGCATGATGATTTTATGAATTTAGGAAGAATTAAAAAGCGCAATGTTAATCAAGTCGAAAAAACTCATGAATGTATAATTTTGGTTATTTTATACTAATCAAATTAATTGCCACCCGCCAAGTGTTAATCTTCCACTTTTGAATTATGTTCCTAATCTAAATTATGCTAGAAAATAAGTTTTTGATGCAAATAAAAATAATAATAGAATCCGGAGCAAAAACCGGTAAAAATTATTACCGGAATGGAAAATGTAACTGAACCGATTTAAATGTTATGAGAAGCAACCGAGACCAAAACCGAAATGAAAAAAATAATAACGGTTCAAAGTCCTAGAAATGATATAGTTTACCCATATTTAATCATACTTGACTAAAATATTTATAGAATGCACGACTCATAGGAGGTATTCTAGTTTGGAATTTTGGAAAAATATAGAGAGAAAAAAATCTAAAAAGTTTAGATTTTTAAAAATATATTTACAAAAGAAATTTTCAAAATTCCAACTATTTACGACTAAGTTATAACTATTGTATTTTAACCAGAATAAATTTTTTAAACGCGTTTTTCTCGAAATTACTTTTCTCATCCCGGTTGACATAATATCTCATATTTTATAAAATCGATTGTCTTCAAATTTAGTAAAAACTTTTTTTTATAAAAGTTTCTATTGTCCCTTACTGACGTCAAAATTTTGTTTTTAACAATGATTAAAAAAAATTAAAACTGTGAAAAAATAAGGTCAAAAATGAATTTTTTAAACAGTCGCCATTTTGTTATAATTGAATATATTGTTTTATTTGAGGTAGAAACTATAGGGACATTTTTAATTATTAAGAATATTTTTTGAATTAATATTTTTGATAAATAAAAGGGTTAAAACTGTATCAATCAGGATATACCCTTTTTTACCCCTTACACTTTACTAGACTATATTTTTTTTAATTTTTGATAAAAAATGTATTTAAAAAAAAATTATTTCTTTTTTACCGAAATTTAAAAAAACACCCAAATTTTATGACTAGACTAGAATAAATAAAATTAATCATTATACTGAAAGCACTCATTGAAATATAAAGACATGAAGACTTCATAACAACTGTTACAAAATCAATATTCCTATGATTGACTTAAAAAAAATAATGAAAACCGGTAAAACCGTTATTTTTATCCGAATGAAAAACGGATCTGAACCGATTCTATAATATCGATATAAATATCGGTTCGTTACATATTTTACGCGTAAAGGAATTTGATTGATTTTTGTAGGACTTCGAACCGGAACGAAACCGAAAACCGATTACAAGTAAAATTGTTATTTTTATTGATTTATTTTATAATAAAATTTGTTCAATCTGTTGAATCAATACTTCAAATAATTTTATTATCAAACCAAATTCCAGCTTGTAATCTAAAGTCAGTAGAGTAATCAGTTAGTGTAATCTTGTTATAATAAAGAGTGTGTAGCGTAGGCGATTTACCATCCCCACGTAGTAGCGCTGTTAACATCGACATCTTCCATCTCTCTTCAGGTGCAATGTGTTATTTTAATAGCGCCATCTCTTGTGGCCCTTCGGAGACATTGCACCTGCATACCGACCGATCGCTTCTTGCGCGTGCACCGCTGTTGTCGGTTGGGTAGTGACGCACAGGAAACAGCAGTCGGAGGAGTAGTCGGTTAGCCTTGGCTGCGGGAGGTTGTCCCTCCTGCAGCCAGATTTCTCTCTGTCTCTCTCTCGTGTGGAATAAATATTTATTTTGAGAAGAGTCTTTCTATTCGATGCCCGTCTATTCCCTTTCATTCATCCAGCAAAATCACAGTACGACAGAAGAACGGACCAGTCGAACGGACCGTCCCGATGAGCACGTGGGAGCGGGGAGCCGCCCCGGGACTCCCTCGAGAGCGCCCCCACCTCAACGTTACAAGTACATATATTCCGGCTGCCATTGCTTACATGACAGCCAATATAGCAAATATTTTAAACCAGATTGATATTATTCCTTATGACTGTGTTGTTATATATATTTTTCGTTAATGTAGTTTTAATTTAATCTTTGTGGAATACCAATATTAATATTTTGATGAATTTGAAAATTTTACCTTTGAAAGTCCACCCTCTATTTTATGCTTGTGCCACATTATTAATATTTTTAATTACATCCCACAGGTTAATTGAATTTCAAAGAAAACAGAGAGCATATTGAATCTTCGATTTGCTTACACGTCGGAAAATAAGATTTCTTTCTTAGATTGGCTGATCAATAATGCGGCCTATAAATTTTTATCTTTTTCCATGTAAATAAATCGTATAAATAAATACGAGCAAATAAAGAACAAGATGTGTGGTATGAACTAAGCATATAAAAATTTATCACTGTTGATTTGACGTTAAGATTACGTTTGTTACGCATCAAATGCCATAAAAAAGTCTCAAAACACTTTTCTGTGTTTTTCCTTGGATTTATTGGCTGTAAACATTTTGTTGTGTAAGTAGGATCATCAAAATATGTTGCAGCATTGGATTGGTGTAAAAATAATGTCGAACTTCCAAGAGCTTATAAACATAATATAATGTATGATCACAAGAAATGATTAGGACTTGTAGACATTCAAATCCTACAAAAATAAAGGAACAAATTAATCCTCAGGCGACTCCAACAACACATGGAGACGGATGATATTGCTTACCGCCAAATTTGTAAAGATCATGTGAAGATACAATGCAAAAAGCGAAGAAATGGTTAAGAGTAGCTGGATTTGAGCTGGCTGTCCAAAAGAAGAAGCGCTGTTGTTCCCAAGGTGCAGGAAACTTGCGCCATATGGCCAATATCACGGAAGATCTGACCAAGTTGATGCCTAAGATCGGAGGCCCAAAAACTAGCAGAAGAAGACTCAACAATTAAGTAATGCATTCGGTTCTCTTGTACAGTGCATCAATATGGATCAAGGTACTGCAAATTGAAAGAGCTAAGTTCAGCATGACCAGAGTTCAGAGAAGAAGAAGCGATCAGGTTGGCTGCTTCATATCGTATAGTGTCAGATGACGCTATCCTGGAACTGACTGCTCAGTGGCTCCACAGCTCCAGGACACACTCCAGGACAGCTCCACGAAAGGTTGGTGTTTATATTCCACTGGTAGTTTCATATTCCACTTTATGGGTAGAGAACACAAGATAAGTTGCGTACCCAACTCATGTTAGTTAAGCTACCCCAGCAGCGTTTGATGAACAAACCGACAAGACTGCTTTCGTTCACTTCTACTCTACACCAGGGGTATGACTATTACTCATAGGCGTAAGGTTGCTCTCGCTCTAGAGATTTTTTGGTGGGCATCATAGAGTTAAACACCCACCCAATGTTAAGACACTGATTACGTGCAAAATATATATATATATCAAAACTGGAACTCTTTATCATATCTTTTCAAGCAAGACCGTCTAAACGCTATTATTATAAAACAATTCCAACAAAATATGATATAACTGCTATTTTAAAATATAATTTGTGCAAAACCATCCTTATTCTTAAATTAAAATATTGCATCAATTCGACCAGAAATCCAATTTACATTTAATCTACACCGTCATTTAAGTTTACTCCTCTAGATCGTATCAGCTTGTATAATAAACAAAGAAAGACCCTTTCGTATTTTTTTCTGCTAGGGTGACATTATCAGTTAGAGCTCTAAAGATATAAAACAAAGCAACTTCGTTAAAGTTTTTGAAGAATATTCAATTTGTTTGACATGTTAAGGGATGTCGAAAGCAATGGAACAAAGACATTGCCAATCAACCACTAATTCATTGCAGGCGTACTGAAAACTAAGTACCGTCGAGATAGTTCATACATAATGAATCTGTAGTTTCATATTCACATCTCACATTATAATGGCAGCTGAAGAGCTTATGGATCACAGACGTAACTATTGAATTTGTGGTCTATTATGCTTTTATTGAGCTCTCAGTGTATTGAAAATGTATATCCTTCATACACAATGGATAGATGTAAATTTATGCATGTGCTCACATAGCAAATGCAGAGCTTAGTACATTTCATCCCTATTCAATTTGTCCAAAGTTGTGTAGTCGTTCACTTATTTATTAGTATTAGGAAGAACCTTCCTTTGAAATATACATTTTATTTCATATTGTTGCATCTCTCATTGAATTTAATATGAACATAATAAAATAATTAAGAGTTATATGTTATGACACCAAGGGAAATTTTATTTTTTTAAAAGCTCGTTGACTAAAAGCTTACTTTATCAGGCTAATTTTTATCCTGTCTTATCGACATATTCATGGAACGCATACATGTTTCGCGTACGGGTTAGGTTCGGTTAAAATAGCGACCTTCGGTAAGAGTTATTTAATATTAT
Source organism: Stenopsyche tienmushanensis (assembly GCA_008973525.1). NCBI lineage: Eukaryota > Metazoa > Arthropoda > Insecta > Trichoptera > Stenopsychidae > Stenopsyche > Stenopsyche tienmushanensis. The sequence continues at coordinate 1,375,290 of WACJ01000016.1, forward strand.
TTTTTCGTGATATAAGGGCTCCCACTTCGGCTCACCCAGATGACGCCCACGTACTGAAATCGATGACTGATCTCGAAAAGCTAGATGAATATTGCCTAATAATTGCGAATTGAATAGCGATCGACCAGATCCGCGTCCAGGTGTCCACCCATTTTGCTCCACGCCCTCCATAGGAGGCGAGGTTTCCGCCGCAAAGAATAGCTTCAGACTATGTGCACTCGAAGGTGCGATGGGGAAGAAAGGACTAAAATTAAGCTAAATTCAAGGGATATACATCCGCGAGTTTACTACCTCCACGAGCTCAACGTCAGCTTTAAGAAGGCTGCAGCAAATGACGGACTGCAGGCGCTACTCTTTCCCCATGGTACTCGTATCGGTTCGGTCATTCTTAGTACTTAGCCACGGAAACGAGTCGCCGTTCGAGCAGCGTAAAACCGTTCTCTTCTGTTTGCCTAGGCTGTTTAGGATAGTAGTGTGCTTTTGACATAGGGTGACCTGCGCACCCAACTCATGTTAGGTGGGCTACCCCAGCAGCGTTTGTTGACCAAACCGACGAGGCTACTTTCGCACATTTCTACTCCATATCATTACCCCAGGGATTCAACCGTTGCCCATGGGCGTAGGGTTGCCTCCCCCTTCTAGGGTTTTATGGGTGGGCATCATAGAGTCACCCACTTACCCAGAAAAAAAAACCGGAGCAATTGGAATTATGTTGATTTGTTTAGATTGTATTAATTGAATAACACAAATTGTTACATCCTGTCAAATCAATAATTTAGATAATATTGTTTGTTGTTGTGTCAACCGTTCGATAGCAATCAAAATGGGTAACACGCTATAGAAAGTTAGACCCCCGTAAAAAACTAAACACGCATTTAGTTTGTTAGCATTTTTAGTGCCAGCGAGGATATCTGTATATATAAAACTTGTATAGATAAAGTTTTATAAGTAAGGTTTTTTTTCCACGGAAAATGCCGCAAAAAGTCCCGAAAACACTAAAAGTGATGGCAATGGCTTCAAGGTTTTTGTAGACCGCTAACACTTTGAATGAGAGCCTCGTGATTGGACGCTATGCCCGGACATGTTCACAAATCGTGGTATGCATCCATGACTGGGTATCCGGATGGACGCTCTGAAATCAGGGAGAGACCAAAATTAAAGAGCGAAGCCTTAAAAAGCGCCTGTAGCCTGTGAGGAACTGGGATGTCCAGTGGTCTGGAAGTCGCGCACATTAGATCTCCAGATTCACAGAGGCTCTCAAGCACCGGCAGATAGTTGGTTGATGCCGTGTGGTATACCGATGGTCCCGCACCAGAGCACTTCTCACCAACTGGATAAGTTATAGGGATATTAAAAATTGCATAAAAAATTGTTTGACATTCCATTTTATTGCCTAATGTTGACTTGTGTGTCCTATAGCATATGCATGTATACCACACGTTGTCCTGCTGGATCATTTGTGGACTTAGATCATTTCTTCTTCATGATTGTCACAACACCTCTGTTGAATTTGTTTAAAAATAAAATGGAAACACCAAGATCCATTAATAATTTTAGGTATTAAAAAATATGTTTTTTTTCTGCGAAGGAACATAAATGCTCACCGATGAGATGTGACCAAAAACAAGTGCTGCAATCGAAGTGGACGCTATAGGAGAGTTGACTGTATTGGGTTTTTTTTGTACAGAAAACCATGTTATCTCGTTTCCATCTCGGATATTATTTTGCATTAAGGGCTCAATTATCACGTAAATGTGTTCGACATATCGACAATCATTTTGAATTGAGTGATTTATTAAATTATTCTCCTCTCTGATCTGAAAATACTTTCTAAAAGAAGAGTAATTGCGTATATTTTTACGTTTAAATTTGTGATTTTCTCGTAACGTATTTTACGTGAATGTTTTCACCTTTTTTGAATAATAATTATCTTAAGTGAAGGAGCGCACAAAATATATTTAAGGCCGAGCAATTTAGCAAGTAGACCAAAGTAGGCTCTCATTTCTGCGTACTTTTTTCTGTGAATTTTGTTTCGCCATTGTTAAAATACATTATGAGAAGTCGTTCGAACCTCTTTTATACGGTATTAAATCAAAGACGTAATGAAGTCTGACGCACAATGCCAGATTGAAAATAAAAACGTCTGAGTAGACCTCGCTGATGAAATTTCCAGCAGATGCTTTAAATTCAATTGATTTATTACCCAAAAATACAAATTTTGTTTTTTAACTTTTGCAGCTTTCTCCTCGTCAGTCTATCCACTGGTGGAGTAATAAATCTTTTTATACTTTTTTGCAAGTCGCCGATCCGATAAAAGTTGAGCAGATTACATTTTTTTTTGTTAATAAAGTGGGTGCTTATATTTATGTCCCCTGGAGAAATTTTTTATTGCTCCAGTAATCGCCAGCTTGTAGTGTTCCCACATAAAAACGACGCTATAAAAATCCTTACTGGCCCCCATGCTCCCGAGTGCAATATGGGAAGAATTCCCAAAATATAAAGCAGTGTTTTGTCATGTAAAAATACCTCCTGCAACCCTTCTTCCAGATATGAAAAATCGGCGATGCGTCACGCCTTCTTAAGTCGTCTCAACTTTCTTTGACACCGGATAATAAATAAGTACGCCGAGAAAAAATATTTTAAGGGTGAAAATGTGACAAAGCACAAGGAAAATGTACACAATATTAAAGGTTGTATCGTGCAAAAATTTGTGCTTATTCTTATATGAAAAAAACAGCAGGATAAACACAAAAATGTCACTATGGAAAATATTGAATTTGAATAAGAAATTTGATTAGGAACAAATAATAAAATCTTTTTAAAGTGTAGATTTTGCATTAGAGTAGATAGTATTGGAAATAACATCCCGAAGATGAAAGTAGTGATTCGGTTTTGAGCGAAATTTTCAGCCAAGTCTTGGAGTCCGACCAAATGTCTTGGCCGCAGGAAGACTTGATCTTCACGCCGACTTCTCCAATCTCGTAATTGTGATCTTTCTCTTGTCGTGTATATAAAGACCTGGATCAAGAAATCATATTTTATTCGCTCTGTCTCTTTCCTGCGGATCGATGGTGAACGAACCCAAGGAAGCGGCCAGTGTGAATTCCATAAGCAGTTTTGTAAAAAAATAACAAATTTTCTGCAATCATTTGCTACAACATGATTTTAACATGACAGATCATCTGGAGGGGTTTCAAGAATTCAATCCTAATTCGATCGATCCCGTCGAGAATACGATATTATTATTAGAAATAACTATAGACCGCTGCACACCACATGTGTGGATATACTCTTTCTGGATTGCTTATGTGCGCACTCAGCATGTGTGTGCATACTCATTAAAGGGTTAGTACAATCTTATGTTATCAATATACATCACAAAAATTTTGCTAAAAAATTTTGCGATAAATGAAATGTAACTGTATAATTGTTTTGGATTTAATGGAGCATATCCTATATTTTATATTTATTATTAAAATGATTCTACGTTTTTTTTCTTAAATTAACTTATAAGTTCTGAGATATATTATAATATTATGCCGTTTATTTATACTGCATAAGCGTATTGCTTGTTTCTTGAACAGGATATCCAGTGGAATCCTCAGGGCTCTTCTGGGAGACGTTACATTCTCTCAAAAGGGCATTGAATCCATTTGGGCTCATCATTTTTTAAAATGTTCCCTTTTTATCAGGATCGCCACGATCGATGTTTTATATGGCATTTAGTAATTTTTAAATGACAATTTTGCATTAAAATTTGGAAAATACATTTGGAATTTTATTTAAAATAGTATATAATGATATTTTATACCAACTAAAAATATGTCGATCATGTGATCGGATCGCCCGCGAAAATGGCTCGTCATTAAAGTCTCGCGGTTGGATCTCTTTTTTTTAAGATTTGAAAATAAAACACCTCGACCGAAGAACAGGTTTTTATCTCTTTGTGATTTATATTTCGGAGACTCTTCTTTGGTCCGATATTCGAAAAAACTGCATGCGTATCAAAACTATATGTTAATTAATATAATTTTTTTTAAATCGAAAAAATCTGATTTACATAAAAGACCATAAGAAAAATATACGAAGTCTCAATAACTCATTCGATTTTTCCTCTGTGGAACTTATTAGCAGTTCCATAAGTTCAATAATGGAAAATGTATTTGCCCTAAATAATTCATCGAGCATAAATTTTAAAGTTATATCAGCTGTATTAAAATATGTATCTCCATAGCACAAAACTTCAATAGTTACTCGTTGTTGCCGTACTCAAATTGTTGGATATAATATTCAATTGACAACAATAAAATCAATTTTCAACTCATGGTTTAATATTATCTATTTAGTCATTGATGATTAGGTGTTTGTATTATGAGTAAATTATTTGATTGTTATCATATCGATTGTGCAAAACCACGGGAAGATGTCCTTCCCGCAGGTTTATATTACAAATACATATAAATAGCTGCGCAGGAGACGCAGAAGGTCGCCAGTGAAATTGGACGACTCGTGCCCAATATTGGAGGATCAAAAGCAATATAATAAAGCTGGTTATCCAACAGCAGGGGGCGCCATCACTTACCGTGGCATATATAACAGTATCTTAGGACACGGTGCTTTTATTTGCTAGAACCTCCCTGTTGGACCTCCTGGCAAAGAAGAAAGTCTCGGACTTATATGAAACATACCATCAACGTTTGTGAGGCTTGGATGCCCCAGATGGACGTGCTGAAAAAAGCGCCCGAGTAACTGGTTCCAGATTTGCGAATATGATCCACAATCTGATGATAAGCAAGAAGGAATGAAATATTTGGCAGGAATACGCGGAAGAAGTTATGAGTTTTTGAAACAATGTGATAAACAATACCAGAGGGAACTGAAACAGACAAAGGAAGGTGTTTATTCAGTAAAAAACTGACACTGTCCTGGAGTCCACTAACCCACACAAACAGGAAAAAATAAAAACAGGCACATAGCTGTAATATCTTTCTTCTTCTTCTTCTTGTGGCGCCTATAGCCCTGTGAGAGGCCACCGACAACGCTTGTCGCCATTTTCGTCTGTCCTGGGCCTCCTCCCTCCAATTGCCCAGACTCAGATGTGTGGCGTTTTTTTCTATTTGATTAGCCCAGCGTAACCGAGGCCTTTCGACGGGTCTACTGCCACTCCGTTGGAAGTCCAAGACGGTTCGGGGGACTCGGTGTGACGGCATCCATGCCACATGAACTGCCAGATGAAGACGGCAGGTTCGGACGAAGCTAGTAATAGTCGTCTCGCCGTACATGTCCATATCCTCGCGATTGGACCTCATGGTTTCATCCCGGAGAGGTCCGAAAATTTTCGGAATAAAATATACAACCACCTCCATCCTACCGCTCAGCTTCACCACAGTCCGATGATAAAACGAACCCACATCAACCCAGTCGTATTGAAGATACGTAAAAGCGAGGAACAGTCTGGAGACTCTACCTCGAGAATCCCCATGCTTCACGATGTATTAGAGTCAACGTATTTGACCTTGGCCGCGGGAAGAAGTGTTCTTCCCGCAACATGCTTTTTTCCATGTTACATTACTTCTGGAAAATTAATAAGTCCCTGCTATAATTTTTCTTAGCAAATGTTGATTGGAATACATTCTAGAATATTAACGCATCTCTATGTCTTCGATAGTTTAACTATCGACTTAATTCAAATTAAATCACTTACCGATCAAATTTCAATCTAATTATAAAGTTATTTTTGAGTAAGTTTAGATTTTTATTTATAAATCCTAGATCACTAATCATTAGTCTCACAGACTACAAACTTGGAACGAATTCGATATGTATGCATGTTCCCGAACCTTCCCCGCCTTGCCTCGCTCAGTGCCTTTCTAAATAAGCAAATTAGTGACCCAGCCTTACTCATTGCGTGTGCACGTCAATCGTCGTTAATCTAACCGTTAATAAATCCATCAATACCCGTTCCACTTTAATGAAAGTTTAATGTATTCATCACGTTTTATAGCCATGTTTTCAGGACAACTAAAGGGCCAAAGTATTGATTTTCATTTAAACGAACTGACTAATAATACTCTCCAGTCTTCGAGTTGCGTATCCTAATCGTATTTCAGCGATACATTTAAATCTTCAGTAATGTATTCTATTAAACGACGAAAACAGTACCGGGACGGGGCTTATCGATGCGAGTCAAAAACGCTCTTCTGTTGCTTAAATCTTCCAACCAACACAAGGCAAAAGATAAAGAAACAGTCTGAAACTTTCGGAATTTATTTCATGCTATATAGACACAAAACATCTGCGTCCCTATCACTGCCAAAGTGCCCCTGCAATTTTACATAAATATGATAGCCCGCGGGCTTTTAGTACATTCATGCCCTGAGCAGATGTCTTATCCGGCACATAGAATAAACCTATCCAATTTTCGAAATTACCCCCTGGGTGAGCAAATATTGCCGAATAAATTTAAATCACCATGAATGCTACCTTGCATAAAGTTACAATGGCTAGGAAAAAAATCGTCATATTCAAAAATTTCAACGATTTCTTTATCACGCCAAAGTTTGATTTTTATCAAGCATGCAAACAGATATGTCCGTTTACATAGAGCTTCTATGGAAACATCAACTTATAATTTATAGGAAAATGCATTTATGCATTATATTTCTCGAGCTAAGCAAAATATTCAAGACTATTCAAGATCGTAAATCTTGCTGCAAAGCCTTCGATCGTATTGAAACTGTCAAACAAACAGATTTTTATCTCGAAGCTACGACATTAAAATCAACGATTCTTAAACGTCTCAAACGAATCTTTTAAATAAATTTACTTTTCTTTAGTGTTCTGTAACTCCTTTCTCCAATAGCTGATGTTTTTTGTCGGTCTGAATATTCCAGCGGAGATGAGATCTTACAATAGATTCCATGTATCAGTTGATCTGCCGGATGATTAGACAGTGGTCCGAAATTCGGACCGGTTGGACACGGAAACCTTGTCGCCCTCCATTTTTAATGCATTTAGGATATTCTGCAAAAGTTGTCTATGACCTCCATCGGGTAGTAGAGCCCCCCCCCATTCAGTAACAGGTGACAGTAAAATATATAACGGTACGATATTAACACTTGGTTTAATTATTTTTTTGCATAACAGCAAACATTGCGATGGGATTAAATTGTTCGAAGTTGAGCTCATTGTTGATATAATTTTTAAAATATAATCAATAAAAACTTTAAATATTTTTCTATAATATAAAAAAATATATAACCTAATATCACTTATAATATTTGTATTATTTATTTTTCAAATAAGGTAGTTTCCCTGCCGCACCCACTGTAGAAACGTATCATATGAAAATTGGTCAATGCTTTTCAATAATTCTATTTATTTAGTTTATCAGTATGAAAAATATAATTTATATAAAATGATTATGTAGTAATAAAATATATCTGTATGAAGTCATTGTATTGCATGTCCGGATATTAAAATTGCCATATCTATTGACTATAGCGGATATCGAATCCAAAGGAAATCGATGTATTGGATGTTTCATGTGCAGATTCCACTCAAATGAACAAACTTTTCATTTTAAAAAATGTAAAATGTTCAAGTTTATTAAAAAAAATATTTAAATTCTAAGTATGGAATGATCTATAAATAAGTTTTGATATATCCATTATTATAGATTATATTATGACCATTGCTTCAAATCAATTTATCAAAGACCCTACATGATTTTGTTAATCATCTCAGAATTGATTTTTCCCGTTCAGGAAATCGGGTTAAGTCCGAATCGAGCTTTCATTACTTTATACTTCCGATTTTCCAAATTTATTGGTATCCTATATAATTTAATGGAGCCCAAGAACTAACCCACTATACACTATTTAAACGTGTTGTATTTATTAAAAAGATATTTGGCTCATGAGCTGAAACTATTTTTTTAGTATTTAATTTATGAAATTTATGGAGATATGGATATTTGGAGCAAGAAAGAGAGTTCATCGAAGTGTGTCTTCTGAGCATGTTACAAAACGTAAATTTCGCCGTGGAGTTGAAAGATTTATCTGATTCTATTAAAACCCACTCAACCGACGATATCTTCTACTTTTAAGTTATATGTATAAAATATAATGATTTATGATTATAACGACATTTTTTAAAGTATAGTTTTGAACATCATTTATATCTGCGTGATGTGATTCCGTAGGAACACTCAAAAAATAATTATAGTACAGTATATGAAAACTTAAATAAAAGTAATTAATGCCATTCTAACTAAGTTTTATATTATTAATAGTGATTATCCAGCTGCGTTGCAATACCACGTCTCGTTTAAAAAACTGCGTACACAAACAATATTTTTACTATGTCTATATTATTTACACAAGTGTATACAATAAGTTGACAAAGATTTATCCTAATCGGATGAACGGTATGGAAGCGCATTAAATACGGACAAACAAATGTTGCTTTTTGTATATTAGACTATACTTATATTACTCGCGTAATCTTTAGCAATAAGTGAACGAAGTTTTATTGCAATTTGATTAGCGGTATGGCGGCGCATTACATACGAACAAACAGAGATTATTTTTTATACGACAAAAAGAGACTTGGTTTGCGCTCCACACAAGTTGAAGAAGATGGCCTGGTAGAAATGAAATATGAACTTTTTTCGAATTCCTTATATGTAGAGTGTGATCCCAGCTGCGAGACTATAAAAACAATAACGGACCAATAGAGGTTGATCCCGAGCTCCTATGCGGTCTGATCCCCGTAAAAAACAACCTTATGACAACCCGCACATCTAGCAACACTGAGAATTAGTGTAAAACTAATTTAACGTCCCCCTGGAGGAACCAACATCTGCTCAACCTGATGACCGAGCGCGATGCAAAGCGAGAAACCATAATAAATAGAAATGGGATGTAAGAAAAAATAAGAGGGGGGGGGGTCCGCCGCGCGGCTGCAACGCTGTAAGTGTAGGACGCGAGAAACCATTCAGCTTCAGCAGAAGGCTGCAGCCGGAGATGCATTTACTGTGTAGTCGACTCTACTCGATGGTACCAGCCCCATCTGGAGCATACCAGTGTTTGGCGTAGTAACCGCCGTCGACGCATTTTGCACCAAAGCTCTGACAAAGCGTGAAAAAGACGCTGAGAGCGCCGGGACGGGTCACCAGATATTTGTGCCCCCTCACATGGCTTGCGGACACGGCACAGAAGCGCCTCCCGCTCAGCCCCCATGCCTGGTGCAGTGCATGGGCAATCCGAGCTATCCAACAGACCAAGTCCCATTGAATGGGCACTAAAATGGCTGTGACCCGTGAGGAATTGTGTCATCCAATGGCTGGGCGCAATCCCCTTGTTCTTAAACCTCCTCTCGACGGAGTCGAAAAATCGGAACAAGTGGCGGCCACTTGTTGAATTGAACCATCTGTTCTGCAACGTCCTTGTAGCCGCGTCCTCAGCCCATCTCCGCAGAGACGCCTTTATTATCTCCGCCGTGAGTGAGTCGCCAACCTTCACTGCGTGGTCCTTCTGCCATTTGTAAACTACGGCAATTACCTGGAGTTTCAGGTCCATCGGGAGAATTTCCGACCAGACCGGTAGGCTGTCCGTCGCCACCGTTCGGTAAGCTCCTGTAGCCACATCAGCGGCAAACGCTGCGCCGAGTTAAGTCTGCGCGAGGAGGTTAGCGTGGGGTCAGATTGACCCGGTCGCATGCAATGGAGAAGGAGGGAACAAGGTAAAATGGAGAAGTACCGCGAGGTTACTATTGCAGTGTCTTCCCCTTCCCTATGATTCTCCACAGAGATTCTACACATTTTGCCACAGAGCCAACAACTTTTCTCTCCTGTATTCCATAGACTATTGAAGATAGTGGGGTTGCTATTTACACCGATTCCATATTCAATTTCACAACACAGGGTAAGCCGCGCACCCAACTCATGTTGTACCCAACCCAACAAGCGTTTGATGAGCAAATAAACTAGCCTGCTCTCACACACCTTTACCTCAGGGGCTCGAATGTTAGCCACGGGCGTAGAGTTGCCTCCCTTGGGGTTTTATGGGTGAGCATCATAGAGTGAAACGTCCATCTTATTTCAGGAGGAAAATGAAGACACTGGGTAAATGGCACTAAATTATCTTAAGGATTTGTTTCAAATGGTCTTCGTTGCAATGTATTCTGATCGTATTGCACCCATATGAATACCAACGGAAGGAAGTATGCAAATCGTTTTTAATAGTCAACGAATCTCTCCCTTCCCGAGTAAAGTAGGATCTATTAAAAGTAGCTCTAAATCATCAAGTACAATAAGTTAATAAGCAAAGAGAAATAATATGATTAATGGGTGCTACTTATCGCTGTACACCAGACTGTTTCCTATACGCATCTCAATTCCTCGTCAATTGCTGACCCGAGGTGCTTACTTTCCTATGGTGTCAGTTTTTTCTTTCTTAAGTCTTACGTGCATATAATTGTATGCGGGGACGGACTACAACTTAGATCTTTTTTTGCGACGAATATGAAGCAGTTTTGCTCCGGAATGCCTCACAGCTTAGTGTAAATTGTTTGTAAAATTTAATTTATTATTTATAATAAAATGTTCTGCAAATAAAAAATATTAAATTTGAAGATGGAAGTAATGCAAAGTCGACGTGTATATGTATTTATTTTTTCATATGTTATTTCAAGGATATGTCTCGAGATAAAGAAAGGTTTTCGCCGCGACCGACGATTGCACCATTTCAACCTATCTATCGTCTTTATTTTACGATAATGTTGAAAACGTGTCATATTAAATATTCTTTTAAGTTTATATCCGCCGGGGGAGGATTTTCCCATATCAAAAGGAAATGAAGAAAATGAAGCAGAATGTCTATATTATTTAGATATCCTTTATTCAAAATGAAATATCAAAAGGTTTTCCATGGACAGACACTTCAATAAGACGAATTGAAGGGTACATATTAAAAAAGTTGACCATCGGGCATGTGCTTTCGTCGTATCGTATTATAGAAGACTTACACATGTCGCGAATCATTATAATATTACCATACGAATGTATTTCAATCATATTGGGAAATTGAATAAATTCATTTGTGAGCAATTTTCAAATGGAAAATCGTTTCGGGAAACATTTTATAATCTATTTTTGATGTGGAATTATATTTTTGCCCTGCAGCATTCATAATAAGAATATAAAAACCTTTTAAGGGATTATATTTTATTTTGGAAATGGTTATTCAATTTGCTAAATTCCTCGTATCTCCATAATGAAAGGGTTATTCATTCGAATGAAGTAAAATTCCATTAACAGAAAATCGATCCTTTTATTCAGGAGCGCTTGTATGTTTTCGCGGGGAATAAAATTACGAATAAGAGGGCTTAAAACTTTTTCAATAATTTACGTTGCAATCTACTAAGACTCTCGCCGATAAGAATTTCCTGATTGTTTTTCCACATTTTTGCAAACACTTTTCTTTTGTGAATATTCGGGAGCGATCCCTTCGAATCGGATAGTTCTGGTTCATTATTTTATAGCTGTGATCTTGAGGGTTTCTTTTCTTTGTCTGAAAGATATTATTCTCATCCACTCTCCGATTCGATCTTTCATTTCTATTAACCCCGATTCCAAAGTGAATCGGGCTCTTTTGAAAAGCGCCCATCTATCTTTGACTATTGTGTTAATATTTTAATATTCTGCAACCATTTGACCTTTGCTTTTATTCTATTTCGTGTTATAACTTTATCACATTTTCTTTGTACTATTTAAAACAGATAAATCTTTCAAATTTATCAAGAGTTGACTTAAATATTCTTGATTTTATACATTTTATCCTGGAAAACATATTAAATACCTTCATAAAGATAGCTCAGTTGTCCATGCCTCCTTTCACTTCACTTCTTTACTTCGGGCAGGAGGGTGTGAATCCACCTGCCCGACTTCTATGCACCTGTTAAGTCAAATCTGGAACTACTGGTTACAGGATGAAAGTGAGGAATCTGTGTAAAAGCACCGTACACAACAAATTGCTGTTCAAACGGTGACTCTTCTACGTGGCTAGGTATTACGAATGACCTAGCCAATGCGAGTACCGTTGGGAAGGAGGAGATCTTGCATTCCGTTATCTGCTGCAGTCCATTTCAAGTTGAAGTTTAAGTCGTAGTGGCTGTAACCCCTCTTAGATCCTCCTTTAATATTGTATAACTTATTGCCTCCTCCTCCATCGCACCTTCCGGCGCACGCTAGTCTGGAGTTGGTCTTCCTCATGGTGCCTCGTCTTTTCTGGAGGATGCAAAGTGAAAGGTGTGGGCACCTGGAATATCTGCGCGTGGCGCATCTGGGAATCAAAAAACAAATGAAAGGCACTCTGTATGGCTAATCCAAGGACACTTGGGTCAGATCGCACAGTAGCACTCGGAAATGGATTCTGTCCTAAGAGAGGCCAAAATATTAGTAAGTCACTGTATATCTGAATATACTGTGTCCCTATCTCCTATTCTAATTGTATTATTCATTTTTATCTTTATCACAAAGCGGATGAAATCCTAAACGTGTTCCGTCGTTCATCGCAGCTGACTCGTTGATCAGGACCATCGTCTACGATCGATTTAAATCGATCATATTAATATTTTTGAACAAATATACGCCTTAATCTCTTATAACATTGACATTATACAATACGGTTTTGATTTCCTCGATCAAAAAAAGCCTCTTTTTAATTTTTGAGCTCAAAGTTGAGCGTCCTTTTTTTGAAATATAATAAAATGAATTAAAAATATTTATAGTCGGATATATCATAATCCATACGATGAAGCTTACATGCTGAATATATTAGTTATTGATCATAAGCTGACTAATCAATTTAATAACCCATTTGATCCTATATCAAGCATATCCAAATTGAAAGGATTCCATTGACATATCAATGATGGTGGCAATAATGTCTTATTAAGCCTTCCAAATAGCGTTAAACCAATTCCGATTAAATGCGAGCTTATGAAACAATATCAACAAGTATATTATTTTTTATTAAAATATTATTTAACTTTAATAAATTATTTTTCTTAAACATCACAGGCATTTATAATACTCTTATCAATCATAAATTTCAATAAATACGTCCAAAAACGGAAAATCAAATTGTTAAAGGTGCTTGGAGTGCTTGTTATAAGGATCACTCAAAGGGTGACTTAAGAAGTGTAAAGCCACTTATTCGAAATAATTTATTTTGGCACAATGCATTATTTTTCATTAAGACTTGAATCCCCTAAACATATTGTATTGGAAGTGGATCGATGCCAGAATAGGGTAAAATTCCATAGGGTTGTATATAATAAATGCTATCTAAAAGTACATATAGAATTCTACAGTAAAAGATTAAATAATATTGTTTTAGGATTAAATGCTCTGTTAACTTTCTGTGGTCATTTTTTAAAATTTGAAAAAATGTATGCAGTACCGGAAAAAATACTAATCTCAATGAAAACCTGAGTAGATGCTTATTTTTTATGGCAACTCGCTGTTTTAAATCACAGTATTGTGTAATGTATTGTGAGAAATTGTTGATTTAAGATCGTTTAATCTGCCAATTCAATTTAATTATCCATATATTGGGGGAACCTGGAAGTACAAGGGCTATTCAAATATAATCCGGAATTTTGCTGTACAAATAGTTTTTTTTCTTTAGAAATGCATATATTCCATTGGATAAGAAGCTTCTTGATCCCGTCACTGAAAATCAGATGCGCACGTATTGTTCGACCAAGGATCAAACATATAGTCTGAATAGGCAAAAATACCACATTGTGCCACCACTGTCAGGCAGAGGTTAATATCGGGAAGCACACCATCAACGATTGTGAGGCTTGGATACCCCAGAGGGACATGTTGAAGTAAGCAATCGGAGTAACTGAGCTCAAATTCGATGATGATGGTGAGCAAGGAGAACTGTGATCTTTGGCGGAAATCGGTAGAGAAGTTATAAGCGCCAAAGAGGACAGTGCAAGAGATAGATACAGGGTTTCTCTTCAATACTAGAGCCAAGCCTTATAGCCAAGCTACTTGCACCCTGAAACAATGTGATATACAATGCCAGGGATGAAAGAGACGGACCAAGAGAAGTGTTTAGTTTACCCAGGGGTACACTAACCTCAGAATGTTTTATGCAAGATTCTCCTCCCCCACAGGGAAAAAAATATAATAATCACAAGGAGCCAAGTCTGAACTGTAAAGTGGGTGCTCAAGAATTCCCCAGTATAATTGGGTAAGTATATGGTCGCGTATTGTTATGTAAAAGGACAGCTCGAATCGGTTTTTTGGAACCCGCGTTTCATTGAAGGTTACACACGATCCAAAAAATCCTTTTCTTTTTCTTCGTGGCGATTCAAAAATCGTTGAGAGATGTCTTTCTGTACATTCTTACTCATGGCTATATTTAAATGTGTATGTTAGTGCTTTGTTTGTCTTGCTTTCGGGTTATCATGACGAGCGGATGTGTCGGCGGTTTCGCTCCAGTCCCATTGGAGGGCCATTCTGGGTGCTCCAGTTCAGTTGGCGTTCCGCTTTGAATCGTAGATAGCGAGGAACTGGAGACAGCTCGGCGACCCAAATTTCCCCAACCTGATAGGGGTTGCGGGTACTTCCCGAGACCTGGACTTTTTGGAAGGGTCCGAAAATATAATCGGTGCCTTATTCAGGGCACTGGGTGATGCCCAACGCGAGTGTGAAGGTGCTGTCGGTCAACCGGACCCTGATGGAGGGGAGAGTCTGCGTCGGCATCATTATTTGCCGCATCCTAAATCGAGTGGAGGTGCTTCGATGCTTCTGCTATCTGGGTTACGGGCATGTAGCGGTGACGTGGATAGGAATGACAAGTGCATGAAATGCTGGGAGGAAGGCCACAAATACGCTGAATGCAAGGCACATGACGCACGATGTGCACCGTGCAAGGTAGCAGGGATGGAGGACCAGCACCGGTGCGGGGTCTTTGTAGATGTTATCAAGAAGGGGAGGGGCCAATAGGCTTGAGGAGGCCCTCTTCACCTAGATTGGAGAGAAGAAGGGAGGGCTTACAATTCTGAAGGTCGTATCTGGTAAATGCCTGATGGTTGGGCCGGACACGACAAGTGGCGAAAGAAGGAGGGTTTTTAGTGGGTATACGGCGCAAGCCGAAATCCCATACTTCTGTCGGGTACAGGCCCGGCAGTGTGTATAAAACATTTTTATTCCTTGCAAAAAAAAAGCTGTGTGTGTAGGTATCCCCTCTTCGAGCTCTTAGCTACTGATTCTTTTACCATAACCATCCTACCCCATAAAACCCATCCTATTCGTTTTGCCGATGATTTTTTTAAATAGTCCCAATGAGATTCTAGTGTGTGATAACTCCTCGATTGTTTGCCGTAGATTTGACTCGATTAGAGGTTTTAATGCATCGTCATCAAAATTCGAAAGTGTCGCCATTCTTGCTTCATCTCTTAAGCTGCTTTTGACCGATTTAAATTTCTAGAAGCAATATAGGCATGTTCGAAATATTACCACATCAACATAAATTATTTTGTTGACTTTTGTGTCATTCTAACCCAAATCAAAAAAATCCGAATACTCTCGGGTCCTCTTAATATCAATTTCATAAGTACAGAAAAATGTTGTTTTTTTTTTGAGTTTGTAATAGTATCATATGAGGAATATTTGGCATTGAATATATTCCAATATAATAAAATCCGACACTTAAAAGCATCCCATAGATCATACACCGATGGCGCCCATTATATGGAATGAACGCTGAAAATATCTAGGGCTCTTGAAAAATGTCCATTTCTTATTCGAAGGCCTATCTGTCGTATTGTAATTCCGGTTCGATTTGCAACTTTCGTCAAACGTATTGTAAATATCGGCGTTTAGTATTCTGAATTGCTCGTACCATTCGGTGCCCCTTTCTTTACGACGTACCTTCAAACCATTTATTCGACTATTTACATTTTTATTGATTTCAGGGTCGTTTCATTTGTCGGAATTGTCTGACGGCCAGGTCCCAAGATTGACATTGGAAGGTATAATCTGCGAAGTTGAATGTCGAGCAAGGATCGTATAGATTTGATGAAGACATTTTATATGCGGATAATGTTCGATAGTGCCTTGGGACTGTTTAACGAATAGTTATATTAACCTACAGACAACCATGAAAAGACCCATTTAAAACACTAAATTTGCTGTTTTACTGCATGCATACGATGTATATGATACTAAATATTAAGTATTGAATGCTTATTATCTAAAATACAGTCAACCCTTCTATAGAGTCTGTTTCGTTTGCGATGTATTTTACGCAAGAAACGGATAAAATAATGTAAAGGGAATGCCTTATTGCGTGTGTAAGTCACTTACACTTGTTAACAGCACGTACAAAATTTGTATGGACGCCTAAATTTCTATAGCGACTAATTCGACGCTATAGAAAGCTTAAATGTAATGTTAATGAACACAAAATTGTTAATATTCTTCAAAATAATTTTATTCGCTTATAAAACAAATCTGTATTATCACGGCATGATACTGATTATTTTCCATAGTGTCAAAATCCTTTCTTTAGGAGCAAATTTAAGGTCACACCCTGCCATAGTAGTGTCATTATATCTAATCAAATTTATTTTAAGTGCTTTCATCTATCAAGGGGTCTATTGTCTTTTGCGACCCTTAATTGTTTTATTGCCTCCAATTATGTCACACAATGGACATATTACAAAAAGAAGGTCACACAATCTCGTATCAACTTTAACCTATATTTATTTCAACAAAAGGTCTGATAGTTTCATTAAGCATAATACAATTGTAGTTCCGGTTTGAAGTACGATGTAAATTCTTGAAAACTAGATCAATCGTGCTTTCACGTAAATTTATTATAATTAAAGTTTTTCTTGTAAAACGATAGAACGATATCCTACCATATACACAAAAAAAATCGAAATTGGGTTTTTATTTAAAAATTATCGGCCATCTTAACCATCCTGTGACGCGTGTTGTCGACGTGTCTAACTAACATATTACGCGGCATATTAACAGCTCGCCGATTCTGACACCAGTGTAATGTAATGGAGCGGGGGCGCTCGCCGAGCAGAATCCCCGAAATGCACCATGCTCCCGCATACTCTCGCACGCGAGTACGTTCTTCTTTCAGGTCGTTATAAATTCAAGGGGAGTGGATCGGGCGTCGAATAAATATACTTCATTATTGATGACGAAAGAGAGAGAGAGAGATTTGGCTGTGGGAAGGACGTCTTCCCACATACAAGGCTATCCGATAACTCTTATAACTCTCATATCTTGCGCATCATCACCGGACCGATGCAAGTGTAAGAAGCGATATATGTTGTTCTTTCAGACAAACCGAATAAATCGATATTTTTGAACCTATTCATTTCGGGTTCCAACAAAAACATCGGTTTTTACAGTAGTCGTGATGTATACCAAAATTGCGCTACTGTTTATGACCCAAGTCAAAAAAAGCCAATGCGCATATACTCGTAATTGTAAAATCATAGTCAGATTTAAAACATATCCAATTAGAAAGTGGGTCATGAAATAACCTTACAATCGATTACTTGGGAATCTTCCAATTAACCCCCTGTGTGCTTTTACGATTGAAAATAATGACACAGCACAATTGTATAAAGCCATTTTAATGGATGAAATGTGCCATTTTATTGCAGGAAGTGTCTTTTAAGTTATTGAGTCGAGAAAATTTTAAGGTCAATGAGGCACATATCTAAAGCTGCAATATAATTGGTTGTGATTATATAAAATTAACAGAGTAAGTATTTTGTTCATTCATAATTATTAATTCCTAATATTTATTTTAAGATATGTGTGTATGATACATATTTTTAAGCGAGGGTGGAAAATTTACAAATTCATGAAAAGGACTAGATTTAATATTCGTTTTATTTATGAAGAGATTACAGCTATAAGACTGCGGGAAGGACGTCTTTCCGCAGTCAAGGCTAATTGATAGCTTCCACCTCCTGCGCGGATGGAAAGCGGTTTCAAATCAAATCGAAAATCATTTCTCTTCAATAAATAAAAATGCTCTTATATGTTATAATCAATGGGTCCTTAAAACTTATTTAAAGACATTCTTAAATACTCTTAAAAAGCGTTGCCGGGCGGGCAATGTCAGTCATATTTCAAGATTTTTAGCACTGAAAATAAACCTGCTGAAACCGGAACCACAAGAATAAGTCCCTAGGGTGGTTTCAGCGATGCCTTATATTAAACCCGGAAGAATTTTGACCAGCCGCTTTGCTTATTTTTTTTTTTTTTTAGTAAACGATGAAACTTTTTACTTGAATTAAATCGTAAACCCGAAGGATATTCCGTAGGATGTATTCTAAAAAAACGTATTCAATGTAACAAATATGAACGTCCTTAACAATCGAAAGTTTCAAACAAAGCTCATTTGTATGTATTTCTGACAACAACGTCGGAAACGGTCGTTAGTGAAGTAACTTTAAAGTCTCAATTAGGTTGTTAAATTAATTAATTAATAATATTAGAATAATATTTGAATGATTACATATTACACTATAGATAACACAAGTATCTATGTGAAATGATTTAAAGTTTTTTCTATCTTCTTAATGTATAAATAAATAGACTAATTAATTACATAAATAAATTATAAGCAAATAAATAAATTAAATACATAAAATAGGTAAATAAATAAATAAAATAAGTAAAAATAAATAAATCATTTAAAAGAGGGAATGGAGGCAATCACACGGCCACTGTGTGGGTTACAAGTAGGGAATCCAATCCCGAACCAAAATTTCAATCCCGAGATTTCGGGATTGAATAAGACGATCCCAGATCAGGATTTTCAATAGTTTAAGAAATTAAATTGATAAATTTGTTTAATATAAAAAATAATTTAAAGGCGAAATATTTTTATTTATTTAAGAAATGTTAAAAATACAACTCAAAAATAGATAAATAAAACACTAAAAAATTCAAATATTATTTTGAAAATATGCCCGAAGTAACATTAGTATTAAATATTACTGTTTCGTTATTTAGTCGGACTAAAACTCGCAAAATTCCCGATTTCCCGACAAATTATTTATTTCCGTCGCTGCAGATGAATGCTTATATACTATAATACTTTGATGTGATTCGTAATTATATTACGGAGGAATACAAAAATTCTGAACCCCTTATCTATTATATTTCATATCGATATTCCCATTATTAGAGTCGATGTGTAGTAAATACATCACCGGTAGGGAAAGGTTAATATATATATAGGATATACGATTTCTGTTAGATAAAAATTTCAATCTCGAAATTTTCGGGATTACGTTTTCTAATCCCGAGATTCTTAAGTACCTAAATTTGTCCGGGATCCCGGGATTGGATTCCCTACTTACGGGCATCCCATTGAAAGCTTTCGTTGTATCAGCTCTACTGCTGCCTGAGTGACGACAGTTCTGTTTGACAGGTAGCTTCTGGTGAGATTGATCAAATAGGCGGGTATTGCGCTTCTTCGAAGCCTAAGAATAATCAAATCCTACCAGGTGCTGTCGAAAGCTCCCTGAAAGTCGAGAAGTATTGCCATAACGTACTTGGAGCTGGAATTTTCGACTGTGCTGACGACCATTTCTAAGAAATTTGCAGTCGATTTCCCAGTCCAGCCAATATCAAAACAGTGCTAGATTATATTCTGAGGGAGTTTGCTCTTTTGTTTAAAATAGTAAAATATTGGGTGGCAGAGTTCAAACGAGGCCGTACGAGCTGCCAAGACGAACATCGCAGTGGTCGCTAAATCCACAATATAATTTTTTTAAGCCATCGACTAAAAGTACACTGAGCTAGCAGATATGATTTCATAAAAATCAATGTATCGCATATTGACTGAAAATTTGCACATGCGAAAGCTGTGCGCACGACACGTGCTGTCGTGCGCACAGCCTTCACATGAAATAAAATCAGCGTCGTGAGGATGTTTTAATTGGTTGTTTGGCGATATTTCACCGCAATACAACTGAATTTTAATTGCAGTGCAAAATAAATTGCAGTGAAACATTTTGACTACGTGTGACATTTTTTCAAGCTAATACTATGTCATTCTCCTCACGTGCTAACGTGAGCACGGACTGTAAAGTGTTAAAAATGTATTTAATTTCTACTTAAATCTTTAATTACAGTCAACCTTTCTATAGCATTGAGATAGGATTCACGCTATAGAAGCAAAACACTATAGAAAATAGACATTTTTACAACAAAAAAAATACGTGTTTAGTAATAAGTATATAACAAATTATTTTTAAGACATTTTTAAATGGAAAATTATTGATTTTCGAACATTTCAATATGTGCAAAATTATTGATTTTTTTGCTTGAGTTGTGTTTCGGCAGAATGATGTAAGCAGAGTGAACATGTAATTAAACTTTCGATGATATTGTTTCTAAGTTAGTTCATACGTGTGACTTGCGTAATTTGAAAGCTCCGTAATAATGCTTCCGGGAAATCGTGAAAATTCATTGAATGAGTATTTTCCATGGAAAATATATTTCATATTACGTAATAATTTCAATACGTGCTCCCGATAAACAAATGTTACGTAAAATGCGTCAGATTCAAGGATATCATACACACATTTCGCTGTTTCTGAATATAAAACTTTAAATGAAAATCGTAGTAGTTGATTTTCGGAAAACTTCAAACTTTTTGGAGCCCGTTTTTCTTTTGGAAGACTGAAATATTACAAATTTAATGCACAACACACGGCTATGATTGTAGCATATTTGTAACAACAAAATACAGTCAACCCTCCTATAGCGTTCTCTTTGTTTTGCGGCGTTTTTGTATGTAAGAAATAGGTAAAATATGCAAAACCAATTCCCATCACGCATGTTAGTCACTTGCATTTGTTAACAAACTTAAGCACATACAAATTTTATTTGGGCGCCTGGCTTTCTATAGCGTAGTCCCTATCTCGACGCTATAGAAGGGTTGACTGTAATTATGCTTCACATTTAAGTAATCATCCATGTATCTATTTACTAAAATATTTATATTATTTAGACATTTATAATCATGATAACGATGAAAGCATCCATCATTTATGAAAATTATGCTATTTTCACATAAGTCTGCGGATTATATATATCATCAATCATATGCATCTGCAGTTTTCAAATAAAATGCTACTTGCTTGTATTGTACCAAATGAAACCAACCTTTCAGCAAGATTTGTGACCTGAATACTTCAAGCATAATCTTGAGAAAGATCCGGGTATGCTCCATATGAATGTATATCGCTCTATATAATATTTTTTTTAGGTTTTAATAAGCATTTTTATTTTATTAATCTAAAACTCTATTCAAAACCATTTGATGAATATTGAGTTTAAAACAGAAGACTGCACTCTATCCTATTGTGACTTTACAATTAGATAGTCTATGTGATCCGTTCATTTTCATATCGGATAAAAAGCACTGAAACATGGAAAATATTTGAGAAGAAAGATAAATATATTAGAATTTACCCAAAGAAACACTCCAACTGCGAGACTCCGATGAGAACGAACCTCGAACACAAAGAAAAGGCATTTCCTCTCGATCAATGTTCTCAACCAAAACTGTGCTTTTATAAGCGATTGTTATAAAATCCCCCCTCGCAGCCCTTCTCCCCAAACAATAAACAAGGATCAGGATCTGATCCCTCCAGTTTTATCCAGACCATGTCCTTGATTTAAATTCATCTATTTAATTAATAAATTGGATGTAAAAAGTATAATTTTGTTCCTCACATACTTTATGAATCGCTTTAATGAGCGTTATTATCTCGAGGAGATCATTTTTACAACACTTATATCGCAGTCGTAATTCCATCCCGAAATTTATATATTTATGGCCGAATTTCGTCGCCAAAGATCGTTAAGTTAAAGTGCCAGCGGTTTTTTAATGATGGATAATGTTTTATATGGGTGTTTTTGAATAGGGCAATGCTTGGGCGATATTGAATTTTTTCCGCAAGCAAAAATTCATCATTAAAAAATGTAGCCTTAACGAGGGCATTATATAAGGTCTTTTATTTCAACATAAATATCAGATAATCAATTATGGCGTCGTTAAAATAATTAATATATACAAGTTCGATCGCCTAAATCGCTTTGGATGCTTCTTAGTTAAGACAGAGGCGGTCCAGTTGCGAGACTCTAAAGACGAGACCCTTCCTTAGCATAATCCGGCTCGATGCGAGATAGATAAAAATGATTTCAATTATTTATCTATTAATTTTTAATAACAGATTTATACATGCATTTGTATTTGAAAGAATATTTTAAGACATTAAATATGAAATATAACATCGTTCAAATGGCCGCCGCGACTTTGCTTGGCGGCACGTATTCGGGCGATCCATTTTTCAGATTCATATAAAAATGGGTCTTATCGCCTCGAACGAAAATTTAACAATTTATACGCATTGTTAAAAACTAAAATTTTCATAGTAATTTGCCATATATTATTGAGTAATTAAAAAATAATTTAGTAGATATTTCTTTCATAATATGGCACATATAACCTAACAAATTTAGAGCGTCCCTATTGAAAGACTCTATATATTCGATTTCATGTGAAGATTAATCAAATGAATTTGAAGCCTATGTGAGTAAAGGTTTTTAATTGAAAATTAATCTGCGGGCTTAATGGAAAATTCCATTATCATCTAATCCTTCATTCCCATTGTCAGAATGATTGACGTTTTATTTATTCAATAATCCTTAAATAAAACAAGTTCCATTTGAACTCAACCATAAACACATATGCCTATGATTGATGTGCGATATTCAACACAAGCGTTTTACCTCCTGATGATCATTTCTATTGTATTTGTATTTGTTTTATTAATATTTTAATAATACGATGGGGATTCAAATATAACCCGGAATTTTGCTGTACAAATTTATTATTACTGATATATAAAAATATAAATAGAGCATCTTGTTATTCTATATAACTTCCTTCATTATAAAAAAAAATTTGATACCGTCACTGAAGAAAGAAGGCGAAAAATAGCATCCTCTGTTGCGCAACGCGTAATTATTCGTTTATGTATTTGCAGCATAATTTGTAATTGCATTAATGCCTATTTGTTATGAATTCATTGTACGATGTCATAGACCTCCACCACCAGTTCATTTTGGATTATTTTTTGAATTCTGAGGGTTTAGTGACACACTTACTTTTCACCCCCCGCCACGATAGAATCCAGAAAAGTTTTTTCCTCCTGTGCAAAACAATCCAAAAATTAATTTGCGGTAGTCACACAATTTTGATGGTGCTTCAATGTGAGCATTCTGGGCACCCATCTCACACACAACCTCATGTATCCAAGTTTTTCCGAATCAATATCATCAAGAAGACCCCAAGAAATATCAGAAAACCCTTCACGAATTATTCTACATTTTTTTGCAAAAATTCATCAGAAATCACTGATGGTTTCCCTCTCTTTGTCACGTTGTAAGTATCAGTATAAACTTCCACGAGCTTCCCACGGATGAGAAGTAGCAAGAGCACGCGACGACCGATTCATCGGAAGAATTTACTGTGACTGAACAAAATGGCTGACAAACACGTGGGATCAAACAAACTGACCGTTATAACCGCCACATGCCATATATTTATTTAAAAAAGCTATCAAATTTATTAATAAAAAATAGAGAAATAGACATTTTACATTTAACAATTAAATAAAAACATAAAGCCAATAACAATGTATTTTATTGATTGATTTTGACAAACAGACGATGAATGCGGCTAATTACTGCCAGCTGCTAGATGAGCCCTGAGACTGCTTGAATGAAAAAGAATAATAACGCGTTGCGCAACAGAGGATACTACTTCTCGCTTTCTTAATTCAAAGATGGGATCCAAAATCTTCCTATCCGATGTAATATATGTATTTTTAATTAAGCGAACTATGTAGAAATATAAGATAATCAATATGTAGTTTTATATACGGCCAATAAATTTGGATTATTTACCGTCGGAGAATCCCAGTCGCATTGTCGAAGCAATATAAAAGAACATAATAGCCAAAAGGGAATCCATTCGTAAGTTTTTTTTTAACATACATATTTTTGCAGCAAATAATTTCAAATAACCTATATTTAAGCTTCCTTGGGTTTGTTCATCATCGATACGCAGGAAAGAGACCGAGCGAATAAAATACGATTTTTTGATCCAGGTATTTCTATACACGACAAGATAAAGAACGCAATTATGAGGTCGGAGAAGTTGGCAGAAAAATCGAGTCTTCCTGCGGCCAAGACATTTGGTCGGACTCCAAGACTTAAGGGGTCATCTCACTTTATCGCGTCAAAAGACCTGTACCTGCTTTTGTTTGTAAGCCAGAGGTTCCTATTGAGGACCTTTCTTATCTTTGTTCTAGTAAGGAGCAAATGAAGTTAAAAAATGTTGATACAGATTTAAAAAAGGCGAATAAGCAAGTGGAAATAAGGGCCAAAAAAAGAAAGAACTCTGTATGAAGTGCTTCGAAAACCGAACAGCTTGCTAATAAACTATTTTTAAAAAAATCTAATTATTATGGCTTGGCTATCCACCTATATTTTCGTCCAATAAAAAATTGAGAAATGCTATTTGGGCCACATACTATCAAAAAGTTTCTACTGACGAAGTCCCTCAGCTTTCACACTGTCCAGAAGGCGCAGATTCTTGGTGTGAATTGCGAAAACATGCAACTGCAAGATCGTTATATTTATACAAGCAACCTCCTTTTCTCACAAAGGATGTTCAGCAAATCTTAAGAGTCATTTATGAATTAACGTCTGATAATTTATTGGAAAGATGCCTTGGCTCGTTTCAACAAGTACGTATGATCTTTCGTACAAAAATATATTTTTTATGGCAAAAAAATACTAGAAATCGCAACATATACTGCAGCCTGCATTTTCAACGAAGCATTCAAACCTATTTTAAAAATAATGAATAAAAAGATGCATTGCGATTCATGGAGACGCGCAACTAAGAACTTATACGGCTTGCCAACCGCCAAGGCTCCTAATCTTCTAAATAAGCTAGAACAGTTCACAGATACGTCAAATCAGCCAAAAAAGAAAAGGCTGAGGTAGCTAAAAAAATTTTTATGAAGCTGGAATCGCTGATTAGTAATATATTTCTCTTTTAAACAATTTTGTGGTATTTAAAACTTTAAACGCGTTTTTTTCGAAACGACATTTTTGCATGTGGTGTGGAAAGAATTTTGAAAAACCAAGTCGCCGATTGGTCTGAAATTTTACGAGCTTATTTTAAATATGTATGGCTATGGCATTTCGCAAAACCAGGTCAAAATTTTTATTTTATCTTACGTTTTATATTGAAAAATATTCCAAAAAAAGGTGTTTTTTTCTAAACTTTTTTCAAACCAGCGCCATTTCGTTATTTTTAAACAAAAACTATTCATTAACGATACTGCGATAGCGACATGCTTACAGACTATGAATCTTTTTGATTTTTTGTTTCAAGTAAGCCTGAATGAAAAAATTGTTCCACACCATGGACTTGCATCTTTTTTGACATGTCATTTTGATGTTTTAAAAACTGTGTAATACATATTTTTTTAAATTATGAATTTATTTTTTAGTATTATATAAGAGTGCCATAATAAATCTCAAAAATATTAATTTCATTATATGGTGTATTTACTGAGAAAAAAAAATGTTAAAAATTGCCTATTTTTTGGCTCAAAGTGAGATGACCCCTTAATTGAAAATTTCGCTCAAAACTGATTTACGACTATCATCTTCTTTCTCAAGTGATAGGGATCAAGAAGCTCCTTATCTGATGGATTAAATATATTTCTAGCGAAAAACTGTGTAAATAAATAAGGTACTCCATTTGTATATCACTAATAAATGTGTACAGCAAAATTGCGTACAGAAACGTCAAACGAGCTCTCTCGGATACCATTCTTTCAAATTTATTTTCATTCAAAAATTAATTCCGAAGTCGGATGCCGAAATAAAAATAAAAATTACACTCTCTTCTCCTCGCTTGCAAATTTTTGCGACGTAACATCACGGTGAAATATTAAAATGGTTGAAGCACTCGAACAAATGGCGTCTGGGATAGATTCCGCCCCTCGTCTTTTAACGCGATTTTCGCGATGGAAATCGAGTTTTTTTCCCTCGAAATGGACGTCTGTCTTTTAATGGTACACTTATTTCGAAATGATACGGAAACGGGGGGACAAAGTATCCCAAGAATCTGTTGCGCTTAATCTCATAAAGAAAACAACGCGGAAGCTTCCGCGGAAATTTTCCACGGGCACGTCAGCGAGATGGCTTCATAGCGCCCCAGATGCGGAAATTTTCCTAACACACAAGGATTCATTTGATTAAAAGGAAAATATCTTCGTCTTAATGACGCCAGAGTAATACACAGTGAATGCATCAATTCACAGGGCAATTGCTCGCAAACAATCAAATTGTGCTATATTGTACTTTAAAAATAAGTAATATATATTAGAGAGATCTGAAAGTATTCGTACATTTTGGATTTTATGTTTGAGCTCAGTTTATGCCCAGTCACAGTGATGTAAACATCTTTGTATTTTTTTTTATAGAAATATTATTAAACAATATTTTTGGGAGACAGATTTTTTTTTATTATTAAGGGAAAATTTACCCTTGAATTTCAATACCGATGTACTTAATAAACCCCTAATTGAGTCAGATCCAAGGCAAAAAATCAAGAAGTTATCGCAAAAAATGGAATCACGAATAGGATGGGTATTATGGAATAGGATGGATACCGCATACCTTCACCAAATACTATAAAAATGAACGACGACATACATGCTATGCCGGGTTGACATGACCACCAAAGAGCCCTTTTTTCGATAGCATTGCAAATGGTGTGATGAATAATGATTCATTTACGATAATATATGACAAAAAAATCATTGACCTTCTCGAAAAAAGCCCCCAATTTTGTGTATGTGATGGGATATGCGGGGAATAATTCCTTATAAATGAATGAAACCATGTTTATTGTCAATAGTGTTGCATATAAAATTTTTGTCTTTAATAAATTTGGAAATCTTTTATTGAATATTCGAATATTTTCGGGTCCACCTAATAATATACTATTAGATTCCATTGCTTTAAATTTATTTTAAAATCCAAAGTACAGTATATTAAATTAATATCTACAAAAATATATTTTCAGAAATTAATTCATCTGGTTGTTTGTTTTTTTTTTTGTACTTCCGTGAGAATGCTCGAAAAAAATCATTGATGAAACATGTATTCAAAGCCAGCGTTTGGTCCTACGTGTTTGTCGACCATTTTGTTCAGTTATAGTAAATTCCTCCGATGGAGAGGTCGTCGCGCCCCCGCCACATTCCGTACGTGCGAGATCCACGCAGTCGTTCGTTTTTTTTATTTTGCACAACAATACCGCCGCAAATATCTATCGGAAGCTCGTGGAAGTTTATAGTAGTGATGTGATGAGTCGACAACATATCACGAAGTGAGTTAGGTTATTTAGAGAAGATCGTATTGATATTCACGACGAGGCAAGGAGTGGGAGATCATCAGCGATTTTTAATGAACTTGTACAAAAAATTGAAGAACTATTACGGAATGACGATGAACTTCCTGACATTTCTGGAAGTCTTCTTGATGATATTGCGCCAGAAAAACTTGTTTACAAGAATTTGTGTACGAGATAGATGCCCAGAATCTCACACAATGCGTTTTGCACAGGCGGGAGAAGCTTTTATGGACTCTATCGTGACGGGGGATGAGACAGAATCCAAAAGACAATTCAAAGCAAGCAGGTGGCGGAGATCTATGACAGGCATCGAGACAATCACAAATAATGTGGCAAATACAACCTTACTTGAGTCCCTTAGTTACTATGCTAATTCTTCAAAATGCTTCCCTTCATCCTTTCGATCCGGCACTAGATAAGTTTACTGATGGTTAATTTAACGTTCTATTTAACTCTTCATATGCTATATATTGAAGATAGCATAGCACTCACCTGGCGGGCCACCTGAGTTGGTTTAAATCTTGTGCAAATTCAACATAGCGTTTACATTTATTTGGTCTGGCATTTTTTTTATAAACGTAAACTATTTTTTATAAGGTATTAAAAATAATTTATTCCAACTTTTTAAAATTGACATTTTTTGTGGTTAGTTTCAGCAAGTTTTAACCAGTTTGGTACTATCTTTACACGCTGGTAATAGTCTGGCAAACCCCTCCCCTTCCAAACCCAACGACACTCAGTCGCCAGACTGTCATAATGATAGTCCAAAAACACGCCAGAGCACATCTATTAAACTATTCACGTGTATTAGATGGCCTTCAATTTATACTGCCAGCTCTCAGTCTATAATGTTTATAGATGCCGCAACTGATTGCCATAAATCTGCGTGGTTTTTTAAAAAAAGTCGTCGAATTTAATGAAAAGGAAGAGACTGTTATATCACCACAAGAATGCGCTCCCTCACGTCTCCTTATATGGCCAATATAAATCGCAAGAGCTAAATTGGGTAATTTTTTAGCCTTGGCAGTGTTTCTAAGACTTGCTCAAGTCGTACATACATATAGATTCTGAATGGTCTAATATATATCTTAATTAAAAAGACGTGGTTAAGAAAAATTACATTCATGGGAAAAGGAGAATTGTGTCTGAGGGAATAATATTTTTGCGATATTGAATTCCGGCGTGACAAGAAAACAAGGAAAAATACTTTTTGGGCGACAGTAGTAGTTAGCTCAATACTTGCTTGGAGAGCTTAAAGTAAGTGTATTGGAGAGCTCTTTGAGAGCACATCGTGAATTTTACTAAAGTGCCAAATAAACCAGGACTTAAAAGTATATTTTCTATTCTCTAGTCTCTCCCGGCAATAAGTGGAGTGGTTGTTTATTCGCGACAGTCGGAAAAATCCCGACCGGAAAAATTTCTGGAAAATCCATCACCGCAGCGCTCCTGCATGGCAATCCGTGCTTTTGCCTCTTTTCCTAATAAATAAAACAAAGTCAATAAAAGAAAAGCGTCGTCGCAGTTATTGAAGCCTGAGGCTTTTATTGCAGGAATAAAACAAGCCCGAAATTAGTTTGAGGTTGCTTGCCGTGGCGGCTAAACGGCCGACAATTTGCGGCTTATACGAAATGAAATATTCAAAAACATGACCGTGGCCTTTAATTGAATCAGAATTTTAATGAGACCTAAGTGAGGCGGTCGGAGATCTACCTTTTCTTTGGATAACTTTCCGTGTTAAATAAATGTTAAATTTAGACAGCCTCGGAGGGAGATTATAAGGAAGTTTGTCTTTCGACCTTTAAACAATTTTTCAACAATGAATTTCGGCGATGAACAATAATAAAAGAAGGGCTTAAATTCAAACTATAATAAATTACTTAATTGATAAAGCAGGTTTTTTTTTTCAATCTTATTTTTAACGCATAGTTGGGGTGAGAGGTACTAAAAGGAGTTTGAAAATAGTCAGTTAGTGATAAAAAGACGCTCATATTGATCAAAAGATTAATTTTGTCGTAGAGAGAGAATACAGTCGCGAGACTGCTAGAGATCCGGCAAGAAGTACACGTCTTCCCGCGGTCGAGGTTATTGGCTGGCTTTCTTACTTCCTGTCCATTCGATAAAAAATTTTATTCATCAATATGGATGCAGTTATAAATATTAAATTGCACTTGTATATACTTTCTCGCAACAAATTGCAGAATAATCAAATGTTTTAATAACATTTTATAGGCTGGGAATTATTTCAAAACTGGCTATCTGCGGATCTTTGAAGGTAATGAAATAAATCATTCTAGGACAGGATTTTGACTGATGACGAAAATTGGGTGGCACAAAAAAAGATAACAAGAAATAATATATATCAATCAAGATTTGCAAATTTGGACACAAAAATGTGATTTTTCAAAAAAACATCAAACCAAATTTGCTTTAAAATTTTACGATGTTAAAATAAATGAAAATCATACTGTGGCTCTCGTAGCAATTTTAAAACTAATATGTTTTGCCATCAATGATTTTGGGTCCTTTCCGGAATGAGACCTCAGCCATGAGGTCCAATCAAGTGGTCATGGACATATACGGCGAAGCATCAACTACCAGCTTCGTCTAAATACGCCGTATGCATTGGACAGGTCATCTAGTGCGGATGCCGATACACCGAGTCCCCCGAGCCGAGCCAAAATTAGAGGGATTGACCACACGGTTTCCGTGCCCAACCGGTCCGAATTTCGGATCACTGACACACCGAAGGAGTGCCTTTTATATTATTTTTATACAAGAATGTATTATTTGTACGATTTTTCTTTTTCATACAGTACAAAATAGAGAGTTTACAAATGTTCATCAACAGATGACAACATAATAAACATTTAAATTATAGTGGAACTTCTCCATATCCAGTTGAAAACCATGAAGTATGGGGTATTCTTAGATCGTTGGTGGTCTTTTTAGAATCATTATGAATAGTATAAAGCCACATAAATTAATTATATACTTAAAATTCAGTATGATACCGAAAGTAATCCTATTTGAGACACTATTATGGTTCCCAAATGTTTCCATCCTACTCCTTTACTTATATAATAACAGTTTCCATCGTTGCTGATTCTTGAAAAATGTTTTCAATGATTGAAAATGAATTCTTGGAAGGAAAGAAAATATACCTTGATGATTTTTTGAACTAAAAAGACCCTAAACAGTGATTATGTAATATAATCATATTTTTTTTTATTGGATCCATGCTTCCATTGGATTTATCTCAATGAATAGTAGAGTATAGTTTTTAATATGAGAAAAAATCTGTACACTTACTCAAATTATTTTGTAAACAAATATTCATATTGCTTTCCAGTGTCCGAGTTTCATTTTGACATGAAAATGAATATGCACTTTTTTTTATAAATTTTTAAATGTATGTCTAATATCAAAGATATTAATAAATGTTTAAGACTAGAAGCTATAATTAAACGTTTTGTATAATCCCATATTTTTTTATTAGCTTAAAAATAATTATTTACTCAATGGAAATTCTTTTACTGTTGGATGAAAGGGTTAAATGTATCTAAAAATAACAGAAATAAAGGGATTTGGATAGGCTTTCATTAATTCCAATCTAACAGACAATTGAAATGAATGCTGGACAAGTAAAAAAGATGGAATAATCCATTTAATTCCCTTTTATTTTGAGCGATAATTATTTTCTGTCGGGTTCATTTTGGACGCAAAAAAGCGGGAATACAGAAAGAAAACACTCCTGATATCATATAATTTATTTTATTTATACAAGCAAAGTATTTACACATTATATAAACAACATTTCTACAATACATCACAGAGATTTTACATTTACAATGCGATAAATACATTTTTTCTACGTAATAATGCATGATTTTTTCATGTTATAAGTAATAATCGTACATTATTTTTACTTAAAACTATGACCTATAAAACATGCAGTATTAAACTAATCCCTTACGAGATAATACAGATTATATCCATTTATAAATAGGCCGATATTTCATATCGGCGTCAACGATATAAGCCGATATTCAGATGATATATTTAATAGTTATTTACAAACAATACATTTTTAAGATCTATGATGAACATTGAAATCGATCAATTCCTCGGACAATACGAGCAGAAATAAATTAAGTTCAAACTGAAGTCAGGTTGACGTTACAAAGAAAATACATCAAGCTAGTTTCAATTTCAACTTGGGCTCATCTTCATTTTCCTGCTCGTATTGTGCAGAAATTAATTCGTTCGGATAAACTCAGTAATCACATTTTTTATTTAGAAATTAATAAACAATTCTATCACATTCTTTTCATACTTATTCATACGTTAACTATCTATTAATGTATATAATTTGAAGGATATAACGAATAGGCAAACAACGACATAACCATAAATATACTAAGCATTATTAATATACGATGTATTTCATTGTTAAATTACAATTTCGTTCATATTAGGCAAATTCATTAAATCAGTATTCTAAGCTTATTCTAAAGATCTTCGTTTGTATTCTGTGCAACTGCATCATTTGAGTCTGAAACAAATAAAAATATGTTAATGAAAATTATAGTACACTTACACATTGAAGTAAATTTTGAAAATATAAAGCAAAAGATGTTAAAGACTCTTTTCTGTAAGCATATTCATTGTGTACGAATATTGTGTGCTATCAATGGTGTAAAGGTTCATTTATTGATATACAAGCTCGACTCACGCTGCGTGGTCCTGAGAGAAAAGTGGATTTTTGTGGACGATAAGATGGGAGATTGTTAAAAAATACAAATATATAACTTGTCAAAAATTTAATTTAAAATTTTCTTTTGCAAAATTTTTCCTCTGTTCGGACAGTTTTTCAATGCCGTTCTTAAAAAATATTTTTAATGTGCTTCTTTAATCAAAAAAGCGCTAGCGACTCACTGGTGAGTCGCTTTGTTTTTTCATAGAAAAACATGTCTTCATTTCTTTTCAAATGTTTCCATTATATTTTTAAATAAATTCAAAAACACTACCCAATTAAATCTATTTTGGGATGTAATAATCAAAATGTCTTGTAAAAAACTATTATTTTATTAATATTGTTAGTGAATTGAGTTACAACACATTATGTGTTGTGACAACCCTGAACAAAAATGCTCAAAATTCGTATATAATTATGTAATCGAATAAAACGCATTACTTTATTAATGTAAGGTACTTAAGCAGAATTCAATTATCATTATAGGTCGTAATTTATATTTTTGATCAGAACGTACTTCATTGCCCTTATGCGATTAGCGACAATCCACAAGAATCTTAAATTTTTGATCTATTGACAATCACAGACAAGTTCTGGCTAATGATTTCCCGATTACTTGACAAGGAATTGAGCCAAACTAATAATAGTATTTTTATTTATACTTAATTTATTCAATGGTAACAAAAAATGTGTCTCCTGTACCGTATCTCGATACAAATTGGTTGTAAGCAAGTGAGCCAATTTAAAAAAATATATTAATGCATTAGAATGATGAACAAATATCGTTTAAGTCTTTTAACTACCAGGATGTAGGTATGCAATATGAAAAATTTACAAAGATCCAAAAATGCATACATTGGTCGGATGATTTAATTAAAAAATTAATTGCCTGTTGTGACAACCCTGAACAAGAAATGCTCAAAAGCTGTAAATGATCCCGCAGGATAGCATGTTGTATTCATTCATATCTAAGGATACAAAAGTCGCCTTTAAAGAATAAAATATAAAAGTCATATAACTTTTTACGCAATTTCAGAATTGTCCAAATTCGCTGACAGCTAAAAGTTCGTATGAGTTTATAATTTAAAGTGATTCTAAACCCGATGATATTCCTCAATAAATAGAGAGATTTCATTTCCATTTATTTTGGGTTTATCGAGTGTTTCCTGAACCGTGTCTTGATACAAATTTGTTTTCTGCCGCTGTTTTTTTTAATTTGAAATCCCAAAAAATCCTGTAAAATACTCAAATATGATATAGTGGATTGATAACAGTCCGAAGATTCAAATATTGGTTCCAAAAATTTAAATTAGCAATAGAAGCTTTAAAAAATCCCTAATGGAATTAGATTCACGGTAAACGATTGAGAAGTTACAACGCCCATCCTATTAGTTAAAACGAATAGGATGGGCATTACGGGAGTAGGATGGGTACTGCACGCCTTCACTGAAGACAAAGTCGGAAAGTTATTACAAAAAACGCATTTCATTTGGGATTATTTTGTCGCCTTAAAACACACACACATATAACGCATATATGAGCGCTGATGAGATGGTTCGTGCGAACGCTGGCAGATGTTCCACGACTAAAGTCTACTAATATTTAAATATTCATCTTATGAATATTTGTTTCTTTCCAAGGTCTTTTTTGTTCTCAAATAAATATTTATATCCATTACAGTAACAGTTTCAACGTATCACATATAAACAATGAACTCATCAATGACCAAGATGTTGATTAAAATCAATGTTCACATAGACGACCCTTAAACGATTTTATTACCCGACAACAGGGATGAAAACGTTAACGTCTCGATTGATAATTTATACCGTATAAATTTGCTTTTGGATTCGATTCCCGTTTAATTTCATTATGAATTTGCGCAAATAAAAAAATCTATCGAGTTTATTATATTTGAATTATATTCCAATGAATAGAGAGAGCGATATTTTTTTGTTGTAGGATTTCTTTTGCGGGTGGTTTTTAAACATTTCTTTGTAGCCCACTCAATAATCCCTTTCACAAACTTCTTTAAACTCCATGGAAAAATGAGATTAAGGCGCACAATTCCTTTTTTATCGCAAGGCTTCCTTTGTGTTGGGTTTCACGTTTAAGTCGCTGTGGTGAATCTCCATAAAATCATAAATCGAATGATATTAACCATTAAGG
Organism: Stenopsyche tienmushanensis; assembly: GCA_008973525.1. Lineage (NCBI taxonomy): Eukaryota > Metazoa > Arthropoda > Insecta > Trichoptera > Stenopsychidae > Stenopsyche > Stenopsyche tienmushanensis. Next base: position 1,409,793 of record WACJ01000016.1, read on the forward strand.
GGCGCGCGCGAAAATTTGTTAGGATCTCTCATAAACTGATGATTGGAGAAGTTTTTGAACGCATAATGGCATAAATTATCATTTGAATCTTTGAAGTTTTCAGATAAACATCACATTTATGCATTTCAATTTAAAAGATTTTGTAGGAGAGCTCCGGAAACCTAACGGTCCATTTGTTTGGTCCCGCGTGTTTGTCGGCCATTTTGTACGGTCATAGTAAATTCTTTCGATGGGGAGATCGTCGCACATTCCCACTACCTCTCGTGTGAGATCCGCGTGTTTTTTGACTTTGCAGAACAATAATAAGGAGTGGGATACCATCAGTGATTTATGAAGAACTTGTGCCAAAAATAAAAGAACAAGTGCAAAATTAACAAACTCGAAAATGTCGACAAACACGCTGAACTAAATTAACTGACCGTTATGATTCCCCCTACACGCTAGATGTACCAACTTAAAAAAAAAATATTAAAAAGTTTTTATTTTAAATACAAAAGTCTCTTCCCTATTTATATGAGTCTGATAATTTTCTGAATCAATTTTGGTATAACATGTTTTGAATGTCAATATTTATCTTTAAAGATCATAAATCAAAGTCACTTTGGTGATTTTGTGTTGGAAAAATTTGATTATAAGAATTTGTGTCCAAGATATTTTCCCAGAATGCTCACACCGGGAGAATTTTTTTTGGTCTCTATCGTGATGGGGAATGAAACATGTGTATGTCACTACAGCCCAAAATCCAAAAAATAATCTAAAACGAGGTAGTGAGAGCGCGCGATGACCTCTCCATCGGAAAAAAATACTGTGACTGAACAAAATGGCCGACAAACACGCCAAACCATAAAAACACGCCAGGTGTGCTAAATTTTAAACAAAAATAATACCCGGCCTCAGAAGCTTTTATAACCTAAATTTCTGGATGCCACTCGTATCTAAAGCTTTGTAAGACAATTAAATTTCAATTTAAAAGGGTAGTTCAAAAAAAAATTTTTTTCGATTATTTTTAGGCATTCCCGAAGAAACATAAGGGACGTTATAAAGATACAATTACGAAGTTAACTTTTTATCATACAAAGCTTCGAATGACTATTGAACACACCAGCTCAGTTTTAACATTCGAAGTCAATTTATCATTATCCACGTATTTTCAATGAAGATTTTTTGTAATTGATACAAAAGTAAAATATCACTTTGGATAAAGGCCACACATTCCAGGTTTATACGACTCAATGTTCAAAATCACGATAACAATTGATCGGCTGCGGGTATTGGTAAGGACACAATGGGTCGAGTACACAATTCCCACAAAAGGTCCCACACTCGAACCTTTTATATCCTTAATTAGACGTGGGCGGATACCACATTTTATGTTTTCAAATGTGCCACAAACGAACCACTTGTTGGATTATTTATTATATTCCATCGGACGCCGATACAATCTCTGATATTTCGCTATGAAATTAAATCCACAATCGCTTTTAGCGCTTTTGACAGGGCGAGTGCTTTCGATGGTTAGTACGTCTGGTCGAAATTCTTTGGTGAAACGTTTTGTTTCAATTTAAATTCATAAATTCGACCATTCTCTTGTGTTTTGTGAGGGTGGCAATTCAGGGGTTTCAATCAAATCGGACCACAATAACATTTTTACAACGGAAAAATTGCTCATCATAACAACGAATGCTATTTATCAATTTAGTTACCATTTTTGGATTTTTTTAAAAAGAATAGTATTAGGGTCATCTAGAAAGTAAGCTTACTAGGGATTTTGAGGGCAGGAGATTTTTTTTGGCACACCTGGCATGTGAGGGAGATTCTACCGGTCAATTTGTTTGGTCCCGCGTGTTTGTCAGCTATTTTATTTAGTAACAGTTTTTTTTTCAACCTAACTCGCGTCATGACATGTTGTCGAGTACCTGTTTATGATTGACGAACACATCCATTGTAAAATTAGCTACATCGCAAAACAAAATTTTGCATGAAAGCAATGCTTGAAAGCAATAGTGTAAACGTGTTGCTATAATATACAAATGTCCATAGTTAAAATTGTACTATCTTCTACTAAAACAAAATGGCTTATATTATTACAAAAAGATGTCACGTATAAATATTATATAGTAATAACATCCAAGCGATACATTTGGATGACATTTTTACATGCGTTTTTTTTTTGACAAAATATTATAAATATTTTGTTCTGAGCTACATTATATTTGTATGCTATGATATGTAATTTCTCTGTTTCTTTTTAATGAAACACTCTATTTTTTTACTGCAGCCTTCGAATGCTCAACTAAATGTTTCGTCATTATTTTACGCTTTAAGTTTCATTTAAAACGGCCTAAGAACTTCGAATTGTTCCAAGAATGCGAAATTATCATTCCTCGCCGCGAACGAAATAAGTTAGTACATACTCTTCATTTTTTAATTTTTTTATTGTGATGGGATTATAATTTTATAGGGCGAAATTGTTTTAATATTAAATACGTGCGCTTATCGAGAGATTAACTACTCGTGTCATATGGCAACAATGGACCCTGATGGTCCTTAATCATCCCGGAGTCCCTTAACACTCCATAAGCACCGCTGAAATTGTAAATGTAATTTGTGCACGTTGTTAAGAGCAATTTCGTTGTGTCGTTGTACAGATTGAATATTTGCCGCTGAATTTATGAATAAACGCTATTTAAATGTATTAATAAAATTTTGATTTATAAATAAAACATAAACTTTCCAAAAAAATAAAGCAACATGCTTTATGAATTAACGAGATTATCACGTATCATTATGTAAATTAATATAAATTTTGCAATCATAAATCTTTCATCTTGTAACCTTATTAAGTTTTGGGGTCCGACCAATCGTCTTGGCCACGGGATGACTTGATCTTCCCGCCGGGTTTTTCGACCTCATAACTGTGGTCTTAAGAAGTTGTATTTCAAGTGTTATTATAGTAGTTTAGATCTTGGACCCTTAATATAAAGGCTCGGGATTAAATCCAGATTCCAAACTGTACCAACAAATTTGAGAGATTGAAAATATTAATATTTCCGATCGATCATCTCGATCCAAGATTAGCCTGATTTCTTCGATATAAAAGAGTAAATATTGATTTGCAATAATAAATAAATTAACATATAGATAAAATAATAATTTTAATACTCGTTCCTAGGATCTCTCCTCCCCTACCTATTGGATGGGTGTTTACAGTGACTTATAGACGTGCAGGGACATACATAATCGATCCCATTACCAGCACCGCTATGTGGTCTGTTTTGGGGTTACGGCCATACAGTGAGTATCATCCACTGATTTTTTGATTCCACGAGTATGCCTAGGCTGTTGAGGATAGTGGTGATACCTATGGCACAGACTCCACCAACTTCTGTAATCAGCAGGTGCTACACGTCCCTTTGCGGATATTCAGCACAGAGTGAGCTGGGTATCCAAATCATGTTAGCTGGACTTCCCCGGCAGCGTTTGATGAGATAATCGACGAAACGACGAAGCCCCTCCCTTGGAGTTTCATGGGTGAGCATCATGAAGTCCAACACTCACCCGGGCCCGTGGGTAAAAGTCAAGTCCCTGGGTAGCCCAGCTAACATGAGTTGAATACCCAGCTCACTCTCCATGCCAATGCGCTGTTGTGCGATCTGATCCGAGTATCCCCGATTGCATGAGCAGTAGGAAAATTCTGTGCAAAAAGGGACACCATTTTGTTCAACAACCTAATGCACCGTCACCATCTCCATGGCAAGCATTACAAATGACCACCCTATAGAAGAATAAATCAACGTGCAAGCGTGGCTGTTTTGCAGAGTACGTAGGAGCGGGGAGTGCCCTCACCACAAATTACACTGGTGTCAGATATTTGCTATCCATTATCTGTTGTAGTCCATTTCGAGGTGAATTTGAATTGGTAACTAATAACCTAGTGTTAGCATTCCCTGTTATATTTTTATTGATGAAATGCAGCGTGTGGGTGTGGACTCTGTATAAAATGAGTCCGATTAATGGTAAGTCGTTATCTGTCCGATCATATTGTGTTATCTCCTATTTAAATCATAATTTATATCCTTATTTTACCACGTGTGGAAGGTAAATGGGAAACTACCACATGAAAAATCCTTTCCCTAATAAAGTCTTCTATGAAGATCGTCTACGGCCGATACACGCAGCACACGCAACCACTAGACCAACAGCGCGCCTATTTTATTATATATTACACAAGCATAGATTCGTCCCTCAATCATATTTTCCTAGGGGCTAATAGGTTTTACTTCTACCACCCAAGATATAAATAAAAATCACCTTTAACATGTGCGGTGCGATCATTCACGATTAGATCTGGGAATATATTTTTAAATTGAAGTCAATCCCTTCCGGAAATTAGGATCGCAAATTCGCCAGATATATTTTGGACCCAAATTTCAAATTAATTACAGCCCGCAATATGTTAACATTAACCAATTTAATAAATTACCTTAATACAAGTAAATACAGCCGACTTAATAGAGATAATACCTGATATCCATGTAAAGAAACCACATCCCTGTACGCAATTAAAAGCCGACGTCGGGAGCGCCCCACATTTTATTAACGAAACCCCTATTTTTGTTGCGCTTAAAATTATTACCGAGGTAATTGTATCCCCTAAATGATTTACCGGTGGATGTGGAAAATTTATAAATTGGCCATTTAAAACGCCCGGGCAATTTCCGATTGCAATTATTCAACGCGCACGTTTGTCGCCACACTACCAAGTTAATTTGGAAAATATTTTTTCACGCTTGAGCCGTCGCTGAAAAGCTAAATGTATTTACGGAGCGTTACGTGCATCTGAAAAACAATACCCTGGATGAGCATATTTACACATCCGTCGTGTGGGGGTGGACATGGTCGTACGAGGACATGTTTTATGACCTCATAACGTATGACTAATGACCGAGATCAAGCTTTAAGTGACTCGATTTGTTAACACCGCATGTTTCATCGAGATATTTGGTATAAACAACTAATTTTTGCGACCATCATTCATAGACCTCCGGGTCCGGTGGTTAACTTTTACGATGCTCTTTGGGCGTATGAAATAAATCTGAGCGCCGCTAGGGGTTGTTTTGGTTTATTAGAAAAATATTTAAATATTACGAATCCCCCTTACTCTATAATAAAACTGTATTTTTGCGCTTGAATTAAATGTAGATCACGTTTATAAAGCCAATACTTATGGCGAACATATAAACCCAACTCTGTCGCCAAAGGTTCCTTCAAAATTGAGACTTAAATACCTTAATCCAAGATAATACATCAACAAACATACGTACGGGTGGTGGCGACCGAAATTTTGCACCTATTTTTATAAAGCTAATTTTTGTTTCAGTCAGCATTTCATATAATGTAAATCAAGAAAATTACAGTCTACCAAGCTTTCAGTGTTGCTGGCGTTAAATTACAATCTACAAGCTTGCATTTTTTTCTACAAGTAGCTTAAGTTAATTATAATTAGATAAACGTCATTTACTTTCGATACAAAGTTGCTAAAATTTCGATAGACGTGGCTAAAATTGTAGTGCGGGAACTTGATTGAAGAATTGTAAATTTTAAAGAATTGCAATATTAAACACATATACTATTTATTATGAGTAGCTAAATCATATTTTCAGTATTGTAGGTATAAGACGTTCATATAATATTTTTTTACAAATCTCAAAACTTGTTATAAATGTCGGCAACAACATCAACGCTGTAGACTGCCGTTTCGTTAACAATATTCAAATTCCATTGGCGAATATTATGCAATATTTGTAGCAATTTAAATATAATTCAACAATAGGGCGTAGAAAAGTACAGGCGCTCGTTGAAATATCTCACTTCGTTATAAAAGAAAATTACCCTGTTATTTATTTTCGGACGCAGGTGAAATTAAGGCAATGCGGTGGAATATATTTCTTCAAATTAATACACGCCAAGCATTTTCACATAAATCTAAGAATGATGGTAAATAATTTTATTCGAAAATACTCTTTATATAATAATAAATAATCAATATTGGTAATAAAAGGAAAAGCAGGGAGTCCCGTGATTTAAATGTTTGGAATCGCGAACATAGCTCTTCTTCTCAGTAGATGAAGAAGTCCGATCAGGATACTCAGAGGACGCAAAAAAATACATTTTATATAAAATTGGCGAAACTCGGATAACTACACCGCTGGAAATCTTACACGTGCCTACTACCGGATGATGATTCCAAAAGAATTGAAGTATGATTACAAAGGCTCCTAAGGCTGGGGGATTTTTTTGTTTATAAATTGGCATACCTGGCATATAAAAGGAATTTCAATGTTCAATTTGTTTGGTCCTGCGTGTTTGTCGGCCATTTTGTTCAGTCGCAGTAAATTATTCCGATGGAAAAATCGTTTGCGCAATTTTGAAATAATCACCCTTCGAAAACAATCCAAACAATAGTAGGAGAGGGCATAAATGTAATATGGATCAGTTTAGTTCGAGTCTACAGTTGAGTTTTAAGGCATCGCACCTCACAGTCGGAACAAGTTAAGTATTGGGATCCGACCGCACGTCTTGGTCGCAGAAGAGTCTGATCTTCTCCGATCTTGTTGTGGAAGATGCCCATCGTCATTTAAAAGTCTCACAGATGAGACTTTCTTTCTTGCTGAAGATTTGCAAGTAAATCTTGGACTGGCTGTATAAATATATATATATATATATATTTTTTTATAGCAAATATGTATTATTAAAATTTGGTCGCCAGCTCCTGTAGATTAGAATCCAAGATGATTGAGTTACAATTCCAATCGCTTAACCGCGGAACTACCCACAGGTATTGAAATTAATAAAAATGTATTTGTATTTTTATGCTTTAATACATTTTCTAGCATTTTGGCCTCATCATGGGACCGTGGATGATCCGCAGAGTTGAATGTATGATGTGGGTAATAAAACACTGTTTTAATTAAATGAAGATGTATTCTGATTCTCCATAACTTCCCCCACAACATATGACCTTGATAAAACTTTGAAGGTTATTATTTATTTGTAGGTCAGAGAACTGTAGAAGAACAGGGAACACCACCCCATTTGCGTACAGCTCTCGGGGAGAACTTATCTTGTGGTTGAATACAGCATAGTAATAGGATGCTTTGCTCCAATCATGTGTAAACACGTGAGAATAATTTTCACACATAATAAATGGTTCATTTTTAAATAATATAAACTCGGATGTAAGTTTAAAATTAACTAACTATTTTATGTTTTATAAATTAAAAAATATGCTCATGCATTGGATGTGGCAGGGAAATTAAAAACATCATCAAAATGGAAATTTAAACAATTAAAAACTTTAAATATCTCTCTATAAAATGAAAAAATAATTAATCTGATTGCGTTATTTATTTAAAATAAGGTAGTTTTCCTGCCGCATTCTGTGACAGACCATCAACATTAAATTAGATAAATGAATAGCTAGGGTTAGTTCAACATGCAATTCAAATCAAGCCAACTTAAAAGATAATACGTAACGATCTCCACATCGGAAGAATTTACTGTGACTAAACAAAATGGCCGACAAACACGCGAGACCAAACAGACTGATCATTAAGTTCGCGCATCGCATAACCTTACTTTATTGATGATGACCCCCGTATCATTATTTCAGCGTATTTCGAAATATACAAATCACTTTAACACAATATCGTCCGCATCTTTCCATACAAAAAAGTATTATGAAAGATTATAATTTTATTGGGAGATATCATACAACACTATACACATATTGGATTTTCAGCGTATTTGTAAATATTATAATTGTTCAATTTAAGTAAAATAGCTTCCCGATGATATACAAAAGTTTTTTATTACATCAATTTTTTTTTTAAATAATTCGTCAAATATTTATAACAAAATTGCAATTTTATAATTTATTTTCAAAAAATATTTAATTGATGAAGAAGGCATTCTTTCCTTTGTCCCTGATGTATACAGATATTTTTTTGAATCAAGATGTATACGATATTGAGGCATATCACATGAACGTTCGGATTTCGTAGGTGAGAATTAAAATGTCATAATTTTTACAAAACATAATAAATTCAATCAAAATGATCTCGATTAACTACAATAGACTCTGATTCGTAAATATAACAATAGCCTGTAATGATATGATTACTTTTTGGCTGAAAAATTCATAAAATTTTAATATTAACGATCTTTTATTCCGCGCGTTTTTCACAAAAATTCTTTCTGCAAAATAGTTTGTTTTGTATTAAGGCTAATTTAGCTTATGCATGCATAACTTGTGCCAAAAACTGAAAAACAAGTGTTAAATGGTCACCATGTGATGCTTGATGACCTTCAGGAAGATTTTCCTTACATTTCTGGAAGTCTTTTTGGTGATATTGTGTCGGAAAAATTCGGTTACAAGAAGTTGTGTGCGAGATAGAAGCCTAGAATGATCACATCGGAGCACTTTTTTTTAACCAGATAAGCTTTTCTGGACTCTATCATGACGGAGGATTAGACGTGGGTGTGTCACTATCCCAGAATCCAAAAGATGATCTAAAAAGATCCATAGGGTACTTCACATATTAAGTATCCTGTGAATTTCATGATTGTCTTACTTCACTGTATTCTGCATGTTTTTTAAAAAATCTACACAGATCTGTCAATTGAATCAAAATTTATAAGAATTTGAATGAAGCGAAAGCAAAACCTAACCTAAAAAAAGAAGATTTTCCATTGAACGCCATTAAATACTTTTCCACGAAAAAAGTTTTCATTCACGAAAGAAATAATGTGTTTGTTTACTTTAAGGGCTGAAACGGAATAGGGATAATGAGGTGCCGAAACGGGATTGAATATCAAATCCCTAAGCCGAATGATTACAAAGGACAGATTGAATTCGAAACGCTCTATGTTATTATTGTATCGAGTATCGTTTAATGGGGCTCGAGTTTTATTTCATTTTTAAAAAGAAAGTTTATAACCTTACGGACAGGACGAAACTAAATCTTACTTCGCTTAATGATCACACAGCATACAATTATTTTCCCTGCATGACAACAACTTGAAGTATTGTTGTCTTAGCGAAAATTCAAAGCGCTTTAATATTTTCGTGTAGGATTTCAAATACAAAAATTAAACAATTTTCAGACTTTAACGAGCCTTATAAAATTGTCATGTTAAATTATTTCCATACACGAAAAAAACATTCCCCGGTGTATCATTATACTGTGCGTAATATGTGTAATTTGTTTAAATTACATCTTACATGTAATATTTTTATATTCCGTATTTTGTCTCATATTTACGAACAGACGACACGAAGCAATGTCTGAAATGCAGAATATTTACACGACGAACTTAAATAAAGGAAGATTTTAATTTAGCAAAGTACAAAGCTGTCCACATTCTGAAATCTAACATACGTGTTTTTATTATGCATTTTATTTTAAGCAGTATTTTATATATGAAATTTACTTTAAATATTATTCACATTTCGAAAGCTTTCTGTGAAAATTGAGATTGAAAACCTGAAATTACATCTATTGTTAAATTAAACTATGAAATTGTGAAATATTCGAATGACATGGTTGATAGCTTGATGATGGAAGTCATCTACAAGGATCATCTGGAAATGAAAATGAAAATTTTATTTCAAATTTGGTGCACCTGGCGTCTAGAAGGTATCTTAACGAATAAATTTTTTGATTCCTCGTGTTTGTCGGCCATTTTGTTTAGTTACAATAAATTCTTCCAATGGATGTATTTTTCCCACATCGAGACCCAAGCCAGTAGCGACGAACTGGATTGAGGGTTCATTATAAATCGAACCTATTCCCTGCTCTGCTATATGGTCTGTTCCTGGTTACCCCGGACACACAAAGAGTGTCTTCCACTGATCCTTTACCCCCACGAGAAACGCTACGCGCAGAGCGTCCAGGTGCCCACCTCTTTTTCTCCACGCCCTCCATAGGAAGCGAGATTTTCACAGGAAGCTTCAGATCGTGTGTACCCGAAAGTGCAATGGAGGAGGAAGGACTAAAGTTATGCTAAATTCAAGGGATTTACTTCCGTTTTACTGCCACCACAAGTCTAACCTGTGTGAAGGTGGCTGTAGCAGATGACGGACTGCAGGGGCTACCCCTTCCCAATGGTACTCGTATCGGTTCGGTCATTCTTAGTATCGAGCCACGAAGACGAGTCACCGTTCGAACAGCCTAAAACCGTTATTCTCTATTTGCCTAGGCTGTTGAGGAAACTAAGGGAAGCCTGGCAACGGAGATGGAATCAGTCCAGCAAGGGAAGATGGACCCATCGACTTATCCCGGTCATAAGTCGGTGGAAGACCCGGGAACACGGTGAAACAACCTACCGCTTAACGCAGGTGCTCACTGGGCACGGATGCTTCGGTGCGTACCTGATGCGGATTGGCAAAGAACCATCCGCTACGTGCCAACACTGCCAAGCGGAGGTCGACGACACAGAGCACACCATCATTGGCTGTGAGGTTTGGGCACCCCAGAGAAAACTGCTAAAACAAGCACTCGGGGTGGCCGAGCTCAACGTTGACAACATGGTCCACAGCATGATGGAAAGCAAGAGGAACTGAGACCTTTGGCGCGAATACATAGAAGAGATACTCAGCGCCAAAGAGAGCAGTGAAAGAGAGAGACGCAGAGCGCAGCAGCCTCTCTAACAATAGAATAGGGCCAATTACTTAAAGTCAGACTACCTGTCCTCCTGAAGCAATGTGGAAAACAATACCAGGAGGACAAAGAACAAGGGAGGGTTTAGTGGGTAGGCACGATCGATCAATCGTGAATCCCACACTACCCAGCTTTACTGGGCATCTTGTGAAGATTTTTTCACCCACAGGAAAAAAAAGGCTGTTGAGGATAGTGGTGAGCCTTTGACACAGTCTCCACCAACTACTGTAATCGGCTGTTATTCACACTTTATGGGTACGCAGCACAGGGTAACCTGCGCACCCAACTCATGTTAGCTGGGTTACCTCAGCAGCGTTTGATGAGCAAATCGATGAGGCTACTTTCGCACACCTTTACTTCACATCATAAGCCCAAGGATTCAACCGTTGCCTACGAGAACAGGGTTAGCTCCTCCCTCCTCTGGGATTTTATGGGTGGGCATCATGGAGTCTAACACCTACCCGGCCTGGATAGGATCAGTGAATGGAATCGATTGAGCAGATTAATTCTCTCAGCATCCAAGTCGCAAGGTCTCCTCTTCAAGGGACAGCTTTTGTGTCCTACCGATATATGCATGATCTGTGATCGGATAAAATTCGTAAAATCGGTCCTATATTTGGGGATGTCACTGGGTCGTTGGACGGAGACTGGATGTTTCAGTTCCTCGCGGAACAAGAACGGCTTAGAGTCTCGTTGTTTGAGTTTGGGCTTTCTACAATGTGTCTATGCAGAGATCCGTTCCGATGGCGTGGCATCCAAACTTTTGACGTGTCAGTGGTCCGAAATTTGGACCGGTTGGATACGAATACTTTGAGGGTATTCTTTTTAATTCAGCATTCAGGATCATTTCTGTAAGAGTTTTGGTGAAAAATGTAACCCCAGAGCGTTCTACGACCTCCTTCGACACCGATAATAATCAGTAGACCCATATTCTTTTTCAGGGCTACTTTTTCCTTCATTTATGATTTTTTTTAAAATATCCATCTATATATTTATGATGGGAGTGGGAAACTATCAGTGATTTCTGACGAACTTGTGCAAAAAATTGAAGAACAAATGCGGAATGACTACCATGTGATGCTTGATGACCTCCACGATGAATGAGATTTCCGAAGAAAAAAGCTGCTCACACTGGAGCACCATAAAAATCGTGTTACCACTTTTTGAAGCTTTTCTGATGTGAATTTCGATTTCGAGCATTTTTCGATCGTAGATAAATTTTGTAAGCTTAATTTTTGGATGATTCTTGTATTTGAAAAACTCTCTAATTTATGGATAAATTTAGCCTAAACCCGTTTCAAAACAGTTTAGAGCTTGCAGCGTATATTTTACTATTGAATAAATAATAAATATAGCGCTCAGAATTCAGTCTCAGATTGTATTTGATAATTTTCCTCGTTGTGTTATATTTTTAAGGGCAACAACCGTAAGGGTAGCTAAGACTTACGACTCTCCGATTTTCCACCCTTCGCATTTACAACCATATTTCAAATAAGATCCGTGTCTCCCCCCCCAATTTATGTCCGAAGCGCACATTTACGACCGCAAACAACACCGTATATATTCTTAAAACAAGGAAAGCCAAATTCGTCTTTCAACCCTCGTACAACCCCCTGAAAATACGCACACGTGTGGGATCAGCTCGAAATAAATTTCCGTATCTAAATGTAATATTATGACATTATTTTATACACAAAACTAATTAATCAATGCGAGAATTGTAATTTAGATATCAGTAAAAAGCTCCTATTTATAAACTGTTTATCTGAATTATTGTTTAGATTGTTGATTAATTAATAGGATTTTGAGAGTTTCGCCTATTACTAATTGGTATTTAAAGTACTATGTAGAAAATCTTTCAATATCTAAATATATTTCGAACTTAATCATATATAATAAGATCCAATAATATGATGCTAATAATGGGATCAATTCTATTTAGAAAATTATTCGTGGTTTCAATGCATTTAAAATTTTCGTAGTTTAGAATTTTAAGAATATATCCTATAAAGAACTTTCCAAAATTCCAATTATTTACGGAGTTATAAATATTTTAGTAACACAGGAACTTAGCCGATCCTACTTTTAAAATCTTTGAACGCGTTTTTCTCGAAACTACTTTTTTCAAGACGGTTGACATTATATCTCAAGTTTAAACTGAATTATTTACTTTAAATTTAGTATTAAATATTTTTATATAACTCTCTATTGTTCCTACCAGATTTATGTCAAAATTTTATTTTTAACTATTTAAAAAAAATGTTAAAAAATAAGGCCAAAAAATTAGTAAAATCAAGAGCCTGAACTTTTACAAAATACATAATAATATACAATAGTTGATGTTTACAAAATTGCTAAATGTAATAATGGTTTATAAAAAACCAAATATATATAAGTTGTCTTAAAAAAACGGAACTGTTAACATTTAAGGTTAACGCTCCTATAATATTCATCTGATTGACATTAAAATTTGGAGGGTTGTTGTGTGAACACCATTGAAGGTTTTTGAATTAGCACAAGCACAGATTATGTGCAGAATTTATTTGCGAGACCTTAAGCGGGTGCATTATATTGGTGCATATTGATTTGATGGTCTTCGGCGGACTATGCCGGGAGACAATATTGAGCCCGATTCGTTCATATACTCAGACAAATGGTGCAGATACAAGATTAAATAATTGAAAGAAGCTGCAATTATAAATTCAGCATATAAATCACTATACCAACACTTGGTCATAAAAATATATAAAAGCACTTTATTTTTTAGAAATTGAGCATGAAAAATATTTACCTAAAAATATGACTCCAGTATCTCCCGTTAAACCATAGCAGGAATCACAGCATCGTGTATGTATTATACATAAAACTTCTTCAAGGCCTGTCCTTTTCCTCCTGGCAACTTTTACATTTTTAAACAGCCAACAGATGAAAATGGATGTGGCTAATTTTTTTCCTCCGGGTATTTTCCCATTCTGACGTGTCGGCCATGGGGGGAGGGGGCAAAATGAGGAATGAATTCCCCGTGCAAAATGAACGTCACCCAAAATGTACTATTCATTGCTTGTATGTTTTATAGAGACGATATTACGGCAACTTTTTTCATACTTGTTATATTGCCGAGACCTACTTTTGCTAGATTCGCATTACGTCCGCCTCACAGATTTATTCAGTCATTCATGTGTATTTACGGGGATGTATCTCGAAATTGGTTTTTTTTTTCTCCTCTGAATATGAAGGTTGTATGTGTACAATATGTGGAACGATTGCTTTTTATGCAATTTTGAATATAAGAGACATTATACAATAGGCTTAGGGAATGTCAGCATTCGGTCTGGGAAACTCGATTATAAAATACGCATTACAAATTCGGATTTAAATATAATCAATGGAACGGTGCACGCCACATGTGCGTGCATACTCCTTCTGGATCGCTCGAGTGCATACTCAACATGTTGTATATTTAAGGATATCAAATCTCCATATTATTTATTTTAATCAGGGCTTTGAACCAGAACAAAACCGAAAACCGATAAAATTATTATTTTTGCCGGAGCGAAACTGATTTAAAAATATCGGTTTTTTCGGTTTTGGCCATCTTAATGCTTATTGAATTTCTTGAAGAGGCAATAAAATGTTTTAAATTATACTAGAATATATTGATTGAGTATACACGCATATGTCTTGTGCGCATTCGAGCTATCCAGATAGAGAGTATGCCCGCACTTGTTGCGTAGCGTGCTCCATAGCGACGATTTTAAGTGTAAATATTCATTAACAGTTGATAACATAATAAACGTTAAACTGTTTACTCACTCTCATCAGAACAATATGCGCCAACATGGTGCATCCGCTAAACGACTCGAAAAACAAATTGTGTACACAAAAATATGCAAAATAACTTCCTAAAGTTTCATCGTAATCGGATGAATGGTATTGGAGCGTTCACAGGACAAACACACATACAGTCATTTTTATATATTTGGATCGTTTATAATTCAGCATTTTAATTCCACAGCAATTGAGCATGAACGCTTTAGCTCCTTTGATCCATTAATAAAAGAGAGCTTTTTTCCTCTGAGCGAACTTGCATAAAATGCAACTTTAGCTCCAACCCTTGATCACTAAATGTCCCAGCTTTGGTCATGCTTTGCTCTATTAAAACTTTCAGTACTTAAAGCTGAGTGAAACTCTCATCATAGAAAATTTACAACGCTTTGACATAAAAGCACGTTGATACTCGACTTATAATTGGTGTGTAATGGCAACGTACATAAAAACCGATGTATGAACTCATTCGCGGTTTGAAAAATAAGTTTTAAACCGATTAGTATGCGAAATTATTTCAAATTCTATATTTTAAATATTTCATGTTGATAGAGCGTTTATATCTTATCAATTTATTCTGTATTAAATACCTATGTGGGGTTGATCCCTATACGTTCGTTTAATTTCTTTGGGGAGGATGCCATCACGAAGGCTTTGTTTGGGAGGTTGGGTTTCAGATTCCTGAAGGTTTCATTTCCTGGGACTATAAACAGTGGACCTACATATACTTGCGGCGCCAAATCGCGACCATGATTTTACTACCCTTAAGTGATTGTTGCCATAGAAACGAGAATTAGATTCAATGATATCTCGACCCTCTCGTGTATTTATTTGCGTGGGTACCTCTGACGCAGGAAAATCTACAATATGATTGCACTGACATTTAAAATAATACAGGTTTTTCATTCAGCATACAAATACATCCTACTTTGAATCATATATTGGTAGTGCCAAAAATTCATGCCGTTTCTTATATCCTCCAAATCGTTTTTTTTTTGTATTCAAAAACATCCCTAATATAGGAAACAAACGAAAATCCAAAGTATCGAGATCAGAATAATAAAATGGATGTAATATTAAATTCCAAAATTCTTAATTTCTTTAATGGTACTTTTGGCTAAATGGAATCTTGCTGTCACTCAACATGTGAGTGCGTACTCATCAAAGGGTTAATACAAATTTAAGACAACCAAAGAGCTCAGAGAGTCTCATAATCGCCAC
Organism: Stenopsyche tienmushanensis; assembly: GCA_008973525.1. NCBI lineage: Eukaryota > Metazoa > Arthropoda > Insecta > Trichoptera > Stenopsychidae > Stenopsyche > Stenopsyche tienmushanensis. The sequence continues at coordinate 1,425,560 of WACJ01000016.1, forward strand.
AAAATTATTTATTAAGTGCTTAAATGCATTTTTAAAATCATACACGTTACAATTGCCCTTAAAAATTTAATAAAACATTTTTTACTTTTATTTTCTATATTTTTTTAAATTCACTAATCAATTTGTATTTTTATTCGAATACTTATATTATGTAACTATTTTAAGAAAGTTTTTACACATTGTTCTAAAATATCAACAAATTGTGAATTATATTAAGCTTTTTACGCAAAGTACAATGCGTTTCCAAACTTTTTGTCCATGATATATTTAGTATTTAACTACTTTAAGAGTGTTTCAAAGATTACCCAAAGAGTCGAAACAAATAGCCACTATGCGTTTTTATGAAACCCAATTCATTTTTATATTTAAAAATGAATTGGGCTTTGTTCGTTTGAAATGTGCTGCCATACCGTTCATTGGATTGCAATAAAACTTTGTTCATTTATTGTTAAGAATTTTGCGAGTAACATAAGCATAGTTTAATATATAAAAAATAATGTTTGTTTGTCTGTATTTAATGCGCTGCCATACCGTTCATTCGATTGCGATAAAACTTTGGCAACTTATAATTTGCACTTTTTCAAATAATATAAGTTCAGTAAAATTAACTTACAGTAGATCTTATGTATAAAAATCAATGTTTGTATGTTTGTTCGTATTTATAGTGAAATTTTTGTTTTTATCATTACCAGTTACAATGCTATTCAAAAAGGAACTATTTTGTAGTATTGTCAATAAGACATATTATATGTTTCGTCGCTTATTTTTGTTGTGTTCGATCAAAGCGTGCAGTATCCATCCTACCCCATAACACCCATCCTATTCGTTTGCCATTTATGCCTTTGTGATAATTACCACTTTACTATAAATATCTTTGAGTATTTTACTGAATTTGTGGCATTCCAACATAAATTTTTAAAAAAGCAGCATGAAATGCCGGATGTGGATTTCGTTAGTTTCGTGTTTAAAATGTTATCCTTTACAAAAAAAAAAATCTGTTACACAAAAATAATATTAAATAATATTTCTACAAAAAAAAAATTAAAAAATGTTTTTGTTATTGCGTCTGGGCGCAAACTGATCCCAAATATAAGGTCTCAAAATATACGAATACTTTCGGGTCCTCTTAATATTTAAGCATAAAAATATACAAGCAAATAAAGCACGTCCATCGTTCATGACTGGATAGACGTGTTTGTACATTGTCGATTCAAATAGTATCTAATTGTCTAGATTGCACAAAGCGTTGGGGGTGTCTATTGAGGGAGCTAATCAACCCCTGGTGCCTGTTGAAGGAGCACCAAATTAATAACGGCTGCTCTTCGACCATTACACGGGACCATGACTCTATAAAATTTTAACGACATTCCAGACATTAAATTTCCTGTTTTACACGAAGGCTAACAAATATAATTAAGCGCCACAACAATCGATCAAAATGCTATATTAATTGATTGCCTTACAAAATCAAGCTTTTTTATACTAATTATATACATTCCGATTATATACGACTTTTGAATGTCCATATTATTTACGCTATGACCTCCTATAAAATATCAGAATTGCGGATAATTACATTGGGATAGAATTTCCATATTGTAGTAGAATTTTTTTTTGATCTCACGAGCGTACGTAATCAATTATCCGTCTGACAACCAAATGTTACCTGCAAAAAAGAGATATTTTGTAAGCATCACTCACGATGTGGATTGTCGCATGTATGGGCCCATTGTCAATTTTCATGAATAAATTTAATGACGACACATAAATCTTCCCCTATTTTTTTTCCCTCTTTAACCACCTGTGGGAAAATAATTTGTTTTTCCACGCGAAGGAAAAATTGAGCCGAAAAATATGTGACCAAAATCAACAATCAAAAACGCTGCGAAATGGAATAATTGCGAAAAATAATTTAAACATGGCTTTTATAATGTATGAGGGTAGTTCTAGAAGTACCCGACCTAACTTATAGATGCTTCTTAAATTACAGCGACAAAATATTAGATGGCAGAACTTAAACTAGGCCGCACGAGCTGCCAAGACGAACATCCACATGGAGATAATCCCATCTCCATCCCATCCATTGGAGATAATCCACAAAATTATATTGAATAATCATTGACTGAAAACGTGCCAGCTAGCAGATTGGTAAATTTAAAATATGCTGCATATTGCAAATTTACTGAAAATTTGCACATGAAAAAGCTGTGCGCAAGATGAGTGCCGCGTTTGCTCACAGTGTAACAAAAACAGCATTGTGAAGACGTTTTAATGGAGTATTTAGAAATATTCCACAGCAATAAAATCGATTTTTTGCGTCGATTCACGTCTTGTATTGTCTTGTATTTATTTCCAGTTCTTGTATCTTTATATTTTGAGGGTCATGGTATGATATTCAGTGTATACTAAGTGTTTTGCATATGAACCGATTTTGGGGGGGGGGGGGGTGAAGGGTAGTTTTTACACTGGATTTTGTCTGAGAATGTGTCCTATTCCGTGGCATGCACGGTCTCAAGATCTGACACCACTGGATTTCTACATCTAGGGACGTTCCTTTTTCCGTGACTCATACGATCTTCAGACCTGACACCACTTGATTTCTTTATCTAGGGATGTGCAGATTAAAAATATATATCAAAATACAAAAACAGTTATTTCGTGCTGTTATTACAGATTAAAAGGTTTTTGGATATTTTTTTCAAAATGTTAAATAAAAAATATATTTCGAAAACCCTGACACTTGGGACATAGGGTCTATGTGTGAAACGTAGAAAAACTAATTTTAATTTTCCGATTTTTATAAAAAAATAACTGAAACGCCTGACGCTAAAATTTGACTATGAGAGAGCTGTGTGCAAAATGGGTGCCGCGTTTGCTCACAATGGAACAAAAACAGTGTCGTGAAGATGTTGATGTTTCACAGAAATAAAAATGTTTTTGCGTCACTTCACAACTGAGCGAAAGGAATTCTTAAAAAAATGGAATAAAAGAGGAGAATTTAGCTGAAAAAAGTTATTGTTTCATCAAGACAATTCAACATCAGATGGCTAAAATCAATGAGTCAGAGCTCAAATTTCTTTTTAATGCCAGATTTAGCCCTTCCGGATTATTTTCTTTCTCCAAACTTGAAACAAAAGGTCGATGGTAAAAGATTTGCTAACAATTAAGAAGTGAAGTTGGCGGTTGATGGCTATTTTGAGAAGCTCGACGGTTCTCGCTATAAACAGGGTATTGAAGCTACTGAACAACATTGGAAAAAATTTTTCGAGCTGAAATGAGACTGTTTTTTATTGAGTACTTCTTGGATTACCCTACAATATCTAGAGTGGGGGCATGAGTCTATTAATTAATTAGAGCAAATAATCAAGCGGGTCGTACTTCTGCTAGTTCATCCACCGCCGCGTTTATTTTTGTACAGGAATTCTATCTTTTATCTTAATTTTTGTGTGGTTTTTTGTTAGTTCGGGTACATCTGGAACAGATCCTAGTATCTGCTATTGATATTGTATCTTAATAAGGCGATGAATTTTTATACGACGCCAGCGGCAATAATATTTCATTCTACAGATTGAGATTTTTCTCTCTTTCGCATATTTGTGTTTGTTTTCCGCCTGTTTATAAAAGTACCGTTTATGTAAGAAACAATAAAATGGCTATATATGTTGTTTTCTTTTACGGAAATCAATGAAATGAAGCCTTATCAGCCCATGGTGATATGGAAAGCTCTGATCACGAAGCCATTCATTTATATTCATTGTTTGCGTGATACTTTCAAACGTGATTGCAGAAGAAATTCATCAAACTTGTTTTAATAATTTTAATCCCATTCGATCATCAGAATGACTCTGTTTCGTATATCGCACATAGTTCATGAATATAAACATGCTTTTTTTATATTAACGCAATTCTGTAATAATTTCCTCCCTTTAATTTTGTTGACAGTAGAAACATTCACATAATTATCTTGAATCTACTTCGAAATGAAACCAGGCGCCTCTGTGGGGTCATTTAGTACTTAAATAAGTACAAATATTAAAATCCAGTTCCAAACAGGTCAGATATTGTGAACCTTTGACATTAATGACTTAGGCATTTTTTTTAAACAATTTTTTGTCCTTTCACGAATAAAGTCCTTTGGCTTAAAAATAATTACTATTTAATTATAATATTCATTAATCAGTATAAACTGATCGTGTATATCAGTCTGTTTGTTTGGGTAGCAAGCATGCAAGAATGAAGCGTCCACACTCCGCCAACATCGTACGCTTCATTGGTGTCAGAAGTGGGACAAATATAAACGAATGATGTGGGTGTTAATTTGCCGAATTAAGTCTACACAAATAATGTAGGAAATTATTTTGTGTAAGAAAAGTTTAATATAGTTTAAGAAAAAAAATTTTGAATCGCATTGCGACAAAAAAGCGACATTAGCATAGGCAAACGGCACTGTTAATCTGAGCAGATTTAATTAGATCAACAGCGACATTTTCGGTCTCTCTTTAGATGCAATATGTTAATTTAACAGCGCCATCTTCTGTGGCGCTGCCGGCATATTGCGTCTGGAATAACGATACCAATTGTTTCTTGCCTGTGCACCGCGGATTGCGGAATTACGTCCTTCCCGCAGCTAGATCTCTCTCTCATATGTAATTAAGATGTTATTTAAATAGAGTCTTTCTGTTTGATGCCCGTCTGTCCGTATATAGTGCGCGGGTTCGTTCGAGGACTAGATCCCGTGAACGCCTCCGCTCCACTACGTTGCCTACGCTTCATTGGTGTCAGAAATGAGGTTTATATTTTTGGCGTCGTCGATGAGATATATGACCAACATTCACAGATAAAAAAATTAACTTGCCTCTTCTTTCGAATGAAATGAATTTCGTCGTATGCCGGAATTTTGTCTATAGCGGAGTCCTGCTTTAGTAAGATGTGGATGCTCCGATCATCATTAAATAATCATATGATAAATGTTTTCACATTGAATTGCTCCATGCTGTGTATTAGTTGTAATGTCTGGTTAACTACGAATGATGACATTTACTGATAACCAGTCTCAAAATATTATCGTCGCAGCTAGGAAACCCATTACCAATAACGATGGACGATAAAATCGATCAATTTGCTAATAACCTGGGGCGCCATACGAGAACACTGCCCTGAGAGCGCTCACACTCCACCAACATCGTACGCTTCATTGGTGTCAGAAGTGGGACAAATATAAACGAATGATGTGGATGTTATTTTGGGGAATTAGATCTACACAGATTAACAGCGCAATTATATGGGGATGTAAATTCTTTGCGGTTTATACGTATAGACATGCGATTTAAGATAGCCCCAAAAAAAGAAATCTAAAGGCGATAAATTGTACCATCTTGGTGGCCAGTTTACGTCACCACCACATGAGCTAACTATGCCCTTAAATCGCTCGGGCTGTTTTGGAAGAAATACGAACCGATAATTCCGCCAGACCAATGTAAGTACACCCATCCCTCACTTAAGACACGTAAGACACGTTCTGTTATATCATCGTGTTAACAATAATTTTTTATTTTGTCTACTTTTTAAAATTAGTTTATTTTTTAAATAATTATCCGTTTTTCATAAAAGTAAATATGTACAGTGTATTAGCTATACAATGCAAAAAGACATTTTTAAAATATACAAAAAAACTTAAGTTAAAAAAGTTATAAACTGTAAGGGGTAAAAAAGGGCGTATCCTGGTTGACACAATTTTAAGCATTTTAACCACTTAAAAACATTTTTTTAAAAAGATTCTTAATTAAAAATAATATCGCTATAGTCCCTACCTCGAAAACAACTTTTCACAAAATGGTAACTGCTTAAAAAAAAGATCATTGTTTGAACTTATTTTTTACGTTTTTTTTTAATATTTAAAAACAATTTTTTAACATAAATCTGGTAGGAACAATAGATGATTATATAAAAAAAAGTTTCGTGCTGAGTTTGAAATAAATTAGTTGACTAAAACTTGAGATGTTATGTCAACTGTGTTGAAAAAAGTAGTTTCGAGAAATACGTGTTTAAATATTTAAAAGTCTTAATTTGGAAGTAAAAAGCACGAATATTTTTTAAATACGATTTATCTTATTAAATATATTATTTTCACGTGTAGAATAAAGTATAGCTCTCGGACCATTGTTGGTAACCTCTCTGTGTGGAATAAAAAAGCCAAGGCGCAAAAGCCTCCGTACTACGTGAATAAATGACGTGACAACTCGATTCATTTGGTATGGAAGCTGAAAAAGCTCTTAATGAACGTCCGGATCTGAAATGATATGCCAAAAGGCAGAAGCTTCCATTTCGCCGCGAACGACCCATAAAACCGACGGCGGTATTGCATATTTTTTTAAAATTTCCCCATAAACAAACGCCCATAGAAAAGCAATGAATAAAAATAATTTTCATCATTTATAATCCTCGCCACTCCCCCGTCTGACAAGCGAAGATTATGAGCGTATTCTTCATTCTTACTATAAGACCTCTTAATTCCCCGCTCTTAGGACCGAAAATTTGGGCGAAATTTTCCCTCGGGATCGTCGCTTGTTTGTCGACAGGATGACAATATTTTTTATGCAGACCTTAAATGCTTTCAAGCTAACCAATAGCTCCCGAAACGAAGTTTTTGTGCGATTTCTCGTATTTTTTACGAACTTTTCATGCTATTCGTTTCATACAATTTGACAATATCAAGACAAGTCACGCATATATAATGTGATGTGCTCACACGATGAAAATTCTTTTTTTTTCGTCTATGAATCATGGTTATGCTCCTCGATATTGTTTTTTTTTCTCACGAATATTACCAACGATCAGTGCCTTTGCCCCATAAGAAGCGACTGAAAAGACGCATTCTGAGTACCGTCCTAGAGAGAAAATAAATATGTTTGCCTATTTTCCTTTTCCCATCTGCAAATATTCGTGATACTATATCGAGTTGAAATATTAAAACGGCTTAAGCTATTCGCAAAATGGTGCTCCAGATCCATAGCTTCCAACTCTTCAGCACGATTCCCACAAAAAAATATGTTTGCTTTTACAGCAATGCAATTGATTCGCTGAAAAACAGATATAAATCTTATATTCAAATCGCGGACCACTATTCATATTATTTACTCAAGCTTTTTCATTTTAATCTATAAATTCATCCTTAATTATTTAAAATACGCCTTGATAATATTTTCTGAAGAATTAATCCGGCGGGACGAACTTCTGTTGGTTCAATCGCCACCGCGTTCATTTTGATCCATGAAACTGCACTCTGCGTCGTATTAGACGCTTTTGCTGCTTTTTACGCTAAATATTAACGATACTCATATATAATATCATTTTTTAGATGCGCCATCCCTAAAAAATATATTGGATGTGATGAAGCAGTAAAGTCTACAATCGACGACATCCTAATGCTGACCAACGAACAATATCAGAAATGATCGATACTCACAGGATCCTAAATGAGTTAAACAAGATTAAAAAATAAGATTTTAATGGGTCCTAAATATCTTGGTCGAACGAAATTCTTACAAAAATAAGAATCATTTTAACTGGGTCTGGTTTTTGAAAGATCAAAATTTCAATTCTATAGAAAGGTGAAAAAACTGCCCTTTCAGATTATTTTAAGTCAAAATTCGCCAAATTTCGCGAGAAAATCATAGGTGATAAATAATGTAGGAAATTATTTTGTGTAAGAAAAGCTCAATATAGTTTAAGAAAAATTATTTTGAATCGCATTGCTAAAAAAAAACAACATTAGCATTAGATCAACGGCGACATCTTTCGTCTCTCTTTAGGCGCAATGTGTTAATTTAACAGCGCCTTCTGTGGCGCTGCCGGCATATTGTGTCTGGAATAACAACACCGATTGCTTCTTGCGTGTGCACTGCTGCCTGGCTGCGGGATGACGTCCTTCCCGCAGCCAGATCTCTCTCTCTCGTATATAATAAATATGTTATCTAAAAAAAGTATTTCTGTTCGATGCCCGTCTGTCCGTCTATAGCGCACGGATTCGTTCAAGAACTAGACCCGGTGAACGCCTCTGCGCCACTACGTTATTTACGCTTCATTGGTGTCAGAAATGGGATTCATATTTATGGCGTCATCGATGAGATATAACCAACAATCACATATAAGAAAATTAGCTCGCCTCCTCTTTCGAACGGAATGAATTTCGTCGTATGCTGGAACTTTGTCTATGGCGTAGAGTCTTTCATATTTTATCTCTACGTTTATACATCATTACATAATCATATGATAAATGTTTTCATATTGAATTGCTTCATGCTGTGTATTAGTTGTAATGTCTGGTTAACTACGAACGACGACATTTACTGATAACCAGCCTCAAAATATTATCGTCGCAGCTAGGAAACCCATTACCAATAACGATGGACGATAAAATCGATCAATTTGCTAATAACCTGGGAAACCTTACGAAGGTAGTCCTAGAAGTACCCAACTTGATGCATAGATATTGGTTGTTGTTTTAAAAACAATACTATGGTAGGAAATAACAAATCTTATAAAGCTTAATATTTAAGTTTAAAGACGCTACGTTGTTTAGTATTTGTTTGACAACCATCAATAGTGAATTTGTAAACATGGAAAAATTTGTTAATCGGTTCAACTAATATCTAAGTCGAGCTAGATTTTATTCTGTAGTATTCTGCTCCTTCGTTTAGAATAGTAAAATATTCGGTGGCAGAATTTAAACGAAGCCGTACGAACTGCAAAGGCGAACATCGCATTGATCGACCAAATGAGGTTACCACGCCAGAAATGTTGAAGTAAATCCACAAAATGGTAATAAATGATCGTCGTGTAAAAATGCGCAACCTGGCAGACATAGTAGGCATTTCCAAAAGTGCTGTAAATTGCATATTGACTGAAAATTTGCATATGAAAAAGCTGTGTGCGTGATGTATGCCGCGTTTGCTCACAATGGAACGTCATTTCAATCGAGTGTTTAGCGATGTTTCACAGCAATAAAGCCGAGTTTTTGCTTCGATTCATAGCTATGGATGAAACATGAGTCCATCACCTCACACCAGAGACAAAGGAAGTCAAAATAATGGACTGAAAGGGGAGAATCTCCTCGGCTATTCTACATAGTGGCTTAAAGGATTTGATATTGTATCATTTAAGCATACACGATCATAAATTTCTAACGATTTAATTTGTCTAAGAACACAAACGGAATGCATAACATCGTTCCTGATTGCAATATTATGTGATTATATAATGTTCAAATAAATCATGAGTTAAGCCTAACTGCCAGACGCATTAATCTTTTTAGGCACAGATGTTTCTTTGGTATTTTTCGGGAAAAACTGTAACGACAGGATAAATTACTTGGGACCCGGAAAATTCCTCGTCTTAAGAAGAATAATTTCGTGCAAATTGAATGTTTAAAAATAATTTGCCGCCTTTATTATAATATTTATTTCAACGTCTATATTACAAAAACTTATTTTTTAAATCATTAAAACTATTCTATAGCATCAATCAGTTAAATACATTTTAAATACGGCAAAATTATCGAAGTCTTTTCCAATTAAATCTTTAAGGGATGAAAAGATTTACGAGCGAATTTTCCATTTGGAAAATCGGCTGCATTTAATTCTAGATAAGACGAGCGACTTATCTTCTTATTTAATTTTCTTTCATATTGTATTCCACAATTGTCCGCGTAGATAATATAATAAAATGCATTTACCAAAGTGATTTTTTCAATAATTGAAAGGTCACAGAATTTATCCCCATATCTCTTTATTTCGCTATTAAATTTTCATTTTGCAGCTTTCCTCCAAATCACAAAATGAACGTGTCCTGTACTAAGCCCCTACTCTAATCCTAGTAAAAAATGTATGGAACACTTTCTCCAAATTACTTTTGGCAGCATATGTGTGCTAACGTTGTATTTCAAACAAAATACATATTTCATATGTAAGATTGAAAGACTACTTTTCCAAATTTTGGAAATTCCGCAAAAAAACTCTATCTTTCCAAAATATTATATTTTAATGAATTTTTGCGCTTGGGAATCATAGTGAGTATTTTTTTAACAAAGCGGCTAAATATTTCCCCCTTTCCGTTCAAGGGATATATATATTTTTTCAACAATAGGATCAGAACAGATGTGCTAGATAAAAGTCGCAATATCATCTTTCGTGATTGAATTTCAGCTACAAAATAGGCTTCTATTCTATTATTTAAAGCATTTCCAGCGATTCAAAATATATGAAAATATCAACCTAATATCAAATTTAGTGAGAAAAGCGAGCCTGTTTTAAATGTGGGGATGTATTTGTTATATTTTTTTAATTTGTTGCCAAAGTATTTATTTTTTCACCACACAACCATAGTACTTCACTCTATATTAAGCTCTTGATTACAAAGCAAATGTGTTCAATGTGAGACAGAGTGCAGTTCCTGAACCAAAATGAACGCGGTGGCGGATGAACCAGTAGAAGTTCGACCCGATTGATTAACTCTATGCTCTAATTCAGCAGTTCTTAAATAAGAGTCTGCGGACCCCTGGGAGTCCGCAAAGCTATTAACGGGGGTCCGCGAAGATATAAAAAGATATTTTTTTATACTTTGTTTGTTTGAAAAATTAAGTTACAAGAGTTGGAATGGGGCTTGCCAAAAAAAAATTGTTCAAAAGAAAAAAAAATGCTCAAGAAGGGGTCCGCGGACTACATAAGTTTAAGAACCGCTGCTCTAATTAACTAACTGATTCTTGCCCTCACTATTACGAAAAACTTCTAGCAGACGTAGATGTGACGTTCAATATTTATTATGAAACTGCTCAATGCTATAGATGGACATCCTGGTAATGATCCTGTGGATCACACATTGCATGAACAGGAACTGAAGGAAGTCTGACAATAGAGTTGGGGTCAGTCCAGTAAAGCTAAACAAACCTATTGACTTCCGGGCATGTGTCACACTCCACGGTGCACACCCATAAAACCTAGGAGGGGGGCGCCAATCCCACAAATGTGGGTAACGGTCGAGCCCCTGGGTAAATTATGTGGAGTAGAGGCTAACATAAGTTGCCTCAACGATTGACTCATTAAACGTCGCAAAGAGAGCCCGGCTAATATAAGTTATGGTACGGAGCCCACCCTGTGTTGCGTACCCGTAAAGTGGAATGTAGAACTACTGATTACAGAAGTGTGTGGAGTCTGTGTAAAAGGTACACCTCTCTTCAAACTGTTTTGGAAGACAGGGGAGAACTTAGTTACAGACGGTTCGAACGGTTATTCGTCTCCGTGAATTTAGTACTATGAATGGCTGAACCAACACGAGTACCACGGGGAAGGGGTTGAAGTCCCTGCAGTTTGGATTCATTCATCTTGCAACTCCCTTCAAACTGAGGTTGGACTCGTGGGGACAGGGAACTCGTGGTTAGTTTATACTTTGATCTTAGCATAACCTGTCCATCCAGTGTACCTTTGGGCACATGCAAAATCGGAAGCTGTTCTCTTTGTAGGGACCTCGCCTCTTCTGGAAGACGCGGAGTGGAAAGGTAGGGATCCTAGAAGCTCCTGCGTGAGGATCATCCTGCTGAGATAAAGTTCATTGGATGATATTCTGTGTGGCTAGTCCGGGATTTCCGGAACAGACCGTACAGCAGCGCAGGTCATACGGAATTGACGTTCTCAAACCCATTGACTTACATCGGTGATAAGTCGGTGGAAGATTCAAAAGTATTGGCATATAGACATGACTGCTTCGGATAGACAAGAGGGAGCCACGTCGTACGTCGTACCACCACCATCCAACAATAGAAAAGACCAGGCTACCTGTCTTCTACAATGATATGTAAATACTAGGGAGGACAAAGACGGACCAAGGCAGAGGTTTACTCAGTAAAAAATATGACAGTATCCAGGGATATCTTATGCAAGATTCCCCTTCCACAGGGGAAAAAAAGATTTTCCCCTTTCAGTCCATTGTTTTGACTATTCCTTTGTCTTCCGGGTGGGTGTTAGACTTTACAATGCCCACCCATATAATCTCAGTGGGGCAACCCTACGTCCATGGGTAACGGTTGAACCACTGGGGTAATAATGTGGAGTAGTGGTACTATGCAAGCAGCCTGGTCAGTTTGCTCATCAAACGCTACTGGGGGAGCCCAGCTAACATGAGTTGGATACGCAGCTCACCCTATGCTGCATACCCGCAAAGGAGTGTGTGGAACTATTGATTACGAAAGTTGGTGGAGTCTGTGCAAAATGTGTCATCACTGTCCTCAACAGCCTAGTGCATACAGGGAAAGACGGCTTCAGGCTATTCGAACGACAACTCGTCTCCGTTCCTAGATACTACAAATTACCGAACCGATACGAGTAGCATGAGGAAGGGTTAGCTTCTGCAGTTCAAACGGATGATGCTGCACATACGACATTCGTCTGTCCAGCGTTCGACGCAGAGAGGGAAAACCTAAAGGGGAAGCTTGGTTTGAATACGCTCTCCCCCGACATCATGATACCCTCGATGCTGACTAGCGCGGAGACATGGAATGCGTGGTGCAGATACGCAACGGCTGTAATCCGGGCCAAGGAAGAAGCGGAGCGCGAGAGACGTCGCCTTCGCCCCCCATCTGAACCATCGTAGATGACAACATAGAGGACCCGAGAGGGACACATTGCTGCCACCCTGGCATTGCTTCACTTGTAGCCGGGTGGCAGTGGAAGAAAAAAGAAAAGAAAGATCCAGACTAAATGACGAAACATTCGATGCTTTAATGTTACTTCGGGCATATTTTCAAAATAATATTTGAATTTTTTAGTTTGCTATTTATCTACTTTTGAATTGTATTTTTCTTTCCTTAAATAAATAAAAAAAAAAAAAAAAAAAAAGCTTCTGCAGTCCGTCATCTGCTGACCCTGGTAGATAGCTCCTTTGGATTTACAATAAACACTGTCCTTCCCCCTCCAACGCATCTTTGGATGCGCATGGTCTAAACCAGTCTTCCTGCAAGAACCTAACCTCCTATTGAGGGCGCAGAGTGAAAGGATGCTGGATGATCAGCGGGTAGCGTTTTTCGTGGACTCAAAAGAGCGGTGGAAGACATCCCCTGTGTGGATAGTCCGGAGACACCTGTAATAGACCGCACAGCAGCGCGGAACATGGACTCTGTCTTACACAGTCCAATATAAGACGCTATATGTCTGATCTCATTATACCTTTGTCTCAGGTGTGAAATGATGGACCCACTCGATTGAAACATTGTAAGCAAACGCAACACTCATCCCGCGCACAGCTTATTCATGTGGAAATTATCAGACAATTTTTATTTATTTCTATTTCTGGCGTGGTCAATTAATTTGGTTGACTACTACGATGTTCACCTTGGCAGCTTGTACGGCTTTGTTTAAACTCTGCCACCTAATATTTTACTATTGTATGCAGACTTCTCCTGAGTAGAAACATGCTCAGCTTTGAACAATGATCATCATCTATACATCAGGTCGGTAGTTCTGGGACTTCCGTCGTAAAACACATAACAAATTATCATATATAAATATGAGCAGGGTGTATTAAGGACATATTTACTTTCCTTCTGTTAAACTTTAAATATAAAAAAAATCATTAAACGATAAGGATTTTCTTCAAAGAATAAAGTGGAAAATTCTGTTTAAAAGCTTTAAGCTTTCATCCTGGTGGATGCTCAACTTCAAAGATTAAAATAAGTAGGGCTTACACGTAACGACGCAGATCCAATTGGACACCAAGATGCTACTAACGATTGTAATATATTACATATACTTTATTCCTGTATAGTTAGTTGAACTCGGCTTGGTTACTGAACTTTCGGATACTAAATATCTAAACGAAAAAGGATACGCAGGCTATTATATGGAACATACGAAAATCTAAAGGCGAACAGGCTTATTTTTTTACGGTTTTGAATTGCCCCCCAAAAAAAAAGACATTATACCTGGACTCATTTCGAAGCTACTTCGCAGAATCGTAATTGTTCGATCGCTTGAAAAATATTCCCTTTTCGTGAAATTCCTACAGAACAGGGCCTATTTGAAGCGGAATTTTACAAGAGTGTCGCTTATCATTCGTCTCGGGTCAAAAGGTCAAGTATAAATATATTGTAAAGTACTATAATAAAGCACTCCACCGATTAAATATAAAAAACGTGGCTAGCAAAGGACCCAATCGTGTGCGATCTTTTACCATAAATATTACTATCGGCTTGGGTATCTTAGCATTTTTTAATGGTTAATAATTTGGGATAGATTCATTTTTTGGGCCGATCAATAAATCACTTATACTCTGAGCATCGCTTTAGGAACGCTAATGGCCCCCAACGTCCTAATGGAAACCATACGGACTATTTTGGGTCAATTAATCAGTCTTGAAATTCTTTTGAATGAACCACTCGACAAACTGGCCTAATATACGCAGCCGAGCACAATGACGAAAATTGATGATATCTCAACAAACAAAAAAATAGCCGATCTCTGCCTATACGTTTATTTGTACAATTTATTTTGGGTCCTCTCTTCATCATCTAGCAGATGTTTTATCATCTAATCCAATGGTGGAGGATATCCTTTCTTAGGAATAATATGATTGATTCGAAAGGTTTGCCTGTCGCCGAGAATCTCATTCATTATCTTTTTCATTCAAGGTAGAGATCAAAAAGGGTCACGGAGTTTGGATGATAAAAATGATTTTAAATATATTTCAATGGCTTTCTGTATACTTTTTAAGTCCTATTATATTGCAGATGTGTTCTAAAGACTATCGCATAAAAAAACGAGCGAAAAAGAAAAGCTCCGTTTAAAATTGGCGCATACAGGATGTATCCCAAAAGTCATGAAATATATTTTTTTGCCACACCCTTAACGATCGCAGCGTATCCTAACTGCTTGAGTGAAGTGACGGGGACCCTTAGCTTTATAGCGAACCAAATTTTTGTATATTGTGAACATCTATAGAATCAGGATAGCTGATTGAATACATCCTTCGAACGTCGAACGAAATCGAAGAAGGTCAGGATGAGCATATCCAAAGTGAAAACAACGTTGTCTACTACGTGTTCACCCAGCCACACGTCTACAGTCCTGATCTAGCTCCAATTGATTTTTTTTTTTTGTTCCCGAGGGTAAAAACCGCATTCAAAGGATGCATTTTTGATAGCATTGACGCTAGCTCTGAATAAAGCTTCAATCGTGTTCTGTGAATATGTTCAAGCATGGAGTCCGATCGCATGATGCTCTTTCGATGCGTCAGCGGTCCGAAAATTGGACCAATTGGACACGAAAAGATTTTGGAGGAAAATCTATCCCGAGACACTTTCTACGACCTATATTCGATCGTTGAGGCCCCAATTACGGCTGGGGAAAAAGATAATGTTTGTATGTGAAATATGAAAAAAATACAAAATGGAACCCAACCACCGACAGGATACCAGTTAAAGAATAGATTTATGAAGACACATTAATTTTAAAAACAAATAATATCCTCGCTATAAGCGATAAAGGACTCGGTGCCAAAACCAATAATTTATCAATCATAGAACAGCTTAGAATTTCTACCACGTCGTTTGAATGTGAAATATGAGCAAAAATAGCGAACAAAAAACGCGAAAATCCGTAAATTCTTTTGCGCTAATTATTTATAGACGTTAATAGAACCAAGCAACGAGGACAATCAATGAGATATGTTAAGATGACCCATATAATTCCATTTATATTCCAGGTCAGACGTTAATTTATTTATCGTCCAACGCCCAAAACGGTATCGTATAAACCATTGTCTGGCCGGAAAACCGTTTAGACATCTTGTTTGAGGTGAAATTGTCTTTTTTGATGGGATTAACGGGGATTTTTTCATCAATTCGATAACACAAACGATGGTCAACAAACAAAAAGACGGTCAACATCAAACTGCCATGTTGTTTCTTCGGCAAATGAGAGCATTCAAAATTGATTTTTGCCGAATGGATTAAATGATTTATGTCATTGATTTGTATTGATTATCCTTCATTGAGTACATTTTAATGTCAATAACATACGAGATAATATATGAGCTATATTGATAAGTCCTTGCCGATTTTTATACCCTATAAATAAAAGCTACGAAAGATGTGCAAAGTTTTGTTATCAAGACAAAATGAAAAAAATTAAATCAATTCTTTCATTGTTAAATAATCGGCAAAGACTTTTCGATACACCTAGTATATTTCATTGGATATGTGGTTTAAATAATGATCTATATTGGTCTCTTGATTTTTCACGTCACTCGCCGCTCCAAAACAATGATGATTGTGCCTTTCACTTGTACGTGATTATTTTATTAAACTTGTTTTTTAAACAAAATTGATCTGTTCTCGTTACATTTAAGCTCCGGTGTAAATATTTGCTCCTATTTTTGAGACACGATAATGAAATATATTGACAATGAATAAAAAATGAGGCACACTCTATTTTAGTATAAGGAAAAAAAATCTATTTACATATTCATGTAATTCGATAAAATTAACCTTTTTATGATCCCATCAAAAATTATCGCATGATTTGTGGATTTTTTTTGTATTAATAAATGTATTTTATGCTTAAATTTCCAATTTTTTTTTTGGTGAAAATCTTTATTTAAAAACCTCTTAATCGCTTTTAATTTCGAGTTAAACCCGGGGATTATTACAAAGTAATGGAACGAGAAAATATTATTGTACGAAAATTTGTAAAGATAAAAATGTATGAGATTTACGAATAATTTGACGAGAGAAAACGACAACGACTTTTATCAAATTTATTACCATTATTTAATAAGATTAACGCTAAGGCGTCGTAGATTTTTCAGTTTTCAGATTTTTTTCTACTAATATCAAAATTGGACTAAGTCTACTCTAGGAGAGTCTGCTCCTTCATATACAACAGTAAAATATTCGATGGCAGAATTTAAACGAGGCCGTACGAGCTGCCAAGATGAACTTGGCAATAGTCGACTAAAAAATGTGATCACCCCAAAAATGGTTTTAAAAAATTTAAAATTCGGTATAGGATGACCGTCGCCTGAAAATATGCGAACAAGCAGACATATTAGACATTTAAAAAAATGTTGTACATCGCATACTGACCGAAGATTTGCACATGAGAAAGCTGTGCGCAAGATGGGGGCCGCGTTTGCTCATAATGGAACAAAAACAGCGTCGTTAGGGTATTTCAATCGAGTGTTTGACGAAGATTTACAGCAATAAATCCGATTTTTTGTTGATCAAAATAAAATAGTCAAACAAAATGGAATAAAAGGAGAGAATCGGCTCCAAAAAAAATTTTTTTGGAACCAATTTTAGTCCTCTAATAAATTTTTGACGTGCAAATTTATTTTATTTTTTTAAAACAAAGATCAAAATGGTGGAGTTAAAAGGTATTCCATTAGGCACCTTTTCTCATGGTATCAAATGGCTCGCCACTTTTCTGTTAAACTGAAATCGAAAATGGAAATATTTTTTTGATGTGTAGGCAGTAAACTAAGCTATAAAAACTTTTTAGTTAAATTTTCATATTTTTTACCCTTTTCTTGATAATTTTTACCTAAAAAAATGTATTTATTTACGTGAAAACCTTAAAACTTTAGCTTAGTTAACTGGATAATATTATAGTGAAAAACATCCTAAAATTTCAGTCAGATCGATCGACAAAATTTTAAGCTACAACTGGCGAACAGTTTGAAAATGTAATTTCGAGATAATTTTGTTTAAAGTTCAATGCGATAAAACTATCAATTTTAGTGACTTATCGATCAACCAATGATTCCAGGTGCATATAATAGATCTTCAGCTTTCTCAAAAAGTTGATTATCTTCAGCTATCTGTTGTTTTCGGGTTATACGAGCTGATTTTGTCTCAGAAAGACTCTACTTATAGTTCTACCTCGCTACCCGCACTTCATCGGTATTTTCAGCAAAGACTTACAATAGGTGTCAATAATTATATTTAATGTATTCATCATTTTCAAAATGAAGCTGTAGTCCCTAAAAATAATCAATATTATATATTGTTTATTCTTTGATTTCACTATTAACTCTAGATCACTAATCATTAGTCTCACAGACTACAGACTCGAAACGCAATAGACGCAAAACTATCCTGCCCTACTCAGTACCTTTCTTATTATATAATAATATATAATATTGAATTAAAAACAAGAAAATGTTGTTCAAAAAAATATTTAAAAAATTCTTAGAATTAAAAACTTATTTTACATTTCTCTTGATAAGCAATATGATATATGCTTATAAATCCCTTACAGATCGAAAAAATATATAGAACACCCACTTATGAGCCTTTCTCAAAGGAAAATCAAAGGGGAAAAGGGATTTAAAAAAGGTTTTATTATCGCTGCAATGACAACAGGTGTCACATTTACTGAAAGCACTGTTTGTATTCTGGCAAAAAAAAGTAAAACGTCGGCAAAAATTTCGCCCTCCTCATTACACGTTTGTATAATATAAACGTCAACCGTCTGCCTGTCAAGTATATGAATTTGGGTTTATCGCCATGGTCTTTAGATACATATTTCCGAAAAATAAAACGTAATAAGAATGCTTTTTTGTTAGCTTCAACATCCAGAGATGAATTCGGGCCTCACGCAAGCAAAAAACCTTTTATTCCCCAACAATGCCCATCTCATCGCGATTATCCTAAAAGGCTGCAGAAATATAGTAAAATATCTTGACGAATTTGCATATATGTTTATGGAGGAGATTAAACGGTCCCGAGCATCTTTTAGGAAGTGATAAAAGCATTCAAACTATTGGCTGAACTAACAAATTCTGTATTGCCGAAGGGTTGAAGAATTTCCCCATTTTCATCCGAAATACCACCGAAGGATCCGAAGATGCGGCGATGAAATTTATCCCTGAATAATAAATCGACGTAGATCATTGAAATTTTGAAATATTCCCGATATTTAATATGCATGGAAAAATATATAGTTTTGTAAAAATATTAATTATTTTGAACATAAGGGCTCCTTAGGACGAAGGGGCTGTTTTTGTTTTAAATTTGGTACACCTGGCATATTAGGGAAATTAACTTCCCGAGCCACCAAAAAGTTTAATATGATCACTAAATAACTCAGAAGTGCCATTCTGAATCACAAAAGAATTTTGACCCGGGGAGCTAACATTCTGCATCATAAAATAAAGCTCTACGCCGTGTGATCTTCACAGGAGCTGCTGATATATTGTAATGAGGAGCGAAGGTGATCGTGTGCTGATAGAAATACTATGGTCTTAAATATTTCCTTTTATTTACGGAGAGAGAGAGATATTATAGCTATGAGACTTCAGGAAGGACATCGTCCCGCAGTCAAGGCTAACCAATAATTTCCTCCTCCAATGAGCAAATAGAAAGCGGTGCTTATGCAAGAGGAGATAAATGTTCTTATTCTAGACTCAATGTCATATGTTGAAGCTTTCATTAGAAATTCCATGGAAATATTCATACTATACACCTAAGGAAAATTTTCAAACAGAAACTTTCTGATTAAGTTCTTAAAAGTGTTCTAAGTTAATAAAGCTTAGGATAGATTTTACCTCTAAAATAGAAGAGTCATTCAAAACCACAGAGGATGAATTTCGACCCGGGGAGTCATCCTCCTGCATGACTACACTAAGCCCTACACCGTGCGAGCTTCACCATAAGCTTCATCGCTAAATAAAATGTTGCTTGAAAAGAATGGATCTCCTGTTCGTTATTCAATAATAATGTAAGCGCGTTAATTTTAATATATACCTATACTTTATTAAAATTGTACTACCTTCTACTAAAACAAAATGGCTTATATTATTTAAAAAGACATCACATATAAAAATTATACAGTACTGACATGTAAGCGTTGCATTTGGACGACCGTTTATTATCATAGTAGAAAATAATTACAGCAATATTTTTTCAACGGATATATTTACACACTTATCTATGAAATAGACCCATTGTTAACTATTGTTATAATATACCGAATCTGCTTAAAAAAAATATTCAAAATTATATTTTCTGTATTTATATCATCAAAAATGTAATTAAAATGTATGCATAATAGTGTTTTAGGTGAGCATATTATTTTGATTGTGCAAAATTATTATTCATGGAGCTTCCAAAGGTAAGCCCTTTTCACTATAATTGTTTTTACAACATCATTACTTCATAATTACGCCAATTAATTAATAAAAACATTACTTAGAGCTTGAAAATATCCACATTCGAATAGGTAAAATATGCTTTATAATACTACAATAATATGTTATCATATGAAAATTATAAATCAATACAAGAATTTTGAGCCGTTTAGTGAATTTATCTATTCATCGTGTATTAGTTTATAAATTTCAGGGCCGCGCAGCGTGAGTCAAGCTTGTATATCAATAAATGGACCTTAACACCGTTGATAGCGCACAGTGTTCGTTCATTTCTTAGCGTACACATGTGTGTCTTCAGTTTTAGTAAAAAAAGAATGCATTTATTAGCTTGAAATCGATAAACTTGGGCCGATCGATACAATAGCGTTCACTTTGGTTATCGCTATATTTAAACGTGTAGGGATGCCTTTACAGTTTAGGGTGGACGATCCTCTTATCTTCTTCTTGTAATGGCTTTGTTATTCTGAGCAGATTTAATTCGCTAGATTAACAGCGCCATCTTCTGTGGCGCTGCCAGCACATTGCGTCTGAAATAACGATACCGATCGCTTCTTGCGCATATACCGTTGCCGGTTGGGTGAGTCGAGAGGAGTCGTCGGTTAACCTTGTGCACGGGAGGACGTCCTTCCCACAGTCAGATCTCTGTTATTCTCGTGTTGAATAAAGAGTTATATAGAGAAGAAAGTTTTTTCTGTCCGACGCGCATCTATCCACATCCATCCAACATACACATCAAACGGAAACACGCGGCTTAGTGCACCTCGGCGCGATCGACTGCGGTGCGGTCCATTGACGATGGTCCCAACCCACGAGTTGGCTGCGATGAACGACGGAATACGTTTATGATTTCATTCCCTCGGTGATAAGAGGTTATTGAAATGACTCAGATGCTGCAGGTGATCCATAAAATGTTGAATAATCTATATAACTTATTTATTCAACCATCCAACAGTTTATCACCAAGGTCGAAGAGCTGGTTGTCCAAGAATATACTTTTTCGGACAACTCAATTACCCCATGCTATTTTTATGCCACAAAAGCCGATAAAATACTTAAAGATGTATAATGAAGTGTTCAACATAAATAGACATAAAAAACGAATAGGATGGATGTTATGGGATAGGATGGGTGCCGCACGCCTTGATTGAATAGATATATCAGCCCTGCTTTCGATTAGGTTCATTTTGTCGATCATACTAATCTATTTGTATTAAAAGATAAACATCATTAGATTTATCACTTTATATTTTTAAGATCCAAGAAAAAAAAACGGACATCAAATGAGTCCGTAAAAGATATTCAAAAATTTCATTATTAATATCCCCAAGTGCCGTCGTAAATTAAATCTTGAATAACTCAAATTTAAGTGCAGGATTTGTGATTCTTGCAGAGTAAACGTTGCAAAAATGACATGAAGATTTTTATGCGGGCATAAAGTTGATGGGAAATTGAATTTACTGAATAGTCTCTGGCGACCCGGAACGGCACCATTTGTTCCCATGAGGAAATATTATTTTTATGGGGTATCCAGTCGGAATGGCAAATATCAGGGAATGGTTTTGTGTAAGAGCGTATCTGCTCATTGGCGCGCTGCCACGCCAACTGAAAATCTCATCATTTTGAAAGCTTTATTTCAGCTGAAAACGGGAAGCTTATTCTGTTGCCGGGGTCATTCTGCACGAATTATTCGGAATGTCTTGCATTATAAGGTAATTAACGTCGCTTAAAATTAATTTATAATGGACTCACGTCTACCTAAACAGCTTCGCCGTGAAAAGATGAGATTTTCAGCCGACGACGTGCTCTGTTAAATTCCGCGAAAACATAGCAAAGTCAAATTCCAATTATTTTTAAATGGCAATCAGATATCTTTCATTTTCTTCTTAATGATCATTTTCAGATTTTAATGGGAATAAAAGATTTTTTATGTGGTGATTCTTTATTACTTTCCACATAAGATCATGCTAGAAGAAGATTTAAGGAGGAAAGATTCTAAAAGTGGTAGGGAAGCTATATATTTTTTAAATTTAATAACATTTTAATTATTTTTTATGTACATAAGTTTTTATATATTACAGTTTATAAATATACAGTGAAATTTTCTATGGCGTCAACATAGGGACTACGCTATGGAAGCAAAACCCTATAGAAAATTAGGCACCCTTACAAATTTGTACGTGTTTAGTTTGTTAACAAGTGGAAGAGACTAAAACGCGCGAAGGGACATTAACCATATATATATTAACCGTTGCTTACGTAAAAGACATCGCAAACGAAGTAGACGCTATAAGAGGATTGATTGTTAAGGTAGTCTTAGTTCTAGTCAATGCATTGAGATAGTCGAGTTTTAAAGCTTCTCTTCACTATTTTCAGCATAATGACGGATATGTTATCGATATATCTCATATACTGTTAATGTTATTCATTTTTAAAATAAGGAAGTTTCCCTGCCGCACCCTGAAGCAATACAAATCACTCACTCATAGAAGGCCCTACCCAATGTGTCTTCTTCAAAAAAAGAGTACTCAATAATTTATCAGCACTGATATAATTATTGAGACTAATGCTATGAAGCGAGTGACCCTTCAGAGCGATTTGTGCAGCCGAATGACGCGGAAATCAGCAAATGCCGCAGCGACAAAGGCAACGTAGAGCTCTAGAAGTCGGTCAAGAGCACTGATATGTTACTGTATTAGCCCACAAAACTTATGCCCCTTTTTTTTGGCACTACCGATATAAATGCAAATGTTTTGGAAAGCACAAAATACCGCTTTATATGTGTGTCCTCAATTTCATCATAGTAAAAATGGAACATATTTTGTCAAGTTTAAAATCCATATATTTGGGACTCATAATAGTGTTTCAAATAGAATTACTCAGCATATGAGTGCATACTCATCAAAGGGTTAAGTATATCAATATTTTTACGCTATATGATCATTTTTTGTCTGCATCAAGTATTTTTGCTCTGAATGTAACAGTTCCAAGATCTATGATGAAATGTGTGATAAGAGTCCTCATTTATCAACAGCTCGCCTGTTCATTACGCCATTATCGCGATTTTATCAATCATCTGATGAATAAAAGCCTTTCAAAGATAGCATGGTAAACAAGGCTACTTTATCTGTTGAGTTTGTGTGCCTTATGTATCTATGTTTCGATCTGGAATGCTATTTTTATATCGATTTGCATGCAGGCATGACAGCGTGAAATGCATTTACGAATGCAATGTACACAGTGTCATCGAGTGGATTATCGCTGTGCCAATATTTTCAATTTCATGAACATTTTGAGTCTTGATGGCGGCAATATATTGCGGAATACATCGACAATATGTCATTCCTTGGTGTATGAGAGTAGTCCCAGAACTATTCGACCTGACAAAGAACGCAAAGAAAATTGAATCCAAACGTATACCATATTTATAATAAGAACTGTCGAGCTCCTCAAAATGATCATTAATTGCTGATTCCGTTGTTGGCAAATCCCCATATTTTTTGCTTTGAACAGTTTAGGATTTCACGTTTTCAGGTTTGGACTTTCCTCGATCTCGGAGTATCCATGCGGAGATCCGTTCATGGACGCATGCATGCGACATGTTCGGGCATGGTATTCGATCGCAAAGTATCTCATTCGTCGTGTCAGTGGTCTGAAAGGCGGACCGGTTGGGCGCATAGATTTTGTGGCCACTTCCTCTTCTTTCAGAGCTTTCTATAATATCTATGATTACAGAAGAATATAAAAGTGGCAAGAATATAAAGAGGTGGCTCTCGCAAAATGTAACCGGGAGCGAGACAAAACTTCCCCCCCTACCTACCAAGAAGTAATGGATCCATGTTTATTTATGATTATGAATCGTCGCAATAACTCAGCATTGTTGCTGTGAAACATTGCTAAACACTCAATTGAAAGATTCTCATGCCTAGGGAATCCAATCCCGAGCCAAAATTTTGATCCCGGGATTTCGGGATTGAATAAGACGATCCCGGGATCAGTCCCGGGATCCCAGGATCGGGATTTTCATTATTTTAAGAAACTACATTGATAATTTTTATCAAAAATTACTAATAAGACAATTTATTTAATATAAAATATAATTTTAAGGCGAAATAATTTTATTTATTTAAGAAAATATAAAAATATAATTCAAAAATAGATAAATAAAACACAAAGCAAATTCAAATATTATTTTGAAAATATTCCCGAATTAACATTAAAGCATCGAGTGTTTCGTCATTTAGTCTGGATCTGATTTTGAAAGCCAGGCAACTTTCATAAAACACCATCAATGTGACTGATAAAATTCCTTTCTGCTGAGACACGAACTAAAACTTGCAAAATTTCCGATTTCCCAACAAAAATGATTTATTTCCGTCGCTGCAGAGTAATACTTATATACTTTAATACATTGATGTGATTCGTAATTATATTACGGAGGAATGCAAAAATTCTGAACCCCGTATCTATTATATTTCATATCGAAATTCCCATTATTAGAGTCGAGGTGTAGTAAATACATCACCGGTAGGAAAATGTTAATGAAACAATTTGAAAAACATATATGTACTGAATATATGCATACATAAATTAGACAGTTAATGCCCCTAGGCATCGCCTAAGCTCGCCAATTAGTAGTTACGCCATTGTTTCAAAGCGTCCAGATTTTGGCGAGAATGTCTCTTTTATTTAGTAGCCTTTAACATGCTGGTGAGATGTACGATTTCTGTTAGACGAAAATTTCAATCCCGAATTTTTCGGGATCACGTTAACTAATCCCGGGATTCATGAGCACCTAAAACTGTCCAGGATCCCGTGATTGGATTCCCTACTCATGACTCTGTTTTTGTTATATTGTGAGCTAACGCGGCACCCATCTTGCGCACAGCTTTCTCATGTGCAAATTTTCAATCAATGTGCGATATACAGCATTTTTGTTTACAAATATACTGAGAACGTTCAATATTGATGGCTGCCAAACAAATGCTGAACAAGGCAGCGTCTTCAAACTTAAAACTTAAGCTTTATAAGATAACTATTTTCAACCATATTAATTATTTTAAACAACAACCGCCGTCTATATGTCAAGTCGGGTACTTCTGGGACTAGCCTGATACAAGTTCATTTTCCATCCCATCATATTCATTCATAAAACGCGCATACTTAAGCAATATTTAATCATGTGATTATTATTTTTTTGTTATCTTTTTATCAAAATATACCTTGGTTCAAATATAATATTTCTCCACATATAAAATATTATACGTGAACGTGTAGACATAGCCAAAAGCTATTATGCCAATGGCGATAAAGCTATTCAAGAGCTCGTTATTTGATAGATTCGGGTCCTTTTTATGTTATTCGTGTATACTCTAGTGAGGTTTATCAGATTGGTCGTCCTCGTGTTTGTAGTTTCCTTTTTTCCTTCATTTTTTTATACTTCAGCACTCGAAATGTGTCAATATTGATAGCAGCTCGTCACAAATATGTGACAAAATGTCAAAAGTAAGTGGGCCGCGAACAATTTTGCTAAAAAGGTGTGCGTAGTGGGGCGTTTACTTTGCAATTTTTTCGCGATCCACTTTAGCGGAAAGGCAAATAATAAAAAGCTCATTTAATCTCCTCGACGCCCTCATGCTGGATTACTTAATATCGTTTTAATTTTTTACATCAAACAAATAACAACGACGAAAAATGCTCCGGCAAGACGGAATTGCTCCGTCACTCGGCACTCTTATGTAGCAATATTTATCTCGAAGATCTTCGGATAATGGCAAAGGTCTTTTTTTTTTGGGGTAGGTGATTCATGAACACTTTTTGTACCATTTCGGAGGGGAGTAAATCAACGATGCCTTCCGTGTTCAACAATGGAAGACACATAAGGGGTGAAAATGAGGTCGTTACAAATGAAAGTATACGAAGAAATGAGCCCGTATATAAATCACACAAATTAAATAGGAAAAAATATATCTTTCAACATCCTTGTTCCCATGGAAATGTTTTTCGAAGGATATTTAGACGGATGTATAAACATAAAATATATCCACGACGGCAAATTTTACATTTCAATCAAATTGGGCATACGAATTATTAGCAAAAGATACACACATATAAACATTGATTTTTATATATAAGATCCACTGTAAGTTAATTTTACTATACCTATATTATTTGAGTAAGTGCAAACAATAAGTTAGCATAGTTTTATCGTAATCGAATAAACGATATGGCAGCGCATTAAATACGAACAAACAAACATTGATTTTTATATATTAGACTATGCCTAT
Source organism: Stenopsyche tienmushanensis (assembly GCA_008973525.1). Classification (NCBI taxonomy): domain Eukaryota; kingdom Metazoa; phylum Arthropoda; class Insecta; order Trichoptera; family Stenopsychidae; genus Stenopsyche; species Stenopsyche tienmushanensis. The sequence goes on from WACJ01000016.1 coordinate 1,452,037, forward strand.
GTTACTCGCAAAATTTTTAACAATAAGTGGACGAAGTTTTATTGCAATTCGATGAACGGTATGGCAGCGCATTTCGAACGAACAAAACCCAATTCATTTGTATATATTAGATTCTAGATGTCCCCGTTTTTGTTTTAAAAAAATCTATGTGGGATAACGTGGAAGGAAATCCTGGGAAAACTGTAAGCCTGTCAATTTCGGATTTTCTATTTTCAAGAATAGATTTCTGAAAAGATGTAATGATACTCGGACGAAGACTACTCCAAATCTCCCATGAAGATCTCCGCGGTGGGGATCTCCCTTTGCTTCTGGACCCCAATAGGGGAGAATCTTCGAGAAGACGACCAACTTCGAGTTCGAGAAGACACTTCAGCAAAGTATTTACCCTCGAGCTGAACCACCACCACGTCATCCACAATCGCTATGTATCATCTGCAGCACCTGCCTCATTTCGATCGAGAGAATGAAATCATAAACGTGTTCCGTCGTTCATCGCAGCCGATTCGTTGGTCGGGACCATCATCCACAGACCGTACCGCAATTGATCTCGATGAATCATGCTTCACGCCGAGGTGTTTTCAATCACGGGTTTGCGTGCAAACAACGCGAAAATTCGTACGAGCTTTTTTTCATGTTAAAGTTACATCACTCTCGTCACACATTAACGCGGGCGTGGACTGTAAAATGTTAATCGCCAATTTGATAAAATATACGTGATGTAAAAACAGTAACATTTATCCTGGCGGGAACAATCTAAATTCTTCACACTATCAGAGTGCTTGTTTTATCATTTAACGCTTTCACGGACACGCTCAGAATACTGATTGTCGACGCAATTCATAAACGTTAAAGTAGAGTTAAACCATCGCTAAAACACAGAATTATTATTCCTTATGTCTCGTGTCAACTTTCAGCGCAGTGTGATTGAGAAGCACTTGACAATGATATTAATGTTTTAAAAAAATGTTATTTTTGTTAAAGGTAAAATTTCAAAGCCCGAAACCGATCAACATCACATTTGGTATTACAGGATTTGAATCCCACCAAGGCCACAAAAGTCATAAATTAAATTTGCGGTGAAGTGTTACCAGTACGATGTGTCTACTTAGGTTTTAAAATTTTAAATCATGTAACCAATGTTTGAAAAACAACCCTGAAACCGGAGGGCCCTTAAATTTTGATGACGACACATTTGAGAGCCATATTAGAAACAGATATTCGATTAAATATCGACATCTTACTATTACAATGTATTATTTTAACAGCGCCATCTCTTGTGACCCTGCGGAGATATTGCACCTGCTTACCGACCAATCGCTTTTTGCGCGTGCACCGTTGCCGATTGGATAGTGACGCGCAGGAGGCGGGAAGCGGGAGAGTCGTTGGTTAGCCTTGGCTGCGGGAAGTTGTCCCTCCTGCAGCCAGATCTTTCCCATCTCGTGTGGAATAAATAGTTATCTAGCGAAGCGAGTCTTTCCACTCGACGCCCGTTTATTCCCATATATTAGCCCAGCAACATCAAAGCCCGGATGGACAAGAACGAATCCGTGCGTCAACGCAGCTATCCCGACGAACAATTGGGGGCGGGGAGGCGCCCGAAGGCTCTGCCCCCAAGAGCGCTCTCGCCTCAACGTTGCAATAACATAAGTCGCAAACATCAATGGATTTCACTGAAAAATAAACCATTCCCGACTCCGAAGCCTGGATTGACGACCCGTAATATTCTTTTGTACGATTGGTGCGATATTCAAAGAATTATTCATTACAAATTTATGAAACATAACTGAATAATTTAGTGATTTTGCAACACGATAATGCACGACCTCATAAGGCGACGACTAAAAAAATCAAGGAATTAAAATGGGAAGAACTTCCACACCCTCCATATTCACCGGACCTGGCTTCAGTGGATCTTTTTCGATCTTTGGCACATTTTTTAAATGATGAACGCTTTAGAAATGCAATTAAAGTCGAAAAGTATATTTGCACATATTTCCACTCAAAACCAAAAGAAAAATTGAAAAGTTCGAAAACCATTATTCTGCACTGCATATCACTGCTGTGTCCGCCAATGTGTTAGATAGATATTTCAATGCTCATATGTTTGACAAATTCGATTTAATTCCGATTAGATTAGTTGAACATAATTATTATATCTTCATTATCATCACACAAAGAATGCCACAAGCATTGTAATGGCTTCCATGATGTAATACATTTACAATTTTGTCATCCTTGCTAATTATCTAGGCTTAAGATAATGTGTCATGTTGTAGGATGAAAGGACGTAATTATATCCACTTGAATTTCCATATATTTTACGTATGTATGTATGATAATTCTGCTCGGATTAGATTTGTTATTTCAAAACAAAAATGATAATTCTATTGTAGTTAGGACCGACAAATTGCCTTTTTGTTGTGACGAATATAGCTTTCTCAGAATTATATGACATTTGGTAAATAGCAAAATAAACACAATTCCAAGAAGCGATCCTTCTTTTATTCGTTTAAATATATGATTAGAATCGTATGATATTTCAAAATAAAATCTGAAAGAAAAAATGTATTTATTCGGCCTAATTCGAACAATGTTCGCAAGACAAAGAGGTTTAGCAAATATTTTTCATAGAGTCGATGTTTTTGCTCTGATTGATGTCCTACTCGATTATATTTTCGATCGGTTTATTATATTGTCACTCGAATCATAATATTTGATTTAGAGAAAAAATCTAGAATAAAACGCTGTTTATATTGAAAAGCTTCGAATAAAATTGATAGCTTATGCGATGGGTGTCAGAATATTCTATGTACTATATTTATTGTCCATGGCATGTGTCAATTTCGTCCAAAGGACACAAGCAAATGAAATATCTTTTATTTCATGTAAATATTGAAAACAAAATCAAACACAAATTCATAAGTCATCTAATTTAAATACAAGGTCTTTCAATAAGGGCGCTCAATAAACATAAATGAAACATGATGTATGTAAAATATCTATTATTTTTTTCTTCTTAATTTAAAAGGATATTTTATGGCATTAAATATAATGTATAATTTGATTCAAATATTTATTGCAAATTTGCTTGATGTCCAATTTTCGATGACTTGACTGCCTCGGGTGTTCCCGTACACTCTCATGCACAGTGGCGATGTTTACAGCAGACTTTGCATTTTGGTAACGTATACATATAGGCTGATTATTTATTCAATCAGTTGATTTGAATTTAGGCCCCCAACTTTCAATAATCGACTCGACTGGACGGTTATGAAGATGATAAAAATCAAACAGTGCATTTATTTTTAAAATAAAATTTAATCATTTATTCACATTTTTCAACGCTTATAATATTTTATAATAATTTGCCATATATTATTTAATAATTTACATTAAATTTGATTAATATTATTTTAACAGCATGGCCGTTATGATCTAACAAACTTAGAGCGTTCTTATTGAAAGATGCTGCATTACACAAATGATTTTTTAAAAAAATGGTTTTAATCAAAATTAAAATCAAAAATATTAATTTGTATTTATTTTTACATGCGTAAATTGATTGGGCGTATTTATAAAAGCTTTTGTGTCGCAAATGAGTGACATTTTCCAATTATATTACCTTCAACTTGGTACAAAAAAAAATACGTGAGGCGAAAGCTTTTGATAAACTTTTGTTTTCACGTCAAACTGTCTCGAAAATAATTTTAGCGTAAAAATATCCATAAATTTAAGTCTTGATCCCTTTTGAGTGACGTTATAAAAGTTTTAATTGATCGTATTTTGAATTTAAAAAAAATACGAAAAACATTAAAGCTTCCTAATCTATAAAACTTTCCGCTAGATTATTGGGTATTATCGTACATATGAGGCAAGGAAAACTATCTAAATCATATATTTTAAAGCAAACCGCAAGACATTGCACGCAAGGAAGCTTTTAATCCCGAAAGCTTCTTCCCAAAGGTACCGGTAAGCTTCTCAGCAAACGGCCTTTAGAAACTTTTGGCATTAATTCGTCTTCACTTAAAGGTTCTTCGTTCTGTCCTTTTTGGTGGACGATCGTGTTTCACCACATTAAATTGACTTTTGGCTTTAAAATGAGATAAGCGTTGATACTTCAAATTAAAATCATTAAAATTTTCTTATTTTTACAGCAACTTCATTCAATTATAGCTATAAAAAAAATGTGATAAAGTTCAATTGTAATTATAATATGAATTTAAATTGCAGGACGAGACCTTAGGCTACGAAGTCATGAGGGCAAATCGAGACGTCATGGACATGTACAGCGAAGTTTCAATTACAAGCTTCGTTCGAACTCGCCATTTACATTGGGCAGGTCATGTAGCGCGAATGTCGACTCGCAGAATCCCTCACACTATATTAGATCCCGGATCGAGTAGCTGCAGAACCATTGGAAGATCCCCAAGATGCCCACCCATAAACTCTCAGGGGGGAACAACCCTATGCCCGTGGGTAATGGTCAACGATGTGGAGTAGAGGTACGCAAAATTAGCCTTGTTAGTTTGCTCACAAACGCTGCTGAGGTAGCCCAGCTAATATGAATTGTATCCATAAAGTGGAATGTGGAACTGCTGATTACAAAAGTAGGTGGAATCGGCACAAAAGGCGTCACCACTATCCTCAACAACCTCGAACGACAAACTTGTCCGTGACTTGGTACTACAAATGACCGAACCAATGCGAGTCCCATGGAGAAGAGGTAGCCCCTACAGTCCGTTATCTGCTACAGCCCCCTTCAAACTAAGGTTGAACTCGTGGTGGCAGTTATGCAAGATAGCTCCTTTGATTGCAGTATAACCTTTGTCCTTCCTTCTCCAACGCGCCCTAGGGTGCATGTGATCTAAAGCCGGCCTTCCCGCGGGAACCTCGCCTCCCCTGGAAGGGGCAAAGCAAAAAGGGCAGGCACTTAGACGCTCTGCGTGTAGCGTTCTTCGAAGGGTTAAAACAACGGTGGATGACAATCTCTATGACTAGTCCGGGGAAACCCGGAACAGACCACACAGCGGCGCCAGTAATAGAGCTGTATAAAGATCCTCCACACCAGTTAGATTCTGTCTGTCGTTCTGTCTCTGTACCCGAGAGAACCAACTCCTGCCCAACTGATTGACCGGTGTGCATTTTTCGCGAAAAATGAGGATTTTGGGTAAAGTAAACTAAATACGCTAAGTAATTTTCAACTAGAGTTCAGAAGGAACGGAAACCACAGTTTTTCGCGATTGGAATTGTAGCGTGTAGCGTTGCACTATTAACAGCGACATCTTATATCTCTCTTTAGGAGCAATATATTATTTTAACAACGCCATCTCTTGTGGCCCTGTGGAGACAATGCACCTGCTTACCGACCGATCGCTTTTTGCGCGTGCACCGTTGCCGGTTGGGTAGTGACGCGCAGGAGGTGGGAGTCGGGAGAGTCGTCGGTTAGCCTTGGCTGCGGGAAGTCGTCTCTCCTGCAGTCAGATCTCTCTCTCGTGTAGAATAAACAGCTATCTAACAAAGAGAGTCTTTCCATTCGACGCCCGTTTAAGCTTGACTGTTATACTGTTTGAAATAGTAACCATCGAGTAGGAGTTTTAAAGGCGCTAATGGCACTGGGGCAGGTCACCAGATCTTTGTGTTCAACGGGTCCAAGACAAGGATCTCTGACACGGCACAAGTGCTGGGAAACCAAAATTGCCATACGTCCATAAACGGATCTTTTCATGAACTGTCGGGAATGCCTATCTTCGCTTAGAAATTGCGAAGTCCAATGATCGGAAATGACTCTTCTTTAAGATAAGCGATCAACGACTGAGTCGAAAAATTTACGCAGGTGATCACCGTGAGACGACTCCGATCACCTGCGCTCCCAAGTTGTGATAGCCGCATTTCTATACTATTTCTCAGTGGTTGAAGATGTCACATATATCTTCCGCCAGAAAGACGTAGTCACCAACTTTGATCTTTCTAGTTGGCTTTATCAAATATTTTGTCAGAATTTGTAAAACTTGCAGAACAAGCAAGAATATGCCGACCGAGTCTGTACGCTTGTAAAATAGTTTAAATGAAAAAAGTACTCACCGTGTGGCTTATACTCCTGGTGGTGGTGATCTTGCTGCTGAAAAATGGCCATCCGGTGATTCTTCCGATATGAGATGTAACCGGACGGATTCCCCGTGCGGGCTGTAGCTGGCTCCGACGACGATTTGTTCCACTTCCACTCGGCTCTCCTTCCTCTCTTCTCCGCCTTTTATAGATGGCACCCTGTTCATGGACGATGGTAGCAGACTCTCTTGTATGGTCTCGTTGTTCCCGTTACAGCTCTTTTCCGACCTGTAGCCTCCCATCCTTCCGCCTTGCGTGCCGCATCTTCCCACTGTGGTCGGATCGAAACATGGCAATACTTGTTTGAACTCCTTGCGAAAGTTCTCATTCAGCCAGGCATACAAGAAAGGATTGTAGCAAGTAGACGACATGGCTATGGAGTGAGCCAGGAAGAACGACAAGAAATAATATGGCCATTGCACCGTGGGGATGTAAAAGTCGCAGAAGACGTTGATCAAATTTAGCGGCAACCACGAAACGCCAAAGATTGCTACCATGGCGATGAGCATCCTGTTAGTTCGTCTTTTCCTATCGCGATCAACTTCTTCCTTGCGCGTATTCTTACTGCCTGGCTTAGCTTTGGCTCTATCGTTAAGCTTCAAGCTCACGCAAGTATAACAGAACGCTATTATGAGAAAAGGCAGGATGAATTGCATGGTTGTCGTCAAAGCTCCAAAGACTTTCCTCAGCTTCTCCGAAGGCCATGCTTCTTCGCAGAAAGTGTTATTTTGTTCTTGAAGTTCCATATATAGACCATAAGGAAATGTTACGCCTAATGAGAATGTCCAAATGGATATAATGATCCAGATGCAAGTGGCGAGCTTCATCCTAGGATGGAAAGGATATATTATCACAAAAAATCTGTCTATGGCTATGGAAGTCAGGGTAAGTGTTGAGATGTAAACACTGCATCCCTGCGCATATGGCATGATATGGCACAACAACTTTCCAAACACCCATTTACCTAAGAACGTATACAGTGGTGTAAATGGCACAGCAAAAAGGCATAATAGTATATCAGACAAAGCGAGATTCGTTATGAACAAATTTGTTACTGTCTGCATGGCTTTGTTCCTGAGCACTACATAGCAAACGAGGACGTTGCCGAAAACTCCAAGAACGAAGATCATGGTATAGAGGACGCAGAATGCGGCCTGGACCAGCTTGTTTTCAATGATGTCGAACACCTTGCTGGAGTTGTTGGCCGCCACTTCGATATGGCCGGTGGCGTTCGTCGAGTTCTCGAAGGCATACGTCGTTGTGAAGAACCACGACTCCGTCGAAGTCATTTTGGAACTTGTTGTAAATCCACCAAGTCGAAAATTCAATCACATCATAACAATATTCTACAGACGGAAGAGAATCTTCAACGTCAAAATCCACATATTGTTCCTCACCATACTTGCAATGCAACTTCTTCTATGTTAATTCATGATTTTATTTCTCACTGACATTTGATATCAAATTTTTAATCTCCTCGAATTTCCGTTATCTGTAATTAAAAAAAAACATTTTATTAAAAATCATATAAATATGTTTGTCTTTAATAATCCAATTAATAAACAAACTTATATTATAATGAAACTTGTATAGAAAGTTAGAGCAAATTGGGTTGAACGTCACGGAAAGTGAAACTCCAAGTAGGAGTTGATCGGAAAGAGAGAAAATCGTTTGTGGTGTGTTCCTATCGCATACATTATAGAGATGTCACGCGCATGCGCCGCACCTTCTCTACTTTGTGACTATATGCAGCATAAAGCAACCATCTTTTTTGTGGCTGTAATCACTCCTTGTATCAAATAAAATAATAGCTAAGACATGAGCATTTCTGTCAACATTCAATCACCTCCATCCTACAGCTCAGCTTGGTCGCCCTATAGAAGAATGAATCTACGTGCAAGCGCGGTCATCTTGCAGAACACATGGGAGCGGGGAGCGCCCTTACCATATGTTACACTGGTGTCAGGAGTCTGCAGTCCGTTATCTACTACATCTTTCAAACTGAGGTTAAATTCGTGGTGGCAGTGACCTCGCGTTAATATTATATTTTGCCTTATTTCCTTCTTTTCTGCCCCTTTGGAAAGCGCGGAGTGAAAGGAGTGGGCGCCTGAAAGCTCTGCGCGTAGTGCCCCCAGGGAGTTAAAGACCGATGAAAAACACTCTGTGTGGCTAGTCCGGGAGCATTTGGGTCAAACCGCACAGCAGCGCCGGATAATGGGATCATTAAAAGTCCGATGTAAGCCGCTATTGTACGATCATACCGTGGTGTCAGAAGTGGGTTTATCAAACATTTTAATATGGTTTTCTATAGCGTATATATGTTTTTTAAAAATGCGATTGTAGATTTGAACCCATGAAAATCGAGTTACTAGTCCAATCGTTTAATCGCGGAACTTCCTACAGGTATGTATCTTAAGGTGAGCATGCTCATCTAATTTAAAGTTTTGTCACAAAATCAACAACGGGTATTAAGTTTGTCCTCCCATTGTTTTGCAAACTACAGTATTGCGCCTTAATAAACATATCGAATGTGTATTTATCCAGGTGCTTAAGTCATATTCACGTCGAAGGTACATTTTGAAATTATATCCCGTGATGAGGGTATGACATTTTCACCGTATTAATAGATTTATCACCCTTTGTCCTAATGCTTTCCTTTCTTCTTCGTGAAAACTTTAATTAAAACGGAAAGAAGATACTGCCGAATACAAACCCGTGCGAGTTGCAAATCTGATTTCGCACAAACAATTGGAAATGGAAACATGATAAGAAAATTAATTTTCAAAGGGAAAAATATCGCCTTTAATATTCGAAGAGAAATAAATTTAAATTTTATTCTCTTTGATAAAATGAATATCCGGTCGCTAAATATCGGGGTTTTTTTGCAGAACGGATGTGCTGAACTACCGGAAATGTGGAAAGAACTAAGCACTTTAAAGCTCTGTCCGTTTTCATCTAAAAATTAACGATAACTGGAACGTGTTCTACATAAAAGCAACGAAGAAGATCGTTGATAGTGACGTTGTTTTAATTTGAAGACTTCAAAACGAGCAGAATGTAAATTTTCTGGCCACAGGCCAGACCGATTGCGGTGGCCATTAATCATGCTTTTTTAAATTTTATTTATGCTGCCCAAAAGAGGTTAAATCCACATTGCACTACAATGTAGAATATTAGAGAATTTTATTTCTATTCAACCCTTTGATTAGTGTTTAAATTGAGTTAAACGTATACGCTGTATTCGTATGTTACCACATATCGTCCACACAAATCCACTTTTCTCTTAGAGCCGCGCAACGTGAGTCAAGCTTGTATATCAATAAATGAACCTCAACACTGCTGATAGCACATAACATTCGTTCATTTATTTGCGTAAACATAAACAATACATATGTGTGTCTTCATTGAAATCGATACTTTTACAAATGTAGCGTGGGCGATTTACTATCCTTACGAAGTAGCGCTGTTAATCTGAGTAGATTTAATTCACCAGATTAACAGCTACATCTTCCGTCTCTCTTCAGGTGCAGTGTGTTATTTTAACAGCGCCATCTCTTGTGGCCCTTCAGAGACATTGCTCCTGCATACCAACGGATCACTTCTTGCGCGTGCACCGTTGCCGGTTAAGTAGGGACGCGCAGGAGGTGAGAGTCGAGGGAGTCGTCGGTTAGCCTTGACTGCGAGAGGTCGTCCTTCCTGCAGCCAGATTTCTCTCTCGTGTGGAATAAATGGTTGTTTAGAGAAGAGAGTTTTTCTATTTGATGCCCCTATATTCCCATCCATTCATCTAGCAACATCATGACCCGATAGAACAATGGACTCGTGCGTTAGCGCGGCTATCCTGACGAGCACGTGGGGACGGGGAGCCATCCGGGGACTCTGCCCCCGAGAGCACCCCCGCTTCAACGTTATACCGCTATTACAATATTTGTGATTGAAAATAAATATTCACTGGTGACAAATTATATTTTAAAGAAATATATATATATTATTATTGAGAAGAGTATTACATTGATAATTTCAATATTTATATTTAACCAACGGCTACCCAACTATGCGCTTACGCGGTTTATTGCTGTGGGTCACGCGTAGAGCGAGCTGAAGGGTTAGGAGTCTCTCTCTCCCATGAGCGGCGCTCAACCGCTGTATTACGCACGTATCTTTCTTCTCTCCGACCATATGCGCCAATATGGTGCACCCGTTAAACATCGAGCAAAACAAGTTCCGCACACAAATAATAGTTGTGCTAATTTAAAAACATTTCTGGATACAGACCCAATAACTCACCAAAGTTTCATCGCAATCGGATTAATGGTATATGAATTTATAGCCTCCAAATAAATTAATAAATAAACTTATAAACAAACAGACATTTATTTTCATACATATAGATAAATAATGTACATTTGGTTCTTTTAAGCGCATTTTTATTTGTTTTTATTGCAAATAAAAGACATATACAAAAGAGCATTTACTTCTGTAGTACTTCTATTTCTAATGCAATAAGTAGCAAAAGTGTTCCTATTTTAGTCAATATTATGGGTCCCAAAAGTATCAATTTATTAGTTTTGTTTTTAGCCCTTTGATGATACAGAAAGCGCATTCTTGCATATTGTTTATGTTTACGCGAAGAAATGTACGAATAATGTTTATGTATTTACATACAAGCTTTATACACGCTGCGCGGTCATGACAGTTATGTATTCATATGAGGCTGAAGACCACAAAATAAAAATGTTTTTTATTACAATTTCTTTGATTTAAAATTTAAAAACGTGTTTCCTGAACCGTGTCTCGATACAAACTGACTGTATACAGGCACGTCTCAAATTCAATATTTGTGCATTTGAAAGGAATATAAAATCAATAAACACTGAATACATTTCAATATTTTGCGGTAAAGACTGATCCCTTAAATGAAAGGGCGCATTCCTCCCGTTTTATTTTCTTACCCCCAACAGGAATTGGAACGTGTTAGCATTTGAACCACATGCTATTTAATATATTAACTTTTGAACAAACAGAAAAGTTTCTACCGAATAGTTAACAGTCTATAAAGCGCAGCTCCGCGTCAAGTTTGACTCCTGGAAAGGAGAGCATTCCCTTTCGATTTAATGAAAATTCCTATTCCCTGCAAAGCATTTATCATTCCAGGATGAACGGTTATTTAATACGCCAGAAGCTCTCTCGTTTTTATATTTCCTTCATGTTAATGTATTTCGCAGAATAAATTTTATGCCGTCAAACATGACGATATTTTTTCTCGGAATTCTTCTTCGGAAGAAAAGCTGCGCTAAAAAACAATGTGCTTTGTTTGAAAAAAGAGATTTATTATCATTTGCTTTGGAACTTTTAAGCACACGTGAAAAAGTTCCGTGAAACAAAACTTTTGATCCTTCGTCAAATGATAATCTTTTCGTCTAGGATTTCTACACAAAATGAGACTCATAAGCGTTTAATGAATATATATATTACATCAGCTTCGGGTAATTCTGTGAAATTTAATATCACAGCACAGCTCAAACAAAATTATTATTTAAATTTAAATTTGCTCTTTTACTTTCTTTATTTTTTTTTTTTAACAATTTACTTTTTTCTTAATTTCTCAATTACCAAATAAGTTGCAATATTATGATTTGTGTTTAAGCTTTAAATCTTAAAAGCTTTTAAGTTGGTGTTCCACATTTTGGATCATATGATGGCGTTGTGTCTTGTGGTGAACGTATTGCATACACATTTTTATTATCGCTGAAGATTCATCTTCATATATATATTTTCTATAATTTTGGGTACCTCAAACTCTACCCTATTTAAGCTGGGATCGAGTTAAAAAACAGACTTATCATGTTTGATCTATCAGCTAAAAGCCCTTTGGAAGCTGGAAGTTCTTCCAGCTCTCGTTTGGAAGTCATATATAAAATATCTAGATCAAAGAAATAGTCTTAGGCTTCTTCCAACCATCCTTATCCACCTTTCGGCGCCTCTTTTTCAGTTTGATAGTCAATAACTGCGTAATATTACCCTTGCAAATGCTTGACTTGAAACAAAATTATTATCTAAGATCCTTCTATAGCGTCGAGATAGGGACCACGTTATAAAAACTATAAAAAAATAGGTACCCTTACAAAAAAATTACATGTTTAGTTTGTTAATAAATAACTAACACGCGTTAGGGGCATTGAACTTACGTATTTTAACCATTGCTTACGTAAAGATGCCGTAAATGAAGCGAACGCTATAGGAGAGATGACTCTATCTGATGTTCATTTCAACGTGTTTAATGAAATATTGTTGATTTTATCAGAATGACTAAAAAGTTTGAATTGTTGATAGAACAATGTTATGCTTCAGGCCAAAGTGAGCAATATTTGACCATTTTAAAAGCATTTCCTTTGAAAGATGGAAACTTTCATTTGACTTGGTGTAATTAAGCTAAGTGGCGTAGAAATAAATATTAGAAAAGAACTTATCTAGACACTTTGCAGCATAGAATAAAAAGCATTTATGTTTACGAAGGAAAATAAATTCTTCTCCACACTATTTCCGTTTTATCTCCGGTATAAAGCCTTTGCTGATATCTCAGAGACGCCGCTTTCAAAAGACGAATAAAAGAAAACACAACTTGTTTTCAATCTTTCACGATAATCTCTATTGTTGAACAGCCACGAACAGTTTTCAACATTGACAGATAACGTTCCCGCAAAATACGCGGAATCAATGCTGAATTGCACCAGAGAACTGTTGGTTTATCTTTCGCTTGATATTTCAAGATTTGCGAAGAAAATGCTTTTTTTAAATTTTTTTTTCGATAATAAAAAATTCCTATGAAACTTCATAAATGACATGCTTATAATTTTTGAATAACTGACAGATGATGAGGAAAATATGCTGATGTTGTTTTTTTTTTTTTAGAAAATGCTAATCAAGCTGTCAAAACAAGATTTCATCTATAAATTAATGGATTTTAAATATAAGAAGTTGATGTAAATTTTCAAAAATGCATTCCTTATGAATACGAGCAGTTATAAATACAAATGTAGTATACTATTTTTCTATATAGTTCTCTTCATTAGAAACACATTTATTCCATCGGCTAAGAAGCTTCTTGATCTTTTCATTGTAAAAAGAAGGCAAGAAGTGGCATTTTCCGTTGCGCAACGCGTAATTATTCGTTTTATCGCAAATATAGGCATGAAATCAATTGTAATTTTGAGTACTCTCAAGGGGATATTCTAATCTAGAGGCACACATTTTGAACGTTATGTCATGTTCGATAAAAAAAAAGTTTTTCAGCATATTTTTAAAAAATTAAAATGTTATAGGCTGGTAACGTGTAAAGGGGTAAAAAAATGGCATGTCCTGGTCGACACAATTTTAACCCTTCTTATCTTCTGAAATCTAAGAAACATGTATATTCTATTTATAAAATAAAATATTTTGGTAAAATAGCGACTGTTAAAAAAAACATTTTTAGCTTTATTTTTTCAGTTTTCATTTTTTTTTAAATAGTTAAAAATAAAATTTTAACATAAATCTGGTAGAGATAATAGAAGATCATATATAAAAGATTTTTATTAAATTTGAAGTAAATACGTTTATTAAAACTTGAGATATCACGTCAACCGTGTTATAAAAGGGGTTTTGAGAAAAACGCATTTAAACTCTAGTCGTCACTAAAATAGCTATAACTCCGAAAATAATTGAAGTTTTGGAAATTCCTTTGGGGGATATAATATTTAAAGTCAATTTGCAAAAACCAAAAATCAATTTTTTCAAAATTCTAAACATAAAAAGCAATAATGGCGCCAACTATATATCATCCTACGAACTTATTGAGTGATACGTTATTATTTTCAGTACAAATACAACAAATTCAATCAGGATAAAGGCATATTTCACATGGTAACACTTGGTCTGGCGTTTGTTGTATAATATATTCTTATCATGTTGCTTTTCTAACCCATTTAAGGCACAGTGTTTGATCGAACCCAATAGATTTGTGAAGGTTTAAAATTCGAGAAACAGACAAGTTGGTCCATTAAAAGATGCATTGGGAGAGCAACGATTTCAAGACAACGCTGCGCTTGAACAATACGTGCACAACTGATTTTTGGAGCAATCGCCTTCTTTCTTCAATGGCGAGATCAAAAAACCTTCTTATATATATATATTAGATAAGATACATATCTAATTTTCAAAACAAAATATATTTAATTTTCTATAATCTACGATCTTTTCTCAAAATGTTCATCTGGTCTACCATCTTTTCTCCAAACGTGTGGCGTTTGTGCCACTCGATCCCGAATCTAATATAGCACATTGAGTCGACATCTGCGCTACACTACTTGCCCAATGGAGATGGCAAATTTGGAAGAAGTTTGTAATTGAGACTTCTCCGTATATGTCCATGACCTCTCGATTAGACCTCATGGTTCATTAATGGATTTTTAATATATTTTATCTGATAGATTCAAATTCTTATAGCTGATGGACGTAGATTGAAACTTTTGAAGAGATAATGTCATTCGAATATCAATAAAAAGTGGTCCGTCTTTATCATCAGAGTCTCGCAGCTGGAATCTCTCTCTGTTCGATATTATAAAAAAAATATCTTCCACACACAAAAACACCTTTTTATCATCCTCCACCATATTTAGTGTAAAAATTAGTTTATTCGTGGTTATTTAGGACTGTCAGTTAGGGGCAACTCTAGATAACTAATCATTAGTCGCACAGACTACAGACTTGTAACGCATTCGACGTGTATGCATGTTACCGAACGTTCCACACTCACTACCCTTCTAAATAAGCAAATTAATGATCCAGGCATTAGAAACGTGACTAGAATTTTTAGCAAAACATGTCGATCAATTATTTTGACTGAATTAAAAACATTTTGACAAGGTGAAAAATAGGATTACACCATTTACGATATTTTTTCGACAGATCATTTTTCCGAGTCGTTGATTCAGACATAATATTTGATCTTAACGAGCGAAACATCTGATGCTAAATATACATTTTTTCCTATTGACCGTTTCCTTCTGAAAATCCCAAGGTAAAAAAAGCGAATTTTCCACTCGCTGTCAATTCTGTTCGCCTTACAGAGAGATCCAAAAGCGACTCTGTCGGCTAAGTTATATTAAAATGTTTCCAGGAAGTTTTTCCTCCTTAACTTGATCGCGTTGAATGCTTCCAGTTGGATTTTTGGTATTCGGAGACCACTCGTTACGGATCGCTGCATTAAGGCCTCGATTGAAGTTTCAAATAGACTTTCAATACGTTACGTGACCGAAATTTGAGAATTCGCATTGACAATTCGTCCGCTAATGCCCGAACATCATTACACGACAAAATTTAGTATGTTTCACCGATTTCGAATCGGGAAACTGTGCAAATTTTCGAGCGATTAATCTTCATTAAATCATGAAAATTTGCCAAAATATTTCCAATTTTAACGCTATATAATAATTATCATGAATCATGCCAAATTGATCGTTTATTAATTTAGCGACGCGTTCCACCCGGTAACTGCGGTTTCATAAACAACTCGAACATGGCACGTAATATTAGAGCCCAATTTATACAGTCTGTCCCGGGAGGAAAGACCCAAAATTTGTGGTTTGGTATCCAATAAAAACCGCAATATTTGGTTTTTATTGAAATTTGTATTTAGCATGATAACACTCGAGTGTTCTGTTATTGAACTATTCAAAAATAATATATTAGATGTATCGAAAAGTCTTTGCCGACTATTTAACAATGAAAGATTTTTTTTTTCTTGATGGTTAGGTGAATATGGAAAGTATGGAATTTCTTCCCATTTTAATTCTCTGATTTTTTTCAGTCGTCTTCTTCGCCTTATGTGGTCGTGTATTGTTCCTGATTAAGTTTCATAAATTCATATATAATAATTCCTTGAATTTTCTACCAAACGTACAAAACAATCTTGCAGGTCGTCAATCCGGGTTTCGGAGTCGGAAATATCCTTTTGTTTCATTGACCAATAGTTCTTTAAAAAAACTTATAGAAATGATGTCTTCGCCGTGTCTGGCATCAGCAAGGACTTAACGATACATCTTCACAAAATAATTGTCGATGTTTGAATATGCACTATAAATTCACGCAAAAAATACATTACAATCTCAAATTAAAACTCATCTGTTTTCTGGAAATCATTTTCCAATTATATTGTAACGTAGAAAAGATGGGATTGCTATGGAAGCATTTCAGTTTACCAATTTTCTTCTAAAAAGATAAATTTTACACAAAATTGACGAAACTCGGATAACAACGCCATTGGAAATCTTATAAGTACTGACAACCGGATGATTATTACAGAAGATCCGACCGCTCGACTTGGCCGCGGGAAGGTCTGATCCTTCGCCCCCAAATTACGCAACAATTTCGATCCCGGGATTTCGAGATCGCATTAGACCATCCCGGTATCAGTCTCGGGATCCCGGGATCGGGATTTTTAATAATTTAAGAAATTCACACTCAGCCTCCACACACTTATTGGAGATATTGTCATCAGATATTTAAATTCTAGTTCAAGTTGATGACCGCGTGAGCCCCCATTTTCATATAACACCATCAATGTGACTGATAAAATTCTTTTCTGCTGAGACACGGACTAAAACTCGCAAAAATCCCGATTTCCCAACAAATTATTTATTTCCGTCGCTGCAGATGAATATTTATATACTATAATACTTTGATGTGATTCGTTATTATATTACGGAGGAATGCAAAAATTCTGAACCCCGTATCTACTATATTTCACATCGATATTCCCTTTATTAGAGTCGAGGTGTAATAAATACATCACCGGTGAAGAACGGTTAATGTAACAATTTGAAAAACATATATATACTGTATATATATGTATACATAGATTAGACAGTTATTACCCCTAGGCGTCGCCTAAGCTTGCCAATTAGTATTTACGCCACTGTTTCCAAGCGTCCAGATTTCAGCGAGAATGCTTCGATTTAGTAGCCTTTAACGTGCTGGTTAGGTGTACAATTTCTGTTAGATGAAAATTTCAATCCCGAATTCTTCAGGATACGTTTACTAATTCCGGGATTCATGAGTACTTAAAACTGTCCGGGATTGAATTTCCTAGGCATGATTATAACGCCTTTAGATTTCTTCTTTTGAGGCAATCCTAAATCGCAGACCTATGCATATAAAGCCAGATTTATGCGATAAAGTCATCGAAAATTAGACCTCCCGATTGCGAGCCACCAAGCAAATATGTGGCAAATATTTGAATAATATTATATTTTATAATAAATGCCATAAAATATTCCTTTAAATATCATACAAATTAAATGTATATTTTACATATAACTTGATTTATTTACATTTAAAAATTGAGCGTTTTTATTGAAAGACCATGTATACATGTTATTGCATTTGATTAATTTATTGCAATTTGTTCTAAACAACATTTTTATGCTACAAATCTGACGTTAAAAACAATTCTCGGAAACGTATTCATGTTTGAAACACTCTATACAGAGGTATCTTAAGATAAACTTAATGAGATTCTGAAAGCTTATATTGCGAAACACTTTAATCCTTTGAAATTAAATTTGAATAGTTTCTTTTAAGCTTGCCAGATAAAAAACTACATTACTATGAAATCCATATTTTCAGAAATATGCGCACAATAACAATTTTTCATCGGAGTATAATTTTATGTGGGAAATCAAATTTATTCCTGAAAATATGTGGTCCGTTCTATTAATACTTTCTTGGATCATTTTATCAAAGATCTCATCCATAATGAAATTTGATCCGCCTTTTCTCATCATAACGTCCTTCCAACAGCGACCTACATATATACAAAATCAATTCGTCGAGGGATCAATTTTGGGGGAAACAAAAACCATCCCTAAGAAGAACAATGAAATCGTTGACGGAAATGAAAAGCAAACATTCACCTTTTCGTCCCGAGATTTCAGCAAAATGTCACATCCCATCGAGTCCAAGTCATCTTATTTGGGTCCACGTTTAGTTTTGGCCGACAATACAACGAAAACGTCGCTATTTTGAACAGCAATTAACCATTGTATGGGCGGGTCTTGCGTGGGTTTTAATAATGTAACGCCGATGTGAGACTTTCTACGCGTTTTTCCATCATCCACCGACAAAAGAATACTTCAGGGTACGCAGCAAATTTCGATGGAGATCCCTAAGAAAATGTTTTATTTTGACATGAGAGAATCCTGTACGGATACGTCGGCGTTCTCCTAAACGCGTATTGTATGACATAAAACTCTATTCAGGGAATAATGAAATATTTACGCACGTTATACTGCAAAGAACTATAGTCATGGAGCACCCTTAAACCGAGACAGGCTTTTATATAATATCCTAGCTGAATTTAAAATCCATGTTATGTTTGTCGTATTTTACATTTAAAAAAGCACCACCATTACCGTATGCCGATGCATAAAACTATTATAGAATGCGATTGTAGTCAATCGTCTCTGTTATCGAATGAGTCTTCGAAGAAATCGGAGCGTCCGCCGCCGGTTCGAAAGGTGGACCGGTTGGACACATAAACTTTGTGGCTTATTTTTAGGCATTTAGCGATTTATGCGTTAGGTATGGAAATAAATGCATCTCTGAGATCTTCTACAATCTTCATGTTGGATCTTTATGATCGTGAAAGTACGTTTAGTTGACTCTCACCGTGAGATCGCGAGCGAGACTCGAATCCCTCGTTACTATGTATTTATTATCTAGTTTTAATTTAAATATATAACTATATATCTTTAGCTAACATAAGTTAAGTTTTTACTTAATCTAGCTAGTCTCTCCCTGCACTCAGAACGCAAAGTAGCCACTCGATTTTGAAAATGTAAGAGAATGAGCTGGCATAATCTCGAATAGCGCGGGACCAATATTTTTTACTCATTCACCGATACTGGGCGACGCTTATAAGACAAAATAATTAATATGAAGCGGTGTGTAGTTTCACGGTCCAAAATGAACGCGGCGGTGGGCGAACCACCAGAAATTCGACCCGCCGGAATAATTCAAAACACTAATTCGACTCTTTTCTTACTATTTTTACCTAACAGTACTTTTAACAATCAGTTTTTTATTAATGTATTTATTACATTCAATTCAACGATGCATAAAAATAATTGATGACTTTCTCACATGCAACAGATGCCTTCATGATTAATTGTTTGACTCCGAAACTAATTAGTTCAGACGATCCTTGTTTTCTTGCTTTCATCGCCGCATTTGATAAATCACCCTCCAAAGGTTGCCCCAATTAATACGAATGTGAGAATAATTTCAAATTAATAATCGAACGTCTTGATTGGCAGGTAATTGGATCGAACTCGTTTCCAGATTTCGCCATGGATTATTTATGGGTTCAATCAGGCTCATGGGCGTTCTGAAATGCTTAAAACAAAGGACTCCTCAACTATTTAGCTAAACAAGCGTCCTTTATATACACTGGCAAGAGTATCAATGACAAACTATCTGAGATAAATTAGCATATCGGTTCCGGTTGTTTAAACACAATGGCGTTTCTACATCATTCGTTTTGATACTGATTGCGATGAGGGTTAATAATAACACATCGATATCGTATTAATTGAGGTCTGAAGTAATGAAATAGTTACATTATAATTTTGACGAAAAATAGTATTGAAAGGTGCATTTTTTCTTCTCTTCTTCTAAGTCTTCTAAGAAAATCTTTCTGACTTGGACAACAAGGGCACCTGAGACCGATTGGATCCGAAAGGTCAGCTTGTTTGGTTCTGGGTGTTTGTTGGTCATTTTATTCAGTCACAGTAAATTCTTCCATTGGAGAGGTCGTCACGCGCTCTTGCTACCTTCCATTCGTGCGAGTGTTGAAGCAATGTGATAAACAATACCAGAGGGACTGAGATGGATAAGGGAAATGTTTAGTCAATAATAATCTGCCAATTTCCTGGGGCTCATTAACCCCATGGTGCCTTATGTAATATTCCCCTCCCACAGAAAAAAAAGACTCTCACGATGAACTTATGTAAAAAAAAAGAGGAGATGGTGAAATGATCACCAAGTGACATTTAACAATCTTAACGAAGAATCTCTTGACTTTTTTTGTAGTCTCCTTGGTGATGTAGTCTCCTTGGGGAATAATTGGTTACAAGAAGTTGTGTGATGCTGATGGGTGCCCAGAATGCTCGCAACGGAGTACCGTCAAAATATCGTGACCACCGTGCGTGAATTTTTTATCGTTTTGTATAGGAGGGAGAAGCTTTTCTGAACCCTATTAGAATGTAGAATGAGACGTGGGAGAGATTGGAAATTAGAACGTCGAACACAGACAGTGGCTAATGGTACTGACAGAATTCTTAAGTTTCCGTATCACCTGCGCTGCTATGCGGTCTGTTCCGATTTCCCTGACTAACCACACAGACTATCATCTACTTATCTTTATCCTGTGTAGTAAGAAAATTACACAGCAGCTTTCTGGTGCCCAGCCATTCTATCACGTGTCCTCCAGAGGACGCGAGGTTACTACAGGGATATCAGCTTCCGATTTTGCATATACCCGAGGGTATGCTGGATAGAAGGATGAAAGGATTTAGATGGACAAGGTTAAGCTAAGATCAAAGTATGACTATCCAGCGAGTTCACTGCCCCCACGAGTCCAACATCTATTTAAAGGGGGGTGCAGTAATGTAAACACCAAAACTGCAGGGTTTTCAACTCCTTCCCTCCTTGTATCGGTTAAGCCATTCTTAGTACTATTACCACGTCGACGAGTCGCCGTTTGAACCGCCTGTAGCTAGCTCTCCCCTGTCTGCCGAAGCAGGTTGAAGATAGTGGAGTACCTTTTGCACAGACTCCACCCACTTCTGTAATCAGTAGTTCCACATTCCATTTTACAGGTACGGTCGCACAGGGTGAACTCCATACCACAACTCATGTTAGCCAAGCTACGTTTAATAAGCCATTCGTCGAGGCAACTTATGTTGGCTTCTCCTCCACATCATTACCCCAGGGATTCAACCGTTACCCACATTTGTGGGATCGTGGAGTGTGTCACACACCCGAAGAGATTGGACAGATAGTGACTTTTATTTGATCACTTCATGACAGAGTCCATATCCGCCACTGCTATGCTGTCTGACCCAGATCTCCCTCCAAACTAGCCACACAGAGTCCCTTCCATCAATCTTTCAAACCTCGGGAGCACTGCTGATAAAGCTTCTTGGTGCTCACGCCTTTCACTTTACACCCTCCAAAAGAAGTAAAGTGCCATAAAAAAGACCAACTTCAGACTAAGTGCATCCAAAGATGCGATGGAGAAAAGAAGGGAATAAGGTAAACTTAAAAGATCTATGTCACTACCACCACGATTCTAACCTCAGATTCAAGGGGGCTGCAGCAAATGACGGACTAAAGGGACTCCCCGTTCCCCATTGTATGTCAGGGAGCTACCCCAGCATCGTTTGATAAGCAAACCGACAGGAATTCGACAGCTACGCACGGGCGCAGGGTTGCCCCTTCCCCCTGAAATTTTATGGGTGAGCATTGTGTGTACACCTCAGCATCAAACAGACAATTTCAACAGAGCTGGCGGTAGAGGTTTATGACACTGACATACAAAACTTGGCATCCCAACTAAGTATCTCGAAATAGAAATATCTCGATCTCAACGGCAATAACGTTGAAAAATTGGATGATATATTTGTAAAATATACGGTGAATTTCGACTAAAAACAAACCTTTTTCGATCCTACATAAATATTTCTACATTAAATTTTTGGATGATTCCCGTACAACGTTTTTACAAAAAAGGGATCAAATGAATGCCAAAGCGATGGGAATATGCGTTTTTTGAATTTCTTAATACTTTCTGGTCTCCCTCGTGTAAATATCAGTCTAAGGAATTTCTTATTTTTATTATATGAACAACTTATTTGTAAAACTTCCGATAAGTCCGAAAAATACGTATTATATGTGAATTATTTATAAAAGCGAATCTTTAACGATAGCGTAAGCGAATTCAAGCAGTGTGTAACACATGCATCATTAGACTCAATGCCATTATCCAGGTCGAAGATGTCTTCGAAGATATCAAATATAAGCCTAAATGAGAAATTCAAAAAAATATTTTACCTATAAAATTGAGATGATTACAATGAAAATTGGTACCACTTGATCTAGCGAAAATTTATTTACAATAAATTTTCAGAGATATGGGTATATTTTCTAGCAAAAAATAATTTGGTAAGGTAATCCTTTGAATGCAAATCAGCAGAGTTTGAGTGATCGCTATCGAACGAGCGATACCAATAATGACCGAAAGGTTGATAGGGGTTGACAACGCACAAAGGGTTGTTAATAGGGTCAGTATAAAACAAGCCTTTCGTGGTCATTCATGTTCTAAAACTGTCCATTTTCAATGAGCATATCGTACAGGTGCAGGTGACCTGGTTACTAGCGATTATTTTAATATATTTAACATGTAATGTTTTCACCCAATTAATGCACGTTCCCAATCAATTAAATAATTGGGATCCACAAAAAAAAGTTTTTTCAATTCCAAAAGTGGCCCAAAAGTAAATAAACCGTGATGATATTCTATTACGTTCGCAGATGTTGATATTATTACGTGACTTCCTTTTCAAGACATTAATCCTTATTTTCGTTCGGTAAAAAAATAATAACTTGGAGCTTAACACGTATCAATTCTTGTAATATAGACACATTTGGTCTATTTCATTAAGGCACAACAAAAAAAATATAGCCTCAAGATATATGAAATATATTGTGTACTAGAATTTTATATTCACGAAAAGGTTCTTATACAAATCCTCTTGAAATTGAATGTGTAAAGATGTTAAAAAAACAGTTTTGATCATTCATGGCCCAATTATATCACATAACTGCATATTGAATCTTGAAAACTTTGCACATCAAGTGGAAATATCTGACAAACATATTTTCTATAGTATTTCTGGGATACAACAATGACAACGTATAACTTCAGAAGGCTTTTACTACTGCTAGTTTTCCCATTTATAAATTGCAATCTCACACTTTATGATTTTCAACATTATATTATTCAATAGTGAAATATTTAGAGCATTATGTATGTCGTTGTTTATTCGATCAAACTGTGTATATCTACCTCCCATCCATAAAAACTCAACATCTGACACCAGTGTAACGTGGTATGGGACAAGCTGCGGCCTCTCATGACCAAGGTTATGCGTCACCGTATTTTTTGCGCATCACCATAGATGTATATAATACAATTTAATTTAAATGGATGCGATACATAACCGAAAATTAACGCCGAAAAACATCAACATTAATTGAATCTCTCGATACACGACATTTGTTTGGATATCACAAACCACGACGAATTGTTATCACAGCTTTATACACTCATAAAAACACATTTTTACTAGAGCATAATGGCCTTTTCCATATTTAGGGATAATGCTCTCCGAGCTGGAATCGCAATCCCAAAAGGTCGTGAACAAAATTCCATGAACCGTACCCGATAATCATAAATATTTAAGGCGATTCTTTTTGTTGCTCCCAACGCATGTTTGGGTGAGAATTTTATTAGAGTGACCCTCCAAACTGATTCTGCTGGATAAAAACATGTTTTTTGGAGTGGATATGATGGTAGCCCCGAAATAGATTAATGTTTGTGAGCGCTTCCAAAAAATATAATGGAATTTAAAAGCAAAACTTGAAATTTAAACCTCGGTAATCATATTAAAATTTAATACAATGGTGAGACATACACATTATAATTGGATTAAATTACTTTATGGATTAATGCGCATGCAAATTTTTCATGGCCGAGGTTATGAATCTATCTGTAGCGTTCCTATCTTCTACGTTACAATGGTGTCAGATCTGGCGGTCGTTAAGATATGCCAAAGAATGATTATTTTTTTTTTTGGGTTGCACCATTTTGCTGGGACGTACGCTGATGGCATCCCCACGCAAAATCTTTCTTAATTTGTGTAGATGCAATTTGTCAAAATAATAGTGACATCTTCTGACTCTTTTCAAACCTAATGTGTTCCTAAGATTTTACTAATAAATTGATGTTGATGATTAAATTGTTAAAGATACCATACGCAATGTCCCAATTTAACGGTGTGAGTTGTCGAATAGCCTTGACTGTAGAAAGACGTCCTGCAGCCAGATCTCTTTCTTCATAAATAAAAAAAAATGGAGAACTGCTGATTACAAAAGAAGCAGAAAGACTCTGTGCAAATTAAGACACTAGTATTCTCAACAACCTAATGTATACAGGGGAGAACGGCTACGGTTGCTTGAACCAATACGAGTATCATTAGGAACTCTGTAGTTTGTCATCTCCTGCAGCCTCTTTCAAACTGAGGTTGGACTCGCATGGATCCTTTGTTAAACTCCCTAACGACCAGATAGAAGAACGAACCCATTTGCGAGCGCAGCCGTCTTAGTAAACACGTGGGAACTGAAATTGCTTAAATTTACACTGGTGTCAGAATTGGGACGTGGTTTAAAAAATATCTCATTTTTTTTTTTATTTTGTATTTTTATTTCAATGGAATTATTACATTATAGTGTATGCATCAATTATGATTTTTATCGTCCAAATGAGAAAAATAACTAATCACAGTACAGAAATGAAGTCTCCAAGCTAATGTATGCAACATGTTGGTTTTCAGACATTAAATATGTTGGTTGAATTATTTCAGCCGGTTTACTACGATTAATTTTGTATGTGGATAAACCATTAGCCAGCAGCGTTTACACAAGCCTTCACCAGCCTATATTTATCCGCGTGTTTGGTAAATAATGGAAATTGTCAGACCTACAGCTATTATACCATGGTTATGCTGATGATGGGAAACTGAGGAAACGGATGTAGAATAACCCATAAAGCCATTTTGTTTCCGTCGTCGTACATCCAAAATCACCGTGAATTCGACCGTTTCATTTGTGCCCGATTACATTTTAAGGTCGGCCTATGTAGAAGCATCCATCATTAATCTCCCAATTAACAAAGCTTCGATAATAAAGCTTAAATTTAAACCCAGAGCAGCCTTAAAACCTTGGGCGTAAAATTTTAGCGACCATAAATTTCAGCCAAAAAGTAGTCAATGAAGTTCGAAGACAATGGATATTTTTCGATACAGCGGATATTTTGCTTAGAAACTTCCCTAAATTCAATTCTAAGAAGCTGCGTTAATCTGGGGCTGACATGTTCTTAAAACTTTCCGTGGAAAGTTCGGTTTTCAAGGGAATAATATAAATGAAAATAAAGTGTGTCGGAATTTACAATTGTAAAAGACAGATTTATCCCCCTGAAATAATCTAATTCTCATCAAGGAACCGTTCATCTTCAGTTTCTTAATTCAAAGGCATGATAAAAATAATACTTGCCAACATTAATTATTGCTATACTATTTAAATTTACATAGAATACGTGTTTCAACACCAGGACAAAGGGCAAAAACATCAAGACTTCCTATCAAATTGGAAATTAAATATGTCATTATTATGGAATCATTTTGGAAAATAACGCTCTTTGTGTTCGCAAATAAATATATGCTGACATTTAAAGCAACAAAATGAAGATGCGAGGATAATTTATGAACATTATATCCTCTGAAGACATCTGGAAAGCTTCAATTAAGCCTCGCGTGAGGAAAAATGTGGTGTCAGACTTAATGTAAATAAACACATGAGATTAAGATGTATATAATTGTTAGAGTTATTCAAGAAATTCAGGCTGCTTTGTTGCTATTTTTTAAATTTTATTAATTAATTATACACTCAGTGGCACGAAAAGTGGCCCAAACTTAATATTTTGCTTGAATGATTATTTTTTTGATACTTGTTAAATAAAAAAAAAACGATTTTATATTCAGCCGTGAAATAATACTCTTTGATGTAACCACTGCTAACACATTACGCACGGGAAGCATATTTTTATACACTGTGCTGACGTTTTTTTTTTTTCGCTATACACAATACACAGACTGACTTAAACTATGAATTAAACAGAAATATTTTTTCCAAATTTAAAAAAATTGGAGTTGTCTCCTGTAAACAAACCCCGATTTCATCCCAAACAATCAATTATGAAGTAGAATAATGTAAAAAAAGATGCGTATCAATAACAGTACGTTTGCGATTTTGTAATGCAAACACTCCAGAAAGAAAAAAACGAGCAGTTAAACGATAGCATTGGTCGCGGGAAGATGTGATCTTCCAACGGGTCCCTTGTAGTCTCGTAGATGATCCTTCTCCAAGGTAAATAAAGATTTTTATCACGTCCTGAAGCACACACGGGGAGTGGGGAGCAACTCCAAGGGCTCTACTAAATACGCGAATACTTTTCGATATCCCTTATATAAAAATCAATACATATTAATTTTAAAAAAGATTTTGAAATTGATTTCAAAATCCTTTTGTGTGGATTAAAATCTCATTTCATTGTTAATTCTGCGCATTTTTTAAATAAATCCCTTATACAATAAGATACAAATATGTCACAAAAAGCTCGTGGAAATCTTAACGATAGCTTATTTTTGAAGAAGCCTTTCAATTTGCTGCGAAAATATAAAGTATCATCTCGAATCAAATGAGATACAAAGGAAAATTGCGAACAATGCATAGTACTCCATGGAAAACTAGTTTTAGCAAGTTATATCCAGACATATTGTATGTAAGAGCTACAGTTACGGATTTCTTGGACAAAATCGGATATCTAAATCCCTGTTATTCACCACAGAACACCTACGAAAACAATTTTAATCTAATAAATATCGCATAGAATATTTACCCACACGTTTTCCGCATACAAAGGGATTCTTTTTTTGGGAAAATCTTAATATTTTTTTTCGTTTTCTCCCTATAAATGGCCACCTTTTGTATTGCTGATCTTCGTAAAGCCTTATGTTTTTGTTGTTTAAAAAGCTCAACTTGAATTGGAACCCAATTTTCTCTTGATCGATTAAGGATAAGGGTCAGTGAGTTCACTCAAAGAAACGTTCAATCGCAAAACGAAAGAACAATCATTAAGTGGGTGTTTATAGCTTATAATTTTGAAAAATATGTTTTTTTTTCTTATCTTTTTAAAGCGTAGACCTTTAAGAATATATCCTCCAAAGGAATTTCCAAAATTTTAATTATTTATGCAGTTATAGCTTTTTTAGTGACGCGGCAACTATCAGAATGAAATCTTTCTTTTCTTGAAGTTAATACAGTTGACATGATATCTCATGTTTTAATTGAGCGATTTACTTCAAATTTAGAATAAATCTTTTTTATAAAATTTTCTATCGTTTCTATCAGATTTACGTAAAAAAAATATTTTTAACTATTTAAAAAAATATAAAACTATAAAAAATAAGACAAAAAATGTTTTTTTTATGGAACTTGAAAAACGCCTAAAATATATGCCTCTGGACTAAAATACCCTCTTAAAGATTCTACCCTTGTTAAATTGCATAAGCTTGAAATATGAATATTGAGTATTTGGTTCGATTCTCAAGCGCATCCTTCAGCAATACTTTCATCCCCGTCCATCCAGAAGTCATCGAATTTGAATATTCAAATTGTCATTTTCGAGAAGATATAAATTCGAAATGTTTTATTTTGAGATTGTTACCCCTATTTTTTTAATAAAAGCCAGATGTGTCGGGGTAAAAGCCATCGGCTGAAAGAACGTACAACAATTTGCATTCTCGGCTCATGCGGTATCAAAGTCTACGCGTGAAGCGAACACCTTTATTAAGGCTTTAATAGAAAGACCCTTTGATCTTTATTCAAAATGGCAGATGTGCTGACTAATATGCCCTTTATTGTATTATTAATATGTTAGATTACCTGGAAAATTGTCATGGCACCCGAGCACGAGGCATTCATATATTCAATACTTCCATTCCAGAATTTATCACCGTCACTATTGAGAAACTGAGGAATTCAAAAACATATTTCTCTTTGTTCCCGTTTGAATGTCTTCCCGTTTCAAAATTAAAAATTTAATATGCCTCGTTGCGAAGATAGTTGCTTACCAGCATAGCGTTTTTAATGGGGATTCCAGGCGAAAACGGTATAATCCCCTTTTTATCATAATTATGAATATAACAAATTGGTTCAAAAAAAACGAAAAAGAATTACTTGCGATAAGGATTGAAACAGATACGTTAAATTGATGTACTTCCTAAATTATTTCGATACAATTTACTACATTAAATATATGGTGATGGATCTGTAATTATGGCAATCCGTCATGGCAATAAATAAAAAGAATATGCGGTTACACTTCCCAATTTAATTCCCGTATTTTATCCAGAATCAATTTTACTTCATAAGGGCGCAGTGTTGTCCCTCATTGGTATCCATCCTACCCTATAAAACATCCATCCTATTCGTTTTACCGATGAAAATGTGTTTTCACAGTAATCCATTGGGAAGCCAGCTTAAGCGATTACTCCTCGATTTGGATCTGACACGATTAGCAAAATTCAAGATTCATCGCCTTTTCATTTCATCCCATAAGCTTTTATTGCCCGATTTAAATATCTGGAATTAATATTGGCATCTGATGACTATTGCCACTGCATCATTAACATCTTTGACTGTTTTATTGGCTTTTGTGTATTGCATTCCAATTCAAATCAAAAAATGGACGAATTATTTCGGGTCCGGCTTATATCTATAAATACTAAATTAATAGTGAAACGTCTCTTCAGTCAATCATAGTTGTCTATTTGACGCATCAAACGAATCACGTGGGCTGATCACAAAATTAATAGACTGAGTACGCCTGCGCAGAAGAATGCCATATCTGGATGAAATATCTGGGTTTTGCCAAAGCAGAATCTGATATCTATGAGCGTCTATCTATCTTTAAACGCATGTGTCGGTTTCCTTTATTCCCCGCATCACATCTAAGAAAGAAGAATGCAGATGTACATGTAGCATAAAAAGAGAGTCGACGGATAGCCTTGGCCGCGAGAAGAGGTATTTTTCCCGCAGGCTCGTTTGTAATCTCGTAGCTGTAACAACTACATAGGGTGCCTATTGATAGTTTCGTAATTTAATCACTAAGGACTAATTAAACAGAAAGCTTACATCAAAATATGCAAATGATACGATTTACGATCATATCTTAAAAACACTCCTATACTATTCATTCGATTGCAATGAAACTTTGAGGAGCTATTGTGCGCATCTCTGTGAACATTTTTCAATTAAAACAAGTATTGTTTGTGTATGCAATTTATTATGCGAGACGTTTAACAGATGTTCCATGTTGGCGCACATTGATCTGGTGAAGTGAGGTGTGGGCTACGGGGATGGGGAGAGGAAAGATGCGTACACAGTACGACAGTTAAGCTCCGCTCACGGGAGATCAGAAGAAGATAATCTTGTACTAAAAAACCATATCTATGTGGCCGACAATGACCTCATGAAATGAAATACCAAATGATTGTTATGCTACGCCATCTTTCAAATTATTTACATCCGTTTAATATCAATCCATTTGGGTCATTTTCAACGCCATTATGACTGTAAGAATTTCACTTGAAATAAATTCTATAATTTGTGAATAAAGATTTTCAATAAGTTCGTTTAAAACCATTGCTTTTTTAAAGATTGATTGAAATTTTTACCGCATGTTTATAGTAAACGCTTCTTTTAAAGACGAGCGTTACCATATGGCAATGCAGCTTTTCTATCGGAAGATTGTATACTTGATATTTATTTAATTTTGATAATTATAGTTAATATTCAAATTTATCTGCATTATCAAGCAGACAAATACATAAAAAAGCTATAATATTAGATGTATTGATAAGTCCTTGCCGATTTTGATACACGACATATTTGAGAACCATAGTGAAAACAGATCCTCTAGAATTATTGCAGAGGATACATTCATCATATTTAAGAGCTCAAAAGCATTTAAAACGTATCAGGAAGGTAAATCTAATGAGGGTTTGGATGCTGCACGAACTATCTGACAATAACAAAGGAGAGCGACGAAACACGTGCAAAGTTTTGTTGTCAATGCAAAAAGTTCGTCCCTTTTTGCGCAGAATTGTGACTGGGGATGAAAAATGAGTTGTTTATGACAACATAAGTCGTAAACGTTAATGGTTTTCGCTAAGACAAAAGACATTTCCGATTCCGAAGCCTGGGTTGACGACCCGCAAGACTCTATTGTGCGTTTGGTGGGATGTTCAAGGAATTATTCATTGTGAATTTATGAAACCTGGCGAAATAATAACTGCAGATGTGTATTGTCAGCAATTGCAAATTCAAACGTCGAAAATTACTCAGGAACAATTTAATGATTCTGCAACATGACAATGCAATTAAAATTGGAAGAACTTCAACGCCCTCTGTATTCACCGGACCTGACTCCAGCGGATTATAATATTTTTCGATCTTTGGCACATTCTGTAAAGGATAAGCGCTTTCGAAACGCAACTTTTCAATATAACTATTTTTTTTTTAACTATGATGATTAAAATTTATTGCAAATTGCTATAACATCATATTAATCATCATTGAGCGAGAGTGTTTTTTTTATAACTGAGATATTTTCGCCATTTTCTTTTGCAGCATCTCGCCTTCATTGCTCCATTTTCGCGGAAAATCTGTTGTTTACGATTGTTCGCTTTTGGCAAAGAGATCTTTATAAATTTCATTGTTTGAAGTTAAGCACTTGTGAAGTTCTCTCTTTATTTTTTTTGTTTATTTCACTGGAAGGACCTTCATTTAAAAAATACAGCTCCGAATATCCTACCAAGCCTAGGTCTTTCCTTGAACTTTTTATGCTAAAATGCATAACAACTTCGTTTGACATATTTTACGAATGTAATATGTATCAATTTTTTATCGATATTCATATTATTAAACCTTCTTGCCTAATTCTTGCAATTCAATATTTATATACATAACTGTTTTATGTTAACAATTTTAGACTTTTTGTACATTCGTTAGTTTCGAAAGCGCGCATCAAGAGGCCCTTTCTTTTATATTTCTAGCGGAGAGGCGAAACACTATGAAGGATCATAAAAACTAACATTCCTTTTTAAATACTGTCTTAAACACGATACGCATAATAAAATTACTTGATTTTAAATCTACGTGGAAAAAAAATGTACAAACAAAATGTCGAGCCAGACTCGACATAGGACCGACATAGGACAAAGCGCGTTAAACGCGTTTTATTCGAAACTACTTTTTTCAACACGGTTGACATCATATCTCAAGTTTTAATTAATTGATTTACTTTAAATTTGAAAATAATCTTTTATTGTTTGCACCAGATTAATGTCAAAATTTTAATTTAAATATTTAAAAAAAATAATAAGCCTATGAAAAAATATCATTTTTAAAAAGTCGGCATTTTGTGAAAATAAAATTATTTTTTTCCTTCTGAGGTAGGAACTATAGCGACATTTTCCCTAATTAAGAATCTTTTTCATTTTTTAAATTTAAAATTACTTAAAGGGTTGAAATCGTGACAACCAGTACATTTTTTTTTTTTTTGTAATGGTTTTCGTTTCCAGCATTAGAGCAGTTTTTAGATTAAAATTCAAAAACTTTTTTCAAACTTCATCAAAAAGGTTTTAACGTATAATAAATATGCATGAAATATAATTGGCATATTATTGGCATAATTACATTTTTGATGTTTTTTAAGGCATATTTTTGCGCCATATTCGTGTTAATGTGTTAAAAAATATTTTCGATTGTATAACAGAATTTTTTCGTAATAGAATCTGCATAAATTTGAAATAATTACTGTAATGGAAATGTCGGAAAATTTTTGTAGCGCAAAGAATTTCATTTAAAAGTGGTTATTGTGGATCTTTTTCCTCATTTCTCATTTTTACATAGGAAATTTACATCTGGAAGTACTCGGGAGAATTTATTACTCACGTAATCAACGTGGAATCACGTCGATCAATACGTTCTTGGATAAAATTCATTTTTACGTATTATATTTTTGTATCGAAATGAACGAGTTTAGTAAATTCCCATCAATTTTTTTTTTGTAAAGTCTAAGTCGCTTAGTTAGCTTTTTATACGTTTTAATTAATTCATCAGAGGAGTCTTAATAAAAGCTAAGGAGCTCTAATTTGTATGGAGGCTTCACCGCGTTTTTCAATTGTTTGCTTTTTGGCGGGTAATTTATCACTTCTTTGGTTTAATTATTCACTTTGATTAACATTAAGCCTTGTTATAACTTTAGCTATTTCATAATTACCACGAACAAAAGTATTTGGTCTATCTTCAGCTCATGATCTATGATTATAAGTAGAA
This sequence comes from Stenopsyche tienmushanensis, assembly GCA_008973525.1. Lineage (NCBI taxonomy): Eukaryota > Metazoa > Arthropoda > Insecta > Trichoptera > Stenopsychidae > Stenopsyche > Stenopsyche tienmushanensis. Next base: position 1,484,479 of record WACJ01000016.1, read on the forward strand.
ACTGCCGTCATACCTTAATACACAGTAACATTTTCATATAAACTTTGAAAATGCTTTTGATCTAAGAGAGTTATTTAGAAAGTTACAAAGGACTCTTAAGGCCGGATATCGCGTGTTTATCGGCCATTTTGTTTAGTTCACAGTAAATTCTTTCGATGGAGTGATCGTCGCGCGCTCTCGCCACTTTCAATTATAAGATTTTAAAAATATTTCAACGGTTGAAAAGCCTTTTTTTCTTATTTTTCAAGGCAGCACTTGTGTATTAATTTTTCACGGACTATTGCCACTACCTTACTTTAGCATGAACAAGTCGAAACTGTCAACCTACTTTGAATTTGCCATATACCCCGTCCGATCCCCGTCAGCTACGCCTCAATGAGCTAACAACAACCCTTGCATTACACCCCCATCCCTTATAAAATGAAAGATATTATAGAGGTGGTCTATGGTGGGAGGCGTATAACTCCGGTATTGAGAACTTTAACACGTAGTTGTAAGCGTGATTTGATTGTGTAATTGACATCTGTCTTTGTATAATATATAAAGTAAAAATTCGACTGTAAAAAATAGGAGATTCAGAGCAACAGCATTTTTTTCAAAGAGGTGCTAAACTCTGCAAGGGGGGCTTTTAGGACCGATGCGCCTTGATCTTGGATAAGAGAAGGCGTTTCTTTTTTCGCCCCCCCTTAAGATAGCCATGACTCGACGCCGGGAATATGAGTGGAGTGGGATTCCATTACAATATAATAAGAATTAGGGTTGAAGATTTTAAAGCCAATAGTAAGTAGGAACGCGCCGAGCTCCAAGTGAACCTCCGATGCGATTATTGCAGCTGCACAACGCGGCAATCGACAACTGCCGCAGCAACGGAAGCAACACTAATCTTCATTTCTCAACATAATCTCCTTTCAGCTCTATGCACTTTTCTCAGCAATTTTCAATAACTTTGATTT